>JAVGWX010000002.1:17886113-19311113 GCA_036924085.1 Ariolimax columbianus
TCAATGTAAGCTTTGAAAAAGCAAGTATATGCCACAACAACCACACCTCAAACTATTAATGTGTATTGATTCGCATCCTGTCAGTCTCGAGAGACAATGGACTTGACGATGAAGGGGGGATAGTCAGTTGTTGTCTTTCCTTTTGCCTCACACGTTTGTAGTCTGCATCTTGAGGCATCTTGTCTTCCCATGCCTGCAGACCAACACACAAAGCCTGCCTCCAGCCAGGTCTGTCTTTGGCAAGTTTCTCCCAGTTGCAGGTGTTCATATCCAACGCCTTCAGGTTACGCTTGCAAACATCTTTGTAGCGGAGAACGGGTCTACCTATTTTACGTTTGCCCGTGGTCAGCTCTCCGTAAAGGATATCTTTTGATATTCGTCCATCCTCCTTTCTGCACGTGACAAAGCCACCGCAAGCGGCGCTGGCGAAGGATCGTAACTAAACTGGCAATCTGTGTGCGGTCCAACACGTCACTCTGTCACTCCATAAAACTCCAAGTATTCGTCTCGGGAAGCGCATATGAAAAGCATTTAGCCTTTTTATCATTAGAAACATGCAGAGTCCTATAACTTCTTACTGGGAAGGGAAGAATGAGCCCACGGTCCCTCCATACAGGTCGTAAAGGGCGACTGAAGTGAAGTGTATACTGGGCTAGCAATCTCTCCGTTTAAAACCTACTGTTGCAGAAAGCACTATTGCGTAAGCTGACAAAATGATTTGATGCAGGCTTCCGATAGGCCAACTGAATTGATGACACTATACTCTGGCTGGAGCGGAGAAGAGACAAGAAAAATAAGCTGAAACAATGGAGAGAGAGAGAGAGAGAGAGAGAGAGAGAGAGAGAGAGAGTGAGAGAGAACTAATAGGTATTTCAGATATGTGTTCCTTATCGGCCTCGTCCTGAAAAGGACGTTGTGTCGTAATTTGATGCGATCCTGCTATATCCGCGCCTTCGGCCTGACACATCCGATTTCAGCTACGTGTGTTTAGTTCAGGGTTTGCCTCCCCCCTGCGATCGTTATTCCCTGGCGAGACTACACTAGTGACCAGTGTCGTCTGTTCCCATGGCCGCCACGTGAAGACTAGGGTCTTAGTCAGCTATGGTTCGCTGTCAAAGATGCAAGCAGTCAGCTATGGTTCGCTGGCCAAGATGGAAGCAGTCAGCTATGGTTCGCTGGCCAAGATGCAAGCAGTCAGCTATGGTTCGCTGGCCAAGATGCAAGCTGTCAGCTATGGTTCGCTGACCAAGATGGAAGCAGTCAGCTATGGTTCGCTGGCCAAGATGCAAGCTGTCAGCTATGGTTCGCTGACCAAGATGGAAGCAGTCAGCTATGGTTCGCTGGCCAAGATACAAGCAGTAAGCTATGGTTCGCTGGTCAAGATGTAAGCAGTCAGCTATGGTTCGCTGGTCAAGATGCAAGCAGTCAGGTATAGTTCGCTGGTCAAGATGCAAGTAGTCAGCTATGGTTCGCTGGCCAAGATGCAAGCAGTCAGCTATGGTTCGCTGGCCAAGATGCAAGCAGTCAGCTATGGTTCGCTGGTCAAGATGCAAGCAGTCAGGTATAGTTCGCTGGTCAAGATGCAAGTAGTCAGCTATGGTTCGCTGGCCAAGATGCAAGCAGTCAGCTATGGTTCGCTGGCCAAGATGCAAGCAGTCAGCTATGGTTCGCTGGCCAAGATGCAAGCAGTCAGCTATGGTTCGCTGGCCAAGATACAAGCAGTAAGCTATGGTTCGCTGGCTAAGATGGAAGAAGGCAACTATGGTTCGCTGTTCAAGATGCAAGCAGTCAGCTATAGTTCGCTGGTCAAGATGCAAGTAGTCAGCTATGGTTCGCTGGCCAAGATGCAAGCAGTCAGCTATGGTTCGCTGGCCATGATGCAACCAGTCAGCTATCAGTCACTGGCTGCTGTCAGCTCGTGCACTGCTGCATCGTAGCCCTACTTTCAGAGATTTGAGTGTCAAGTTAGCCAAATGCCCAAACGTAGAATTCGTGTTTTAAAAAAATTACAGAAATGCGCAAAGTGCTTTGGTGCATAAAGAAGACCAACTGTAGGAGTGACCCTATATTCCGATTAGAGTGAAAATGCAACCAGAAAACAGAAAGAAGTTTGCCACAACATACCTGAAATGACGTCATAAATCTGCATTATTATAAGGAAAGTTGTGTGAAGTATAGCAATAATTCCATTCATCCACTTCCATCGTTTCAGAACCAAAATGTTTTCTCAGAATTCTGACAAGAACCAGTTGTCTGTGACATCAAATAACAACACTCTAAAATCTCACTACAGGTAGGTGAAATGTCATGCATCATAAAACGTTCGACAAGGTTGTCTGTGCTGGTAAACTCCAAAACGTGACCTTTAGCTAGTATTAACTTAGTGGCTTCTATATTGGCCTGTGCTTATTTACAACAATCAGAAAGGAATAAACGGGACTGCGTAGAAAAATATGTAGAAGGACAACTGAACCATTATTGCTTTGCTTACCTTTGTCTTCTTATTGTACAGTTAAGAGACGACTGAAGCTGTAGTTGACCTTTTTCTGCCAGGCATGTTGCACCGGTTGTTGTAAACCCTTAAGGTTGTAGGATTTATGTCATCCACCTGCCACGTGGCCTTTTTCGTCTCTTGTAGCCAGATAGTCATTGCATTCAGCTGGGACGACTGAACCATTTTATTTTTTGTTTTGGTTTGTATTCAGCACGAGAAACTCTTCCAATGTTTTCTATGCCATTATTTCTCCTCCTTATCTCTCGGTTACATTAATGGTTTTGATCCGACATTCCATTATTCTAATATTTATTTTCTAAAGTGTCTATTTTTACTATTTATTCAAAATTAATATGTCAATATTATCACACCGCTGAGGAGTGGCTGGTCGACCGGTTTGGGCGTCGGTCTTTGATACCGAT
Source organism: Ariolimax columbianus (assembly GCA_036924085.1). NCBI lineage: Eukaryota > Metazoa > Mollusca > Gastropoda > Stylommatophora > Arionidae > Ariolimax > Ariolimax columbianus. The sequence goes on from JAVGWX010000002.1 coordinate 17,889,030, forward strand.
GACACGCGATCAAAGCATCAGCTGTTTCTTTTTTTTATCTGAGGTAAAATACAAATCTGGTATGTTCACTGTGTGGTGGCTATCAGGGAAAGCGGCGTTTATTTCCAAGCTCTGTAAAACCTCTCGGTGAACCTCAGCAATGAAACTAAACATGGTGGTGAAAGATTTTTGAAATAGTTGTAATGTCTACTATCATGGACACTATTGTGGAACTATTTGCAGGTGGTGTATTGCCTGCGAAATACTGGCTGACATTCTAATTCAAAATAATTGTCTGATGTTTTGTAGAAAATGTATTTGTTTATTCATTATTACCTCTGTCAGGCAAAATATACTGATCAGACATGTTAGCTAGTTTCAGGCAAAACATACTGCCCAAGACCATCACCTCGGCTACCTCGTAGCCCTCTGAAAATGGGCTTTTTTCGTGGAAGCCTGGCTAACGAAGTGAGTGATCGAGGTGAACCCCGCGATAGTGAGCGACACGCAGATAAAGCCAAGCATAGCAAAACCGTCTGGAGGACCCAGTCCACCTTCATCAGCACGCTCGGGATGTGAGAAAAGCTACTCAACCCACCACTTATCGTCCTTTTCATGGCGCAGAAAAGAGTAAACCTACTCATTGTACGCATTCGACACAACAACAACCTTTGTCTAAATTCTTAATGGTGTAAATCTATTGTCCATGTCATACTCGCCCGCTGGACAATGAAAAAACTGATTCAGTGCCACAGTGTGCATGTTGAATATGGATAACGTTCCATGTATCCAAATGGTTCCCGGAGCATTAAAAATAGACGCAGCACTTCCTTCCGTGCCTGTCGTAAGACTTAACTAAAGAAGGATGGGCAATGGGCTACCAACCGCATCTTTTAAAAACCATTACTATGAAACACCACAGCAAAAAGCTGGCATCAGGCTTTTCTAAAAACTGGCTGTCGTAAGCTAAATGCAGTGTTGGACTAATGATTCAACAAATGAAGAGACAGAACAATTTCCTTATTATTAGTGTATGTTCACTGCTTCTGGTCTGCCCATGAAAAACGGTTTATAACCTTTCAAGCCTAAAATCCTCAGGTGGAACGCCGGAATTGGGAATAACCGCTGAAATTATGGTTTATGTTTATTGAAAATAATTGACTGCCTGTTGGATAATGACAAAGAAATGTATGAATCAACAATGCACAGACAGCTGATGTTTTTATTAAATGAAAGTGAACAAGGACAAACATGGAGTATTTATAACCAGCAAGTTACATAAACTATATGACAGGTCATTCAGCATGGTACGGACATTGAAACATTCCAGGTTAACTGCTGCTGTACATGTTGTATCGACACGGCAGGGTAAAGATGTTTGCTGCCACAATTTGCTGGTCTCGTAACACATATTTCGTGAAATCAGAAACTTGTAATTAAAACCAAGATCACGGTGTACGATGGATGAGTCGTCCGCATGATTCCATGTCGAACTGTTGTAACACATCATGTGTTCAGTGCCAGCAGTCTGGCATATGAGGAGGGGATCGCCTTTGTAATCCCATTTGAGTTTACTGAGTAGGCAGTGTATAACAGCCAGGAGGACCTCGGTCCATCTTCTCAAGTACAATTCTGGATGTAAGGACAGCCCCTGTAATCAGCTACCAAAGGGATGTTGTCAATAGTTGACTAAGCACGCGTTACTTTGATCAACAACAACTTCATTTCAACCAACCAACACTTTTTTTCAAATCTTCACCAGCCAACGCGAATTATCTTATTGATCACTGTTTAATTACAATGAGCCGGTTTTTAAAAATTTGTTTATCTTGCTGAAAAATGTGTATTTATTGTTAGTTTTGTTACATCTTAAGCAAGTGCTCTTTGTCGATAAAATAATTAATAGTTTAATATAAATAGGGGGTCAGGGATCCCAAACTCACATGAGGGTTCAACAAGAAAATGGCAATGCTCCTACAGCCTGGTCACAGTGTATAATGTCAAGTAATCCTCCTATTCTTCTTTGATCCTTGTTGTAAGACCGACGAAGCAGTCAGTGTCTATGATACCTGGCGTCTTCTATGGCAGCAGCAAACTTCCTCTACAGAAGATTAAGTATTATATATTTCCCTCTACCAGCTCTCAGCTTTTTATGAGGTTGGTTGCCCAGTCTCATTCCACTCAGGTTTGTCCTTTCTTCTCCAACATTAAGCCATGTATCCATTACGACTGGATCGACTGGAGCATGTTGATATCAGTGAACGAACTCAGTGCATTTGCCAGTCTACCACTCAGCAACGCATACGTTCATCAAAGAAGTAGTTGGAGATCTGATCTAAATGCCGCCTGATCAGATCTGATCTAAATACCGCCTGATCTGATCTGAATGCCGACTGATCTGATCTGATCTAAATGCAGCCTGATATGACTGACCTAATCTGATCTCATTGTTTAAAAAAGTATATAACGATGAAATCGATGTTGCAGGTTGGTTGTGATGGGATCAGCGGGTGTCGGGAAGACAGCCATTATTTCGCAGTTTCTGTACGATCAGTTTGTCAGCGAATACAAGTGAGTCATAGATCCCATATTGTACTGGTACAGTTCAGTAACATCACAAAAAAACGTAACTGCTTGTTTTATATTATATATGTACTATGTTTTGATACAAAGAATGCGATTTTGAATCTTAGAAAATGCTACTGTTTTTATTATGATTTATTTATATTTTGCATGGGAAAGGGTGAATGGGGAGGGGATGGTGTGTTTCTGCGCGATGGTGGGGTGAGGGGTGGGGGGGTAATGCTGTTAAAAAAAGGACTAATAACAACTGCATTACAATTGCCCTCTTAAAATGACACATACATTTATACTCTAAGCTTTGAGTTAGCCGTTGTTTCTCATACATCGCCTTGCTTCCTTGCCAAGGTTAGAGTTACCTATTTGAATCGGAATAAAGACAATTACAACTTGCTTTCAGTGGTCCATTTGTTCGAGATCCATTATTGGGATCCCTGTTACCCTGTCGAGATCCCTACTCGTATTCCTGTGAGCCCTTCGCGGATATTTGGAAGGGTCGAGTCGTATAGATTGTAGAAAGCTTTCATTTGTGTTGCTCTATCTCTGATGAAAACCTGTTGACAGTAACGTAATTCATGTCCTTCGCAGCCTCGCCGTATTATATTAGTTTGTTTTGGGTTTGGGATATCTGCGCTTTTCTGTCCCGCACATTCCATTTAGGCAAAACATCTTTTTTTATATTCTTTATTTTTAGCTCATTCAATTAGTTAACTTTTAAATGTTGTTTACCGGAGGAGCAGGGAGTTGGGAGGAGTTTTTTAGCCTTTGGCTGTTTCCAGTCTCTCTGCAAGGCAGCAGATGACATGGAGTAAGTCTTCTTTCACCTTGATGAGCTGCTTTCAAAGCTAACAAGTCTGCTTTATCCGTGTTGTCTTCAGGTTTCTCTTCAGTATCTTGTCAGTATGGCGACATATGATTTACAATTTGAGTTATTCTTCTCCTAGATTAGCTACTTTTGAGACTGAAAGGAACTTAATGAAAAATTACACATTGCACTACGACCAGGATGACGTTGGTTCACCTGTTGAAGTACATAAGAAGATGTAAGAAGAGCCACTGTAGCCTACCACAAAAGAAAATAACGTAGTCAAGAGTAGAATGACCTCAGTACTAGTGGTTTCCATGGCAACATTTGAAATAGAAATAGAAGTAGTCCAATAGCAAACACTGCTGGCGGAGATGAAGTGTTCGAGATTTCATTGCACTAGTCCAAATCTTGTTTGTGAAGTGGGATGACCAGTTCCCTTCATTACTGTCTTTCCTTCCCTGGCATTATGCCAAGTACCCATTTACAACTGGAACGACATAAGCCTACCTTTGCTGTGGAAAACTAGCACTCTACAACTACGTTAATCAGAATGTGACAGCACTTACAACATCATATAATGTATCCATATTAGTAGCACTGATAATAACAATAGTAGTTGAAATCATATATTTTCTTTTCAGAGAAACTATTGAAGAACTACACAGAGGCGAGTACGACACAAACGGTGTTCAGCTAACCCTAGATATACTGGACACCTCTGGCTGCCACTCTTTCCCAGCCATGAGAAAGTTGGCCATTGACACCAGCGATGCCTTTGTGTTAGTGTACTCTGTTGACGACGAGGCATCGTTTCAGGTACTGGCACCAACATAATATGAGAACCCTTATTGTGACCATGGTCATTATTTTGGTTCGGTGACCTGAACAATTATTTATTTTTATATCTCAGCATGATTGTCACATATGTCGTTCTTCAGTCTTCTTGTGCAATTGTTATTACGTCTTCTAACATTGTGTTTCTTATCGAAGAGTCAGTGAACAATCAGCATTTGTCAATGTGAATTTTTATTATTGGCGGATTTTGAATCTAAGCATAGTGCGATAAGCGAGAGTTGTACTGTAGGGACAGGCAAGTATAATTATTTTTTGGATTCATGTGTTTACGATGTAGAACATGTCGGGAACTACTGCTCTAAGAGATAACTGAAAATGTGTAACATAATCAAGCTTTCTGTGCTTGGCCGCCGTCACTGGTCGGCGGGCCTGCTGAACGTGGCTTCAACCTTCTAGTGAACAGCCCCAGCCATGGACTGGCGTCTAATCTGTCGTCCTCCACGTCGACTGATATTCAACAGCAAACTAAGAACTGGTTTTGACCAGGAGAACCCGACTGTCTAATTAAAACAAAGCATTGCGACGGCCGTCATCAGGTGTTGACGCAATGTCATTAAATGTGAAATAGTAGAAATTAAAACAAAATGGGTAAACGGCTGGAGAAACTATGACTATCTTAAGGTAGCTTGAAAAATGTAGGGGCAATGAGATTTGTTGGCAAAGTACACGAACAACATCACTAACGCCTGCAATTCAGTGGTTGGAAATGTTAGCTTGTAAAATAAAGTGCTCAAAGCGTCAATGTCCGGGTGCACGTTTTGATGGTAGTTACAAATGTCTCATCATCGAACGATCGCTGCGAACCGTTGAGACTCGACCTGGACTATGAGATTGGTTCGTACAGCAGACGACAGCATCTCATTTTAAGATTCAATAAAAAAAAACCGGTTAGGGAAAACACAAATGTAAAGTTGGGCCTATACTCCTCCCGCAGAGTGACATGGTACATGATGATGATGTTAAGTTTTTTTATAGTATGTTATGTTATACTATACAGAGTCGGTATCACTGCACTTCAGTTAACACGTAGGTGATCAGTCCTGTTCTACAAATTAAATGAATACAGATAGCTCCTGTAGTTCCCTGGTTGAGCACTAGTCTTGCTCTGCCATATATGATGTTACTCTCTGCACGATTCATATTTAATTTCAAACTCCTCCAAACTATGAATTCTCTAAATTGTTTCTTTTTACAATTTATTTCAGGCAGTAACAAGTCTCAGACAACAAATTCTAGAAGAAAGAAAAACCAAGGATGTTCCAATTGTCATCGTCGCCAACAAAACAGATGTAGGTGCATCCAAAAGGGTCATTTCATCCGAGACAGCAGAGAGCCTGGTCTGTGTGGACTGGGGCAACGGATACGTAGAAGCATCTGCTAAGAACAACATCAACATTGTTGGAATCTTCAAAGAAATCCTCAGACAGTCTAAAATTAGATACGAACTAAGTCCAGCCGTGAGAAGGAGGCGTGAATCAATGCCCGCACCGACAGACAAGAAGAAGAGCAAGCTAGCTAAGCGAAGAACACAGAGTGTAAACACATAAACAAATGTGAAACTAAATAACCTAAAAACGGATTCCGAAAAAAATGGAAACAGCTTTGAATAAAATGGGTCAAACTGAACTCTCTTTTCATTCGTTCATTTTGAATTTTTGTGAACATAAAACTAAAGCATTCATTGAACGTAAGCCATTTCATCCACCCGGGTAGTAAAACATCTATGGTGTGTACTTCTATTCTTGTTGGAATTTATGGAATTGAGAAAATTCTTCTGTCATGCTTCTTCGTATTGAGGGGCGCGTTAGCTCAGTTCATGGCCACCAATTCGCTATTTTCTGTAGTAACAGTCTGGCTCGGTTTGAATCGCGTCCGGAGACTAAACAAATCAGGGTCGTGATTTTAATAGGGGACCGCTTCTCCAGTCAACCCAATTGTAAATGGGTACTTGTCAAATGAGTAAGGGAAAGTAAAAACAGCAAGGAATGGCACGGGCCACCTCTCACAGACTGCGGCTTGGTACAATGGAGTCTTCAAAAACTCTTTCCAACCAGCGGTTAGGTCTGCTGAATTTCCACTTGACTTTACACTTAGAAAATTCTTCTGCCATGCTTCTTCGGCTTCCCTCCAAAAAAGGACGTTGTGGGGTTGTGTCGTAGTTAACAGCGAGACCTGCTCCTTTCCGCCCGATAACATCCAGTTGGCTTTTGGGTACCGAGTTTGGCTTCCAGCTGTGATCATCATTTTGAAAGCCAGACTACACTAATATGAGTCTGTTTTCAGCCCGCCGCCGCTTAGGGATGGTATAGGGTCTTGGTCAGCTCTGGTTCGCTGACCCATATGCAAGCCAACAAATGGTGCTATAGTAAATATAATAATAACCTTCAAAGCATGTCGTTGTTGTTTGTTCTTGCTGTTGTTATTGTGGAAGTCATCAGTTCTAAGTTTTGAACTTTTCACGACGTTTCTTTGATGGCTGACTCCAGTGGCTCTTCTTACTTCCCGAAGCGCACTTAAGAAGAACGACGGTGGTCCTCCTAGCGGTTGTGCAATGCGAGACTTCTCAGTAAGCTCAACACAGTTAGAATTACAGTGTCGATTTCGTGCCTCGTTGGCCAGACTACTGTGACTCAGCCTTTTAACATTTTTCTTCATCTTCTACTTCATCTTTGACATTCGTCCTGAAAAGGACGTTTCTTTTGTTTTCATGAAAAGAGGTGAAGACCAGGTGGGGTATTGATCAAAATATTTCACCGGTCACTAACGCTAGTCTTGGTTTTCTAAGAATGTCGTAAAATACGACTTAAAAGTCTTTTAGCGGGTGCTAGCAATTGTCAACATGTCATAATGGTTGCTTCTGAAATCACCACTGTAAATACACGGGTACAGACTTCATGTAAAGTGGTCATGTGCTTTATTTAAAGAGGAAAATCGATGAATGAATAAAAATTATTCCTTTAATCTTATATAGTAAGGTCTGGTTGGGAGACGCAATCTTATTTCTTGTCTCACAAGGGTGGCTTTTATCCTTTAAAGATCCAGTCTTCCAAAGTGTTTCTTATACACCGTCCATTTACATTGTTTTTCTTGGGCTACCACTTTCTCTGAGGCCGAGCTGTCTAGTATAACAGTCCTAACGATAATTGTATATCCTAAGTCACGGTATCATTTTAATATAATATGTAGCAGGGTTAACGTTAATGTTCTATCTTAATCTTCTGTACCACTATCACTCCTTAACTCACTCTAAATTAAAACACCAACAATACTTTTAACACAGGTAAAACACAGCATGTATTTTTCTCACACAAGTAAAACAATATGCACCGAAATCAAATCGCTATTCATTCTATCATATTATACAGTTCATCAATTATTTAATTAATTCTAATGTCTCTCAAATGGTTGGTTATGATCACTTCTCTAACTGACTAAGATTACTTCTAAAGGTTCGTGCAAGTAGCACAGGTCTTACTCTAGTACTAAACTTTACCCAGGGATCTCATCACGTGGTCGGAATCTAGCAATTGTTCTATTCACTGTCTATCTCTGTGCGTTGATATAATGGAAGTCTATCTACAAATTTCTCAGTCCTCTTTCACTGTCTATCTCTGTGCGTTGATATAATGGAAGTCTATCTACAATTTCTCAGTCCTCTTTCACTGTCTATCTCTGTGCGTTGATATAATGGAAGTCTATCGACAATTTCTCAGTCCTCATCTATCTGTCCTCTCAGCTTACTAAAAAGGGATGTTTACTGGACCACTTGTCTCGTCTCTCGTAAGGCAGTCGGTGACTGCATCTGTGCTCTGTCTGCAGCTGTGCTCGTATCTGCGGCTGTGCTCGTGTCTATGACGGACGACAGTGGTTGTGTTACTGTGGTTGTCAGGACGAGGAAAACCCACAAATCACAACGGTCGTCTTAGGACTACAGCTTCGTAATGTAGCAACACGTCTCCGTCTGACGAGAATGAAGTCAGGTCACTCGAGCAAGATGTTTAGCGACGACGACTTGAACAGAACATCACACACAGACAGATTCTTACATGTGTGTGGTCTCTTGTTGCCTTTCCGTGTTGGTCTGCTTCGGTGGCTTCTAACTCTATGACTCTACTATTGTCACTCACTGGTTAAATTTCTGTAGCTTTTAACTATCTACTTGTTCTAGACTAAGTGCTACTCACTACACTATCTGGTAGGACAACCTTGCCTGCTGCTTCTGATCTGTCTACTATATTGTCTCACTCCCGTTTATAAGCTAAGTTTTTCCCGCTTTTCGATAATGACTTTGCTTTCTTGAGTTCATTTCCCACCAACTTTATTTGAACTCGCGTGTCCCAAAGAAAGGCTGCATTGTCTTTCAAACACTGACTGACCGCTTGTTGACGGAGATTCCCAGTTCAAACCGTGAGAATTCGACCTACATTGGTTGGCCAGCCCCAAACTTGCATTGTTTGATAGTTGTGGACCATGCCTCGTTCAATGAACTGAAACTCTCGGGCCGGGTTCTCAAGTTATGTTTGGGTACCACGAACGGTATTTTCAGGGCTTCCCTGGCTTTGACTCGTTGTACCCCTGTAACTCTGTTACACTAGTTGTATAGGTTCGGGTAGGTTTAGAGGCATTTTAGACCAAACTACATAATAATAATAATATTAATAGCAATAATAATCATCGATGTTAGACATCGCAAGCTGCAACATCAGGCTAATTTGTAATTTTTTTGGGGTTTTTTTTTTTTTGCGTTTGCCTTATTTCTCTATTTCCCAAGTGTGCGTTACACTGTGGTTTTTATTTTGCGCCTGTCGGCCCAGTGCATCCGACTTCAACACGCATTTTATGTAAGGGTCTGCTTCCTCCTGCATTTTCTAAGGGTTTGCTTCCCCGGGGTAACGGCCGGTGCTGTGATGGGGATCGAACCCAGCACCTTCGGGTCGTGAGCCGTGCCACTTAACCACTACGCCACGCCGTCCCTCATCAGGCTTATGACGAGAGATGGAATCTTAATCACATTAAAGCCCAATCTTGGCATGGCAGACTCTGTCGCATGTGAGACACACGTGTGAATAGTATAAAACTGGAGCATCGTACTTTCTGTTCTTTCGACAACTCGCTTTCTCTCAGCCCCAGCAATGACATTCCGCTCGGCGATCTCGGCCATATGATGTTAGCACGTCAGGTGGAAAGGTTCTTTGCAAATACCTTCAAGGAGGTGGCATCAATATTCACGCCATTCCGATACATTTTAAAATAATATTTGTAGCGTTGTTCTATGTACTATTTGACGAGTCTGTTCTGAACTCAATATGCAGTATTTGCTTGGCGAGGCACTCATAGGACATGATTGTAACATGTCCAGTCCTTTTTATCAAAATGATATAATTCTTTAACATTGTTTTTACTTTCTACCGGATTTCTTTCTTTCTCACTTTGCCTTTTCTATGTGACGTACCTTGACCGTTTTGGTTTTGTTTTGTTTTGTGTTTTTTTTGGCGGTTTTTTTTTGGGGGGGGTGGGGGAGGGGGGGGGGTTGTATTTTTTCTGTTGTAGCAAACATCTCAATTCAAATGTAATAATTAGTGATTGTGCCTTCGTCAGAGTCCAAGTCAGATGCTGATCTCAGAGACTTGGAACATATCCTTTTGAGCGCGTGTTTTTGTCTCCATTAAAATGTTTACAATCCTTGGTAATGGAGAGTAGCAGCGTCATAATTATACCGTATAAGGCAGGCATGTGAGCGCGAGCCGGATCCTGAATGTTAAATATACACCACGTCAGTTAATTCACCCCTCTTCTACCAGATAAATTTGTTTATTTGCAAGCGTGTACAGGCAAATACGTAATTACCTGGTGTGTCTTGGCAGGACTGAAGGGCCACCTTATTTTGTTTGGCCTTCGTGTCGACTACTTTTGGGAAGGATTTTTCGTTACCTTTATCATTGTTACCCAGACGGAAGTTAACAACCTGCATTTTCCATTTGTCAACTGCCAACGGTTCATTTACGTTCACAGCTTGTACACAGGATATGGGCCGATCTCATACCCATCGAGTCTAGGTAATCCTTGAAAATTGCGAAATTGCCACCACCCACAATTTTGCGTTTCGTTCATTCGTGTTTTCAAAGGCGAATCGAGTGCATCCCCCTTTAGCTTCAGTGACATCCTTGAAGTATTTCTTCAAACATGCCAACTCAACTTGCAGAAGATTGATTAGTTTCACTACTGTTACCAAATTAATGCAAGGACAAGTTTCGCATGTTGGTCGTATGATTAAAGTAAAACAAACAAACGTCCAATACGAATAATGAAGATAAATTAATTTAAAAACGAAGCAATGATGGTGAGAAATTGAACGCTATATTGCATGTTTTATAACAACAATAATGAGTAATTAAGAAATATTAATATATAATGTGCATTATCAATGAAGTGACGTCAGAGCAGTGGCAGAGACCTTGAAAACTACAGCAAAAACTCTAATGACAGATAAAAACACAGAGAGACAAGTTGTTCTCTTCACAGACACACTGTCAGTGATTGCGGCACTGGGCTGTCCGAAAATACAGACCTATAGGAACTAAGAATGATACTCTATAAACGATAAAAACCGGTTCAACAGAGTTGTGAGATAGTGGATTCTATCTAATTTCAATATTTTTGGCAATGAAGAGGTCGTCAAGAGAATGTAGAAAGCTTTATATTGGTGTAACTTATGAAGAGGCTGTCAATAGAATGTAGAAAGCCTTATATTGATTGGTGTAACTTATGAAGAGGCCAAGAGGTTTACCAGGTGTAGATACGGGAACAAACGGAGAAACAGAGCACACGAGTCATTAACCAAATGACGTATATTACCAGCTCAACAGAGATGAGCAGGTAGTAATTTAGACTCGCCAGGCCACAATAAACTCAGGTACCATCTGTTCAATAAACTAAGAATATGACATAAAGATGAATGTGTCTGCAGCACTGACAAAATGACTGCTGAGCATCTGGTATAAAGGTGTCCACCATACGAGGAACAGAGAAAGCTCTCTCTTCTCACCTCTCTTGTTTCATTTGACTCTGTCCTACAATCACACTCTTGTGTCATTTGACTCTGTCCTACAATCACACTCTTGTGTCATTTGACTCTGTCCTACAATCAACTCTTGTTTCATTTGACTCTGTCCTACAATCAACTCTTGTTTCATTTGACTCTGTCCTACAATCAACTCTTGTTTCATTTGACTATGTCCTACAATCAACTCTTGTTTCATTTGACTATGTCCTACAATCAACTCTTGCACAACTTTCACACGCGTCCTCAGGGTGAGACCCTTTGCGCTTTGCTTGGGCTAGCTTCTGAGAGCGCACAAATAGCATAGGTACATACAAACGCACACATACATCCAAGCACTGGTTTATGCGTCTTAATATCGCCCCGTTGTCTACGGTCTAGGGTGGAATAGGCGCGCCTCCATCAGTAGAAACTAGTGAGGCAAACACGTAAAAGAAAAAAGAAAAAAAAGAAAAAAAAAGAACAGAGAAAGTACGTGTGGTCATCACTGATACCCTTCCTGAACAAGAACTATGTGGATACTAATAGCATCAGCCTAACCGTTGCTTTCTTTAGATATATTAAAGTTGACCTGAAGAAGAAGAAGACGAAGAAAAGGTGTGTATATATATATATATATATATATATATATATATATATATATATATATATATATATATATATATATATATATATATATATATATATATATATATATATATATATATATATACGCACATTCACATATAAGTATCCATAGAATCATATATGAAAGCGTAATCAGTCGAGAAATCATCAATGATAAGTTAATGAGGTCTCAAAAACGATGAGCATAACAGTGTATTCTGTTAATGAATTTTTAAAATATAATATTTGATCTTTATCAAGTAGCATAACGTTAACTTTTGTCACTGGAAACAAAGTAGCATCTACAATTTTAATTGTGAGACTAACAAACACAGATAATTACCTTGTGTACTATATGCAGCTATTTGGTATATCTTTTTACGTGTTAAATTCAAATAAACGTGATGATTGTATGTTTTTTTTAAGTATTAAATATTATAACGGAACAATCACAGGAAAAGTTCATGATCATGGTCATCAATGCCATCCCCAGTGGAATGACCTGCGGTAACGAAGAGGTTAGTGCACTGGTTGCTCAGACAAACTAACTAGATGCAATTTCCAATTGTTATTGGATATTTATTAGATCCAAAACTTCTCCGGAGACGACCCAGCCTCATGAAGTGGGTACCAAAATAAGTATGGGGGGGGGGGGGGGTAAAGGCGGTCCACGGGATGCTGATCCCATCACCACTAGTGTGCCATTGGTCAAGAAAATGTTGGCTTAACATCATATGCCACGGACGACATTTAAACCGAAACTACCTTTTGTTTTGTTGCGTCAACGACTTTGAGATAGTCTTTAGGCATTTTTGAAGAAACAGAGAATTCCTGGCTCCATGTGGTCCGCCAGGGTCTTTGTATATGATAAAGCCAAGAATAGTACCACTACCTCACTGCCTCGTAAGAGACGACTAATTGTATGACAGGACATAACACCGGCCATGGTTAGGGGCTTTTTAAAGAGCAGTATGGATGTCGCCTAACAGGTTATTGGTCTACTTTACTTTAAGTGTTTGATCCATTAAGATTGACTCACACGTCGGTTAAACACCCTTCGAGGCACTTGTCCCAACGGAGCGGAGTAATAAGCTGCTCGAGTCGAACCCGATAAGCAGAAATAATCCGGCTACATCCAGCTCATATCAGAGCTGGGACTTGCCTAGAGGCATCCGCTCATGTAGAAGTACAGGTCAACTAAGACTAAGACAGGAAAATCCTGACAACACATTTTGAAAAACAGTAGTTTTGCCCTTGTTCTCCAAGTAGCAATAACAGGTCAAGGTCGCAGCTGCGTTTGTTTGTCGGCTTGCTTTGTCTATACCGAAAATACAAGAGAAAATGTATCCACCACATCATTACTAACTAGGGTTCTTTGACGTGACAGGACAAAAGTGCCAGCTTTTTAGATGTCTGGAGCTGCACACCAGTTCAAACCAGTTCACTATCTGCAGATAGTTCATCTTTCTTAAATACTTTCAAACAACAAAAAGGCGATTTTCTGTATTGTTTTGTGCTGGATTCAGACATAAGTAAAATAAGCTACATAATAGGACTTCCGAATCCGCGTAGGCCTACACAATTTTTATAACGTTCTTGTGTCTATTTGCAACAAAAAGAATACATTTACCATAAAAATATGGTTCAAACAATCATCCAAGATAAGATTAATTTAGTTTTTCATAATGTGGAAGTAATATTACAACCATTCTTATATCTGATGGTGACAAATGGTTCAGAAAATAGGCCATTGTCACAGATAAAGAGCATACAAAATTAACTGAGAGCATCAATGCATTGAAAGCGATCAGCTCCATATCATATTATTTGAGGACTAATTAATTATTTGGCTTTGGGGAAGTCACGAAATAAAATGGTGTAAGTTGTAGGCCTATCTTATATTATATTTTTCTGGTTCTGTAAACAAGTTCAATATTGCTTAAATTAATACAAGTGGCCAGTTGCTTATTTTCTCAGCATTATATGTGTGTGTGAGTGTGTCCGTGTGTCTATGTGTATGTATGTGTGTGTATTTGTGTATAAATATATATGTGTATATATGCAGGTCCCAGCTCTGGCGTGAGCTGGATGTAGCCTGGAGGAGGATTTCCTGCTTAGCGAGCTAGGCTCGAGCAGCTTATTACACCGATGTGTTGAGACAAGCGCCGCGGAGGGTGTTTAACCGATGTGAGAGTCCATCTTGATAGACTCAAACACTAGAGCAAAGTAGACCCGTAGCCTGTTAGACGTCATCTACGGTGCTCTTAAAAAACCACTCAACCATGGTCGGTGTTATGCCGTGTCACAATTAAGTAAATGTATGTTAACACTTTGCAAGGACACGCTACTTACATTTATGTTGTTGTGTGTACGTTCAAGTGTTGTTTCCTGTTAGTATGCTACATTATAATATGTGATAGAGAAGGCAACCAGATGGTGACTATGTACTCAGTAAATAGACAATCAAATGGCATATCAAGTTATTTTACGTGTTAAAGATATTGGCATTTATTTAACAACACACCCCCCCCCCCCCCCCCAATAAAAGTTAGTTATTATTTCATTTATTTGTATTTGATTTAAGTTATGGTATTGGTATAATACATGTTTATGTCGTATTTAAAGATTTTCCTTCCTGGACTCTACTGGCGAATGCAAGCTACTTTTAGTCCCAGAACGTAACATTTTAGGTTCTCTCAGCACGTATTGGCCAGTGTATGGATGCGTGTGTGTATCTACTTGTAAAGCGTTGCTGTGTGTATTCCACTGTGGCAGTTTTTCAGTACAGTTGTTTTGCCAAACCTAGAAAGAGAGAGAATATTCGTGACATGCGCAGTCAAACTGAAGATGATGTGATTTCGAACAGTGCATGCTGAGAATGCAAACCAAGCTTGCGATCAATTTACACCCCTAAACTACGCGCTTCCCTTTGGGGATCAATATAACACAAGTAAAACTAGATTTACAGTCACATATACATTTCCTGCTAACTTTATCCAGTTATTTATTGTTGAAACTTTATTTTAATGAATATATATATATTTTTTTTAAAGTTTGCTCCAAGCTTAAGACAGATCCAATTCATGCAATGGGACTATTGGAAATCCATGTCTCTCACAGGACAGTCAAAGTTCGAACAAGTAATTGAAGTTGCAACACGCAAAGTGTTTTCTAGATATATGTCCGTTATTATCGTCTTTGTTTTAGATTGAACGAACTTCATTCAGAGTGGAAGTTTATTCTGAAAAACTTTCTTACTCCGGCAGACCTTGTCCTTTCATGTCCATGAAAACAGATACCTCATCTTTCAAATCATAAAAGTACCTTAGCATTTTATTCTTACTTGGCCAACGTACTTCACAGTGAAAGGTGAGATCAGCACGCTCGGATTGAACGGATTGAACGTCTACCAGAAATTCTGGAAATTGGTGGCGGCTTCCGACTTAATAAAATGTTGCAGGAAACGTAAAGTGGTCATTACATAGGCAAATTTGATTGATTTTGCACACAAGTTTTGTTGGTATAAAATAAGTGAAGAACCCAGATCTTCAACATTAGAGTTCATATCAGATAGCTCTGATATGATTTTAGCATCAACGCTTAAGTTTGATCCAATCATTTCTAGAGCTCCATCGGTTTAAATACCGTTTAGCTTCACCCACATAAAGTCAAACTAATTAATAACAATTGTTACTTCCTGGAAAATGTATAAATCGTTCATTGGTTGAAGAGTAAGCAATTCTAACGAACAATTGAATTTAGTAACCACTTCACAGATAAATATAGCTAACTGAGCAGTCTCCAAAGCGTCTGTTTTCTCGTCTAGAGCCATTGAAAACAGGTCAACTTGTAAGGTGAGTTGTTTGAGTCGTATGTTTATGTCAGCGCCCAGTGCATGGATATGTATCGTCACAGTCCAACGAGAAAGAGTTATATGTTTTGTTTGTGTCCTTTTTTCAGGATACAGTACTTTGACAGAACCGAGACATTCATTTGGCAAAGTTTCCTTCGGAATATTGCTACTGAGTGCCTTTCTCTTTTATTTTGACTTGTACTCAAATCTGTACTCTACTCAAATCTGGGCAAGATAATTCAAATGCAGTGTCTAACATATGATGATGACAGGTATCTTTCAACCAGCCTGTTTGGTTATATCAGTGCATGGGAGCCATACCAAAATTATAAAAATAGTAGACCACAAATCGCGTGCAGTGCTAAAAGGTAGTTCCCTTTGTTAAAGGCTGCAGTCCTAACATTGTCAGATTAAGAGTATTTATGTCCTTATTAACAAAAAGGTGTATGTTTCTGCTATATCAGATCCTAAATGTGGGGTATGTTTTCTATTTCGCATCCTCATATCTCACTTTGGGAGAGTTTTTTTTTTTTTTTTTGCAAAGCACATGTGTTTCTTTGTTTTATAATAATTATTATTGGAATTTTTGTTTTACTTCTTTTCTTTTGGGCTTGACGCACGTGCTTATTTTTCTTAATAGTTAATCCAGTCCAGCCCCTGCATAATGTGAGACTGCCAGTTACATTGTCAACGTAAATTTGTTAATGAAACTGCAGAAACACATATCTTTGGAGGTTCCCTAGCTGACAAGGCCCTTGTGTTGCAGTACATAAAGCCCTTGCCTTAAAGACAATCCAACACTATCCAAACAAACCACCCGACTGTATAGAATTGTGATCCGATTCAATTTAGCTAAACAAAAAAAGAGTAATTCTAAATATATATATTAATCATAGGAGCAGAAGTCTCCTTGTGCAAAGGGAAGTCATTATTTACCTAAGAAAGGTGCAGCCCAATTAGATAGGAGTTAAAACCCAATTTGGCAGCAATGACAGTAGACGGAAATTTAAAATGTAGTCTTAAATGACAAAATAAACAATTTGTTTGAACAATACAACTCTGAGGTGCCGGACAGAGGAGACTTAAAGTCAGTTCAAAAAAGACATATTGAGCAGAATACGTTGGTCAGGGGCAGGTAAAACATACTGGTCATAGTATGTTAGTCAAGGTCAGGAAAACACACTGGGCAGAATATGTAAGTCAAGGTTAGGAAAACACATTGGTCAGAATATGTTAGTCAAGGTTAGGAAAACACACTGGTCAGAATATGTTAGTCAGGGTCAGGAAAACACACTGGTCAGAATATGTTAGTCAGAGTCAGGAAAACACACTGGTCAGAATATGTTAGTCAAGGTCAGGAAAACACACTGGTCAGAGTATGTTAGTCAAGGTCAGGAAAACATACTGGTCAGAATATTTTAGTCAGGATCGGGAAAACATACTGGTAAGAATATATTAGTCAGGGTCAGGAAAACATACTGGTCAGAATATATTAGTCAGGGTCAGATGAAATATATTGATCAAGGCTCGCCTCACTTCCAAGAAGTTCTCACTGGAAACATATTGTTTCGTGACAGTCTAGCTCACGAGGTGGTAATTGGCACTGTGATTCTAATAGTGGGGAACTTCCTAAACAGCCTTGCATTTTACTACAGTGAACAGTGATGAGGACGCCGGTCCCCCTTCTCAAGTACGCTTCGGGATCTGAATAGGGCAAGGAGGTTGTCAAGAATACATAACGCAAGTACGACTGGCATTAGCAATAACTATGTACCGTCATCTGGAGGGAGGACCGGGGGGGGGGGGGGGGACTCATTCGCCCTTTGGCTTTCTTGCTCTCTACTCAACCATACAAAATAACCTTTAGCAGACTGCCATAGCACTTGACATGACCAAAGTATTTTATTTCTCTGTTTTTTTAATTTCCTTCAGAAGTATATTTTCAACCTGGAGTTGTTCCAGAACATCACTGTTGCACAGATGGAGGTGACTGGACCTGGTAGCATCCTCACAGATGGAGGTGACTGGGCCTGGTAGGATCCTCACAGATGGAGGTGACTGGACCTGGTAGGATCCTCACAGATGGAGGTGACTGGGCCTGGTAGGATCCTCACATATGCGGACGACAGTCTGCTATACAATCAGGACAAAGCCAGGACTGAAATTGTCGGGGGTGTGCGGAGCAAGCTGGGAAAACTATCTGAATAGTGCACCAACTACAACGTCGAAATCCATCCATCTAAGGCCAAGATTTTCTGGTTCTCCCTAAATAATAAGTTCGTCTCAGATACACTACCAGGGGCCAACTGCATGGGCACCAACACTGAGAGAGAGCATGACATGAAATACCTGAGTATCACATTCGACAGAAGCATCTCTTTCAATGAACATGTAGACAATGTAATTCTGAATGCTAAGAGGGGTATCAATTCCATCACAGTCATGGAGGCGCCACAGATATGCAACAATTGACAATCTTCCTCATGATGCAAAGCACTGGTTTTGTCTGTCCTGGACTACGGTCTTGGGTTGCTCACACTATCACAGACACAGGTAGATTGATTGGAGAGAATCAAGAACGAGGCTTCCAGTGCTGTCATGAGATTCCTGCTTGATTTGCCAAGCATCAAGGTTCGACATCAAGTAGCGCAGGTAAAGACATACGCTAACATCACCAACAACGAACATCACCCTTTGCACCAAGACTTGGATACACTCAAAGGCAGACACATTAAGCGAGGAAAGTTATAGATAGCAGAGGCAGAAGACTCCCTGATGAGGGTATGTGCATTGGAAGAAGTGGGAAGAGGTAGTGAATGGGTAGAAGTGGGCAACGAGAGCCCCCTGACAAGGGTGGGGTATACCTGATCAGAGAGTGTCGCGAGTGGAACGGCATTAGGACAGAAGCTTCAATACAGGAGCTGATCCAGCAATACTCAGGACCACAAGACCCAATTCTGTACACAGATGGCTCCACCGGCAGAGATGCAAACAAGTGCGGTTGGGGTTTCGTCGGCTACTAAAATGGCAAGGAGGTGGTGGAGAAATACAGCTGCCTACTCCACTGTCACATCGAGAATGAGAATGGAGATTGAGGCGGTAACAGCCGGCCCTGACTTGGTTGCTGACGCAACCGGTGACACGCGCAGTGATACTGTCAGACTCGCAGGACATGCTCCGTAAAATAGAAAGGTTAAGCTAAGAAGGGAATGGTCATCTATTCTGAACAAATCTGGTATACAATGTGGTATACCATGGATCTACTGGGACATGCAGGCATATAGGCAATGAAAGGGCAGATGCAGTGGCGGACGCGCTGAGGTGAACGACGCGGGGATGACGAGAGATAGGGTTGAGTTGAAAAGGGCAGTCATGGACAGTCTACAAAATTATGAAGAGACAGAGGGTCGCGAAAATGCATATGTGCAGAGGATGACAGATTTGGGAGTGAGTGTGTGAGTGGGGAGAAAGTGTGTTCTGTCTGGAAAGATCCGAAGAACACGAAATCAACACCTGACTGAGACTCTGAGTATATATTCGCTTGGCTGGCTGCTTGGAAGAAAACCGGGGAACTTATGGGGATGTCTCCTGTGTGATGATGTTGGTTCCTAGAATGAAGAATCACTATTGGTTTTCCTATCTTTCCGTGAAACTCGTCCGAGTCTTCTGAATACCTACATTTCAAAGGCCTCAATACGCTTCTCCGTTGTCTTTGTCAGGCATTATAGTGTAGAAAATTAAATCAGTATGTTTCCAAAAGATGATAATAAATGAGAAAGCGTGGCTTTTTAAAATGAAAAAAAATGTGGTAGATACAGAAAGAATTCTATTTATTTTTTTATTAGCAAGGATGACTTGTTCACAACAGAACCGACCGATGACAAAAGAGGCCATAGGAGACATGGGTGAAAGATCTTGGATGACATGATAAGCTGGTTATAAAAGTAAAGAATGTCTGAAGGTTGAAATGTCCGAGAAACGGATAGTTATGAAAGCAACAATACCAACCGAGCAGTCAGCATGGCGCACGATGATGATGCCGCAAGAAATGTATGCAGATTGAGAGTAGCCTCCCATATATTGACGTCTGGAGAAAGTAAAATGGCGACTTTTCTTCACGTTGATGCTGTGAAGTATCTGTGTTCTTGTGGAAAAAAGTTCCCCATTTGCCGATTATATATATGCAAGCATTGCCAGAAACTTAGATGCATCGATTGTGTGCAACATGAGGTATTGATTATGAAGTCATTGCTATAGCAGATTAGATATAACTATCGTTCTCATCATCACCTGACACCTGATTGTGATTTAGTTTAATTATCAAGTCAATTATTAGTTTTATTACTGATTAGTTTGAATATGAAATATAAATTTCATAAGAATATATCTTCATATCAATAATATTATTACTCACTCTATGAGTCATGGTTATGAATCTAGGTACATAGGTAACATTTGAAGGAAATATTTTACATTCTGACTAATACTAATTTATTTTATAGTAAATTACTTACTGGAGGAAGATTTAGTTGGTGGTCGAAAGCATCAACAATTATTATGATGATTGAATGAATCAAAATGATTCTTGAACTGCCCCTGTTGACTGGCCGAGACAATAATAGACATCGATGACCGGCATCATAATAATAATCAAAATGATGTTATGATAATGTCTGTAGTCCAAGAAATTCGAGAGCCGCAGAATAGTAAAAAGTTAAAAAAAAAAGACAGTGCAACAAGGGGAGAAAAAAAATCGATAAAAGATAGGATCGAGCTCAGCAAAGCCAAGGACAGGACATTAACTGATTGATTTAAGGATTGGCAATGACATACATAGGGTGATAATATTTGTATGGCATCCATAAGTTTGAAGATGCTCAATATTTATACCCACTGTGCAAAAGGACACATTCTGGAACACGTCCTTTTATCATGCAAGATGTTGCTAGGGCAAAGACAACACAAAATATATTGCAGCACAACAGAGTATTGTATGAAGTGGCTGACACAGACAGGTCGAGGGTGATGGCAAACAGAAAAATATACTTCTTAGTTCTCAGTCGACCTGTATTTCTACAGGGGCTGACACCCCTGTGCAGGTACCAGCTCTGATATGAGCTGGATATAGTCGGGAGAAGGGTTTTCTGCTTAGCGGGCTAGGCTCGAGCAACTTAATACTCTGCTGTGTTAGGACAAGCACTTACGAAGGGTGGTTAACTGATGTGCGAGTCCATCAAACACTAGAGCAAAGTGGACCCGCAGCCTGTTAGGTGCCATCTATGCTGTTCTAAACAAACCACCTAACCATGGCCAGGGTTATGCCATGTCACACAGTTAGTCGCCTCTTACGACGTGCTCTCTGTGAGGCAGTGGTACTATTCTTGTTCTTGTCATACACAAAGACCCCGGTAGACCACTCGGGCAAAAAATACTTACATACCAAGAATTGCAAACACCTACTTCCAGATTAGCTAAATTAGCACACACTAAGCCCAGCGGTGCCAACGCAACTAACCTTGACTTGGCAAAAGCCCTTGACAGTGTTAATGACATGCAGATGTCAGGAAGGGAGACCTATCTTGATATCACTAAGAAGTTTGATGAAACTGCAAATCTTGGCTATAGACTTCCAGGAAACAAGCCAACTGCAGTGGTGGAAATATGCTTCTCTTTGGCTGAAAATGTGAATGTAAATTATTCAATCAATTATTGTTTTACTCTTTACAGGTTGATACACCTTATTGCCCAAACTGTTTGGAGAACATGCCACCTGGGGAGGCAAAGCTGAAGAAAAATAGGTATGACATGCTCTACATTAGATGTTACAAGAATAAGTTGAAGATTTAAAAACTGTTTTTAAAATGTCAAATTCTTAAAGAAATTTACACCGAAATCTTTATTATGAATTATATATCAAGATGACATAAGATTTTTTCCAGAGCTGATAGTTTATCCAGCTATACAAAAGAATACCTGACTCGGCTGTTAAGTTAAGGAGGGATAGGCAAAACAAGGTCGTTGGGAGGGAACTGATCACTCATTTCCTTAAGTTAGGGGACGACGTGGCCTAGTGGTTATGTGGCACGGCTCACATCCCGAAGGTGCTGGGTTCAATCCCATCACAGCACCGGCCGTTTCCCCGGGAAAGCAAACTCTTAGAAAATGCAGGAGGAAGCAGACCCTTGCATAAAATGCATGCTGAAGTCGGATGCACTGGGTCGACATGCGCAAAATAAAAACCACAGTGCAACGCACACAGCCTTGGGGAATAGAGAAATAAGGCGAACGGGGAATAAAAATTCCCTTAGGTTCAAGACCTACCATAATAAAGTCTCTTTATTCTCAATGGCAGTATCTGCTTTGAGGCTGCGTGAACTTTTAAAATCCATAATATTAATAGTTTATCTTCTTCTGCTATCTGGTAAATTGAGTTATTAACGTCTCTATTTCCTGTGTAATTTTTGGCGTATTGTTTCTAGAGATTTCTTTCAAATTCGGATGGCTATTCCTTAATGGCGATGTATGGGTTTGGAGGGTCTTATAGTTTACAGAGGTTTTTGTTAATAGTCACTCTTGGGTTCAGATGTTTAGCTCTCTTGTGGTCACTGACAAAGCAAAGAAATCATAACTCATTCACAAACACATTTTTTTCTCTCCCATACAACTCCAAGACAATATCATTCACTTGAGACCAATTTATTTTCAGTAGTGTTTCATTAACATGTCACATATTATTTTCCATTATCAATTTTGACCTATGTATACCTGTTGTTGAGAACCAGGTGGTTGAGGGAATCAAATACCCTTCTCCTGGCTGAGGAAACACAGGTTCAAAACCTTAATAAGCCATCAGCTTTGCTCTATCATTGGTAAAAAAGAAATTCTAACCTGTAGACCCTTTACCAACTGCAGCCTTTATTCCTCAGTTCTATGTCCCTCTGGTGGACTCCAAGATGGGGAATAAATGATGTAATCAGATTTTTTAAAACAAAGTTTTTGTACTTCTTTTTGTTGTTGTTTGACATATATGTTTTTATCTCAAGATGGTGACAATGTTTGTGTTTCATGTTCCAGATGTAGTAACTGCTTTGATTGCCCACTATGTGGACACACCCTAATGACTCGAGCAACAAGCCATACCAGTCCAAGTCCTGATGACCCAGCGAAGACGGTCACAAAAAAGATGTACTACATGGCATGTGGCTTCTGCCGCTGGACCACACGTGATGTTATGTTAGCTGATCAGAGTGTTGGTGAGCAGCATCACCATTAACATCCTTCATTTTTTATCTGCAATAGGAGCATAGGTTTCCCTCTAAGCATGTGTGGCTTATGGAACATTTTTATAATGATAAAATGTGTGTCAAACATTTCATAGTGTATGTTGCAAACTTTGTATTTCTAATTCTGATACCATGTTGTTTCTTGGAATGTTTTGTATATGACACAGACAAGAATAGGTCCAATAAATTACTGAGAACATGTCATACGAGGTAATTATCAGTGTGGCCTAATCCATCCGGAATAGAATGCTCTCCTGCTCATGGATTGCACATATCATTATTTACACTGGCCAAAAGCTTTCTGTGTGTGAAGTAGTCATCAGGGTTTGAATAATATTTTAGAAACTATACCTGAATCTGAAAAAGTTGACAATGGCCAAGCAACTGCCCTGGAAACAAGTTGTGCTAGTGGACTCTAGCTAAGAGAATAGGGATCACAATGGAAAGACAAAAGAGTTTTATCCTGATTTATTCACTTTTATGTTCTAAGTCAAGCACAAAGTCACTACTACAGCTGGCCCTGTATCTGAGCATTTACCGTGGCAGTTTTAAAAGATGATTTTGCTAATATCATGCACAACTCTTTTTAGTCACCTTTTATTACATGCTTGAAAGGTTACAGTAGTCCTATTCTTTTCAAATCAAGTAGTGCTCTGGTCAGCAAAAGAATGATTAACTTTTATTATTTTTAAAGGATCTTCAGTGTTCGTCCTGAAAAGGATGCTGTGTCATAGTTTTACAGTGAGTGTGCAATATCTGTGCCTTTCGCCCCAACACTTCCTATTTTAACTGGGTACTGGGTTTACCTTCCCACTGCAATCCCTATTCTCCCAGTGAGCCTGCAGCAGTGCAGCTTGTTTCCAGGGTCATCGCTTGGAGTGGAATTGGGTCTTGGTCAACTCTGATTTGCTGATCATAATTCAAGCAGCCAGCTATGAGTATCTGGCTGTTGTCAGCTCATTCACTGTGCTGCATCGTCAGTCCCTTTTCAAGATCTGAAGATGAAGATTCTCAATATAATGAGTTATTCGCTCTTCTATTCTTTGTGGCATATATGGAATATTTTGTTGTTGTTTTTTTTTAAAGCCCCAGAAAGTTATTCACATTCAACAGGCTTTTTGTTTGTGGGTATGACACATTGCCATGTATTTGAAAGTCAACTAATCTAGAGGAGTTAATACTTCATATTATGTGGCTAGTTGTAGTAACAAATACAGAATTGGGACAAAAACACAACAATCAGTACAACTGAAGGTTAAAACATTAACTTCCATGAGCTGCTCACAAGGGTCAGAGAAGAAGTTTATTAAATGTGGCAGTCTCATCCCCACACTAAACAGAACAAATAATGAAATTAATAATTAAGGCTGGATGTAGTCTACTTGCACTAATTGATGTTTTAGTACTTTATGTTGTCAGCACACTAAAACTTACATCATTTTTGCTCTGCTTTTTACCTCCAGCTACAGGCAACTGGCCAGAACTGGAGAATCCTCACTCAAAGAGGGTATGATTCATTTTATGGTATATTTCTTCTGCTTAACCCTTTACAGTTCAACCTAACTTACACACATTTTGTTAAAGCTTCCAATGCAACAGCAGTGTTTCTCTTTGTCCTATGTTTATTTTGACTCCAAAATAAAATTTATTAAAACTAAACTGGATGAGCTAAAATTATTATTATTTGATATAAAGAATCATAACTGAATCATATATCACTTAAAGTAACATGTAGTTCCACATCAGTAACTGCTGGTTGATAAATAATAAAGTGTTAGAGTTATAATTATACTAATCCACAGCTTGTTTAGGAGGTGGGGTGACCAGTTTCCTTCCACACTGCCTTTTCGTTCCTTAACCAAAAAATAAAAAAGGCAGGTAAATATATACATGTGAGTCAACTGGAGTGGGCCAATAATGGAAGTTGAACCCTGTACCGTTATAAATATATTATTAATTATTTAATCTGTCATTCCTACATGCCCTAATTGCTAGAGTTCAAGGGATGATTTATAAATCTTGGCTGCCTCATCTTGTATCAATTTTAAGTCACAATTTCAGCAGATATGGACAAGTCAAGAAGGTACACACCATAATGAAGATGTAGTCTTAATGTTATCTAAAGCAGAAAACACTTATAGTAGGATCTATATTGATACTGGCTACTTTCAGAACTGCGAAAAATAGGATAAAGATGCAGATTGCCTAATGTATCATGAGAGGTCACAAAAATTGGAACTGAGATTACACAAAGAAAACATAAAGATTATGAGAACTAATGGCAATCAGATTGTGTTCGGAGACACATTCCTACAAGATGTGGAATCATTTATATATTGTGGTAGCAGTATAAACAAAGCAAGAGGTACAGATAAATATATCAAAATAAGAATACAAAAAGCGAGAAAAGCTTTAATTAAAATTGGGGAACTTATGAGAATCCAAATAAATTGAATTATAAATATATTGGATTATAGTTTGATGATGTCTCCTTCCTATATTTGTTTAGATTTCATCACTCCTCGAGAACTATAAGCTCCTGGCTCAGATAGAGAAAGCTGAGAGAGAACGCAAAAAATATGTCAAGCGTAGAAACCACCTCTACATTCAGGTGATACTATTAAACAATAGTTGTGGGGATTCTTGTACTTCTTTGTGACATCTCCATCTAATGAGTTCACGTTGCACTGCTTTGTTAGACTGTAGACTATTGCATCTGCTTGGTTTCTGTCACATTTCCCTTCCTTAGTTGTTCCCAGTCAGCATACATAACAGCAGATTTATATCCACTCTTTGTTTGACCCCTGTTCTGTGACTTGTCTGGCTTGAGAGACCCAGCTGGTAACTATGCTGTGGCTTATCTTTCCTCTTCAACCGTTCTTCACCAGTTATTTCATGATTTTCCCACTCATCTCTTTTTACCTGTGGGTTCTAATCCAGTTTATGTCTGGATATGTAGTTCAACTTCTTTCTGAGAGTGTTTCCTATCCATGTTCACTTTCTGTCCCCAATTTTCTGCTGTGTTAGTTATTGCTGCATTCTTTCCCACAGATCTGTGTCTGCTATTACTTCTAACACAAAATATATGATGAAGACACTTGCTGATGAAGGTCTGAATGTGATACTCTTAGCCACATGCCATGTCTCCTAGCAATACTGTGATACTCTTAGCCACATGCCATGTCTCCTAGCAATATTGCAGGACCAACTTTACACTTGTGTTAAAGAGCCTAATCTTATTTCCCATAAAGATGGCTGCTGAGTTTAAATCAAATCTGGCATTTTTAATCTTGGTTTATTCCTCTATCTTTATCAATGTTACTTCCCAGATAGGGATCAAGACGCTTAGCAGCGCATGAGCTGCGGCAGTCAGCGACCCATAGCTGACTGCTAGCGTCAGAGCCAGCAAACCAGAGCTGCCAAGACCCTTCTACACCTCCACGCGGTGATCCTGGATAACAGGCTGCAACAGAGCAGACTGGCTAAGGAGAAGGGATCGAAGAGGGAATGCAAACCCGGTACTAAAAAAATGCTGGCTGAAGTCGGATGTGTTGGACCGAAAGGTGCAAATATCGCAGTCAAGCTGTAAACTACGACACAACGCATTCCGTTCTCTGGACTACATTCTGCTACTTAAGCCTTTTAGGATTTGGTAGCGGGAGATTGAGAATGAACGAAGCCAAGGCCAAGCCACTTCCCAGATAGGTAAAATTGTTTGCTTCTTCAATTATCTGACCATTAATTGTAATGGGGTCTCTTTGTTAATTTATTCTCATTCCTTTGTTTTATTCATACTGATATGCAATCTCACCTTTGCAGCTTCATAGGTTAGTTTGTCTATTTTTCAAACCTGCCAAAAGAGGAGTGCCTATCCAGGTTTCACAAAAAGTTGTAGAAATGTCACCCTAATATCTGTCTTAGTCTTAGGCGACCTGTACTTCTACAGGGGCATACACCCTTGTGCAGGTCCCATCTCTGATGTGAGTTGGATGTAGCCAGCAGGAGGATTTCCTGCTTAGCTGGCTAGGCTCGAGCAGCTTATTACTCCACTATGGAGGGTGGTTAACTGATGTGCGAGTCCATCTTAGTGGACTCAAACACTAGAGCAAAGTAGACCCGAAGCCTATTAGGCGCCATCTATGTTGCTCTTAACAAACCACCTAACCATGGTAGGTTTTTTGCCATATCACACAATTAGTCACCTTTAACGGCATGCTCTCTGTGGGGCAGGGATGCTATTTTTGTCATTGTCATACACAGAGATCCTGGCAAACCACTCAGGACTAATATCTAGTCCTGGTAATCGATTAGGCTGATTTTGAGCCTAGTCATGAGTAAAATGCTTTTTATGTTGATTTTGGTCTTGTAGAGACCCAAGTTGTTCATTCCATTGCCCTTTGAGTCACTAGAACAGGCCAAAGATACAGAAAATGAAACAAAAGCAATCAACCACTCATAGGGGTCAGCTAACCAGAGCAGTTCAAGACACTATTCTGCCTCCAAGTGGCAGCTCTTAACTCCTGCATCTATGCAGCCAAGTTGAGAGTTAAGTGGTTGAAGAGGGAAAGTAAATTTGGTCCGAAAAATGGACTGTGCTGAAACCAGGTTTTTCAGCCTCATTATAAACATAATAATTATACACAATGTAACAAAATGTCCCTTTCAAGGCTGTATTGGTAATTATTCCACTGCAGACACCAGTTTGCCATACGACTAAGCTCTCTTTCACAAAATTCCACACAAGACTCTACCATACACAATCGTCGTACAACATGGATCTAAGCTCTCACTGGGCATGAACCAAATTAGCAGAGGATCTAGCAGCAAGTGCAACTCTAGAAAAGTGAGGAGCAGAACCCACTGATAAGTGGTAAATGCTCTAACACCCATCAATCCACTCCAGGATCATGGGCTTAATGATGACAGCCTTCAAATGGCTAGAGCAGACTGGCGCTGAAGGTATAATTTCAAAGATACACCTGTGTGAAGACATGATCACCAAGACCAACGTAACATTTTTATGCTGGTTTAGAAGACTATGCAGAGTCTGTAAACAACCAGTTTCATTTACATTTCCTTGCTTAAAAGGCTATGCGCATCCAATCTATTCTTAAATGCATTAATTGTCCCTACCTCCACTACTTCCTGTGGCAATGCATTTCAAGCATTCATCACTATGGGTGAAATAGTTCCAAATATGGGTGAAAGAGTAAATCTACTTCTCTAGAGTAGAGGACTCCTCTCATCTCGTGGGGTTGCATTCGCTATAAATACACACCTGCATTCATTTTGTAGACATCAATGAGCTGAAGGTGACTGGGAGGATAACTGCATAGGCAAATAAACCCATCCAGTGATACCATCCGGTCTAGGATGTGACAAGCCTTCAGGTTTACACTAATAACAAATGCTACTTGTCACAAATACACACACTGTGTCAGCAGACTAGATGAGGGGGAATGGCACGTGGTGAAGCATAACAATGGGCCCCATACACTTCAAAAACAAAAGCAGAAAAACAGTTCAGTGTTGATCACGTTAAAAATTCCTTGGCAGTTGGAAATCGAAAGGAGTAGGCTTAACAGCCGCTGACCGGACAAAAAAATTCAAGTTAAAAATCTACCCAAGTTAATGTACCTTGCCCCAAGTGGTTTGTTAAGAGCAGCTATAGATGGCGCCTATCTGGCTGTGAGTCTACTTAGCTCTAGTGTTTGAGTCTATTAAGATGGACTTGTGCATCATTTAAACCACCCTATAAGAAACTTGTAGTTTTCTAAACCAGTATAAAGACATTGTTATGTTACAGGTATGATCTCAGACCTATTGAGCATGGAAGAGAACTCTCAAAACCCACACCTAAAGGAAAGAAGAGTGAAAACAAGTTATATGTGGGATCATTAAAGTCTATGATTGTAACATCTGCTATAAATTCATCTGTTATATACTTTGTTGAAACAGGAGAAGTATGGACTGTCTGCATTGACACCAAAGAGAAAGGGATTAGCCAGTTTCTCAAATATAAGGTTAGCTCTTGTAATTATGAGTACTTGAGTAGCAGAATGACAAAGTAGTTGTGTTTGGTCCACTGTTATTGACATGCTCTAGCTTACAAAGCTGTTAATGGGTACCTGACTTGTTAAGGGAGGAATGGAACAACCACCCAACTTTAAATAAAGCTGAGGCCTACTACAATGAAGTTTTTAACATGTCTTCCCCGACAGCAGTTTCTGCTACGGAACTACCTTAAAGTTGTACTTACTACCCCTCCACTTATTCCATTAAGCATCATGGAGCATCTAAGTCGTCTTTTTTGTACCAAGTGTGTTATCTTGGTTGGTGTACACCTGTGTTGTAGGATTTCTGTTATGCCATCCATCTAGGCCATGATCGTCCTTGTGCCTTATGGCCATATCTTCTGGAGTTTTATTTGTACAGTTGTAGCTGACTAAGAGTTACTTTCCCATATATTTTCTGTCTTGAAATATATTCAGCCAATTCTCCCCATATTTCTAATTCCCTCACTTTTCACTTTATTTCTCCTTGGGGCACAAATGATTTTTCTTAGACATTTAATTTCACACATAATTTTCTATCTCATATGCATTGTATAAGAACTGTTTGACAATGCTAGCACAAAGTTGGTATTTTCTTCTTGTCCCTTTTTCATTCCAGCTGGAGGCCACCACCACAGTTGACCTTCTATAGGAAGACTGCCTGTACCGAAGCACTCTGCATGCTTTTACAGTGGTGGTATCTAATAATTTATTTTATATCTTGATTTTGATGACCCGTTCCTCAGTGTAGCTGCGGGTCCCAACTTCATCTCTAGCGAACCCTAGAAGTCCAGTGTGTGGTAAGTACTCCTCTAGAGGCATCTCGGATGTTACAGCGAACATCAAGGGAGGTCTTCTCCGTGGTCTCTTCTTACCTCAGGGGTACCAGCAGACTGCTGTCGCTTTGTTCCATCGACCATCATTCGCCGTAACGTGGCATGCCCATCTATGTTTTGCCTTGTCTACATGGATTACTGCATCATTCACTAGGGACAATCATCTTATGTCATTATTGGGTACTTGTGCGTTCACCCACAGGTTATAATAGGTCAAATTTAGTAAAATGTAGCCACACGAAGCACCATACTTTTCAATTCATCCGTCTTCAATTTGCGCGGTAAACCTATGTCCATGTCATTCTCAGATCTAACACTGTACGTGGAAGATGGATTTATTGCTGTTGTCACACTTGACACGCAAGAGTATAAATATAAATTGTGTGCAGTTTTTGCAGGAAAGACGAATTATACACACCGTCCGACTGTGCTAAAAATCATGTTATGACTTTGTCTCTCACAGTTCGCCAAGATCGTTAGAGATGTCGCACTTGTCAGCAGGACATTCCTGTTCGTTCTGGCACATGGTTAGGGAGCACCTAACCCTAACCAAAATGAAACACACAGACACATGATAGATTCCTACATGTGTGAGTTTCTGTGGCGACATCAGAATAAAGTCCGTCAGATCCGTTTGACAATATTCTGCAGGACGTCACAGAATTTTGGCCTCCTGTAGCGAGACACTTATAATTATTTTTGTACGGAAACCCGTGTGGTCATTGAATGGTATAAAATTTCAGAATGGGTGAATTAACGCACAAGAACCCAGTATTGTAGAGACCTTGCATACGTTGGTTCTGGAGAGTGATTCCGACCAAGTGTCTCTTAAGGGGGGCTTGGGTCACTCTCAATTTGTCCTCTAGTGATTTTGTTAGTGTCCATTTCTGATCACATTAGCACATTTGCAGGGAGTACAGTGGAATTGAGGGAGGCTTGTAGTATTTATTTTATATCATGAGATCAATAGCCCCATACACATCTCTATTTTTTATATTATATAATATTAAATTATGTTGTGCAGAATCAAGAGCACTGCACTCTAGACAGACCCATAGGTGCTGTCTCTTTTGGCAAAGGATTTGACACTGATATAACTAAAACGACTTCTTGAAAACAACACGCCCTCACCAACAAATGGTTAAAACCTTAACAAACAATAAACAACAAAGGTTATGGAAAATAATGGTTTAGTAGTTGTAATAATACTGGTCTATTTTGCTTTTATTATATATTCTACTTTGGAGCTCCTTTCCACTGTTTCTTATTTAATTTTAATTTGCATATTTTTCTTCCCATAGCTTATGATGTGAATAGAATTAGCTAGCATTGGATAGGATAGATATTAAGGAAGCAGTCGATAATATTATAAGACAGTCTGTGTTCTGGAATACCCAAGGCAAGAGAAGTAGAATAACAAAAAGATATGGAGAAAAGAGCTCAACACAGATAAGAAGGAAAGGCATAGACAAAGCTTGAAAACGATGTTCCAGGACAGGCAGATGACGTGTAATCTTGAGAAAACTATTTCCTTTTTTTTAATTCACTTATTTTAAAATATCTGTTCTTAAGTGTTAATTCAAACCATCCCATTGCAGTATCAACGATAATGACGAGTCTGGCAAAGGAGGATGGAAATCTACATCAACTCGATGAAAATATTTCTTATGAAGGGTCTAAAGGTTTACCTGGTATAGATAATTCAATGTTGACATGCCCCTATGTGATGGTGGGAAATGACCAAAAGCAAGACCTCACATAATGAAACGTTAACAGTAACCAACACTGCCAATTTTAGAATGCAAGCCCTATACTGGTGGGTAGACTAAACGGCAACAGGGAAAAGCTTGAAGACTGAAAGCCATAGAGATGTATGACCCCCAGACTTAGTAAGCAGCAAGAAGGAACCAATCAAAAACTTACTACAGACTATCAAATACAATTCCAAAAGGCAAGCCATGGAAGATACAAGACAGCACTTTCTGATGGTCGACCAGATGTACTTGCAGATCAAAAAGATAACGTTTTGCTATCCAGCATTGAATTGCCTTATTGAATTCCAGTGTTCCAGATACAGGAGCAAATAAGAAGCACATTATCCAGGTGAACAAAAAAAAGTGCATATAATTATCTCAATAGAAATGAACAAGAGGCAAATCTATAGACTTTATACAGGTCACAACAGATTGAGATACCATCTACTCAGAAAACCTCAAGATAACTACCAAAGAACTCAACTGGAAAACTGAAATGACAGCTGAACATATTAGATACCAGGAAATATTTTTTTTTAGTCAGAGCATGGTGAATGCTTTGAATGCATAGCCACAGCAAATAGTGGAGGTAGGGTCAATTAATATATTCAAGAATAGACAGCACATAAGTATTTTTTAGATCAAGTGAATGTAAAAGAAACTGGTTGTATACAGAGTCTTCTAAACCAGTATAATAATATCTATCCATCGTTGTCGATGAGGATTGTCGTCATCATCCTTGTCACAGATTATCGTGATGGGTGTGGGTGCACATGTGGCTCACATGTGGCTGAATAGGCCAATGTCGGCACAAAAACATTTGTTTGCATGAAAGACACACAAGGTCTGTAGAAGGTGTTGGTGTTCCCGCTGTTCGTGATTTCCGGGTCTCGTGTCTGCTTTGGGCTTTCACAACACGGTGGTCTTCGCTGGTAGCTATACTTGCTTTGACTGCACTTCTCCAGTCAGATCTGTTTTGTGCAAGACATTCCCAGGTGTCGACGTCAATCTGGCAACTATTCAGTAAGTCCCTCAGACCGTCTTTAATATGTTTTTTGGGCGCCCTCTCTCGGACCATCCCTCTCTCAGCTCACTTTAGAAAAGCTTCTTTGGGAGTCGTTCGTCTGACATATGAAAGAGCTGTCCGGCCCATCCTAATCGTGCTTTTTCTAGCAGTATATGTATGCTGGGCATGTCAGCCCTCAAGAGAACCTTGGTTTCAGCGACACAATCTTGCCATCAGATGTGGGATATTCACCTCGAGCAACCTGTGTGGAAGACATTAACTTAACATCTGATGCAAAAATGCTCAACAAATTAGAAACTGAGAAAGAACAAATGGCCATCACAAGTGCCAATCCTGGACAATCTCTATTGAGATGCCCATAACCTCCTGCTGACCATTGCTTTCTTTAGCCATAATTAAGTGGACGTATGGAAGCTTACAGAGAAGAAGACACATATATTGCTACTTCACAACTCAACAAGCTTCTGACCTGTGGGAATTGTGTGCAAATCAATGAGTTGGGGAGACTTCTACGCTTAAGTGATTTTTGTTAGTATTATATATTTCTGTCAACTATCAACAAAAACAACTGTCATACGACATTTTTCCCATTGGTGGGGTAGTCGGGGGGTTTTAAAGGCTGAGGACTACAGACCGCTTCGCCATTGCTGTCGCCACGTCGTGTGCTGGCTATGTTTGTTTATTTCACCCCCAACAGAAAAACAACATATGCCATACCAAGGATTCAAATTGCTGCCCTCCTTGTCGGCAGACAGGCCTCCAAGCCTTTCGGCCACGCTCTCCTGTTGTCTACTATCATTGGAGATATTTTATTTTGGTGTTTCATTTTTTACAAAAAATGTATAACTGGTTTCTGTTTGTTGTATACTTGTCATTCTTTTGAGGTGATAGCCTGTATGTCTTACAGAAACAAAATAATAAATAACAAACTGAATGTGTCATTACTGGTTTCTTAGCTTGAAGGAAGGAGACAAGGTACCTGAAGAGCTAGATCCCAATCCGACTGTTAGCCACTTTGATCCATTGCCAAGTGACTTCTTAACCCAGCCTGCATTTTTGGACAAAAGTAAGACTGATTTGGTCTCTATCCTCTGTCTTTGAAATGCATTATAATACCCAAATGATGTTTAGTTTGGAGTGGAATTGAGTTGAGCTCTTAATTCTAACTAAATGCACAGTACATAATCTGTAGCAGAAACATTCCACTATTGGCCTCCTGTAGCAGAAAAAATCCACTCATGGCATCCTGTAGCAGAAATGTCTCTGGCGTAGAAGACCTTGCACATGACAGGGGAAGTGGTTGGGGGTGAAAACAGCCCTGAGCCTAATGTTGTTGCTGGGAAATTTGTATGGAAAACAGTGAACAATTAAGACAAAATGCCACTATTGAACCTTAATTTCATTGTAAGCTATCCTAGCAGCTCTCAGAATATAAGCATGAAAAGGTAATTTTAGAAATGTCAACATTTTGTTTATATATTTTTTTCTTGATTCAGGTGAAAGTGCATTGTCTAGATCATTTATGAAAATCAATTCACCAAAATTATATTATACAAGGTGTCAAAAAGTAACTGCAATTTTTTTTTGGTTAACATAATATTCATATTAAGGTTCAATTTTTACTACCAATAATAAATATAAAAATTGCACAACTACAATGGGAACATCCTGTGCACCTGGTGTCCTTTATTTGGAAGGGAAGAATAGAACTACTACTCCTTTTATTATATCAACTACACCAATGATTTCATTACCTAGGCATGAAACAAAACTCTAATGTATGTAGCCACCAGGACATCATTCGAAAAGTGTGCCTGGTTTCTGTCTCTATGAATGGCCTGCATCCAGCCTGAACCAAGGCTTTCACTGGAAACCAAGCTACAGATTTACAAAACATGTGTAGTCTCCATCCTGCTGTACAACCCTAAAGGACAGAATTTCAGAAAGCCAACTTGACTATATACAACAGGGGGTCTCGAGCAGATGGGTTTGACACTTGATGTTGATAGTTGATTACAGTTGTCCAGGTTGTTGTTCAGAGCTACATGTGCTGAGCTGAGTTAACTCTTGACAATGTTTCCTTGATAACAGGTTACAGTGACTCTTCTTACATTCTGAGGCATACTTGAGAAGGTTGACCGCTATACTCCTGGCTGTAGTGTAATACGAGCCTCCTCAGTAAGCACACCACTATGGACATTATAGTGTCACTTCGTTGGCCTGACTGCGGTGGCCCAGCCTGTTTACAGGAAAACCAGCGGGGATGTCAGGTGGGGGTCTTGATCAGTATGTTTCACCTGACCGTGATGTTAGTCTTTTCTCCCGACTGCCCAGGATAACACAGAGCACCTGATATGCTGAAATGTTCAAGAGAAGATATAGTTAAAGAGGTAGTTCATTAACACCACTAAGACTTGACACAATATGAAATGTAGACAAATCTACTGTGCTCATATATATATATCCACATTGTGTCTTGCTCATATTTTCAGCTACAAAGCTGGCCCACAGGCTGTTTGCGCCAGAGTTTCAGCCAGTGATGAATGGACAGTTGCATCCAGTTCACAAACACCTGCTAATGAGGAAGTCGCTGAGATGCAAGGTCTGTGTTAATGTCATTGTGCACTTTCTTTAGGATTTTGCCATCTCGTCAAATTCTCTCACGTTGTATGCATGGTAGTAGCGCTGTGATACTGACTTAACTGCTTCTCTTTGCCCTGGGGTTTAGAGGTTTTTATTATTTTTATTGTGACTTATTGTTCCAGGACAAACAGAATAGGACCATTGTTTCCTTTCAATTTGTAAGAGGCAACCAAAGAAAGTCGTGCATGGGTTAGTCACCTCACCATTTAAAAACTTTTGTTATAAAACTGCAATGCAAATAACTGAAATCAGACTTTCCTAACAGCTGGCATGGGAACATATGCTTCAACAAATGGAGTGACAGGGGGAGTTAATGTTTCTGCAGGATCAGGTAGCTGGCTGCAGTTTGACTTGAGTTAGTCGTTCCGCAGTCTGACTTGTCTTAGCCGCTCCGCAGTCTGACTTGAGTTAGTCGTTCCGCAGTCTGACTTGTCTTAGCCGCTCCGCAGTCTGACTTGACTTAGTTGTTCCACAGTCTGACTTGACTTAATCACTCTGCAGTCTGACTTGACTTAGTTGCTCCACAGTCTGACTTGACTTAATCACTCCGCAGTCTGACTTGACTTAGTCGCCCCACAGTCTGACTTGACTTAATCACTCCGCAGTCTGACTTGACGTAGTCGCCCCACAGTCTGACTTGACTTAATCACTCCGCAGTCTGACTTGACTTAGTTGCTCCACAGTCTGACTTGACTTAATCACTCCGCAGTCTGACTTGACTTAGTCGCCCCACAGTCTGATTTGACTTAATCATTCCGCAGTCTGACTTGACTTGGTTGCTCCACAGTCTGACTTGACTTAATCACTTCACAGTCTGAATTGACTTAGTTGCTCCACAGTCTGACTTGACTTAATCACTCCGCAGTCTGACTTGACTTAGTTGCTCCACAGTCTGACTTGACTTAATCACTCCACAGTCTGACTTGACTTAGTTGCTCCACAGTCTGACTTGACTTAATCACTCCGCAGTCTGACTTGACTTAGTTGCTCCACAGTCTGACTTGACTTAATCACTCCACAGTCTGACTTGACTTAGTTGCTCCACAGTCTGACTTGACTTAATCACTCCACAGTCTGACTTGACTTAGTTGCTCCACAGTCTGACTTGACTTAATCGCGCCGCAGTCCGACTTGACTTAATCGCGCCGCAGTCTGACTTGACTTAGTTGCTCCACAGTCTGACTTGACTTAGTCGCCCCACATTTGCCATAAGGTGGCTTATAGTTTCTACAGGATGGAGAAGTCAGCCTCATGCCCAACCCTCCTTAGTTGCCTCTTACAACATTCTTGTCTGATTACAGTGTTACTATTCTTTGTTTCCCTTTCAGGCACCGAAAATACTGGGGACATCTATTGTAATTAAGGTTTTTATGATTTGGTATTTTATAACATTACAAGACTGTCTCTGTTCTGGAAACCCTGCGGCAAGAGAAGTAGAGGCCTACTCATTCATGGTTGAGAGAGCTTGAGGCAAATATAGAGACTGGAAGACATGGATTGAGCTGGCGCAGATGGCCAACATAAAGACGTGGCAAATATTTGTTGAAGTGATGGTTTTGATTGATTTTGATTTTTGTTCTGAATAGAGTTAAAGTTATGTCTACCATTATATACTTCATTTGTGTGAGATCTTCAGTTTTGTTAGGTGGGGTAACCCTTCCTTGTTGGCTTAACCTTCCCATGCTCTTTAACAAAATCAGGTAACTATTTACAGACCAGCAATCTCTCTTGTGGAACCTCCAAGGAAAAAGATATAGAGGAAGGTCAAAGAACACACGAAGAAGAGACGTAGAAGCTGATAAAATTAAATAAGGTGAAGCTGGAGAGAATAGGACAGGACTGCTTATAGAGGATTGTTTGATGGTCTTCCTCAAAGTAATGGACAATACACATAAGAACAATCAAGACATCATAGAAGAAGAGATGAGCACATAAAAATGATACTTAGCTCAGGTTCTGTGTAGTTCATCTCTTCTTTCCTGATGTCTTAGTTCTTAAGTGTGTTGTACATTGTTCCTGATGTCTTAGTCCCTAAGTGTGTTGTACGTTGTTCCTGATGTCTTAGTCCTTAAGTGTGTTGTACGTTGTTCCTGATGTCTTAGTCCTTAAGTGTGTTGTAGGTTGTTCCTGATGAAAACATTTTGATGATAACTTAGGGTTTGTTCTTGTTACTGTTCCAGTACAGTATCTGCACCATACCTGTCCATGAGGTTATACTCTTTCCACTGCCTTTTCTTTGTTTTGTTTTAAATGAAAAATATTTTTGTTTTTTGAATTGAGAGAAACAATACTGAAAGGTGTGTATGTATTCCCCAGGAGTGTGAGCACAACCTGAGTAAGGCTGACTTCAACCCATCCTCTATCAAGTTTAAGATTCAGTTAACAGCTCTGTAAGTTCTGAAAAACTCTGGTTGTTGTTCTTTTGTTTACATATTTTGGAAGCAGCATTGATATGGATCACCGCAGAAAATGATAGAACCAATCTAACTTTCCAAACAGGTCCTAGATGGGAGCTAAGGAGAGTTGAGCAGGGGGCTAGCAGCCTTCTAATGTCAAACAAATTGCTACTGAAATTACCACAGAAAGAGCCCACATAAGTGCCATGATATATGCTTGCAGTAAAGAGGGTCCAGTTGTGATCCTCTGCCTTGTAATGAAGGAAAAGGGGATTGATTATCCCACACTTAGCCAGATTTACTGTAAAATCTCTTCACCCAGAAAATAAGATTGCTATTTAACACTAGCATAAAATCAGTACTATTAACTTGTAAAGGCCATCATTATTTTTTCTATAAAAGCAGTCTCTTCATAAAACTTGACTTTTCTTATTATTTCACAAGGACAACAAACATGTTATATATCAAATTAAAGGAAAATGAATATGCAGTAAGAATATGAAGTTCTTGTTTCATTTCTTATTTTATTTCATAAAATATTACAAGTAATTGTTAATAATTATATTGTCATTTTTTTGTAATAAAACTATTTTTCACACACAAAAATGTCACCAATCCACGAGTAACCACTGAAACGTAATGCTGATTGGTCTAGTGTACTTTAGAATAACAGTAATCAACATATGAATAATATCTACAAAAAAATATTTTTTTGGTAGCAGTCAGATGGAGTTGTGTCACTGAGTTGCAGGTCTCCATTCACTCTACATTATCAACCACATTTTGACAGCAATCTGAATTAATTCTGGGTCTCAGTCAGTCAGTAGTGGTGATGGAATTTGGTATTGAAACCCATTCGCTATCAGGTTCTCTAGAATTTGCTTAGAAATATTGCATCTTTGTTTTTCTGTTGATGGTGCAGTAAAACATTTGTGCCTTTTAGCAGCACGACTGTGCCCCCTCATCTTCAGCATCAGATTCAGTAGGCTGCGTAGGTTGAATAATATTATATTCTATGTCTAACTCTGATTCAACATCAGAAAAATGTGAATGCTCGTCACTAAATTCATCTGGAGTACACTACTCTCTAGTCTTTTCTACAGATAAAAACAACCTACTATTAGACAATCTTGAAGTGCTAGGTTCGCCACACATTTTTGTGATAAACTGACTTGAAAGATGACATGTTTTCCAACTTTGATTTTCCTCACAATGAACGTCAATTGAAACACAAATGTAAGAGTTACTTCCCTAACCATGAAATGTCAATTAAAATTTAGAAACACTGAAAAAAACTAAACAAATTTTGTTCAATGTGCTGTACACGATATGAGCGTTTTTCTGGCATCAAGCAGACGCCAGGAAAAAGTCTGACAACGTTCTTATAGCCTTTAAGAGTTAAATGGCTTGGAAAGATTTTATTTTGGTAAGGACATCGTATCTGGACTGCAGACCTTTACCTGCAGATGTGGGGTCTAAGATCCAGTGAACTTAAAGACAGCTGCCAGCAAATCATAGAGATACATGGATGCAGCCTGTCTGAGAGAATAGGGATAGAAGTGAGAGGGCAAACCCAGTTCCAAAAATGTGTTGGGCCAAAAGAAAACAAAATATTATAACTTCACTTTAAACTGCGACACATTGTAACAAAACGTCCTTTTCAGGACACAGAATAATGAAGAAGATCTACAGATGTCTCAGTAACATACTTTGTATTAGATGGATTGGTGTAATCACATACACAGGTCTGTGGCAAAGAAACATGGCCATAACCAATAATGCTGAATATTGAAGTGATGGATAGGCCACGCCATCAGAAACAAACCTAACAGTAGTACCAAATAAGTGCTGTGTTGGAACCTACAGGGAAACAGAAGGGTTTGAAAGTCAAAGCACACCTGACAACAAAATCTGGAAGTGGAGGCCAAGATAGCAGCAGTCTCATGAGTAGCACTAAAGAAGATGGCCCAAAATACAATTGGTAGAGAGCATTTGTTATATCTCTATGTTCCACTGGGAACCAGATGGTTTATCCCTTAACAGCCCAACCTAATTTAGTAAATGTGACTTACATTCCAAGACAAGAACCACAACTATATATATCAAATAGTTTTGTTTTCAAAACAAAACACACTATTTTTAAAATTGTGCAAAAATTATGATAGATCTAAAGATACATAATTAAGTTATCTATGACATGAAGTATCCATAATAAAAAATATATATTTGAATGAAGTGTTAAATGTTGCTAATGTGGAGGGAAGAGATACCACTTAATTTGTATTTTTGTATTTTCCACCAGTAGTATTACCACAGTCGCTGTCTTCTGTGTCCAGAACCTGAATCAAACATGTATTGAATATCCTTTTGTACTGCAAACCAATCTGATGTTTGCCCAGATATTCGGACAGCGGCTTGTTGATCTTTGTATAATGTTTCAATGAGATGGACATTATACCAAGATCAACAAGCCGCTGTCCGAGTATCTGGGCAAACATCAGATTGGTTTGCAGTACAAAAGGGAGTCCGACAGGGATGTATCCTCTCACCTTATCTGTACAACATATATGCGGAATGTATAATGAGAAATGTACGAGAAGATTAGAACATTGAAAGTTTCGACCCATTTACGATTGGGGGGTACGAGATTCCAGAGTTAAGATACACAGTGATACTATCAAGAAGTGCGGAAGGGCTAGAGCAGCTACTTTCAGCCGTTAATGGACATAGTAAAGATCAAAATCTGTTCATAAATAAAACAAAGATAATGACCACCGATAAAACACAATGTCAGCATAAATTTAGAGTGGGTGGTGAGGAAATAGATCAGGTTACACATTTTGAATATCTGGGCTCCAGAATTTACAAAAATGGTGACTGCTCGAAAGAAATCAGAAGACAAGCTATGGCAATGCAGAGACTGAACAGCCTGAGGGCACCAACAAAACGATAAAAGTAAAAGTCTTGAGAGCCTGTGTTTTTCCTGTGGCAGCTTATGGCTGTGAAGCATGGACGATTACCAAAACTTCTAGACAAAGAATCAAATCCTTCGAGTCAAAATGTTACAGAAAGATCCTTAAAATACCCTGGACAGAGAAAAAAACAAATGTAGACATTCGGCAAGAGTTGAGCATAAGGAGAACTGGTTTATCAATTCCATTTTGGCTAGAAAATGCAAATATTTTGGTCACATCAAGAGACACAACGGTCTTGAGAGAACGGTGATGGAAGGTATGGTGCCAGGCAAAAGAGGAAGGGGTAGACCAAGAAGACGATGGCACCAAGATACCCAGGAATGCCTGAGTATGACAGTGGTGGAGGCTGGTGTTTTGGCAAGGGAACGAGTTTCTTTCAGACAGACTGTGATGGGAGCAACGTTCTACAAAGGACATGCTACATGATGATGATTGAATATCCATGTGTAATCCAGATGCATGATCAAATAATAAGTCATTTCTCTGCACCTGAAGACCTAATGTCATCACACTCAATGCCATAAGTTCACAAATCTACCAGACAGATAAATATCAACAGAGCAGAAATATAATTTGCGTTAATGAAAAATGCGCAAATATATAAATATCCTTGCTAAGCGTCAATGCAGAACACAATTTTTAGATGTTGATCTCAGTCCTATTGTATGGCAACAATATTTGTCTGGCCTTCCAACTTTTCTCTTCCAATCTATTGTATGTTTGCTTATATTATTGGCTATCTTCTAGTCGTGCCTTTTTTATCATGGGCCTTTATTGCAATTATCATGTCAAGGTGGGACACATGGGACAGTATATGCCAGTTTGTATGGGAAAACCTAATCTGTCTTATAGGGTGCTCCAAGTTTCATAATTCTGCTTTTCTCTCTCTCTCTCTTTCTCCTCCTCCTCCTCCCCCCCCTCCCTCCCTTAAATAATCATATTTCTGTAACACAAGTTCTTTAGTTATCCACTTTCTTATTTCTGTGTTACATCTTCTATCAAAAGGGGCAATGGAATGACAAATAGTGATTCTCTCTAGGGACCAAATTCTCAGGGAAATGGAATGAAGAATATTGAGTCTCTCCTAAGACTAAATTCTCAGAAACATCCTGAACTAGACCTTGTTCCAGTTTCTGGAAACAAACAATCTCACAGCAGTCTGGCCAATGAGGTCAGGATCGACTATGTATTCCCCTTAGTGGTGAACTTACAAAGGAGCCAAGGGAGAGGAGAGTAACATTTGGTCAGGCAAAACATACTTTACAGACATGTTAGTCACGGTCAGTAAAATATACTGACCAAGACCCTACCTCACTATCACGCAGTTCTCTCTGGAAACGGGCTGTTTTATCACAGACTGGCTAATGGGGTTTGGGATCAACGTGATCCCCGTAGCAGTGAGCAAAACACAGATGAAGCCAAGCATAGCACAGATGTCTGGAGGACCCCGGAACACCTTTATCAGCACGCTCTGGATGTTAGAAAAACTACTGCGACTTGCCACTTAATGCCCTTTTCAGGGCACACAAAAGAGTAAAGTTACTCATTGTGGGTATTCAACAATAAATAAAACAACATTGCACTACAGTCAGAAGGATCCTGATCCACCTCAAGCACAACTTGGTATGAAGAAGGACCACCACAAACCGCTACCAAATGAATAACTAGAGTTAACTCAGCATGAGTACAACAGCAGCAACCGTGATTGTATCATTAAGGAAATACATATGAGTCTGGCATGTAGTACACACACCTAACAATAAATGGATAAGAAAAATTACTTTCTGGTGGCCCTACAACTATGTGTCCTCTCAGTCACCCGCCAATGATGAGAGTAAAGTTCTTGGCCCAACATGGTACTCCAGGGGTAAAAGGATGAATCAAAACAGTTTTTACATCATGGAATGGGCACATAATACCATGGTTTATTTAGCACATTTCTTTAACTGTTTAGATTTGTTTGTTGGTACAGGCTCATTAGACATTTAACTTTACTGTAAATAGATGAGACTGCTGTCAGGGGTGGGGGTTCCTGACTTCATTGTGGGAGGTCACAACTTGTTTATAACTAAACTTAACATCTTTATACTGGTTTAGGAGACTTTGCAGAGTCTGTATACAACCCGTTTCGTTTATATTTCTATGCTCGAAAGACTATGCGCATCTAATCTATTCTTGAATGCATTAGTTGTCCCTACCTCCACTACTTGCTGTGGCAATGCATTCCAAGCATTCACCACTCTGACTAAAAAAAATATTTCATAATATATATTCGGACCTTTCTTTAGTTAATTTGTAACTGTGCCCTCTTGTTCTTGTTGGTGGTTGTACTTTGAAAAACTTGTTATAGTCTAATTTATCCTTTCCGTTGATTATCTTGTAACCCTTTATTAAGTCACTTCGAATTCTTATGAGGAGTGTTGGCCAGGTACCCATTTACAGCTTGGTTGACTTGCGAATACCGGTGACAGGAGTTGAGCCCTGTACCTTTGTAATGAAAGGGAGTGGTCTACCAGTATTCTAATCAAATGCTCCTTACTTCACTTACAGCTTCCCAAAATATATATCTCTGTAACTACATGTTGAATTGTTTCCTTTTCAAGGCATCACGTCCCAGAAGTTAGAATTTTGACCCGTTCTGTGTTTGTCCAAAATAAGGTAAGGATAAAGTAATTAATTGTTCAAGCAATAATACAGCCGACTTCATTGTTGATTTTTGAAAAGATAATTTTACCAAATTTGGATGACAAGTAGGTGAAAGGGACGCTTCTACTAACACCATAACTCTTATAGAAGAAAATGGGTCTGGATTCTCCTGACAGTAGTAGGTTTCTCAGTAGGTTCACCTCTATGGGGGATCAGTATCAATCCACACCTACCTTGTTAGCCAGGTTGCTACTGTAGCAGCCTGTTTTAATGTGCACAGCATGGATGGGAACTGGGTTCTTGGTCAGTATTTTCCACTTTATCCTGAATTATGCTGGTAACTTCTATCTATCTACCTTAGTCCACTTCTGTCATTAGACATCGCGGGGAGGTGTGACCTCCTTTGTTTCATATTTTTTTTGTTGGCAGGTGAAAATCTACTGGTGACTTGCCAGGTCAATCCTAGCATCTGTTAGCCCCTGGAATATACAATCGCCCATTTTTGAGACTGGTTGAGGTGAAAGCGTAAATTAGAGCAAGGTAGACCCGCAGCCTGTCAAGCGCCATGTAAACCACTTCGCTAACCACATAACCAAGAACTGAAGTTATAGCCACACAGTCCCGTTTTTGTGACATATTCTCTGTGGGGTGAATACCCCTAGAATAATTTGAGTAGATTTGTTAACTTGTTTGCCCGAGCAGCGGCTGTTACTCTTTTCGATTTCCAACTGCTAAGGTATTTATAACTTGCGCGCCACTGCACACAGGTGTCTGATCTCACTACTCAGAAATCAGGGAAATCTTTACCGGATGATCCACGTGAAAAAATCTCGACCTCCACCGTGATTTGGACCCGCTACCTCCAGCACCCGAGGCGAACACCTTACCTCGAGACCACTGGGTCCACATGCTGGTGACTTGACATGACCCAAAATGATGCTGGGACTTGACATCCTTACTGCAGAAGGTCCAATAGGCCAAGTTCAAACCACATCATGCTTGGTTTGACAGACTAAACATGTTGTAGGTTTTTCCATGGTATGATCATTTCTCCTGGTCGACCTGACTGCAAATGGATACCTGACAAAGCCGGGGAAAATTTTGGAACTACAGAGTTTTTGCTCTGTTATAGGCACTTTCAGTGTTGAAAGGAACTGAACCAAGTGCAATGAAACCGGTTCTATGAGTCATTTTCCATTTCTTGCACTGAGCTGTCAGCTCAGTCACTGCTGCTTCTTCAGCCCCATTAAGCGATTTGATCATATTTAGGACAT
Organism: Ariolimax columbianus; assembly: GCA_036924085.1. Lineage (NCBI taxonomy): Eukaryota > Metazoa > Mollusca > Gastropoda > Stylommatophora > Arionidae > Ariolimax > Ariolimax columbianus. The sequence continues at coordinate 17,933,658 of JAVGWX010000002.1, forward strand.
CATTGTAAAGTTATTTGATTATATTGTGGTCACCTTGTAAATTGGTTTAAATGTATTGTAGACCCATTGATAAGTGATGGGATTGTATTGTGGTCCCACCATGTAGGGATTTGATCTTATGTTTCAGCATAAAGTAAAGGGATCATATTGTGGTCTCACCGTAAAGTAATGGAATTGTATAGTAGTCCCATTAAAAAGTAAAGGGATCATATTGTGGTCTCACCGTAAAGTAATGGAATTGTATAGTAGTCCCATTAAAAAGTATTGGGATCATTTTGTACCAGGGCCAATTGTTTTGATGGAACTCTGTCACAGACGGTAAAGGGGTGTGCTCTATTCTATTTCACTCTACACTTACAAATTCAAGTAACACTAAATATAAACGCAATACAACAGATTCTTTATTCAAGTAACACTACCAACTATAGATTTCTAACAACTTAAATTCTTTCTCTCATACGCTTATCTAAAACACTTCTACCCTAAACCTAACCTTATCTGTTATTGCCTAGTTCTTTCTCCTCTCCTAATCTGGCCTGCTGCGATCAAACTTTTTTGTGGATTGCCTTGATGGTGAAGTTCGTAGGTTCTAAACCCAGGTATGGCTTGGCTTCGTTCCTTCTCAATCTCCCGCTACTGAACCCTGAAAGGGCTTAAGTAGCAGAATGTAGTCCAGAGAACTGAATGTGTTGTGTCGTAGTTTACAACTTGACTGCAATATTTGCACCTTTCGGTCCAACACATCCGACTTCAGCAATCATTTTTTGAGTACCAGGTTAGCATTCCCTCTTCGATCCCTTCTCCTTAGCCAGTCTGCCCTGCTACAGCCTGTTATCCGGGATCACCGCGTGGAGGTGTAGAAGGGTCTTGGCAGATCTGGTTCACTGGCCCTGATGCTAGCAGTCAGCTATGGGTTGCTGACCGCCGCAGCTCATGCGCTGCTCAGCATCTTGATCCCAAACCTAGGTATGATGTCAGTGGTCTTGTTCCTCTTTGTCGGCGGTAGATCAAAGTGGTCTCAGCATGATCAGGATAGACTGCGCCAAATATGATCCATGGGATCACTGGAAAACTGCCTCTAGCTGTGACTGGCGACTTACATTCACGTAATCAAGGTGATGTCAACGTGATCCATGGGACTGCGTCAGTATGATGAATGGGATGGCTGGAAGACTGCCTCTATAAGTTACTGACGACTTGTAATTACGACCAATACATAATATGAGGATAGTTACCCTGTTTTGCTGTATGTCTATCTCAATTGCATATCTCCGTCTCCTGCTCTCCTCTGAGCGTCTCTTTCCAAAGTAATATAATGTTCTGTCTCTGATGTGAAGTGTTCTCTCTTTGTGGTTTTCAACTTAAATCTGCCTGAACTGCTTATCTCCGTCGCATGCTCTTCACTGAGCGTCTCTCTCCAAAGTGTAGAAACAATATACCTCACGTCTCTCCACCGGGATTTATATTCGATCTGCATCCCCAGATCACGTGGTTCCAAAACGGCGTGCGTTGTTGGCCATCTTCTTGCCATCAACCCCCATCCTGTTCACGTGGTTTCCAGATGACACGGGTTTGACGGCCGCAACAAGTCTACCTGTCTAGCTCCGCTATCGGTTCACGTGTTGACACATGACTGGTGTTACATCATGTTACATATGTTTACCTAAACTCCCACCTGCGAACTTTGAGACAAAAACGAACATGGTTCATTTTGGTTACTTAAATTCTGGCAGGACTGAGTTCAGCTGCACTGACTCTGTCCTTAAAATTCCAAGAAAGAGAAAAAAAAATGGTTGTTTAAGCTCTTTCTATCTTCCGCCCAACTCTGTTAAATGTTAAAACATGTCGAAGCTCCTTCTATGTATTGTCTCTACAGCTAAGATCTGTTATAATTTTGTGGTCTCATCCTAAAGTAATGGGATCATTTTGTGGTCACATTCTAAAGTAATGGGATCATTTTGTGGTCTTACCGCAAAGTAATGGAATCATATTGTTGTCCCATCATAAAATGATGTGATTGTTGTGGTCCCATTGTGAAGTGATTTGATCTGATAGTGGTTCAATGAAAGATCAATTTAATTGTAATGCCCAATCATAAAGTGATGTGAACTTATTGTGGTGTCATTGTTAAGTGATTTGAACTTATTGTGGCGACATCATAAAGATGTTCGATCCCGTTGTGGTCCTATTATATAGTTATTTAATGATATTGTGGCCCATCCTGTAGCGATTTTATTGTATTGTGGTTTAGTTAATTATGTAATGATTCTTTTGCACTGTAGTTCGTTTGTAAAGTGATTTAATCATATAGAGTTCCCAATTGTAAAACAGAGGTCCACTGCCCCTTCCAATTTGTCTCTAACAATCTGTTGGTTTGTCATTTCCCAGGAAACTTTGGTCACTCTGACACTGAGCAACCCATCTGTATTCAACACAACAGTATTCCTCTTGCCAATTGAGGATGAGACTGACACAGACTACTGCACTGCTAAGGTATAGTCGGCCACTCATTTTCAGCATGATCCTTCCTTTTAAGTTCCACTAGGAGCATAAGGTCACTACTGTAGTTGACCTACTGCAGGAGAATATATGGAAGGATAATGAAGAGAACCGCCTCCTATATAAAAAACACAACAGTTAAAACATTACTTTTAAGACATTAATGATGGTTGATACTGTGCATTTTCTGCCTTGTCTGATAGTCTAGGAATCTTGATGATTCACTGCTTGACACCATGCTGTGTAGACCCAGGAGTTTTCCTGGACAGACAACCTTTTCTAACATTTTGTGAAATAGATAAGCAGTAACCATTGCCTGTTTCTCATCAGGTTGGTCTGCCAAAGAAGGAGCTTGTTCTTGCCTGCAGAGATGAACCTTCCATGCACATGTATGAGGAGAGTGCCCAGGCTCATGAGTTCAAGGATGACCCCAAGTACGTTAACCTCTGTCTTCTTTTGTTAATCTATTCCTACAGGTAGAGAAAGATCCTTTTCTGTTAGATAATGACACTGCAGTGATGAACCAGCAAACTACAAACTGATGTAGTTTGATATTAAATGTTGGTCGATCAGAGAGGGGAGCATGTATATTTATATAAACCAATAATATGCATGCTATGTTTAGCCATCTGCAAAAAGTTGCAGAACACCTGTGGGTCTTCCCAAAGTACTGTAATATCATATCTGCCAAAAAATTTCCAGTCTAAGGCAAATGCCTCAACTCCGTATGTCAAATAATTTGTTCAAAATAAGATTAATTAATATTATAAAGACACATAAATTAAATTATCTATTACATGAAATATTCATAATAAAAATATAAATGAGTATGAAGTGAACTAATTTAATTACTGTGGAATGATAAGGGCCACAAATATGTTTACATCTAACTCACAACACTTAACTGAACGTCTTTATACTGGTTTAGCAGGCTCTGCAAAGTCTGTATACAACCAGTTTCTTTTATTTGATCTAAATATAACTATGCGCATCCAATTTATTTTTTAATGCATTAACTGACCCTGCCTCCACTACTTCCTGTGGCAATGCATTCCAAGCATTCACCACTCTCTGACTAAAAAAGATTTCCTGATATCTAATCTGGGCCTTTCTTTAGTTAATTTGTAGCTGTCCCCTCTTGTTCTTGTAGCTGTCTGTATTTTGAAAAACCTTGTTGTAGTCCAATTTATCCTTAACGTTGATTATCTTATAAACCTGTATTAGGTCACCTTGAAATCTTCTCTTTTTTAACACTGTAGGTAGGCTCTTCTTAGTATTTCCTCATAACTGTAATTCTGGAATCCCACAATCAGCTTTGTTACTGTTCTTCGCTGTTCTTTATATCCCTTCTAGGATAAGGACTTCACACCTGTACACAGTACTCAAATCTAGGTCTAACTAATGCTTTTACAGTTTAACAAACACTTCCTTGCTCCCATGTTTAATATTTCTTTTTGTCATACCTAACATTGCATTTACCTATTATAGCCTCTATGTCCTTTTCCTTTTCATGTCCTTTTCCTTTTCATGTCCTTTTCCTTTTCATGTCCTTTTCCTTTTCATGTCCTTTTCCTTTTCATGTCCTTTTCCTTTTCATGTCCTTTTCCTTTTCATGTCCTTTTCCTTTTCATGTCCTTTTCCTTTTCACGTGTTGAAATTGTTGCATCATCCCTTCTAAAGCTTTACCACTTTCACTGTCCTCTGTTTAAAAGTCTAAAATTAAACTTATATTGAATATCCACATGTAATCCAGCTGCATGATCATTGACTTAATTAAATAACGAGTAATTTTGTTACTATTTAATTCCTAATTCTATCTTGCAGAGTGTGACAAGTTTAAAAATTCACCACATTCATAAATACAGGCCTGATGGAAATAACTACATTTTTTACTAAATCTGCGCATGCGTCTGATGTTCTGTCATACCTAAGGTTACTTCAAATACCAGATCACCGTAGCTATGCGTCACAGTGAAATATCAGTGTTAGATATGGATTTTGACTGAATTGTAATGTAATTGATTTTTTGCTCACAGTGGATTCCTACAAATTAAGCAATAAGCATAACATCAATTTATTCTACAGTTAACAATCTTTTATGTTATTTAATGATATTGCAAATGATGAAACAGCAGATTGCAGGTTTTGAAATTGAATATTGATTAATCAGATAGAGGTGCCTCAGTGGACAAAGCATGAGTGCACAGACAGCAAGCTACATAAACCAACTGTATTCGTATGGGAAGAGAAAGAGGTGTAGACCTAAAAATATATGAAGATAATGTGAGAGGAAACTGCGATTAAATAGGATGAAAAGGAGGGAGGATGAAAAGAATAGCTCTGGACCATGAATGCTAGTGAAATGTGGTCAATGGTCTATGCACCAAGAGGAGTGACGGACTTGATTGATCCATACTCTTCGTTATCTCTTGAAGAAAAAAGTGATCACCTATGGATTTGTTCAAAAGCTGTCATGTCGATTCTGCATCAATCAATACACCAAAATTCTATTGCTCCATTTGTTGAAGCATAGATAGGTAGTCTGCTTAAGCGACAAGAGCCCATCACATGATGAGTGATTGAGTCTCAGGCTGCGTGCATTGAGGATAATGTCTCTTATTTGACTCAACCAAGTAATGCATGGGCAGCTGCAGGGGTTAAACCATGATGGAGAGGGTGGGTGGGAACGTCCTCGGCAAGGCAGACATGTGCCAATTAGGGCATAACGGAGATGGTTTTAGCATCAGTCCATCACTGTATTTGGTTTACCCTAAACATCTTTAGGAATGTCTGATTCACTCATTGGCACTGCGGTTTCATAGCAATAGTTTTTACATTATGAGGTTGCCAGCTCCATGAACAACCCTCTTAAGTCCTATCTTGCGACAAACTCCTTCCACTCTAGGTGGTCATAAGCCATACTTCGTAGGGTGCCACAGTTCTGATTCATGATTTGCTTACTCAGCTGCTGTCAGACTGATTAACTCAATTTTGAGAAGTAATTACATTTTGTAAAGCTGTTTTTTTTTTTTGGAGTGGAGGTTGCCAGAAAAAGTCTAAATGTCACGTTGTGACTTGTATAGGAACTATGTCTGACATTTGTAACAGAGATTTGGTAGAAGATACTTATTTATCAGGTTTGATTTAGTTCCTTATCTGATGTCATGTAGTGATGAGGATTGTTACGGTCACCTCAGAGGGTTTAGATTGACTTTGTTTTAATATCTGTGACCATTGTTCCCTTTTACAGGCTAATTGTCTTCCGTAAAGGAAATAAGATTGGTTTTGCCGTGAAGGTAACCCCATTGATGCCAGAAGGCGATGTCAAGGTTGGCCGGATTATCTCAGCTTGTTTTGTTCTTAATATTAACATATTTTTACAGCTGACATTTTTGCCTTATGTTTCTATGCACTTAATTTATTTTGATTTGTCCTATACTGGTTAAAACTGTTATGTTATCACATGACTACTTTCACCTGTTTCAAAGTCAAATTCTAAATGAAATTTGTATTTAATATCCACGCCTGATTCAGATGCATATAGTAAGTCATGTCTTAGCTCTTGAAGTACAAATGTAATCTCCTATCTCCTTGAAAACCACAACTTTAACAATTCACCTAAAATGTAAATACTGACAAATTTGTAAGAAAAGTTCATTAAACAGAAAGTATATAATTAAAGTTTCTCTAAAACATAAAACTTCTTTGCTATGTGACATATTGCAAGAGTGTGAAATATAATTACAGAATAGGAGAGAACAGTATTAGGAAGAAAGAAAAGGAAAGGGACCTAGGGGTAATAATAGATCATACAGGTAAGGTGAGGGAGCAAATCCAGGTAGCAGTGGAAAAAGACATGCAATGTTAGTTATGATAAAAAGAAATATTAAATATGGTAGTAAGGAAGTGATAGTCAAACTGTATAAAGGATTAGTTAGACCTAGATTGGAGTATAGTGTTCAGGTGTGGAGTCCTTATTGTAGAGGGGATATACACAAGGATACAAAGAAGAGAGACAAAACTGATAGTGGGATTCCAAAATTATGGTTATGAGGAAAGAGAAAAATCTGCCTACAGTGTCTAGAAAAGATAAGAATTTGAGGTGATTTAATACAGGTTAATAATATAATCAAGGAAAATTATAAATTAGATTATAACAAGATTTTGAAAGTACAGCTGACTTCAAGAAATAGAGGGTATAGCTACAATTTAATTTAATAAAGTTCCAGATTTACACAGAACATTTTTGTTTGTCAAAGTGTAGTGAATGCTTGAAGTGCATTGCCACAGTAAATAGTGGGGGCAGAGTCAGTTAATGCATTCAAAAATAGATTGGATACACATAGTTGTTTTTAGATCAAGTGGAGTAGAAAAAAACTGGTTATGTACAGACTGCAGTCTTCTAAACCAGTACAAAGAAATTACATTAATTAAGTAGTGTCAGTGGACTATGTGTACGTTGAGTGGTGCCGTGCTAGCCGGCGGCAGCTGGTTATTCAAACTGTAAATTGTAAAAGTAAAGTAGTAATGATTTATCTGGCCTGTTAAATGTCTCACACTGAATAAAGTGTTTGGTTCTTGCATTTCAGATCAGTTTCATTCTGAAACACGAGTTCCGCAACACAACTGTTGCAGCTCTGCAGAATGAGCCAAAAGAACCTGAGATAGTCTGGTTGGAACATAAAGTCTACATCTGCCTGGGAAAAATCTGAGCCTACTCTGGCGCTATTTAAACACATTCATTAGTCTTTATGTAGAATAGTGATATGTACAAGGTTGACCTGGGAGCTATTCTGCAAAAACAAACAAAAATGGTACACATTCATTCTTGTAATTCACAGAAAAATGTCCGCCTAATGAAAATAACTCTGCCGTAACCCTTTTCAGTCCGGGCTAATTTTGCAGATTTGTGGGTTTCATTCTGGGCCAAAATGCTAGAATCGTTGAAGACATTAATGTGAAGGTTGAAATTAGAGAGAAACATTTTTTCATGTTTATTTCGTCAGTGTTCACAGATAAATCCGTCAATTCCTAAACACATACCTTTCTTAATATGTGTCACATTCAAATTCTTAATTGAGCATGTGTTGACTATCCACAAGTAATCCAGATATGTGATCATTGGACTTCTCAAATAATAAATGATTTCTCCGGTCTTGAAGCCCAACTTTTGTCGAAATAAATGGAAAGACTATCAAATATTGTTGGAATTGCCCTGCCAGAAATAATTGTTCAGTTATATGTCAATTGTACATGCGTGGGCGCAACCATCATCTAAAGTCGTCAATTTAATTCAGCAAACTAAATAAGGAAACACAAATGCGTGTATCAGATGTCAATTTTGGTCGAGACAGGCGGCCAGTGCAGGGCGATGCAAACTGTAAAGAGTTAAATGAAAGCTGCGGGAATAAAACAGTAAACAGTTAAAACAAAACATGTTAATTGTTGCACAAGATGTTATTGTTGTTCGAAGCTACTCGTGCTGAGTTGAGTTAACAGTTTACAGTATTATTATTAGAAGCGGGTTACAGTGGCTTTTCTTACATCCTAAGACATACTTGAGAGGGTGATTTTGGTCCTCTTGACTGTTGTGCAGTGTGAGGCTTCTCAGTAAACAAACCACTGTGGGGATTACAGTGTCAATCCTTACCTTGTTGGCCATACTACTGTGACACAACCAGGTGGAGTCTTGATCAGTATGTTTTGCATGACCCTGATTGCTCTTTGCTCGCAAAGGTACATATTAAAACAAACCATTTTAAAAGGTAATCCTGTACACCTGTGTTGCCAGCACATGAAAGGGGGAAACCTCCAACTTAAAAAAATTTAGTCCTCGTACAGTGAAATCTCTAATATGCTCATATCCTGTGACAGGAGCTCCTCTTATGGCAGTATCTGCTATAGAACCCGTACAATGAAGGATATACACTTCTTCCCAAGTAGCAGTGACCACTGGAATTACCTTTACAGTAATAATGACAATACCTATGAAAAGAAAGGTTTGAAGCTGAAAATGTAGCAGTGAATGAACTAACAGCAGCCAGCTGGCTGCTTGCCTCAGAGTCAGCAACTCTTAGCTGGCTGCTTGCCTCAGAGTCAGCAACTCTTAGCTGGCTGCTTGCCTCAGAGTCAGCAACTCTTAGCTGGCTGCTTGCCTCAGAGTCAGCAACTCTTAGCTGGCTGCTTGCCTCAGAGTCAGCAACTCTTAGCTGGCTGCTTGCCTCAGAGTCAGCAACTCTTAGCTGGCTGCTTGCCTCAGAGTCAGCAACTCTTAGCTGGCTGCTTGCCTCAGGGTCAGCGAACCACAGCCAACTAAGACTCTATTCTGCCTCTAAGTGGTGGCTCTGGAAACGAGCTGCACTCATGTAGTCTGCCTAAGAAAATAGGGATTGAAGAGAAATGGCAAACGCAGTCCCAAAAATGGAGTGCTGAAACAGGATTTGTCAAGCTGAAAGGCAAAGATATCACAGCCTCGATGTCAACTACAGCATATGTCTTTATCAGGACAAACACCAGAAAGAGAACAGCAAGGTTTCAGTTTTTGTGATGTTTTTTCTTTATGAAAAAGAAAAGTTGATCCCAGGTCAACCTCCAACCATTTATATATGCTGCAATATTTGTTGCTTTGTGGAGGTAACATTATGTGAATCATTTATTTTGTTATTATTTGTAGAGCTACATATTAGCAGGGGTTTTATTCACATCACTCTGAGGGCCACATAAGGTCAAGCTTGATGGCTCAATGTTCACATAAGGACCTGATACCCACCCTTCTAATTTTCATTGTTGGTGACGTAGTTGTTATCATGTTTTGTCTTTTGAAAGCTTTTAAAAAATATGATCCGTGGTTCGTATCTGTTACAAACCCTCCTACAGTCGACCCAGCTGTAAATTGGTACCTGACATGAATTGGGGAAGGTAAAAACAGCAAGAAAGGGAACTTACTACCCTACGCCACATAAGCCTCGGCTTAGTACATGAAGTTATCATCATCACCAACGGCAATTGTTGCTATGAGATTGACCTTTACCTTTCCTAGCTTATAAAATCATATTCTGTAAATCTCTTATGCATTCTTGTTCTGCTGTGAAAATTTCAAAATACCTAAACAAACTTTTAGTTTGTTTTGACAGCATTCTTTCTACTATCAGTTGAATTGTATTTGTTCCTCTTCTTGTCATTTTTCTTTCCTTGTAAAATAACTGGCATATTGTGGGAATACTATGCTGAAGCATTGTGTGCAGTCACAGTGGTTTCTTCCTCACTTTAATCCAAATCACTGTGCAAGTCACCCATTTCAGCGGACACAGCAAGAGACAAGACTGTCCACACAGCTGAACAGAGGGAGCGGTCTTCATCACTTGTGATGGACGAACATCAGTTTCTTCTCTCAGCAGCTGTGCTTTATAGCAAGCTTGGAAGTCTACAGTGGACTGATTCATTGCTCCCAGGCTGGATCTTTGCATTTGCTTTGCAAATAATTGATTTAGTCATTTTTATAATTGCTACATTATTATTTAACCTTCATCAATCAAAACCTTTTCAGCTCCCCGTGGAGCATAGGTCCTCAACATGTCAAACCCTCAAACATTGAACTATCTATATCTAAAGTTTTTGAAGCTCAAAGTTTCTACAGAATGGAGTAGCCAATCCCATGCCTAACCTTCATTAGTCTCCTTTTACAAAATCCTTGGCAGGTTACTTCTTCCACGTTCAGGCGTATTGATCATGCTAGATCTGTAGTCACTTCACTAGGATTGAAGTTCACAGTCCTCTGTTCTTGGTGACAGCCCCACAACTCCTGCATCATTTCGGCTCCATTTAGCCAGATTTGACATCCTAGGTCACTGTATGCTGTGCAGTCCTGTAGGATGGGTTTGAAGCCAGTTCCATACGAGCAGTCATTTGTGTGTGATATCTTGTGCTGGTATAGGTAGCCAAATTCAAATAGTCTGCAGGAGCTTGTGATGGTGGTTTGTTGGAGTCTATAAAGCTGGTGGATTGGGTCATGTCTCTCTTCCATTTTTAAGTTGTACTGATTGTAAATGATGGTTTTTGTTTCTCAATAAGACAAATGTATGGACAAATTGTTCCATCCTGTCCCCTCCTTTGGACAGGACGTCAACTCTCTCATTTCCTGTGATTCCACTGGGGGAGCTTATATTGTTACTATTCTTTGGGCCCTGGTAACATTAGGGCTTAACCTTAAATTTCTCTTATTTCATCTTAACCCTACCAGACCGCTGTACCCATTTTTCGGTAATTTCCTTAACTGCCGCTAAACCACTGTACCTAATTTTCGGTACTTTGGATAGTACGTCATAAAATGCGTCAGAATCTAAAAATAACCAACCAATCGTGGTCAATCCTCGTGATTAGTCATTGCAAATGGCTGCCCCCATGTTTGAATTGATTTTGTGGGGTTTAACGTGAACAAATTCGGAAAATTGACAAAGAAACGAACGGTTGATGAACCAAGCACTTCAACAGGAAAGCAAAGTAAGTCTAGGCTTATGACAGTCCAACAGGTGATCAATAATTTGGTTGATTCAGACTCTGTTCAAGTGAAACAGACAATGAGAGCTCGAGTGATGAGATGAAGGCTTTTCTTGGACTGAGGATCTATATAGAATACTCATGTATAAAGCCCAGCTATCAGGATTATTGGACAAATGAGGGCTCGTTGTTGTGTTTACTCCCAGATTTCGAAATGTTTTATGACTCGAGACAGATTCTTTGCCTTTTACTGGGTGGATTGGCACACAAAGGTGGAATATTGACGCTAGATGAAAGGTAAACCTATTTTCTACAATGTCTCCAAGTTACATCTTATTCTAACCACTTGTTTGCATGTAACTAACATTTTTCTATATCATGTTGGTTTTTCTTTTTAATGCTCTGGAACCCAGGAATGGGGGACAGTTGGGTTCAGGGCCTTAGGTCTGGTAGGGTTAATATGTCAATCACATTGCAGACTGTAGGATATGACTTGTAGTCAGGCACATGAAACTTGTCAACCACTTGAGACTTCCTATTTTAAATTAACCATTATTGTATTGCCATGTGTATGGGATTATATGAGCCATTGTTATCTTATGCTTATCAAGTAGTCAAGTGTAGTTGGTGACTGAACATTATTTTTATAATTACATACCTGGTTCAATACCTTTTTATTTATTGTTTTCTCATCGTGCAAATTCCACTACCTGGCACAGGGAAAGAAGAGTGTAAAAAACTTGTTTTCTGACAATGTAAAGTTTTTTGTTGTTGTATTTTTTGCCACCCATCTGTGTTGAATTGTTTAAGCCTTATTTTCCATTTCGCACTGACTTTGCCAAATTGTGTCTTACAGTTCACGGCAAGTGCTGTAACTGTCAAATCACATTTTTCCCAATAAATTTCATTAATATTAAATAAATTGAGCTAAAATTACAAAACTAAGTTTTAAGACACATAATTAAAATATCTAAGACATGATGTATTCATAATAAAAATATATAATAGTATGAACTATTAAATGTCATTAATGTGGAAAGAAAAATACAGCCCCCAAAAATATTGGTGCTTTTGCGAGCAAGTGTATCTCTGCGTTAAATCCCTCAACATTACCAGATCATTTTCTTCTGTATCTCAGTCAAAAGTCTGAATTGGACATGTGTTGAATATCCTTGTGTAATCCAGATGCATGATCTTTGGTCTGATCAAATTGGTCTGATCAAACCACTTCTCGGGTACTGACATCCAAATTTTATCTGGCAGAAGGATCGACTTTAGCACATGTGTAATATTGGTAGAATGTCATAAATTATACATTAAACGAAAGCTTTGTGTGCACAGAATATTCAGTTGTAATTTAGGTATGCTAACCAACAGGAGCTCATTGCTATTTAACAATGGCTAACGTTAGTGTTTTGATGCCGATTTCTCCACTCAAATGGTCTATAACTGATGGTTTGCGCCACTATATCCTAGCATGTAGGACTTGAGACTATTTTTAACGTGGTTATTGATTTATTATTTGTTCCTCGTGCATATTTCACTACTTGCCACAGGGAAGAGAAGAATGTTCAAATCATTTCTTGTGTTGTCTGTCATCCCTCTGTGATTTTATGTTTGAGCATTATATTTTGGTTATAAATATTCCTTGATATTATTTGTATCTATTTGCCAAACTCCACTACAACACGCAGGGGAGACAATTATCATTACTCACTGCCTCAAAGATAAATAAAAGTACTTTTTTTTCTTCTCTTTACTTTTTACAAGTTTGTATTTTGAGCAATGTTTTTGAATTATGAATAGCTCTTAAATTTTGGGGAAATTTGTTCCTAAATGTATTTCCATCTGCATAAAGAGTCTTATCCTAGTAATAGGAAAAGTTTAAATCAAGATTTGGGGGCTTTTCCTCTTTTGTCACTCACCTATGAAAGTATATTTCTCTTATTTTTTGGCCACTTAATCTGTTTGGTATCTCTAAAGAGGCTAGGTTCAGAATTAATAAAGTGAATGTGTGAGAAAATACATGTAGCTTAATCGCGCTCTCATTGGTTAATTTATTAATATGGGAAAGAACAAGATGGGGTAAAGGACATTCACTTTTTAGGGAATGTGTGAGCTTAACTCACAGTAATTTGATCTCACTGGTTCATCTATTAACTTTGGGAAGGACGGAAGGTGAGGTGTGAAAATGGCATTCACTTTCCAGTAGAGATGTAAGGTTCATTACCAGATATTTGATCATTTAAATATGAAGACAGCATGCGTAAATGTTAGAATAATTTTCTGTTCAGGTGTGAGGTTCATTCTCATAAAATTGAATTTGCTTTCTCGCTAATTCATCAATTAGTTTTGGGAAGAACAGGAAGCATAAACATTAAGGACTTTCTGATCAGGTATGAGACGCACACCAGAGAAATAATCTTGTTGTCTGACTAGTTCATTCATTAATTCAGGTAAAGACAGGTACTGTAGACATCCAAGTTATTTATTAGGGGGAGTTGTGAGATTAATATGGATGTCTGACTAGCTCATTAATTCAGGTAAAGACAGGTGCTGTAGACATTCATATCATTTATTAGGGGGAGTAGTGAGATTAATTTTGCTATCTGACTAGCTCATTAATTCAGGTAAAGATTGGTGTTGTAGACATTCAAGTCATTTATATGGGGAAGTTGTGAGATTAATATGGCTGTCTGACATAGCCAGGGGTTTGAATCCCAGGTATGACATATGTTGTTTTTCTGTTGGAGGTGAAATAAACAAACATAGCCAGCACATTCAGGTAAAGACAGGTATTGTAGACATTCAAGTCATTTATTAGGGGGAGTTGTGAGATTAATATGGCTGTCTCACTAGTTCATTTAGCGAAAGGTGTAAACATTCAAATCATTTTCACGGATCATGTGAGGTTTATTGCCAAGAAATTAATCTCAGTTGCTTTCTCAATGGTGCATTTATTAAGTTAAGGAATGATAAATGAGTGATCACAAATAAAATCAAGAATCCCAGGTGTAGAAGAGAGACTTGCCATTGTTCCAGGGATGATATTGTAATTTCTATTACAGATTCAGTAGACAAGAGTCAGAACTATGCAGTGTTTTCAAGGATGATGTACAGGATTTTCACTGTGGCTTAAAGTTTGGTTTTATGTTCCACTGGCTTTGTATATACATTATGTTGGCATTTCCCAACTGATGGGATTCTGTGCAATTTGTATGGTCTACCTGTGCTATTAATGTGTCAATTACAAATGCAGTTTTAAGATTGGTAAAGTATAGAGGCTTTATTCTGTATGGACCACTAGAACAAAGTTGGGTATTGGAAATCCTTAGGAAGAATTGAACCTTCATTACTGTGCTTTTTCCAAATTACATGGGGTATTTATAAGGGGTAAGGAATAAAGGATGCTTCTCCCAATACTGTATGCAGTATAGATTTTTTTTATCTTGTTGGAGTTTGAATCATGTATCCAAACACCTTTGCCACTAACTCATCTTCTATGAAACATATATCAGAATCCCAAACCGACCCATGGGCCACATATAGTCGTTTCATAACCCAATGGCTGTATAAAGTCAGGTTCAATGACCCAAAGCCTGCTTGAAGTCAAGTTGTTACCCAAAGGCCATATAAAGACAAGATCGATTACCCAAGGTTCACACTACAGGTTTTTTTAAAAAATAAGTTACATCTTCCATCTTCTCTTTAAGGGTTTCAGTGGAGCTGCAAATAATCACTAAATTTAATAAATATCCTTTCTTAATCTCACATATAGTTTGTTATGTCTTTTGAAAATATTTAGAAATAGCTATATAGTGTGTGTATGTATGTGTATATCTTTCAAACAAATGTCCTGTAATGGTAACTGCATGTATTTGTTAGTCGCTGTTTAGTTCCATAAAGGAGGAGCGTGTGCTGAATGGTTTCTATGCCTACCTGCCGACAAAGAGGGCAGGAGTTTGAATCCCCGGTATGGCATATGTTGTTTTTCTGTTGGGGGGTGAAATAAACAAACATAGCCAGCACATGACGTGGCAATAGCAGTGGCGAAGCGGCCTGTAGGTCTCAAAAAAAAAAAAAAACCTTAACTACCCCAGCAATAGGGAAAAGTCATTATGACAGGTTTTTTTTATTGTTAGTTCTATACAGTGTTATATTTATCTGCCTCAGAGGAAGAAGTATTTTCCTAACATTGTTGAGGTGCTGCATACTCAAAGTGATGGTGGTTGATGAATTTATTTGGGTACACATACAAAACTCTACAGTGTGTCTGTTATGGTGTTTGTTAATTGGGATATGCTAAATTTACTCTGATCGCTCCTTGTGAGCTCATGGATGTTGTCATTTTGTTTGGCCATGTGAGGTTACTCAGTAAGCTCACTACTATGGGGATTGCAGTGTTCAATTCCCACTTTGGTGGTCAGACTGCTGTGACAATATCTGTTTCCAGAATCACGAACGAGGACGTCGTGTGAGTCTGGATCAGTATATTTCACCCAACCCTTTCATCGATCCAATTAGTTGTTTGTCTGTTCAAAGTGTTGTTGCTGCACATGGTTGTTCTTGTCTTGATCCCTTGCCTGGTATCATTTCCCCTTGTCATCCATCATTCCTTACTCCAGCAATTTGCTCATTTTCACAGAGTGCTATAATCCTTCTTCCTTACATGCCAGCTTTCAGCCAAATGTGACCTGCATTCAAATTTGCTACCGCCTACTCTCATACTGTTTCCAACAACATGAGTCACATATTAACTTAACGTCTTTATACTGGTTTAGAAGACTGCAGGGTCTGTATACAACCAGTTTCTTGGAGGGTGGTTAACCGATGTGCAAGTCCATCTTAATAGACTGAAACACTAGAGCAAAGTAGACTCGCAGCTTGTTAGGCTGCTCTTACAAACCACCTAACCATGGTCGGTGTTATGCCATGTCACACAATCACCTTTTACGACATGCTCTCTGTGGGGCAGCAGGCACTCAGGATAATATTGATAATCCAAACAAGTGACTCGCAAATTGAAAATGAGATTGATCACATGTGATGTATACTCGTCTTTACTGTATGGCATAGAAACTTTGGCAATTAACAAACAGCTGGAGAACTGAACTGATGCTTTTGAAATGTGGATATATAGAAGGATTGGGCCCATCTCATGGAAAGAAAAGAAAACAAATTAGGGAGGTCTTGGAGAAATTGGGGATGCAAAGAAAATTTATGATTTAAATCAATGCCAACACTTAAGATATTTTGGTCACATCAAAGGAAATCCCCACCTTGCTGAAAACAATACTAGAAGGAACAGTTGAGTGAAACACGACAAAGGTATAACATAAAAAGATGGACGGGTTAAAGCCTGGAAGACCACACCATCAAGGCAAGAGACCAAGGATTTAGAAGATACATTGCAGCCGACCTTCATTGTGGAAAGGTCACTTCAACTGATTGCTCATGCAAAATATTATATATATTTTGTAATATGTATAATTAATACAATCAGAGTTTTGACCAAAAATATCCCGTAATAAGTAATGTTCCACTGCTTACAGTCATGATCCAAACTGTTCTGTACTTAGTTTAAACACAGCAATGAAATCTCATGATACAAGGGGCTTGTCATAAGTCTTTACCCTGACTGAAGGAGTAGGAGGAGAAAGTTGAAATTTGGCACATATGTAGCTTATTCAATTTGTACTGGACTTGAGAAGTATGAATTTCCCTCCTCGATAGGTTTACCCGATATGGTGAATGGCACAACACACCTTACTGACCGAATCTGCTACTCTAACGGTTTGTCAGAACAATGGAGAAATCAAGAGGCCAGAACTGTGATAAAATTCTTAATGTTGCAGGGAAAAACACCTACAGAAATACACAGGGAGATGGAACCAGTGTTTGAGAAATTCTGTCCTTCGTATGCTTCTGTAAAAAACTGGTGTAGGCAGTTTTAGCGTGGCTGTTCCCATGTTGCTGATCTTCCAAGATCAGTCCTCAGAGAGCAGCGATGAAAATGCAAGAGTGAAGACCATCATTGACCAGGATAAGAAAATGACAATTGCAGAGATATCTAGGTCAGCTAAACTGAATGAAAGTACAGTTTTTAGAATTTTACACAACAGACGAAACGTGAGAAAAGTGTGTGCCCGCTGGGTTCCGTGTCTGCTGACATGCGAACAGAAACAAACGAGGGTTGATTGCTGTGGTCAGTTCCTCAAAATGTGTCAGTTGAAAAACATGTTGCTGACCATTGTGACAGTAGATGAGACTTGGGTTCACCATTATGACCCAGAATCCAAAATTTCCAGCATGCAGTGGAAAACCCTGGGCTCACCAACACGTCAAGCCAAGAGCACAGAAATCTGCAAGAAAAGTGTTGCGGACTGTTTTTTGGGACGTCACAAGTGTCATGTTGAAAGATTATCTGCCTCATTGCAACATGGTTAATGGGCAATATTATGCAGATTTCCTTACCAAACTAAGAAAGACTGGCCAGAAAACGAGGGATAGCGTGCATTCAAATTCTGCCTTTGTTTCAAGACAACTCACCCTCCCATAAAGCAAGGCTTGTGCTGCAAATAGCCAATGATTTGAATATTGAAATTCTTCCACACCCACCATATTCTCCAGATTTAGCTCCATCAGACTTTTTTCTTTTCCAAAAACTTAAAAAACAGCTGAAAGGAAATCATTTTGACAGTGACGAAGATGTCACACTGGCTTGTGATAACTGGTATAGTTAGAAAAAATAGGTTATTTTTATTCTGAAGGTCATTTTAAGGTCATGCAGAGATGGCAGAAATGTATAATTTCAGGTGGTGGCTACATTGAGAAGGAATAACCACTGTGCCAAATTTCAACTTTCTCCTTCTACTTCATGGTCAGGGTAAAGACATTATGACAAGCTCCTTGTATATTTGTTCTTGACTATCATGTTAAGATGATTTGTTTAAATACAGTCAAAAACCAAACTGTTTGCTGATCAGGTCAGTCCAGATTTTGTAGATTTCAGGCAGTACTTTTTAAATTAAAAAATTAAGTAAGAATATAAGAGAAGCGCATGGCCAAATGGTTCTGATGCCTGCCTGCTGACAAGGAGGGCAGCAGATCAAATCCCTAGTAAAGAATATGTGGGTTTTCCTGTTGTGGATGAAATAAACAAACATAACCAACACACAATGTGGCAACAGTGTTGGCCTGCAGTCCTAAGCCTTTAAAACCCTCAACAAATGGAATAAAGTCGTACAAGTTTTTTTTTTATAAATAAGAGATGAACAGGTAAACTTTTATTGTTTTAATAAAAATTGATTGGGCAACACTTTAACAAGGTTTTCTCACTTTAATTTATGCAAACATTTTCTCTCATTCTCATAAAAGTTATTGTAAGACTCATAAAGGCTGTAAATTCATAAATTATATTATTGACCATCTTAATATAGTAAATTGTAGATTTTTATATGTCACAAGTTTTCCAACAGAGCAGCATTGCTCACACCATTTTCTAATTTCTCTACAATACAGACTCCACACCTGTTCACAGTACTCCAATCTAGGTCTAAACCAATGCTTTATACAGTTTGACAATCACTTCCTTACTCCTATGTTTAATATTTCTTTTTATCATACCTATCATTGCATTTTCCTTATTCACTGCTACCTGGACTTGCTCACTCACTTTACCTGTATGCTCTATTATAACCCCTAGGTCCCTTTCCTTACCTATTATTCTAATATTGTTCTTTCCCATTCTTAATTATGTTCCATATTGGATCTACCCATGTGGATGACTGTACAGTTATTTATATTAAACTACATTTGCCATTTCACAGACCAGTCTAAAATTTTATCTAAATCCGACTTCAATATATCCACTTCTGCTATAGATGAGACACTACTACATAGTTTTGTGTCATCCGCAAATTTTGCAATGATGGATCCTATATCAATGTCCAAATCGTTTAAATATCAAGAACAATATTGGTCCCAAAACCGAGCCCTGTGGCACACCACTCAGAGTACTCCTTATTTATGCTCACTCTCTGCCTTCTTCCTGTTAACCAACTTTCAATCCATTCTGCAACTTCCCCACCCATTCCATGTGATTTTAACTTTCTAAATAATCTTCGATTAGGGACTCTATCAAAAGCCTTTACAAAATCTAGATAAATAACATCCACTGGTTCCCCTTATCTATCATTTTAGTAACCTCCTCCATGAATTCCAATAGATTTGTTAAGCACTATCTGCCTCTAATTAACCCATGCTGACTATTTCTGATTAGATAAATCTGTCTAGATGCATTAAAATGTTTTCTCTGATTTTATTGATTCTAAAAATTTACAGAATATGCTCGTTAAATTCACCGGTCTATAATTTTCTGGATCTGATTTCTTTCCCTTTTTGAATAAGGGGGTCGCTCCTGCATCTTTCCAATCTTTTGGAACCATCCCGTTTGTAAGTGATTGAGAACATAATATAGCCAATGGTTTGGCTAGTTGGTCTCTAATTTCAAACAGTAATTTTGGATGAATACCATCTTGACCTGGACATTTATCCACTTTTAATTCCTCCAATTTTTAAAAAAACCATTTCCTCCGTAATATAGATTGATTTTAATCCCACTATATCCATTTCACATTTTAAAATATTTATAGGCTCTGGGATCTTGGAGCAGTGTTATTGCTGTGCATCTATAGTTATGCATACGCATGCAGTAGCCTGAAAAAGCCCAGAAGTTTTTAGAAGTTTGCATTCTTGAGTGGTCCAGATATCTGACAATAAAATTGTTGGACTTTTACTATTTAATGATAATTATGTGTTGCCTGTACACTTTACATTATTGGTTCATCTAGACCTTGCTGTTAGAGATGTTGGCACCAACCTGTATTATAGAACACAGATATTTAAAAACATGGAATTATTTTAATAATATCTTATCTTCATTCTTCAGTGCTGCATTCAGAAAAATATACAGACAAATTAAATGCGTCCTTAGGGTACTGACTACCGGTAATAAGCATTTATTGTCCTAGCAATCACAAGTCTTCTAATTTCACTGGTTCCTGCACCAATTTCGTACAACTTGGCATCTCGTAGCAAACGACCGGTAGGGTAATCATTGATGTAACCATTTCCACCTGAAAAACGAGAATGAAAGAGCAGTGATAAGTTTTCTAACTAATTATTTATTGACAGTAATAATTATAAAGTATTTATTAACCCTTTAGTTTTCACTGAGAGGAGAGTGTACATGGCTTGTTTATGTTCACTATATGGACATCAGTCGCATCCCCAAAGATATTCTCTATCACAACTAGAGAATGGCAAACAAAGAGTTGGTTGACCACAGCTGAGGTTCAAAGACATGTGTTATTGTTGGGGATCCCATAGTCGACTTATCATTATGTGTTATTGTTGGGGACCCCACAGCCGACTTCTCACATGTGTTGTTGCTGTTGTGGGCCCCACAGTCTGTAAAAATTACAATGTTTTGAGGCCTAGGCATCCAAAACTAACCTCAGTAAGTATAAGGCGACTTCAAGTGCAGAGATTTCAGCTTCATAGTTGGAGCAAACCTGCCCGCAAGAATCAGAGTTCATCAAAAGATCTGTCTGAGTATTTTATATAAATGCCATAACCTGCTTTGATGGTGGCCTTAAATGCATATCCATCAGTATATACATGGAGTAGGCATCAATTGTTCTCAATGAGCATGAGAGTACTTAGAACTTAACTTTTGGTTGTATCATCTATTAATTTTGTCAGTATTTCTGGTGTTTTAAGCTGTCTTTGATTTCATTAACATGGTGGAGTACAGACTTTTCTTTAATTCTTCATTTTGGCTATCATTTTTCCACAAGGATCCTGTTGAGATGATCCTGTTTCTTTGTACTACTTTGTTCATAAGCTTCCATAACAGCGTTCTCCATCTACATCTCAAGGAGTTCTACATTTTTGTAGAATTTGCAAGCTGTCATTGGTATTGATCTCATTGCTCCACTAATGAATCCTAAAAAAACTGTTCTGCACCCTGTCCAGGGATTCCAAGTTAGTTTTTGAGTGTTGTTAGGAGCACACTATTATATTCTATTGCTGGACGCACATAACCAAGTCTCACAAAGTATCTTTGCCTGATCCTGATGATGTACCAGCAAGCTTCTTCATTAATTGTGGACGTCTCATGGCTTTAGTCATTCTGGATGTGATTTCTTCTTCATTCGTTATCAATCTCCCGTTACCTAGCCCTGAAAAGGGCTTTGCAAGTAGCAGGATGTTGTCTGGAGAACAGAATGCATTGTTTCACAGTTTACAGCTTAGTTGCAATATTTGCACCTTTCAATCTGACTTCATCAGCCATTTTTGAGTATCGCGTTAGCCGTCCCTCTTCTATCCTTTCTCCTTAGCTAGTCTGCTTTGTTGCAACCTGTTAGCCAGGATCACTGCATGGAGGTGTAGAGGGTAATTGGCAGCTCTGGGTCGCTGGTCCTGATGATAGCAGTTAGCTTTGGGTCGCTGACCACTGCAGCTCATGTACTGCTCAGCATCTTGATCCCAGATGTGATGTCTCAGACTGAGGTATGTGGGATGTTTCTCTCTTATTAGTTGATGTTCTTCTAATCTCAAAACTATATTTTGTTTGGCTACTTTGTGAAGATGAGGTACACTGTCTTTTCACAATTGATTTATTTTTAATTTACATGTTTGGTACTAGTCATGTAGTCCACCCAGGCGAAGACACGTATAGGTGAACCATGAAGGCACTTGGCATGGGTCTGACATCCTGTGAGAAGGAGAATGCTCTAACCACTATGTTACTCAGACGCTAGAGAACATGTGCATATATTATTTCAATATATAGTATGGTGTGGTGTGGTGTGGTGTGGTATGGTGTGGTGTGGTATGATGTGGTGTGGTATGATGTGGTTTGATGTGGTGTGGTGTGGTGTGATATGGTGTGGTGTGGTGTGGCAAGGTGTGGTGTGTTATGGTATGGTGTGGTATGATGTGGTGTGGTATGGTGTGGTGTGGTATGATGTGGTTTGATGTGGTGTGGTGTGGTGTGGTGTGGTGTGATGTGATGTGGAATACAGTATAATATATCAATGGTCCATGTGTATTGGAGTCCGAAAGTGGGGTAAAGAATAACAGCACTGTAACCTTCCAGACAACCCTTAACAAGCCATTAACCCTTTGAACCCGTGATCCTGATGAACTGGTGTGTGTGTACATAACCCGCTCCCCAAGTCACCGGTTTGCCAGTAGAGCACACGTATCTTATAACAACGGGCATAGTATGGATAGACATGGCACAATTTGCATACTACTTCCGGAATGTTACTTCAAAATGGTGGAGCCCATGAATTGATCACTATGCGACAAATTTTTACAATATTTTCACGATGAAAAGACATGCAGAAAAACCAGTAAATCAGCGTTCTAAAAGGCTTACAATGGAACTTCTTCTTCGTACGCAGTCAGACAGTAACCATTATTTTTTCGAAAAAAGCGGCGGTCAACCTGAGGCTGTCGCCGCTGCCATAGAGCTTGTCTTGCAGTTCCACTGGTGATGGCCACATCTGCTCTCTCTGATCCTCGTATGTCGGGCAGTTCTGCAGCAGATGTTCAGCGGTCATTTTACCGGTACCGCACGGGCATTCGTCGGTACCACCTATCTTCAATTTGTTGAATAGGTGGTACCTCAGTCTATTGTGGCCAGTGCGAAGTCTGAAGACAACGACCTGCTCTCTTCGGTTCAACTGGTAATAGGCATCGTTTTTGGTGTAACCAGTATGTTCGGTTTCCCATTTGGTCATGTATCTGGCTTTGATAAGCCGTTTTGACTCTTCGTACATCATACTAGTATCTGTTTGTGGTAGTCTTGCACCTTCTTTTGCCAGTCTGTCTGCCTCCTCGTTGCCTTGGATGTTGCAGTGTGATGGGACCCACTGTACCACTACCCTTTTTGGTGCGGACTGCTGGCACAGTTTGCAGAGTGCTGCTCTTAAGTCATTAAGCTCAGTGTTTTTCTGGCTTTTTAGCGCTGTGACTACGGCGAGAGCATCTGTAAGCAGGACTATATGGCTTTCATTTTCTTTGTGTGTCACCATTTCTTCCACTGCCGCCCTCAGTGCCTCTGCCTCCGCTCTGAAATTGCTTGTGTACTTACCAGTAGCGAATGACAGTGTTATTTGTCTGCCATTTGGTAGGTTCAGGAATGCTCCTGCCCCTCTGTTCTGTGTAGTGTTTGTTACAGAAACGTCGGTGTGTGCATGGGTCCAGTCCATGCTTGGGTAGCTTTTCGATATAAAGCTGGTAAAGTGGTAGTATCTCTCCTTTCTTTTTCAGTCTGGCAGTTTTTGTTTCCAATACCTGGTATATTTTCTACCACCTCTGGGAATATATCCTGTCTCCAGGTAGGTTTTCGTACAGTAGTGATGGGTTTTGGTGTTGTTAGTGCGTTTATGGGATCTTCGTGCATCTTTGCTTTGGCTATTTCTGCAAAGTTTCTCCGCTTTAGTTTCCCATTTCCCAAATTGTTTAGTCTCTGGTGCATTGGATGGTCAGTCAGTCTTCGGAGTTTCTCTGACTGCAGCTGGGCTCTGCAGTCTCTTCTATCGGTCATGGATTGCAGTTTTGTAATCTTTTCAAGTTCTACAGTTGGCGTTGACTTCATGCCTCCTGTTATAACTCTCATGGCTTGGTTTTGAAGTTTGCTAACTTTATCAAAGTTCGCCTTTGCTGCTGTTGTCCATGCCGCAATGCCATACTCGAGAACTGGTCTCACTCTTCCAGTGTACAGTTTCTTTAGTATGCCTTCGTCTGCTCCCCAGCTTGTGCCAGCAAGTTTCCTCATGATTGCCATTCTTTCTCTGGCTCTCATTCGGTTTCTCTCGATCTGACTTTTCCATGTCATGCGCCGATCAAATGTGACTCCCAGATAGGTTGGGTTGTCGTTTGGCTGCAGGAATTTGCCATTTAAACTTAATTTTGTATTTTGGGGTTTTATTGAAAGCGAGAATATTGTGCATGTGGTTTTCTCTTACAATGGAACAAGCTGTCGAAATTGTTGTCAATGATTCGGAGGATGATGAATTAGATTTAGATAGCAACCGCTGCTGAAGACGGATGTGTTGGACCGAAAGGTGCAAATATCGCAGTCAAGCTGTAAACTAGCGACAACGCATTCTGTTCTCCGGACTACATCCTGCTACTTGCAAAGCCCTGCTCAGGGCTTGGTAGCAGGAGATTGAGATCAAATGCAGAACAGAGATAGCAACTATTCTGAAACTGATATAGAAGTTGAATCAGATGATCATTTGAGTGATAACTTGTGTTCATTAGACTCTGATGAAGCAACATCTTACCCTGTTCCCGATTTTCTGGCGATCAGGCTGTTTTACAGGGGCATGGAAGGGGGCGTCTCCCAGGTAGTGTCTCTAGTTAATTTGATGCAGGTTGGTCTCCAATAAATATATTCAGACCTGTATCTGCAATAGACACAACATTTATGGAGCAGATAGGCCCTAAGAACATTCCAGAATCTATTAATCCAGAAAGTAAAGCCAGTGAATTTTTGGAACTTTTCCTGGATAATGATTTCTGGCACAATTTGTGTGAGCAGACAACTCGACGCGCTGAGCAGGTGAGAAGCAAGAAACCAACTAGCTACTATGCCAACGATTTTTAAAGTGTAGTAGTGCCAGAGATGAAAGCATTCTTTGGACTGCGTCTTCAAATGGAACACAGTGTGAGTAAACCACGTTACGAGGAGTACTGGTCTAGCTCGTCTGTTAACTTTGTGTCTCATACTCCTGGTTTCCGCACTGTGATGGATCGTGATCGCTTCCTTGCTCTCTGGACTTTTCTTCATCTTGTTGATGAGGAGGATCCGGCTTTGGATAAAGCAGATAAACTTTACAAAGTAAGGCCTATGTTGGATGTGTTGCTACCAAAATTTTGGCACTATTATTCGCCTTCACAGCACGTGAGCTTAGACGAAGGTATGATCTCCTCGAAGAGCAGGCTAGCCTTCAAACAGTATATCAAGTCAAAGCCCATAAAGTGGGGAATAAAGGCTTACATGGCTTGTGAAGCAAGCTCTGGATATATTCTGAATCTGGAAATCTACACTGGAAAAGCAGACAATATTATTCCAGATCTTGGTGTTGTTGGTATAGCGTCGTTATTAGAATTTTAACTTCTGGGAATTTGGTCAACAAAAACCATATTGTTGTTATGGACAGATTCTACAACAGTGTAACTCTCTTTGACAAGTTGTACACTGATTATGGTACACTTGCTGTAGGTACAGCAATGACAAATAGGAAATTTTATCCAAAAGTACTGGCAGGAAAGAAGAAAATGGACAGGGGTCATTCAGAATTTATTTGCCATAACAACATTGTATGCCTTGTCTGGATGGACCAAAGACCTGTAAATTTTATATCCAACTACCGAGGGGACGGCGTGGCCTAGTGGTTAAGTGGCACGGCTCACGATCCGAAGGTGCTGGATTCGATCCCCATCACAGCACCGGCCGTTACCCCGGGGAAGCAAACCCTTAGAAAATGCAGGAGGAAGCAGACCCTTACATAAAATGTGTGCTGAAGTCGGATGCACTGGGCCGACAGGCGCAAAATAAAAACACAGTGCAGCACACACCGCCTTGGGGATTAGAGAAAATAAGGCGAACGCAAAAATTTTTTTTTAATATCCAAATACCACAACCCAACAGAAATTGGAACTGTTAGAAGGAGAAGAAAGGATGGAACAGCTGTAGATGTTCCAACTCCTCAACTTTGTATTGACTATAATGCTTTCATGGGGGGCACAGATGTCAATGACCAAATTTGTCGTCTCAACAAGACACGACGGCATTATCGCTGGCCTAGGAGGCTAATTGTGAAATTCTTTATGTGGGCATGTAATAATGCCAACATACATATGGATCATTATACTCCCCACAATACAACAGGAAGATGCTACAGGACATTTGGGATGTTCATGAACGAAGTTTGTTTATCCATCATTGGGGATTATAGAACAGCTACTGCAAAACTTCACAACCGTGTCGAGGCACAACAGAGACCGCAAAATGTTGGTTCCCATCATCCACAAATGTCTCCAAAAGCTACAGGAAATAATGTTTGTGTAGTATGCTCACTTAAATTTAACAAGCATGTCAAAGACTTCCCAAACATGGCCTACAAAGACAGACCATTCAAACAAGTCATGACAAAATTTTGGTGTAAACATTGTGAAACTTATCTGTGCCTAAAGGATGGGTCTAGATGCTGGGAGGACTGGCATAATAAGCAGGAATATTGGAGATGATCAGGTCAGTGGGTCTACAAGCTGGGAGGACTGGCATAATAAGCAGGAATATTGGAGATGATCAGGTCAGTGGGTCTACAGGCTGGGAGGACTGGCATAATAAGCTGGAATATTGGAGATGATCAGGTCAGTCTATTTGAGATAAAATAATTGAAACAGATCACTTAGTTTTGTCATTGTAACTAGTTTTGTTCAGGTGTCCATTTTTGGCTTTTTTTCTTCAGGAGCCCAGGGGAGTGGGGTTCAAAGGGTTAAGAAAGACTAGACATACTACCAGTTACCCTATACTGTAAAAGCTAAGAGCCTTGAGTAAAAGAAACAACTTCTACACCTCATGGTAGAAGAGGAACGACCAAGTCAAGTCAGACAAGAATATATCTATAGAAAAATGTTTCATACCTAAAATTTGAATGGCATCCAGTGCCATTTTGGTTGCAGCCTCGGCAGTGTAGAGAATCGCTGCAGCACAATCCTGCAGAGAACAACATAGGACAGTCAGTAAAAACTACATACTTACATCTACTTCTTCATTCATCCTCAGCTCAAGTCTTGGTTATCCATTTCGCTAGGTTCTTTATGGTGATCATGGGTGATTGGTTCTAATACTATATTGAAGATTTTCAACTCTAATGTGAAATCCGTGCTGCTGTGTGGATCTGAGACATGATTAACTACCAAGGCCCTGACAAATGAAGTAAAAGACTTTCATCTGTCTGCGCCAGATTGAACAGCTGAGATGGTACAATAAGGTCATTAATACCCATCTATTAACAAGAACTGGACAACTGCCTGTAGAATAAGACATTCGAGGCCACCGATGGATAGGTCACACATTATGGCATCTTCCAGATAACATTACAAGACAGTCTCTGATATGACAGTTTGTCGGTTGTTTGTTGAAGGTCTATGCCCCTCTGGAAGTTGAAAGGTGATTGATTGATAATTGATCTTCACAACTTCCTGTTCCTAATGATTTCTCTTTAGGTAGTAAACTCTCCAAATTGTGGTATTGCACATCTCGTCATTCAACAAGTCAAAAGGCTGTTGAGTAACTATCTTCATTTTTTTTAAAGCTCTAGAAACAATACCAGAAACTTGATGAATAAAAGTATTTACTTGTTTTTTTATTTTCATATGTCTTACCAACTTGCATAAACAATAATACATCTCCAAAACTTCTGTCCCCAGTGATATTAAACAATTCTCTTAAATCTCTCTATGGAATTGACAAGTATGAACGTTGACCATAAGTTACAAAAGTGTCCAACATATGAATAGCAAAGATGGTGCATAATGCACTATTTGGTATGGTCACCCATCTTTACTAATGTATGGTCACCCATCTTTACTAATGTATGGTCACCCACCTTTACTAATGTATGGTCACCCATCTTTACTAATGTATGGTCACCCATCTTTACTAATGTATGGTCACCCACCTTTACTAATGTATGGTCACCCATCTTTACTAATGTATGGTCACCCATCTTTACTAATGTATGGTCACCCATCTTTACTAATGTATGGTCACCCACCTTTACTGATGTATGGTCACCCACCTTTACTAATGTATGGTCACCCTTCTTTACTAATGTATGGTCACCCACCTTTACTAATGTATGGTCACCCATCTTTACTAATGTATGGTCACCCACCTTTACTAATGTATGGTCACCCATCTTTACTAATGTATGGTCACCCACCTTTACTAATGTATGGTCACCCATCTTTACTAATGTATGGTCACCCACCTTTACTAATGTATGGTCACCCATCTTTACTAATGTATGGTCACCCATCTTTACTAATGTATGGTCACCCACCTTTACTAATGTATGGTCACCCATCTTTACTAATGTATGGTCACCCATCTTTACTAATGTATGGTCACCCACCTTTACTAATGTATGGTCACCCATCTTTACTAATGTATGGTCACCCACCTTTACTGATGTATGGTCACCCACCTTTACTAATGTATGGTCACCCATCTTTACTAAAAGTATCAAACCATAAATCTGCATTGTGATACATTTAATAATGATTTAAAAAATGTTTAATGTATCACAATGCAGATTTATGGTATGCATTGTTTTTAGTATATTTTATTTTTTACAAAGAATGGTCAGTTCTTTCGTAATGTCTTTCTGATTTTGTAGTTATTTAAATTTATATTATCTTTCTTCCCCAAAGCCCTTCCACACAAAAAAAATAACCTGAAGAATTGAATGACCAGTAAATGAGCAGGTGCTCTTGTGCATCTTGTAAACTGGATATTACAGGCAAGACTTTCAGTACAGGTGCACAGGTTAAATATGCAAGAGTTCAGGCCACCAACTACAACCTCAGACAGGCCAACAAAAGCACTAAACCACAACACACACAGTATTTATACAACCATACAATGGCTTATCACATGCCGATAGTATCCTTCTTTGGCATTCTTCTTAAAAATGACATTGTGTCGTAGTTTACAGCGAGGCTGCAATATTTCTAGTTTCAGTTGGCTGAGTTTGCCTTGCCACTGTGATCCCTATTTTCTTAGTCTGACTAGTGGAACCTGTTTCTGGGCCACCACTTGGAGGCAGAATAGGGTTTTGGTCAGTTCTGGTTTGCTGACCCTAATGCAAGCAGCCAGATAACAGTCACTCTCATTCACTGTGCTGCATCTTTAGCAAAATTTTGATGATTTATCCAAAAAGACTAGAAAGAAAGGTCAGCCAAATCAAATACAAACGTGACCATTACCTGTTCTATATACTGATAAGCTGTATGGAACTACAGACGCACTAAATATGATCACACTGCTTTCTTTAGAGATATTCTCATTAACAAAGTAAGAAAATTAAGAACAAGCTGTACACAAGTCACTACAAACAACCTTCAGAAAGATCAGCTAGGCTAAGATGAGAGTGAGAGAAAGTCATGAGGAGAGTCGGTATTTGAGATTGCTGAGGAAGAATTGACCTGCATCATGGAGCAAATATACAAGTATATAATACTTACACTTGGATGTCTCTCCCCTTTGTCTAGGGCTCTGGCAACGTTGTACACATACGACCTACTTGCATTGATGGCCGTGTACATGTCAGCCATCTTGGCTTGTATTAACTAGTTGGTGGAAATATATAGACATTAGCTATTTCTATAACAGACACTGCCTTCTGGGATCATGTTATCAATTATTAATGTCCATTGCTTCTTTTGGGGCATAGGCCACTGACAATCCTCCTCCAGCACGTCGGTCTTTCCGCCTCTATCCAGTTGAGGCCCAGTGACCGAAGTTCATTTTCACAGTCTTTTCTCCAGGTGTTTCTCCCTTCGTCTTCCCTAGTGAATTACATATCAAGGCCTGTCTGGCCACGTTTGATGGTGATTTTCAAATTTTGGTCCTATCTAAACTACTTCCTATATCTGATCTGTTGTTCCACTGGTTGTTGTTGGCTCCTTTCCCATCGGTCTTGACTGCTCACCATGTTTTGCCCGTCTATACCCATTATCCTCCGTAGACATTTATTGATGAACATCTGAAGATTTCTCTGTATTGCCTTTGTCGTTCTCCAAGTTTCTACTCAGTACAGGAGCACTGACTTGACATTGGAATTAAACAATCTTTATTTCTCTGAATTTCCATATATTACCCAGTAACGGGAGTACTGACTTGACATTGGAATTAAACAATCTTTATTTCTCTGAATTTCCATATATTACTCAGTAACGGGAGTACTGACTTGACATTGGAATTAAACAATCTTTATTTCTCTGAATTTCCATATATTACTCAGTAACGGGAGTACTGACTTGACATTGGAATTAAACAATCTTTATTTCTCTGAATTTCCATATATTACTCAGTAACGGGAGTACTGACTTGACATTGGAATTAAACAATCTTTATTTCTCTGAATTTCCATATATTACTCAGTAACAGGAATGCTGTCCTTGCCTTTCCAATTCTAGCCCTTACACCTGCCTGTGTACCCCCTAAAGCATCAATGGTGCTGCCCAAATAAGTGTGTGAAGGTGCACACCTCTTCCAGTGCCTCACCTCCAAGCATGACTAGCTCTTTGCTTAAGATGATGATTTTAAACAGCTTAGTAAACATGTTAATCTGGGATAATGTGTTGAACTTTATTGTGCTAGATGTCAGTTTCTTCTGAAAAACCAGTTCTTTTCCTCGCCAGTCTGCCTTCTCTAATTGTAAATCGGGTACCAATTTACATTTGTACAGACAGCACCATGTCCAGACCAGGATTGAACATAGTCCCTTTGTTATGAGAGACAAGCACTCAGCAGTATGTACTGCCACTCAGATGTCCATGTATATATTAATCATCAATCAAAACTTATAATCTCCTTGTGGAGCACACATTTTTAACAAATACATCTCAAGTGATAAAATATGAACCTGTCCATGTTTGTTGAAGCTTTTGTTGCTTAAAGTTTCTACAGGATGGGGTAGCCAGATCTATTCCCAACGCTGCTTAGTCGCCTCTTACGACAATTGCAGGTGGGTTACAGTGTTATTATTCTCTGCACCCCTTTTGAACCCCAGTAGCACTATACTTATTGCCAATTCTTTCTTCCTTAGTGCCACAACTGCTGGTAAGGAGATGAAGTGTTAGAGATATCACTGTACTAAGCCACATCTTGTTTCTTAAGTGAGGTGGCTATTTACCTTCCTCGCTGTCTTTTCCTTTGCTAACCATAAGCCAGGTATCCATTTACAGCTGTCAACTGGAGCACAGGGGTAACAGGAGTTGAAACCTGCACCTTTGCCATGAAAAGTGAGTGCTATATCACTACACTAATTAGCTGTCATTTAACAAAACTGTTTTCGTCTCTTGTCTGCATATCTTGCAGTCATATTGCACTACACAGAATTAAAATGGGCAAGTTACTCTGTCCTAATTAAGTATAGAATTAGCCTCAACATCATCATAGTATTTTCACTCTAGGTGGGGGGGGGGGGGGGGGGGGAGAGATTTCCTCAAGCTATAAGGTTTATTCTCATCCATCGATCATCCCCCTGGTGGACAAGTTTAGGGTTTCAAGGGGGAAATTATGCTTGTTTGGTTATGAATATTTTTTTAAAACTCATTTTATTAAATTTCTTAAATCCATCAACATTTTCTATTGTTATAAAATGTGTAAACAAAATACACATGATTTGAAACGTAAACAAAATACACATGATTTGAAACAGAATTCATGTAGAAAGTGCTGGACAGGCAAGGAGTAGACATCCACTACATAGAAATACTCAAGAGAGGCTACGAAGGATATACCACCACCATACGTCCATTCACTCAACCCATCACCATCGCAACCGAGAAAGGAGTACAGCAAGGAGACCCCATCTCGCCGAACCAATTCTCTGCATGCCTGGAGTCGACGATGAGGCACTGCGACTGGGACAACTATGGCATCAAAATTGATAAAAGACAACTGAAATGCCTCAGATTCACAGACGACATCATTCTCATCACAGAGATGCCCCTAGAAGCAACAGAGATGCTACGGTCACTAGACATGGAAGGCAGGATAGCAGGTCTAGCTATCAACCTAGGGAAAACCAGAGCTATGCGCAACCATTTCGCAGAGCCCAACCCAATACTCTTGAGTGGAACACCCATAAATGACGCTGATGAGTACGTCTATCTGGGAAGGCTCCTCAACATAGAGAACAACATAAAACCTGAGATTGCCAGATGGAAACGGGCAGTCTTCAACTCCATCATGACAGCAACAGACACCACAAAAGACACCAGACTAGGTGCGGACATCTTCAACTCTGTAGTCCTACCAGCACTCTGCTATGGTAGCGAAACCTGGTCTCTAACAAAAGCAGCAGAGAACTGAGAACAGCACACGCATCTCTTGAAAGACGCCTGGTGGGTATAACTCTCAGACAACAGCAACAAAACGAACTACACAATAGCAACATCCAGAGAATGTCATACATCAATGATGTTCTACGGTACTTCAACCACTCAAAACACTGCTGGGCAGGCCATATAGCTAGACGACAAGACGAAAGATGGAATACCATAACCGCCATGTGGTATCAACGCGACAAAAAAAGACCTAGGAGACGGCCTCCAACTTGCTGGTTAGATTCACTAGACAATTACAACATACACAACCCCACAACAAACAGACTACTATCTCACTGGATGACATGCGCCCACGACAGAGACGACTGGAACCTGAGTTGGGACCCGCTCAAGGGTGACAACCCCTTGACGAAGAATGGGTCGAGCTAAGAAACAAAACACTAAAAATAATCCAAGTAAATGTATATATGCTGATATAGAACAAATAAGAGTTTGTCAATACTGTATGCTTATTATTTCTAATGTACCTTTTGAGTCAGACAATCTTGTAAAGAGAGAAATGACATTCTGACATTGTAAAAAGCGTGCATGGGGCAAAAAAAGGTTCAAGATTTCTGCCCTACTGGGAACTGAAATTTGCCAGTTACATAAATTCAGTGCTGATTTATCATCATAGATTTTTAGCTCTAATAGGAACACTGGGTTTTTAGCTCTAACAGGAACACTGGGTCAACCATTGATGATATCCTTCTTGAAAGAAGCCCGCTATAGAGTATTTATGTGACAAGGTGGCTTCTGCAGCACTTTGTTTTACATGATAAGATTGTTAGCCCCACACACAACCCTCCATAGCCACATTTTACAGCATGTATAACAGAGTGTAGTGGTCCACTCAGGGTGCAGTAGTCCACATGGAGATCAGAATTATCAATATTACAGAAAAGGTGAAGACACTTTTTTATTAACCATTACAATGTAAGCTGTCAAATATGAAGTATACAGGGTAGATAACAATTTCACATACACATATACCTTTTACAATTAAATCAGATCAGAACAACGGTGGGAGTGAAGAGTAGTCAGGTGAAACATTCTGATCAAAGTGGGAGAGAAGAGTAATCAGGGTCAGGTGAAACATACTGACCAAGGTCTGAGAGAGAGAGTAATCAGGGTCAGGTGAAACATACTGACCAAGGTCTGAGAGAGAGTAATCAGAGTCAGGTGAAACATACTGATCATAGTGGAAGAGAAGAGTGACCAGGGTCAGGTGAAACGTACTGACCAAGGTCTGAGAGAAGAGTAATCAGGGTCAGATGAAACATACCGATCAAACACACTACCCAAACGTTTATGCTTTAGGAATCAGGCTGTGTCACATCGGTCTGGTTAATGAGGATGTGATAGACACTACTGCAATCACGCTTCTTGGGAGTCTCGAATTGCACAACAGCCCGGAGGACCTCTGGACAAGACTTACAGCAAAACAACCCACACCACACTTGGTCCAAGAAAGGCAACCCCTCTCTTTCTCTGTGTGTATATATGTGTGTGTGTGTGTGTGTATGTATATATATATATATATATATATATATATATATATATATATATATATATATATATATATATATATATATATATATTTATTATTTATAAATATCTTAATAAAGAAGAAGTTTCCCACAGTGGACTCCAGGGTCCCTTACTATAGAGGGAAGAATAGAATAGCACCACGACACCTCCATGCGTGTCATGTAAATCAAATTACTACAGAAGCACACAAAGTGCTTTGGCTCAGGCTTTGTAAAGGAGACCAGCAAGAGTGGCATCCCTATGCTCTGGCTGAAGGGGAAATGGGTCCAGAAAGAAAATGTTAGTGTTACTTTAAATGTTACTTTAATGTGTGTAAGAGATTGGGTTTGTCTTTGTTAATATTTTTGCAATGATTAAGATACAAATAAGAACCAGAGTGACTAGAATTACCTGGAAATGTCCAATCTTCTCATTGAAGCACTCCCTCACATGTGCATACTGAAAGGCCACATCACAGCAAGCCTGCATAATTCTGTGAAGATATTCATAGCAAACATGACAACAATATTTAGATTGGCATCTTTGTCAGTCTCGAGAGACAGTGGACTTCACGCTAGAGAGGGGTCTCAGTCAGTTGTTACCCTTGTTTGTGTTGCACAATGTTTGTAGAGTCTGTGTCTTGATGCATCTTTGCTTCCCCTGCTTGCAGGCCAGTATAATGCCTGTCTGTAGTCAGGTCTGTCTTTGGCAAGTTCCTTCCAGTTACAGTTGTTCATATCCAACGCTTTCAGGTCATCACACTTGCAAACGTCTTTTTCGTGAGGGAAGGGTCTACCTTTGTTACGGTTGCTCGTGGTCAACTCTCCATATAGGATATCTTTTGGAATTCTGCACATGTAACCAAGCCATCGCAAGTGGCAGAGGATT
Source organism: Ariolimax columbianus (assembly GCA_036924085.1). Taxonomy (NCBI): domain Eukaryota; kingdom Metazoa; phylum Mollusca; class Gastropoda; order Stylommatophora; family Arionidae; genus Ariolimax; species Ariolimax columbianus. The sequence continues at coordinate 17,968,281 of JAVGWX010000002.1, forward strand.
TTAACTAAACTGGCAATCTTTGCATGGCCCAACACATCGTCGTTTGTCACTCCCATGAAATTCCAAGTATGCACCTCAAGCAGCGCATATGAAAAGCATTTAGTCTTTTTTTTCCTGTGAGGCGTACATAGTACACGTTTCGCTGGCAAAGAGCAGGATACTAAGAACACAGGATCTATACAAACCTTTGTGGAGTTGGTCAGCATGTTGTTATTCCACACTAATTGTAAGAACCTGGCAGGTGCTGATGAGGCCATTCCTGATCTCTTTTACAGCTTTGTGTCCAGTGAAAGGCGCAAACTATAGTTAGCACAGACATATAGACAAATAGTATGTATGGCTAAAAGTGATGATTCAGCAAACCAAAAGAGATATAATACCCAAAAACAAAGAAACAAATCATAGGATTATTACTATAGATCATCATCATGTACCTTTCACTCCAGATGGTGGGGCATAGGTACAACATTGCAATGCTTTACTCAGTTTTTAGGGAATCATGAATCAATCTGTTTGTTGTATAGTCTCAGCAGCAATGGTTTTTATATGGTGAGGTTGCCAACCCAAACCTTCCATTGTTGCCTGTCTCAACATTTTTAAAAAGAAAATAGTTGCTCTATTATAATTTACACAGGAAGCACTTTGACATCAAGGTGAATCTGTTGAGGGACAATCAGCAACAAATCTCACAATCCAGGCTGAGCCTCAACAATTCGCAATCAGTTTGATGATGAGATATTTCTTACTACCACCAAATGTCAGTGTTCTCTCTAGACAACCCGTTCTTATGCAGATATCATGCGGCAAATCTATTAAATCTAAGAAGATCATCCAGCAACATCAATAAAACACATCTCAAGGAGTAGCGAATTTCCAAGTAAATAACACAGAGTAGAGGCAGAAAGTGGTATGCAGCCGGTGCAGAACTAGTGAAATCATCATCCCTGATCAGTACTGACCCTCTCATCAGGAAAGAGCTGACCAATGACAAGCCCAGATCCATCAATGCCAGATTGACTGCGCTGGGGTGACTTTGGGGGGCATGAACATCCAAATCGTCTACTGGTCCCTTTTGGGCCAAAATACATGACTGGAATGCAACACTGGTTGTCTACAGACTCTGCGGAGTCTTTTGGGGTCGCTGTGGTCGAGAGGTCAGGCACTTGCCTCCCAAATTGATGAACAGAAACGGTGGACTTTCGAATCCCACAAGTATCATAGTGACCCCTGGTCTCACGGGAGGTGGGACCAAAGTGCTTGCATCCTGAGTTGCCTCCAGTCATCTTGACTAATGTTTTGCCACTGGTCTAAGGTAGCTCGGGACCAGAGAGTGAGGTCGATGACAAGCGTAGTTTCTTCCTCACTATAATTAAAATTTGGTGCAAGTTACATCATCAATACAAAACCGTCTGTTGATGTAGCCATCATCGCTTGTGTGGGCAACTAATAATGATAACTACCACCAAGATTCACACCTGGGTATTGATGCTTTGAGACTCTAATTTGCAGGGCTTTAAAATTGTTACATTGGCTGACCAGTCAGTCAACAGTTTCACCAGTCAACATGATCGGACTACAGTCATGCAATTTATGTTAACAAATTTAAATTAGGCACTCATTCACTTTATTTCTACGTAACAATGCGTACCAAACCAAAATATATTGTATTACTTACACAGTGTTAGCCTACTTCTTCTTAAGAAAAAATGCACTGCTGTCAGAGGCATGGCTTTTGTGTCCTTGAACATGCTTGGTAGTTTTAGCACTGAAGTACCATTTATCTATGGCTTTAGTAGGTTTAAATTGTGATCACAGAGGTGCATTAAGATTCATCATCATAAGCTAGTTTATATACAATATATTCTAGCCGTAATAGCATTAATTTTCAGTTATTATGTAGCAACTAATCAAGCACAAATTTTAACTCGTCACAGTCGAGCGCTTTTTTTCAAGCCCTGCTAATTTCGCATTCGTACTCACCTGGTCCGCAGACGAAGGAGATGCTGTTTACGTGCTTTGCAAACAACTCAACATGTAAATGGGACATTGGACTTCAATTTGACATATGATGGGCCAGCATGTTGCTAACTGACTGTGCTCCTATCGAATGCACAATATCTATACACAGTACACAAGCGTTTGTGATTATTCACAACAGTTTCTTTCTCTGCAACAAGAAATTCTACAACAATTCGCTGTTTGTAACACATGTTGTTCAGAGGCACCATTTTACTGGTTTGTTGCAGCTGGTTCATTTGTCCAAATGTGGTGTAATTTCTTACACACAATCAGCACATTCCAATTTGAGGTGTGCAAAATTTCATGTTTATATCTTTATTTATTAGCTAAAATAAATGATGTGGCACATTACTTTTGACCTCCCCTCGTGTATGATATACACACAAAAACTCCATACATAAAATGTACAAACATCCACATACCCAATGGGACCTGCGGACAGGATGCACCGTTCAATATCAAGGCCGCTGAACAGAACATAAATGCCTTTGCCAATGTTTCCCATGACGTTCTCCGCTAAACGAAACAGAAGAGACAAACTTCATTAATTGGGACAATCATCGAGTTTGAGTCTCAATCATTGATTCAGAAGGGATGACTACAGCATGACTGAATAAAAATATTCGCAATTCAAACATTCTCGGGAAAACATGGGTGAAGTAATTATATAATTTGTTTGCAAGTTCTTACCTGGCACTTTGCAGTCTTCAAATACAAGTTCACCCGTATTAGATCCCCTCATGCCAAGTTTGTCCAATTTCTGACTGACAGTGAATCCTGGCATTCCCTAAAACAAAATAAAAGATATGAAAGTGCATTTATACAGTGTTAATATTCCATCTAACTGAAAAAATGAACTGAAGACATGATCAAAACTTTACAATCACTCAAGCTAACCAAACAAAATCTAAATAAGAGCAATGTACTTAATCACTATAGGTGGAAACCATCAAAAAAACTACAATGCAAGGAACAGAGACTAATATTCCAACCTAGAACAGGCCATAGCAGAATTAACAAATTGTTAAACTAACTAAACCTCACACACAAACCTCACACACAAACCTCACCATCACCACTCCACTCAATAAATAATTATAGCTTCCTTGAGCTGCTCACAGAATCAGAGAAGTTTATCCACTCTGACACAGAGAAGTTTATCCACTGTGACACAGAGAAGTTTATCCACTGTGACACAGAGACGTTTATCCGCTCTGACACAGAGAAGTTTATCCACTGTGACACAGAGAAGTTTATCCACTGTGACACAGAGACGTTTATCCACTCTGACACAGAGCCACTAATGTAAAGAGAAAATGAATTAAGTTTACCAAAAATCTTTTCCGATCAGGCCCATGGTTTTAATTTACTACAGCTTAATTTATACACTCACCCCAGAGTAATAAAAGTGAACAGAAAAGTATAAAATCACAGCCCATTTTTCAAGTTAGCAAATCAGATCTGTAACTTCAAGCAAGAAAATTTATTTGTTCCAAGGGCTGGGTCAGTAGGACAGGGATATAAAGTAGACCAGGCAAGGCTGCTGCCACTAGTCGGTGAGCTGGCTGAGCTCAGAATGTAGCTCAATCTTCCCATAGACTGCCCTAACTATCTGGCAATGCCATCCCTGGCATTGTTCGCTTCGGCATTCAACAGTCGGTTCAGAACTGGTACTGACCAGAAGAATCCGAATGTCTAATTAAAACAAAACACTGCATCAAAAGGTCACTGCTAGCTGTTGAGACAGTCTGGATTTCGAGATTTGTTCACGTTAAATAATCAACATCTCTGTGATTTGCTTGGATTGCTGGTCATATTCAAACGGACTTGCGTCGACTCCCAAGTGGTTACCAGATTAAACATAATAAAGTCACTGATTTCTCCTCGGCATGTCCCATGAAGGAACTGGGAAAAATTGTGCATGGGGATGGCAATCTCACCATGTTAAAAACTATTCCTACTGAAACCGCACTGCAAACAATTCGATTCAGGATTCCCAAAACCTGGTTTGGCTAAACAAAATGCAGTGTTGGACCTATACTCCACCATTGGGACTGACAGGTAAATGATGATCTTTTAATGACAGTAGTGAATATGTTAAACAGACTAGACCCAGTACAAATATCTAACTATGCAACAGTGTCCATCCATACCAGACAATGAAACAAATTCTGCTCACATGACCAGGACTCTTCACAGACCGAAAATAAATATTGACAGGTTCCCCAACAATCACCACTAACACCTTACACAGCATCATTCACCAGTAAACTAAACACCTGCATATTCTTCACCTTGACATTAAATGTGAAAGAGTGAACACCTTGGCAGATCTAGTTAATAGCTACAATGCTAACAAAGAATGTATCATGTCCGAAGCTCTGGAGGGTCATGTGGGTACTGCCAGGATAGGTGGTTGTACACTCACCAATCTCCGGTTTGTTGGTGACAGTACTGGGCTGGCTGGAATGGAGCTAGAACTTGGAGTCTAATCTCAAACCTTGACATCACTGGGCTGGCTGGAATGGAGCTAGAACTTGGAGTCTAATCTCAAACCTTGACATCACTGGGCTGGCTGGAATGGAGCTAGAACTTGGAGTCTAATCTCAAACCTTGACATCACTGGGCTGGCTGGAATGGAGCTAGAACTTGGAGTCTAATCTCAAACCTTGACATCACTGGGCTGGCTGGAATGGAGCTAGAACTTGGAGTCTAATCTCAAACCTTGACATCACTGGGCTGGCTGGAATGGAGCTAGAACTTGGAGTCTAATCTCAAACCTTGACATCACTGGGCTGGCTGGAATGGAGCTAGAACTTGGAGTCTAATCTCAAACCTTGACATCACTGGGCTGGCTGGAATGGAGCTAGAACTTGGAGTCTAATCTCAAACCTTGACATCACTGGGCTGGCTGGAATGGAGCTAGAACTTGGAGTCTAATCTCAAACCTTGACATCACTGGGCTGGCTGGAATGGAGCTAGAACTTGGAGTCTAATCTCAAACCTTGACATCACTGGGCTGGCTGGAATGGAGCTAGAACTTGGAGTCTAATCTCAAACCTTGACATCACTGGGCTGGCTGGAATGGAGCTAGAACTTGGAGTCTAATCTCAAACCTTGACATCACTGGGCTGGCTGGAATGGAGCTAGAACTTGGAGTCTAATCTCAAACCTTGACATCACTGGGCTGGCTGGAATGGAGCTAGAACTTGGAGTCTAATCTCAAACCTTGACATCACTGGGCTGGCTGGAATGGAGCTAGAACTTGGAGTCTAATCTCAAACCTTGACATCACTGGGCTGGCTGGAATGGAGCTAGAACTTGGAGTCTAATCTCAAACCTTGACATCACTGGGCTGGCTGGAATGGAGCTAGAACTTGGAGTCTAATCTCAAACCTTGACATCACTGGGCTGGCTGGAATGGAGCTAGAACTTGGAGTCTAATCTCAAACCTTGACATCACTGGGCTGGCTGGAATGGAGCTAGAACTTGGAGTCTAATCTCAAACCTTGACATCACTGGGCTGGCTGGAATGGAGCTAGAACTTGGAGTCTAATCTCAAACCTTGACATCACTGGGCTGGCTGGAATGGAGCTAGAACTTGGAGTCTAATCTCAAACCTGGACAATGCCGCTCAAAAGTTTGGAATGAAAATTAGTGCAGAGAAGAGTAAAATCATGGTCAACATCCCAGAGGGCCTAACAAGTCCCAGAGGGCCTAACAAGTCCGATTGCGATCAAAGGCAAACCAATGCCCATTATTAAACAGTTTAAATACCTGGGAGTACTGATCGATGCGGAAGGTTCCAGAATTTAGATTCAGGTAAGAACAGTGATGACCATGGCTGCTCTGACCAAACGGAGCCCGCTATTGAGAGACAAAAGCATCAACCTGAAATCCAAGTTGAGTTTAATGTATGCACTTGTCACTTCCGTGAACCTTTACATGTGCAAAACTTGGACTCTGACAGCTGTTCTAGGGCGAAGAATTTGTGCAATTGAGATGAGATGTCTGTCGAATTCTCAGCATTTTGTATCTAGACCACATCATGAATAAGGCAGTTCGGGACACCGTTAAGAGTTTGCCAATATAAAGATCTATTGACTAGGGCAAAATCATGCAATCTCACATGGTATGGGCATGTTTCAAGATCGTCTGGGTTGACCAAGACGGTCCGGCAAGGTACTGTGCCTGGGAAGCATAAGAGAGGGAGGCTGAAAAAGAGATGAAAGACAACATCAGAAAGTGGACAGGAAGGTCCCTAGCTAGAACAAATATTCTGGCACAAAACCAAGTGGAGTGGTGTGAACTGGTCCAACAATTTGCAGTATTGGTGACTCAATTACCTTTCAGGTTATGGGACTGATGATGATGAACAAAGAAGTCACAACAGCAAGCACAAGTACAAAGTGACTTGCAAAAAAAACATTATCCATACTCTACCATTGGATAACCTTACCATTAACCTTGAATTTATCTCCATTATATTTCTGATTATGACAGAGAAACCTCTAAAGAAACCAAATTGAAGTTTACAGAACAGAATATTCTTTGCAGAAATGATTTCAGGCATGGTATTTACAAGCAGGTACAAGAGCTGCTTCATCCGAGCAAGGAAACTCTGAGAAGGAAAGTACATAATCACAGCACATCCATGCATGTCATAAAAAGCAACTGAGGAGAGTTGAGCATGGGGCCAGCAACCGCATTATGTAAAACAAATTGCTACATAAACTACCACTGCAGCACACACAAGACATTGGCACATGCTTCATGGGAGGAGCCATCTACAGTGGTCACCTTATGTTTCATAAAGTTCAAAAGGGAGAAGACAAAGCCTGGAGAAGGCTATGACTGGGTGCTGAAAACTAAGCGTACCATATTTCACATATTTGCTATAAAAACTCTACAAACAAAATACCTTTTCTACTAAAAAGGCTGTTATTCCATGCTGAGGTTTAGGGCTCTTTGGATCAGTCTTGGCATAAACAACAAGTACATCAGCATCTGGTGCATTTGTAATCCAAAACTTGGTCCCGTTTAAAACATAGTGGTCATCTGACGATATAAATATATAAAGGTACTGAAGATATAAATATATAAAGGTGGTGTAATGCTGATATAACTATATAAAGGTGTTGTACAGAAGATATAAATAATAAAAGGTGTTGGACAGAAGATATAAATACATAAACATGTCGAACAGAAGATATAAATACATAAGCGTTTTGGACAGAAGATATAAATATATAAAGGTAGTGTACTGTCAATATAACTATATAAAGGTGTTGTACAGAAGATATAAATATGTACTGAAGAAATCCAACGTAGCACGAGCAAACGGCAAGAATAGCTTTGATTCTCTTAAGGTAGCCAAATGCTTCATCGTTTAAAACAAAGGAGATTTGTTCGCAAACATTCAAAAGGTATCTCTGCCATCCATCATGCTGCCATCAATAATAGCTGGTTGAGAGAATATATTACACTGGTAAATGACAAATGAGTTGAATAAATTATAATTTTTAAAGCGACAGTACCCGGGGTATAGATCTAGATGGTGGTAGAAAAAGTTCTCATCATCGAACAGTCACTGTTGATATTCGGTCTGTACAGAGAGATTTGTGCACACTTCAGACAATCAACATCTCTGTTACTACTTAAATCACAAACAAATGGATCCATAATTCCCTAAAATTTGGTTAAGAGGGCCTGGTTAGGATGAGCTGAGTGCAGTGTTGGACAAACTCCTTCATTTGAAGGGCCTGGTTAGGATGAGCTGAATGTAGTGCTGGACCTTCATTTGGAGGCCCTGGTTAGGATGAGCTGAATGTAGTGTTGGACCTATACTCCTCCATCTGAAGGGACTGGTTAGGATGAGCCGAATGTAGTGTTGGACCTATACTCCTCCATCTGAAGGGACTGGTTAGGATGAGCCGAATGTAGTGTTGGACCTATACTCCTCCATCTGAAGGGACTGGTTAGGATGAGCCGAATGTAGTGTTGGACCTATCCTCCATCTGGAGGGACTGGTTAGGATGAGCTGAATGTAGTGTTGGACCTATACTTCTTCTTCTGGAGGGACTGGTTAGGATGAGCCGAATGTAGTGTTGGACCTATCCTCCATCTGGAGGGACTGGTTAGGATGAGCTGAATGTAGTGTTGGACCTATACTTCTTCTTCTGGAGAGACAGGTAAATGATAAAATAATGACTGGATTGAAGAGTCCTTAGTCTAACATGGTACTCCAGGGTTAAAAAAACTGATCATTACAACATTTATTTCCATTTCTGGGGTCACTGGGCTGAGGACAATAATTATATGGCTGAGGAATAAAGGCTACTTGGCCATACAGTCACAACATAGTGTAAAAGCTAAGTTTTTATTCTGATCCTGAACAGAAAACAACATATGCTAGTATTTTAGGTCATGTTACCTCCATCCAGGGAGCAAAGAGTAATCAGGGTTAGGAGAAACATACTGATCAAGACACTACCTCACATCCTCGTTTGCGCCCCTGAAACGGGCTATGTCGCAGTAGTCTGACCAACAAGGTTGAGACCAACTCTGTAATCTTTATACTAAGGAGTCTCATATTGTACTACAACCAGGAGAACCTCAGTCCATCTTCTCAAGTATGTCTCAGGATGTAAGAACAGCAGCTAAAAGCCACCACCAAAGAAATGTTGTCAAGAGCTACATTAACTCAGTTGCTGTTCAAACCTCCTTCGTGTGCTGATTTGAGTAAACTCTTGATGTTTATTTGGTGGCCATTTACCGAGGCTCTTCTTACATCCAGAGACACGATTGAGAAGGTGGACCTGAATCACCTTGACTGTAGGGTAATATTGAGTCTCCTCATGAAAAACGTAAATTGGTGAATAACCTAATGGGGTCAAGGTCAAGTCTACCCAACTGTAAATTTTGGTAGGGAACTCTGTCTAGGACCCACTTTAATGATGTTACAGTAGTAGCTTCTGTAGCATTATTATTTAACATGATGAGGTTGCTAGTCCAGAGAACAGAATGCATTGTGTTGTAGTTCCAGAATGGTCATGAATTACTAGATCTGTGCGAGACCTTCATTCTTTTGTTATATCCTTTAAAGCTTTTGCTGAACTTGGTTTCATGATCATTAATGTTTCCAGAATGATCATGAAGCAGTAGATCTGTGTGAGACCTTTTTGATGTTTCCAGAATGGTCATGAAGCAGTAGATCTGTGTGAGACCTTTTTGATGTTTCCAGAATGGTCATGAAGCAGTAGATCTGTGTGAGACCTTTTTGATGTTTCCAGAATGGTCATGAAGCAGTAGATCTGTGTGAGACCTTCTTTGATGTTTCCAGAATGGTCATGAAGCAGTAGATCTGTGTGAGACCTTCTTTGATGTTTCCAGAATGGCCATGAAGTACTAGAACTGTGTGAGACCTTCTTTGATGTTTCCAGAATGGGCATGAAGTACTAGATCTGTGTGAGACCTTCTTTGATGTTTCCAGAATGGGCATGAAGTACTAGAACTGTGTGAGACCTTCTTTGATGTTTCCAGAATGGGCATGAAGTACTAGAACTGTGTGAGACCTTCTTTGATGTTTCCAGAATGGGCATGAAGTACTAGATCTGAGCGAGACCTTTTCAGCACTATTTCTTATTACAAGTAAATGTAGAAGCTGACATGCTGATATTGAAATTCAGCTCTGTTTAGACCAACATTCGAAACTGGTGATTGAAAAACAGTGGCAACCATCACATCAGGGAAATGTTTCATTAATGTGAAACACCTTTTATACAGCCTCATTAAAATGACATATTTCTTAATAATAAAGCAATATCTTAGGTTTTTATTCTTTTAATAAAAGTAAATGGTCTAAGTGAACTAAAAGAAATGTTTTTTTTTGTTTTTCCTTTCACCTCATTTGGCAGAGGAGAGTAGGGGACCTCAGTAAATCCCAATTAACTTCAGAGCAACTCTGATTGGGAAAATACCGGAAACCACTATTATCAACAACTGCAAAGTGCAGTTGATCATTTTTTTTTTGGGGGGGGGGGGGGGGGGGGGGGGGGGACATAGGGCCCCCATTACAAAAATCATGTATCTGTAGTTGTTGTTTCAATAGCAATGTTTTTTAACATGATGAGTTTGCAGTCCTCCTTGGTCAACTTTTATGACATGCTTGGAAAGCTACAGTGGTACTATTCTTTTTCTCCAAGTACCACCCGAGTAACAAAGTATGGTGATATGTACAAACCTTTTTTTACTGCTGTAAGTTTCATAGATACCACATCCGAGCCTGCATTTGCTTCACTCATTGCCAGAGCTCCAATATGCTCCCCAGTTATCAGCTATAGAGATATAATACATTTGCAATCATCCATCTTTGTGCTGTAACGTGAAGCATTGGTTGTTATAACGGCAACTAGTTCCATTTCAGATAACTTGTATCTGAGCTTTTGCTGTGGTTAATTATAATGGCAATGTTTTTTTACTCAATGAGATTGCTGGTCAAAAGCACAACTATCGCCCGTTATGGCATGCAGGAAAGGGAAAAGGGCTCTATTCTTTTCATCCTGGATGAACATCACTATTTCAAACTCCTCCTATTTTTTAAACAAATTAAAAGATGACCAAAGAGAGTTGTGTATGAGGCTGGCAAAATGTGTAACACAAATTGCTACAGAAACCACCACTGCAAAAGGACATACAAAGTGCTTTCACAAAGATTTCCTGTGAGGAGCTGTATACAATGGTGACGCCATGCTTCATGGGAATCAAAATGCGGGTCTTTTACTGGGGAGCTGATAATAGAACCACAGTACTCTTTTATAATAAAAAGATAGTTTTACAGCTGATAATAACATCGAAGATGAAGTGTTAAGAGACTTCATTGTACTATGTCTCAGTTTCTTCTTAAGTGTGGTGACCAGCTCTATTCTTTGCCTTCCTTAACTGTAAATTAGGTATCTATTTACAACTGTGTTGACTGGAGCATGTTGAGATCAGGGATTGAACCCAATCCCACTGCTGCAAGAGGCATGTACTCTAATATCTCTGCAACTCAAACTCAATAATGCATGAAGCATGTGACTTAGAAATAGGGAGGGAGGTATGCATCAAACAGGGGTTTTTACTATTCAGCTGAATTAAAATAGAGGTCTCTAACTATTTGGCCAGATATGAATATGGAAACGAATAGTGAATGAACTTTTGGTATACAATCTGTGTTCAGTGCATCTATTGTAAAAGTAAAGTAAAGTAGTTGATCTATGCGAGACATTCTTTGATGTTTCCAGAATTGACATGAATTACTATAGCTGTACAAGGCCTTCTTTGATGTTTCCAGAATGGTCATGAAGTAGTAGATCTGTGCATATATTGACATTTCCTTTAATAAGAAAGTTAACAACAAAAACATTTGACATTTCAATGTGTTACATCTTTACAGAAATAGGGCAAATATCTTACAACTATTTAATCCTACAAACTAATCACTAATCAATTTTTTTTATTCAACTCAAAAGTAATTGCAACATAAAGCACGCTTTCACTTTAAAAGATTCGAGCCGCTCAACATTCTCTACCAGAAGGCAACATCTGTTGCCTAAAGGTGTGTTGCTGGCAGCGATGAAGAGATTTTTTGAACAGTCATTATAAAACATAGCAAAACAATAAGGCACAATTTCAACCAATACAAACGTTAAATTGTGAGGACCAACACAGATGCTGATATTTTCACTGTTAGTTTGAACCGGCTGGCTGCCTATTTTCTGCCTAGTCGGCTGATCTACAACACAATAAAGTACAAATCGCTAGAGGCCATGTGTCAAGTTAGTAAGAATTGAAACTGAAAGTTATTTAAATTTCTGAGTCTAAAACAATCACACCGCTATTTAACCTATATTTGTATTCAATTGCAGAGTACTCTTTGGCTGAACAAGAATAAGTTCATTGAATGTACAACTGGTATAGAATTGAATATTCAATGCTTCCCAACTAAGGAGTGTTGGCAAACTCATCATGTACATTATATCGTGATCACACACTGCTAGAGGACATAAATGTTTCAGCACAGGCTTTCTACAAGGCGGACAACAGCAGTGCTGACACGCATGATGCTAATGAAGTTTGGGTGTACAGGGTGCCAGTACTTCTGATGGGAAGAACATGACAAGCTTTCACTGGAAGTGGTTAGGTGTACAGGGTGGTGGTACTTCTGATTGGAAGAACACAACAAGCTTTCACTGGAAGTGGTTAGGTGTACAGGGTGGTGGTACTTCTGATGGGAAGAACACGACATGCTTTCACTGGAAGTGGTTAGGTGTACAGGGTGGTGGTACTTTTGATGGGAAGAATATGACAAGCTTTCTCTGGAAGTGGTTAGGTGTACAGGGTGGTGGTACTTCTGATGGGAAGAACATGACAAGCTTTCACTGGAAGTGGTTAGGTGTACAGGGTGCCAGTACTTCTGATGGGAAGAACATGACAAGCTTTCACTGGAAGTGGTTAGGTGTACAGGGTGGTGGTACTTTTGGTGGGAAGAACATGACAAACTTTCACTGGAAGTGGTTAGGTGTACAGGGTGGTGGTACTTCTGATGGGAAGAACATGACAAGCTTTCTCTGGAAGTGGTTAGGTGTACAGGGTGGTGGTACTTTTGGTGGGAAGAACATGACAAGCTTTCACTGGAAGTGGTTAGGTGTACAGGGTGGTGGTACTTCTGATGGGAAGAACATGACAAGCTTTCTCTGGAAGTGGTTAGGTGTACAGGGTTGTGGTACTTTTGGTGGGAAGAACATGACAAGCTTTCACTGGAAGTGGTTAGGTGTACAGGGTGGTGGTACTTCTGATGGGAAGAACATGACAAGCTTTCTCTGGAAGTGGTTAGGTGTACAGGGTGGTGGTACTTCTGATGGGAAGAACATGACAAGCTTTCTCTGGAAGTGGTTAGGTGTACAGGGTGGTGGTACTTTTGGTGGGAAGAACATGACAAGCTTTCACTGGAAGTGGTTAGGTGTACAGGGTGGTGGTACTTCTGATGGGAAGAACATGACAAGCTTTCACTGGAAGTGGTTAGGTGTACAGGGTGGTGGTACTTTCACTGGAAGTGGTTCACCAACCCTTGATCCCCACCTGCTCTCATCTGTGGCTCCTGTAGCATGCATAGCGGCCACACCCCAGGACACCACTTCAACCGGCGGGCTAAACTAGGTGAGGGAGCTGGGAGCACTGAACCTTCTGTGAGCTAGGACTTTTCTACTTAAGCACATAAAGACTGTAAAGATAGCATTCCATGGATGAAACTATTACATGATTCAACGGAGAGGAAGGTGACTTACAGAAAGGAGGTTTTGAACGCAAACAGCATGGCGAGACAATAAAATCCCATAGTTATCCACTGTATTCTATAATATCTCCAGCTATCTTGACCACGTTTTGTCGCTGGACTTCATCAGCATGCTCGGGAAGCTACGACAACCCACCACTTAAGGTCCTTTTTAGGACGCACAAAAGAGTAATCTTACTCATTGTGGACATTCAACAACAACAAACATATTCACTTGTGATGAGCAACTATTATTCAAGTTGGAAAATGTATAATTGACTTGATTTATTCTGCTCATTTATCGCTGGAACTGTAATACAGTTATCATATTTGCTATACAACAAATCCTATCTTGAGCCATCTTCTTGAACACTTCTCTGCCCAAGTTGTTTCAGGTAGAGCTCTGTGTGTGACAGACGGGAAAAGGTCAATTGCTATACTAACTGTTACTTAAGAAATTACTAACAGTGCTGCTTAATCCCTGTAGAGTAGAAGACTCCAAAACTCATGGGTTACAATATCCTGTCATTTCCACACATCCAAATTCTGCTGATTGCAAAGTAACCTTTTGGGTAGAATAGAAAGCTCTAGAAACAATGGCATATATATTAATATAAAATGTAAGAAAGCTATAGAAACAATGCCCCATATATGATAGAGGAATAAAAAAAAGCTCTGGAAACAATAGCCCATATATTAATACAGAATATAAGAAAATTCTAGAAACAATGTCCCATATATGATAGAGGAATAAAAGAAAGCTCTAGAAATAATAGACCTTACATTATACAGGAATATAAGAAAGCTTTAGAAACAATCGCCTATATATTAATATAGAATACAAGAAAGCTCTAGAAACAATGTCTCATTTGATAGAGGAATAAAAGAAAGCTCTGGAAACAATGCCCCATGTATGATAGAGGAATAATAGAAAGCTCTGGAAACAATGCCCCATATATGATAGTGGAATAAAAGAAAGCTCTTGATAGAAATGCTCATGTACAGGCTTTATGTAAATGGGCCAGCTGTACTGGTGGCTTGGTCACGTGTGCAGAATGGAGGATGGGCAAATACCAAAAGATATCCTATATGGAGCGTTGACCGCGGGCAAGTGAAACAAAGGCAGCCCCTTCCTCCGCTACAAAGATCCTTGCAAGCGTGACCTGAAATGGTTGAATATAACACCTGCAACTGGGAGGAAATTGCCAAAGACAGACCAGGCTGGAGACAGGCTTTGTCTGTTGGTCTGCAGTCAGGGGAAGACTAGATGCGTCAAGATGCAGACTCCAGACGTGTGCAGCGAAAGCAAGGGCAACAACTGACTGCCCCCTCTCTAGCGTGAAGTCCATTGTCTCTCAAGACTGACAGGATGCCAATCACTGGTAGAACAGTGCTTGATGTTGAGTGAAAGGGCTAACCATCTTAGATCAAATATCAGGAATACAAGACCTTGTGCAAAAAGTTCAAACACTTTTATGCTGACTGTAAATATTGAGTAATTGGCAAATACAGGTACGGTTAAAAAAAAAAATAAACGTAGTTCCACAGGTAGGATACCTAGTTTATATACATCTAGAGTACAAGTTTTCATCATCATCTATAGCAGGATAATTGGGTGAACAATGATCTGTTCATCGGAGGGATGTGAGTTTAATTTTGCACCTGAGAAGGCAAGAACAAAAAAGCAACAGATCTTAGCATGCCAGATCACATAGAATGTCAAAAAGCCAAATGCTCGTTTAACAATGGTTTTTACATAATGAGATTGCTAACCTCGTGTACTTCTTCTTCTTCTTCTTCTGCGTACACAGTCAGACAGTAACCATTATTTTTTCGAAAAAAGCGGCGGTCATCCTGAGGCTCTCGCCACTGCCATAGAGCTTGTCTTGCAGTTCCACTGGTAATGGCCACATCTGCTCTCTCTGATCCTCGTATGTCGGGCAGTTCTGCAGCAGATGTTCAGTGGTCATTTTACCAGTACAGCACGGGCATTCGTCGGTACACCCTATCTTCAATTTGTTGAATAGGTGGTACCTCAGTCTGTTGTGGCCAGTGCGAAGTCTGAAGACAACGACCTGCTCTCTTCGGTTCAACTGGTAATAGGCATCGTTTTTGGTGTAACCAGTATGTTCGGTTTCCCATTTGGTCATGTATCTGGCTTTGATAAGCCGTTTTGACTCTTCGTACGTCATACTGGTATCTGTTTGTGGTAGTCTTGCACCTTCTTTTGCCAGTCTGTCTGCCTCCTCGTTGCCTTGGATGTTGCAGTGTGACGGAACCCACTGTACCACTACCCTTTTTGGTGCGGACTGCTGGCACAGTTTGCAGAGTGCTGCTCTTAAGTCATTAAGCTCAGTGTTTTTCTGGCTTTTTAGCGCTGTGACTACGGCGAGAGCATCTGTCAGCAGGACTATATGGCTCTCATTTTCACTGTGTGTTACCATTTCTTCCACTGCCGCCCTCAGTGCCTCTACCTCCGCTCTGAAATTGCTTGTGTACTTACCAGTAGCGAATGACAGTGTTATTTTTCTGCCATTTGGTAGGTTCAGGAATGCTCCTGCCCCTCCGTTCTGTGTAGTGTTTGTTACAGAACCATCGGTGTATGCATGGGTCCAGTCCATGCTTGGGTAGCTTTTCGTTATGAAGCTTAGGGTAGTGTCTCTCCTTTTTTTTTCAGTCTGGCAGTTTTTGTTTGCAATACCTGGTATATTTTCTACCACCTCTGGAAATATATCCTGCCTCCAGGTAGGTTTTCGTACAGTAGTGATGGGTTTTGGTGTTGTTAGTGCGTTTTTGGGATCTTCGTGCATCTTTGCTTTGGCTATTTCTGCAAAGTTTCTCCGCTTTAGTTTCCCATTTCCCAAATTGTTTAGTCTCTGGTACATTGGGTGGTCCGTCAGTCTTCGGAGTTTCTCTGACTGCAGCTGGGCTCTGCAGTCTCTTCTATCGGTCATGGATTGCAGTTTTGTAATCTTTTCAAGTTCTACAATTGGCGTTGACTTCATGCCACCTGTTATAATTCTCATGGCTTGGTTTTGAAGTTTGTTAACTTTATCGAAGTTCGCCTTCGCTGCTGTTGTCCATGCCGCAATGCCATACTCGAGAACTGGTCTCACTCTTCCAGTGTACAGTTTCTTTAGTATGCCTTCGTCTGCTCCCCAGCTTGTGCCAGCAAGTTTCCTCATGATTGCCATTCTTTCTCTGGCTTTCATTCGGTTTCTCTCAATCTGACTTTTCCATGTCATGCGCCGATCAAATGTGACTCCCAGATAGGTTGGGTTGTCGTTTGGCTGCAGGATTTTGCCATTTAGACTTAATTTGGTACTTTGGGGTTTTAATGAAAGCGAGAATATTGTGCATGTGGTTTTCTCCTCGTTTATTTTGACCAGCCATGAGTTCGCCCACTCTTCCAGCGATGTTAGGGCCGTCTGCATCCGATTTCTTGCTATGGTGAGATTCTTTTCAGAGGTCCACATAGCCAGATCGTCTGCAAACATTGAGCTATGGACTCTTCTTGGTATATTCTCTGTAATATCATTTATATATACCAGGAAGAGTGTGGGTGACAATACTCCCCCTTGGGGTACTCCCTGCTCGAGTGTCACCTTTTTGCTCATCTGCCCTTGTACTTGGACTCTGGCCGTTCTTTGTTTGAGGTAGTGGTTGATCCACTTGTACATCTTCCCACAGACATCACTTCTTCTTAGCTTGACTCTAAGTCCATCCTTCCAGACTTTGTCAAATGCCTTTTCCAGATCCACCCAAACAGCTACTGTGTGTTTCTGTGCCTGGTAGGCATCTTCTATCTCCTGGGCTATGAGGATGACCTGGTCCTCAGTGGATCTGTGCTGTCTAAAGCCGGCTTGCTGTGGAATTAGTATTCGTTTTTCTTCCAGATGCCACATCAGTCTGGTGTTTATCATCCGTTCCATCAGCTTGCCGACACAGCTCAGTAGGCTGATGGGCCTGTATCCATTTGGATCTGTTTTATCCTTTCCTGTTTTTGGTACTGGTACCAGTATTGCGTCTTTCCATGCCTGGGGTACAATACCCCTTTTCCAGCTTTGGTTCAGGACTGATAGTAGTTTCCTCTTCGCTGTTTGGCCCAGCCCCATCAGCATTTCGTTTGTTATCCCGTCTTTTCCGGGAGATTTCCTTTTCTTTAGTGTTCTCATAGCCTCTTCCATTTCGCGCATTGTTAGTTTGGCCATCATGTGCTCTTCGGGAGCCGTATTTATGTTTTCGTGTCCCTTTAGCTCTTCGCTAATGTCTGTATGCTTATCTGCAGGGACCTCGATGTGGTTTGCTCTGGCATAGTGATCGACAAAGGCGTTTGCGGCTTTCTTACCTGTGATCAAATTCTCGCCCTGCTTGATAGTAATTTGTTTATTTGACGGGGTTTCGTCGTTCATGGCTCTGACTAGCTTCCATAGCTTGTTCCCGTCTTTGTCCAGGTTTAGACTTTCCGTTTTATTTTTCCAGATTTCTCTTGCTGTTTGCTTGAGAGTGTGTTTGTACTTCGCCGCGGCGGCTTTGAGGGCGATGTTTGCCTCCATGGATTTTTCTCGCTCTGCCATGTTCCTAGCATTTGTTACTGCATCTTCCACTTTCTGCAACTCATCATTCCAGTAGGGCTTATAGTTTTTCCTAGCTCCTCTTGGGATGGTTTCAGTGGCGGCTTGCATTATTGCCTTGCTTAGGCTCTCTACCATGGGCTTCATTTTGGTGTTTCGTGTGTTGATGGTTTCACACAGCCCATCTGTCAGGATTGCAAATCTGTCCCAGTCGGCTCGTTTGTAATTCCAACGTGGGAGCGGTTTTGTTTCCTGTGGGCCTACTTCCATGTCAATGGTTAGCCTGATCGGCCTGTGGTCGCTACCTGCCAGTTGGTTTAGCACCTGGCGGTCTATTTTATGGTGTATGTCCTGTGTGGAGAAGGCCAAATCTGGAGTCGAGGTGGTATGCCATGTTCTTGAATAGAAGCTAGGGCTATCCTCCGGCCTATTGATTAGGGAGAGATTTGCATCTATCTCCCAATCTTCCACTTCGTCACCTCTGCTGTCTGTGTCAGAGTATCCCCATCTCTCCGAGTGGCTGTTGAAATCTCCAACTACTATGCAGTTGGAGTCTCTGACCTCCATACTCGAGAGCGATAGGTCTCTGTTTGGTGGTCCGTACAGATTGAAAATGCGGAGCTTCGTCTCTTGAGCCATTATGTCAACTCCTACAATTTCTGCTTGTCCGGTGTGATTGACAGATACCGCGCTACTCGGTATGCAGTTTCTGGTCAGTATCAGGACCCCTCCTTTGTGGCCTTCTCTATCTAGACGGAAGGTCTGATATCCTCTGATTGAGAATTTATGGTTATTGTTGAGGTGCGTTTCCTGGATACATGCCACGTCAATCTTACCTTCATGCAGGTGGTGTGTTAGGGAAAGTTTTTTGTTAATGACTCCCTACGCATTCCACTGTAGTATTTTGAGGGTCTTGAGGTTTTGGCCAATAGAAGTTGCCCCATAGCCATGTGCCTTGACTCCACGACACATGGGTGGGTGACCACCAGTAGTCAAGGGTGGGCCCCTTCGAGGCGTGAGGCCCGGCACTATCGCTGCCTGGCGGGACTCCGCAGGATGAGCGCCATGCGTTTTTCTAATAGGTTGTACTGCCATCATACTGTGATTTACGTTGCACTGTTTTGTTAGGCTTGCGGCCCCGTGCATTCGATTTCAACAGGCGTTTCTGTAGGGATGCCCTCCTTAGCCTTTGGCTGTCCCCAGCCTATCTGCAAGGCAGCAGTTGTTTATGATCAGAGTTTTCTCTCTTATGGAAGTTGTCTTACCAGACTATCGAGTCTTCACTACTCGTGTCTATAGGGTGCAATGATGATATGTGATGATATATGAGATGGACTGGTTTACCCGAAAGAGAGGCAGTCCAGTGTGTCTGTATCCCAGGATCGTCACGTCCTGCCAGAAACGTAGCATTTGCATGTGAGTGGGGTATCTCTTTTTCCCTTTATTTTCTTGGCTTCTATGCAGGGATGGTACGCCTAGCATTCCCCGCCACCTGGGGTGTTGACACAGTGGGGCAGGTGTGCAATGTCCGCTGGTCTGCATCTCTTCTGCGTCCAGTATGATAGTTATATGGCTGATAACGTACAGAGGTAGATATCGTAGCCGGAGTGCATTCAGCCAGAGGACAAGCCTGGTAATGTCACAGAGATGTTGTTCGCCTGATGTGCGGACAACTCTCATGGTCAGTGGTTGAGTCTTGACAGTTCACAGTGAGGTGGCTGCTCTACTGTTTTCGACACCCCGACCAGGTACTAAGTCTTTGGTTGGTGGTTTCGCACCCCATCGCCATATAGGGTGAGTATCAAGCAGTTGTCCGCCCGCTTTGATTGGCGGACGGCAAGGACCTCTTACTGTGGCTCTACCTGATAGGGCTGGGGCGCAAGCCCCAGGTCCCGAGCATGTAGGAGCCTCCCATTGCAGTGGTGCTGAGATTTTGGGCGGGATTGCGGCTTACAAGGGTTCGGCCGTAATCCCCCACATGGTAGCCTCGCGCCCTTGGCTTATCAGCCTGGTACGTGAACCAAAGTGTCTGCGGCTCCTCTCGATTTGAGCTGGTTTTCCGTAGCAACGCCCTGTCATTTGTAGGGTAAAACTGACCTGTCTTCAGATGATCTATTTCCAGCACCCGTTCACTATTTGGTCAGACGAATTTATTGAGGGCTTTTGTTTGTCAATGACCAGGTATTTGAAATCTGCGGTTTCTGCGGAGTTAAACACGATTTCCGTAGCGTTCTTTCATTTGAGTGTTTGAGAGCTGACTTGTCATCCGTGAGTCTAATACCAGCGTACGTTCATTATTAGACCCAAACGGCAGTGCTCTCGATTTGTCAGTTGTTCTACAGTATTGGCGTGTTCAGTCAAATTAAGCCGCAGGTTCCACACCTGGTGGTGCCCTTCCGTCAATTCCCTTAGCGAGACAATCAAGTTTCTTAGAGGGTAGCCCCAGATTTTCGAGGGTCTAATTCCAGCACATGTTCTCTATTAGACCCCACGAAGGTGTACTTTTTGATAGTCATTCTGCAGTATTGGCGTGTTAAGTTAATTTAGGTCTCAGGCTCCACTCCTGATAGTGCTCTTCCGTCAATTCCTTTTTCAGAACACTGGATGCAGACCAAACCGGGCCACAGGGGGCATAACCCCAGATTTCTGGGGGTCTAAATCCAGCACCAGTTCCATATTAGACCCCAGAAGAGTGGTCTCGGCATGTCAGTCATTTCAGTGTTGGCCGTGTTGAGTCAAATTAAGCCGCAGGCTCCACTCCTGGTGGTGCCCTTCCGTCAATTCCTTTAAGTTTCAGCTTTGCAACCATACTTCCCCCGGAACCCAAACACTTTGGTTTCCCGGAAGCTGCCCGCAGAGTCATCGAAGCAACTCCTGCGGATCGCTAGTCGGCATCGTTTATGGTCAGAACTACGACGGTATCTGATCGTCTTCGCGCCTCTGACTTTCGTTCTTGATTAATGAAAACATTCTTGACAAATGCTTTCGCAGTAGCTCGTCTTGCGGCGATCCAAGAATTTCACCTCTAACGCCGCAATACGAATGCCCCCGTTTGTCCCTGTTAATCATTACCTCCAGTTCCGAAAACCAACAAAATAGAACCGAGGTCCTATTCCATTATTCCATGCACCATTTATTCAGGCAGCCGAGGCCTGCTTTGAACACTCTAATTTTTTCAAAGTAAACGCGCCGGCCACCCAGGACGCTCAGCGAAGAGCACCCGTGGGAGAGAGCCGGCAGACGGTAGGGCAGGAGACAACGGGCAGTGAACCGGCGCGAGCCGGACCGCCCGCCTGCGCCTGAGATCCAACTACGAGCTTTTTAACTGCAACAACTTTAATATACACTATTGGAGCTGGAATTACCGCAGCTGCTGGCACCAGACTTGCCCTCCAATAGATCCTCGTTAAAGGGTTTAAAGTGTACTCATTCCAATTACGGGGCCTCGAAAGAGTCCCGTATTGTTATTTTTCGTCACTACCTCCCCGTGCCGGGAGTGGGTAAGTTGCGCGCCTGCTGCCTTCCTTGGATGTGGTAGCCGTTTCTCATGCTCCCTCTCCGGAATCGAACCCTGATTCCCCGTTACCCATTACAAACATGGTAGGCATGTCACGTACCATCGACATTTGATAGGGCAGACATTTGAAAGATGCGTCGCCGGCACATGAGGCCATGCGATCAGCACAAAGTTATCCAGAGTCACCAGTGGGGACGCCGCAACCCCGCGAGGGGAAACGACGATTGGTTTTGAACTTATAAAAGCGCTCTTTCCGCGAGGGTCGGAGCTTGGTAAGCATGTATTAGCTCTAGAATTGCCACAGTTATCCAAGTAGGATTGTGTCATCTAAGGAACCTCGACTGATTTAATGAGCCATTCGCGGTTTCACCGTGAGACAGTGTGAACTTAGACATGCATGGCTTAATCTTTGAGACAAGCATATGACTACTGGCAGGATCAACCAGATATCTGTCGGAGACGTACGTACAGCACACACCGGT
Source organism: Ariolimax columbianus (assembly GCA_036924085.1). Classification (NCBI taxonomy): domain Eukaryota; kingdom Metazoa; phylum Mollusca; class Gastropoda; order Stylommatophora; family Arionidae; genus Ariolimax; species Ariolimax columbianus. The sequence goes on from JAVGWX010000002.1 coordinate 17,990,187, forward strand.
CGGCGGAGGAAGGGTGTGTAAAAATCCTCGCTGGGACGACGGCCGCAGGGACCGACTGACGGGACGGACGGACGGACGGTTGTTCCACCCGTCCCTGACTCCGTCGACCTAGGACCGCCTGACAGGGGCCTCCCACACGCACCAGACGACCGACCGACCGGGCTCGCTCGAGGAGGGATGGCAGCGCTCTGTGCAGAACGGATCCCAACGACCTCGGCGATGAATTTCACTGGGACTAGAGACAATTTGGCCTGTCGGCCTGCCCTTCTCCGTAGGAGAACGCAGGGCCTCGAGGCAACGATTCCTGCTTTCCATTTGCCGATCACAAGCTCTTTGCGAGAGTCGGACCACCAGCGAGACGTACTGTCGAGCTCTGCTATAAGCCTTAGATAAATCACCACGGACGGACCACGTTTCCTGATACGGACCAGACCAGCGCACCTCGGTGGAGGAGCCGCTGCAACAAACCGCACCCAATTCGCTCTACGGGGAAAGGCAGGCGAGCGTTTTCCGCAAGCCCGCGCTATCGCTCCGCCTGGCGGGACTGAGATCGCTTTACGAACACTGGTTGAAATTGAGTCGCTGCGGCGAGACAACTACCCCAGATTAACCTCGTGTACAACCCACTTTAGTTGCTTTAGATCTCCTCATGTTGTAATACTCTGCATTGAGTTCTCTAAGCCCTACAGGCATGAGATGGTGAATAATAGAGGAAGAAGATAGTTGAGGAAGCTGGAGTTTCATCAACAGCTGAAACAATGGCCCAAAATATGAATTGGTGGGTGGAGAGTGACTGTTGAAGCCCTAAGTTCCAAAGAAAAAGTGGTAAACATAGCCAGAATACCCATTAATAAGTCAAGTCAGAATATCCATAATAAGTCAAGCCAGATTACCCTATAAGTAATGAGTCAAGCAAGAATATCCAGTAATAAGTCAAGCCAGATTACTCTAGAATACACAATAAAAAAAGTTTAACCAGAATACCCAGTAATACGTCAAGCCAGAATAGCTAGAAATAAGTCAAGTAAGAATAATTAGTTATAAGTCAAGCCAGATTAGTTAGTAATAAGTCAAGCCAGAATAGCTAGAAATAAGTCAAGCAAGAATAATTAGTAATAAGTCAAGCCAGAATAGCTAGTAATAAGTCAAACCAGAATAGCTAGTAATAAGTCAAGCCAGAATAGCTAGTAATAAGTCAAGCAAGAGTAGCTAGTAATAAGTCAAGCCAGAATAGCTAGTAATAAGTCAAGCCAGAGTTGCTAGTAATAAGTCAAGCCAGAGTAGCTAGTAATAAGTCAAACCAGAATAGCTAGTAATAAGTCAAGCCAGAGTAGCTAGTAATAAGTCAAGCCAGAGTAGCTAGTAATAAGTCAAGCCAGAGTAGCTAATAATAAGTCAAGCCAGAGTAGCTAGTAATAAGTCAAGCCAGAATACCCATAAATAAGGCAAGCCATAATACCCATTAATAAGTCAAGTCATAATACCCAATAATGTCAAGCCAGATTACCCTGTAAGTAATAAGTCAAACCAGAATACCCATTAAAATGTTTAAGCAGAAAACATAGTAATAAGTCTAGCCAAATTACCCAATACTAAAATACACTGCTATTAGATGGTTATCACTCATATTAAGCACATTTTCAATGAAAAACAAGAAAAACATAAACTAGCAGTATGGCATGAGAATAGTTAAACAATAGAACAGTTAAACATGAGAATAGTTAAACATGAGAATAGTTAAACATGAGAACAGTTAAACATGAGAATAGTTGAGCATGAGAATAGTTAAACAAGAGAATAGTTAAACATGAGAATAGTTAAACATGAGAAAAGTTAAACATGAGAACAGTTAAACATGAGAACAGTTAAACATGAGAACAGTTAAACATGAGAACAGTTAAACATGAGAATAGTTAAACATGAGAAAAGTTAAACATGAGAACAGTTAAACATAAGAACAGTTAAACATGAGAATAGTTAAACATGAGAACAATTAAACATGAGAAGTTAAACATGACAACAGTTAAACATGGCAACAATTAAACATGAGAATAGTTAAACATGAGAATAGTTAGACATGAGAATAGACCTTTACTGACACCAAGGACTGAAGAAACAAAAATCGTGCAAATCAAAACAGTGAGCTTTAGGTAAATGGACTGAATGTTTAGTCAAAATAAAATTTTTAATGTAAAGTGCTGGCAAGGACACGATGTGCTTTCTTCAAAGTATGGTGCAGAGGGTAAAAAATGGCAGGACAAGGTCAAATGATATGAAGAATTAAACTAAAAAAAGAAACGAAATGAAAAAAAAAATCAAAAGTCCAATCAGTTTGATTATTTTTCAGCCATTATTGGTACTATTTCTTCTTCTTTGCTTGCACTTTTATTTTTTTTAAGTGTACTGCACACTGTGCCTCATTTTACATCTGGATTGCGACCTTAGTACCCTTCAGCCTGGCACAGCGCTGTCTACAATGTTAATTTATTCTGAGAAAATCTCTATAGCCTCTCAGTGTTACCAGACAAGGCAGCAGTAGTTTTTCTTGTCCTAGATGAATTACCATCAAAGGCTTAAGGATTTCATCTATCCAGATCATTCTGGACTGTAGGGCACTGGTGACTCACATCTAGCTCATTCTTCTGTAAGTAGGCCCCAGGAAATGAACTTTTGATGCACCAATCTATGTCCTGCTCATGCCTAGGGAACATATTTAAAGTAGTCCTACAGCAGTAACTGTAGGTCAGAAAATGATGTGTTAGAGATATAATTTTAGTAAGCCACAGTTTGTTTAAGAGGTAGGGTGGCCAGTTTCCATCTTTGCTGCCTTTTCCTTTCCTAGCAGTAAGCCAGTTACCCAATTAAAGTTATTGTCCATCACAAGCGGTGATGGACACAGCATCATACGGTTTTGTCTTAATAATATGACCTGCACTGTATTTGGATTATAGTGAGAGAGAGAATGCGCTGATCATCAATCTTACTCTCTTGTCCCGAGTTACCTTGGATCAGTGGCAAGACTATTGGTCGAGACGACTGGAGGTAACTCAGGATGCAGGCACTCACAGATGCGCTAACTGAAGTATACCAGTAAATGGAGTTGAACTCTGTACCTTTACCATGAAATGTGAGTGCTCTACCACTACGTCAATCAGATGCCCTGGGAACATATAGTGAGAATTGAAAGCTCATTATCAATCTCACTCCCGGTTATAACAGCCTTTAGGAACATTATAATTGCTGAGCTTTACGGACTCATGTACTCAGCTTTACAGACTCATGTACTCAGCTATACAGACTCATGTACTCAGTTTTACAGACTCATGTACTCAGTTTTACAGACTCATGTAATGAGTTTTTCTGCAGTACCTCGTATAATAAGAATTGATAATTCCACAAACCTTGGGTAAATATTTGCTCTTTTGGGCATCAGTTCCATTCCTGACAACTTGGTTGATGCACAGATTAGAATGAGCTCCATAACTCAAGCCAATGGCAGCACTTGCTCGTGATAATTCTTCTACGATGATACAGTGCTCAAGGTACCCCATTTCTGACCCACCATACTGGCCTTTGAAAGGAAAAATTCAAATATATATTAAGTTTAATCACTTGACCTTTAGAATCTTATTTTTCTTGCTCCTTTTTCATTTCTTATGAAGCTTATGGTCATGACTGCAAACTGTTCCCTTTCAGGAAGCATGTACCAAAGCACTTGCTACGCTCTTGCAGTTAATGTAGCAATGCGATTTACATGATGAGGTCGATAGTTTCATTACATGATTCTCCTTTTGACCAAATGGACCATAGTGCCACAACTACAGTTGGCCTCTTTATGAAAAGCCTGTATCTGAGCATTTGCTTTGGTAGTTTCGACAGCAATGGGTTTACAAGATGAGGTTGCTAGCTCCATGCGCAACCTTCTTTAGTCACCTCTTATGACATACTTGGCAGGTTATAGTGGTCCTATTATTTTATACCCGGGCACAACTAAATTTGTTTAAAATGCTAATCATACAGGACTGCCCAATACACAGAGACCTACGATGTGAAACCTGGTCAGAGGGAGCTGAGGTGACACTGAAGCTGTAGAGCTGCCACATAGATCAGCAGAGAACAGTGGACTACAGATCTAGCATGACCAAAAAGCCTAATGCAGAAGAAGAAAGTATATTATGTAGTCAGGCATGTCATAAGAGGTGACTAAGGAGGGTTAAACATATGGCCAGCTACTCAATCAAGTAGAAAACGTCAACAAAACTTCAACAAATATAGCCAGATCAGTATATGATGACATGGTCATAGGACTTGATGAAGTCCTATGATAGACAGGGAGCTGAAAAATGTTTCATTGATTGAATGTGTTATGAAAGCAGTCGTTATTCTAAACAAGTATTTAGAAGTAATTTAAGCAAAAAGACAATAAAAAAAAGCTAAAAAGCATGCAATGAAAAAATTAATTATTACGAGATTATTTTCTTCTTTCCTTGTTCTTCTGAAATAGAGAGCAGCAAGAGTCACGAGTAACTGATTCATATTTTGGACCATCTCCTTAAGTTCCACCAATGGCAAAGGTAAAGGTGGGTCACATGGCAACAAATACCGTTGGTGATGAAGATAACTCTTCATGGACTAAGCCACAGCCTATGTGAGGTGGAGTGGCCAGTTCCCTTCCTTGCTGTTTATACCTTCCCCAACTAATGTGTCAGGTACCCATTTACAGCTTGGTTGACTGGAGGAGCGGTTGTACCAGGCACAAACCATGCCCAGATTTTGTTGTTGTCTGTCCCTCCGTGATTTCAAACCCTGTCACGGTGTAATCCCAGTCTTAGCAAACCAGCTGACTGTCGACTAGGCTACACACCACTATGAGGCCTACTTCAATGTACTTATCCAAATGTTTTTCAGCTTCCCCACTGTTTTTTCCCATCGGTTCCAATCCACTGCATGTCTAGTTATAGTATGGACTTACTTCCTTAAGATCTTGTCATGAGTTAATAGTTAAGCATTATTACTTCATTTTGCCAAGACAAAGCCCTTTTCTTCTGTTCCTAAGAATAGACTTCACTGTTCTCTAAGCATACACATAAGTGCTTAGTCTCTCTCAGCAAATGGAGAAGGGTGTGGATACTGATAGTTCCTGTAGCTCTTGAGCAATCCCATTTCTACTCCACCCTCACATGCACCATACTCCAATCAAACCTCATTTAATTTCAAAGTTCTGCAGTCTGTGAAACATCTATTGTGGTGTCATCATCCAAGAAGAGGTCCTTGATAGACTTAAAAATGTCCCCCTTATACAATATGTTGATTATGGTGTTTTGAAGTCAGAATGTCAGCTCTTATTTTGCCCTGAACCCTAAAATGACGAGGACATGTAGATTCACCAATGTCCCAGGAGATTTGAAGCTTTTACATCTGCTATCCAATCATGCCTTAGCCAGCTCTTGCGCATCTTTAGAAGTAATGATCAAGAGTCTGACAAGATGAGTGTCCTTGCTCAAGAGGCCCTTTCAACCACAGACCAAAACCTTTCAGCTGTATCATGAGGTTACAACAGTAATCCTGTCACTTCAGGAGGTGGCTATATTGAAAACAAATAAACACTGAGCAAAATGTCAGCTCTCTACATTTCCTTCATCGTCAGGAAAAAAACATGACCATCTCCTTGTTATATAACCGAGAAAAAGAGTACTGGGTGAATTTTTTAAATTGTAACACTTATATGGCACTTCTGACATTGCTTCTTATTGTCTCTACTTGTTTGCCATCATTGTCAACACATTTCTGGAACCATTCCCATGAGCTCCGCAGAGCCCAGAGCACATTTCTGGTGCTATTGTTGCTGTGACACCTGTAATTCTCTCTCGGAGATCTTGAATATCTCGTGGATTGGTAGCATAAACACGTTCTTATGCCATATATGTTAGCATTTTTTAAAATCACACTGGACAATACTGATAATTTTCTCTACACATCATTTCAACACTAGAGACAGGAATTTGTCAATACCAATGACCACCTACATCAGTTGATATGGTATAAATTAAAGAAGAAGATACAGAAAAATTGAATAAATAATTTGGACAGCTTACTTGGTGCTGTTGCTCCATGAAGACCCATTTGTCCACACTGCAGCCAGAATTGCTTTAAAATGTGTACATAATAAACATTGTATGTAATCCTTGAGTAAGGGTTTTGTATGGCTAAAGATTGAGTATAAATATATGAAAGACTCTTCTATAAGAAAATTAATAAGTGGTGAAATATAAAGATAGATAAAAGAATATAAACAACAAAGGAAGGCAGGCAAAAGAGGAAATAAATAGTGAAACAGACATATAATAAGAGGAATAAAATTGTGAAAGCAGAAGACACGCAATAACGTGAATAATATGTGAACAAACGGAGTAAAACAAGGATGTGTACTCGCCCCGACTTTGTTCAGCATGATGTTCGCGGCCACGATGACAGACGCCTTCAGATCATTGGAGCTTGGAATACCCATAAAGTACCGCACAGATCGCAAGTTACTCAATTCCAGAAGAATGAAGGCCAAAACAAAAGTGGCTGGCGACATAATCAGGGAACTTGTATTTGCTGACGACTGTGCTCTAATGAGCAACTCAGAACTGAACATGCAGGTTGGAATGGACCAGTTCTCTGCCGCATGCGAAAATTTTGGCCTGACCATAAATGCCAAAAAAACAGAGGTCATGTACCAACCAGCACCAGGCATGCCATACACAAAACCAGAGACTACAGTCAGCGGGCAGACGTTGAATGCCGTAGACAAATTCACATATCTGGGCAGCACGCTGTCGAGATCTGTCAGCCTAGACGATGAGGTGGCAAGCAGAATAGCAAAGGCCAGCACAGCCTTTGGTAGAATGCGCTCGATGGTCTGGTCACGTCGTGGCATCAGCGTCAAGACCAAATTGAAAGTCTACCGTGCAACCATCATTCCAACCCTACTATACGCTTGCGAAAGCTGGACTGTATACTCTGGACATGCAAGGAGGTTAAACCACTTCCACACAGGTTGCCTGAGGCGAATATTCCACATCCGATGGCAAGATCGTGTCACTGACATCGAGGTTCTCTAGAGGGCTAACATGCCCAGCATACATGCACTGCTAGAAAAAGCACGACTAGGATGGGCCGGACACCTCGTCCGTATGTCAGACGAGCGGCTCCCAAAGAAGCTTCTCTACGGCGAGCCGAGCGAGGGATGGCGCGAGAGAGGGCGCCCAAAGAAACGTTTTAAAGACGGTCTGAAGGACTCACTAAAAAGTTGCCAGATAGACTTCGACACCTGGGAATGTCTTGCGAAAAACAGATCTGACTGGAGAAGCGCAGTCAAATCGGGTGTAGCTGCCGGTGAAGATGACCGTGTTGTGAAAGCCCAGAACAGACGCGAGACGCGGAAATCCCGAGCAGCGGGAACACCATCCCCTTCTACAAACCTCGTGTGCCCGATATGTAGCAGATGTTTTCGTGCTCGCATTGGCCTGTTCAGCCACATGCGCACCCACACCCAACAGGGAAATCTATGACAAGGATGATGTCGGCGGTCCTCATCGACAACGATGGACAGCTATTATTATGAACAAAGACATTTTTTTTAAAAGGAATAATTAATTAGCAAAAGACAGACATGCAATACAAATTTTCAAATGAGAAAGACAGACATGTAATAAAATTAATAATTGGTGAAAAACCGACTTGTAATAAACAAAAATAAATTTAAGAGAGACATGCAATAAAATTAGTAAATAGTAAAAGACATAATCACAATAAAACAGGAATAATTGGTACAATGAACACGCAATAACAGGGATAATTGGTCAAAGGCACATATGCTAGAAAATAAACTATTGTTAAAAGACACAAGAGCAAGAAAAGACTTAATTGGTAAAAGACACAAATGAAAGATAATGAATAATTTGTGAAAGACACATATGTAATAACAGGAATAATTGGTTGGTTATTGATCCAGTGGTATGTGGGTCTCTGCCCTTTGGCCCAATGCCATATAGTGGTATCTGCACATGTTTGTGAGCTGTTGTTTAGTTCCGTACAAAGTGATCCATTTGTCTGACCTCACAGGAAGAAGCTCTTTCCTAACACCAGCATGCACCAGACATTCAAAAAGATGGAACTCAACCATTTCATAAGGATGTATGCACAGCCGGCACTCTGTAGTATGTTCTGGTTGGATTATTTTCAAGTAACTGTTAAGTTCTATGTGTTGAGCGTGAAGTCAAAAAATGGCATCTAGGGATATTTAGGTAAGGTCAGGCTTACAATGACCACCATCTTTCAGAGCTTGAAGGGCAGATAATGAGTCTGTAAATATTACGATGCTCTGGGCTTTTGATGGGAAAGCATCAAATACAGTCCTCAAGTGGTACAAAGCTACTTCCAATGATGTTATTTCTGCCTCATTGTTTGAACATCTTCCCACAGGCATCAAACTGCTCATCAGATGTTCTGTCTGGATACTCTTATGTAGACTCCATATCCCGCTTTAAAACATTGACATCAAAGCAGAACCATCAGTATAGACATATATCCATTCTTCTGGTAGCATTAATCGTTCACTGTGATGCTCTCATAAGATTTACTGGATCAGAACTTCTTGTATTATCTGTTAGTTTTGTTTGAACTTCTGGCATTTTTAAACGTGTATGTGGCGGTAAATTTCTTGTTAAAATCTGTGTTTCTTGTCTTTTGTCTGGGAGATGATATCCAACTTTATTCTCGCTGACTTGGTGGAGGACTGACTTTTGTTTATTCTCTGCTTTTGTTGCCAATTTTCAACATGATCTCTGCTGGGGTGGTCTTTGGTCATTCTTGTGCTCCTCTCACGAGCTTCTATACTGACCACGTCTCTTTGCATCCTAAGGAATTGCACATCCATGTGAATTTCACATGCAGCAGTGGGTGTTGACCTCATTGCTCCAATAATAAGATGCATGGCATTGTTCTGCACTCTGTTGTCAGTAGTGCACTGCCATATTCTAAAGCAGAGCATGCATATCCAAGATAAAAGCCTCTCAGAGTGTCCTTGTCTGATCCCCATGCTGTACCAGCAAGCTCCTTCAATAACTGTAAGCCACCTCAACGCTTTATTTTTTTAACATTTTGAACATGTTTCTTGAGGATGAGCTGTATGTAGGCTCTTCCTCTGTGGACAATTTCTGTTTGCCGAACCTCAGACTGATATTTTTCTTGGCTACTTTGTGGCTCTTGGTAAAGATAGTGTAAACAGTCTTTTCACAGTTTATCTTCAGTTTCCACATTTCACAATACTCATGCAGTCTGCTCATGCCTCCATTTAGTCTTTGTGCATCACTTTCTACATCGTCATGGCTCTGTCATATTGCCAGACAATAAGCATACGTGGTTTTTTTCAGCTTTGATGTACTTGGCCAGGTCATTGATGTAGATGAAAAAAACTGAGATGTGGACTGTGGTCCTTATGGCTGTAGTGCAATATGAGCCACCTAAGTAAGCTTATCACTTTGGGGATTATACAGCTTCGATCTCCACACATTGGCAAGACTGCTGTTTCCAGGAGCATGAACGAGGACATGAGATGGTGGTCTTGATCACCTGATCCTGATTATTTTTCAATCCCGTCAATCACCTGATAAAGGCTTATATAGCTTGAAACATCAGCGCACGTTTGTTACTATTGTCATACAAACCCGCCTGAAGGAACCAGGCCCACTTTCATCAGCATACTTGAGATGTGAGGAAAGCCCTTTTCAGGGTGCACAAAAGAGTAAATAAACTCATTGTGGGTATTCAACAACAACCATATTTGTGTTTCAGAACCATTTCAAAAACTCTACCATAACTTCATCAGTGAAGCGCTTGATTGTTTATCTCTTTTACACAAGTTATTTAGTAGCTGGTATACCACCCACCTTAATGTCTGGGAAGTCATTGGTCTTGTCTATCTCAGCAGCTTTTGGGGCAAGATGCTTCTGAGCAAACTGGAATACACTTTCACGAAGCTGTTATTAACAAGAACATGAAGAATGATAGTTTGTTATAGAAAAATGATAGTTTGTTATAGAAGAATGATAGTTTGTTATAGAAGAATGATAGTTTGTTATAGAAGAATGATAGTTTGTTATAGAAGAATGATAGTTTGTTATAGAAGAATGATAGTTTGTTATAGAAGAATGATAGTTTGTTATAGAAGAATGATAGTTTGTTATGGACAAATTATAGTTTCTTATAATCTCATTTGTTATTATCTATCTAGAACAATCTTTCTCAACCTTTTTGTCCTAGTGGATCCTTGAAACTATTTTCAAATCACATCATAATTATTATATCTACAGTTCACTGATCAGCACAGTGGAATACAACAATCATCATTAACATTTAGCTGCCTGCGGAGAAAAGGTCTTTAACAAATACACGCCATGTTCTCATGTCTTGGACCATCCATTTCAGGTATGTTCCCATCTTTATATTTCCTTTATGTTTGTTTCAAACTTTCTGCTCCGGCTGTATTTTGGTCGGCCTCTTGGAAGAAAACAGAAAAGCCAGCAACTGAGAATCCACGCAGCTTTCTCTGCATCTCATCATTTGCTCTCTTGACAGATGTCATCGTACCTTCTTGGATGGTTGGGGTCACTTGTTTTCTTCTTGGTTGACTAGCTCATATTTGTTAAAGTTTTTGTGACTTAAAGTTTCTACAGGATCAGGCAGTCATCCAACCTTCCTTAGTCCTCTCTTACAACATGCTATTATCCTTTACTCCCCTTTCGGGCTCCAACAACACTTGAGCATAGAATATACTGTGGTGAACGACACGGTGATGACGAGAGACAGGGTTGAGTTGATCTTCTTCTTCTTTCATTCGCTTGGAGTATGTCTACATCTGCAAAGTTGTCTCTTGTATGAACCTCACTCTCTTTTGCAGTTCACAAATAGATCCATTTAGTTTCCCTTCCAGTGTTGTTCCTCTTGGCCACTATGTCTGCCTCAGTATCTCATGCTCTGGACAGTCCTGAAGTATATGCTCCGCAGTCTGGGTTGCCTGTTCACATACTTCAGCTGCCAATCCTAAATTTTGTATACATGTGGCTACGGAGTCAGTTGAATCCCATTCTGAGGCGCAGTATGACAATCTGCTCTTGGCTACTTATATTATAGTAGTCATCTTGTATTTGTGTTGGAAGCTCTCTCATTGATTTAATCATCTTTTTCTTTTGATGGTATATAACTGGTACATCTGGTTGCTCGTCTGCAGCACCTTCCGTCGCTTGTGTCATGTCCTGGTATTCCACAGCAAAAAATAGCAAAATGTCTGTTTGGACCTGGCAGTTGAGTAGGGTGGCTTCATTTTTGCAAAAAATTCCGGAAGGAGCAGTGATGCATGGGCTGGCACATTGTCACGGTAGAGAAAGCAGGAGTTATTTCTCCAAAACTCAGGCCTTTTTTCTCCAGATGGTTTTCTGTTAGGATGTCATGGCATGATCCTATGGTAATGGTGCATTCTATTTCCCAAATTGTCAGACACACCATCTCATGGACCTGGACAACATGGATGTCGCCAGATGATATTGTGTGTTACCCTGAAAGTGAGTTGCCATTTGTTGACTGCTAACAAGCATTAACAACATAAACAATTCATAACAACACGTCGTATAGATCATAGACTGATCCTCATAAACATGTTTCAACATTTCATGAGCTTCCATGAAAGTATTCCTGAGCTTGAAGTAAAAGTTGATGATTCACAGCCTATAAGTAGACTTTACCAAGCAGATTGCAAAGCATCTAGTTGGAAGTCTGCTTTGATTGCCTCCACCAAGATCCAATTTGGACCAGTGGCCCTGTTATCTTTCAGAAACTGGGTGTTTCTGTATCTCCTCTTTAGTGGGTCTCTCCCAACTAGCTTTCTGTATCTCCTCTCTAGTGGGTCTGTCCCAACTAGCTTTCTGTATCTCCTCTCTAGTGGGTCTCTCCCAACTAGCTTTCTGTATCTCCTCTAGTGGGCCTGTCCCAACTAGCTTTCTATATCTCCTCTAGTGGGCCTGTCAAAACTAGCTTTCTGTATCTCCTGTCTAGTGGGTCTGTCCCAACTAGCTTTCTGTATCTCCTCTAGTGGGCCTGTCCCAACTAGCTTTCTGTATCTCCTATCTAGTCGGTCTGTCCCAACTAACTTGCATGTCCGATTCCACATATACAACAAGAACAGCTGGGTATTTTTTTTGCGTTCGCCTTATTTCTCTAATCCCCAAGGCGGTGTGTGCGTTACATTGTGGTTTTTATTTTGCGCCTGTTGGCCCAGTGCATCCGACTTCAGCATGCATTTTATGTAAAGGTCTGCTTCCTCCTGCATTTTCTAAGGGTTTGCTTCCCCGGGGTAACGGCCGGTGCTGTGATGGGGATCGAACCCAGCACCTTCTACTTGTGAGCTGTGCCACTTAACCACTAGGCCACGCCGTCCCCGAACAGCTGGGTATAATTCATCATCATAGAGTGTTGTGCCAGGTGGTGTTAACAATCAATTACTTTCACTACGTCTGTCCTTGGAGCATTTCAGCCCTTAAGATGCCGTTTTCCCATCCAGACTATAGTGTCATTACATATCCTTTCCTTTGTCTTCCTCTACTTGTTCTCAATAATCTTTCATATTGTCAACATTTCTTTTGCTGCTAGTGATTTTTCCGTTTGCTTATTCATCATCCAGGACTTACATAAAGCAAAATATATACACTGCAAGACTCTTTCTTTCTCTCACTCTACCACACCACAGTGAGACTGCCTGCAAAATCTCCTGGATGTCTCTCTATCTCTCATTGTTTGTTAGTATGTTCCTTATTTACTGGACTTTTGCCAGTGTCATTCTGTTCTTTATTTATATTCAGCAACAACCTGACCTCTCACTGTAGCAGAGAAGCCAAACCTGATTTCCCACTGCATAGCCTTGAGCCATCAGTATATGATGGCATCACTCTTCTGAGTGTTAGAACTTATCAGCTTGTTAACCTCAAGTTCTACTTTCCACTCTCTGCATTCAATGCCTTGGGTTATGATGAATGTGGTAAATCTGTCATTCTATCCCCAATGTGGAGCCATTCGTCGTACTTGACAATCACATTGACTGCAGTCCCCTGTCTAATCATTCACTCTGGTAAATCCATGGCATCCCTCTCTTGATTCTTGTTCACTTGATGTCTAAAGTGTTATTGTACAACAGTTTCCTCTTGTCTGCAGTAATCTGTATATTCCCTACTGCCTTGTGGGACACCTGTTTACAGGAAAGACTTTGGGATTAAGCCCTTAGGAAAAATCTGCATCCTGTACTAGTTCCAGTCATCTTGACTACGTCTTGCCACCAGATTAGGGTAGCAGGAAGCAAAAGAGTGGGGCTGATGATAGCACTAATCTTTCCAACTTTAAAATCCATTCAAGCGCAAGATGCAGTTGCCTAGGTAGGGGTTGGTTTGCAGAGGCTGGAAGCAGCTGCGCATTCTTCTGGAGTGGCCATGTTGGCGCATAATAACACAAGTCTTACCTGATTCCAACTGGTCCAAGGGGCTGCTGTGCTTTTCAAGGGTGTCAATGGTATGCTGATATCTCTTTGGCTCCTATTGGGTCGGTGGTTGTTGTTGTGAATGCCCACATTGAATAAATTTACTCTTTTGTGCATCCTGAAAAGGGCGAAAAGTGGCGGGTTGCAGTAGCTTTCCTCACATCCTGAGCGTGTTGATAAAGGTTGACCAGGGTACCCCTAGCAGTTGTGCCATGCTTGGCTTCATCTGCGTGTCATTTACTACCACAGGGAACATGCTGATCCCCTTCCTCGTTAGCGAGGTTGTCAAGAAGAACAGCCTGTTTCCAAGGAGATCTACGAGGGTACTACACTGGAGACCTGGACAGTTGGGATGCTAAACCCCTCTGGGTGATGTGGAGGATGGATTTGTCTTTCTGGGGAATGCGATCTGCCTCTCTCTGGTGGAGAGTTTGAGACATGTGGCTCACAGGAGGAATGACTGGTTGGATGAAAATGTAGCTTGTTAAGACTGCTCTAGGGCGGTTCCTCCTCGCCATCCATCGGTATGTCGTTCAACATTCATATAGTTATGTTATGTGGCAGGGGCTGATGTCCATTGAGGTGCCTGGCACCCCGGAGGGGCGGCCGAGATTCAACTATATGCTGATTCCAATGGCTAAAGGCAGTTTTACTGTGCCTTGAAGGCAGTGACCTTCATCTTATAACTCATCTCCTGTCCTTGACGCTGAGGACGTGGCGTTGTTGATTGACAGGCTTCAGATTTTGGAGCACTGGGAACAGAACTTTGATGCCATCCTCCAATGTCAATCCATCATCTGCGTGTGGGCCATGGGCTCTTGTGTCTCGGATCACTATTGATCTGGGGTTCAGCGATGTTGTGATGAGGGACGCAGTCAGCTTAATGTCCAGAAGTGGGGGCTCTTGGGTATCAAGGCCGTTGACAATCACAATGTACTAACTTAGTGTTAACCAACTTTCAATCCTGTTAATGTAAACACACATAAAGCTGCCATCTTGGCCCATTTCATAATCAATCAATATCAATAATTATAAAATAATCATCATCATCATCGAAAACATAGCAAATTAAATAATCACATCATGCTTCTTCTGAAACTTGAATAGTAAACTAAACTAGAGTCAAGATTTCGGACCTGTTTTTGTTCCTCCGTTAGGTTATACAGTGAATCGTTGATTGGGAAATATGAACTTAGTCTCTTTGAGCCTGAACCAGCATGTCTATAAAACAAACTGCGAACATGGAGAGACGTTCTGAAAGCCCATAAATTAGCCATGTCTTTAGCAACAACAATAATAAAGTCAACTAAATGCGAGAAATATTCGTTCTGCCATATGCAAATCGTTTAGAGTTATCTCGAATTGGACTCGCATAAATCGTTGAGAGCTATCTCCCTTTTTTCTTTAAAGTCAAGGTCTCAGATCGTCCACGTTACAAATTGATCATCCAATGATTCACTTAGACTTTAGCTTTCAAATAATCATTACACTTATTCATTTATTAACGCGACGGTCTGTCTCATATTTCTCTTGTCGTCACACAAAAGATAATAAATGTGTGCTCAAAGCAAAACCAGCATTCCTTTTTCGAACGTGTTTCAGTTTTGTTAACATAGTACGAGATATAGAGAACATCATCTGCAAAATAAAGTTGTAATATATATTTGGGACGTAGCGAGGTCTGGGCTGGAAGTCCCGTTCGATATAAAAAAAAGTGAAGCATCTGTTATAAACTCTCCTTTCCTTGCGTAGAGATCGCCGCTGGAGGTACTGGTCCCTTAATTCACCGCAAACATAGTTCTCTGGGTTCCCATTGTAGGTATTTGACAGCTGATGACTAAGGGACAGGTACCCCGCTATATTATGCTACGGGACGCCACCGAGTATCCGGCAGTATAACCGAACGTGCAGATTGGGCTCGTTAGACTTGGTTGGCATCCAATCTAAGAGAATATAAACTCTGACCCTAAACCCGTATAGACGGAGCTTGTTAGCCTGTTCATGCAGTTTGTCTAGGAGAGAGGGAAGTCTGATTTTAACCCCACAAGTGCCAGTAAATGCTGGCTAGTCCAGGGACGATGAGAGTATCATCGGATGCCTCGAGTAGCTAACATCACCAGCGACGGGCAACGACTCCACTGCCTTGTGGAAACCTCGAGAGAAAAAGAGAGAGCGAGAGAGAGAAAGATAGAGAGAGAGAGGATAAGGCTACGGGAGTAAACCCAGTCAGAATATCCGGATGTAGCAACTCAGTCGGATGCTTTAAAAAGTGGAACTCATTCTGGCAGCTCTTGCAGCTGAGCTGGTGACAAACTGTCATGCTTTGCAAGGCCTTCGACTTGGTTAGTAGAAAGTGTCTATTCGAACTTCTCGTGAAGATCGGCTGATCCCAAAATTGGGCAACATGATCATTTCTTTTCACACTGGTATAAAAAGGTTCATTCTTATATGATGGATCTTCTTCAGATCACTTTTCTCATCAAGAGTTGAGTGAAACATGGATGTGGGATTGCACCAACCTTCTTTAGGATCTTCTTCTCCGTGCTCATATCGTACGCTTAAGGCGCATCTGTGGACGACGTTTATCTGCACACCAGGTCAAATGGGCGGCTGTTTAACCTGAGAGGACCAAGGTGAGGACGGTGCTCATTATGGAGATGTTATTTGTGAATGGCGTGGTTCTATTGACGAATAAGGAGTAGGCCCTACAGAGAGTGAGAGACACATTCGCCGAGGGGTGCAATCAGTTTGGGCCCACCATAAGCCCGAGAAAGACGAAGGTCTGCCCACAGGGTATTAACACCACCATACACAGCTCCCCTGTTCCCACCTCCCGCCTTTCTTATCCATAATGATTGATGACATCACTCTGGAGGTTGTCAACAGTTTAACTTATCTGGGATACTGGAGATTTGAATGCGAAAGTCGGAGAGGAAAGAGCTGAAGAAGAGAGAAAAGTACGAGGGCTGTATGGTTTGAGACACATAAATGAGCGAGGAGAAAAACTGGTCGAATTCTACCTAGAAAATAACCTCTCCATTGCCAACACCTTATTTAAACAACATCCGCGAAGACTTTACACTTGGACTTTCCATGATGGTAACAGCAGAAATTAAATAAATTACATCCTGAACAATAAAGATGGAGATCAAATGTGCTGGCAACAAAAACGCTGCCAGGAGCTGACTGCGACACGAGCCACTAATTAATGTTTGTAGTTTTCAAGACAAGACTTTGTAGGATTAACAAAGGTTGCCAGCCAATACGCTTCGATGTAACAGCAATATCAACTGAATACAACATCAAAGTAAAAAACATATTTGAGGCGTTGCCTGCGGCACATGAAGAGATGACATCTGAGGAGTTGACATCGCACGTAAAGGATATTTTAATCTCGACAGCAAACGAAATGGTTCCCAGGATGTCGCATAAGAAACAGAGCTATATATCAGATGAAACACTAAAACTCATTGAAGAAAGGAAACAATTAAAACAAATAGAACGTGAGGGCACCAATACAGCATATACAAATTGCGCAAGAAAAGTTAGAAGAGAAATAAAAAAAGATAAAGAAGATACAAAGTGAACACTTGTAAGGACATAGAAAATCTACAGCAACAAGGTGCCTTTAAGGTAATAAGAACACTGACAATGGAATTCTGTCCGGTTCCGCAAATCATCAATGGCAAAGAGAATAACACTAACAGAAACCAAAGACATACTGAATAGATGAAGAGAGTACTGCAGAACAATGTATGAAGATAGTACAAAGCGCTCAGTTACAATCCTACCAAAGGATGAGAAAGAACCTGAACCAACATTGGAGGAAGTACGCTCGGCAATCAGAAGACTGAAAAAGGGAAAGTGCCCAGGATGTGATGATATACAAGCAGAGCTAATACAAACAGGAGGGAAGGCCAGTGCTCGAGTTTATCACAAGCTGTGTTAACAGATATGGCACAGCGCAGAGTGGCCAGAAGAATGGAAGAAATCAATTTATATTCCCCTCCCACCAAAAAAAAAAGCAATCTAAAGCTGTGTACAAATTACCTAACTATCGCGCTAATCAGCCAGGCTTGCAATATACTCTTTGGGATCCTAATAGTTGTCCATCACAAGTGATGAAGACCACTCTCTTTGTTCAGCCGTGTGGACAGTCGTATCACTTGCTGTGTCCGCTGAAATGGCGCGGTGACTTGCGCGGTGATTTGGATTAAAGTGAGGAAGAAACTGCGCCTTTTGTCAACCTCACTCACAGAGCCTAAGCTACCTTTTGCCATTCATCGAGACGACTGGAAATAGCATAGGATGCAGATTTTGCCTCAGGGTTACCACCGAAGCCTTTCCGCAAACAGGTAACCCGCAGGGTAGAAAGGTGGGAAGGCATCTAACGCAGTTTGTCGTGAGTGACTCTGGTATCTCTCCCCATCTGTATTCAGCTCATCATAGTAGCATCTAAAATTCCCACACGCCATATTCGTGAAGGTGAACCGGCAGAACTAACCCGTGAAATACGACACAGGAATAAGCGTAGCGCCATTCAGCCGGCGTCCAGACCAGGATAAACGGATGGAAGAAATCACAAAAAAAGAAAGAAATAACAAGTCCAGACGGAAAATAACTCCACGTTTCCGTGAACACAAGTGTAAGTCGTCGACTAATGTGAATTCCAGGCAAATCCGTGGTCTGGCGGCATCCATAATGATCCAAAACAGTAGAAAAATGTAGACTCGCAGCCAGTTACGGCGCCATCTTTGCCAGATTTGGGATCCTATTAAGAAGGAAAGAGGAACAATTTGAATCTTCTTCTTCTTCCTCGTACACAGTCAGACAGTAACCATTATTTTTTCGAAAAAAGCGGGGGTCATCCTGAGACTCTCGCCACTACCATAGAGCTTGTCTTGCAGTTCCACTGGCAATGGCCACATCTGCTCTCTCTCTGATCCCCGTATGTCGGGCAGTTCTGCAGCAGATGTTCAGTGGTCATTTTACCAGTACCGCACGGGCATTCGTCGGTACACCCTATCTTCAATTTGTTGAATAGGTGGTACCTCAGTCTGTTGTGGCCAGTGCGAAGTCTGAAGACAACGACCTGCTCTCTTCGGTTCAACTGGTAATAGGCATCGTTTTTGGTGTAACCAGTATGTTCGGTTTCCCATTTGGTCATGTATCTGGCTTTGATAAGCCGTTTTGACTCTTCGTACGTCATACTGGTATCTGTTTGTGGTAGCCTTGCACCTTCTTTTGCCAGTCTGTCTGCCTCCTCGTTGCCTTGGATGTTGCAGTGTGACGGAACCCATTGTACCACTACCCTTTTTGGTGCGGACAGCTGGCACAGTTTGCAGAGTGCTGCTCTTAAGTCATTAAGCTCAGTGTTTTTCTGGCTTTTTAGCGCTGTGACTACGGCGAGAGCATCTGTCAGCAAGACTATATGGCTCTCATTTTCACTGTGTGTTGCCATTTCTTCCACTGCCGCCCTCAGTGCCTCTGCCTCCGCTCTGAAATTGCTTGTGTACTTACCAGTAGCGAATGACAGTGTTATTTTTCTGCCATTTGGTAGGTTCAGGAATGCTCCTGCCCCTCCGTTCTGTGTAGTGTTTGTTACAGAACCGTCGGTGTATGCATGGGTCCAGTCCATGCTTGGGTAGCTTTTCGTTATGAAGCTTAGGGTAGTGTCTCTCCTTTCTTTTTCAGTCTGGCAGTTTTTGTTTGCAATACCTGGTATATTTTCTACCACCTCTGGAAATATATCCTGCCTCCAAGTAGGTTTTCGTACAGTAGTGATGGGTTTTGGTGTTGTTAGTGCGTTTATGGGATCTTCGTGCATCTTTGCTTTGGCTATTTCTGCAAAGTTTCTCCGCTTTAGTTTCCCAGTTCCCAAATTGTTTAGTCTCTGGTACATTGGGTGGTCAGTCAGTCTTCGGAGTTTCTCTGACTGCAGCTGGGCTCTGCAGTCTCTTCTGTCGGTCATGGATTGCAGTTTTGTAATCTTTTCAAGTTCTACAATTGGCGTTGACTTCATGCCACCTGTTATAATTCTCATGGCTTGGTTTTGAAGTTTGTTAACTTTATCGAAGTTCGCCTTCGCTGCTGTTGTCCATGCAATTTGAATCTGAAAATCACCAAGGCCAAACGGGCTTTAGAAAAGATAGAGAGACCAGAGATCACATATTCAATATGAGGAATATTTATAAAAAATGGAGAAAGTTTAACGAAAACCTAAATACGTATTTCATTGATTACACCAAGGCCTTCGATATGGTAAAACATCTGAATCTGTGGAACATCATATAAAAAATGGATTTTCCTGTGCATATTATCCATCTCATTGAAACATTATATTAAGATCAACGAGTCGCTGTCTGAGTATCTGGGCAAACATCAGATTGGTTTGCAGTACAAAAGGGAGTAAGACAGGGATGCATCCTCTCATCTAATCTATATAACATCTATGCAGAATGTATAGTGAGAAAGGTTAGAGAAGACGAGAACATAGACAATTTCGACACACTAACGATTGGCTGTTACGAGATTCCAGAGTTACGATACACAGATGACACAGTGATATTATCAAGAAGAGCAGAAGGACTAAAGTAGCCACTTTCAGCCGTAAATGGACACAATAAAGATCAGAACCTGTCTATAAACATAAACATAAACAAAACAAAAATAATGACCACCGAAAAAACAAGATATCTACATAAATCTACAGTAGGTGGTTTTTCAACACAAAAATAGGACATTTCAACGTGGGATATGAGGAGATTCATGGGGATGGATGGACTAGGAGTCCTAAACGAAATCGGAGAGTGGTTAACAGATGTTTGTGCAGGAAATAAATTGGTTATAGGAGGAAGTATGTTTGCACACAAAGCCATTCATAAGGCAACATGGGTATCCCTAGGCCAGAAAACGAAGAATCAGATTGACCACATCTGCGTAATCTCCAAATTTAGACGATCATTATTAGATGTCAGGGACTACATGGAAGGGGGGGGGGGGGGGAAGATGTGGCATCAGACTACTTTTTAGTGATTGCGAAGTTACAGCTGAAGTTAAGGATAAACAGAACGATGCAAGTCAGCAGGCTACAAACCTGAAAGAAGATGATAACAAAAACGAATTCCGAACAACACTCAGGAATAACTATCAAGGATTGGAGCAGCTAGATGAAGAGGTCAGCATTGAGGATAAATGGCAATAAGTACAAAGTACATGGAAAAGTGCATGCCTGGAAGTGCTAGGAATGAAGAAACGGCAGCATAAAGAATGGATAACAGCAGAAACAATCACTATAAGATCGAGAAGAGTTGAAATAAGAAAATGGCCTTACTAAATAGTAAACGAGAGCAGCAAAAAGCACAGCACAGAAAGAGTATGTAGGTAGCAACAAGGAAGTTAAAAAGATCATCATGGCGGACAAAAGAGGTTACATTGATGGTCTAGCTGAGGAAGCGGAAGAGGCTGCAGGAAAAGGAAATATAAAAGGTCTATATGAGGCTATGAAGAAACTATCGGGAAAGTATCAACAACAAGGTAAACCAATCAAAAATAAACTTCGGGAAAAGATAACTAACCTTGAAGAACGGAAGAAAAGATGGGTAGAATACTTTAAAGAGTTTTGAACAAACCAGCACCAGACAACTCACCAGACATCCAAACAGCAGAGGATGATCTGCCGATCAACTGTGATAATCCAAGTAAAGAAGAGATTAGAAGGGCGATAGAGTTTCTAAGAAACGGAAAAGCAGCGGGACTTAATGGGAAACTACCGTAAGCCATAAAAGTAGATGTTGAAACATCGACTAACATGCTCCACAACTTGCTAGGCGCCATCTGGGAAAAAGAAAGCTTACCAAAAGATTGGAGAGAGGGCTACCTGGTGAAATTGCCCAAGAAGAGAGATTTACAGAAATGCAGAAACCATAGAGGAATAATGTTATTATCAGTGCCGGGAAAGATGAGAAAGGTGTTAAATAGAGTAATACTAGAAAGGTTCAAAAAGGCGGTGGATAACACGATAGGGATGAGCAGGCAGGCATCTGACAGAATATATCATGATTTGACCAGATAGCCAAATTGCGGATAATTGTGGAGCAATCACTGGAATGAAATTCGAGTTTGTACATCAATTTCGTTGATAATGAAAATGATTTTGACAGTTTGGATAGATATACTCTGGAAACTGTTGAGGCACTATGGAATTACTAAAAAGATAACAAACATAATTAGACAGACGTATGAAAGTATGCAATGTTATACAAGAAGGACAACTCACAGAGCCATTCACAACTAAATCAGGGGTACGATAGGGGTGCCTACTGTCGCCTTACCTGTTCATCCTGGCAGTGGACTGGAAAGTAACAGCAAATGAGAGTCAAAGTCTTCAAAGTCTTAATGTAAGTTTGCGAATTGATTGTCTCTCCTCTTGGCATCACATCCACAAGAATCATACCTTCAAAGTCTAAATGTAAGTTTGCGAATTGATTGTCTCTCCTCTTGGCATCACATCCACAAGAATCATACCTTCAAAGTCTAAATGTAAGTTTGCGAATTGATTGTCTCTCCTCTTGGCATCACATCCACAAGAATCATACCTTCAAAGTCTAAATGTAAGTTTGCGAATTGATTGTCTCTCCTCTTGGCATCACATCCACAAGAATCATACCTTCAAAGTCTTAATGTAAGTTTGCGAATTGACTGTCTCTCCTCTTGGCATCACATCCACAAGAATCATACCTTCAAAGTCTAAATGTAAGTTTGCGAATTGACTGTCTCTCCTCTTGGCATCACATCCACAAGAATCATACCTTCAATGCCCCAAAAGACAGTGGTCATCACTTTTCCAGCTGAAGGAGTTGTCTTGAATTTTTTTTCTTTGTGGTGATTGCTGGTGATGCCACTCCATGGACTGTCTTTTTGACACTGGTTCAAAATTATGTGCCCAGGTTTTGTCACCTATAAAGATATTAGGCAAAAACTTATATCCATCAGTCTGCCGAAGACGGATGTGTTGGACCGAAAGGTGCAAATATCGCAATCAAGCTGTACACTAGCGACACGACGCATTCCATTCTCCGGACTACATACTGCTACTTGCAAAGCCCTGTTCAGGGCTTGGTAGTGGGAGATTTAGAACGAACGTAGAAGAAGAAGAAGAACGATACCCATCAGTATTGAAACGCTATAACAATTCAGAAGAAATTGTTTTTGCAATCTGTGGTCATTTGTGATACTTCGAGGTACCCATCTTCCGCAAAAATGAGAAAATCCGAGAGTTTTAATAATTGCATTTGCACTCCCAATGCTGATTGACAGCTATCAGGCCAGTTGTTGAGTAGTGATTTGTCTATCAGTAAGAATAATGCCCTCAGCACATTTCAACATTTCTGCGTTGGTGGCTGACTGCGCGGTCGGTCAAGCAGCTCTGTATCTACACTTCCTGATTCTTTGATACTCTGAACCCAGCGACTAACTATACTCCTGTCGACTACAAAAACTTCTGTACACATCACATAGACGTGAATGTTCACAACCGTTTCCCTCAGGCAACAAGAAATTTTATCACAAAATCGCTGCTTTTAACGTAAATTGCAAAAATGCTCCATTTCAACGGTTTAGTGCAGCCGTTTTGTTGTTGTTGTTTTTTTGTCGATTACGGTGCAATTTGGAACAAACAATCCAAACAAGCCATATTTAAAATTTGCAAAATTACATGCTTCTATTTTAATTATTAGCTGAGAAAAACGATGTGATGCATTACGTTTTGAATGCCATTAATATATATACGTCGTGTGTGTATGTGTATGTGTGTGTAGGCGTGGTAAGTATGTATGTGTATACTTTCGTCACGTATTTGGTTAACAAATAGTATTATGGTCCCTGTAGACTGCATTTTGGTCTCATTGCACCACAATGAGGAGGGTCTGTGTTCACCTTCTTCAGTGCAACCCGAGATGTAAGAAGACCCACTGCAAAAACTGCTGCCAGAGATATTCGTCAAGGGTGAAGAACTGACGAATCGCTTCGAAAACATTTTACAAAAAAGAAATATTGTATTGTGACAGTTAATGATCTTAGCGTATTTGATTAGGGTACAGCCTACTCTAAAGTAGGCTATGATTATGGCCTATTCTTTGTTTTCACGTGACCGTTTTTGTAAGGCCGTGGTTTTTGTTAACCCAGATTTTGCTGATGTGTAGTACTACGTTATCTGAATGTGCATTTTATTTCCGGATTCCATATCCAATTGTGGAAGAACACTGTTAACTAACGAACACCAAATATTGAGCTGCTTTTCGCTAATACTTTGTAATGTGATGAGTTGTATTCCTGACTGGAATTTGTTGGAGGGATCTGACTGGAGTATGTTGGAGGGGTATATCTATGATCTTTGCGCGCCAAATACGGCACGTAAGGCAGAAAGAGCAGAGTGTTTCCTTGGGTCTCCCTTTTTTCCCAACCCCCTCTGGTGTCTTTTCGAGTGCTTTCGATGGAAGACGGTTGTTGTTTATTCTAAGGACATTTCCGATGTATGTCCATTGTTTTTTTCCGGATGATAGTCAACGCGTACATTTGGCTTGTCTCTATTCTTTTCGAGTCATTGGTTATGAACTGATCCTCGCGTATATTTAATAATGTTCTTAAACATTTATTTTCAAAGTTATTTAGTTTGTTTTCTAGCGCTTTTGCTGTCTTCCAGCTCTCACGTCCATATGCCAGGACTGATATCACGATTGAGTTGGATAGTCTGAGCTTGGGATGTTTGCTTAGTGTCGTTGATTTCCAGATGTTGGTGAGCTGATTAAAGGCACACGAGGCCAAAGCAATTCTAGCGGAATTTTTTTTCGTGGCATCTCCATCTTGTGTCATTTTGCTTCCCATGTATGTGTAGTGTTGGACATTTTGTAGAGATTTCCCCTGTAGCTTGATATCAATCGTTGTGGTTGTAGAAGCCATGATTTTTGTCTTTGAGGCGTTTACTTGAAGTCCTATCTGTTCTGACTATTGGCATAGTCTATCTATATTTTCTTGTGTTTTTTTTCATTTGTGGTACTTGATAGCGCTAGGTCGTCTGCAAAATGAAGATCTTTTAAGGTTCTTTTTCTGTAGTAAGAAGGTTGCCACGTTTATCTCCGATTGGTGTTTTTGTAGTAGGTGGTTTATTGCATAACTGTCTTGTGATCTGGTGAAGGTATCTTCTGTTGCCAACTTTTGCTGCACCATCAGCTGTTGCGGCCAGTTCATTGAAGAACTGCCTCTTGTCTTTGCGAACGTTATATTTAACCATTTTATTAAGTGAGTCATACGCCATTTTGCAATTCTCATATGCAAAAGGTGTGCTGCAAGGGGGTTTAATTTCGCTATCTTTCTTTCTTGGATTTTACCCCAGGTGTAATCACTCAGCCAGTTTTTCTTTTTCCGTTTGGAGTATCCAGCTGTCGTTACAGCTGCGTCGTTCAATGTAGTACTAAACATTTCCCATCTGTTATCAATCATGCCAATTGTTGTGTTATCAGTTAATGTTGGTAGTGACTCAATATGCTGATACATCTTGGCATTGTATTCTGTTCGGATTTCTGTTAATAGCAGTTTCTGTACATCAATTTTCTCCTTGCTTTTCAGTTGGTAAAGCTTTTTCAGTTTAATCGTGAATCTTACGAATTGTTTACTGTCAGTGCGTTATGTAGGACAATGTGCCGTCTAACTTCACGTCAAGATATTAGGGAGCAGTGCAGTGTTCAAGCTCCTGCACTTGCCACCTAATCTGAAGTTTTCTTTTTGCCTCTCTGTTTCTGAGGTGGTAGGCACATACCTGGGTTCTACTGGAATTTGGTTTGAGGTAATTCTTGTGGTAATATTCTGCACGGGCATTGAGAGAACTTGACAGTTTGTTTTCAACCTCCTCAAACCCTTTTCCCTGAGCAGCAACTGCTGTGTCATCAGCATATATGAATTTTCTTGTGTCTGTGTCCATGGATTGGTCATTGGTATATATATTATATAGCATGGGTGTTAAGACACTTCCTTGTGCCAGGCCGTTGTATTGGTTTCCCCACCTGCTGTCTTTTTCCCCCAAAGTGACATAGAACCGTCTGTTCTGTAGGAGATATTTGATAATATTGGCCAGGCGCCAGTCTTGTGTCATGGTGTATAGCTTTGATAGTAATCTCCGATGGTTTGTGGTGTCATATGCTGCACTTAGGTCAATATAGACCACGCCTGTAACCCGTTTGCGTTCGTATCCATCCTCTATTAATTGTGTTAGGTTAAGGATTTGACTGCTGCAAGATCTTCCAGGACTGAAACCAGCTTGTTGTCTATCAAGGGGAGATGCGATTCAGAATCAACCTTTCGGTAATCTTATACATGTGACATAGTAGCGACACCGGACGGAAATATTTAGTTTCTGTTGGTGGTTTTCCTAGTTTAACCACATGAGATTTCCTCCAGATTTTAGGAATTTGCATTTTGTCCATGCATGTATTTATGAGCCAGCCATTTGGTCGTTTGTGGTCCGAACTTATAAAATGTATTGTCATCAGGTGATCGGAACCAGTTACTTTGTTGTTTTTCATTTGATTTATTGCATGATTTAATGTTTGTGTCGAGAAGGGTGTGCTTGTTGTGTCGTTCTCGTTCTCACATTCAGTTTGGATCTTTGTTTGCTCAGTTTTGTGTTTGATTTTCCCATTCATTAGTAATGTGTGGACTATTTGGTTGGGAGTAACTTGCGTTATCTCTAAGGGAGCGTTTGTTTGATCATTACTGAGGTTTTTTATGAGTTTCCAGGCTCGTCGGCTGATTTTTTTCATGCCCAAGTCTTCTACAAAGCGACGCCCCTTTTCTGTTTTTGACGTTACGAACTTTTGACATGTTGGAAGGAGGAATGTCTGTTTGTAATAGCAAGACAATTTGATGTGGCAATGCAGACTGTTAGACTGTAGTTACATCGCTACAAGACGACCTGAACTGTTTCTGACCTGCCCTGCAGGGAACTTTTTCGATTAACGATCAGACGGCAGGAACATTTCATCTCTCGCACATCCGCTAAACAGATTTCAGTCAGCAACTGTCACTGCTAGCACCGTCCGCGGACTGAGAAGAATAAGTTCTACTATCAGGAACCGTTTGCGCGAACAAGGCCTGCGTGCAAGACGCCTTGTCATTCGTTCAACTCTGCAGCCACGGCATCATGCCGCGAGACTAGCCTAGGCCAGACAACAGCTGCGTTTTGGGAACGATGTGTCATAGAGCACTGTTAAGTGACGAGTACAGGAAAACCTTTCAAGATCCGATAATCGTCGACGTGGAGAGCACTACACCAACAACTGCATTCAAGAGCGCGGTCGTTATGGAAATGGAGGGATTATGATCTACGAAGGCATCTGCACCAATCATCGGACAAACCTCTTTATCTTAGACTGTGCTGCTACCGGCTTGAGATACCGTGATGAGATCGTGAAAAACCACATCGCGTCTTTTGTGCTGAGCCATGCACCAGACATTGTGCTTCAGCAGGACAATGCCCGTCCTCGTGTTGGCAGAGTCGGGAAGGATGAACTCCAGGCCAGAAACATGACAATTATATCCTGGTCAGCAATTTCACCTGACCTGCCATCCATTGAGCATGTCTGGAACCAGCTGAAACCTCGACTTCAGCAACGACAGCATCCACCGCAGATTGTACAGCAGCTTCGTCAAGAAGGCGTACAGTAGTGGCAGACGATTTACTAAGTTGCTGCACTGAGGCTCAGATGTCAAGCCGTCATCAGCGCACGTGGTGGACACAAGCGGTCCAGAACGTTGTGTTGTTTTTTTTATTTTTTTTTATTTTTAAATGACGTCCATGCTCCCAGAGGCTGTGGAGACAATCACACTAGACAAGAAAATATCTTTCCAGTTCATTAAGTTTCGAACTTTGGAATAAAGTTTCTTCTCCCCAAATGTCGTTATTTTTTAAAACATAAATTAAAATTCCGGGCATGCATGAGCTGCAGCGGTCTAAAGTCAAGACGCTGAGCAGTTTAATGAGTTGAAGCGGTCAGCGGTCCAAAGCTGGCTGCTAGTGTCAGGGCCATCGACCCAGAGCTGAGCAGTGCATTAGTTGCAGCGTTCAGCGGCCCAAAGCTGGCTGCTAATGTCAGGGCCAGTAATCCAGAGCTGCCAAGACCCTTCTCCACCTCTACGTGATGATAATTTCTAACAGGCTGCTACAGGGCAGACTGGCTAAGGAGAAGGGATCGAAGAGAGAAGGCTAACCTGGGCAGACTGGCTAAGGAGAAGGGATCGAAGAGGGAAGGCTAACCTGGGCAGACTGGCTAAGGAGAAGGGATCGAAGAGAGAAGGCTAACCACGTACACAAAAATGTAATGCTGAAGTTGGAAGTGTCGGACCGAAAGGTGCAAATATCGCAGTCAATCTGTAAACTACGACATAGCTCATTCCATTCTTCAGACTACATCCTACTACTTGCATACCCCTTTTCAGGGCTTGGTAGTGAGGGTTTGAGAATGAACGAAAAAAAGGAAGTAGAAGGAGGAGGAAGAAGAAGAAAAGGGTTGAAGAAGAAGAAGAAAAAGAAGGAAAAAAAAAGAAGAAGAAGCAGAATCTACCGTTCAAGTGATTCACTTCAACGTATATCAAGAAGAAGAAGAAGAAGAAGAAGAAGAACAAGAACAAGAAGAAGAACAAGAAGAAGAAGAAGAAGAAGAAAAAAAAGAAGAAGAAGCAGAATCTACCGTTCAAGTGATTCACTTCAACGTATATCAAGAAGAAGAAGAAGAAGAAGAAGAAGAAGAAGAAGAAGAAGAACAAGAAGAAGAACAAGAAGAAGAAGAAGAAGAAAAAAAAGAAGAAGAAGCAGAATCTACCGTTCAAGTGATTCACTTCAACGTATATCAAGAAGAAGAAGAAGAAGAAGAAGAAGAAGAAGAAGAAGAAGAAGAAGAAGAAGAAGAAGAAGAAGAAGAAGAAGAAGAAGAACAAGAAGAAGAACAAGAAGAAGAAGAAGAAGAAAAAAAAAAGAAGAAGAAGCAGAATCTACCGTTCAAGTGATTTACTTCAACGTATATCACCAACACCCACATCAAGGTAATCACACGTTGAACATGCCCGATATTGTCAATTTCGACTTGCTCTATTTTAATTAAAGACAGCTGGTTCCTTTGGCCTGTTTCAGATCTGCGTTGGTCTGGGAAGACGCTGAGGAGTAAGCGGCAATAGTTCGTTTCAACGTTTTATCGCGATCAAAACGAGACGTGGTGTGAGATTAGTAGCATTACCCAGCTGAAATCGGATATGTCTGAACGAAAAGTGCAAATATCAGTCAATCTGTAAACTACTACACAGCGTAATCAGTTCTCTCGACAACATCCTGCTACATGCGAGGCTCCTTTCAGGGCTTGGTAGCGGGAGTTTGAGAACGAACAACGAAGAAGAAGAATTAAATCTCATGGTAAAACTTACCCGATACATGCACTAATTTCTTCAGTGTTCTCTCTAAGAAGCTGCAGTTGCGTTAGAGACGACAAAAACTCTTGGCGATAAGAAAAATATTAGCGAAACAGAAGAAACAAACGAATGAGTCATTTTTGCATTAATACCTCGCAATTAAGTATAATTACTTAAACCTAGACACAAAGTGGGTGAAAAAATAACACATTGAAGAAAAAAGGAAATAAGGAAAGGCATTGATAAACTCTGAGCAGTAGACACATGAACCTGGTCGTCACTGTAATAAAACAAACTGCCAATACTACTTGTTCCCATCGATGTTCTTTCTTAGGCTGAGAACTACAGACCGCTTCGCCACTGCTGAAGCCAAGTCATGTGCTGACTATGTGTGCTTATTTCACCCCAACAAAAAAACAACATATGCCCTACTGGAATTCGAGCCGCTGCCCTTCTTGTCGGCAGGCAGGCCTCGAAACCATTAGGCCACGCGCTCCTCATGGTTACTGTAACTTGAGATAAAGGAGCCTTTTAAAGAGCAAACTAGAATGAGTGCAAAGCTCCCGATACTTCATCAAATTCAAGGCATTATTCCATAAATATAAGCAGTAGCCCACTATCTTAACATGCACCATTATCTGAACTTAGGAGACAAAGGAAGACATGAAACTAGCCACTTGACACATTAACATCAGGTCAGGTCATCCCGTAACCAGTGAGGTCGTTGGGA
Source organism: Ariolimax columbianus (assembly GCA_036924085.1). Lineage (NCBI taxonomy): Eukaryota > Metazoa > Mollusca > Gastropoda > Stylommatophora > Arionidae > Ariolimax > Ariolimax columbianus. Next base: position 18,019,937 of record JAVGWX010000002.1, read on the forward strand.
CATACATGAAGACATCCTCACAAACCTACGCCATCCTTCTCTGTCATCGGCCGCTGCCTGTGCTTCTTCTGGTCGGAGATTGGTCCATTCTTTTGTTGTTCTCCCCTCTTTTTGGGACGCCTCTTCGTCGTCTGCATTGCACCTTTCCGTGCAAGATCGTATTTGCAAGACCATTTGATCTCCATATGTGACCGTAACAAACGAGTTTCCTTCAAAAGGCCCTATTGCTGTTGTAATTCTTTCTCGTATTTCCACATTTGTAACTCGATCTTTGTACGTGAAGTTTAGAAGCCTTTGGAAACATCTCATCTCCAAGGCCTGTATCCTCCGCAGCAGGTCATCTGTAATTGTGCATGTCTCACAAGCATAGAGGAATATAGAAAGGACCAATGTACGCATTAATCTGATAATTTAAGTTAAGTTATCATACTTGACAAAATATTGAACAGCACAGCATTAGAAACAACAAAATGAGAGGCTGCAAAGCTGCTTAATGCAGTCGACAAAGTAAATATAAAAAACAAGAAGTTTATTTGAAGCCACTCGACAGTGCCAATAATGCAATCAATCATTAGTTTTGAAAGACATCGAAGTAATTAAACATCAATAATGAAGAAAAACGAAGAATCAATCAAATCTGACATGGTCCATAACCAATAATAATATCAGTACCCACTAGAGGCCTTCTGTTACGTTCTCTTCTGTTGAATATCGACGTCACTACATTCCCTGTGAAAGGAGTCCCTTGTCATCGACGAGCCCTCTTTAGATCCCGAAATTGACAATCGCATTGGCAGGGCTACTATCACATTAGCTCGTTTTATTGCTCGTATTTAGAACAATGATAAACTTGCAGCTAAGACCAAGGTGGTGGCTTGCTATGCATGTGTCTCTGCATGATCGAATGTGGTAGTAAAACGAACAAAATATGTCAAACAAGAGCAAAGGTTCAACACTTTCATATAGGGCACCTGCGATCCATTCTTGGCATTTCATGATGGGGCAAAGTGACGAACGCAAAGGTTCACTCTCGCACTAGGCTTACAAACATGTACATTCTACTTATGCAGTGAAGACTTCGATAACGTAGTGATGTTTCGTCGCATGGAAGATGGTCGCATCCTAAAATACATTCTATATGAACAGTAGGCGGATACCAAAAGAACAGTCCTCCGACAACAGTTCAGATTCAAAGACATGTGTAAGCGGGACCTAAAAACACTACACGTGGATCTGACAGCTTGGGAAGACAAAGTCGCAGACCGATCCAACTGGAAATATACCATCAACAGCTATCTCAGATTGGACGACAAGAAATGTGAAGAAAAAACAACAACGACTCGGGGAAGAGAAAATCTAAATCAGTCAATATACATCCCCGCTCTAAGCACTGGCATCTTATTGACTATGTCCTCACCAGAAAAGGAGCAGACGATATGTGCGAGTGACAAAGGCTATGTGCGGTGCCGAGTGTTGGACAGATCACATACTCATTGTGTAAAAATTTAACCTCCACATAGAGCATAGGCGACGTGACCAGGGTCGAAAACTTGAGAAGAAACTTAATATCTTCAAATTACAAAGTGGGCTCTATGCAGAAGGCTTTTCCATGGATCTGAACAGCCGGTTGACGGACACACAGCCATGCACGGAAACAGTCGAGGACAAATGGGCCTTTCTGAAGGATGCTATCTACTCTACCGCTTCTATGTGTTTGGGTCATGCAGCTCGCAAAAACCAGAACTGGTTCGATGACAACGATGAGGCTATTAAGTTTTTTTAAACTGAAAAACATCGTTTATTTTCACCAAGACGATGCCTCCTCATTTTCAAAATGTTTGCGTTAAAAAATATTCGCAGGATTGTCCAGGACAATGCAGGATGCGTGGCTTAACAGCAAAGCTGATGACATCCATCGGTACACAGACACAAATGACTCAAAGCGGCTTTTCGATGCCCTGAAGATGGTCTATTGACTCAGGTCCTATCAATCATCTCCTGTCCTTAATGCTAATGGCATGGCACTGATGACCGACAAAGTCCACATTCTGGAGCGATGATCGGAGTACTTCAGTGCTTTCCTAAACTGTCAATCCACTATCAGTGAATTCGCCAAAACACACATGCCTCAAGTTGAGGTCATTTATAGGCTGGGTATCCCGCTTTGTACAGATGAGGTTTAGAAAGCAATCAGCTTAATGTCCAGTGACAAAGCCCATGAATCAGATGCTATACTTTCTGAGCTCTACAAGGTAGGAGGCCATGTGCTGTTACACGAGCTAACATACCTCTTTTGCTCAGTTTGGGATACAGGTCATATGCCGCAGAAACTTAAAGACGCCACCATTGTTCACATGTACAAGCACAAGGGCAATCGTCAATCTTATGATAACCACAGAGGGATCTCTCTCCTGTCTATCGCTGGAAAAATTCTAGCTCGAGTCCTGCTCAACCGCTTAACCACTCATCTCGAGCAGAAGCTACTTCTTGGCTTGCGATGGGCAACTAACTAACTAATGCCCAGTACAAGAATGATATATGTAACATTGAATGTCAATTAGTGGATGAAATACAAGCAGTGTACAAATGCAGTTGTACACGACCACGGAAACACGTGAACCTACATTTCGCACGAAATAAGATTTTATCAATGACTAGACAAAGGACAACAAACCACATGTAAAGAATTCTTGATAAATGACTGATCGATCGAAATGTCAGTACAGATCTTCCACAAGCCGGACTGGTACTCGAAATGAAATGAATACGCCCACTTTCACATTACCAAATGACGATTAAAGAGGGCTGTGCGTGGAACTGGCAACATACAGTAATCGTGTTAAAACCATTGCTTTTAAATTGTCACTGCAAATACGGTAATTGGATGCAGACTTCCATAAAAAATAAACACGGTGACAGACCCAAGTTTCAATAACTAGAGTGACATGAAAAGTACGGTGACAGACCCATGTTTCAATAACTAGAGTGACATGAAAAGTCAAACATGGTGACAGACCCATGTTTCAATAGCTAGAGTGACATGAAAAGTACGGTGACAGACCCATCCTTCAATAACTAGTGTGACATGAAAAGTCAAACACGGTGACAGACCCATGATTCAATAACTAGAGCGACATGAAAAATCAAACACGGTGACAGACCCATCCTTCAATAACCAGAGTGACATGAAAAAGTCAAACACGGTGACAGACCCATGCTTCAATAACTAGAGAGTGACATGAAAGGTCAAACACGGTGACAGACCCATGTTTCAATAACTAGAGTGACATGAAAGGTCAAACACGGTGACAGACCCATGTTTCAATAACTACAGTGACATGAAAGGTCAAACACGGTGACAGACCCATGCTTCAATAACTAGAGCGACAGGAAAAGTCAAACACGGTGACAGACCCATGTTTCAATAGCTAGACCGACATAGACTGAAGGAGAAGTTTATACTTCTCTCATGCAGAAGTTCATTATCACAAATTCGGTTTTGTGTTTTGTCTTGTAGTCATGATGTTCTTCTCCACGTTGTTAACGCTTCGTCAATCTGGTTGATGTTGTAATAACGTACTTCATCCGATTAAGTCCATCGTTCACGCTGATATATAGAGAATGTACCATCAGATTTACGCATCTATGGGGATACCCACTCCATTGTTCTTAAGATTTTTAATTATTTCAGTCTCTACACTGTACGTGTTCACAATTGTTTAAAATTTGCTGGATCTACAGAGGTTACTTACACAAATCGTATGTACCATAGCATAACGCGGATTTTGTTGTTGCTTAGATGTTTGCCATAGCATAACGCGGTGGCTTACGTTTCTACCTTCCATTGAAATGATTAGAAGTATTTTTCCCGCTCTAAATTCTTTATTTTTGTCTCATGCCACACACACACACCTACACCCCTCCCCTTAGGGTTTTAAAACTTGTCATTGATGATGATTGTAATGAGATTATTCTTATTCCTTGTTGAACAGTGCAGTCAGTCCTTAACTCCTATAATAAGATATTTGAAATAAATAACAATTCTTTAATTGATGTTCTTGAAAGTCTGGCTTCTGTAAGGAATGTTCTGGTGAAAGAAGTAGATATCAATTCATCTCCCTCAGAGTTAAGGAATTGTTGGAGAATAAGGAAGAAGAAGGAGATGCCGATACATGTAGAGTTTCTCATACCAAAAAAAATATCCAGAATTTATTTTCCTCACGTACTGAATACTTGGACATGTAGCTGAAATCCTTAAGATGAACGTCTTTAAGAATACCAGTTGATTGTTATAGGGTGGTTTCCACAATTATGTACCTTAATACCAAAGAAGTGTCTACCTTCATACCAACGAAGTGTGTCTACCTTCACACCAAAGGTGTGTTTTCCTTCATACCAAAGAAGTGTGTCTACCTTCACACCAAAGGTGTGTCTACCTTCATACCAAAGAAGTGTGTGTACCTTCACACCAAAGGTGTGTCTACCTTCATACCAAAGAAGTGGCTACCTTCATACCAAAGAAATGTCTACCTTCATACCAAAGAAATGTCTACCTTCACACCAAAGGTGTGTCTACCTTCATACCAAAGAAGTGTGTCTAACTTCACACCAAAGGTGTGTCTACCTACATACCAAAGAAGTGTGTATACCTTCACACCAAAGGTGTGTCTACCTACATACCAAAGAAGTGTGTATACCTTCACACCAAAGGTGTGTCTACCTTCACACCAAAGGTGTATCTACGTTCACACCGAAGAAATGTCTACCTTCATACTAAAAAAAGAAGGGGACGGCGTGGCCTAGTGGTTAAGTGGCACGGCTCACAACCCGAAGGTGCTGTGTTCGATACCCAACACATTACCGGCCGTTACCCCGGGGAAGCAAACCCTTAGAAAATGCAGGAGGAAACAGATCCTTACATAAAATGCATGCTGAAGGCGGATGCACTGGGCCGACAGGCGCAAAATAAAAACCACCTTGGGGATTATAGAAATAAGGCGAACGCAAACAAAAAAAACAAAAAAAGTGTGTGTACATAATGTGAAATGTTTTGACCGATTTTGTGATTTTTTTTAAAAATGTGCATCAGAAATTAAGGATATTGATGTTTCTGTTCATTGTATCTGTTCATTGTAACGAAGCAAGGCCTAATTATTTTACCAAGTATAATAATGGAGAGTTGTTCTCAGAGCTGTTAGTAATTTCTTTAATTTTCTCATCCATGCCACCACATAATGCATTTGTTGAAAGACTTTTTTCAATGTTAGAGAAACAATGGTCTAAGAATAGAAATTCCCTTACTATTGATTGTAAGAGGCTACTGTTCACAAAATTCAATTTCAGTGGCATGCTATGCAAAGATTACCATTCATATATTTTAAAAACCAATATGTTGCTAAGAAAAAAATGCATCAGTTAGAAAAAATATTAAAGAATGCAGATAAATGCAAATAAAATACACTGAGAAAAATTAAAGCATTTTATTATTCATACCTTATGTAAATCTTTCATGTGTATCATAATTTTTTACCTGCTCTATGACAATCAAGCAATGTAAATAAAGAAATAAGTTGTTAACCTGATCCTATTGGTATCTACATAACATTTGTCCAGGAATGTTATTTATGATGGTCACACGTGCTTTCTTTGTTCCTAGTACGTTGGACACTTTTGTAGCAGATGCTAAGCAGTTATTTCGTCAGTGTCACATACACATGTATATGTGTGTCCTATTCTTAGTTTGGTGAACAGATGGTATCTCAATCTGTAATGGCCTCTGCTGAGTCTAAAGATGACTACCTTCTGAGCTCTGTTGAGTTGGTAATTTGCGACATTTGGTTGACAGCAATTTTATTCATTACATTTTTACAAGAGTGCGAACCATAGAATTGTTTGTGCCTTATTTTTCTACAAAGTTCCCGTGCTTGGCAACATACGCTGTCCCCCTGTCCACTAGCTTGCCGATGCCCATTAACTTAACGTCTTAGATTAACGTCTTTGTACTGGTTTAGAAGACTACAGAGTCTGTATACAGCCAGTTTCTAGGAGTGTGGTTTTTAAAGATGTGCGAGTCCATCGTAATAGGCTCAAACACTAGAGCTAAGTAGACCTGCAGCCAGCTAGGCGCCATCTATAGCTGGTCTTAACAAACCACCTGGGAAAAGGTACAAATAACGTGGATACATTTTTAACTTTAATTTTGTCCGAGCAGCGAATTTTTAACGTGCTCGAGACTGATCACAGGAGTCCGATCTCACTACCCAGAGATCAGGTGAATTTTTAACAGAAGATCCACGTGGAAAAAATCACGGTCCTCGCCGTGATTCGAACACGCGATCTCCGACACCCGAGGCGGAACCTTCCATCGAGACCACTGAGTTCCCTCAGAAAATAAAAGTCTTTTGGTATGACCTATAGCCAATATTATAGCGCCTCCATTACCTAGTTGTGAGCTGTCTTGGGACTCATCTGCTTCACACTTTCATATAACCGAGGTCATCATGTACAATTTTGTGCGCAGAGCCATGACTCGTGTTGAAATCTACTTCTGTTGTATCAATAGTGACTTGTCTGTTGCCACGGACTAACTGGTTGGTCTGCTGTTCCAATGTGTCAGTTGCCAAGCCTGCTGGTCTCCCACTCCGTGGGTCGTCAATGACGTTTTGTTTTTCATTTGGAAATATTTTTATCCACTCATACACTCTGCTCTGACTCAAACATCCGTCTACATACTGAACCGTCATTTTTCTGTAGATTTCAGTTTTAAAATCCTCTAATAACAAAAAACCAATAGCTTCTAGTTGTATTTTCATGGTGCAAGTCAACATTGCTACTGTCTTGTTACGACTTTATTGCGCATGCACATACTCCTCGATCGTCCCAATCCCTACATAGAGTATTGCTAGTAAGTCCCATTTTGTGTCCTGAAACAAGATATTCCATTGTGCATACTCTTCCAGGAACTTTATTATAAACTTTCTATTACTTTATATATATATATATATATATATATATATATATATATATATATATATATATATATATATATATATATATATATATATATATAATAACAATAATAATAATAATGTTCGCTTACGCGTCTGAGGCCAGCTGCGTCGGTCGGCCACATCCATGACCCATAGCTGTGGGGTATATATATATATATATATATATATATATATATATATATATATATATATATATATATATATATATATATGTATATATGTATATATATATATATATTGTTATTATTATATCCTACGACGTCAGAAGTGGATTTGGCAGTATGGCAGTAAGGTTTGAACCGCTTTGGCAATATCTTCAAAATTTGATTTTGGCCGAGAGGTGGCAATGGGAGATCAGTCTGACAAAATGGATTCAGTCATGAAAGTGCTTTATAAACAAAGGTGTTTTATTGAATTCCTCCATGCGGAAAAAGTTGCACCAACTGACATTCATCGACGCTTGCTGAACATTTAGAGAGACCAACCAGTGGATGTTAGCATGATGAGGCGGTGGGGTGTACGTTTCAGCAGTGGCGAAAGCGACATGAAGGACAAGCCTCTTTCCGGGCGGCCATGCACAGCTGTCACACCATGCAACGAAGAAGGTCTCGACCTTCTCATCCGCGCAATTCGGAGAATTACAACCAGGGGAACTGTCTACTGAGCTGGATATCGGCTTCAGTGCGTTGGAAGCAATAGTAGCAACGTTGGAACATTAAAGTTTGCGCAAGATGGGTCCCACGAATGCTCTCACAGGAACAGAAAGAGCATCGCATGCAAGTTGTCATGACCTCTTGAACCATTACGAGGAAGAAGGTGAGTTTTCAGGATCGCATCATCACTGGTGATGAGACGTTGTGACACCACTACGATCCTGAGTCAAAACTGCAGTCCATGAAGTGGCGACATTTGAATTTCTCATCAAGGAAAAAGTTCAAGAAGCAGCCATCAGCGGGTAAAATGATGTGCACTGTCTTTTGTGATAGTAAAGGGGTAATCCTTCTTTAATTCTTGGAACCGGAACAAGCCATCAACTCTGATCGTTACATTGCGACGCTGACTAAGCTGAAGGCTCGAATTTCCAGAGCCATGCCAAAGAAGAAGACAACACGTCTTTTGCAACAAGATAACGCCTGGCGGAATACCAATTTGAAGACTGCTGAATACATTGTCAGTCTTGACAGGACTGTCCTACCACATCCACCATATAGTCTTGGGACACCTTCTGACTTCCATCTGCTCGAACCAATGACAGATGGACTGCGTGCGCTACATTTTCCTAGCAACGACGCCGTCATGGCGACATTGCAGCTGTGAAACAATGGTCACCTCTGAAGGTGCACATTTTTACGAGCGTGGCATGTATGCTCTTGTTCATCATAGGAGAAAATGTATAGCCAAAGGTGGTGCCTATATTGAAAACTAATTTTTTTAAAGGCAAGACCTTGCTCTATAAAAGGGTGTTATTGTGTTCTTTTTATCCGTTATGGTTTTCATTTTAAAAATAGGAGGTAGCTTTACATTCAGAGCGCTCCCCTGCATATACTTATATATTTATTCCCCTCCCCCAAAAATGCAACCTGAAGCTGTGCACGAACTACCGAACTATCGCACTGATCAGCCATGCTAGCAAGATACTCCTGCGAATCCTATTAAGAAGGATAGAGAAAAGGTTTGAATCTGAAATTCACGTAGTCCAGGCAGGTTTTAGGAAAGACAGAGGGACCCGGGACCACATATTCAATTTAAGGAATATCTATGAAAAATGTAGAGAGTTTAATGTAGACATGTACACATGTTTCATTGATTACACTAAGGCCTTCGACACGGTAAAACATCAAAATCTGTGGAGAATCATGAAGGAAATGGGGTTTCCTTTGCATATAGTCCATCTCATTGAAACATTATACCAAGATCAACAAGCCGCTGTCCGAGTATCTGGGCAAACATCAGATTGGTTTGCAGTACAAAAGGGAGTCCGACAGGGATGTATACTCTCACCTTATCTGTACAACATATATGCGGAATGTATATTGAGAAATGTGCGAGAAGATGAGAACATTGAAAGTTTCGACCCATTTACGATTGGGGGGTACGAGATTCCAGAGTTACGATATGCAGATGACACAGTGATACTATCAAGAAGTGCGGAAGGGCTAGAGCAGCTACTTTCAGCCGTTAATGGACATAGTAAAGATCAAAATCTGTTCATAAACATAAACAAAACAAAGATAATGACCACCGATAAAACACAATGTCAGCATACATTTACAGTGGGTGGTGAGGAAATAGATCAGGTTACACATTTTGAATATCTGGGCTCCAGAATCGACAAAAATGGTGACTGCTCGAAAGAAATCAGAAGAAGACTAGCTATGGCAATGCAGAGACTGAACAGCCTGAAGAAATTATGGCAGGGCACCAACAAAACGATAAAAGTAAAAGTCTGGAGAGCCTGTGTTTTTCCTGTGGCAGCTTATGGCTGTGAAGCATGGACGATTACCAAAACTTCTAGACAAAGAATCGAATCCTTCGAGTCAAAATGTTACAGAAAGATCCTCAGAATACCCTGGACAGAGAAAAGAACAAATGTAGACATTCGGCAAGAGTTGAGCATAGAGGAGAACTGGTTTATCAATTCCATTTTGGCTAGAAAATGCAAATACTTTGGTCACATCAAGAGACACAACGGTCTTGAGAGGACGGTGATGGAAGGTATGGTGCCAGGCAAAAGAGGAAGGGGTAGACCAAGAAGACGATGGCACCAAGATATCCAGGAGTGCCTGAGTATGACAGTGGCGGAAGCTGGAGTTTTGGCAAGGGAACGAGTTTCTTTCAGACAGACTGTGATGGGAGCGACGTTCTACAAAGGACATGCTACATGATGATGATATATATATATATATATATATATATATATATATATATATATATATATATATATATATATATATATATATATATATATATAGTTAGTAGCCCCTTTTCAGTCATGTCTGACTAGGTTGATGCGACTTTGGAGCTGCAACTTTCTATTGAGTTTTTGGTTTTCCTTTTCCTTTTGGCATTGTCTTTTCCCTTCCCAGTGATACATGAGCTTATTTTCGCTCAGTCTAAAGTAGCTCTTCAGGTTGCATCTTTATTTAGATCGGTCTGCAGCTATGTCTTCTCAAGATGTCAGATCCATATCCAGAGCCTTCATGTCCCACTTTCATGCGCCTTTGAACTGCATCTGTGGTCGGCCAGCTGTTCTTTTACCACACGTCAGCTGCCCAACGAGAACATCTTTTGGGATGCGACCGTTTTTCATGCGACGAACATGACCAAGCCATCACAGCCTTCTTTGGCGAAGGAGGGTGTGCATGCCTGGAATACACGTCCGCATTTGTCACCCTGTCTCTCCATGAGACGCCAAGGATGGATCTCAGGCGCCGTAGGTAAAAGGTGTTAAGCCTATGCTCTTGTTTGGCAAACGTTGTCCACGTTTGCTGCAATATAGAAGCGTACTAACGACATAGACATTGTAGTCTATGCATTGGTATTGGCTGTAAGTTTGGGGTTTTCTCAGACACGTGTTGTGAAACGAGAAAATTTGGTAGCAGCCCTGCCAAAGCGAATGCCTATTTAGGGTCTAGGAAGAGCTTATACATGTAAGCTTTAGGTACGTGGACTGGTCTACAGTTCCCAGTTCATAGTTATCGATAGTGATGGTTGGGGTGGTATCTACATCTTGTCCCAGCACATTTGTTTTATTCAAGCTTATTGTAGGGCCGAAATTTCTGCACGCCTGTGAGAAGCGATCTATCGATTTCTGGAGTTCATGCTGACTGTGAGTGACAAGTCTAGCGCCATTGGCAAATAATAAGTCCCTAACAGTAACTGGCAGAATGGTGAAAGGCAGGCGACAAAGAGATAACCCCAAAAAGAGGTGGGAAGACAATATAAAAGAATTGACCAATCTCCGACCAGAGGAGGTACAGGCAGCGGCCGCTAACAGAGAGGGATAGAGTGGTGGGGATGACTTCATGTGTGCCTAAACGATATTACCGGTTACGGGATGACCTGACCTGACAGTAACATCCCCGATCATGGTTTTAGCTTTGAATCTCGCAAGATTAAAGAAATGCGTGCTTCAGTAGCAGAGCAAAAACCATTTCAATTTGTGTTTGAAATAGTGTGTGTATATATGTGTATATATACATACATAATGTATAGTATACATATATATATATATATATATATATATAAGTGTATATATATATATATATATATATAAAAGTATATATATATATATATGTATATACAAATATATATATATATATATATATATATATATATATATATATACAAGTATATATGTAGATATATATATATATGTATATATATATATATATATATATATATATATATATATACACACACACACACACACACAAGTATATATATATACATACATACATATATACTTAAGGATGTTTAAGATGGCTGGCTGGTCAGTCAAAGATTTCACCAGGCAGCATGGTCGAACTACAGTCATTCAATTTATATTAACAAATTTAAACTAGGCACTAATTCCCTTTTATTTCTACGTAACAGTGCGCACCAAACCAAAATATATTGTATTACTTACACCGTATTAGTCTATTTCTTGTTATAAAAAAATGTACGTCTGTCAGAGGCAATGCGTTTGTGTGCAAGAGAATAAGGCAAACGTGAATATAGAATGTGTCAATCAATTAAATCAAATTGTTTCAGCTCCACGTGGAACATAGGTCTTCCAACAAATACTTACCACGTCTAGAAACGTCGACTTGTCCGTATCTTCTGCAGTTTTTCAGGCTTCAGGTTTCTACAGGTGGGAGTAGCCACTCACGTGACAAACCCCCCTTAGTCGTCTATTACGACATGCCTGCCAGGTTACCGTGGTCCTTTAATGCTTCCCTGTCCCGCCTCAGAAGCAAGTGGATGTATATATCAATAAATTAAAGACATAGACGTGTTTGTGTACACAAGAGATTTACTCCGTAGTTAATGGGCATGGGCAACAATAAATATTGGCTGTAACTTTTGGGCGAACTTATCAGTAAATGGAGTGTAGTTAGTGAGTGGTTTGCTAAATCAATGGAGAATAAAGTTAGTGAGAGTATCGATCAATAAATGGTGAATGTAGTTAGTGAGTGTATCGATCAATAAATGGAGAATAAAGTTAGCGTGTGTATTGATCAATAAATAAAGAATAAAGTTAGTGAGTGTTTTTATTAATAAATAAAGAATAAAGTTAGCCATCAATAAATAAAGAATAAAGTTAGTGAGTGTATTGATCAGTAAATGGAGAATGCAGTAACTGAGTGCAGTCATCAGTAGATTGTGTGCACCTGAATATACATAATTTCGATTCAACCTTAAATGGCAGTAAATATTTGCACTATAAACCATATTTATTTCTTCACAAAATTCAATTCCCTTTACTGTGTTACAGGACATCAACAATGACAAGCTGTGTACAAAAACAGCTGTCTAGTTATGTGTCTAGTGACTATGTGTTTTCTATGAAGACACTCGAGTTATCTAATATCAGTGTACAAGTCTGTCTCTGACAGGCAATACAGTTGGCCGACTTTGAAACAGTCACAAAATCTGATATATGCAGTAATTCTGATATTTGTAGGAATATAAGTCTTAGATACTCTAAAATAAACTACTTGATCCTTCTTAGCAGCGTTCTATTACTTTATGGAAGCTACTAATATCTATGTTCTTATGGAAAACCATTAGCTACACACAAAAAGTAATAAGCGTAGATCAAGTAGTTATTCAGGACAAACAAACCATTCTAACCACTTATGATATTAGAGTCAGTTGAGTATGTCAACAATATCCACTCGTAGCACGGCACCTAAATGTATCATCTGTCATCCCAAGAGCCCACTCAAAGATTCAAGCACTCTGTAGTAATTAATTTTGTGAAATTGTTTTGTTTTGATTTGTTTTTCTGTGTCATCACTAATTTATATTCAAAATAAAACTTATAATTCTGTAATATTGTAAGTCTGATATTTTACCAGGCAGATTTTGTGACTGAGGCAGATAGCCAAAAACTGTTGTCAACTATTGTCAGTCATGAGGACAGTACACCTTGCCAGCAATATGTCATTAACAACGCAGAAAAAACTAATGCTCTTAAAATATTAATAAAACATCTAAAAAATATTCACATCCCTTTAAATAAAAACAATAATACGTTTGAGTAAAAACTGCACTAAACGTCATCATTTTTAAAAAAGCGCGAAAACAAGGGTAATTTCCCATTGACAGAGAAAAGCAGTCTGTTGCGCGAAAACATCAAAATGGAATTGATAAACTATATCTAATAATTTCAATGTGATTTTCAAAACATATTGGTTATAAACCATATTAGAAAGGAAATATTCCATTTACTTTACCCGACACTTTTGTTTAAACAGATGTTCTGAAATGCAGCTTTTAAAATTGCATGTTCATATTTGTGTTTCTGAATGACTAAATTCGGTTTTTAAATTCTTCTTGAAGTGTTAGTACATTTGTTAATAGTCCGGTGCTTTAAAAAAAATATTATGTTAAGGCCGGTGCTTTTCTTGAACTGATGCCCCTTTTTTTGGAAGGAGTGCTTTTCAGCACCGCAAAAGAGTTTAGATGTGGATGACGAGCTAATGTTGTTATGACTCACGATCTCTAATATAACTTAAAAACCTGTTGCTGTACCTTCTCCTAAAGAATGTTTGAACCGTAGCTAACAACAGTTTTAGTATCTGTTATGTTCTTAATTAATTACCAAGTTTGATACGGAATGCGAAGCTGTTATTTTGTAACGCAAAATCATGTTCGTGTTCACGTTTCTTAATCGTTTTAATCTTGTCCAAAAGTCTGTTAAAGTATTTCAAGAAAATAGATCCCAAAACACGAGTTTCTTGTTTAGTTTGTCTCCCACTTAGGACGTTTGAGTGGCATTAAGGTAGAGCTCTTGTATTTTACAGCAAAAGTGACAGGTTCGATGTCCCTTTCTATCGACCAAGTTGAAAAAGGATCTCAGGTATTTTAGTGTATTGTAATGAAAAACGGCGAGGAAGGGGACTGGCCACTCGCCTCATAAAACGCTAATGTCTGTTACAGTGAAGTCTCCAGCGCTTTATCCCTGACAGCAACATCTGCTTTACCTTTAACGATCCAAATTGAGAAGTAAAGAACATTGACTTATACACAGAGTCGTTTTGGTTATTTGAAGAGATGTTTAGTGGCTTGCTGCATACCCGAGCCGTTGTGGTATAGCTCTAACGATGACTGATTGTGTGGTCTGATCTAGTCGTTGTCTATTGTCCCTGTGCTTTTGATATTTAATAACTGTTTTGTTGATGTGTCAGCGATGACACGAACTGCTTTTCTTCTCCGATGTTGCTGTTCCTTTGGAAAGCGTCAAGTCACTCCAGCCATGAAAAGGGCAGATTTGTTTTGGACTACTTCGGTATTGTCCTTCTGAATTTCCTATACTATGTCTACAAGCCATTCAGACAACAACAACTTTATTTATTTCTGTTTATCCTGTTCTGTCTGACTGTTGTTGTACACATTTTTGTTAACTAAAGTGACACGTATGTCGTTGTTGTTGTTGTTTAAAGGATCACCATCATTGCTGCGAAGATGTGTGGCTCTTATCGCTTTAATCTCAATTTATTAATAAATGAAGAAACTGGAAATTAATATTCCATTAACAACTGAAAAAACTGACGTATTTAGGTTTTTTACAATGTGTGACACCTCTGCTCGAAAGGAACAACTCTCGTGAGCCAATGTCGATATTTATTAAATTAGAAGGTCGATTTTCAAGACGAAATTGTAAAGCCTGTTGTATGAATTAATTTCCTTTGACAGATCGTATCGTGTTTTCCAGCAGTCTCATAGCATAATTACACAACATTGCTGTATTTCAATATCGTGAAATTCGCCGAGAATTGTTACAGCCATTTTTTTTTGTTCGCTTTTATAGGCGATCGTTAAAAGCTTTCAGCATCGGTTACGTAAATGTAAAATACAAGTACAAACTAAGTGAGGCGATCTTTGATTTATGGTTGGCTCAACAACTATAACTAAAATGCAGTTATTATATCTTAAATATAACTCATTTTTGATTAATAAACCAATATTAATATTAAAATTATATATGCCTGGGGGGCATTCAGTGCTGCGTGAGAAAGGGAAAGGGAGGGGTTTTCCAAATAGTTACGTCTATGTTCGCTATCAGTGTAGTATTGATACACGTGAGTTGTCTAGGAGAGCAAAGCAATCACGAATAGCATTTCATAGTAGAAACAAAGCATCGAAATTTATCCGCTGAAACCATTACTTAACAAACGGGCAACTAACAACTGATTTTCTTCAAGAACACACCTAATTGGATTGTTTAACATGAAACAGTTGTGAATGTCTGCCGTCAATCAAAGTGCTGCAGACATAACAGGGCTAACAGATCTTATCAGCTCATATGAGCGACAGATATTCACAATAGTGATCGATGTCTTTTTGTGTGGGCTAGTCGGCCTTTTAGGAGCTGTGGGAAACGTTATCAACTTGGTCGTATTCTATAAGCAAGGTCTAGATACGACCATCAACATTAGCTTCTTCGCTATGGCCATATCTGATCTCTGCAGCCTTATATTTCAGATGTGGTACCTTATATGCGTTATCCCTTATTTTGAGAGTTTAGATATTCCTATGATATATTCCGATGTCCAATATCTTATAGGTGGAGTTCCTCGTGAGGTGTTCGCTAGGGTTACCTGCTTGATCACCGCCTATATCACAGCTGAGAGATGTTTTTGTATAGCATTTCCCTTAAAGATCAAGCAGATTATCACCCCAAACAGGACAACGACGATAATAATATGTATTTACGCAGTGATATGGACCTACGCAATGCCTTTATTCTTTATCGCCTACCTTGAGTGGAAGTTTTACCCAGAGAATAACCGAACTCTTCTCGCTGCAGCAGCTACAAGTAATAAGGATATAGTAGAAGGCATTATATACATTATCCACGCTTTTTTTGGAGTTATATCCTTAATCGCGGTTGTGTTGTTCACGTCCATCTTAATACGGAAACTTGGAGAGAAAAGCGCTTGGCGACAAACGGTCAACGCTGATCGGGATAAATCTGAGACAATGTCTAAACGAGATCGAAGTACAATGACTATGGTTGTGTTGATCGCTAGCATCTTAATAATATCTTACATACCTGCCGTGTTACTATCTGTAACCACCTTTTGTCAACCTGAATTCAGTACAGCCGGGCAATACTCTAACATGTTCAAAATTCTATGGTCAGTTGCCCTTCTTTTTGAAACTCTTAACTCTACAGTTAACATATTCTTGTATTTCGAGATGAGTTCAAAATATAGACAAATATTTTGGGATATATTTACAATATGCAACTCTCTCCAAAAAAAATGTGCAGCTGAGGCGTGAATACACACACACCAAAGAAACATACCTATGGCACAGATTATTGTCTTGTATGAACTAACACATGGTTAAATCGGGTTATCTTATGAAAGTGGTAATACCGAGATTCAGCGTCATCTATGGTAAGGCAGTTCAAGTCGGACGGTTAAGAGATTGAGAGTGTCTGGATTTACATATTTGTCTGGTTCTGGTGTGGCAATGTTATCATTTATAAATAATGGAATATAAAGAAGAAATGAACGTGTACATTGTGATGGTTTAAATAGTGTGTTTAATTTTTTTGAAAATATTCATAAACACCTGGACTTTTATATAAAAAAATTAAATAATTAGAAAAAAGTGAAAGCAGAATCACTGAGATGTGAAGAACAACAATACTCAAAGTTTTTTCTCTTCATATTCGTCATTATCACCTTGGGCAGATAAGCCATCATGCAATCCTCTCCAATCAGACTAGTTCTTTTTTCTCCATCTCCAATCAGAATAGTTCTATTTTCTCCATCTCCAATCAGAATAGTTCAATTTTCTCCATCTCTTTAAAGCTACACGTCATTTTTCTTGTATAGGTCACTAGGATTTTTCACCGTGTATTATTTTGTTTTCTTTTGCATATTTGTTCTCTGTCGTTGTACAACTCAGATTGTCTGTTTGTATTGGCTTCGAACTTTGACAGTGTGGTCTAACAAACACCACATTTGTCCTAAGATTTCCTATTTCACCTATCTGTGTCTGTGCCCTCTTCTCTTCCATAAGGGAACTCAGTGGTTTCGAGGTTAGGTGTCCGCCTCGGATGCCGGAGGTCGCGTGTTCGAATCATGGTGGAGACTGAATTTTTTCACCTGGATCTTCTGGTAAAAATTGCCCTGATCTCTGGGTAGTGATATCGTACTCCCGTGTTCAGTGCCGAGCACGTTAAAAATCTCTTGGCAGTTGGAATTTTGATTAAACTCAACCTTAATAAACTTTTACAAGTTTTTTTTCATGTTTTTTTTTCGAAATTAAAAGAACAGGCTTAAAATTCGCTGCCCGAATTAATTTCAAATTTAAAAAATTCAAAAGTAATTTGTACCTTTCCCCATGTGGTTTGTCAACAGCAGCTATAGATGGCGCCTAACTGGCTGTAGGTCTACTTATCTTTAGTGTTTGAGTCTATTAACATGGGCTCGGACATCGGTAAAACCGCCCCCCCCCCCGAAACTGGTTGTATTCAAACTATGTAGAAACTTCTAAACCAGTATAAAGACGTTAAGTTAAGTGTAAGCTTTTCGTTATGAATCAAAACTTTGTTGGAAAAGAGTGGAAAACAGCCAAAGTCAGAACCTTGCAAGTATAATCTTATAGATAGATAATTGAAAAGAAAAAAAAAAGAAATCTCCCAAATCAGAACAATACTTTTATAGAATTGGACCGGATTGAACCACTGAACCTCAAGAAAGACTAACAATTCCACGTAGCACAAGCAAAGTGAAAATAACACAAAATGAAAATAATACAATGGAACTGCAGAGGCCTACACAAAAACTTTAAGCCATACCTAGGACTGGCCAATCTGGGAAAAGAAACAATAATATATGCGATTCAAGAAACCATGCTCAACCCAACCAAAAGACTCAATATTCCAAAATACAATATAGTTAGGAACGATAGAGAGACAGGAGCGAAAGGAGGAGTAGCCTTTATAGTAAATGAAGAATACAAAATAATGGACTGGGATCCATTTAATACCGAAAACCTAGAATGCCTATCCATTAAAATAGACAGTAGTCCAGCGAGCATCACAATAATATACATATACAACCCAAGAGGAAAATTCACCACAAATGACATGGAAACAATCAAAGCACAAATAAACAATAGAACAATCATAGTGGGGGATTTCAACGCATCCAGCATTAGGAGGAAGCGCCATAGACACGGCAGGGAAACAAATAATGACCTTCTGCGAAGAAAACAATCTAATAATAATAAACGATGGGTCAATGACCAGAATAAATAACAATCCAAATGGATCAGATACGGCTATAGACATCACAATAATGACGCCAAACTTAGCAACCTTCAAATGGGAAGTTCTGGATAATGCAGGATCAGACCACCCGCCCATAGCAATTTATTTAAAAGAAAAATACATACGAAACACTGGATCAATCAGACCCTATTTCAACCACCATAAGGCAGACTGGAACGGATTCCATGAAGATCTGCTCAGATTCAAAAGAGAAGACTTAATCTCAGATAACGTAGACGTATTCAACCATAACCTAACAACCAACATCCTGCAGATAGCAATAAAGCACATACCCAACAAAAACATGCCAGCTAACTTAATACAATCCACAGGAAAAGAAAACCATTATGGTAACCGTAAAAACAACAAAACACCTGTACCCTGGTGGAATGAGGAATGCACTAACCAAATAAAAAAAAGACAAAAAGCTCTAAAGAAATACAGGAAATACAAAACAGAAGACAACCAAAAATCTTACCAAACAATTAAAAAAGAAACAGAGAAAGTAATAGAAAAAGCGGTACTGCATTGAGTTTTTGAAAATTTATCACATTTTTTAATTTGGCAAATTTCAAAAATTGTAACTGTTCAATTTGGTGGTCAATAAGTATGATTCTCTTGTGTTTATAGACACAATTGAATGAAGAACTTGTTGGTGTCGGTGTTGTTGCTGTGTGTTTGTTGGTTTCTGAGATACAAGAAGATGAATGTGAAATTTTCGGAAAAATTTAAATATTTGGACCTTCCCGGATAAGGCCTAGGCGCTCCGATGGAAAACCATGGAAACCATAACAAAGAATCGATACTGTGTTTACAATATCGACAGAACTGTTGGTTTCCAATTCAAGCGTAGTTCTGTCATCTAAACAAGTAAAATGGGCGGATGTACAAGATAAAGGTCTTTCCCAACAACCTACTTCACCTTTCCCCCAAAAAAAGTCGGCCTGGCCCAATCGGCGGAAAAATAATAAATCGTACAAAAACCATTTGTGATCTAGCATGCGGTGCTTTTACCGGCAAAAATCGTGTGTAGATGAACGTGACGAATCCAGCAGTATAAAAATGACTATTGGTATGGTCACCGTACTTAGAGAAACAAAATATCAAATTTTTTCTTGTTGATAGCTTGACGAGCTGGGCGTCTCAGACATCCTGGAGCGTGCTAAAGGCTCAACCTTTCTGAAATTCTATGACCACACAGTCTTCCATACCAAAATAATTGTGTGTACAGCTGTCACTTAGTTGGGTGCAGCTGTGTTGTTTTTGGTTTTTTTGTGGACCCAAAAGAGACCTTGATGCTGGTTTGTGAGTTTTGTGGGCAATTGATGAATTTGCACAAGCCTCACGGAGGTGGATGTTCCATTTTATGGCATCATTATTGGCAGCTCCTGGCTCTGATTTACGGAAGGCAATACCATTCATCTCTTTGCTCAATACATGAAGAGAATGGTCTCCCTGTAGGACAGACGTGTGCCCTCTAGCCATGTACCGGAGCGAGCAGAAATGCCCTGCTGACATGTGCGACCATCTCTAAGCGTTCTTGGTGGGCTGTTGGAGACATAGCAGGTCTTGACACTTTGTTTGGTGCGCAGTCCGACGATGCGTAAGATTCGTCTTTCCTGCGATGACTGCACACGGGGTTATTCTCTTGCGGTGCAGGAGGTCCATTTGCCACGTGCGGAGTTGGATCTGAAAATGACAGTGGTATACCTCGCGACTTAAAAAATGTGGTGCTTCGTGTGGTTACATTCTACTAAATTTGACCTATTGTGGTCCGTGGGTAAATTAACACACAGGTGCCCATGTGGCGATAGACTCGGTGGATTGCTCTAGCTTGGCCACAGTTTTCTGTGTCGCCTGTGCCTTGAACGTGGTGATCGGTGGTCGATGCTTGTGGATTCAGTGGGAAGATGCGTCGACTGATGATGAATCGGACTCACACTACAATTAGCCCATCTGTTATGTAGCAAGTGGGTGTGACAATTCACGAACGCTACAGTGTGCACACATGTAGATGTGCACATATGTAGGTGTGTAGATATGTAGGTGTGTAGATATGTACGTATGAGTATATATATGTGGACATTTTAATTTATACTTATGTATGTATTTATAGGTTTATATATGTATATCCCTTCTGCGGGCATCCTCACCACTATATATACACACTTAATATAATTATACTACTACTACATCAACCTTTTTTATCTATAATTATTTAATCAATTATCTACCTTTCTATTGTTCTTCTGTTCCCGAGCCTACCACACATTCAACACATAATTGACTGCGAGAGCTAGAGGGCACAGGTGAGATGAGGGATCTACAAGGTGACACACAAATCAGTGAATCGCTTACAAGTTGGAGTACATGGATGCGATGGGAAAATATATGAGAGCAGGCAAAACCTGATACACCAAGACCAGACAGAAGGAAGTCAACACAGATGGGCCTCACAACAGAAGGAAGACACTTTTCAATTAATTTATATTGTACTCTTAATCCTTATGTATCAAGTATATTGTTTGTCATATTTCCCAATCATTCCATCTCATTCATTCTCGTTGTATACCTCACTACACTGCTATCTTCACAATTGTGTATAAAATGTATGATGGGGTTTCATATTTTTTTTTTAAATAGAAAAAAAAAAAAAACAGGAAACAAAAAAAGAGATCCGAATCAA
The DNA here is from genome assembly GCA_036924085.1 of Ariolimax columbianus. Lineage (NCBI taxonomy): Eukaryota > Metazoa > Mollusca > Gastropoda > Stylommatophora > Arionidae > Ariolimax > Ariolimax columbianus. The sequence continues at coordinate 18,041,133 of JAVGWX010000002.1, forward strand.
GTATGACAGAAAATAAATATACTCAATCCCAAAATGGTCCCAGGAAAACAATTGCGCATATTTATGCAAATACCTACGGCGGACAACTAGGAACATCAAAAGCGAGGAACAACGGGAGGAACATCACGGAAACACCAGGTTAGGTACAAACAGATACACACACGCATCCAAGCACTGGTTTATGCGTCTTAATATCGCCCAAATTGACTACGATCTGGGGTGGAATAGGCGCGCCTCCGCCAGTAGAAACTAGTGAGGCAAACACATAAAATAAAACTAAAAAAAAAAGCTTTTCGTTTTTAACTCTGCCGATAGAATAGTGTGAGACCAAGGAGTTCTGAACTTGGTTTACAGACTCAACGTACCAGGTTCAAATAACATCCTGCTCAATTTGGCGGACCGGGCATGCCGGTTTTTTTCATGACATAACCGGTTCTGACAACTGATCCAGCTGCAAATGGATACCCGACGAAGGCATGAAGAAGTTTCAGAGCCACGGTTGGAGTTACAAAATTCGTGCTGTCACTGGCACCTTCGGCAATGAAAATAACTTAGAATATATAGGGGCCCAAAAGGCCAAATATAACATTTGCGACCTTAACAAGTTGGAAGTCTCCGGTTGTCCGGATTTCTGCATTATGGATTTTCAAAATGTCACTGCATTAGTTCGGATAAGGACTAATACACCACTTGATTGCCGAGGGCAAGTCAAAATTATTTGGTGGAGTGAACTAATAGGTTAATCATTATATCTGCTAGAACATGATACTTTTAGTTGCCAAAAAGACAAATGCATGTATTGTATCTAAGAAGGTGTGTTACCTACCATTAGACATTAGTTCACGCAGGAACTATCAAATATTTACATCTTTTATATACAGACCATGGTAATGTTAGTTTGCGAAAACAAATGACTGAAGCGTGATTTGCAATTATCTCTTAACTGTCACTATGAAGAGTGTTAGTACAGTACGAACTAAAGATAAATTCTAAGCAAATGTGTTACCTTTCTCGCGTGTTGGCCTAGAAACAATAACAACTATATTAAAGTGATGTTTTCCATTATAACTGCTGCAGACGTTTTCCGGCGTTTCGACTAAAAAGGGCTCTATGAGAACAGGGCCGATGAAAACAGCACAAAAGAAATCAATGAAGTAAGTTAGTGAAAGTCATGAGTCAGCGTTCGCCACGATCGTTATCAATATCAGTCAGCAACTAACTGTTGTTACGTTAGTTTGAGTTCTTCTTGGCTATAGCTAGGGGAGACCAATGTCATTGCAAAACCTTCTTCGCGTACAGTGTAATTCTGCCTTTATAATGGGCGTCAGTCATTAGAGTGCAGCGAGTGATGGTTCTTATGTTAATGATAATAATAATAACAACTGCCAGTCGTGAGCAAAGATGAGGCGTGTGTTGTGATATGTGATTGTATAATATGGCTGTAAAGACCTATTCTGGCGCGACCGACCCTATGTCACGTTGGACACAGATGGGTCGATACAGAGGTTAGGTTGTTGCACGTTCTGTGCTTTCGGACAGTGAGTTCTGACTGAGTCCCGACAATTGCAAGAATTCAGAGACCTATCACCGATATTTTAGAAATTGCTCGTCCTTAAAAAAAAAGTGCGCGTCCAATGCGTCTGATATTCAGCTGTGATGCGGGAAGAGGCGGGGCAGGTGTGGGGTTGGTGGGGGTGGGAGGGTGTGATATCAATGTTTACTTTACAGAGGGGTAGACTAAACACCTGCGCCTCTATGCAAAGGCAAAGGCCATCGTCCATCGTAGACGATGATGGCATAATTAATTTTGTTAGCGATATGTTTTGTAAGATTAACTGCGCTATTTGCTATCCTCACTCTCTCGTCTCGTGCCGCTCGTGCCGCCAGTCCCCAGTGGCAAGTCAAGGACAAGACGACTAGGGGGCGACTACGAGATGCAGGGGACTCCGCATCAAGCACCCGTGAAAAAGACGGTGGAGTCCGGTGTCGAACTCACAATCCGCAAAATAGACCGTCAAGTTCTCGACCAATTGGCAGGTAGCGATCACAGGCCAATTACGCTAGATATTAATTTGGAAGTAAGCCCCCAGGAAATAAAACCGCTGCCACGTTGGAGTTACAGACGAGCAGACTAGGTCAGATTTGCAATGCTGACAGATGGACTGTGTGAAACTATGACCACACGAAATAGCAATTTGAAACCTATGGTGGAAAGCCTAAGCAAAGCAATACTGCAAGCAGCCACCGAGACCATCCCAAGAGGGGCAAGGAAAAACTACAGGTCATATTGAAATCAAGAACTGCAGAAAGCTGAGGATGAAGTCTCAAATGCTAGGAACATGGCAGAGAGAGCGCAATCTATGGAAGCAAATATCGCCCTCAAAGCCATCACTGCGAAATACAAAAGAACACTGAACCAAATAACAAGAGACAGTTGGAAAAAATAACAGAAAGCCTCAATCTAGATAAAGAAGGGAACAAACTATGGAATTTAGTTAGAGCCATGAACGACGAAACACCATCAAATAAACAAATTACCATCAAACAGGGCGAAAACATGCTTACCGGAAAAAAGCAGCAAACGCCTTTATAGAACATTCTGACAGAGCAAACCACATTGATGTCCCTACAAACAAGCATACAGACATTAGTAAAGAACAAAAGAGCCACGACAACATCAAGATGGCACCAGAGGAGCACATGATGGCAAAACTAACAATGAACGAAATGGATGAGGCCATGAGAACTTTAAAGAAAAAGAAATCGCCCGGAAAAGATGGGATAACAAATTAAATGCTGATGAGGTTGGGCCAAAGAGGAAGTTACTTTCAGTCCTGAACCAAAGTTCGAAAAGGGGAATTGTACCGCAGGCATGGAAAGATGCTGTACTTATACCAGTACCAAAAAAAAAAGAAAAAGATAGAACAGATCCAAATGGATACAGGCCTATCAGTCTACTGAGCTGTGTAGGAAAACTGATGGAGCGTATGATAAACACCAGACTGATGTGGCACCTGGAAGCAAAACACATTAATTCCACAGCAAGCAGGTTTTAGACAGCACAGATCCACTGAGGACCAGATCACTCGCATAGCCCAGGAAATAGAGGATGCTTATCAAAAGAAAAAGCATACAGTAGCGGTTTGGGTGGATCTAGAGAAGGCATTTGACAAGGTGTGGAAAGATGGACTTAAAGTCAAGCTACGAAGAAGTGAAGTATGTGGGAAAATGTACAGATGGATCAGCCACTATCTCGAAAACAGAACAGCCAGACTTCAAGTACAAGGGCAGATGAGCAAAAGGTGACACTGGAGCAAGGAGTACCCCAATGGGGTGGGGGGGTACTGTCACCCACACTTTTCCTGGTGTATATAAAAAACATCACTGAGAATATACCAAGAAGAGTCCACAGCTCCATGTTTGCAGACGGTGTGGCTATGTGGACCTCTGAAAAAAATCTCACCGTAGCAAACAATCGGAAGCAGCAGGCCCTAACATCGTTTGAGGAGTAGGCGAAATCATGGCTGATCAAAATAAATGAAGAAAAAACAACATGTACGATATTCTTGCTTTCAAATAAACCCTAGAACACTAAAATAAGTCTTAACGGCAAATATCTGCGGCCTAACGACAACCCAAACTACTTGGGCGTCACATTTGATCGGCGCATGACATGGAAAAGTCATTTCGTGAGCAGACGAAAGAATACTTAAGAAACTGCACACTGAAGAGTGAGACCAGTTTTCGAGTATGGCATTGCGGCATGGACAACAGCAGCAAAGGCGAACTTTGATAAAATTAGCAAACTTCAAAACCAAGCCATGAGAGTTATAACAGGAGGCATGAAGTCAACGCCAATTGTAGAACTTGAAAAGATTACAAATCTGCAATCCATGACCGATAGAAGAGACTGCAGAGCCCAGCAGCAAGCAGAGAAACTATGAAGACTGACAGACCATCCAATGCAAATAGATTTGGAAAATGGAAACTAAAGCGGAGAAACTTTGCAAAGATTAACGAAGACCCTATGAACACACTAACAACACCAAAGCCCATCCCTACTGAACGCAAACCCACATGGAAGCAGCATATCATTCCGGAGGTGGTAGAAAATATACCAGGTATTGGAAACAAGAACAGACAGACTGAACAAGAAAGGAGAGACATAACCCTGATGTAGATAGCGGAAAACTACCCAAGCATGGACTGGACCCATGCATACACCGACGGTTCAGTAACAAACACAACGCAGAATGGAGGGGGAGGGGTATCCCTGAGCCTACCAAATGGTAGAAAAATGACACTGTCAGTGGCAACTGGAAAATTCTCAAGCAATTTCAGAGCGGCGGCAGAGGCACTGAAGGCTGCAGTAGAAGCAATGCTCAAAGGCGAAAGCAATTAAAGCCAGAAAGTCCTGTTTACAGATTCCCTGGCCGTGGTTACAGCACTAAAAAGCCAGAAAAATACTTTATTTAATGATTTAAGAGCAGTACTCTGTCGACTATGCCAGCAGTCCGCACCAAAAACAGTAGTGGTACAGTGGGTTCCATCCCACTGTAACATCCAAGGCAACGAGGAGGCAGACAAACTGGCAAAATAAGGTGCAAGGCTACCACAACCAGATTCTAGTGTGACCTATGAAGAGTCCAAAAGGTTTATTAGGGTCAGATACATGGCCAAATGGGAAACAGAACATACTGGCTATACAAAAAATGATGCCTACTACCAGCTGAACAGAAGAGAGCAGATCGTGGTCTTCAGACTCCGCACAGGTCACAATAGACCGAGGTACCATCTATTCAATAAATTGAAGATAGGTGGCACTGACGAATGCACATGTGGCACAGGGAAAATGACCGCTGAACATCTGCTGCAAAATTGCCCGACATACGAGGACCAGAGAAAGCACCTGTGGCCATCACCAGTGGCAACACTAGACTAGCTCTATGGCAGTGTCGACAGCCTCAGGATGACAGCTGCTTTCTTCGAATAAATTCAAGTTGACGTCTGACAGCGTACGAAGAAGAAGAAGAACCCACACATCCTGATCACGAGGCCGACGGCTTAACCACTTCGCCACGGAATCCTCTACTAATTAGGTATTTGGTGATCTTTGAATAGACAAAATCGTGCTCTAAAGTATTGTAAAAAGAACAACTATACTTAAAATAAAAGTTTTGTAATCGTGAATTGGTTGGGTAAAAAGTGAGTTTTTAATATTTTGTTATGATTTTTTTAAAATTATTATTAAAAAACTGTGCGTCAGACATTGACATTTTCAACATATAATAAAAGTACAAAGGACAACAATAGAAATGTGTATTTTCTATATTGTATGCATTCTCCATTGTTAAATTATAAAAGATGTCAAGTGAGATTATTTGAATTTTACACCTTTACATGATTGCTGGACAAACAATTAGCGCTATAACAAATGGATAATAAAATGCCACATTTTTAGTTTAACAAAATGTTATTACTTAAATTGCATAATAACAGCCACCCTAAAATTTATTTCACCAGTCAGCATGGTCAGACTACAGTCACGTAATTTCAACTAGGAACTAATTCACCTGTATTTCTACATAACAGTGCGTACCAAACCAAAATATATTGTATTACTTACACAGTTTTAGCCTATTTCTTCTTAAGAAAAAATGCACTGCTGTCAGAGGCATGGCATTTGTGTCAGACAGTCGTTATGTAGTAAAGATTAAATACGTAATTAATGATTGAAAACGGATTTTTGTTACTCGGCCCTCAAACATGTTGTCAAGCCCTGATGATTGTAGTGATTAATTTATATTGTTCACGAAATTTTAGAATTTGTTCTTAGACATCTACACTTCAATAGCTCCTACTGTTCTCAGAAACACTGTATCATTCGTGTTTTCTCTTTCTCTCACTTTGAACTTGTGCATTTACAAATGGATATTTTTGTAACAAATGAGTCTACATTTTACATTTTAATCGTGACACATTGTTCTTTATGCCCTATGCCCGTTTATCAACTTGGCTACTGTTGAATGCACACGTTTACCTATTTATTCTCCTTGAATACCCAATCCAAATCCATACATTCTAATCCATTCTGTGCAATGTGTTTCTAGTATGTGTTGTTTTTGGAATTGTTTGTCTTAAAAAAAGCTTCCTAAATAAAGTCATGTATGTCTGTATTGTGTTTGAATTGATGTGATAGAGTTTTCATAAATAGGTTTACTGTGAGAAATGTTAATGTGGACTTGTTCATAGGCTTCATTTAGTGTGTCGAAATGTTCCCTGATGACAAAGGCCATGTCTAGGATTTTTTAGTTTTGTACAAGTCTGCATGTTTGTGTAAGTCTGCATGTTTGTGTAAGTCTGCATGTTTGTGTAAGTATGCATGTTTGTGTAAGTCTGCATGTTTGTGTAAGTCTGCATGTTTGTGTAATGACTTCTCTTATAAGGGCTTCATAAACGTTATATGTTATGTATTTGTGGCAGTAATTCCATATAAATGACCCTCTGTGATATGATTGAGGTGTAATTTGTGTTTGTCTAGTACTTTACTCATACAGGAGCTGACTGGATCAGAACGAGCACTCAATCCTTCAAAGTTGTGCCAACGCATGTTGTGCTTTTGCAAGCTTAACTAATGTTTTCTTTGTTATCTTCATAAAGTGCAATGCAAGTTTGACAAAAATAAATTTTCGCTTCTAACTGCTCAGCCTGTTTCCAATTATTCCACATTTCTTTAAATTATTAACTGTGCTATTGTTAACATGTGTGTCTTATGATGCCTGGAAAATAGCAATGTCTATTTTATCTACAACGTTTCTCTAGAAGTTTGTTAGGTTTTAGAACAAAGATATACTAGAATAATGTATACACACAATACAATCATTTAAATTACAGCTAGGACCATAATTTGTCCAAATATGTTGACTCACATATGTCTCTTGTTTAGATTGTCCTTTTCACTCTGTCCTCTTTTAATACATGTGAACCGATAAACATATCTGATGCAAAGAGTGGCGGAGTGTTGTGTTTGCAAATCTGTGTGCACAGTTATACCACAGATAAGCAGCAAAATCCGCCATATGAGAAAGACAACTAAATGGTTTGATACTATTGTGTTTCTCATCTAAAGCTATGAATCGTTTGACACACACTCTACACAGAGCAGCCAAACACTACATGTAGTGGTCTAAAGTACCTTCCATTTTTTAAAACAGTATATAATGATAATAATGGACACAGTTTAGAATTGTTCACTAATATGTTTCCACTTTCAAAAACTGCGGAATTAATTAGTCACATCGGTTTGCGGAAGTGGTGCACACAGGTACATGCAACAACGCGTGTAATCTGTTCGCAAGAATAATCCACAGAATAATGAAACAGATGTCAAATTCACAGTGTGTTAATTCCATCCTGCTAATAACGTGAGCTTAGATATATTAATCAAAAGAAGTTTAAGTTTTAGAACCCGCATTTCACCATTTGACCTTTTTCCATGACCTCGCTGTTTGCATAAATTACTCCACACTGAAAACGGATTCTTGAGGTCAGTTGAGATGTCTAGATTCACATTAAGACAGACCGCCGTGAGGTACGTTCAAATCATACTGGGACTTTATGTTCTGTATAGCTCTACCTGAATGGGTTATAATGTGCTGGAACTAATACCATTAGTTAAGGGCACGTGTCCTATTGCTATTAGGTAGACCACTTGCCATGGGCCAGTCACATGACGGATAAATAAAAATAGCGGACAACACTGTTAGTTCTTTCATGCCACAGCGTGTTGTGATGAAGTTTCTTGTAAAAGAAGGCGTGAAACCTGCGGAAATTTACAGAAAACTGTAATCACAATACGGAGATGAGACACTCAGACGCAGTAAGACATTTGAATGGTGTAAACATTTTCAAGGAGGCCGTACATCCGTAAGTGATGATCCCGGCCGAAGTAGCTCTCAACCCACCCGTCATTCCTGTGAATGTCCAGATTGTGAAACGCATTATCCTGGAAAATCGACGCATAACATGTGGCAAAATTGCACACGAGGCAAGTCTTTCTCTTTGTACGGTGAACACTATTATTCATGAACATTTGCAATTTCTGAAGGTTAGTGCACGTTGGGTTTGATCACAAAGGACGTCTTGCTCCTGCAAGATAACGCTCAACCTTATACGACTCACGCACAATGTGTCATCTTAACTTAACTTAACGTCTTTATACTGGTTTAGAAGACCCTGCAGAGTCTGTATACAACCAGTTACATTTACATCACCTTGCTCTAAAAGCTATGCACATCCAGTTTATTCTTAAATGTATTAACTGTCCCTGCCTCCACTACCTCCCCTGGCAATGCATTCCAAGAAAACACCACTCTCTGACTAAAAAATATTTCCTAATATCTAATCTGGACCTCTCTTTAGTCAGCTTGTAGCTATGCCCTCGTGTTATTGTGGGTGGCTGTATTTTTAAAAACTTGTTATAGTCTAATTTATCCATTCCTCTGATCACCTTATAAACCTCTAGTGCAGCCCAGAACCAGTCGTCACCTTCATTCTCAATGCGTTGCAACCTTTCACATTGTGTTCTTGATAGTGTGAGGATGCCCAGTCCGTAATCGATAACCCACAACACAACCTGCCGAAATAGGATGAACATGAGGCGCTGTTCCAAGTTAGCCCTCGCTTACATCTTTGTATGGTCTGATCAACATGGCGATTACAGGATAGACTGCGATCATATATCACTCCGAGGTATTTCAACCTGTCACTCAAATAGAATGTGTACTAACATATAGTTAGAAGAGTGGTACATGAAGGAGCACCGTCTGACAGTTTTATGTGTGCAAACAGGGAGAGACAGGAATGCCTGATCTCCCCTTTCCTGTTCTTGTTGACTAAAGATTGCATAATGAAGACATCGATCGAGGGAAAAAGAACTGGCACTCAGTTGACACCATTATCACAATTGGAGGATCTGGACTACGCAGATAATCTTGTACTTTTGTCACAATTGGAGAACCTGGACTACGCAGATAATCTTGTACTTTTGTCACGATTGGAGAACCTGGACTACGCAGATAATCTTGTACTTTTGTCACGATTGGAGAACCTGGACTACGCAGATAATCTTGTACTTTTGTCACAATTGGAGGATCTGGACTACGCAGATAATCTTGTACTTTTGTCACAATTGGAGAACCTGGACTACGCAGATAATCTTGTACTTTTGTCACAATTGAAGAACCTGGACTACGCAGATAATCTTGTACTTTTGTGACACAGTCATATCCAAATGCAAGAAAAATGTAATCGAGTGAAAGAACACTCAGCCAAATTGGGACTGAATATGAACATGACGAAAACCAAGCTCCTTATACTCAACACTATCAGCAAAGAACCAACCATACCGGAGGGAGGAAAGTTGGGAGAAATGGATACATTTACCAATTTGGGCAGCACAAATGACACATCAGAATGTACAGATGCAGATGTAGGGATCATTGCTGTTGTTGTTGTTGTTTAATGCCCACAATGAGTAAGTTTACTCTTTTGTGCGACCTGAAAGGGACTTTAAGTGACGGGTTGTAATAGCTTTCCTCGCATAATGAGCGTGCTGATGAAGTTGGACCGTGGTCCTCCAGTTGTGCTATTCTTGGTTTCATCTATTTGACAGTCACTACTACGGGGATCACATCAATCCACATCTCGTCAGTCAAATTGAATTTAAAACACCATGTTTCCATGAAACGATACATGGAAGAGACATAGTGATCTTGGTCAGTATACTATGCCTGACCCTGGCGAGACGTCATGTTCCATATATCCGTCAGGGTTATCGTTATTGCCCGTCCTAAGTCACGGTACTATTTATTTATATGTGGCAGGGTTAATTCCCCCAAGTATTATATTACCACTTATTTACTTTCTTTCTTACCCTTATCACTCCTTAACTGACATTTTAATTCAACCACTAACAACTCTTTTAACAACAGCTAAACAATGAATGTTTATTTGTTGAACATGATACACATTATAATAGTAATACTAAGCATGAGAATAGTCAAGAGTTTTGTTATCAACATTTCTCTAATAGTCATTATAACAGGTCTTTCTCTTGAACTAAAATTATCCAGAGTTCTAATCACAAGGTCGGATCTGGTAATTGTTCTATTCCCCGTTTATATCCCTGTGCGTTGATATAATGCTGTCTAGCTGCATGTTCTCAGTCCTAATCTCTCTGTCCTCGCTCGTCTGGTAGCCTTATGCCCCACCTCTCAGCTTATACAGCGTAGATGACTTCTGAGCTTCTTGTCTCAACGTAAGAGATGACTACAGTGATCAGATCTGCTGGTTATTCTTCTTCAATGAACTCAACCTCTCGGGCAAGGTTCTCAAGTTATGTATGGGTAACACGAACGGTATTTTCAGGGCTTCTCTGGCTTTGACCGTTGGACTCTTGTAGCTATGTTGCATATGTTGTTCCTGACTGGACTAGAATCTCAGTTCCTCAGATGTAAGGATCAGGATTTGAAGGCATAGAGAACGATCAAGGCCATACAACAAAGATTCCAGTACTTCGTTAACAGATGCCTATGAGGGATAATGGACATAAAGTGGCAGAGCGTGGTGAGGAATGAAGACCTACGAGAAAGGAGCAAACAATAGCCACCGGAACAACAAATTAAGCGAAGAAAATGGAACGATAGCACATACGCAACAAAAAGCACCGTCTACCATAGCCAGACATGCTTGCACATTGAGTCCTTGAGCGAAGAGAGAGAGAGAGAGAGAGAGAGAGAGAGAGAGGAGTGGACCCAAAAGTACTTGGTGTAGAGAATGTGAGAAGAAACTAAGATTAAATTATTATATAGCCGCTCAGTGCCGTGTATGCTGGCGAGATGTCAGTAGTCTGTCTACACCTAAGTGACAGTCATTAAGTAATAGCAACTTTATTATAAAGTGCATGAAAGAGTATGTACTGGAGAAAATCTCATTTCAGGACACAAAATGGCTCTTTAGTAATACTCTATGTAGGGATTGGGGTGCTCGAACAGTTTGCGCATGCGTAATATAGCGTACAGCATGGATGCCCCGCTGTCGACTTGCACCGTAGAAGAACAATGAAGCGTTGTGTGTTTTTTTGTGGTTAGATGGTGTAAAACCTTCTGAAATCTACAGAAGAATGTAGATCCAATCTGGAGACAATTTGAATCAGAGAAGAGTATATGAATGGATAGAAAGATTTCAAAACGGAAGACAACGTCATTGATGAACCGGGGAGTGGAAGACCAGCAAGCATGGTAATTGACACTGTGAAACAGCAGATCGATCATATTGTACCTGGTAGCAGGCGAGTCCCTATTGATTAAATAACCATAGATTTTAATATGAGTAACGCTGCTAGGCACACAATTGTCTATGATCACCTCGGTTATAGGAAAGTGTGTAGCAGATGGATCCCAAGACAGATGACAACTAGATAATGGAAACGGTGCAAAATTGATTGAAGGTCACATCCAAAGACTTTTCTTTCTAGAGGGCATCCACAAGCTAGAAGACAAAGCATCTGATCAGGCACGGTCACTATGTCGAAAAATAAAAACAGAAAAAGTCTGGTTCACACTCTTGAAAAAGAAAATGTGTTACTAAAATTGCTGTTACTTAACAACTCGGTTCATCAATGACGTTTTGTCTTCCGTTTTGAAATCTTTCTACCCATTCTAACACTCGCCTCTGGTTTATCAATTTCATTTTGTTCAGAAAATGTATATACTTTGGTCACATCAAGAGACACACCGGTCTTGAGAGAATAGTAATGGAAGGTATGGTGCCAGACAAAAGAGGCAGGGGTAGACCAAGAAGACGATCGCATCAAGATATCTAGGAATGCCTGGGTATGACTGTGGCGGAGGCTGGAGTTTTGGCAAAGGAAAGAGTTTCTTTCAGACAGATTGTGATGGGAGCGACGTTTTATAAAGGGCATGCTACATGATGATGATTATGTTACTTAATGACTGTCCCTTGCGTGAGTTTATATTAAATATATATATTATATATATATATATATATATATATATATATATATATGTGTGTGTGTGTGTGTGTGTGTGTGTGTGTGTGTGTGTGTGTGTGTGTGTGTATCGACCGATCACTAGACCTAACTTCACAACAGCTAATTAGACATACACCACGCACAACTGTAACACGCGCCCTTAGGGTTAGGCCCTTCCATTTCACTTTGATATGGCTTGACCACAGACCCTTCCAACTAGCATAGGTACATACAGACGCACGCATGCACTGGAGCACTGATTAATACGTTCTGGTATCGTAAAGACAACGGTCCGAGTGGAAAGAAGCGGGTCTCCGACAGTAGAATAAAGAGAGGTAAACCTGTTATCAACAAACAAACAAACAAAAATTAACTTCCCAGCAGCTTGATAGATATGCATCCCACACGCGCCCTCGTGAATTCGTCCTGATATCGTCCAAAAGACTACGGTCCAGGATGGAAAAGAACATACCTCCAGCAGTAGAATACAGAGAGACAAACTTTTAGCGAAAAAAATAACAATTTACCATCGTTCGGAATTTGACGGGTGAGCCGTCACTGTTTCTAATGAAGGCAGCCATCTTGTTGAGCAGCGGAAGCCAATAGTCGATCAGAAAAGGGACCACACCCACACGATCAATCGATTTAAAGGGCACGTGAACTGCGCATACCTTTATGTCTTGTATTTGTCGACTACGAAAAAGCCTTTGGCAGTATCGAGACCAATATTGAGGTAAATGTTCTCAGAAACCAGGGCATATATGAAACCTATATCAGACTGATTGGGGAAACTAACAAAGACTGTAATACAGCCATCACGCCATACTATCGTCCAGTATATGTTCCGATAGCAAGAAGAGTCCGCCAGGCCGAAACCGTCTCCCCAAAGCTATTTACAGCGGCTCTCGAAGAGGTTTTCCAACAATCACATTGGATCAACAGAGGTGTAAATATAGATGGCGAGTGACTCAACCATTTACGATTTGCAAATCACACCGTGCTCATCAGTCATACAATTGAGGAAGCATAATAATCTTTGAACGACCTAAACGAGGTCAGCAGAGCTGCTGGTCCGAATAAATGTAAAAGTAAAACACATTGCCTTAGAAACCCTTCCTGTCCCAAGTAGGACATCAAGCTAGGAAAGGATGGTAACTCTTATATCTATTTAGGCCAAGAGATAATTGCTAACCACAAAATCGACCACGAAATCTCTAGACGACGTATAGCAGCTTGATATTCCTGTAAGCCCCATTAAGCCAATAATCCAAGATATGAAAGACACCACATGAGCACACACTTTCAATTACGTGGCCATTCTACCATTGATTTGCTGGTGCGAAGTGTGGAGTTGAAGCAAAACAGATGCAGAGGAGCTCATAGTCACACAGAGAGCAAATGAACTGCGCGTATCAGAAATTTCGAAACGGGATAAGATCCGAAGAAATTCGACATTAAACTGTATCGTGACGTTCTAGAAGCAGCGATATCAAGCAAACACCATTGGACTGGACATGTGGCACGCATGCCTGACAAGAGATGGACACGTAGAACAACGTTTTGGTGGCCATATGCCTGAACACTTATATACCTGTTATATTTTTTCATCCCTTTTGCAATTTGAGCTGTTGTTCCCGTTTCTCACATTGTTTTCACATTCCAGGTGCCGAGTCTCGACATGACCTACTTTAGAGTTTATTTACAGTTGGCCATGGTCTCGAGGTTTTCCTTGTCGATAGAAAGTAGTAGGTCAGCAAACCAGTTTCATTGCGCTCGACTGGTCCGCGTCATACACCCTATTGAAGAGCGTTTCTCCTTCAAGTTCGGCACGTTAGATAAGTTGGTTGATGTTTTTGTATCAGGGTGGTTTGTCTTGGGAGGGGGTACTAATCATACTGTCTTCCCTTTTCATCCGGGCTTGGGTCCGGCATTGGCGAAGATACAAACTTACTAGAAATAGTCGAATATAAGTACGAAAGGCAAACCAAGAAATACGTGGAACAGCACCTGCTAGTGGCCGACCAGACGTATTTGCAGGACAAAAGGATAATTTCCTGGTGTCTAGCATGTGACCTAATTGAATACCAGGATTCCAGTAGTGCTTATAAGCGAAGAAAATAAAGTAAACGCGAATTCAATTAACGTCTGGAATACCCAGTAGTACAGAAGAAGAAGTACGCACGGAGAAGGAAGCTAGAAACAAACATAAAGGAAACAAAGAACATAACGGGGGGGGGGGGGGGGGTGTAAAGAGAGAAGTGTTAAAGATTTCTTTTTTCTAGTCCAAGCTTGTTAATGAGGTGGGGGGGGGGGGGGGGGTAAGAGAGTTATTTTAGTCGCTGTCTATCCTTTCCTAATAGTGATGTTGAATGCCCAGGATGAGTAAGTTTACTCTTTTGTGCACCCTGAAAAGGACGTTAAGTGGTGGATTGCAGTAGTCTTCCTCATACCCCGAGCGTGCCGATGAAGGTGGACGGGGGTCCTCCTGACTGTTGTGCTTTGCTTAACTTCATCGCCACGATTCCCAGCTCATTAGCCTGACTACCATAAAACAGCCTGGATCCAGTGAGAACTGCGTGGAAGTGAGATTAAACTAATTCACAGCTACGTCGACTGGAGCGTTCGATAATGGGTACTGAACCCGGTTCCTTCACCGTTAGAATCGAGATCTTTACTATGCATAAATGATGCTTGGGAGGTAAACAGTGTCGTGTCGCCTGACCTTGTTCTTAAACTGCTGTTGAATAAGCACAACACATAGGTGGCCTTTACCTTGTCTTGATGCTGGGAAGAGCAGACTTAGCGTAACGTAACACAGCGGTTCTTAGCCTGTGATTCACATACCCTGATGTAGTGGCGTAGCGTGGGCGGGACCAAGTACTGAAGAAGGCGGCACCAAATAGTCAAGTCCTTTTCTTGCAATACTTTGTGTTGTATTCATATCTCAATAGCATTGTATTTTGCAGCCAATTCTATCGGAGCTACTAAAGTATACAATGCCATTTCTGAGACTGTGTTTGTCCGAAATGTAATATGAGGTAAAAAAAAAATAAACCCAAGCTGCGGCGGTATTAACAATTGCTAGCAACATTCACAATTATATATTAGACACCGCGCCGATTCAGAAACATAAGCCAAAACTACGTTATGATTAAAGGGCCTTCGTCAGGAACAAAGGGCAAAACAAATGAAAACATCTAACAGATCATAACCATGTGCACGAATAAACATATGAGAGGTATTATCTAAACGCATGTCCAATTTGAATTTTCAATACATCGTGGTTAGCAGTTTTCATTTGTGTTGTTCTTTGTCCCTGTCCAAAGCCTTTTGGCTGTGGGATAGGTCTCGTTTATGTCTATATTCCTGCGCTGTCTAAGATATAGTTGTTATTGGATGGATAAGGCTATGTGACTAGTTGGAACCTTACAAATGATAATGATGATGTATTTTATTATGACCATTACACAATAACGTTTATTTTCTGTCCCATATGAGCATAAGCTATATGTATATATTAACGAAGTGAGGGACCGTGCAAAGATTGTCAGCTTAATTATGAACCCCCGCCAGCGCCGCATGCGGTGGCTTGGTCACGTGTGCAGAATGGAGGATTAGCGAATACCTAAAGATATCATTTACGGAGAGCTGACCACAGGCAGGCGTAAAAAAGGTAGACCCTTTCTCCGCTACAAAGATGTTTGCAAACGTTGGATATGAACACCTGTAACTTGGAGGAACTTGCCCCAAACAGACCCGGCTGGGGGCAGGCTTTGTGTGTTGGTCTGCAGTCAGGGGAAGACAGGATGCGTTAAGATGCAGACTACAAACGTTTGCAACGAAAGCTAGGGCAACAACTGACTGTCTCCTCTCTAGCATGAAGTCCATTGTCTCTCGAGACTGACAGGATGCCAATCAAAAACTATATATATATTTCTCTTTATTGCCCATCGGAAAGCAAAGATGGCCACAACATCAGACGGTTTTGTTTTCTCACTATATACATCCACGGTGACACCGCAGCCTCGCCTTATTTTAATGTATTAATAATGTGATGTGCAGTGTATTTGGATTATAGTGAGCAAGAATATTCGCTGATCTTCAATTTCACTCGTATCCCGAGTTACCTTGTATCAGTGGCAAGACTGTTGGTCGAGACGACTGGAGATAACTCGGGATGCAGGCACTCTGGCCTTACCTCCCGTGTGTATGTGTATGTATATATATATATATATATATATATATATATATATATATATATATATATATATATATATATATATATATATATATATAATTTAACAGAAACAAGTGCACTGCTACTTATAAGCAGATAATATTCAAACTGCGAACATACCACTGTAAATTCAAATGTAATTCAACAAATTACACATTTGAAACACGGACATGTGCCAGCGTAGCGAGGACAAAGAAAACAGTATAACATGTTCTCCCCCTTTGTGTATGTATGTGTTTTGTTGTTGTTGTTGTTGCTCCACGAAAAGCACAGAGGGACAGCGAGCTCTAAATCCCAACCCTCCCCCAACCCATTTGAGGGGAACAAACAAACAGTAGAATATGTTCTCCAATTGTGTCTGTTTCACGTTACATCACTGCCTTCTACAACCTATGTGTGAGATCAAGTGTATAAAAACTAGTTATACATGACTGCCAGATGTATTTTAAACAATGTTTAGAGAAAGTTGTGCTTTTTTAGATAGATAACGACAAAAAAGAAGAATTACCGAGAAATGTAACGGTAATCACAAGACAAACAGTGCCGCCAGGAATAACGTGCCAGATTCACTATTGTACGAGGTCTCAGTTATTATGAGCTGGAGTGGAAATTCTATTCCTAGCTCTCTTGTCTTTTCCAATTTCAATTCAAATAATTATTTATAGCTGAGTAGACCTTAGCTTTCCCGTATGGATTCCGTGGTTCCTCACTTGTGAGATAATAGAACACATGCACCCCACTATGCGTGTCGTCGTAAAAGACCACCAAAGAGGGTGTGCTTACAACCGCATCATGAGAAATAAAATTCCATAGAAACCACCATAAATGTTACAGAAAGATCCTCAGAATATCCTGGACAGAGAAAAAAACAAATGTAGACATTCGGCAAGAGTTGAGCATAGAGGAGAACTGGTTTATCAATTCCATTTTGGCTAGAAAATGCAAATACTTTGGTTACATCAAGAGACACAACGGTCTTGAGAGAACGGTGATGGTGCCAGGCAAAAGAGGAAGGGGTAGACCAAGAAGACGATGGCACCAAGATATCCAGGAGTGCATGAGTATGACAGTGGCGGAAGCTGGTGTTTTGGCAAGGGAACGAGTTTCTTTCAGACAGACTGTGATGGGAGCGACGTTCTACAAAGGACATGCTACATGATGATGATAGAAACCACCCCACCTAGAGCAAGTAAATACTTTGACGCAGGCTCACTGAAAAGATGACAACTGTAGCGCTGATCCCACACTCCTGACTTGACTTAGTCGGTCCTTCTTTGCCATTAGGTGAGGGGAGGGGGGGGTGTCTTTATTTCTTTGTCATAGAAACTACAAGATGGGGTAGGTGACCACCATGCCCAATTTCAGTCTGTCGCCTCTTACGACTTGCCTAGCATGTTATAATGTAACTATTCCTTGCTCCGCAGTAACATAAGGCACATGCAGGACAAGCAAAAAGAAAGATAGCGAAACGAGTAAACCACGACTGTGGCACCGAACCCGAGCCCTTTGTTTTGAGACACTCAGAAACATTGACTAAAGCGAAAAGGGCAAGACAATATTAGAAGCCGAAGGAATGAGAGCCCCTGTAATACTATAACATATACGCATGCGCGAAACATGTTTACCAGAACTGACTACGTTGGTTCCGTTTTGTAAAGCTCTCTGAAAACGGCATTTTTTCAATTTTCATGAAGTATTGAACGAAGCAGTTAAGAGCATTTGCGAAAATGTTGCCTCTAGGAAGCTTTCATGTTGATCTCAAGTATGCTTGCTTTATTTCACTTTGCAAGCTATGTTTGTAAGCGTTATATGTTGACATGGACCTCGTGCACCTTGCCTAGCTAGTCTATCTAAGTATCTTATTCTTAACTATATAATTATATATCCATCTTAATCTACTAATCTAGCTTTCAGTTTGAGTTTCTTATGAATTACTTGCACCTCGTATTCTTCCCCACAGTTTGTCAACAAAACCGTTATTAGCGTTATCTTTGGCCTTTCATTATATTCCTACAATTTTACCATTTAATTAAATCATCTGGGGATCATTAAAAAATAAAAGTATTGTAGTTCATTAATTGTGTTCTGAACTAGTGTTCTCTGTATCATAGCTTTACAGTAACAAACGTTGCTCGCCAAGCCAACACGGATATTTGTTTTGGCTGGTCAGTAAAGTAAACAGATTGATTTCTTTAACCCAAATGTTGAACCTCTATAATAAGCGCTTGCTTGCTTGCTTGATTAGCATGACCGACGTCTCTGCACTGCTACAGACTCATAAGTTTTGCCTTCTTTTAGAGATATGCGTATTTAATTGCTTGATGCTGGTTCCTTTAACTTAAGACTAATAGTAATAAGGCTTTAGTCACTCCTTCAGCTTGCTTGCTCAACAAACTGCAGTATCTGGAATCACTTGAATGAAATAGTTAATAATATTTACAAGTATAGTAATAGTGGACATTGCACATGAAATGAAACCTTTATGACCAGTAGGCGTATGGAATGTAAGTTAAGTATGAACACAAATAAATCATAACAATAACATTGATTCATTTTTGGGTACTTTATGAACTTTTTAGTCCATCTTATCCATATCAAGTGCCATACTGTAGGTGTCTATGAACGTTAATATAGCATTAATGATTGCATTCCTGTGAATTTCTAGATGACCATAGACATATGACTTGAATGTCACTGAAGATGTAAGGTCTCATCATATGCTATTCATTCATGTCATAGTAATGACATCTATTTTACACCTGCCAGATCATGGTTATCCCCAAGTGGATTCTTTACTGGGAAGTAAAGAATAGAACCACTGCACCTCCATATATGTTGTAAAAGGCGACTAAAGAGAGTTGCTTCTAGAGTTAGTAACCTCATTGTGCAAAACAACTTGCTACAGAAACCACAGCTACAAAAGCGAAGTGCTTTGGCATAGGCTTCCTAAGGAAGTAAAAAAGGGACAAGAAAAAATCATAGTTTGGAACCACATAGCATAACTGTTCTGAGGTTCAGGAGGTCATGCCAAAGTCGCAGTAATTGTTGTAATCAACATTCTTACTGGAAGTTTGTGTGATGTAAGATGCACTCTGCCGAACAAAATGTGACTCTCACTAGCCAAGCAGCCTCATCTTAAATTGTCACCATTAACCTGTATTTTTTCAGGTCGCAAGGTTACCTAGGCCATGCACATCACCAACTGTTTTTATCTCATTCCTCAAAGCACTTTTGTTTATCTCAGCCACATACCTATTAAAGAACTGTGAGTAGATCCATAGGTTCTTAGTCTTCATTCAACAGATAACTAAAGATATGAATACTGATAGTTCATGTAGCTTGCTGGTTGTACACACTCATTGACCCATATCTTGATTCAAAACTCCTAGCCTGTGTATTACTAATAAATATAATGTGGTGTTATATAGCAGACGATCAGTGAGTGATATTAGTATGTTTCTCTTATCCGTATCTAACTTTCTCCATTATTGTGGTTTGTTTTTTTCCAAGTCATAAATCAACTCTTACATTAGCATATACCCCAGCATAATGACAGTAGATCACCCATGTAAGTCTCTCAGAGCTTGAAGTCTCTTGTCTGTCTTCCCTTCTGGATATTTTGTAGTATGTATCAAGAGTCTGACGTGATAGCCATCCTAATTGAGAGTATCATGTAACAATATTTTGCTTATATTATAATATAAGGGTAAGTCACTGAGTAGATCACAAACTGATATGTGATAGCTGAAACAATGTAGTTTTTAGTTTCTAAAGGTGGCAGCAACATCCAGCTTTGTAATTACTGTAGGCAGGGGATGCTAGGTGTCACAAGCACATGCACAGCTCAGATACAAAACGGCGTCCATGGTCACAGAGTGTACAATCCAAGAACAGAGTGCTGCTGTATTTTTTGTTTTTTTGGGAGGGGCAAAAGGACATTCTGCAAAGATTATTAATAAGGAAATATTTCCTGTTAACAGTGAGAAGTGTCTGTCGCATAAAGCAGTGCATAACTGGGTTGATAAATTATGTTAAATGCTTTTGTGAATGTGAAATGAAAAGTTAAGAATACATTTGTACAAAATATTAATACATTTTTGTTTTATTTCATTTCAGGTATTTCTGTGTTCTCACATTATCCATTTAAGTAGTTAGACTACCAATACAGAATCATCAAAGGCATTATTTTGGTAGTCCACACAAGAAACTGTTAGCTTTGACATCAATGGGAGTTATTAAATATATGAACATGAATTCTGATGGAGATTTGTATTCATGTACATAAATTCATTAAGCATAGAGCTTGATGTTTTGCCTAGAGAATTTAGTGATAACATTTTGTACAAATTCTAAAGTTCAAAGCACAGAGGACAGACATTTTCACATCAAAAGCATAATTATTTTTACATCAGCAGAGAAAGTGTATTGTTGGGATTTTGACAGGCTTTGCTGGGCATGGTTACCTTCCTTAGAAAAATTTTAAAGTTTTTATAAGATGAGTGCGGTAATAGTAAATCGCAATAGTAGAAACAGCGACCTGAGCAGTGAGAGCGAGGATGACAACTTTATGCTGTTCCCAATTACAGACATTGATATTGACGCATCATCTGAATCCTTAGCAGACCAGCGCAGTACAACAAATTCCACTCCCTTCAAGCGACAGGACAGTGTTGGGGAGCCAGTGAAACCTTTTATTACTTTAAGAGAGCGAAGACTGTTAAAGGTAGAGATGAAGTCTTCCTTGTCTTATTCATTGTATGGGAGATTAAGGAACTCACAATGCTCATGTGTCTTTATTGTTTATCATGAACATTCCATTTTGTTACACTGTGTTGTGGTTCCCAATATGCACATTTTACTTGACGCATATGAAGCTGAAAATTCAGTTTTTCTAAAAGTAAATTTGAAATCATGTGTTTTTACAAATAACACACCACGTACGCATCTAATTATATATATATATATATATATATATATACACACACACACATTAGAGAGGCACTGATAATGGGTTTTTACTATTTTGCTGAATACGGTTATGAATAGTGAGTGAACGTTTGGCATAAAAAGTTGTGTCCAATACATATACCTACATTTCCTATAATTACAAAGTAATCAACAAAAATATGCGGGGGACGGCATGGCCTAGTGGTTAAGTGGCACGGCTCACAATCCGAAGGTGCTGGGTTCGATCCCCATCACAGCACCAGTCGTTACCCGTGGAAGCAAACCCTTAGAAAATACAGGAGGAAGCAGACCCTTACATAAAATGCATGCTGAAGTCGGATGCACTGGGCCGACAGGCACAAAATAAAAACCACAGTGCAACGCACAACCGCCTTGGGGAATAGAGAAATAAGGTGAACGCCAAAAAAAACAAAAAACAAATATGAAAAATTCCAAAGTGTTACAAAAATGGGGCAGATATCTTACAACTATTAAATTTTACGAACTAATTACTAAACATTTAAAAAATCATCCCTCAACGAAATTTGCATCCTATTTTTAAAGTACAAGTCACTCAATATCTTCTAAAAGACATTTTATCTGAAAATGTGTTGCCGACAGTGCTGAAAAGACACTCCCTTGAGATGGTGGCCCTATAATCCAGCTGAAGTGAAAAAGGGGCAAGAAGAAAACATGCGCATCATTCAGAAACATGTTCAGTTGTTCTTCAATAAGATTTAATGTTCTGGTTTATAGCTGGTTGTTGCATGTTTGCGTTAGTACCTCACAAGAACCAAAAATCATTGGATGTAATCTAACTCTTTTTTCTTGGCGGATTTTTATATTTCACTTACATGCTTTTGTCACTGATAATGTTGTCTTCTGATTGTCACAATGATGATACAACTGCTAATATTTCCATCCTGCTTTATAATTTTGCTTACGTCAGTTAAGATAAATTTTCCATGTAAGATCTATCCTGCAGAAGCATCAAGCAATTCATGATAAAAATACTAGAAAGCCTCTGCAAAGCTGATATAATTTATGCATCCCTTTTCTTTTACCACCCCAAATTGTATTCCTTCTGCAAATACAAAAGAATAGCTTGAATGGCGGGCAACACCATTGACAAGGATGCATCTGCACTGCTGATGCAGCGCATAAGATGTTATAAAGACTTTAGTAAAGTCATAGCACAATTTGGAACTGAAAGTATTCCAACTTTTTGGATTTAAAATTAGCCTTTTGACCCAATCGTATTCGGTTGCAAGGTACTATTTGATTGAATATGAATAGTCAATAAGATGCAGTATTTGGCATCAAATCAAATACGAATCAGTTATTTGGTTTATTACTTGAAGATATATATTTAAAGCTTTTCTCACCTTTTATATTTGTATTTTGATAATTTTTTCTGTACCTACTACTTTGCTTATATTGCTTACTTAATTATTCCTATTCTACCCTGAGGCATAGAGTTTTACCCGAGAGATCTGGACATATTGTCTCTAGTATGAATCTTGTCACTTTGACAACCTTTCTTAAGTACCTCATCTCTGAGAATTGTAGCTGGTTTTTTTAGTTTGCGAATGACTCAATCCACATGTCAGGACAGGTACATATGTCAACTGCTATAAATCCATCTTGCTTATTTCACTTTTGATGAAGAATCCTCTGTTTATTGCAAGAAAAAACCTACCATATGTTGCCTTTCATGTGGCTAACCATTCTTTGGTGCTTCTTTTGGGGTCCATTACCACTCCAAGATAATTGAATTGGCTGACCCGTTTCAGAGGCTGGTTACCCAGGGTTATGTTTCTTTTCCTCTTTTCCACAGCTTTTGTTTTAGAGCTGTTCAAGGACATTCCTATCCTCATCAACTCTTCTTTCTAGAATTACAAGCTAGTCTGGTGATTAGGTCAACGTCATCTGCAAATGCCAGCTCTGATATATATGTTGGTTTCATTTTCCTGTACCACACTGTGTACATTTGTTTCCTTTCCTTGCAAACTTTGATGACGTCCATCAGGAGTATAGAAAGGTATGCCACCATGTCTAGCTCCACTAATGGTCCTGAACTCATGTGTTTAGTTGATTTGAGTTTATATTGCTACCAAGATATATGAATAATTTCACATCTTGCAGGATTGTGTTTCCAAACACTATCTGGTTGTCATTAGTTACATCTATTCTCATTATTTTTGTTTGTTCTTGTTTCTGCAGGCGTATTCTACAGTGCTCCCCGACAGCAACCTAAAACCACTGGCAATTTCTAAGGCAAAAGAATACAGATCATCTACCAACTCAGAACAACAGAAAAAGCCATACTACAAACTGAAGCCGAAGTTTGAAAGAATCATGAAGAAGCTTCGCAAAGGCGTTGACCATTGGGCAGAATATCATCTAGATGACTTGGAGACAGAGCTAGCAATTAGACACCGTTACAACCCACGCAGAAAGGTGTGGTTCCAGGACCATGCCTTGATTAAAATGGAGAAACAGGTATTTCCAGCATTCTGTCTTCTATTTTTCACTTTAAAAAATGTAGTATTTGTGTTACATTGTCAAAAATGTTGGCCGTAGAACAGATGAAGTGGAAGTAGTTTATTGCTGCCATTAATGGTCACTAATTGCTTTTTCAGTCGCTGACCAAGTATCTAAGAAGATGCACTGTAAAGCATGTTAGAATTGGAATTTGATATCCATGTATTTTGACCTGGCACATTCTCTTTCTGCAAGTTTTATAAAATACAGTTAACTCTCCCTTGCTTTTTACTTGATTTGTTGTAAGAATTTTCCGTCTCCTAGATGAAATATCACTTATGCTTATGGGCTCTATATACTCGCAGCATTCTGGTTTTTGGGTACCCGATACTAGCACCACACTCCTCCTATAAGTAGAAACAGCGAGAAGGCTAGCTTTGTTAGTTTTTTATGCCAGGGAATACATATGTTGCATGTGCATTGCGAGTATTTAATCAGAATTGAAATCTCATAACCTCAATTCCATTCACTGCTTCAACAGCTTATGTGGCCACTTGCTAATTTCTTCTTTTTTTTTTTTTTTTTTTCTTTTCAGTTTACCTTATTTCTCTATTTCTCACCTTATTTCTCAGGGTTTTGTGCGTTGCACTGTTTTTTATATTGCACCTATCGGCCCAGTGCATCCAACTTGAGCATGCATTTTATGTAAGGGTCTGCTTCCTTCTGCATTTTCTAAGGGTTTGCTTCACCGGCGTAGCAGCCGGTACTGTGATTGGGGAGTGAACCCATCACTTTCGGGTTATGAGCCTTGTCACTTAACCACTATCCAGCGCCGTTCCCCCACTTGCTAATTAAATGTTAGGAAAGAGATCAACAAATTACAAAAGTTTTGAAGTGGTTTTACTTAACGCTTTACAGCTCTGCCTAATTTAGTAAATGTATTTCTAACAGTCCAGGGCAAGTGCCACAACTTTGTAAGCCAAATAGTTTTTTCAAAACAAAATTAGTTAATAATGGGATTGTAAAGGGTTGAGAACAGAAACAGATGAGGTAGAGCACTCATTTTTCAAGGCATAGGTACAGGCCTGAACTTCTGTTGCTGGCGAATTCAGTCAGCCCAGCTGAATGGGGGTTCAGTCTTAAATGGGTGCCTGACCTATGGATAGGGAAATAAAGGCAGCGAAGAATGGAAGTGGTCACCCCCTCACACACAAGCTGTGATTTAGTACAATGAAGTCTCTAACACTACATTCCCAACTGCAGTTTCTTCTATGTGACTTTTATTATTTTTTTTCACGGGTCTCTTCTGTGCTTTGACCATATTCTTCAGTCCTTGATAAAGACTTGCAATTAAAATGTATGTCCTTGAAGGTTTCTGTCCTTAACCCGTTACTGTCAATTTAATAAACTAATCAACGATCTAGGCAAAATAATATATTACAAAATTCATTAAAGCTAAACTAATTGAGCTAAAATTGTCATATGATTTAAAGATGTAAATGTGAATTATCTATCACCTGAAGCATTATAAATATCAAATATATATTTTGGTAAAATGCATTAAATCTATGCAGTGTTACTAGAGCCTGAAAGAGGAGTAAAGAATAGTAACACTGTAACATGCCATAAATCTCATAGGCAGGGTATGAGGTGGTTGAGCATGGGACAGAATACCGCATTCTATAGAAACTTTAGGCCACAAAAACTTCAATATATACAAGCAGGTCAACATTTGTTGAATTTACATATATTTGCTGAAGGTCTATGCTCCACAGGGAGCTAGAAAGGTTTTGATTGATGGATAATGCAATAAACACTGACATATTATTCAGAGCTTGATATAGAGAGTAAATAATAGTAGTACCGTATAACCTACCTGGCATGTCGTAAGAGGCGACTATGGCAAAGGACTGATTACCCCACGCTGCAGAAAAATAAATGACTTATACACTCAATGGTAAAAGAGGAGCGACTAAGTTAAGTCCATAATATAAAACACAGACACACATAAAAAAAAATAATGAAAGAGAAAAGCTTTTAACCCTTTGAACCCTGGTCACCTGGCCTGTAAAACCCCACTCCCCTGGGCTCCTGAAGAAAAAAAGCCAAAAATAAACACCTGAACAAAACTAGTTACAATGACAAAACTAAGTGATCTGTTTCAATTATTTTATCTCAAATAGACTGACCTGATCATCTCCAATATTCCTGCTTATTATGCCAGTCCTCCCAGCATGTAGACCCATCCTTTAGGCACAGATAAGTTTCACAATGTTTACACCAAAATTTTGTCATGACTTGTTTGAATGGTCTGTCTTTGTAGGCCATGTTTGGGAAGTCTTTGACATGCTTGTTAAATTTAAGTGAGCATACTACACAAACATTATTTCCTGTAGCTTTTGGAGACATTTGTGGAGGATGGGAACCAACATTTTGCAGTCTCTGTTGTGCCTCGACGCGGTTGTGAAGTTTTGCAGTAGCTGTTCTATAATCCCCCAATGAGGGATAAACAAACTTCATTCATGAACATCCCAAATGTCCTGTAGCGTCTTCCTGTTGTATTGTGGGGACTATAATGATCCATAAGTATGTAGGCATTATTACATGCCCACATAAAGAATTTCACAATTAGCCTCCTAGGCCAGCGATAATGCCGTCGTGTCTTGTTGAGACGACAAATTTGGTCGTTGACATCTGTGCCCCCCATGAAAGCATTATAGTCAATACAAAGTTGCGGAGTTGGAACATCTACAGCTGTTCCATCCTTTCTTCTCCTTCTAACAGTTCCAATTTCTGTTGGGTTGTGGTAGTTGGATATAAAATTTACAGGTCTTTGGTCCATTCAGACAAGGCATACAATGTTGTTATGGCAAATAAATTCTGAATGACCCCTGTCCATTTTCTTCTTTCCTGCCAGTACTTTTGGATAAAATTTCCTATTTGTCATTGCTATACCTACAGCAAGTGTACCATAATCAGTGTACAACTTGTCAAAGAGAGTTACACTGTTGTAGAATCTGTCCATAACAATATGGTTTTTGTTGACCAAATTCCCAGAAGTTAAAATTCTAATGACGACGCTACCAACAACACCAAGATCTGGAATATTTTCTGCTTTTCCGGTGTAGATTTCCAGATTCAGAATATATCCAGAGCTTGCTTCACAAGCCACGTAAGCCTTTATTCCCCACTTTATGGGCTTTGACTTGATATACTGTTTGAAGGCTAGCCTGCTCTTCGAGGGGATCATACCTTCGTCTAAGCTCACGTGCTGTGAAGGCAAATAATAGTGCCGAACTTTTGGTAGCAACACATCCAACATAGGCCTTACTTTGTAAAGTTTATCTGCTTTATCCAAAGCCGGGTCCTCCTCATCAACAAGATGAAGAAAAGTCCAGAGAGCAAGGAAGCGATCACGGTCCATCACAGTGCGGAAACCAGGAGTATGAGACACGAAGTTAGACGAGCTAGACCAGTACTCCTCGTAACGTGGTTTACTCACACTGTGTTCCATTTGAAGACGCAGTCCAAAGAATGCTTTCATCTCTGGCACTACTACACTTTAAAAATTTTTTGCATAGTAGCTAGTTGGTTTCTTGCTTCTCACCTGCTCAGCGCGTCGAGTTGTCTGCTCACACAGATTGTGCCAGAAATCATTATCCAGGAAAAGTTCCAAAAATTAATTGGCTTTACTTTCTGGTTTAATAGATTCTGGAATGTTCTTAGGGCCTATCTGCTCCATAAATGTTGTGTCTACTGCAGACACAGGTCTGAATATATTTATTGGAGACCAACCTGCATCAAATTAACTAGAGACACTACCTGCGAGACGCCCCCTTCCATGCCCCTGTAAAACAGCCTGATTGCCAGAAAAATCAGGAAAAGGGTAAGATGTTGCTTCATCAGAGTCTGATGAACACATGTTATCACTCAAATGATCATCTGATTCAACTTCTATATCAGTTTCGGAATAGTTGCTATCTAAATTTAATTCATCGTCCTCCGAATCATTGAGAACAATCTCGACAGCTTGTTCCATTGTAAGCCTTTTAGAATGCTCATTTACTAGTTTTTCTGCATGTCTTTTCATCGTGAAAATATTTTAAAAATTTGTTGCAATGTGATCAGTTCATGGGCGCCACCATTTTGAAGTAACATTCCGGAAGTAGTATGCAAATTCTGCCGTGTCTATCCATACTATGCTCGTTCTTATAAGATACGTGTGCTCTACCGGCAAACCAGTGACTCGGGGCGCGGGTTATGTACACACACACACCGATTCATCTGGATCACGGTTCAAAGGGTTAAGATTCTGAGTTCAGAAAGTAATGAATCAATTCATGTTGATCAGGGGACGGCGTGGCCTAGTGGATAAGTGGCACGGCTCACAATCCGAAGGTGCTGGGTTCGATCCCCATCACAGCACCTGCCGTTACCCCGGGGAAGCAAACCCTTAGAAAATGCAGGAGGAAGCAGACCCTTACATAAAATGCATGCTGAAGTCGGATGCATTGGGCCGACAGGCGCAAAATAAAAACTACAGTGCAACGCACACCGCCTTGGGGATTAGAGAAATAAGGCGAACGCAAAAAAAAAAAAAAAATTCATGTTGATCATCACCATGAAGCATGTTCTTATAGAACGTCGCTCCCATAACAGTCTATCTGAAAGAAACTCGTTCTCTTGCCAAAACTCCAGCCTCCGCCAAAAATCATACCCAGGCATTCCTGGATATCTTAGTACCATTGTCTTCTTGGTCTAGCCTTGCCTTTTTTGCCTGGCACCATACCTTCCATCAATGTTCTCTCAGGATCATTGTGTTTCTTGATGTGACCAAAGTATTTACATTTTCTAGCTATAATGGAATTGATAAACCAGTTCTCCTCTATGCTCAACTCTTGCCGAATGTCTACAATGGTCTTTTTCTCCGTCCAGGTTATTCTGAGGATCTTTCTGTAACATTTTGACTCAAAGGATTCGATTCTTTGTCAAGAAGTTGTGGTAATTGTCCATAATTCGCAGCCATAAGCTGAAACAGGAAAAACACAGGCTCTCAAGACTTTCATTTTTGTCATTTTGTTGGTGCTCTGCCATAATTTCTTCAGGCTCTTCAGTTTCTGCCTTGCCATGGCTATTCTTCTTCTGATTTCTTTTGAGCAGTCGCCACTCTTGTCAATTCTGGAGCCCAGATATTCAAAATGCATGACCTGATCTATTTCCTTACCATGTACTGTAAATTTATGTTGACATTGTGTTTTGTCAGTGGCCATTATCTTTGTTTTGTTTATGTTTATAAACATATTTTGATCTTTACTGTGCCCATTTACAGCTGAAATTAGCTGCTCTTGCCCTTCTGCACTTCTTGATAGTATCACTGTGTCGTCTGCGTATCGTAACTCTGGAATCTCGTACCCGTCAATCGTAAATGTATAAAAAATTTCAATGTTCTCGTCTTCTCTAACATTTCTTATTTATACATTCATGTTGATAAAAGGAAATAATACTTATTAATTCATTCATTCTTTGTTGCCAACAGCCATTTACAAGAGGTGCAATGAGACAGTGCTTCAGAGTGTAAGTGTCTAGATAAGGAAACAGATTAGCTTAAGTATGTCTGTATGAAACCCATTGTGGAAAATCTAGACATGGATAATGGAGATGTGCTGAAATCACTTAATGACTTTCTACTAGATGATGACTGGAATTTGTGAATCAGCAGTCATTAGAATGGAGGAGTATTAAATCAAGAGCGGGTCAGGCAGGTTTTAAAGAAACAAGGTAAAGGTAGTCCCATAGTAGATTCTGTCGAGGATGAAGTGTTAGAGACTTCATTGTACAAGACCACATCTTGTTTGGGGGGGGGGGGGGGGGGGGGGGGGGGGCTAGTTTCACTTCCTTGCTGCCTTTTTTCCCTTGCAGTAAGTCAGGTACCCACTTATAGCTGGGTTGGCTGTAGCACTCTGGCAGTAGAAGTTGAACTCTGTACCTTTGTCGCTAAAAGCGAGGACTCTACCCTTACGCTAATCATGCTCTGAATGGGCAGGTAGATAAACTTGGAGGAAATAATCAGGAATGTGTACAATCTTCTAAGAGATACTAAGCTCCTATTGGTCCACCCATAATGCAGTGATGTCAATTATTAACAATGTCTATGTAGTAATGGATCATTCTACCCCTTCCACAGGGGAAAGAAGACTGTCTTGTCAGTCAAAATCTACTGATCAGACATGTTAGTCAGGTTCAGGCACAACATACTGGCCAAGACCCTCATTCTCTACTACACCTAGAACTAGGGCAGACACTTCATGACTTCAGAATCAGACAACTTTGTCAACTACAATAATTTTCGGAATACTTGTCATACGAACTATCTCCGCTTGATAAATCATAATTTTCTAATTCAATCCATGAATTAATAAGTGCTGATGCTTGTTTGCCTGAGAATCTTTGCTTGCGATTATTTGTGTTTACTGTTTGAAACCATTTCTCATTATGGAAATGTAATGTTTACTTCAAGTGTTTATTTCAAATGGACGATATTCCCACACGAGGTAGGTTTTTTTGCGGAAATGTAACTATGATTGAACAAAAATGTGGGCAAACTGTCTGCAACTCCAGATAAAAATAGTGTTAAATCGTGGTCCTTATTTCTCGCCTGTTCGTCGCCGTTGAGATCAGTCCGGTTTTCTCTATGTTTTGACTTGTAATCATTTGTTAAGACAAACAGGTGATTAGCCTGTTGTGTCTTTGCATGGTGGAGTGGCTGCCTCCTTACAGCCTCCATGCCTGCCGACCCATTTGTTGTCCACGGTTGCTTATTTATTCGCAGCTAACCTCCAAATTAGGTCTTTCAGCACTCCACAACCCTGCTGGCACACCTGGTAGGAGGTAGGTTCTTCCCCCCGGACTACTGAGATACGTATCCTTATTTAATGGTTCATCATTGATTATATTACATTAACATGGAGAGCAATAAAATCAACGAAAAAGGTACAAACTTTCATAAATGGGTGCCTGGGCAGAACAGAGAGATTGAAAAGGTATGGTAGGATCACTAATGGGGAACTGCTGGAAATAACCAGACAGATATCAGTGGGATGTGACAGGAGAAGAAGCTGGCATTGGATAGAACGCATTGAGGAAATCAGCTGATAGCATTACAAGATAATCTCTGTTCTAGAATCTACAAGGCAAGAGAAATAGAGGCAGACAGAAACCTAATGGAGAAATTAGCTCAAGATAAGGAAGACATGGATAGAGCTGGAGCGGATGGCCTACGTCAGGACTTAACGTGTACTTGTTGAAGACCTATGCTTTCACTGGAAAGGTTTTGATTTAGATTCATGTATCCATTATAACTCTTATGATTTGTTAGTTTTTATTTGTGTCGTCTTTGTCCCAGATGAAAGTCTTTTGATTGTAATGTCGATTTTGATCATGTTTTTCTTCTAATGTGGTATGGGAGTTGTACATGTCCAGGTCATTATACTCAATTTGAACGTGCCACACCTTCTAATAGTTTGTCCATCGAGAATAATCTTAGAGTGGTCAGCCTTCACTGTGGAGCTGCACTGGTGGGAAACTGCTTGTTTAATGTTAACCGTTTCAAGCCTGTGACAGCCACTGAATGTGTGAGAATGTTAGCCAGCTAGATATACTCACTTTTACCAAGCCATGCATGATATTGATCACTATTGTTGTTTGTCCATCGTTGCCGAAGAGGACCACATTGTCATCTGTCATTCCTAGAGTGTGTTCGTAGGTGGCTGATTAGATCAATCCAAGCCCGAAAGCATCTGTCACACTGGGGGCAGAGGCAACTCGTCTCTTGCCTTTCGTGTTGCTCGTCTACATGCAGCTTCCTTGATTCTTGTCGTCTGCTCCATATGATCTGTGCCAGCATAGATTTTGCTACGCCAGGCAGAGCGATCAGCAGCAATGTTCTCCCAATTATCAGTGTCACAGTTCTTCATTGAGGCTTTCAGAGTGTCTTTGTAACATTTTATTTGGTCATGGCTAGATCGCTTGCCTGTCTCAAGCTCACCTTAGAATATTTTCTTTGGAAGCCGCTCATCTGACATGCAGACAACATGACCAGTCCATCTAAGCTGTGATTTTCATAGAGTTGTGTGGATGCTTGTCATGCTCATTCATGAAAGAGCTAAATCTGTGATCCTATCTTGCCATTTTAGGTTCAGCAGTTTCCTTAGGCAGCCAAGATATAAGTGGTCAAGGTTCTTCATATGTCGTCTGTACACAGTCCAGGTTTCACAGGTATACAGAAGAGATGGTAGGACGACAGCTGCATAAGCTGTCAATTTGGGTATAAGCTTAAATTCCTCCCCGGCCCCAAACTGAGGATCTTAGTTTTCCAAATGCTACAGATGCTTTGGCATTTCTCGAGTTTGCTTCATCATCAATATGCATTGCTTTGGAGATTGTGCTACCAAGTTATACAAAGCATTCCACCGACTTTAACTTCTGACCATTGATAGTGATAGATGGCTCACTGTGCTCAGTTCTTGGCTACTTGGTGTAGCACTTCAGTCTTACTGGTAGAAATAGTGAGACCAAAGATATCACAAGCCACTGCAAACATGTCAACCGTACATTGCATTTCACTCTCTGAATGGGCATGGAGGGCGCAGTCATCAAAAAAGAGAAGTTCACATATGGTCTCAATTTGTACTCTTGTTCTTGCCCGCAGTCTCCTCAGATTGAAGAACTCACCATCTAGACGATAGCGGACTTTGACTCCAGCATCACTGCCCTTGAATGCATCGTCAACATGGCAGCAAACACCATGCTGAAAAGGGTAGGTGCTAGGATGCATCATTGCTTCACTCTATTTGTAAAGGGCTGAATATTCCCCATGATCTTAAACTCCAGCCAACATACCATCATGAAACTGCTGAACCATTATAATAAATACATTTGTGTATCCAAATTTTGCCATGATCTTTCATAGGCCGTCACGGATACAGTATGAAAAGCTCTTGTTAAATCCACTAATGTAGTGAGATGGTGGACATTTTGTTCTTGACACTTTTCCTGTATTTGCCTAGCTGCAAAGATCATGTCAGTGGTGGCTCATCCTTTTCTAAATCCACATTGACTCTCTGGAAGTAGCCCTTGTTCTAGGTAATGCAAAAGTCTGTCTAGTAGGATCCTTGCAAGTATCTTTCCTGCAATATTCCCCTATTTTTGTCACAGACTTGCTGAATTCCTTTTCTCTTATAGAGGTGAATAATGGATGCATCTTTGAAGTTTTGTGGAATGCACTGCTGATTCCACATTTCACAGAAGATTTCTGTCAGTCTGGGTCCCCCAGCTTTATAGATCTCGGTAGGAATTGAGTCGGATCCCGGAGCCTTTCCACGAGTGAGGAGGTCAATGGCTTACTGTGTTTCCTGGACATTAGTTTATATTTATGGCAGACGATTTATCATCTCATCATTATTGACAAGTGTCTGTTGAGAACGCTACTGAAGTGCTCTGCCCAGCGTATCAGGCTGCTGCCATCTGCATTCAGCAACGGTGAGGTGCCTGATGTATTTGGGCCATATACTTCTCGCAGTGCACTGTAAAAGTTTCTGAGATCATGTCTATCTGCAAACGCCTGCATCTTGCGAACGCCTGCATCTGATCAGCTTTCTTGCATAGCCATGAATCTTGCATCTCATGGAGCCTTCATTGCACAGTATTGATTACTTGCGAGCCCCCTAATATCCCCCTCAATAACACACACTAATTAATGATGGCAATGCGGGTATTATTTTTATTTTCTTGATAGGTAACAAGTATAGGAATAGAACACATTTCTGGTTGTTGCCAGAACCCCCCTTCTACAATCTCATGCAAGCCAATAATAATTAATATCTGGAAACTTGAAAAAAAACAGACAAAATTATCTAAGACTTTATAAGGTAGATGTGTCAACAAACATGCTATTCATATTTGGAAATTTATGCATAATGAACCAGCAAATAGAATGTTTTATAATTCAAGAATGTTACACCTAGTTTAATCTGTTCTAACTAATTGTATTTTTATGCAGAAAAAAGAAACATTCTTCAGTGTGCAACTCAACATATGGTCTGGACAAGAACGCCAGCAACTATGTGGCAAAGAGCTATATGGAAATTGTTGACAGATCGGTGTACTTTGAAGATGTCAAATTACAGATGGATGCCAAAATTTGGGGTGAGGAGTACAACCGACACAATCCACCTAAGAAGGCAAGCTTTGTTTATATCACTGAAATATATGAGGGACTGAATGCTAATCAATTAGTCAAAACCTTTTCAGTTCCCTGTGGAGCATAGGTCTTCAGCAAATACATGCAAAGTCATCAAGCATTGACCTTTCAATAACGTTTTTGTGGCTTAAAGTTTCTACAGGATGAAGTACCTGACCCCATGCTTGACCGTCATTAGTCGTCCCTTACAACATGTCTGGCAGATTGCCATGTAACTATTCTCTACTTCTCTTTTGGGCTCTATAACACTAGATCGTTATCAAATTTGGATCGTTATCAAATTTGAACAATAAAACAATTGAAGCTAAACAAGATACAAGCTATGAGAACAAACACACACAAAACTCATTAATGTAGTCAGTAAGCAGAATAATATGCTGTTCAGACTTTGTGTTATAGAATTATTTCATTGATTTGCTCATACATCCAACTTTTGTCAATTACCATTTACCCCATTCGTTACTGTTTAATTTAAATGTCATAACCCTGAAGTACATAGTGGAAAACTACCCAAGCATGGACTGGACCGATACATACACCGACGGTTCTGTAACAAACACAACACAGAATGGAGGGGCAGGGGTATTCCTGAGCCTACCAAATGGTAGAAAAATAACACTGTCAGTGGCAACTGGAAAATTCTCAAGCAATTTCAGAGCGGAGGCAGCGGCACTGAAGGCTGCAGTAGAACCAATGCTCACAGGCGACAGCAATGAAAGCCAGATAGTCCTGTTCACAGATGCCCTGGCTGGGGTCACAGCACTAAAAAGCCAGAAAAATACTGAACTTAATGATTTAAGAGCAGTACTCTGTCAACTATGCCAGCAGTCCGCACCAAAAAGAGTAGTGGTACAGTGGGTTCCATCCCACTGTAACATCCAAGGCAACGAGGAGGCAGACAGACTGGCAAAAGAAGGTGCAAGACTACCACAACCAGATTCTAGTGTGACCTATGAAGAGTCCAAAAGGCTTATTAGGGCCAGATACATGGCCAAATGGGAAACAGAACACACTGGCTACACACAAAAATGATGCCTACTACCAGCTGAACAGAAGAGAGCAGGTCGTGGTCTTCAGACTCCGCACAGGCCACAACAGACAGGTACCATCTATTCAATAAATTGAAGATAGGTGGTACTGATGATTGCTCGTGTGGCACAGGGAAAATGACCGCTGAACATCTGCTGCAAAACTGCCCGACATACGAGGACCAGAGAAAGCACATGTGGCCATCACCAGTGGCAACACTAGACAAGCTCTATGGCAGTGTCGACAGCCTCAGGATGACAGCTGCTTTCCTCGAACAAATACAAGTTGACGTTTGACAGCGTACGAAGAAGAAGAAGATTTTAAATGTCAGCACTAATCAACTCACAAGTGGAGGGACCAGATCACCATTTTCTGGCTAAAACCCAACATGTCCCACTTAGCAACCACCTGAACAGAATCCAACCAAAACATACTCCAGAGTGCTAGCTGTTCACACAGCCATAAAAAAACTGTTGGCCGCCATCTCTTTGAGTGCCTGATATTCAGTGATGTTAGGAAAAGTGGGGATGGCGTAGTTAAGTGACACGGCTCACAATCTAAAGGTGCTGGGTTTGCTCCCCATCACAGAACCGGCCGTTTCCCCGAGCAAGCAGACCCTTACATAAAATGGAAACTGAAGTCGGATGCACTGTGCCGATAGGCGCAAAATAAAAACATAATGCTTCACACTCCGCCTTGGGGAATATAAGGCGAACGCCAAAAAAAATAATTTTTAATAGGAAAATATCTTCCTCCAAGCTCAGATAAATAAAACATTTTGTACTAAACTAAACAACAAGCAAACATGTACCGATACCATTACATGGCATTGGGCAGAAGGCAGAGGACTAACCGTAGTTACTATCACTACAGTGTTTATTGCCATTCATGAAGTCCATCAGGTAGATTTGTAGGACTGAGAAATATAAGCCGCTTGCCCCTGCAGTTGTCACACACAATATAAAGTTTTATTTGACGTCTGACGAAAAAATCCTCCACGTTACCAAAGATTTGGTTGCATGTCGATGTGATCAAAGACCAACCAAAAGAAAATGTACAGACGAGTGCTGTCAAAGATAAAGTATTATAGACTTCATTGTACGAGGCCACAACTTGTTTATGAGGTGTGGTCGTCAGTGCTCTTCCTCACTGACTTTCCTTCTGTAACAGTAGGCCATGTACCCATTTACAGATGGGTCAACTGGAGCATGTCAATAATTAGATTTGAACACTCATACCTCTGCCATGAAAAGCAAGTGCTCGACCATTATGCTAATCAGGTGCTTAGTAAATGGATGCAGCTCAAAAACAGCAAACAAAGCTGTTGCTGGTTCACCATGGATACAACTAAGAAATTTTGCATTCTTTATTTGTGTCTTCATTAGATTTCATTATGTTTGATGAGATTTTCTTCTTGTATTCGTTCTTTGAACTCCATTTGAGGCACATGATAGTCTTTCATAGAACACCTGAAGGAAAGTACTGTCTTGAAGTCATGGATTCTGTAGCTGCTGTTCTTTGTTAAATATTAGCATGCTTACTCATTCTATGATATTCATGGAAGGTTACAGTCATTTTATTCCTTCCTTCCCATGTATCAGTTTTGTGGTAAATATATTTGGGTGTGAAGTTGAAGAATTCTCCTACTACACATCCATGCATGAATCTGAAAGCAGGCAATATTAAGGGGCGTCCTGACCAACGAGGTTTGTGTCTACACTGATCCCCATAGTAGTGAGCCTACTGAAAATCCTAGCATTGCACTACAACCAGGAGAGCCAAGACCTACCTTCTTCAGTATGTCTTGGAATATAACTTAAATTAACTTCATTATACTTGTTTAGAAGGCTCTATAGAGTCTGTATACAACCAGTTTATTCCACTCTCCCAATACGAAAAATAACTGATCATCCAATCTATTTTCAAATGCATAATCTGGCCCTGCCTCCTTCACATCCTGTGGCAATGCATTCCAAGCATTCACTTTTTTCTGATTAAAAAAAATATTTTCTAATATCTAATCTTGACCTGTCTTTAACCCTTTCGCTGCCACACTTTTTTCAGCCAAGTCTGGCCCAGTGCCACTGCATTTTTTAGACATGATCACTTTTAAGGGTGATAATTTTAGAAAATCATAAAAAATCAAAAAATAAACTTGGGACCTTGAAACTTTCAGATTGTGTTCGGACATGGTTAAGCTTAATAATTTTGACATCATCGCGTAACATTGGGTCACGTGACCTTGGCGGCCATCTTGGATTTACACATTTTATTGTATAAAACAAGGGTACATTCAAAGAAATTTTATAAAAAATAAGATAATTGATTTCAATGCTAAAGCACACTGATGACATGCTATGAAACATTATTTGATGTTTAAATCATTTCTAACATGTTTCTTTTAGTGTTATTTGGATCTTGCAAAATTCTGTATTTTTCAGGTCAAAATTTAAAAAAAAAAAAAAATTATATCATATAGTCTATATTTTTTCACATTTATAAGTCATGTTTTCATATCTACATTGCAACTAACCTGTCTGTATGTACATATAGTCCATGGTTCATAATCCAAATGCTACTTCTGTTGGCGTCACTCCCCATACTTGTCCACAGTATGATACAATTCGAAGCATGGGACAACACACAAAGCAACATTGCATCCTTTACAGAAATATGAAGTTTGGGCTCGCTTCCCAGCAGCATTGCAAACAACACATCTTGGTTTGTGCTTGGGATTGTCATATTTGTTGACGAAGTGTCTGGCAGATAGACGATCCAAAGGTGCACTGGCACTAGAAGCAGGGGCGCTGCGAGCAACAGTTGCTGCCTCAACAAGGGCTGTACTCAGAATTTGGCGAAACTTCTTAGATGACATTTTGCTGCCTGTGGTAGTATCTTTATAGAGAATATAGGCATTTACTGTACATGTTTCTATCAGAAAATGAAACAGCGGGAGATACCACTTTGAAGATTTGTGGAGGTAGGGGTAAGTGCCAGAAATTTGGTCAAAGTGGTCGACACCCCCCATGTGAAGATTGTAGTTCTCAATCAATGCTGGCTTGTGTACAATTCTTCCATTGGGATGGCCTTTAGTGCGCAACCTTTTTTGTATGATATCATTTCCATCAACAGTGGAGATAAGGCTTACACGCTTGTTATCCATCCATGTGACAGCCAACATGGACTCATCATTTCTTACCGCAAATCGAGGAGGTTCACCTTTCTTCAGCTTGAGATGTTTTTTTTTTAGTTGGTCTGGAAATTGTTTCCTGTTTTCAGAAACAGTCCCACAAGCTCCAGTGTTTGCACCTCTGAGTTGCATAAACAGTTCTGGTGATGTATAGTAAGAGTCGGTAAACACAATATGACCTTTCCCCTTGTAGTCTGCAAGAAGCTCATGTACGACTCTTGCGCTAATTGATTCACCTGGATCTCGATTTTCCTCTTTGCCTGTATAAATTTTCAGCTTGAGGCAGTAGTGGGTTAAAGAATCAGCCAGAACAAACACCTTGAACCCCCATTTTGTGGGTTTGGCAGGGAGATACTGCTTCATGTGTATACGTCCCTTGAATCTTACCATTGATTCATCAATTGTAAGATCCTGGCCAGGAGTGTAGAATTGCCCAAATGTTGACAAAATGATGTCCAGTAAGCCTTGAATCTTGAATAAAGGATTGTATCCAGGCTGTCCCCTATCTATTCTTTGAACATTGTCACAAAAATGTAGAAATGAACAAAGAATTTGGTAGCAATTCCTACTCATGACTCTTGTGAACGGCGTTTGAGTAAGCCAATGAGCCGTTTCCCAATAATCACTTAGTGAAGGCTTTTTGCACAATCCCATTGCAATTTGAAGACCAAGAAAAGCTTCAACCTCCTCAAAAGATGTGGGCTGCCAATTCTGTTTACGGGATTTACCTGAATAACTATTAATGTTGGCATGTTGTTCTGCATAGCGATTTGTCTCTTGGACAATAAGGGTGATTGCAGAGTCTAAAATAATCTCTAACAGAAAAGTTTGTTGTGTTTACTTGACTACCCTGTTCAAGAACATATTGAGGTGCCCAATTCTGTGCAAACATATCCTCTACAGTCTCTGGAACTTTCCATGTCCACTTTGCTTCATTATGTTTGGATCTAGCAGTGGCAGCGCCACGCCTCCTTTTTTGAGGTGGGGGTCCATCTCTCCCGTCCCTGCACCACAAGAAGTATCTCCTGTTGACCTAACATCGTAAACATCGTCATCACTTGAATCGACGTTCAGTTCTATATCAGATTCAGAGTCCGTTATATCACTAGAACTAGCTAAAAAGTCTGAATCAGAGTCATTATGGACCTGGGTATCATCAGCTACATCGCTCATTTTGAAATTTTTGTTTACGTATTGAAAAAATGCGATAAAAACGTAATATTTCAGACTAGGTGTTAAATTTTTCAAAACACATGCGTAGCCATTTAGTAGACCTCTCTAACGTATGGAGGTAATATTCGGGTAAAATAAAACAGGTGTTTGTGTAGCGCAAATCACCGTAATAAAACTTCATACCGCTCGACGACTAAAGTCATCCGTGGCACTGTAAGGGACATTGAGTTTGGACGACTTTAGTCGTCCGTGGCAGCGAAAGGTTTAAACAATTATTTTTTTTTTGCGTTCGCCTTATTTTTCTAATCCTCAAGGCGGTGTGCGTTGCACTGTGTTTTTATTTTTGCGCCTGTCAGCTCAGTGCATCCGACTTCAGCATGCATTTTATGTAAGGGTCTGCTTCCTCCTGCATTTTTCTAAGGGTTTGCTTCCCCGGGGTAACGGCCGGTGCTGTGATGAGGATCGAACCCAGCACCTTCGGATTGTGAGCTGTGCCACTTAACATTTAGGCCACGCCGTCCCCTCTCTTTAAACAATTTGAATCTGTGTCCCACAGAGAAAATGAGAGCCATATAGTCCTGCTGACAGATGCTCTCGCCGTAGTCACAGCGCTAAAAAGCCAGAAAAACACTGAGCTTAATGACTTAAGAGCAGCACTCTGCAAACTGTGCCAGCAGTCCGCACCAAAAAGGGTAGTGGTACAGTGGGTTCCGTCACACTGCAACATCCAAGGCAACGAGGAGGCAGACAGACTGGCAAAAGAAGGTGCAAGACTACCACAAACAGATACCAGTATGACGTACGAAGAGTCAAAACGGCTTATCAAAGCCAGATACATGACCAAATGGGAAACCGAACATACTGGTTACACCAAAAACGATGCCTATTACCAGTTGAACCGAAGAGAGCAGGTCGTTGTCTTCAGACTTCGCACTGGCCACAACAGACTGAGGTACCACCTATTCAACAAATTGAAGATAGGGTGTACCGACGAATGCCCGTGCGGTACTGGTAAAATGACCGCTGAACATCTGCTGCAGAACTGCCCGACATACGAGGATCAGAGAGAGCAGATGTGGCCATTACCAGTGGAACTGCAAGACAAGCTCTATGGCAGTGGCGAGAGCCTCAGGATGACCGCCGCTTTTTTCGAAAAAATAATGGTTACTGTCTGACTGCGTACGCAGAAGAAGAAGAAGAAGAATCTGTGTCCTCTTGTTCTTGTTATAAGAATTATTATTCCCAGCCCACTACCAGAGAAAAATCTTCATGACTTGAGAATTCAGCACAAGCAGCTTTTGCAACCAGAAATGTGGCAGCTTAGTCATAATTCATTTATTTGCAGGTGGATATCTTCCAGATGTATGTGCTAGAGTTCCCTGACCGGCCTGGCAAGCCGCTGTTTCACTTGGAGCATTTTATTGAAGGGGAGTACATCAAGTATAACTCCAACTCCGGGTTTGTTGAGGAAAACCTTCGTCTCACACCACAGGTATGGCTCTAGCATGTCTTGTTGCTTTTGATGAACTCCTAACTTTGCTATGCTTGTCTGTTTATGAAGTTTAATTGATATCATTAATCAATGAATATCTTTTCAGTTTGCATGTGAATCATAGGTCTTCAACAAATACATGACATGTCAAATGTTGACCTGTCTATATCAGTTGAAGTTTTTGAGGCTTTAAGTTTCTAGAAGTTGGAGTAGCCAGTCCCATGCCCAACTCTCTTCGGTTGCCTTTTATGACATATCTGGCAGGTTACAGTTGTTACTATTCCTTGCTTCATTTCAGCCCCAAGACACACATGAATTAATACCATATCGACCCAAATGTTGCCTGACCAGTTTCTTGGAGGACTCCATACGTGACAGAGATGAGAATAGGACCACTGACACAATGAGTGCATGTCGAAAGAAGGGACTAACAGTGAGGTCCAATCCTTCAAGGGTAGAAAGCTCTCCAGCTTAAGGATTACACATCCCACCATTTAATGTTGACTTGCCTTTTGGGTTTGAAAGAAAGCTCTAGTATGTTTCATCTGGCCCTAATGCAAGTCTTGTCTTGCATACCTTTGAAATGCTAGCACTCTTACCACTTGGATACTCCAGAAAAGTGTTTTGATTTGCAGATCTTTACAAACCATTGCATAATGGTAATAATTGTCCCAGTGGCTTCATTTGTTGAAGCCTTGGTCCAACACTTCATTTAGCTTTCCATATCACATTTTTAAGGAAAACCTTATTTCAGTTATTTACAGTTTCACAGCAATAGTTTTTACATGATGAGGTTGCCAGCCCTACACAACCCTTATTAGTCACCTCTGATGACATACTTCATGCTAAATTAACTTGACTTATTTAGATTCTCTTCTATCAAAGGGTGCAGAGGTCTTTTCTTTATCACGTGGCTTATATTATCTACAAGATTTGGAAGCCGGCCCGTGCCATACCTTCTTAGTCACTTACAACATGCCTGGAAGGTTACAGCATGATTATTATTTTGACCCAGATCACTCGTGGGCAGCGTTAAAATGAACAGATATAGAACAGATGCAGACCTGTAGCTGAGAATGAAAACAACAAAAACAGCTGGAGGTTGGGGTTTGTAATGGATGGGGCACGCTCTCAGAAAGAAAATTAACAGAGTAACCAGACATGTGCTGGATTGAAACCAGCAGGGAAAGAAAAGAGTGGGGATAAACTAAAGAACACCTTGTAGAGAACAGTGGAAGAAGAGACCAGGGCAGATGAAGTCTGAGTTTTCATATCACAAAAAAACTGATACCTTGTACAATGGCCTCTAATTCTTTTTTTATAATGATAGTGCATTCTGTAAAACCATCTCAAACAGTTATGTCTCTAACAATTCATCCTCGACTGCTGTATTTGGGACTACCCATCTCACAGAAAATCAACCTCGTATAATGAAGTCTAACATTCCATCCTCTACTGCTGTATTTTATATGGGACTACCCATTTTACAGAAGCTCATACCTCATACAATGAAGCCTCTAACAATTCATCATCAATGGCTGTATCTCATCACCAATCATTCACCTTTTCATGCCATTGAGAAGCATAGGTTTTAACTGCAGGTTTTCCTTTTACAGAAGGCCTTATCCCTGAGCTTTTGAAGTGGCTGATTTTAATGGCAATGCTTTTTTTATATGCGGAGGTTGCCAGCCCTAAACACAATCCTCTTAGTCCTTTAGTCTGTTTAACGACATGCTCAGAAGGTGATAGAAATCCTATACTTTTCATCTTGTATACCACTCTGGTAAATGTTTCTGCTATAGGATCACCTTTACCTTTAGTCACCTCACTGTAGTCTGGGACCTCATTTCTGACAGCAATGTTTGCTAATCTACTATGAGACTATCCGCCTCACAGTAATCTTGGAGCATGTAGTAAAGCCTCTAACACTTTGCCCTTGTTTCAGCATCTTTATAAAACTTATCATTTCACATTTATGGGTGTCACCATAGCTTGCAGGTAAAGCGCTTGCCTTTCAAGAAACAAAAGCATGAAGCAGTGAGGCTTTGAATCCTGCATGTTTCAAATATCCCCTGGGAATCAAGATGCTGAGCAGCACATGAGCTGCAGTGGTCAGTGACCCATAGCTGACTGCTAGCATCAAGGCCAGCGAACCATAGCTGCCAATACCCTTCTACACCTCCACGCGGTGATCCTGGATAACAGGCTGCATCAGGGCAGACTGGCTAAGGAGAAGGGATCGAAGAGAGAATGCTAACCCGGTACTCAAAAAATGCTTGCTGAAGTCAGATGTGTTGGACCGAAAGGTGCAAATATCGCAGCCAAGCTGTAAACTACAACACAATACATTCTGTTCTCTGGACTACATTCTGCTACTTAAGCCCTTTCAGGGTTTGGTAGCTGGAGATTGAGAACGAATGAAGAAGAAGAAGAAACACCCCCTGGTCTCAAGGGACAAGCAGCTGTTCTTATTGAAGTTGAGCAAAAATATTAGGGGTCCCATGTACACGCTGCGCATGTAAATGAACTCTTGACAATTTAAAATCAATAAGATTAGGCTGTTAGCTGCTGTCTGGGGAAAATTCTAAAAGTAATGACATTTCTGCCAAAAATTCAACCTACCTACCCCCAGGCCTAGTCAGCTGCAGGAAGTACAAATTGCTAAAATGAATGTGCTATGGATAACTTTTGGCTACCACCTGCCAGTTTGAATACCAGGATTTTAAGTGTTCAACTTTACTTATATTTCAGTTTGATTAATTCTATGACTATAATTAATCCATTCAGGCCTTCAGTCACTTTACATTTGAGCGCTCTGGTCATCAGATGATTGTGGTGGATGTGCAAGGAGTTGAAGACCTGTACACAGATCCGCAGATCCATACCGCGGAAGGAAAAGAGTACGGGGATGGTAATCTTGGACCTAAAGGAATGGCCTTGTTTTTCCACTCTCACATCTGCAATTCCATCTGTACCAGTCTTGATCTTACTCCATTTGATTTGGCAGAGTCTGAGCGTGCAAACTGTAGGGAGTTCATTGAGAAGCAGGTGTGTCTTAAAGTGTGGGGCATTTATCTTTGATATTTTGTTGGGAATGGAAAGTACATGTAGTTAGTGAAGATTGTAATTGTACATTTGTTGTAGTTCATTGGAGATATTGATGATTAGAATTGTACATTT
This sequence comes from Ariolimax columbianus, assembly GCA_036924085.1. NCBI lineage: Eukaryota > Metazoa > Mollusca > Gastropoda > Stylommatophora > Arionidae > Ariolimax > Ariolimax columbianus. Next base: position 18,085,175 of record JAVGWX010000002.1, read on the forward strand.
GTTGTAGTTCATTGGAAATATTGGTGATTAGAATTGTACATTTGCTGTATTTTATTGGAGATAGTGAAAATTATAAGTCTACATTTATTGTACTTCATCAGTATCGTACAGTTCTGTAGTTTGTACATTTGTCCTGGTGCGGTCACCTGTATATGTTTTTATCAATAGTTTGTTTGAATTACTCCCGTTCTGGGTAATGTGCATATTTGCGCTGTTCAAGTTTTAGACCATAATGCATGCTATTTATTTATAGCTCACATTATAACCAAAGAGACTGGTTACATACTTACCTTAATCTAAAATATAAAACTTTAATAAACAAACAATTATGGCTGTAACTGTCGCGTTATTGATGTTCAAAATAGTTAATTTGATGGTGGTTAGAATAGTGGTAAAACACTCGCTTTTTGCAGCATGGTATGTGAGTCAACTCCCATTACTGGCACACTCCAGTCAATCAAGCTGTAAATGGGTACCTAGCTTAATATTAGAAAAGGAGAGACAGTAGGGAAGAGAACTGGCCATCCAATCTTATTAATAAGCTGTATTATCATACAGTGAAGTCTCTAACACTTCATCCCCAATAACAGTGTCTGCTAAAGAACTACCTTCACCTTCAATATCATAAAACATCTGGAAACAGACTGCAACATGCAGCCTGGCTAAGAGATTAGGGATCAAAGAGGGAAAGCAAGCCCAGTCCCAAAAATGATGGGCCAGATGTGTCATGCCAAAAGGTGAAGATATAGCAGTCTAGCTGTAAACTACAACACACAATGTCACAAATGTCCTTTCCAGAACAAATGCTAAAGAAGAAGAAATAATATTACAATATTTAATTTGATGTTGATAATACCATAACTCATTGAAGAAGTCTCTAACAGTTTATAATATTGTAACTTATTGAGGTCTCTAACAGTTTATAATATTGTAACTCATTGAAGTCTCTAACAATTGATAATATTGTAACTTGTTGAGGTCTCTAACAATTCATGCCTAACTGTATTTATTAAATGTTCAGAAATTCAGTCCCATGACTCAGCTAAGAGGAAATGAAGATGCCTGCATATCTGCATCTCCAATGGAGACTGTTGACCTAACAGAAATCTTAAACAGGCACCACTCTTCAGAATCCACCAACTCAGCTGAGGACGACTCATCTGCTCACAACGGTGGCGATGATGATTCTTCTGCACCCCAGAGCCCCAACAGCGAGGATGAGCCCATGGCTCTTGACAGTCCTATGGGCCACATTAGGACTAGAGTTCGATGGCAGAGTGAGTCAGAACCAGACTCATTAACAGCAGTAAGTATTTTCATAATTTTCTGTACCCTACAACCATAGCAGTGAAAAGATGCTTGTGTCTTTTGACAGTCCTTTGAGTCACATTAAGGCTAGTCTTAATATGGCAAAGTGAGTCCGAACAGGACTTATAAACGCTTTACAGTTTGACCGAATTTGACAGATTTGTATCTTACATCCGAGGCAAGTGCCGCAACTTTGTATGTCAAATAGTTTGTTGTTTTTAATTACATTAATATTAACTCCTAGTATACGAGACTCCCCCTCTGAAACCATTTCCGCCACCTCCTTTTTCCGGCGCTTCCCTTGAGAAACCAGACAACCATTGTCTCTTTAACACAAAGCTTCTTTTCTATGTTAGAAATAAACAAAGAACGAAAGACAAAGCAGGCTCTATCATAAATAGCACAGGAAAAATCGTAAGTTAGAATAGGGAGGCAGCTAATCTACTCAATCAGTACTTTGGCACAGTCTACACAAAAGAGGACTGATCCAAGATCTCAGAGCCTATAGATATTTTCCAAAGAGACATGGATACAGCGGGATTAAGATCAATCTGTATTACAGAGGAAATAGTTTTTTTTTAATTTGAGAGGGATTGACAGTGGGTAAATGTCCAGGGCAAGATGGTATTCATCCAAAATTGCTGTTTGAAATTAGAGACCAACTAGCAAAGCCATTGACTATATTATGTTCTCAATCACTTGCAAAAGGGATTGTTCCAGGGGATTGGAAAGATGCAGCAGTGATCCCTTTGTTTATAAAGGGCACAACAATCTGTCCCAGCAAATTGTAGAACAGTGAGTTTAACTAGCATAGTCTGTAAATTGTTAGAATCAATAATCAAAGAAAACATTGTAGTGCATTTAGACAAGTTTAATCTAATCAGAAATAGTTAGCATGGGTTTACCAGACGGAGATCGTGCTTAACAAATCTATTAGAATTCATGGAGGAGGTTACTAAAATGATAAAGGGGAGCCAGTGGACGTTATTTATCTTGATTTTGCAAAGGCCTTTGATAGAGTACCTCATCAAAGATTATTTCTAAAGTTAAAATAACATGTAATAGGTGGGGAAGTTGCCAAATGGATTGAAAATTGTTTAACCTGGAAAAGGCAGAGAGTGGGCATAAATAAGGAGTACTCTGAGTGGTGTGAAGTAAAGAATGGAGTGCCATAGGGCTCAGTTTTGGGACCAATTTTGTTCTTGATATATATAAACGATTTGGACATTGATATCGAATCCATGATTGTAAAATTCGCTGATGACAAAAAATTATGCAGTAATGTCTCATCTAAAGCAGAAGAGGATATATTGAGGTCAGATTTAGATAAAATTTGAGAATGGTCTGTGTGCTGGCAACTAGAGTTTAATGTAGATAAATGTACAATCATCCACATTGGTAGATCAAATTTGGAACACAATTACAGAATGGGGGAGAACAATATTAGCATGATAGAAAAGAAAAGGGACCTAGGGGTTATAATAGATCCTACAGGTAAAGTGAGTGAGCAAGTCCAGGTAGCAGTGAAAAAGGCAAATGCAATGTTAGGTATGATAAAAAGAGATATTAAACATAGAAGCAAGGAAATGATAGTCAAACTGTATAAAGCTTTAGTGATACCTAGATTGGAGTACTGTGTAGAGAGGATTTAAACATACTGGAAAGGATACTAAAAAGAGCAACAAAGCTTTATAGTGGGATTCCAGAATTACAGTTATGAGGAAAGACTCATAAAAACAGGCCTTCAGTGTCTAGAAAAGAGAATTTGAGGTGGCTTAATACAGGTTTATAAGATAATCAAAGGAACGAATACATTAAACTATAACAAGTTTTTCAAAATACAACCACCTACATGACCAAGAGGGCATAGCTACAAATTAACTAAAGAAAGGTCCAGATTAGATATTAGGAAATAATTTGTTAGTCAGAGAGTGGTAAATGTTTGGAATGCATTGCCACAGGAAGTAGTGGAGGCAGGGACAATTAATGCATTTAAGAATAGATTAGGTGCACATAGCTTTTAGTGTAAGGAAATGTAAAAGAAACTGGTTGTTTACAGACTCTGCACAGTCTTCTAAACCAGTATAAAAACGTTAAGTTGAAGTTGTTAATACTCTTTTTTTTTTATACTGAGTTTCAGATAAATCTGCTTAATTTCTGTCCAATCAAAAAAACACTAAACATCTTCTGCGTCACTATTTCTTGTGTACCTCATGTGAGACCACATGTCAATTGTTTTTTAATGGATTTGTTCTATTGAAATAATTGTCAGTTGTTTTTGGTAAATGTTACATTTTTAACACAAATGATCGCAAGTGAAGATTTTCAGCCAAGAAAATATTGGCATTTATTAATTCATGGATTGTATTAGGATTCATTATCAAGTGATGATAGTTCTGATTGTTTATATTTAATTAAATTATAGTATTTTGTCATGTTCTGAAGACATGTGGGCCTCCTCTGGCTAGACCTAGTTCTAGTCGTAGTAGAGAAGTGTGGAAGGGTCTTTGCAGCTCTGGCTCAATGGCCCTGACACTAGCAGTCAGCTATGGGTCACTGACTGCTGCAGCTCATGCAATGCTCACCGTCCTGATCCAGTGATTTGCATTGAGAAGTAAACAATCTATTCACTCTACTACTCAGATGCTGGGCTTCTATGTTACGCTAGCACAAAGAAATAATTTAATTAACAACATAATGAAATAACGTATAACTTGTTTTACTTTCAAGGATGAGGACAGCAGGATATTCAGTGAGGCTCAGGCAAAAAAGGCTCGACCATCAAGTGTGTTTTTTGAGCTGGACTTGATGAAATTGTCTAATCTTAGGATTGGGCAATCCGTTCTTGGTCAGGTTAGTGAATGTTTGATTTCTGTGGTCAAGTTAGTGGATGTTTGATTTCTGTAGTCAGGTTAGTGGATGTTTGATTTATGCGGCCAGGTTAGTGGATGTTTGATTTCTGTGGCCAGGTTAGTGGATGATTTCTGTGGTCAGGAGAGTGGATGTTTGATTTCTGTGGTTAGATTAGTGGGCTGTGAAAGGCACAGGTGTTGCATAACAATACATACTTTACATGACGAATAATAAAATTAAGAAAATTATGTATGTGACATACGAGGATCAGAGAAACCAGATGTGGCCATCACCAGCGGCAACACTAGACAAGCTCTATGGCAGTGTCGACAGCCTCAGGATGACCGCTGCTTTTTTCTAAAAAATAAAGGTTGACGTCTGACAGCGTAAGAAGAATAAGATGTGTATGTGATGAATACATCCGTTGGTGAATGTGCACAGTCTTTGATTGTGTTACCTTTTTTCTTTGATTCCCTTCTGCCTTTATCTCATGCTCAAGGTACCATGCCCTCTAATATCATTTATTTTTTTTAATCACTGTAGTGTGTGATGAGAATAAAGTATTTGAGAGTTTCCTAAGCATAATACTATTTATCAGCCAATTTTATTTTATATTCAAGTTTTCACTATCCGTGGAATTCTGAGAATCTTCTTGTAGCATTCTAACTTGAAGGATTCAATTTTGTTCTTCAGTGTTTGTGTGAAGTTTCTTATCCATATGTTGCCACAGAGAAAATGCATGGCCTCTGATAATTATTATTATTTGTTTGTTTGTTAATGTTTTGCCACTTGTTCGTTTTATTTAATTTTTCAAAAGAAAACTTGCACAAAAGTATTTTAAGGGTTCTTGAAGTAATAGTTTCTATAGCACTTTGGTTTATTCTTCATGTGATCCCTGAGAAAATAATTGACAATTGTTTACTCATGGCCTTCTGCTGCACTTATTGAAGCATAGATCCAGGACTACATTTGTCCCCCTTACTCAAACCATAGATCCAGCACTACATTTGTCCCCCTTACTCTAACCATAAGTCCAGCACTACATTTGTCCCCCTTAATCTAAACCATATGGCTTGGCTTCGTTCGTTCTCAATCTTCTGCTACCAAACCCTGAAAGGGCTCAAGTAGCAGAATGCAGTCCAGCGAACAGAATGCGTTGTTGTAGTTTACAGCGATATTTGCACCTTTTGGTCCAACACATCCGATTTCAGCAAGCATTTTTTTAGCACTGGGTTAGCATTCCCTCTTCGATCCCTTCTCCTTAGCCAGTCTGCCCTGCTGCAGCCTGTTATCCAGGATCACCGCATGGAGGTATAGATGGGTCTTGGCAGCTCTCCTTCGCTGGCCCTGACGCTAGCAGTCAGCTATGGGTCGCTGACCACTGCAGCTCATGTGCTGCTCAGCATCTTGATCCCGCTTTAACCATATGTCCAGCACTACATTTGTCTCCTTACTCTAATCATAGGTCAGCATTACATTTGTGCCTCTTACTCTAACTATATGTCCAGCACTGCATTTGCCACCTTACTCTTCTTCTGCGTTCGTTCTCAATCTTCCACTACCAAGGTACAGGGTTTTGCAAGTAGTAGGATTTTTTCCGGAGAATGAAATGCAGTGTGTCGCTAGTTTACAGCTTGACTGCGATATTTGCACCTTTCAGTCCGACACATCCATCTTCAGCAGGACCGACCACCTTGCTCTAATCATATGTCCAGCACTACATTTGTACCCCTTACTCTAATCATATGTCCAGCACTACATTTGTCCCCCTTACTCTAATATGTCCAGCACTACATTTATACATTATACCTTTACCCTAACCACTTTTAAGGACGCCTGCATCCAATCAATTGCAGTAACGGTTGCCGAAGCAGTGATTGATATGTATATGATGAGGTTGTTGCAAGCTAAATACACAACCCTCTTTAGTTCCTATAAACACATGCTGGGAAGGTGACAATGGTCCTATTTTTTTGCTGCTCTGGTGTACTCGTTTTTAACCTTTAATAGCGAAGAGTTATGAGCAACAAGTGAAACATACTGATCAAGACCTCATCTCACATTCCTGTTTGTACTTCTAGACTCAAGCATTGTCACAGTAGTCTGAGCAATAAACTGGGGATTGACCCACATAGTGGGTAGCTTTCTGAGGAGTTTCACGTTGCACTACAGCTTGGAGGACCCCAGTTTTCCTTTTCAAGCACCCTTTAACGGATATAAGAACCACTGCAACCTACTACCAAAGAAATATCAAAAGTTAGCTCAACTCTGTAGAAGTAGCTTCGAACAGCAATAACATCATACGTTGTTTTAAATCCATCCATGCTTCTATAGCATTTTTTGTTGATCTTATTTTTCCCCTGAAGTCCTGCTGGCTAATGTAATAGGCTCATACAGCAAGTAGGTTTTCACTGAAAAGAAAAGTTATTGTGTATGCAGAGGAACATGGAAATAGTGCACTGTGAAAGCCGCATTGAAAAGAATAGTTATTGTGTATGCAGAGAAACATGGGAATAGCTTTTATTTGTTTGTTGTGGTGCTGAAATTATAGGATGCATCTTACAATTCATGACTTCTTAGAATTGAAGAAACACTGTGATTCTCTGTATGTTATGATGTGTCAAAATCTCACTAATTCTCTGTATGATATGGGTCATGCATGGCATGGTTTCTACTTTTCAGGTTTCTTCTTTTCTCCTTCTGTCTCTTCAAGTAAAGTAAATCCCAGGAATTAATTGACAGTAAGGACCATCCAATGTACCAGAGGCTAAACAATTTGGGAACTGGGAAACTAAAGCGGAGAAACTTTGCAGAAATAGCCAAAGCAAAGATGCACGAAGATCCCATAAACGCACTAACAACACCAAAACCCATCACTACTGTACGAAAACCTACTTGGAGGCAGGATATATTTCCAGAGGTGGTAGAAAATATACCAGGTATTGCAAACAAAAACTGCCAGACCGAAAAAGAAAGGAGAGACACTACCTTAAGCTTCATAACGAAAAGCTACCCAAGCATGGACTGGACCCATGCATACACCGACGGTTCTGTAACAAACACTACACAGAACGGAGGGGCAGGAGCATTCCTGAACCTACCAAATGGCAGAAAAATAACACTGTCATTCGCTACTGGTAAGTACACGAGCAATTTCAGAGCAGAGGCAGAGGCACTGAGGGCGGCAGTGGAAGAAATGGTAACACACAGTGAAAATGAGAGCCATATAGTCCTGCTGACAGATGCTCTCGAAGTAGTCACAGCGCTAAAAAGCCAGAAAAACACTGAGCTTAATGACTTAAGAGCAGCACTCTGCAAACTGTGCCAACAGTCCGCACCAAAAAGGGTAGTGGTACAGTGGGTTCCGTCACACTGCAATATCCAAGGCAACGAGGAGGCAGACAGACTGGCAAAAGAAGGTGCAAGGCTACCACAAATAGATACCAGTATGACGTACGAAGAGTCAAAACGGCTTATCAAAGCCAGGTACATGTCCAAATGGGAAACCGAACATACTGGTTACACCAAAAACGATGCCTATTACCAGTTGAACCGAAGAGAGCAGGTCGTTGTCTTCAGACTTCGCACTGGCCACAACAGACTGAGGTACCACCTCTTCAACAAATTGAAGATAGGGTGTACCGACGAATGCCCGTGCGGTACTGGTAAAATGACCACTGAACATCTGCTGCAGAACTGCCCGACATACGAGGATCAGAGAGAGCAGATGTGGCCATTGCCAGTGGAACTGCAAGACAAGCTCTATGGTAGTGGCGAGAGTCTCAGGATGACCGCCGCTTTTTTCGAGAAAATAATGGTTACTGTCTGACTGTGTACGCAGAAGAAGAAGAAGAATTGACAGTAAAATACTATTATCGTTTTATTTTCCATTCATATTTAGATCCATCATGAGATGGCCAAGTACCATGAGATTGGTCGGTTTTCTCTTGAGGAGGACGTGATTGACTGGGAAGCAGCCCTGTTCCATGAGGAGCATGCTGCCGAACTGGGTGTACTGGAGGCTATAAACACAATGGCCAGACTCTACATGGATCTTCATAGAGATATGTTTGTCAACTGTACTGTCAAGGTCAGTTTGTGTGTATCACTTGCACTTTAATCTTTGTTACAACTTCAGAGAGAAATGTTTATCATCTGTACTATCCAGGTCATTTTATGTTTATTTGCGCAAACAATCGCTACAGCAATTGTTCCCATGGCTGGGATCCACTGGAGGATAAATAGGGCAGAGGAATGAAGGTCGCTTGCCCCAGCAGTCATGATATACTGTACAGCTAGATTTTTATTTAGATTAAAAAAACACATGCCTTACCGAGGATTTGAACTCATGGTCAGAATTCTGACATCCAAACCACTTGACCAACCGCTCCTCTTTATGTTTATGACTTACACTTTATTATTTCTGTTACACCTTCAGAGACATATGTTTGTCAACTGTATTGTCCAGCACAGTTTCTGTTTATCACTTACTTAACTCCTGTTCTACCCCTAGGGATGTAGAGGTCATTGTATAATACTTATCATAAAGTGTGCAGACAAACAGGTGATTGTTGTGTCTTTGCATGATGTAGAGGTGCAAAGAGAATTGATGAATGAAATCAGAGTCAGAAAATTAAGATATTTTGGTCACATAAAAAAAAAACATTGCTGAAAACAATACTGGAAGGAAAGGTGTAGGGCAATGTGCCAGAGGTAAACATCAATGTAAGCGGAAGGATAACATCAAATGATGGACAAGAAAAAGGCCTAACAGGCAAGGCACAGAGGACGTTGAAGATACAATGAAGTCAACCTTTGTTGTGGAGATGGCAACTGAACTGAACATTTTCATGTATTTTGCAGGAATTCACTGCATTTTCACTGTTGAATTTATAGATGGTATCTGCAAAGGCGTCTGGAAGGCTTTCTAACTTGTTTTTGTGAATTTTCTGTGTTACTATAACTGATAGGTAACTGCTAAGAAACACTTCCTGGTCTCTGGCATGATTTTTGGTTGGGTTGAAATTGAGAGACATTCAAACAGTAGACCATTTTCTCCAAGTCCTTCGACTTCACCAGAGGAGTACAATGACACCATGGCCCTCTACAACCTAGTTGAGGAATAAACCGCAGTGACAAGACACACCTGTGACAGTCCAGAAAGTTTATTAGGGAAATAGTTGTGGTTATTTAAGAGTGAATAAGACACGCATTAAAGAGACCAGTTGATAGTATTGCAAGACACATTTCTGTTCTGAATCCTCACAACAAGATAGGTAGAGGCAGGAAACAGGAAAAAACAATGGACAGAGCTGGAATGGATGGCTCAGGACAGGAGGACTTTGCGTGTATTTGTTGAACACCCGTGCTCTACTGGGAGCTGAAAGGTTTTGATTGATTGAGATTGATTTAACCTTTAGCACACTAATGTTAGAAGAAAACCACCCTTCCTGGCCAACAAAAACGGTGTGCGGAAAAATTTTTTTTTTTTTGAACGGAGTCACTCCCGACAGCCATTTTTTACTGCTGAATACGTCCTCCATATATACACTATATTTTGCCGGTTAAAGTATCGTATGTTCGATTACAAATGGCTTTTGAACAGTTTTAATTTTGTATACGCCGCTTGGAGCAAGCCGACTTTTGCGAAAGGGGAAGTAGATTGTTGGGAAAGATTTTGATCGTGTAGATCTGTTTATTTTGTTAGTTTAAATGAAAGAACTACGTTTGAATTGGAAACTAACAGTTGTGGCGATATTGTAAACACAGTATCGATACGTTGTTGTGGTTTCCATGGTTTTCTATCGGAGCGACTAGGCCTAGTGGCCGAGTCCAAATTTTTCCCGAGATTTTCATAAATTTTCAACTTCATCTTTTTGAATCTCAAAAACTAACAAACACACAACAAAAACAATAACACCCACATGTTCGATATGCTATTGTGTATCTGCACGCCAGAAAATCATATTTATTGACAAACAAACATAAAAGTTACAAATTTTGTAAGACGACTACCATAGCGACTAATTAAGAAAATTAATTAGATCACAAAAGACTGACATTTTTTTCAAAAATATATTGGAGTGCTAAAGGTTAAAGAGCAAATAAAGAAGAAGAAAAAAATAAGCCTATCCTTGAATTTATATTCCAGTGCTTTCATTCTGTTATGTTTGTGTCTTTGTAAATGTTGGGGGTAAAAGAATTAACCAAAATAATGTTGTTTTTGTGTCTTTTTTGTCTGCTGTGTAAAATAACTAACCAAAATATTGTCATGTTTGTGTCTTTTTGTTTACTGTGTAAAAGAATTAACCAAAATGATATCATATTAGTGTCTTTTTGTCTACTATAAGAAGACTATCACTATGGCAAATTTTAAGACTGCCTCATCACCATCTCTTAATTCGAGGCCAGATAAATGGAATACTTTTTATAGATAAAACAACAACCAGCAAACATATGCAGATACCATTACATGGCATTGAGTAAAGGACGAAAGCTGAGGACTGCTGGAGCCATTACAACAACAAATAGGGAGAACATAAAAAAACAAACATGCATTGTCTCTTTACTTATCTTGTTTACTTTTTTTAAAAACATTTTCAGCAAAGTCCTGAAATGGTTGACATGGGCATTGACTACATGGTACAGGCAGCAGAAGCTGGTGACAGGAATGCCATGATTTTCATGGCCAGAGCTTTTGAGACAGGACTCAACTTAGGAACAAAAAGGTGAGGAGAATCTTCTTGTCCCCTGTAAGCTCCCAAAGAAATACAAGGGCTATCATTGCATGTTAGTCCGTTTACAGGAAGCCTTCAGCAAAGTATTTATGTTTTATTTATGTATTTTTAAATAAAAAAATTTTAATTATGTACAATGTATGGAGTATTGTTTCAACAGCTTTAATTCTAACCCAGAAGACTCCAGACTCAGGAGACTTCAAGTCTGTGTCAGTGACTTGAGTTGGAAAGTCTTCTATCCTAGAGGGTTTAATTATGAAAGCACTAGATGTTGTTTTGCGATGATGGTTATTCTAGTAATTTATTGTACATGATGCGGCTTGGCTATAAGACACTATTAACCACAAGAAATAGAAAGAAATACCTCTGCACCCCATGGTAGAAGAGGTGTAAATAAGTCAAGTCAAAGCACTTTTCACACAAATATTCCATTTCCTTCCTTGTAAGGTTTGTATTGATCTCATTTACACATTTTTGTTGTGGGAAATGTCTAGCTAGTTAATTTATAGGCATAAATTGTGAACAGACTTGGACAACTGTAATCTTATTGGCAGAGCCAGGGATGTACCGAATACAATTGCCAGTCAGGGCAGACTCTTCCTCTTGTACCCTCCTGCCCCATAAATAAATAACAAATTATAATAGATGAAAGTCATAAAACACAATATCATGTTAATATATATATTAATGTACTTATTACCCTGAGTTTCCATCTACTTTATAGTCCAACTCTCTGTCCCATATGATGTCCTCCACAAATTTTTACAAAACAGTGGATCCTGACAGTGACAAAAGGTTGTCATGAGAAGGACAGTGATGAAATGTAGGGTTTTGACTAATGGGATGGATTTTACAGGTGTGGAGTCATCAATGGACAAGACACACGCTGCAATGAAAGTACTACAGCACAGCATAAATATACATACATACATATCCATACAATGACTGACACATCCAGATATAGCCTAAAAGGCTATGTCTGAGGTTGAAAGGGATGTTCCAGCACCAAAAATAAAGGTGAACCCTTAACAGATAAGAAGCATACCTCCATTAGTGATTAGTGACCAGCCCAATGCCACTACCCCTCTAGACATTTATCTGGGGTAGACAACAGTATGCCACTGACCACAGTTAATTCTTTTCAGTTCGGACCAATTTTGGCAAATTGTGTTTTTCAGTCAGTGTCAAGTGTTACAATTTTATGTCAAATAGTTGAGTTTTTTTCCAAATTAAATAAATTAATATTAAACAAATTGATTTAAAATTATGATCTAAAGATCTTAGCACACATAATTAAATTATCTATGACATCGAGTATTAATAATAAAATTATATATTAGTATCAACCGGTAAATGTCATTTATGCAGTCGGAAAAATATGGCACCAAATTTTGTTTTCCTGCTTATGATGTCGTGAGTTTTTCTAATTTTAACTCTTGTTATAATTATCACAGTCTTTCTTCTCTGTCCTAGTCAAGTTCTAAATCAATTTTTGGGTTGAATATCCATGTGTAAATGGGATGCATGATCATTGGTCTGATTAAATAATAGATCATTTCTCTGGTCTTGAAATCCAATTTCCATCACAAAAAGTGCGTCAAATCTGAAAATTCAAAGAATTTGTAAATACAGACTTATCGGAAATAACTGAATAGTGAACTAGAGCTACGTTTGTGTCAAATGTCCAGTTGTAATTTAGGTCTCTTGACCAACAAGAGTTTGTTGCTATGTAACTATGGTCAACAGTAGTGTTTTGATTACTATTTTACCCCAGTGGCTCGCCCTAACCCTTCCTTTGCTGGACTGAAAAGGATTAAACGGTGGATCACAGCTGTTTCAGCCACATACTCCAAAAACTAGACAGAATAAGGCAAAGCTAGCTGGGTCTATGACTGAGTTAATGCACATACTTTGATTGATTACATCAGCTCTTTTGTTTAAACTAGAATACATTTAACGACTGCAGGTCCATTTCTTGGGAGGATGCTGTTCATTATTACCAGTTAGCCATAGAGCAGAATGACCATGATGAGGGCGGGGAGTATGACTCAACCATGGAAGACCCAGTGCACCAGCTGCTGGCCCAACAGGCTGCACTATTCAGGACCGGAGGACATGGATTGGACAGAGACCTTCAGAAAGCTGGTAAGAACAACTTCTAGGCTTTATCTTTTCTATTTCCTGGGATAATGAGTTCACTTTTTAAATTTTCCCTGCAGCGGAGAGCATGTGGTTAAGGGGTTGTGAGCTTAGTTTATAAACCAAATGTACCAGGTTCAAATTATGTCGCAGTTTGTTTGACGGACCAGATGTGTTATGTGCTTTTTCATGGTATGATCTCTCCCAGTCAACCCAGCTGTAAATGGGTACCAAACAAACTATCAAATCAGGAGCTACAGAGTTCTTTGATCTGTCATTGTTAATTTCAGCAATGAAAAGGACTGAGCACAAATGACAGTGCCCAGGTAGAATTCTATGAGCTATTTTCCATTTGTATCTTATGTGCCAAGTAGTGAAATGTGCATGTTATCTTCAATGTTTTTGCACCTCCATATAGGGTGTTGGTGATAGAGAGGGTTGCTGATAATAGTTGCTTCTAGAACTTTGAGAATGATGGCTGCTTTTTTACTGTTCCACCTACATGTTTTTTGCAGTGCTGATACTATGGTCTGTGGTCACTCTAAATGGAGGCCTGTTTAAGTGTTTAGTCATGTTTTGTTCGTGACCTCAAAACTGTGCTCTGACCTTCTCTGCCTCCTGTAGTTTGCTATTGTTTTTTATGAGATACAACACAGACAGTCTGTTTGGATATGTCAGCATTTGTTTGCCTTCTTGACTGTGTGACATCTGGCCTGGGTTTAGCTCTGACATAAGCTAATTCTGTTTATATATAGTGGGACCCTTTGATCTTGTCTGGATGACATTTTTCTTCCTCATGATCACCTTGGGGTGGATAGACCATCAAACAAGCAGACCAGTCCTGTACTATTTTCTGCTGTTCTTTCCAGCTTCTTCCTGTTTCTCTAGGCCTCTTCTACATATGGTTTTTGCCTTCATTTCTTCTTTTTTCCTGGGTTCTATGACATATATTGCTTGGTAATGCTGGCTTGAGGCTTTACAGTGATTGGCCTTAGTAGATGCATCCTTCTTCCTAAGAGTTCCTGTTCCACCTGTCATTGTCCTGTTCTCTCCCATACGTTTTTATTTGTAACTCTGTGGAACCACTGCAGGCCTAGAATCTTTCTCATGGATTTGCTGATAAAACCATGTAATCTCTTAGTATTGAGTTTGGTCATTCGCAATGTTTCCATTCCATAAGAAGTGCTATGTGGTCTACAAAGTCCAGGTCTTCCAGCTGTTCAAATAAGGCCCACCGGATTCTATTTCTCTTATAGGCTGTAGTTCCTTTCACATAATCCAATCAACATCCAGCAGGAACAGAAAAGGTGATAAAAGACAGTCCTGACACACCCCATAATGTTAAATGATTCTGTGAGTTGTCAGCTGTGTAAAACTTTACACTGCATGTCCTCATATCTTTTCCTTATGCTGGTGAGGGATCCCGTAGTGCCTCAGTAGTCAGTATATATGTGGCATCTGGTGTCCATTATCCTTGAGAAAAGTTTGTTTATTTGATAATATGACCTGTGGCTTGGACTCCCATTCATCTCAAGTTATGTGTTCCCTGCAGTAACTACAAAGTTTTAATTCTTTCTAATGACAAGTAATTATAGTAACAGTTCAGAAATGATAATGGCAACATAATTTATGATTATACAAATTTACTGTCATTTGTATTAATATTAACCATCTTTCATCACTCCAGTAGGAGCATGGTACTACTCTTGCAGGAAACCTGCACCAATGCGCTTCCTTCTGTGGTTATTTCTGTACCACTTTGTTTTCCATGATAATTTTACCAGCTCCCCTCCTTAGTAGTTCATCTTTGACTACCTGTATTGTATGTTGTTATATTCTATTTTTTTCCTCTTAAAATATAAGGCTCTCCTGTTCATCATTTGAAGTATCTATTAGCACTGCTACCCAATTTTACGAGGGACTTCAAATAACTTTAATATTGCGATATAAGTATGCAACACCGTGCTATTGTCGTGTAAGTTGGCAGTATCATTGCTAAGAACTTCAAGAGTGTCCTGCAGGTGGTATCACGGTGCAGATGAGTCACATGATGTCATGGTTGCAGTTTAAAGATGGCCGCCCTACTAGTGACATTCACCAAAAAGGAGCATCGTTCTGTTATCTGTTTTCTGAACAGCGAAGGAGTGAAACCTTGTTGACGAATGCAGGTTATGTACGGTGATGCATACTTGTCACTCCATCAGGTGTACGAGTGGAATAAAAAGTTATGTGACAGACTTGTCGACTGGGTCAGGCATCCCAAGTATTGAAACCAAAGTTGCAGCAGTCAAATGCGTCATGATGGCAAATTTCAGAGTGACTGTGAATGAAATAGCCACACTTCTGAATATAGGTCAAGGTTCAACAAACCACATTATTTGTAATGTGCTCCAGTTCCACAAGGCGAGTGCCACTACAACTGACTCCAGAATTGAAACAATGACGTGGTGCATAAGCTGTGTCACTACAACTGACTCCAGAATGTAAGCACTTTATAGAAGCTGTTGGATTTGTATTAAACAAAATAGCAATCAGTTCGAAAAATGATACAGTTGTATGTCACTTTTGCTTGATAAATTTAGAAGAAAAAATTTTTAATTGTAATTTAAAGCATCCTTGTAAAACTGAATTTTTCAACTGTTGAGGTTTTCAGAAATGGGTGTGTTTTGTAGTTATAGTCCATCTTTTAATTCATAAACAAGATCAGAAGCAATTTTCTACTAAACTGCATGTCAGATCCAAACAATTTTTAACATGCATCCATATAATATCCCATGACATTATTGAAACGCATTTTTCTCTAAGAAATGTAATGTATTTTGAAAGATTTATTCATTAGGCTATATTAAAAGCCATCTCAATAATTGTTTATACACAGTAGTGCTGCTTTAAAGAGATATGTTTTGACATTCAAACACATTGAGTAAATACAAATTCTTGATTTTCCCGTGCATTAATTAGACACTTTGTGTCGAATGTGGAAAACAACAGTCATTCATTCAAAATGACATTCAAAATTCTTAACATCTATGGACTAAATAATATCAATGTTTTAGCATCATGGATATTCTAAGACTGCATGCGAAAAATCATTTGGATCTGACATGCAATTTAGTAGAAAATTGCTTCGGACCTTGTTTATAAATTAAAAGACGGACTATAGAATTAGCATCTCTGGGTAGCAAAGTGGTAAGAGTGCTTAGTTCTAACGGCAAAGTACCAGGTTGATTCAGCTGTAAATGGGTACTGGCTTACTGTTATGGAAGGAAAAGTAGCGAGAACGAAACTGTCCACCCCATTTCATAAAAAGCTGGAACCCAGTGTCACTATGGGGCTGCCTGTAGAATAGAAACGTCTTGATACGAGCAAATAATTATTAATTTAAAGAAATTCATTAACAGGCTTGCAGCTTTCATTATTTTGTCTTTTTAGGAATGCGGTCTGGTGTATGGTTTCACTTAATGAAATTAACATATTTACTTACAGTTGCTTTTGAAATGAAACGCCTAAACTTTCATTAGTTTGTAACTTGTGATGTGTGAAATTGTTGCAGGAGACTTGTACAATGAAGCAGCCGAAGCAGCTATGGCGGCCATGAAGGGCAGACTGGCAAACACTTTCTACATGCAGGCTGAAGAGTGTTTTGGAGAAATGGAATGAGAAGCCTCTTTGGCATATGATATTTACTTGTTTTAACCGGAACTTGTGTCTCAAGTTACAAAACAATGTTCTTCTTCTTTAATTTACGTTCATGGGTGTTTGGTTTGTAATAATTTTTTACTCTACATATGGTGCAGTGATCACATTTGCCATAAATAACAAGCCCTTTAAAGTAATTTTTAATGCATTCAATGTGTTGGAGGTTGTAGGTCATTGTAAGGTTGTGTATGTTGCAAATGTTTAGGCTCCAAGATCTTGTATGTTGTAGATGTCTGAGGTCTTGTTTGTTGTAAATGTTTAGACTCTAATATCTTGTATGTTGTAGATATTTTAGCTCTAAGGTCTTTTATGTTTTAGGTCTGAAGTTCTACATGTTTTAGCTCTGAATTCCTATATATGTTTTAGCTCTAAAGTTTGTATGTTGTAGATGTTTTTGCTCTTCAGTCATATATGTTGTAAATGTTTTAGCTCTGACGTCTCGTGTGTTGTAGATGTTTAACCTTCAGCACGCCAGGCATTTTTTGAAAAAATTTGACCTAATTAATTTTCTTTAATTTCTTGCTATGGTAGTTGTCTTAGAAAATTTTTAATTTTCATGTTTGTTTGTCAATAAATATGATTTTCTGGCGTGTAGACACACAATAGCATAACGAACATGTGGGTGTTATTGTTGTTGTTGTGTGTTTGTTAGTTTTTGAAATACAAAAAGATGAAGTTGAAAATTTATGAAAATCTCGGAAAAAATTTGGACTCGACCGCTAGGCCTAGTCGCTTCGATAGAAAACCATGGAAAGCACAACAACGTATCGATACTGTGTTTACAATATCGACACAACTGTTAGTTTCCAATTCAAACGTAGTTCTTTCATTTAAACAAACAAAATAAACAGATCTACTCGATAAAGATCTTTCCCAACAACCTACTTCACCTTTCGCAAAAAGTCGACTTGGTCCAAACGGCGTATACAAAATTAAAACTGTTCAGAAGCCATTTGTAATCGCACATACGATACTTTAACCGGCAAAATATCGTGTATATATGGAGTATGTATTCAGCAGTAAAAAATGGCTGTCGGGAGTGACTCCGTTCAAAAAATAAAAAAATTTTCCGTACACCGTTTTTGTAGGCAGAGTGTGTCAAGATGATCTGGACTGGGGTGTGCTGCAGGTTAAGCTCTAGATTCTTGTACATAAACTCAAAGTAGAAAAATGTCAATTTTGGGGATTAATTTCTAGTGATTAGCTGTCAGTGAAGATGTTGTTATTTTGAATGCGCACAATGAGTAGGTTGACTCTTTTGTGCACCTTGAAAAGGACGTTAAGTGGTGGGTTGCAGTAGCTTTTCTCACATTCCAGGCATGCTGATGAAGGTGGACCGGGGTCCTCCAGGCGGTTGTGCTATACTTGGCTTCATCTATGTGTCGCTCACTACTACGGGAATCACGTTGATCCTTCAACCTGTTAGCTAGGCTGCCATGAAAACAGCCCGTTTCCAGGAAGGGCTACTAGGAAGCTGAGGTGAGGGTCTTGGCTAGTATATTTTGCCTGACCCTGACTAACATGTCTGATCAGCATGCTGTGCCTAACCAGACGTTAGTCTTCCTCCTCCAGTGAAGATGTAAAGAAAGGTTTCTTTTTGTCACTTTTTACTCCGGCCAGAATATAGCGCTACCACTACAGTTCATCTCCTTTAAGAAGCCTTCACCAAATCATATTGTATGCTTTTTCAGTGGTTGTTTCTGTAGCAATTTGTTTTTCACGGCAAGGTTGCTAGCCTCCATGAACAACTCTCTTTAGTCACCTTTTATGACATGCATATGGACGTGTAGTTGGCCTATTATTTCCTCCCTAGCGAGGTGCCCTGATATCCACCCAGGGAAAAGAAAGGTTTCATTGGTTCCTGTTTTTGCTCCAAATGGAGCATAGGGCCACCAACAGATTATCCCTTTACAGGAAGCAAGCATCTGAACATTTGCAGTGGCAGTTTCAAAGCAATGGTTTTGCACGATGAGGTTGCTAACACCATGTACAGCCCTTTCAGATAGTCTTTTATGATATGGTCAGAAGGTTACAGGGTGCTTCTATTTTCTTTTTTTGTAGGATGTGTTCAGCTGTCTGTGCTGTTTGTTCACACATACACATAGGTGATGAGGCCAGTTGTAATCTGTAAGTGGTTACCTCACCCTGTTATAACCAGTATCTTCCCAAAGGTTGAGTTTTCACCCTAACAAGAGGCAAGATGGGACAGTAATTGAGGTCAAGATTAAGTCCAAGCCCCCCAACCAGCAGGAGCAGCTGCTGAAAACAGTAGTACCAGACCAGGAGGTGCACCGGCAACCATGATATGTGCAACTCGCCTCACTTTCTTTTATATTGGACATTCAATTAACCAACCCTCTCTTCTATCATAACAACATATCACTGTAAAGCTGGCTCAGGCTCCATATTTGTAGGATGTTCTGCATTTTTATAAAAGCCTAACTGTACTATCATTTGTAGAAAGGAGAGAAGGGGTTCCATCTTGATTAGGTCCAAATGTCAGCTGTTATCCAAACAATGATTTTTATTTACTGAGTTTGATGATTGTTACTGGGTTTGAAGATAGAGAAATATTTTATTTTGATTATTCCTGTTCCTTTTTGCTTCATATGAATCATAGGCCCACCACTGAAGCTGGTACCTTACAGGACACCCACATCAAAGCACTTTGTGTTTCTATAGCAACTTGTTTTGCATAATGAGGCTGCTAGCCCCATGAACAACTCTCTTTAATTACCTTTTATAGCATGCCTGGAAGATTTCAGCGGTGCTATTTTTTGGTTCCTGGTATCCACATGGATTATTTGGGAATTTATTAAATGTTTATGATTCTAATGCTCAGCTGACTTTCTATGACATGATTTTGTAATGAATGTTCCATGACTAAGCTACATGTAATGAATGTTCCATGACTAAGCTACATGTAATGAATGTTCCATGACTAAGCTACATGTAATGAATGTTCCATGACTAAGCTACATGTAATGAATGTTCCATGACTAAGCTACATGTAATGAAATGTTCTTACATCAATCTGCATTGTTTGACTCAAAATAATTAGTCTTTTGAATACAGACATATGTTTTTACTCTAAGATTTTCTAGCCCTTTACCATCCAAGTTAACTTGTATTTATATCAAAGCGCTAAAGGCAAGGGCAGTGACTCCATTCTTAATATAGTTTTTATCCCCTCTCAGAAATACAGTAACATTTATACCACCACATTAAAAATTGATCTATTTTTCAGCACATCACATTTTACTTATGGTTGTTGACTTTGAGAGCCTGTAACCTTACTTTTTTTGTTGGTGTATAGAAATGATTTGTTTGTGTGTAGAGACGTAAATGAATAAAGAACTTATTGGTTTTATTGTTTTTGTTGTGTGTGTTAGTTTTTGAGATACAAGAAGATGAAGGTGAAAAGGATGGAAAAAACACATTTAGACTTACTAATTAGGGATGTTCCTGAACCTTGTAAAAATAATTGTCACAGAGCACTGATAGTGTTTTTTTTACAAGAAGATCGGCATATCTGTAGTTTTGACTACAAATGTATTTATTATATCTACATAAACAAACTAAACAGATCTAAGAAAAATCCGTTGCAATACCTTAACTTCATCACCCTCAATAATGGGATGGATAATCTTCAAACTCGTGTGATAAAGAGAATAAGATCGTTTCAAAATTCTCTTTGAAGCCAAACAATCCATTTTCCCCGCTTCAAAACTTACAGGATGGAAGTCAGTCTATTTTTAGATTCAAATATCGGCATGTCCTGAATCTTTACCACTCTACATACAAAATTGACCCAATTTCCCATGCAGCTGCATTATTTTTCAGGACGTCATGTCGTTTAACAATGGGTTTTTTTTTAACGGTCTATTGATATAATTTGTTTGTGAGTAGAGAAATAAATGAGAGAAAAAATTTGTTGGGGCAATTGTTTTTGTTGTGGGTGTTAGTTTCTGAGATAAAAAATAAATTAAGGTGATAGTGTTGAAAAACAGCACACACATTTAGACTCTTCCGCTTTCAGCATCTGTTGGTTGTAAAAAAAAATTTTTGATGCCCAACAACAGATTACTGATGTTTACCATAATGGCTGTATCTGTCACTTTTGACTATAAACATAATTATTGTATCTACATAAACAATCTAAACAGATCTAGCTCAGAAAAATCTGTTGCAGAAATGTGATCCCTCATTCTCGACAATGGATGAATCTTTAAATCCAAGCGAAAAACATAAGAAATAATTTGAAACGCCTAAATATTATTTCAAAATTGCCATTTTGGTATCTAAACCTTCATTTTTGGAAGTCGGAACTCTCTACAATTTAAAGAGCAGTATTGTTCAGACTATTTATACCTAGCCGTAGGTTTTTAATTTGATTAGAATGGCCGTGGCTATTCTGCCGCATACGGGAGACCTGCACTTTGCAATTTTCCCTGTGTCCGTCGTATTGGGGCGACGAACACGCCGTAAAGGTGGTTGTTTAACCCATTCAATCCCAGCTGATCAGAAAAACTGACAACTAAATTCCCAGGGCAAGGGGAATAACTACGTTAAAAAAATTAGACGTGCTTGTGCAATAAAATAAAATACAATTTTAAATTTATTTGTGTTTTACAGATAAATGGAAGAGGTACTCTTCTGTGCACGTTTTTTTTTTTGGAGTGTCATGTATTTTGCATGCGAAAAATTAAACAAGTTCAGAAAAAAAATGTATCAATATAAAATATAAATTTCACTTTTGTCGATTTTGCTGATAAATGTCCAAGTGAATGCTGCAAAGCAATCTCCTATGACTCGTTGCAACTAGTCCATCTTTGTCTGACTTTCCAGTATACACCTCAAAGTTATAGAAGTATCTAGTATGAAGATCTGTGGCACACTAAATTTTAATTCCTCAAGGACAGGGTTTCTTCTTCTTCGTACGCTGTCAGACGTCAACCTTTATTTTTTCAAAAAAATGAGCGGTCATCCTGAGACTGTTGACACTGCCATAGAGCTTGTCTAGTTTTGCCACTGGTGATGGCCACATCTGCTTTCTCTGATCCTCGTATGTCGGACAGTTTTGCAGCAGATGTTCAGCGGTCATTTTCCCGGTACAGCACGGGCATTCGTCAGTGCCACCTATCTTCAATTTATTGAATAGGTGGTATCTCAGTCTATTGTGACCTGTGCGAAGTCTGAAGACCACGACCTGCTCTCTTCTGTTCAACTGGTAATAGGCATCGTTTTTTGTGTAACCAGTATGTTCTGTTTCCCATTTGGTCATGTATCTAGCTCTAATAAGCCTTTTTGACTCTTCGTATGTCACACTAGTATCTGGTTGTGGTAGTCTTGCACCTTCTTTTGCCAGTCTGTCTGCCTCCTTGTTGCCTTGGATGTTACAGACAGTGTTTGTTTTTTATAAATTGCGTGAACTGGAGTTTTCCTGTAAAAGCAACCTCAGCTTCATCAATGCTAATATTCTGTTCAGGCCTCATTAGTTCTCTGGACTTGGCTAGAATAAGATCAAATAGAGGTCTAATCTTAAAAATTGCATCATGTCTATCTTGTCTTTGTGGAATGAATTTGCAATTATCATTGAGGTGCAAATATTTGCTGATACTTTCAAACCTATTTCTTGATATTACACTTGACACTGCAGGCACATTCAACAGTTCATCAATAGACCAAACCATTCTGTAGGATGGTAACTGATGAACCCCAAACATATAGTTAACATAAAGAAAGCCCTTCATGTTATCGGGAGAAACAGGTTTCCACGAAGGATCTTTTTTTTCCTAAAATTCGGATGCAGGCATTTGCATTGGTTTCCTCTGCCTAGTACTCAAGAAAGGTCTGAGGTAGAAATAATGGATGGTACTCAAAAGCAGAGTAAATCTAGATCTATGTCATCTGCAGGACCCGTTTCCTCACTGAATCCTTCAATACTGATATGCTCAGTTGCTTTGACCATTCTCTATCACCAATATGTCCAGGATGTGGGGTTAGGTGAGTCACATTGTCACCATCTTCTACCGATAATTCGTCATCACTAGTGAGGCAAGTGTCGCTACTTTCATCTTCTAAATCCTGAACTTATTCCTCATCAACGTCCAATTTATTCTCATTCTCTGCAACTCCATCAAAAAATTCTCCACCAATATTGTCTTGACTCATAAGTATCTTCATCCGCACCAAGGTTTTAAGAAAATTGAAGGCAATATTTAAAAAATCATGGTTCAAACACCACACGTGATAGAAACGATCTGTAAACTGCAATGGGAGCCGCTATTACCGGTAGTCACGTGGCAGCTAAATTTAGCATGTCTATTCGCAAGTATCATAAGGAAAAATATTTTAAATCAGAATATCCGCGGCGGCCGTCGCAGGACGGGCTGGGAGTTAATCTATAGCGGCCGTCGCTGGGCTGAGATTGACTTGGTTAATGCCCACAATGAGAAAGTTGACTCTTTTGTGTGCCCTGAAAAGCACGTTAAGTGGCGGGTTGTAGTAGCTTTCTTCACATTCCGAGCGTGCTGATGAAAGTTGAAAGCGGTCCTCCAGGCAGTTGTACTATGCTTGGCTTCATCTATATGGCGCTCACTACTACGGGGACCACATCTCTCGTCAGCCAGGCTGTCTTAACTTAACTTAACGTCTTTATACTGGTTTAGAAGACCCTGCAGAGTCTGTATACAACCAGTTACATTTACATCACCTTGCTCTAAAAGCTATGCGCATCCAGTTTATTCTTAAATGCATTGACTGTCCCTGCCTCCACTACCTCCCCTGGCAATGCATTCCAAGCAGACACCACTCTCTGACTAAAAAAATATTTCCTAATATCTAACCTGGACCTCTCTTTAGTCAGCTTGTAGCTATGCCCTCGTGTTACTGTAGATGGCTGTATTTTAAAAAACTTGTTATAGTCTAATTTATCGATTCCTCTGATCATCTTATAAACCTGTATTAAGTCACCATGAATTCTTCTCTCTTCGAGACACTGTAGGCCGGTATTTCTGAGTCGTTTCTCATAACTGTAATTCTGGAATCCCACTATCATCTTTGTCGCTCTTTTCTGTATTCTTTCTAGCATGTTTATGTCCCCTCTATGATAAGGACTCCACACCTGTACACAGTACTCCAATCTAGGTCTAACTAAAGCTTTATACAGTTTGACGATCACTTCCTTGCTCCTATGTTTAATATTTCTTTTTATCATACCTAACATTGCATTTGCCTTTTTCACTGCTACCTTAACTTGCTCACTCACCTTTCCTGTATGATCTATTATAACCCCTAGGTCCCTTTCCTTATCTATCTTTCTAATATTGTTTTCTCCCATTCTGTAATTATGTTCCATATTGGATCTACCCATGTGGATGACTGTACATTTATCTACATTAAACTCCATTTGCCAGCTTACTGACCATTCTCAAATTTTATCTAAATCCGACATCAATATATCTACCTCTGCTTTAGATGAGACACTACTGCATAGTTTTGTGTCATCAGCAAATTTTGCAATCATGGATCTCATATCAATGTCCAAATCATTTATATATATCAAGAACAAAATTGGTCCCAAAACCGAGCCCTGTGGCACACCACTTTTCACTTCACACCACTCAGAGTACTCCTTATTTATGCCCACCCTCTGCCTTCTTCCCGTTAACCAATTTTCAATCCATTTGGCAACTTCCCCACCTATTCCATGTGATTTTAACTTTCGAAATAATCTTTGATGAGGTACTCTATCAAAGGCCTTTGCAAAGTCTAGATAAATAACATCCACTGGCTCCCCTTTATCTATGATTTTAGTAACCTCCTCCATGAATTCTTGAAAACAGCCTCTTTCTAGGGAACCCAACATCTAAGAGCGATTGTGGTCTTGGTCAGTGTATTTTACCTGACGCGACGTCCTGGTCAGTATTTTGTGCCTGCGTTCCTCACCGTAAAAGTTTAACATGATAAACTACTGACTATCCATGCTGGTCTGTATTGATATTGGCCGTGATACGTAATGTTTTTGTCAGTCACAAACTTCCTGCGATGGCGTGGTAAAGGTTAACAAAAACAAACCAAATTGTGATTATTACTTGTCATAAATAATGTATCTCAAAACATATTCATAACCAACATATAAAGAAGTAAAGTATAGATTATACTTCTGTGGGTTGCCCGAGTCTGAAAGGATACAAAAATAGTAATTTTTTTAAAATACAGCCACCTACAATAACACGAGGGCATAGCTACAAGCTGACTAAAGAGAGGTCCAGGTTAGATATTAGGAAATATTTTTTTAGTCAGAGAGTGGTGTCTGCTTGGAATGCATTGCCAGGGGAGGTAGTGGAGGCAGGGACAGTTAATGCATTTAAAAATAAACTGGATGCGCATAGCTTTTAGAGCAAGGTGATGTAAAAGTAACTGGTTGTATACAGACTCTGCAGGGTCTTCTAAACCAGTATAAAGACGTTAAGTTAAGTAATACTGTAACCTGCTAGGCATGTTGCAAAAGGGAACTAAGGAGTTTCGTACATGGGACTGTCTAAACAACCCAACTTGTAGAAACTATAAGAAAAAGAAGAGATCTCTACACCTAATGGCTGTTGTTGCTGTTCTTGATTTGCTAGGTCTGTAAAGCTGTTTGCTCTTTCGCAGTCAGTGCCAAGTTGTAGGTGGTGTTTTGTAGCTAGTTGAAGTGCTGTGTAAAGGGATAGTGGAAGTGACCAACAATAGCTGTTTTTATTATTCCGCGAGTCCAGATCAAGCAACCAGCACATGTTGTACTATTTCATATGGGCATGTTCAGTTGTGACAGGTTCGTGTACACCATCTAACTTGATGAGGTTACTAGCCCCATGCACAACCCTGTTTAGTCTACATTTAGAACATCATGGGAATGCAGTGACCCTATTCTGTCCTCTCTAATTAGAGCCCCAAGGTCTACACATTGGTCTTTAATACTTACGTCTCACTGCATAATGGTGTGTCAATGATGTGTGACACTGACATGTTTAGTTAGTTTCGGGCGAATTGGATGGTAAAGGGTTAAATATTTATGATTCTAATTTTAAGAATGTGACTTACCATTAAAGGGTTTTGAATTTTACTATTTCTTCACATGGACAGCTTCTTATTGCGTTGTTACTGTATATGGGAGCTTTCCTATTGGATTACTGCTTTATATAAATGGCATTTAATGCTTCCGATTGATTGGATGATTACTTTCATGATGACAGCTGGTATTGTACTTTTACTTTTTTCATTTTTGATGTGTATCTTTCATTTTTTTTTTTCCCCAAGATGCGCATATATTATAACTTTGTTTTAGTAAGTATTCTGATATTTAACAACAAATCCTACCGGTTTTATATACTTATCAACAACTGGAGTACTCCACAGTTGCACAGTGGTTAAAGATCTCATATTATGGCTTGGATGAGTATTTGGGAATGATCTCATGTCTTATTTATTGTATCAAGATTTGCATTTTATATAACTTCCGGACAGAGCGCCTGATTAATGTGGTGGTAGAGCACTTGCTTTTTCACAGCAAAGGCTTAGGATTCAACTCCCACAACCGTCACATTCCAGTCGACCCAGTTGTTAGGGTAGGAAAAGCCAGCTAGAAATGAAACTTGTGACAAAACCTCACAAACTGTGGCTTAGTATACTGAAGTCACTATCACTTCATTTCCGCCCAGCAGTTATGTCTGCTAGAGAATACACTTTACCTTTATCCTCCAAAAGCAAGTACTTAAGAGTTAGAGACAATTACAGCACCCATTAAAGAGGTCTCAGATAGCCACCTCTGAGCCGAAGTCACTGCTGTCATCTTCATTCTACACTGGAGGTTGTTGTCTGAAGCTACTCGTGCTGAGTTCTTTACTCTTGACCTATTTTCTGTAGCAGGGTGTAGTGGCTATTCTTATATCACGAGCCATACTGAAGAAGGTGGACCAAATCTCTCCTGGTTGTATTGCTATACTAGGCCCCTTAGCAGGCTCATCATTTACTTGGATCTCAGTGACGATCCCCACCCTGTTGAATAGCATGTTTCTAGGTGCACGGAGTGGACATGAGGTCCAGCCATTCTCAGTATGTTGTGCTTGATTTATTATTATTATTATTAATCAACTTCCTTAAACGATTAACTCTTGGAGGTTCTAGTTAATAGTTCTGAGGGGTCCCATCACTTTCCTTCCCACCTCAGGCAGGAACTAGAAATGTGTCTGACCCCATTCCAGACCACAGAGAGAATTGTGTACCTGACATGAGTGGCTTAGCACCAAGATGACTCGGTAGCTGTCAGTCATGTAGACTATATTTTTGAATTTGTATATATATTTGTCTGAAGACACTAATACTCTTGAGTGTAACAACATATCAAGCTTAAATTTTCACTGAACCTTGTATGGCTGATTTATTACTTGTTTCAAGTTGCTATGTCGTTCCCTTCACAAGATATGAGCATATGATTAGGCGTTTAGACTGGAAAGGGCTTAGAGATTATTCATGCGACTTTGCGGGTGGATGTTACACCACTAATTACGTCATTAAGAGGAAATAAGATAACTGTAAGACCGTGGTTTTCGGTTGCATTAGAAGGTAATTACTGTTTTTACCTCCCACACAGTGACATATCAACCAACCTGGTGACTGCACTAAGTTAATGGCTAAAAGGATGCAGGAAAACAAGTTCATGTACCATGGATATATCAAATATCTATATCTCTTAAAATAGAAAGTCATTTTAAGATACATCAATCCATCAAAATTGTGTAATCAAATAAGATTGGTTGTGAAGGCAATGTTCAGTTGTGCAATTGAGGCCACAATCTTGAAAGTAGCATGCAAAGGTGAACATGTTTTCATTCAAAGAATTTCACTAATTCCTTTCAATCTGAAAATGATATCACTTGTGTGAAACGGGGTACTACAGCTAGTTTTCATATTGTTAGTGCTGGGTTTCTTCTTCGTTCGTTCTCAATCTCCAACTACCAAAACATGAAAGGGCTTAAGTAGCAGAATGTAGTCCAGAGAACGGAATGTGTTGTGTCGTAGTTTACAGCTTGACTGCGATATTTGCACCTTTCGGTCCAACACATCTGACTTCAGCAAGCATTTTTTTAGTACCGGGTTAGCATTCCCTCTTCGATCCCTTCTCCTTAGCCAGTCTGCCCTGCTGCAGCCTGTTATCCAGGATCACCATGTGGAGGTGTAGAAGGGTCTTGGCAGCTCTGGTTCGCTGGCCCTGACGCTAGCAGTCAGCTATGGGTCTCTGACCACTGCAGCTCATGCGCTGCTCAGCATCTTGATCCCAGTGCTGGGTTTAATTGGCTTGTATATTTTTCCTATCTTGGGGACAGTTATTTTTGTTCATAAGATTTTGTGTGTGTGTCTTGTTTCCTAAGGCAAATTGTGTTGTACTGTGTTTTGCATCTTATGGTCTAGTGCATCCGATATGAGCGTGCATTTTAAAAATGAGTTTACCTATAGGAGCACTATTTTGGTGAATCTGAACATATGCAAGTTGAGGTTGTAAGCTTTGTCCCCCTGTTAATAAGGTATGCATCTATCTACTTTCCTTTATCGCTCCAATAGGAACACGAAGCAGCCACTGAAAATTACCTCCCTTCTGGAAGCCTGTGCCAAGCCATTCATCTGCACTTGTATTGGTTGTTTGTGTAGATATTTTATGAAAATGGTGATCCCATGCACAACCCTCCTTTATTTACCCTGTCACTACCTATGTACAATTCCAGCACTGCATAACCAGCTTTTAATGAATCCCCATTCCATTTGTTTACCATGTAGTTTCAGTAGCAATGGCTTTTATATGATGAGGTAGCTGCCTTATGTTGTTGCCTGTCCCGATATACTAGAAATGTTGTCGAGATGGACCGTTGATGAACACTCAGCTGCTCGAGTTGGACAACTGGGATATTGTCTGCTGTGCAAACAAATTTTGCAGTCCAGGCTTTTTTGACTGCTCGCAGTGACCGTTCTGTGTTGAGGTATTTACTACTACCACCAAGATTCACACCTGTGTATTGAAACTTAACACTCACTCTAATTTGCCAAAGTCATGTGTAAATAGTATTGGCTCATCAATATCAGTAGAACTTGCATGTAAATGTATTTCTTTTGTAAGAAATTGTTTTGCTACAAGTTTGCAATAACTAACATTTATTGCAGTTACAAATTCACTATTTTTTTTCTCAAGCTTATAATAGTTTTGGAACACTAGGTGTTCATTGTGTGTACATCAGTTTATTGCATGTCATCACCTGTGCTAGATTTTTAATTTAGCATTTAATTGCTAGTTTTATTTATTTCTAAAGTGTTTTAAGACTTATGTTTTGTTTATTTCTAAAGTGTTTTAAGACTTAAGTTTTGTTTGCATCTGCTGTGGACAGATGGGGTTGACAATAATGTTAAGATGTCATGTCTGACTTTGAACTCAAGAGGCAATGCCAAGTTTTGTTCAGTTCTGAGAACAAAAGTAATTAAAAATATTGTCAAGTATTGTTCTGTTAATTTTTAACCAATGTAGTTCAAGATATTGTCAAGTATTGTTCGTTTTGTGCTTTCAAGTTAAGTAATGTAAAATATTGTCAAATGTTTGTTAATTTCTCACTTTGAACTAAAGTAGTTTAAGATATTATCAAGATGTGTTCATTTCTCATTTCAAACTAAAGAAGTTTATTATCAAGATAATTTTTCACTTTGAACTAAAGTGGTTTTTCACTTTGAACTAAAGTGGTTTTTCACTTTGAACTAAAGTGGTTTAACCCTTCACACCCTAGGCTGCATATTAGGAAATACATCTCCACTCCTAAAGAATGGGAGATAACTCTTTTATGCATTACATTTACAATTTTATTTTTTAAAGAATTAAATATCTTAATACATTTAAAAATACAAATTGTGATCTTAAGTATATATAAAAATATAACTTTATGGTTATTTGTGATATATTATGGTAATTTTTTTAATGTGAAACAAAAAATTATTTTTCATTAAAAAAATGTTTCCATATTTTCTGCATGTTTGACAGGTATTTTTTGCAACCATAATAAACCTAAATGAAATGTCAGATTATATTGTCCCTTCCATTGGACAGAAATCAATAAGCATCCATACATTCTTATTAGAACACTGAAAACAGGTTTTTTTCTTCTGAAAAATGGTTCTCTGTACAGATTTCAGTCTTCAAGACACACTTGGGAGTCTCCAATATTTGATGTCATTCTAGATTCTTGTTGTAAAAGGCTTCACAGTAATGACAAGTGGAAAAAAACTGATCATTAGAGGAAGTCAAGCATCTAATAACATTGGAGTAAAATTACTATTCTTTCCGAGTTCGCCAACTTTTTTCACAGATGTAGCCTTTGCGCTGGAGCAAATCTTCAGCAGTTTTACTGAATGAAGTAGTTATCAAAGTAAATACAGATAATCAGCTGCATTATCAATGACTATATTATGATTATAGCTTATGTCATATTGCAATAGCTCACTTACATGTCCAATGTAGAACCTAAAATTCATCATGTAGCCAGTCTTTGCTTTCACAACATGGCAGACTTGGGTTGAATTGCCATGAAATGATGAATGTATAGCTTGAAAAGAAGCCTGCTATTGATTTGAAATTAATCATGGCTTCAACACATACACGTCTGTCTGTCAGGCTTTTAAACAGAAGATCTAGTAGTTTCTAGGCCTAGACCACAGGCAAGACCGATAGATTCTGCAAAAATGTTAATATTTCTACTGTCAAACCGTCACTCCAGGCACAGGTTCATTAGCAACTTTGATGTCTGTATCAGAATCTCCATCAGATCAGAATTATGATAACAATAACATCGATGTCAGAATCACTTTCTTTGTCAATTTGGGGATTTCTGCTTTTATTAATAAGCACATTTCACATATCGCGTAGCCATTCGATGAAATATCAAAAGTCACGAGCTTTAAAGATTGCAGACGGACTTTGAAAACTTGTAAATGTTATTATACAAATACTAGCGGCGCCATTATGGTCTTAAATGAAATGACAGCATCCGTCGAGGTTGTTAAAAACACATGCAAAATTAGCTCATGTTGTACCGATTGTAAAACAGCGATTCTCAAAGCGCGCTTCTGGGCGGGCTAGGGTGTTGGGCTATATAAAAACATTGAGAGCTTTCAGCCAGGCTTAAGTGTAAAGGGTTAAGATATTATCAAGATTTATTAATTTTTCACTTTGATCTAAAGTAACAGATATTGTTATGTGTTTATATCATATTTTGATAATAGGTAAGCTCAGAAGTTAGTCTGTATGAAAAATCTAAATATGCGTATTGATGACTTTCTCAATTTAAAACTACCATGGTTCATTGTTTGTCTGAAAATAGTCTATAAAGTCTACTTCATTTTCTTTTCTGTTGGTGAATATATTTTCAGTTTAAAAATACTTATCATTGTGATCAATGTTGTTACTTTGATCTGTCTTTACAAAATAACAATACAGCCGAAAGAAGCCATATCCAAAATAAAAAAAGAGAACTTTATCAGTTTTTATTAAAACACTGGGAAACATTGAAATAATGATCACATATGGATAATCAGACATGGAAATAGGGGACGGCGTGGCCTAGTGGTTAAGTGGCATGGCTCACAACCGAAAGGTGCTGGGTTCGATCCCCATCACAGCACCGGCCGTTACCCCGGGGAAGCAAACCCTTAGAAAATGCAAGAGGAAGCAGAGCCTTACATAAAATGAATGCTCAAGTCGGATGCACTGGGCCGACAGGCGCAAAATAAAAACTACAGTGCAACGCACACCGCCTTGGGGATTAGAGAAATAAGGCGAACGCAAACAAAAAAACAAAAAAAGACATGGAAATAAATGTGAACCAGTCAATTTCGGCTCAGATGTAAATGATAAAGTTATCCAAGGGTAGGTATGAGTTATTTTTTTTGGTTCACTGTCTACTTGTCAACTTCTTGTCATTAAAAACTTGTACACAGCCTTATAAATACTTGTATGTTAAATACAACACAAACAAGTACACTAGATATAACAGCCTTATAAATACTTATGTTAAATATAACACAAACTTGTACACTAAATACAAAAAAACTTGTGTACTACATACAATACAAACTTGTACACTAAATACAATACAAACATGTACACTAAGTACACTTACAAACTTGTACACTAAATACGATACAAACTTGTACACTAAATACAATAACAGCCTTATAAAAGTCTGTTAACTAGATACAATACAAATGTATACACAAGATACCCAAAACCTGTAATGGACTGACCACCTACAATGTATTTAGTTGTATCATTGATTGACAGAGAACAGTATACATTGCTACATAAATTCAGGGTCAGATAAATTGCACCTTCTTCCCTAGACTCAGCCAAGCAATGGTTCCCTCTTTCTTCCTCCTTCATCTCACTTCCACTCACAACCCACATTTTACCAGCAGAGTGGCAAGCTGCGGCCCAAACATAGTACAGTTGACTGAGGCAAGTTACTACCTAAACATAGTACAGTTGACTGAAGCAAGTTACAACCCAAACATAGTACAGTTGAATGGGACTAAGTTATAATAATAGCTGTCCATTGTTGTCGATGAGGACTGCCAACATCATCCTTGTCACAGATTTCCCTGTTGGGTGTGAGTGTGCATGTGGCTGAACAGGCCAATGCGGGCACGAAAACATCTGCTATATAACGGGCACACGAGGTTTGTGATGGTGTTCCCGCTGTTCGGGATTTCTGGATCTCGCGTCTACTCTGGGCTTTCACAACACGGTGGTCTTCACCGGTAGCTACACCCGCTTTGACTGCGCTTCTTCAGTCAGATCTGTTTTGGGCAAGACATTCCCAGGTGTTGTCTATCTGGAAACTTTTCAGTGAGTCTTTCAGACCGTCTTTAAAACGTTTCTTTGGGCGCCCTCTCTCGCGCCATCCCTCTCTCAGCTCGCTGTAGAGAAGCTTCTTTGGTAGCCGCTCGTCTGACATACGGAAGAGGTTTCCGGCCCATCCAAGTCGTGCTTTTTCTAACTGCATGGATGCTGGACATGTTAGCCCTCGAGAGAACATCGATGTCAGTGGCACGATCTTGCCATCGGATGTGGAATATTCACCTCAGGCAACATGTGTGGAAGTGGTTTAACCTCCTTGCATGTCCAGAGTATACAGTCCAGCTTTCGCAAGCGTATAGTAGGGTTGGAATGATGGTTGCACGGTAGACTTTGAGTTTGGTCTTAACGCTGATGCCACGACGTTCCCACACCATCGAGCGCATTCTACCAAAGACTTTGCTGGCGCTTGCTATTCTGCTTGCCACCTCATCGTCGAGGCTGACAGATCTTGACAGCGTGCTGTCCAGATATGTGAATTTGTCTACGACATTCAGCATCTGACTGTAGTCTCTGGTTTTGTGTACGGCATGCCTGGTACTGGTTGGTACATGACCTCTGTTTTCATGGCATTATGGTCAGGCCAAAGTTTTTGCATGCGGCTGAGAACCGGCCCATTCCAACCTGCATGTTCAGTTCTGAGTTGCTCATTAGACTAAGTTACAACCCAAACAAAGTACAGTTGACTGGGACAAAGTTACAACCCAAACATAGTACAGTTGACTAGGACAATCTACTACATAAACACAGTACAGTTGACATGAACAAGACTAGAGGTATTTGAATTTTCAATCAGAGGTCTGGAGACTTGAAGTACATATCATTATTTGTAAGGTTAAAGCTGAATACAGATCACTATTTGTAATCTTGTAAGTCCAAAGAGCATTACATAGCCAAGGTTCCCTCTGACCTGGACTCGTGCCTATGATGGCATGGGGACACTTTTTTTAACATTTAAAGCTGTGTAAACTTTTAATTTTTTAAACTATTATTATTATTATTTGTTGTTGCTTGGTGCCTGTTCTATTGGTGCCCTAAGCACTTGTTTATTTTGCTTCATGGTTAATCCAGCCCTGCGTAAATCCTATATAATTTCTTGCCATGGGTCTCCTAAAGAGTTACCCAAAATTCCAAAGATCATAAATTTCATGGCTCAAAAATGTCTAAATTTATGAATTGTATTTTTTGCAATTTTGTCTGTTTTCCAATGTAATCATGATTATATATTTGTACTTTTTTGGTAAGTAGTGCTAAGTGAAATTTAAAAAAAATTATAAATACATATAATTATAACATTTATTCCCATTGTGGTGGTTATGTTTGAGGGGGAAGGGGTTATAAGACAGGAATAAAGGCCTCTTTTCTTTGCAGTCACCTAGGAAAATGCTGGCAACATTTTTATTTTAACCCCAAAAGAAAAGAAATTGACGAATTACATAAGTTTTTAACCCCTGTTTTTTTGGTCAAAATATTGGTGTTCTAACCCCTCAGCCAGCCACTTATTGTGTGAAATAACCTATAAAATATAATTAGTTTACAACCAACGCAAATTTTAAGACCTATGTGTGGTCTGTGCTTGATAATAGGAAAAGAAGTAAGAAGCATAGGCTTTAAACTTTTGGACAGAGTATCATTATATTCCATAGTTATAAATTGATGGTCAGTAGTAGGATAGAGGAATGGTAATAATAATATTCGCTTAGGCGTCAATGGCCCGTTGCGACGATCGACCGCTACCAAGTCCAGCTACTGAGGATTGTTCATGCGTAGTTTGTCGACCGAAATCTCTACAGACTCCCAAGATGGAGCCCAGCACTCCGCAGCCTCGAGATGAGGGCCACGAGGAGTATGTGTTGAACCAATGTTTGTGTCGGCTTTCCTTGTCCGTCCATGTCTGACTCCCTGTTTCTTCACTTTCCGCCTCCATGTCCTCTGGATTGTGTCCACTTTTGGGTCAGTGTGACTCTTGCTGTGCTGAGAATACGGGGTTGGGAGAAGTATGGTGTAACTTCCGGTGGAGGGGAGCAGGAGGAAGTCGGCTGCAGTCCAAGCAGGAAGGCTCTTGAGTAGTGAAAATATGCGCTGAATTCTATAGTGCAGTCAAGCTGAGCATTCGTCATCCTAGACTGTTTTCTCATGCAGCATAACAACAGGATAACTGAATGAAAGCACATGAATTCCACAGAATAAAGTCCTTGATACCATCTGGTGAAGGAGTTCGGAATTATAATCCGAACAGGAACTAGCAAATAGCAGAAAATGACACAAACACCGGAGCGAATCGAGAGGCAGCCAGTCAGGCGCTGACATCTTACTTTACTCAAAGACCAATGGTAATAATTTTTTTTGGTTAAGTATGGGGGTGGGATGTGTGAGTGTTTATTTAGGCAAACCTGTCTTATTTCTTGCCACCATTGGACAGGCTGGATTCAATTCTGGGGTGTCTATTACTGCACTTTCTTTTCTGTTTTGTGTATATGGTTTCAGAGTGCTTAGAAAAGTACTTCTCTTTTCTAAGTTTAAAGTTTTACTGCAGACATTTAGTTGGTGGTTGTATCAAAAGTGTGTTCAAGGATGCTTTATTTTGTGATTTGAACGTTTGTAATAGAAAAACAGCCAATCATATATAATGTAGCCTGCTAAAACTTGTGTCGAGAAAATGACAGCCAGTCATAGGTGATATAACTTGTTACAACACTGGTCTAGTAAATTACAACCAATTACAGGATGTGATTACTTGTTTCAACATGGATACTGGAAAATACAGCCAATCAAGTGCTGTAGTTCATTATTTGAACAAGTTTACAGATATTGTTTCTTTGGTATTATTGTTAATGTTCAGCATTTCACACACATTTTGCTGTTAAATTATATGCTTGTTCTATTCAATAAATTACTATTACACTGCAACGTTTCTTGATACATCTCTTTTCTTTTCATCTCTTTAGATCTGTTAAACTATCCACCATATAAAAACTGGAATCTTGTACAATGAATTTAACACTTCATCCTTGGTGCAGTGCCTACTATATCATCTTATTCTTTATTTTTGCTTCTTGCTAAGCATAGCGTGTCCACAGCAAACAAGTGCTGTACACGAATCCTGTCTCAAATATCTCTTGCGCAATAGCTATTAATTTAGCTTAATATTGCTAGCTCCAATATTCTTTATATGTTTTTTACAATATCTTCTTCGTCGTCATCGTTCGTTCTCAAACTTCCACTACCAAGCCCTGAAAAGGGCTTTGCAAGTAGCAGGATGTTGTGCGGAGAACGGAATGCATTGTGTCATTTACAGCTCGACTGCTATGTTTGCACCTATCGGTTCGATATATCCAACTTCAGCAGGCATTTATGGGTACCGGGTTAGTCTTCCCTCTTTGATACCTTCTCCTTAGTCAGTCTGCTCTGTTGCAGCCTGTTATCCAGGATCACTGAATAGAGGTATAGAAGGGTCTTGGCAGCTCTGGTTCACTGGCTCTGATGCTAGCAATCAGCTTTGGGTCGCTGACCGGTGCAGTTCATGCACTGATTAGTATCTTGATCCCATTTTACATGACTGGAAGCTCTTCTTAGATCTTTGGCCAATGCTGATAATGATCGGTGGCCACCATCCCTGATGGAATCTTAAATGGCAGCAACGAACTCCTTTCACTTCACCCAGTCAGCGCCATCCTACATATGGTGTCCCTAATAGGTTGAGAACTTCGACAAATATAGACCCACCAATAAAAAATAACGTACAACTCAATCATCCAAGACAGAAAAATATGATATGGTCAAATTTCAATGAAACAACACCATACCAGAGATTAAGTCAGGTCAGGTCATCCTGTAACCGGTGAGGTCGTTGGGGCACACATGAAGACATCCTCACAACTCCACGCCACCCCTCTCTGTCAGATGCCGCTGCCTGTGACTCTTCTGGTCGGAGACTGGTCCAATCTTTTATGTTGTCCACCCATCTCTTTTTGGGCCGGCCTCTTCGTCGTCTGCCATGCACCTTTCCGTGGAGGATTGTGTTTGCAAGACCATTTGATCTCGATATGTGACCGTACCAAGTGAGTTTCCTTCTTTTGACAGTTGCCAAGAGGTCTTCGAAAGGCCCTATTGCTGTTGTAATTCTATCTCGTATTTCCTCATTTGTAACTCGATCTTTGTACGTGACGTTTAAAAGTTTTCGGAAACATCTCATCTCCAAGGCCTGTATCCTTCGTTGAAGGTCAGCTGTAACTGTCCATGTCTCACACGCATAGAGGAATATGGATAGGACCAGTGTACGCATTAGTCTGATTTTCGTGCATAGTGCTAACCATTTATCTTGCCAGATTTTGTTAAGCCGTGCAAGCGCCGCTATTGTCTGTGCTATTCTGGCCAACACCTCACATTTTGATCCTTCATCACTGACAATCGACCGAAGATATTTAAAACGGTCAACCACTTCGAGTTCCTGTCCGTTAGCTTTTATCCTGCTGTTGAAGCCCATGGCGTTGTTGGTCATTAATTTTGTCTTTCCAGTGTTTATCTCCATACCATAGTCAAGAGCTGTTTCATCAAGCCTTCTGACCAATTCCTGGAGTTCTGCTTCTGAACCCGCCAACCCGTCGATATCATCTGCGAAACGAAGGTTGGTAATCGTTCGGCCCCCTATCTTGAGAGTACCAACAATTAAGTATGTAGCAGAAAATGTCTCTATTGCAAATATGCATTTCAAACAACAACCTAGACTCTATACATAAACTTCACCAAATGAGAAACAAAGCAACCAAATATACTACATTCTAACACAACAAAGATGAAGATAGGTATATTGTCTGTGAAGACACTACCTAGTGCTAACTTAGTAGTTGAACTACTTCAAGACACTACCTGGTGGAGACTGTGACTGACTCAGATCACCAACTGCTAGTAGCATGCTTCAAGACACTACCTAGTGGAGACTGTTACTGACTCAGATCACCAACTGCTAGTAGCAGGCTGTTACTGACTCAGATCACCAACTGCTAGTAGCAGGCTTCAAGACACTACCTGGTGGAGACTGTGACTGAGACAGATCACCAACTGCTAGTAGCAGGCTTCAAGACACTACCTAGTGGAGTCTGTGACTGAGACAGATCACCAACTGCTAGTAGCAGGCTTCAAGACACTACCTGGTGGAGACTGTGACTGAGACAGATCACCAACTGCTAGTAGCAGGCTGTTACTGACTCAGATCACCAACTGCTAGTAGCAGGCTGTTACTGACTCAGATCACCAACTGCTAGTAGCAGGCTGTTACTGACTCAGATCACCAACTGCTAGTAGCAGGCTGTTACTGACTCAGATCACCAACTGCTAGTAGCAGGATGTTACTGACTCAGATCACCAACTGCTAGTAGCAGACTGTTACTGACTCAGATCACCAACTACTAGTAGCAGGCTTCAAGACACTACCTAGTGGAGACTGTTACTGACTCAGATCACCAACTTAAAGAAACTATACACTGGAAGAGTGAGACCAGTTCTCGAGTATGGCATTGCGGCATGGACAACAGCAGCAAAGGTGAACTTTGACAAAATTAGCAAACTCCAAAACCAAGCCATGAGAGTTATAACAGGAGGCATGAAGTCAACGCCAATTGTAGAACTGGAAAAGATTACAAATCTGCAATCCATGACCGACAGAAGAGACTGCAAAGCCCAGCAGCAAGCAGAAAAACTCAGAAGACTGACTGACCATCCAATGCACCAGAGACTAAATAATTTTGGAAATGGGAAACTAAAGCGGAGAAACTTTGCAGAAATAGCCAAAGCAAAGATGAACAAAGACCCTATGAACGTACTAACAACACCAAAGCCCATCCCTACTGTACGCAAACCTACCTGGAGGCAGGATATATTTCCAGAGGTGGTAGAAAATATACCAGGTATTGGAAAAAAGAACAGCTAGACTGAAAAAGAAAGAA
This sequence comes from Ariolimax columbianus, assembly GCA_036924085.1. Lineage (NCBI taxonomy): Eukaryota > Metazoa > Mollusca > Gastropoda > Stylommatophora > Arionidae > Ariolimax > Ariolimax columbianus. The sequence goes on from JAVGWX010000002.1 coordinate 18,123,784, forward strand.
GAGACAATACCCTGAGGTACATAACGAAAAACTACCCAAGCATGGACTGGACCCATGCACACACCGACGGGTCTGTAACAAACACAACACAGAACGGAGGGGCAGAGGTATTCCTGAGCCTACCAAATGGTAGAAAAACAACACTATCAGTGGCAACTGGAAAATACTCCAGCAATTTCAAAGCGGAGGCAGGGGCACTTAGGGCTGCAGTAGAAGAAATTGTGACATGCAAAAGAAATGAAAGCCATATAGTCCTGTTTACAGATGCCCTGGCCGTAGTCACAGCACTAAAAAGCCAGAAAAATTCTGAACTTAATGATTTAAGTGCAGTACTCTGTGAACTATGCCAGCAGTCCGCACCAAAAAGAGTAGTGGTACAGTGGGTTCCATCCCACTGTAACATCCAAGGCAACGAGGAGGCAGACAGACTGGCAAAAGAAGGTGCAAGACTACCACAACCAGATACTAGTGTGACATACGAAGAGTCAAAAAGGCTTATTAGAGCTAGATACATGACCAAATGGGAAACAGAACATACTGGCTTCAAAAAAAAACGATGCCTATTACCAGTTGAACAGAAGAGAGCAGGTCGTGGTCTTCAGACTTCGCACTGGCCACAATAGACTGAGGTACCACCTATTCAATAAATTGAAGATAGGTGGCACTGACGAATGCACATGCGGTACTGGGAAAATGACCGCTGAACATCTGCTGCAAAACTGCCCGACATACGAGGATCAGAGAAAGCAGATGTGGCCATCACCAGTGGCAACACTAGACAAGTTCTATGGCAGTGTTGACAGCCTCAGGATGACCGCTGCTTTTTTCAAAAAAATAAAGGTTGACGTCTGACAGCGTACGAAGAAGAATAGGAAGAGGCTGGACCGAAGAGGTTTCACCCTGGGGGTCACTCTTCCCTTCTCTCTTCTCTTACCTCACTCTGTTTCATTTGACTCTATCCTACAGTCACACCCTTGCACAACTTTCACACGCGCCCTCGTGGTAAAGCCCTTCCATTGCACTTTGGTTGTGCTAGCTTCTGAGGGCGCACAAACCTAGCATAGGTACATACAGATGCACCCAAGCACTGGTTTATGCGTCTTGATATCGCCCAATTGACTACGGTCTGGGGTGGAAAATGGCGCGCCTCCGCCAGTAGAAACTAGCGAGGCAAACATCTAAGCACAAAAAAAAAAAAAGGACGAAGAAGAAGAAGATCACCAACTGCTAGTAGCAGGCTTCAAGACACTACCTGGTGGAGACTGACTGACTCAGATCACCAACTGCTAGTAGCATGCTTCAAGACACTACCTGGTGAAGACTGTGACGACTGAATACAGAAGTACACCCATAAGATCAGCTGAGAGATTCGAAAGGATAGAAAACAATACATGATTGACACGTGTAAATAATATAGAAAAGAGTTACAAATACAAGGAAAGAAATAGGATGCTTTCAAAGAAAAGAAATTAGAACACTGAACGACCTTCATTTCACGCTTACAAACTTTTTTTGACGTCAACTGTGGTTAGCCAACTGTTCTCTTGCCATCCGCCAACCGTCAATAAAGGATATCTTTAGGAATGCAATGAACATGACCAAGCCATCGTAGTCTTCGCTGTCTAATGATAGTGTACTTGCCTGGAAAAGCGGAATGAGAGTGTACCTCTGTATTTGTTACTGCCCCTCCATGTAATGGAGAATGGATTGCAAGTGCCTTAGATGGAAGGTGTTAATCCTGTGCTCTTGTTCGGCAGAGGTAGCCCAAGTTTTGGTACCATAGAGGAGTGTGCTGACGACACATACATTGTACACCATGGCCTTGTTTTTAAATGTGACTTTCTGGTTTTCTCAAACACGTGATGTGAGGCGAGCAATAGCTTTGTCCATGGCCATGCTTTGTCAATGTGACTTGTCTATTTCTGGGTTTAGAGACAGCATGTCACGGATGAGGGACTCAATGTGTCTGAATTGGTGCACATCTGCCAGTTCCTAATCATTGATGTTGATATGACATCTACTTCCTGTCCCAGCATATTTGTATTATTTAGACTTATTATGATGCCAAAATCATTGCATGTCTATCAAGCTCTGAAGTTCCTGCTGACTGTGGATGCCAGTTGCAGCATCATCATTCCTCATAATGATCTCCCTGAACTTTGTTTTGGCCTGGAGCTTTGTACGGTTAAACAGCCGAACATTCGACCTAGTGTGAAGGCAGATTCCTTCATTTGCATTACCAAATGCACGCTTCAGTAACAGAGCAAAGAAGATTCAGAACAGTGTCTGGGCCAGAACTCAGCCTTGTTTAGCACCACTTTGAATACCAAATGGTTGTGATAGGCTACTATCAAATTGGATTGCTCCTTTCATGCCTTCATGGAATTATATTGTTAGTCCAAGCAGCTTGTTTTTTGCAACCTATTTTAAAGAGGATTTTGAAGAGCTAATACCTGCTAATGATATGCTCTTGTTGCATCAAGAGCATATAATATGCAGATATTGTTCTACCAGAGGCAGACCTCGACACTCTCAGGAAGTTACACCTAACGACAGCACAAGCCTCCCACTTGCGATAACAAGAAATATTTGGATCCCACCCCTCTGCGACGCTTTATGGCAAGATCAGCAGGACAGAAGAAGAATCATACCTGCTAACAAAATAAAATTCCATTGTCAGGTTGATTCTGCTCACGTGACTTTTTCTAAAGCTACCAGAGAGAAAAAATATTCAAGACCAGAATCTCGATACACAAGCTCAGTCAATGTTTGTAGCTGTAGTAAAATTACTCTGGTGAAGACTTTGCCTACAACACTGAGCAAAGAGACAACTTGATAGTTATTACAGTCACTTCTATCACTTTTGTATAATGTTACAATATGTGCATCACTCGTATCTTGAAGTATAATGGTCCATTTCCAGCACTGACATAGAATCATATACAGCGGTTTCAAGAGTGCACCCTTACAGTGCATAAAATCAGGTGGGATCCTCTCGCTGCCTGAGACCAAGCTGTCAATACCTTTATTCAGATTATCTAGAAAGGGTTTGATGTCCAGCTCGTCCATACTGGGAAAGTCTTTGACAGCGTCAAATGTTGTGGGAGTGACTATATTATCACACCGGTTAACCACATCCAAGAAACTGGTTGTATACAGACTCTCTCTACAGAGTTTTCTAGACCAACATAAAGACATTAAGTTAAGTTAAGAGTAGAGCTCAAAATAGTACTCGATCCATTTGTCTTCATTTTTCCTTTATTTTTTTTACAGTTATGGATTTGAGTGATGCTGTTTACCTACTTACAGGACCAAAAGCTTTCTTTATATCATTGTACATTTGTCTGATGTTCCGTGTTTTTTGCTGCAGTCTGGATGTTTTCACTGAGCTGTAGCCAATACTCATTTGCCCAATAATGAGCTTTTTGTAGCACATGACTTCTAGCGGACTTTAAAGTGTGCTGAGTACCTGCATGGAAGCTGATTGTATTTAATGGCGGGTGTATTATCCTTCACTGTCACTTCAAACCCTATATCTCATTAACCGTTCTTCTTCTGAAGGTAGTAAGTGCAGTGTTATGGATGGCATTTCAGAGATGTTGCCAGGTCTCTACAACAGTGATACCATGATACGGGATATTGAAAGTTTTCTGCTCGCTGTAATGGGTGGTTTACCTTTGTTTTTAGTGTGATGGAACGTACTAGGGTTTAATTTGATTTTTACAATAAACCAATGAAAGATCAATGTACCAATATACACTTTGATAAGATCGCGCGAGGAGCACATATATAGTACATAAGGAGAGATCTTCTGACAATAATTAGATCCAGCTGGTACCACTTCTTTGATCGTGGCTGGATCAACGATATTGTGTGTTGAAGTTTTGTCTGAAAGTAGGAGTTGGGGCAAAGTTCATGATAAACACAGAACTACGAGCTTTTGACCATTTTCATTAATTTTGCCTATTCTAAAATTGTCAAGATATGAAGGCTATGAATTGTGATAAGCACTCACCTCGCATTGAAGTCACCTAGTTGAACAAGTTGTTCTTGACTATGCATACTACTAATCACTGCTGTATCAAATGCCTTTGTCAAATCAATAAATGTGGTGTACAAGGCCTGATTTTGCTCTCGACACTTCTCTTGTACTTGGCGAGCGGCAAAAATCATGTCCACTGTTCCTCTTCCGGCTCTGAATCCACATTGGCTTTCTGGGAGGGGGTGGCTTTGTTCAAGGTGTTTATTGAGCATGTTTAGCAGTAAGCGCGCTAGGATCTTGCCTGCTACGGAGAGTAGCGATATTCCTCGATGATTGTCGCATTCCTGACGATTGCCTTTTCTTTTGTATAGGTGAACGATTGAGGCGTCCTTTAGCTCCTGCGGAATTTTACCTTCAGCCCACGTGTGACAGAAGAGTTCAGTGATCCTTCTGGTGAGGGATGGGCCAGCTGTCTTATATACCTCTGCTGGTATTGCATCAGCTCCTGGAGCTTTTCCTATAGATAGTGAACTGATTGCCCTGTCGACTTCCTCCTCAGTAATGACTTCATCCAACGCCAGGTTCAGTTCCACCTGCGGCATTCGCCGGATGGCCTCTTTATTTATGGACGATGGGTGGTTTAGTATTTTGCAGAAGTGGTCTGCCAATCTGTCTAGAATCTGAACCTTATCTGTTAGCAGTACCCCATCCGCACTGCGAACTGGAGTATTACTAGAGGGCTGCCGGCCGTAGAGAGCTTTCAGTGCCTCGTAAAACCGTTTGGTGTCATGACGCTCGGCGAACATCTCAATTTCGTCAGCTCTTTTGCTGAGCCAGGAGTCTTGCATCTCTCTAAGCCTGGTCTGGACAGCTTTGCGAGCAGTATTGAACGCAGAATTTTCTGTCGGAGATGGTGTGTCCCTCTGGTATTCCCTGTGCGCTTCATGTTTTGCATCGAGAAGGCCCTGTATTTCTAGATCGTTCTCATCAAACCAGTCCTTATGCTTGCGCGTGATTGGGCCAATGTGTTTAACAGCTGTATCGTAGAGTGTGTTTCTCAATGATGCCCAGTTCTTTTCGATGTCGTTCTTTTCAAAACGAAGCTCAGACAGTCTACCCTCAAGCTCTTCCTGGAAGCCTCCTCTCGTGGGTTCGTATTTCAACTGAGAGACATTTAGCCTCCTCGGTGGTTTCTTTCCCTGGGGGCGCATTTTGGGCTGGATCTTGAAGTTTAGCTTGGCAATGACAAGTCGATGGTCGGTCCAACATTCTGCACCACACATGCTCTTCGTTACCATAGCATCCGCTCGATCCCTACGTCTGATGATAATATAGTCAATGAGGTGCCAGTGGCGGGACCTTGGGTGCATCCATGTGGTTCTATTTCGGACAGGTAGTCGGAAAGCTGTATTTGTAATGAGTAGTTCATTTGCGGCACATGTCCTCAGAAGTAGCAGTCCGTTACTATTGCATTTTCCGATACCATGTCTGCCAATGGCCCCCTCCCAAGCTGTATGGTCTGTGCCAACCCTAGCGTTAAAATCACCGAGGATGACCAGTTTGTCAGATTTGGGGACTGCAGCGATGAGCGCCTCAAGGTCCTCATAAAACTTATCTTTTGTTTCCTGAGGATTTGTCATTGTGGGTGCGTATGCACTGATGAGTGTTGCATGGCGCCCTCCTATTAGGGAGAGACGCAGTGTAATCAGGCGGTCATTAATTCCTCTGGGCATGCGTGTGAGCTTGTCGACCATGTTGGTCTTGATGGCAAAGCCAACTCCAGCTTCACGGCGTTCTTCTTTGCTGCGGCCGCTCCAGAAGAAAGTATAACCAGCGCCTTCTTCTGTGATCTGCCCTTCCTCTGCCAGTCGTGTCTCGCTCAGGGCAGCTATGCAGATGTTGTATCTAGCCAGTTCCCTGGCGATCAGTGCTGTCCGTCGTTCGGGTCTGTTTGCTTTGGTGTTGTCCAGTAGCGTGCGGACATTCCAGAGGAGGGCTGTGGATGATAATGTCTAAGTTTGGCTGCCCCAACAAGTTCATAACAATGGTGAAATAGCTACACAAAGCATGTGTGCTCGTGTACTGGACAGCGGTGCAATCTCTAAAACGTTTCTAGTATCAAACGGAGTAAAACAAGGATGTGTACTCGCCCCGACTTTGTTCAGCATGATGTTCGCGGCCACGATGACAGACGCCTTCAGATCATTGGAGCTTGGAATACCCATAAAGTACCGCACAGATGGCAAGTTACTCAATTCCAGAAGAATGAAGGCCAAAACCAAAGTGGCTGGCGACATAATTAGGGAACTTGTATTTGCTGACGACTGTGCTCTAATGAGCAACTCAGAACTGAACATGCAGGTTGGAATGGACCAGTTCTCTGCCGCATGCGAAAATTTTGGCCTGACCATAAATGCAACAAAAAAAAACAGGTCATGAACCAACCAGCACCGGGCATGCCGTACACAAAACCAGAGACTACAGTCAGCGGGCAGACGCTGAATGTCGTAAACAAATTCACATATCTGGCAGCACGCTGACGAGATCTGTCATTCTAGACGATGAGGTGGCAAGAAGAAAAGCAAAGGCCAGCACAGCCTTTGGTAGAATGCGCTCGATGGTCTGGGCACGTCGTGGCATCAGCGTCAAGACCAAATTGAAAGTCTACCGTGCAACCATCATTCCAACCCAACTATACGCTTGCGAAAGCTGGACTGTATACTCTGGACATGCAAGGAGGTTAAACCACTTCCACACAGGTTGCCTGAGGCGAATATTCCACATCCGATGGCAAGATCGTGTCACTGACATCGAGGTTCTCTCGAGGGCTAACATGCCCAGCATACATGCACTGCTAGAAAAAGCACGACTAGGATGGGCCGGACACCTCGTCCGTATGTCAGACGAGCGGCTCCCAAAGAAGCTTCTCTACGGCGAGCTGAGAGAGGGATGGCGCGAGAGAGGGCGCCCAAAGAAACGATTTAAAGACGGTCTGAAGGACTCACTAAAAAGTTGCCAGATAGACTTCGACACCTGGGAATGTCTTGCGAAAAACAGATCTGACTGGAGAAGTGCAGTCAAATCGGGTGTAGCTGCCGGTGAAGATGACCGTGTTGTGAAAGCCCAGAACAGACGCGAGACGCGGAAATCCCGAGCAGCGGGAACACCATCCCCTTCTACAAACCTCGTGTGCCCGATATGTAGCAGATGTTTTCGTGCTCGCATTGGCCTGTTCAGCCACATGCGCACCCACACCCAACAGGGAAATCTGTGACAAGGATGATGTCGGCGGTCCTCATCGACAACGATGGACAGCTATTATTATTATTAATCACTGCTGATAAATCCTCACAGAACTCATCTTTGGCTTCAAATCTTGAGCACAAGATAGGTGAATATGCACAGACAAGGGTGGCGGGACCTATTGTGATAAAGCAGCATACGTTCTCAAATGCAGAGAAATAAAGAGAAAACTACTTTCCACCCTTCTCTCGTCTTCCATACACTCGTTTTTCATGATATCATATTTCATCTGTCATATCCCTTTTTTTACATACAGACTACAAGTCACACAATAGAGAAGGGAGGGGGGGGGGGGCGAGGAAAACAACTTTCCCCTCCCTGATACAATTTATCTCAGGGGGCCTTCGTTATAGAAGACATCAAACAAATCAAAATAAACATTCTCGTTAGATCACGTGATCATGTTTGGATCACATGGTTCCACAGCCACCAAAATGGCATCTCGTAAGGACGATGTGATCCTTGAAGGAGAATTCGTGTTACCTCTCAAGAAAAAGGCAGTATACCACGTTACACTGACACGCAATGGGCTTTTCCTTCATCTCGTTTCAAACAACAGCACTACATATGAAGAGAAGATTGTGCAAATAAGCGACATTGTCGGCTGCCACTCTCTGGAACATGGCGGAAATATTGAACTTTCTACCCCAACTACAAGTACAAGGCAAGCCTGTGCAGATCAGTCCACGGATTTTAAAAACAACGAAATTGGTATTTCCACAAGTCGTTCCTTTCAGCGTGCAATCGATGCATCTTCTTGTGGATTTGTTGTATTTGCATATCCATTCAGAAAGAAATTGTTCAGTAGCAGGAAGATTCGAACTAGACAAGTGACTGTGTTTGAAACTTCTGATGACAAAAATAAGATAGCGGAGTCATGGCGAAACGTTATCAACTGCCTTTGTCGAGATTTACCTGTTAGTTTAAATGGTATGTTGTTCTTAAATTATAACTGTTATGTTTTGTTAGGCAGAATCAGCATCACACAATCTTGACTGACCCATAAGTGCTCAATCTCTCAACGAATGTGTGTGGGCTTGCGCGTCTCCCTCTTGTCCATATCTGAGCGTTGGATTAGCGTAGGGATAGAGAACTCGCTTTTCACGGCCAGGGTTCAGCTCCCGTTCCTGGAAGACTAACGTCAGGTCAGGCAAAATATACTGATCAGACATGTTAGCCGAGGTCAGGCAAAACATACTGGCCAAGACCTTTACCTCTGCTTTCTAGTAGCCCTCCCTGGAAATGGGCAGTTTTCATGGCACCCTGGCTAACAAGGTGAGGGATTGATGTGATCCCCGTATTAGTGAGTGACATTCAGATAAAGCTAAGCATAGCACAACCGCCTGGAGGACCCTGGTCCACCTTCATCAGCATGTTCGGGATGTGAGGAAAGCTACTGCAATCTGCCACTTAACGTCCTTTTCAGGGCGCACAAAAGAGTAAACTTACTCATTTTGGACATTTGCAAACAATAACAACAATTAAAAATGTTGGTCCCATTAATGGAGCCTATTAAACAGAAGTCTGAAGAAGAATGGCAATGCAGAAGTTAGATCAGATAGTAACGTTTTGCAGAACACTAAGAAACAAACAAAAATTTAATCTTGCAGACATGCATCTTCCCTGTGGCAACGTACAGATGTGAAACATGGACCATTATTCACAAACATTAGAGAAGAAAATTGAAACAATCAAGTTAAAATGTTACTGGAAAGTTCTCAGACTACCATGTGAAGCAAAAAAAACAACATATATAGATATCCTAAGGGAAACATCATTATGTCTACAAAACTAAAATACAATGATTAGACAAAAAAAACAATACTAGATGGTAGGGTACCTAGAGAGTGAGACAAAGGCAGACCAAAGAGAAGATGCACACAAGACATCAAAGATGTTCTGAAGATGACAGTGATGGAAGTGGAAGAACTGACCAAAGATTTAGTTTTGCACAGCGATGTTCTACAAAGGACATGATAATAAGGCATCGTGTGCTGCAAAGATAACCATGAGTTATAGATTTACCCAAATGCATTCCACTGCTGTGAAAAGATCATATAGTTGTGTCCAGGGCACGGCGTGGGCTAGTGGTTAAGTGACACGGCTCACAACCAGAAGGTGCTGGGTTCGATCCCCATCACAGCACCGGCCGTTACCCCGGGGAAGCAAACCTTTAGAAAATGCAGGAGGAAGCAGGCCCAAACATAAAATGCATGCTGAAGTCGGATGCACTGGGCCGACAGGCGCAAAATAAAAACCACAGTGCAACGCACACCGCCTTGGGGATTAGAGAAATAAGGCGAATACAAAAACAAAAAAATGTATAGTCGAGTCCACACATGAATGACCGGACAGAAATACATGTATACACCATTAAAGGATGGATGATGATTTGACTTTTTGCTTCACCTAGTGAAGCTTAGAGCCACAATCCCAACTGGCATCATTACATGAAGCCTTTATCTGGGCATTGGTGTAAATGATTTCAATATGAATGGTTGTACATAATGATGTAGCTAGCCTCATGCACAGTCCTCCTAATTCACCTTTTACGGCATGCTTGAGTAGCTATTGTGGTCCTGTTCTTTTCAGGTGCCAAATGTGTGATAAAAGGATGGGTGTATTAAAGTAATTTTTAGATTTTACGGCCTACAAAATAAAATCGTTACTTGGAAACTGGTTCTGACATAATAAAATCAATCAATCAAAGCCTTTTCAGCTCCCTGTGGAGCTCAGATCTTCAACAAATGTAGCGTCATTGAATGTTGACATGTCCATATCTATTGAAGTTTTAGTGGCTTAAAATTTCTACAGTACATTGTAGCCAGCCCCATGCCCAATCCAACTTAGCCTCCTATTCCAACATGAATATCAGGTTACAGTGCCACTATTCCTTGCTCCCATTTTGGGCCTCGGTAACACTCAGGGATTTTACATCCAACAAATACAATTGAATTTGGAAATTGGTTCTTACATCACACACTCTAATAATTGCTATGGGACATAGCTATTGAGATAATTGCTATGGGACATAGCTATTGAGGAAGCTAGGGTTAGACCATATGATGCAGGTCTGGTTGTTGACCTGTGATTTGAACTTCTCATATCACTATGAAATGTCACGTACTGTCTCTCATATATCATTGCCATTGGCAGACCTACTAAACATTGCTTTCTGATTAACAAGTCTCTGACTAGATGTCACACAAGCTATCAATTAGCTGTAGGTCAAGATGAGGGTTTTCCTGGACAAACATCCTGTTCTTAGCTCGTTATAAATAAAGATATATAGACACCTAAAAATGTATGCGCGCCAGAATTGTATCCAGGTTTACAAGAACATGAATCACTGTAGCAAAGTATACTCAGCAGCATTTGCCACTGGGAGGCGCTGCAGCAACTTCAGGGCCGAAGCCAGAGCCCTGATACAAGCAGCTTAAACCCTTATATGCCATAAGGAGCAGGCAGAAAAGCAGGTGGTCAATTTTACAGACGCCCTCGCTGTGTTAATGGCGCTCAAGAACCAGCACAAAAATGAACTTGGTGCTCTGGCAGACTCTCTCGAATTCCTGTCCCAGTGCTTCAAAAAAAGGAGTCCAGTGGATACCAGCCCACTGTGGCATTCCAGGCAACAAGGAGGCAGACATACTCGCCAGAGAGGGAGGAATGCTGCAGCAGAGTGATACAGAAATCACATACAATGAGACAGAAGCATTCATCAGGGCAACGTACAGTGCAAAATGGAAAAAGGACCACCCTGGCCACATAGAAAACGATGCCTACCATCAACTCTCCAGGCGAGACCAGGTGATAATTCTCCAGCTACGCACAGGTCACAACAGAGTTAGATGCCATCTGTACAACAAGTTCAAGATTAGCACTACAGACCTTTGTGCCTGCAGCACAGCCTCCATGAAGGCAGAAGATATTTTGCAGTTCTGTCCACTGTATACCGATAAAAGAAGTAGCATTTGGCAGCAGCCGTTGTCCTTCCACGAGAAGCTGTATGGAAGCGTAAAGAGCCTTGAGTCGACTGCTGTCTTTGTTAGTGTCATTGAAGTTGAGGTCTGAAGACGAACGAAGAAGAAGAAGAAGAACCACTGTAACCTTTCAAGTATGTCGTAAAAGATGGCTCAAAAGGGTTGTGTATGGAACTATCAACATCATTATGTAAAACATTGCTATTTAAACCATCATGCAAATGCTTGGGTGCAAAAAGACAAATCAATATATATATATCTTGCCTCAGAGTGCTTGCATCCCGAGTTACCTCCAGTCGTCTCGACCAATAGTCTTGCCACTTATCTAAGATAACTCAGGACAAGAGTGAGATTGATGACCAGCGCATTCTCTTTCTCACTATAATCTAAATACAGCACACATCACATTATTAAGACAAAACCGTCTGATGTTATGGCTATCATCGCTTACGCATATATATATGATGATATATATAATAATTTTTGCTTTTTATATGCACTGGGCGGGAATGAAGAGTAATCAGGGTCAGGTGAAACATACCGATCAAGAGACCACTTTATTTTCTTGTTCGTGCTCCTAGATGCAGGCTGTGTCTGACTAATGAGGGGAGGATCGACAGCAAAATCCCCATAGTGGTGAGTTTACTAAGGAGCCACACACCGCACTCCAGCTTCTTTCTTCAGTACATTCTAGGATACAGTGATGTGGGTTCTTGGTCAACATGTTGCACCTGTCCTTGACACGAGTCTTGGGAACAATTGTCTGCGTTGGTGAGCCTCACAAACTGAAACTTTTCATACTACTCATGTATGATGTCATTAAAGTCTGTAAGAAGAGAGCCAAAACAGTACTCCGTGGGGCACTGGAAGATGAGAACAGTCTATATGTTGGAGTTGGCATTTGCAGATGATGTAGCCCGGATAACCAAATCAGAGGCACATCTCCAGACCAACCTTCAAATCTTAAAAGTGGAGCTGAAGAAGAGAGGTAGGACCATTAGCAGTTCAAAAACCAAAAAAAACTTGGTGGTCTCAAGAGCAAAGTAGAGACATCACAATATGCTGGGTGAGCAGCCTCTGGAACAGGTCAAGCAGTTCAAATATCTTAGAGCTATAATAAACCAGAAGTGAAGTATTAAAGAAGAGTCGGCTATATGAAGGGCAGCAACTGGTCAACTTGTTCATGCCATAAATAGAGAACTCCTCAGCAAAAGAAAAATATGTAAAAAAAACCAAGATGGCTGTATACCACTCCGCCTATGTACCAGTTTAGACTTATGGATGTGAGTAATGGACAATGATCACAACTCAGAAGAGTCAGCTTCAAGCTTCAGAAATGAGATGTCAAAGGAAAGTTGTCCAAATAACAAGAATGGACAAGGCCCTCAATCAGACAATACAAGAAGATCTCGAAGACCAGTCCTTGCAGGCTCAAGTGAAGCAGAAGATCAGCTACCATGGCAGGCATGGGAAGAAGGAATCAAGGGTCCTGACCCTGAGGATGACCTAAAATCCACTGGGATGACAAGAAGATAGTCTGCAAGAGACAGAGGTTTAGACTGGAGCCAGGCAAGAGGAAGACAGCAGATTAAGTAAGGTAGAGGACTCTACACCTCAGGGTAGAAGAGGAGTAACTAAGTGTGAACTAAACCTTGGCTTAGTTGCTCTTCTTCAACCCTGGGATGTCAACGTTTTTGTTTCTTCTTCTTATGGCCTATAGTTTTTGTAGGATGGTGTAGCCGACTCCATGTCCAGCATACCCCAGTCATCTGCAAGACAGACTTAGCAGGTTACAGTGTTACTTTTCTTTGCTCCATTTTCAGGCCCCTTTTAACGCGTTGACTAAAAACTAAAACTACAACACACAATCATCTACATATAATCCCTAGACATTCCTAGCTGTGTGCCTCCACCTAGAGGAAGAATGCTGCTGCTTATCAATCCATTCAGTGGATCAGGAAAAGCTAACACAATCTTCAAGAATGAGATTGCCCCCATGTTGTACGAGGCTTGCATTCCTTACAAGGCAGTAGTCACAGGTAAGATAAGATCATCATCATCTATATTTTTGTAATTCTCTGTACATACCTGTCAACTAGTAGACTTTTCTAGTCATTTATCATGTATGCAGTTTTTATAACATTTTATGCTACGTTCATTAGTACATTATTTCTGTATAGGTTGTTTTTGTTTTTTGGGGGGGTTTAAATTTCACCTTGTATTTTTTTTTCTTCTGTCTTTGATGATTGTGGTATTTTTTCTTTCTGATTGACTTGTTTATATTCTTTTTAAGAGGCAGAAGATGCAGCAGTGAATGAGCTGACAGCAGCTAGCGACCCATAGCTGGCTGTTTGCATTATAGTCAGTGATTCATAGTTGACCAAGACACTTTTCCGCGACTCCCAAGTGGTAGCCCAGGAAACAGACTCTAACCTGGCTAAGAGAATAGGGATTGAAGATTAGGGCACACCCAGTCCCAAAAACGACCAGCTGAAACCAAATGTGTCAGGTTGAAAGGTGCAGCCTCGCTGTAAACTATGACATAACGTTCTGTTCAGGATGAACATCAAAGAAGAAGAAGATATTTGTTTAAGGTTTTGTGACTTACAGTTTTTAGAGGATGAGGTAGGCAGTCCCATGCCCAACCCTCCTTAGCACCTCTTATGACATGCTTGGTAGGTTTAGCGTTCGACTGTCCATTCTCATCCACTTAATTTTTTGCATAAATTGTACTCATAGTCATAATGTGTTCTCACTCTCCCTCCCTCCCTCCTTCTCAGGACAAGTCTATACAGCAAGGACTGTTTCTCTCATTGCATCTTAAATAATAATCAGAGATAATGATGTTGTCATATATAACGATTGATCTGTTATGCGCAGTAAGAAATCCAATAGTGGTTTCTCTGTCAGAGTAAGAGACAAGGTCATTGCTAAGTGTAGTCAGACATATATGATGCCGTCACTTTATCTCTGAGGTAGTATCTGATACCTCTTTAATGGGGTCTGTGATCTGTACTGTATTATATTACATTTAATCCTTGCTTTAGAATTTAGGTAGCTCTCTTGATTGAATGTGGACAAAGCTATCCTACAGGAGACCAGACTTGCCCCTAGTGGCTCACTAAGGGAGAAGAACTACACTTTCTTCTGGAAAGGTTGTGAACCTGAGGAATCTCGACAGTTGGTTTTGCTATTTAAAACACACTTATGGCCTCAGTCGATCCTCCTTCGGAGGGCTCTAAGAGGTTACTGACCATTCGCCTCATCAACGCTACAGGACCTATTAATATCCTAAGCGTCTATGCCACAGCCCTGACATCTCCGGAGGAAGCAAAGGATCTTCTTCTTCTTCGTACGCTGTCAGACGTCAACTTGAATTTGTTCACAGAAAGCAGCTGTCATCCTGAGGCTGTCAACACTGCCATAGAGCTTGTCTAGTGTTGCCACTGGTGATGGCCACATGTGCTTTCTCTGGTCCTTGTTTGTCAGGCAAATTTGCAGCAGATGTTCAGCGGTCATTTTCCCTGTACCACAGGTGCATTCGTCAGTGCCATCTATGGAAGCAAAGGATCAATTCTATGGACAGCTGGAGGAAATGATCAAGAACAGCCCAAGGGAAGAAGCACTCATCCTTCTTGACGAGTTTAATGCTAGAGTAGGTGGGGACCACATAGCATGGCTCACCTGCCTTGGACATCATGGTATTGGCAGGATAAATGACAATGGTCAGAGGTTGCTGGAGCTGTGCACTCAACAAGGCCTATGTATCACAAATACTTTTTTCAATGTCAGGCCGCAACATAAAGTATCCTGGAAACACCCAAGGTCACATCGACAGTATCAAATCAACTTGATTGTCACCACACGTTCAGCTCTAAACATGGCCCTCTCCACTAGAAGCTATCACAATGCATACTGCGAGTCTGATCATGTACTTGTATGCCACAGGGTACGCTCAGCTTTGTACAATATACCACTCCAAGCCGATGGGAGCATCCCTGCATCAACACTGCGCAGATGGGGATTCCTTTCAAGGCGGAGAGGTTTGTGTCTGACCTGAATCTTGCTTTTCAGGGAGGATCTGAGTGCGACGCCACAGCTAAGTGGAATGTTATGAAAGGTGCCATCTATAATACAGCATTAACTACATTTGGCATGAGGGAACTAGCCAATTACGACTGGTTCAATGCACATCTCGCAAGAATGGAACCAGTAATTGAGGCCAATCGAGAAGCTTTCATCAATTATAAAAAATGCCCAAATTAGAGAACACTTGCTGCCCGAGGCACCAATCAACGAATCGCTAGACAATACGCGAATGAGTACTGGCAAAAACTGTGTGAAGAAATCGAGCTTATTGCAGAGGCGGGAAATATCCAGGGCATGTATAGAGGCATAAAGGTGGCACTGGGCCCTACTGCGAGAGGTGCTGCCCTCCTTGAAATCTCTGACAGGTGTGAGAATCATGCACCGTGACCAGCAGACCAGATGGGTGGGGCACTACTCTGAACTCTACTCTCGGGAAACGGTGGTCACTGATGCGACCTACAGGTCCTGCCCATTATGGAGGAACTTCACAGACCACCTACTCTGGATGAGCTTGATAAGGCAATCAACTATCTCTCAAATGGCAAAGCACCAGAAGGGGATGGTATCCCACCCGAAGCCATCAAATGCGGGAAATCAGTACTAGTTCTTCTATGCCTCTGCTGGGAGGAAAGTGCAGTCCCCCAAGATATGCGTGACGCCATCATTGTGGCAATTTACAAAAATAAAGGTGACCCCGGGGACTGCAATAATTATAGAGGGATCTCGCTCCTGAGCTCTGTAGGCAAAGTTTACGCCCACATGCTACTAAACAGGTTGAGACTGCTCGCTGACAGGGTGTACCCGGAATCCTAGTGTGGCTTTAGACAACAGATATGATGTTCTCGCTTCGCCAAATCCAGGAGAAGTGCAGAGAACAAGACCAGCTGCTCTTTATGATGTGTTTAGACCTCACCAAGGCCTTCGACTTTTTTAGTAGAAAGGGTCTATTCAAACTCCTCGAGAAGATCGGCTGCCCTCCGAAAACTGTGTAGCATGATAATTTCTTTTCACACTGATTTTTGTTTTGTTTTTGCGTTCGCCTTATTTCTCTAATCCCCAAGGCAGTGTGCATTGCCTGTCGGCCCAGTACATCCGATTTCAGCATGCATTTTATGTAAGGGTCTGCTTCATCCTGCATTTTCTAAGGGTTTGCTTCCCCGGGGTAACAGCCGGTGCTGTGATGGGGATCGAACACAGCACCTTCGGATTGTCAGCCGTGCCACTTAACCACTAGGCCACGCCGTCCCCTCACACTGATATGAAAGGCTCAGTTCTATACGACGGATCATCTTCAGACTCTTTTCCCATCAAGAGTGGAGTGAGGCATGGATGTGTGCTTGCTCCGACCCACCTTAGAATATTTTTCTCCGTGCTCCTATCCTACGCTTATGACACATCTGCGGATGGTTTTTATCTGCACACTAAATCAGATGGACGGCTGTTTAACCTGTCCTGAATGTGTGCGAGGACCAAGGTGAGGACGGTGCTCATTAGCGGATGATACAGTTCTAGTGACAAATAGTAAGGAGACTTTGCAGAGACAGCGGCTCAACACTTGTCACATGAGGTGTCTACAGCGATATTGGGGATTGGGTGGCAAGAGAGAGTGTCACATAATACAGCCTTAGAGAGAGCAAACACTCACAGCATGTACTCGATGTTGAACCAGTGACGTCTACAGTGGTTCGGACATGTTTATCGCGTGGAAGACGAGAGGCAGCCAAAGGATATCCTTTATGGACAACTAGCCATTGGAGTTAGAAGAATCAGTCGTCCCACGCTACAATTCAAGGACATATGCAAGAGCGATATGAAGTCATGTGACATCCCATCGGAGGGCTGAGAACAAATTGCTGAAGATCGAGTTATCTGGAGACAGTCAGATGGGGCATAGTGACTGCTGACACTCATAGAGGCCTTCTATCTGCAGAGAAAAGAGAAATACTGAAGAGATCAAGGAACAGCCAGGCAAGTCAGCATCCTCAGTATGATTGTACGATCTGTGGCACAGACTGTCACTCGTGGATCGGCCTTTACAGCCATAGCAGACAGTGTCGAAATACAGGAGACAGCTGGACAAAACTTACAGGGCGCCACGCGCATGGTCTATAGAGACTGAGACGCCTATGATGATGAGAATTTACAAAAGTGCATGAGAGGATAGTGAACGTAGAGGTCGTGAACCTTCAGGATATCACGTGGATCTACTGTACTGGTTATACCAAGGTTTGCAGAAATGAAAGAGCTGAGATTCTGTCCTCATATGCATCCATAGAGGGGTGCTTGTAAATGGATGCGGGTGATATTTTAAAGTTTATCAACAACTGCTTCTTGGATGATAACATGTCATCGATGAGCCTGAAATCCACAGATTGCAAAGCTTTCAAATCATTCATGAGCTCAACAAAGAGCCCATAGCAGGTGTGTGTACTACCAGCAAGCTGCAAGAACCATCAGTATGTACACCTTTTACCATTTACCTATGGGTTTACCTGGAGTTCAAGAATGTAGATTCTTAACAGAACAAATCTTCAATAATGTTACTGGAATCAGATTCAGAGTTATATACTGCAAAGTTAATATAAGTTGATTCCAATGTAGTCTGTCTGGCCTTGAAATGTGGAGAACAACAAAAATATCAACCAAAAAGGTACAGATTTTTATAAGTGGGCACTTGCCCCGAATAGACGAGTTGAAATGGTATAATATTACTACTAATGTGAAACTTTCAGAAAGATCCAGGACAGATAACAGCCGAACCGGAAGTGAGGAGAAGATACTGATGTTGGATAGCATACACAATAAGGAAACAAGTTTATAGCGTTGCAAAGTATTCTCTGTTTTAGAATTACCAGGGCAAAAAAAGTAGAGGAAGACCAAAACACATGAAGATGGGAGCTCGAGACAAGCACAAAGTGAACAGTGAAGAATTGTGGAGATAGATGAGTATGGACGAGAGAACTTGATGTACATTTGTTGATAACCTGTGCTCTACAAGGAATTGAAAATATATTCATGTTGATGATCATAATAGTTAGGTTTTTTGGAAAGATGGAGGAAAAAATTGTACTATACTCCAGCGAATACTGTACAAATAGATTACATGGTGCTTTCAACCTGATCATGCCAAACATATTGCTACAGAAACCATCTCTCACTGCAAGTTATTTAGGTCAGGCAAACTGTAAAGGACCGACTACGGTGATGCCACTATACGCTGTATAGACTAAAATGGGACAAGAAGAAAAAGAAGCAGCTCATGTTTAGCTTAGCGATATTACTTTAATAATTTATTCTGAATCATTTTGATTGATTTATTTCATATGAGTTGTATGTCTTTGATGATTACATTTTGGTCGCAACGTATGTTGTCATTTTATAAATTTGTCTCGTCTTTATCAGCTTGTCGTGCATAGGCCATTTAACCAACCCTCTCCAGGCAGACTTGTCATGTGCTATTTTCTTGATATTTCCAGCTTCTCCCCATTTGTATTGTATCAATCTGTCTCTTCTACATATGTTCTCTTGTTCTTGTTTTGCCTCTGGTAATGGGCTGTTTCCATGGCATTCAACAACAACAACAACAGTTAAAGAATCAACAGCAGCAAGGAAGGGACCACACCACCTTTTAGAAAGCTTTTGCCTAGTGCAATTAAGTCTCAAACACTTCATCCATGACAGCAGCATCTGCTATGAGACTGCCTTTACTATTTTTGTAAACATTTGACAATCTGTTTTAAGAAATCTCTTTGACTTTAACTGTGCATCAAATTCACTTTTATGAAATGTCATATTCATGTACTCTTTTCATTGTTTTTGCTTAGAATATGCAGGACATGCGGGAGAACTTATGAAGACAATAAAGCTGTCAGAGTGGTACGGAGTAGTTATTGTCTCAGGAGATGGTCTCCTATTTGAGGTAATCAGGCAGCACTAATTAACACTTGACTTTTCATTGGATAAGGCAGGGGTGGTCAAACTGGGACTTGCGAGCCACATACGGCACTTTGACATGTAATGTGCATCTCATGAAAATATGTTGGCCGCTGAGTTCTTTTTTGCACTACAATTAATATAAAAAGTAGATTACAATTTTCCAAGATTTATAATTATTTAATGATTATAAAATGTAGTTCATTATTTAATTAAATATATTCAGTACAGCTGTTGTTGTGGAAGTCACTCGTGCTCGAGTTAATTCAACTCTTGATGATCTATCTATCTATCTATCTATCTATCTATCTATCTATCTATCTATCTATCTATCTATCTATCTATCTATCTATCTATCTATCTATCTATCTATCTATCTATCTTTCTATCTATCTATCTATCTATCTCTCTCCTCTCTCTATTTTCCCCCTTTCTCTCCCCCTGATCTTGACCTATTCCTGATTGTTGCTGCAGTCCCAACTTCGTCTCCAACTGGCCCTGTCTTGAGCCAAGGAAGTCCAGTGGCTGATAGGCATTCCACCAGACGTATCTTGGATGTTGTTGCAGGCAACAAGGGAATCTGACCAACCCATTGGAAGTCTTCCCTACGGTCTCTTTTTGCCTCATGGGTGCTAGATTGCTGTCGCCGTACTCCATCGACCATCATTTTGTCGTAACACGTGACCTGCCGTTCTGTTTTGCTTTGTCTGCATAGATTACTGCATCATTTGTCAAGGACAGTCGTCGTATGTCCATTTTTTTAGGTTTGCATACATTGATTGCAAAAAGTGATTCTAACCAAGTGTCTCTCAAGATAGGCCTGGATCACTCTTAGTTTGTCCTCCAATGATTTTGTGAGTGTCCATGTCTCTGCACCATAGCACATCGCAGGGAGCACAGTGGAGTTGAAGAGAGGGCATTTATGTTACGGGTTTGACAACACGCCAGGACTGTGTTAATGGATTATAAGACTGCTCAGCCCGCATGGCGATGTCTTGTTAATTCAGGTTCCATATTATTATGCATATTGAGTAGGGACCCGAGATAGATGTTCTCATCAGCACTCTCTTAGCATACCCCGCTAAGGAAGACTGGATCGCAATTAGCGAAACAATTGTGCAGCACTTTGGTCTTTGAGACTTTAATTTCTAGTCCTACTTTATTACACTCATTGTATCATTTGATTGGCTTCTGTTGCTGACTCTGGGATGAGCACTATGTTGTAGAAAAATTGAAAGTGATTGAGCTAAAGGTGCCCCCGTTGCATTGACTGATCATTGATTCCAAACATGCAGAGAAGTTTGGTGAGATAGGACCCCCACTGGCAGACCTCCTTCTGTACTAGTACCACGTTGGAAGGAATGAAATATTCTATTGCAGTTAGTGCAACTGTTGGCAAGAATTCTGATGTAACCAGGATCAACACCTTGTTCCAACAATGACAGTCCGACAAATTGCGGTTGTACAGAATTGAGAGCTCTTTTGTAGTCGATAAAAGTAAATATCAAGTGTGTCTGAAACTTTCGGACCGCCTCAATAAGGCAGCCGCAAATTGAAATGTGGTCAATTGTGCTACACTAATGCTGAAAGCCAATTTGTTCGACCGGTTGTGAGTCTTCGAGAGTGGCGCTGACTCTGGCAAGGATGCATATCATAAACAGTTTGTAAGTCACAGGGAGAAGGAGTAATTTAGACGAAAATTTCCTAGGTCTTCTTTGCTGCCCTTCTTGTGTGAGAGTATGGCTCTTAAGTTGCACCAAGCTGTAGGCGTTCCTCCCGTTGACGATAACATGTAAAAAGTTGGTCTATAACTAGGTAAAGTGGTAGACCACAAGCCTAGAGATCCTTCGCAGTGATGTCATCTTCACCTGGTGATTTTCCATATGTCATCGTCTCGATGACATGGCGAATTTCTGAGGGCAGAAAATTTGGAGGAAAGTAGATGGAAGGGTAATTGAACGGAATTCTGATCTGAACAGGTCACAATAGTAAGCTTTCATGATCGACTCCATGCCTAGCGTCAGTAGGGGCAAGACCCGTCAGAAGCTTTTGGTCAATGAATGATTTGGTGGTGCTCGACTTGGTCTCGAGTAGCTAACTTGAATGATTTGGTGGTGCTCGACTTGGTCTCGAGTAGCTAACTTGAATGATTTGGTGGTGCTCGACTTGGTCTCGAGTAGCTAACTTGAATGATTTGGTGGTGCTCGACTTGGTCTCGAGTAGCTAACTTGAATGATTTGGTGGTGCTCGACTTGGTCTCGAGTAGCTAACTTGAATGATTTGGTGAAAAGGGTAGTGGTACAGTGGGTTCCGTCACACTGCAACATCCAAGGCAACGAGGAGGCAGACAGACTGGCAAAAGAAGGTGCAAGACTACCACAAACAGATACCAGTATGACGTACTAAGAGTCAAAACGGCTTATCAAAGCCAGATACATGACCAAATGGGAAACCGAACATACTGGTTACACCAAAAACGATGCCTATTACCAGTTGAACCGAAGAGAGCAGGTCGTTGTCTTCAGACTTCGCACTGGCCACAACAGACTGAGGTACCACCTATTCAACAAATTGAAGATAGGGTGTACCGACGAATGCCCGTGCGGTACTGGTAAAATGACCACTGAACATCTGCTGCAGAACTGCCCGACATACGAGGATCAGAGAGAGCAGATGTGGCCATTACCAGTGGAACTGCAAGACAAGCTCTATGGCAGTGGCGAGAGCCTCAGGATGACCGCCGCTTTTTTCGAAAAAATAATGGTTACTGTTTGACTGTGTACGCAGAAGAAGAAGAAGAAGAATGATTTGGTGGTGCTCGACTTGGTCTCGAGTAGCTAACTTGAATGATTTGGTGGTGCTCGACTTGGTCTCGAGTAGCTAACTTGAATGATTTGGTGGTGCTCGACTTGGTCTCGAGTAGCTAACTTGAATGATTTGGTGGTGCTCGACTTGGTCTCGAGTAGCTAACTTGAATGATTTGGTGGTGCTGGACTTGGTCTCGAGTAGCTAACTTGAATGATTTGGTGGTGCTCGACTTGGTCTCGAGTAGCTAACTTGAATGATTTGGTGGTGCTCGACTTGTTCTCGAGTAGCTAACTTGAATGATTTAGTGGTGCTCGACTTGGTCTCGAGTAGCTAACTTGAATGATTTGGTGGTGCTCGACTTGGTCTCGAGTAGCTAACTTGAATGATTTGGTAGTGCTCGACTTGGTCTCGAGTAGCTAACTTGAATGATTTGGTGGTGCTCGACTTGGTCTCGAGTAGCTAACTTGAATGATTTGGTAGTGCTCGACTTGGTCTCGAGTAGCTAACTTGAATGATTTGATGGTGCTCGACTTGGTCTCGAGTAGCTAACTTGAATGATTTGGTGAAACCCATCACTACTGTACGAAAACCTACCTGGAGGCAGGATATATTTCCAGAGGTGGTAGAAAATATACCAGGTATTGCAAACAAAAACTGCCAGACTGAAAAAGAAAGGAGAGATACTACCCTAAGCTTCATAACGAAAAGCTACCCAAGCATGGACTGGACCCATGCATACACCGACGGTTCTGTAACAAACACAACACAGAACGGAGGGGCAGGAGCATTCCTGAACCTACCAAATGGCAGAAAAATAACACTGTCATTCGCTACTGGTAAGTACACAAGCAATTTCAGAGCGGAGGCAGAGGCACTGAGGGTGGCAGTGGAAGATATGGTGACACACAGTGAAAATGAGAGCCATATAGTCCTGCTGACAGATGCTCTCGCCGTAGTCACAGCGCTAAAAAGCCAGAAAAACACTGAGCTTAATGACTTAAGAGCAGCACTCTGCAAACTGTGCCAGCAGTCCGCACCAAAAAGGGTAGTGGTACAGTGGGTCCCGTCACACTGTAACATCCAAGGCAACGAGGAGGCAGACAGACTGGCAAAAGAAGGTGCAAGACTACCACAAACAGATACCAGTATGACGTACGAAGAGTCAAAACGGCTTATCAAAGCCAGATACATGACCAAATGGGAAACCGAACATACTGGTTACACCAAAAACGATGCCTATTACCAGTTGAACCGAAGAGAGCAGGTCGTTGTCTTCAGACTTCTCACTGGCCACAATAGACTGAGGTACCACCTATTCAACAAATTGAAGATAGGGTGTACCGACGAATGCCCGTGCGGTACTGGTAAAATGACCGCTGAACATCTGCTGCAGAACTGCCCGACATACGAGGATCAGAGAGAGCAGATGTGGCCATCACCAGTGGAACTGCAAGACAAGCTCTATGGCAGTGGCGACAGCCTCAGGATGACCGCCGCTTTTTTCGAAAAAATAATGGTTACTGTCTGACTGCGTACGCAGAAGAAGAAGAATGATTTGGTGGTGCTCGACTTGGTCTCGAGTAGCTAACTTGAATGATTTGGTGGTGCTCGACTTGGTCTCGAGTAGCTAACTTGAATGATTTGGTGGTGCTCGACTTGGTCTCGAGTAGCTAACTTGATGCTGCGCCAATATATTCCACAGCTTCTTCTTTTTTGCCTTTTTTTTTTAAAATTGCATAAAAGTTCCATATATAATATTTGTTAATATTTTGTGGCTCTTAAACATCTGAAGTTTATTGTCCATGATGCTGACGCAGGAGTAATAATATAATAATCTTTTGTCCGTTCCTTTGGGAGTATGAGCCTCACAACAGGACTCAAAAACAGCAGACCTACTTAGACTAAACCTGGGTCAAACTGGAATTTATGTGTAGACGTAATAAAAAATTGTGGCGAACAAGAAAAAGAAAGCATTCATGTCCTATCATTGGTGCTTTCTGTAGCACGTTGTTTTACATAATAATGAGGATGCAAACCTCATGAACAACCCTCCTTTGTTACTTTTTAGAGCATACATAGTAGAGTGCATTGACCCGCCCTGTTCTTCCCTTTTCATTTAGGAACCCCATTATCCACACTGGATTTTATCCATATCACAGGTATGAAATATGCATTGTCAATGCTCTTAAACAAGTTCTCGAGGAGTGAAAGGTAAATCAGTCAGGTGAAACATACTGATCAAGACCTCACCTCATGTCCTCGTTCATGGTCCTGGAAATAGACTTGCCAGATCAGTCTGGCCAATAAAGTTGGAAATGACAGTGTAATAGTGGTGAGCTTGCTGAAGAATCTTACATTGCACTACAGCCAGGAGGTCCTCGATCCGTATGTAAGAAAAGCCACTGTTACCCACTACCAAAGAAACATCGTAAAAAGTTAACTCACCACCAGTAGCTTCGAACAACAACATACAAGTTCTTGATAAAAACACAAATATGAGGGTGTCATTAAGTAGGTCACAAACTGATATGGGATTGCTGAAAAGTGTAGTTGGTAGTTTCTAAAGGTGTCATTAGATGGCTGCAGCATCAAGAGTTAGATGTTTATAAGGAAATGCTTCCTGTTTACGGTGAGAAGTCTTTGTTGCGTAAAGTGGTTCATAACTCAGTCAATCAATTTTCTAAAGGACAATCAAAAATTGCAAGTCATGACTGAGATCTGAGGCACAGTTCAAAAAGATGACTGTATAAAGTGCAAGAAGTTTATTGCAGCTCTAAAACATTGCTTCATCGGTCAAAAGATTCAAGAAAAATCTCTGTTATATGCTGTAACAAATATTACCAGTTATGTTCATGGAGATTCTATCTTGATTTCCCAGACCATAAATGGCATTATGCAGAGAGATGACTGGGCTTCATCCGTCAAATTTCCTGTCGGATGTTTGCCTGCAGGCTCTGGCAATGCTTTATGTTGTTCAATCAATTATTCTGCAGGGTATGTTTTATTTATTTATAAATTCACTTTTTGAACTTAAATTAAATAAGATTAATTCTATTGACAAATAATAAACAGAAGAGCGGTTGGCTGAGCAGTTTGGATGTTGGGTCTACTGACCATGAGGACGTGTTCAAAACCTCGGCACTTGCTTGGGATACTTGGAATCCTATTATTCAAACAGTCAGGTAGCTAAAGGCTATCCATAGTATTTTTTTTTTCAGTGTTCAATTTTTGCTTCCTACGGCTTACTAGACCTGGGGGAAGGTAGGTTATGTATTGGGTATCTTCTTCTTCTTCGTTCGTTCTCAATCTCCCGCTACCAAACCCTGAAAGGGCTTAAGTAGCAGAATGTAGTCCAGAGAATGGAATGCGTTGTGTCGTAGTTTACAGCTTAACTGTGATATTTGCACCTATTGGCCCAACACATCTGACTTCAGCAAGCATTTTTTAATACCGGGTTAGCATTCCCTCTTCGATCCCTTCTCCTTAGTCAGTCTGCTTGCTGCAGCCTGTTATCCAGGATCACCGCTTGGAGGTGTAGAAGGGTCTTGGCAGCTCTAGTTAGCTGGCCCTGACGCTAGCAGTCAGCTATGGGTCGCTGACCACTGCAGCTCATGTGCTGCTCAGCATCTTGATCCCATGTATTGGGTATGAGTTTTATGACTTTAAAAATGTTGCCCCGACACATCTAATTCTTATTGATTTTCAACCGCCAAGGGTTCTTTTACATGCACAGCGTCCATTTCCAGGATGACTAGTCACTGGTCCCACCTCCCTTTGAGACCAGGGAATATTTGAAACTTGCATTGCGTCTGTTCACTTTTTGACAGGCAAGGTGAGGCAACAGATGATATGAAAGAGAGAAGATACTGTCAAGGTATGGAAGAGTGTCTGCAACAGACTTGATCAACATCGCTACTGATAAGACTGTATGAAGTGACATGATCACCAACACTTATCAGTGTAACACTTAAGAAAGAAGTAGAATGACACTGATCAATTCTGTCTTACACCTTACTGCCCTTGTTGTAAAAAGCCACCACACATTACGGTCCCTGTTGTAAAAAGCCACCACACATTACTGTCCCTGATGTAAAAAGCCACCACACCTTACTGTCCCTGTTGTAAAAAACCACCACACCTTACTGTCCCTGTTGTAAAAAGCCACCACACCTTACTGTCCCTGTTGTAAAAGCCACTACAACTTAATGTCCTTATTGTAAAAAGCCACTTCACATTATTGTGCCTGTTGTAAAAAGTCACTGCTTGTGTGCTAACTGAGCTCAATTGGGGAGAAAAGAAAAATAACACTGCAAACTGCCAAGCATTCCATAAGAGGGAACGCTAAGGAGGGTTATGCATGGGTCTACCACCCCCATCCAGTAGACAGCAGAGAAGGACAAAGATCCCTCTATACATCCCATGGTAGAAAAGAAGCGGCTGAATAAAGTCAATAGAAGACAGCTTAGAAGAGTTGTGCATGGGGTTGGCAACCACTTAGTGTAGAACAATGCCACCCATAAGTGCTTTGGGGAAGACCTTTTGTAGACAGGCCACATGCATTGGTGGGACAGGTCAAACCAAGAGAAAACTGTGGCCCTCCAGGTTTGGCTGTTGGTTACATTTAACAACCCAAATCTGTAAAGGTGGCATTCGTAAAAGATACCAAGAAAATTCTGGAATTTTTATACACTCCAAACACTTGTACACTTTTTTTTTTTTTTTAAACCCTCCTCCCTCCCTATGTTGTTGTTGCTTAGATGTTTGCCTCACTAGTTTCTACTGGCGGAGGCGCGCCATTTTCCACCCCAGACCGTAGTCCATTGGGCGATATCAGGACGCATAAACCAGTGCTTGGATGAATGTATGCGTCTGTATGTACCTATGCTAGGTTTGTGCGCCCTCAGAAGCTAGCCCAACCAAAGTGCAATGGAAGGGCCTCACCATGAGGGCGCGTGTGAAAGTTGTGCAAGAGTGTGACTGTAGGATAGAGTCAAATGAAACAGAGTGAGGTAAGAGGAGAGAGAAGAGTTGCCCCCAAGGTGAAATCTCTATCCTCCCTCCCTAGAGAGTCTAGAAAGATTAGAAGGTCTGGCAAAAGGGACAACATCTGAAGAATGGTTATTTGGGTTTAACTGGACAGTAAGAAGCTTTCAAGGATAAAAGGGATTGTTATGCTTCCTAGATTTATATGTGAGTGAGAGCTGCTGTGTGGTGTGTGAATTGGATGTCCACACTCAACTCCTTTCTTCACATATCCACAGTTGTCCACTTTTTATATTTCCCTCTTTTCTGTGGACATCTTTTATGGACAGCACCAAAGAGTGAAATGTTACAGAAACTATACATTCCTGTAAGGGTGAAGGAGGGGAGGAACTGTTGCAGCACTTTGTTCCTAAAGGATTCAGGCAAAATTAGTTGAGCAAAACACCCGAAGATAGCCAGGTTGAAAAGATTAGGACCACTGTAACCTTCCAAGCATGTTGTAAAAGTGACTAAAGAGGGGTGTGTCGGGGGCTAGCAACCTCATCATGTTGTTGTGGTAACAGCTACTCCTGCTTAATTTAACCTTTGATAGTGTTTTGTTGGTAGCTGGCCACAGTAGCGCTCATTATATCCCAAGGCACCCAAAAGAAGTTGGATCTGGCGTCTCTTCTATAGTGCAAGGCTTCTCAGTAGGCATATCACCATAGAGATCACATTTTCAATTCTCACCTTGTTGGCCAGACTGCTGTAACACAGCCTGTTTCCAGGAGAATGATAAAATGAGATGGGGGTCTCGGTCAGTATGTTTCACCTGACCGTGAAGTAAGTTATGAGTCACCTGACCCTGACGGGAGGTGGTGGTCTTGATCAAGTATGCTTCACCTGACACTGATGTGAGGGAGAGTCATGGTCAAGTATGCTTCACCTGACCTTAATGTGAGGTGGGGGTCTTGATCAGGTATGCTTCACCTGACCCTGCCACTAGTCTCATCAAGTAAAGTAACCCATAGCATCACTGCCGTAGTAGTGTAAAGGTGTTAGCGATCTCATATTTCAAAGGCTCGGCTATATGAGGGCGGTAGCCATTTCCTCTCCCTCGCCACTTTTACTTCTCTGACTGAACCAGTACCCCTTTAAGGCTGGGTCGACCCAGGAGCTGTTACGGTCTGAAAAAACATTTCCACTTCAACTGGAAAATGAACCCAGGACCACTCAGATGCGAAACCAACACGCTAACCACTGCACTACGTGGCTTCCTAACAATCATTATGAAACTGCTGCTGCAAATTCTCAGATACAGGCTTCCTGTAAGGGACAAACTATAGTTGTGACCAAATGCTTTATTTGAAACAAACAGGAGAATCATTAAGTCCAGCATAAAGTAACACAAATATTTTCTTCTGGCAGGGAGCCACTAGACGCTGCCTTGGTTCTCCATTCCACTTTTATTTTGGTGAAACATCGTGTTGTTCCCATGGATCTTGTTGTGGTGCACATTCCAGACCGTACAATATTTTCATTTCTGTCAGTCACATGGGGTATCGTAGCGGACATTGACTTTGAGAGTGAGAAGTACAGAAAACTTGGTGAAGCTCGATTTACTGTTGGTGCCATCAAACGAATTATTGGTAAGCTTTCATACTTATATAAGTCAATAATCTTCTGCCCTGTGATATATGAATATTAACATGTCATTCATATTTTCTACTTTAATCAAATTTGTGCTTTACAGTGCAAGGGAAGAGCCCAGCTCTGTATGTTAAATAGTTGTTTTCAAAATAGACTTCATTAATACTAAACAAATTATGCTAAAATTATTATTAATAGACCTAAAAATCTTGATCTTAATGACCCGTTCCTCAGCGTAGCTGCGGGTCTCAACTTTGTCTCCAGCTGAGCCTGTCTTGGGCCACGGAAGTCCAGTGGGTGGTAAATGCTGCTCTAGAGGCATCTCGGATGTTGCAGCGCACAGCAAAGGAGTCTGACCAACGCAGGGGGGGGTCTTCCTCGTGGTTTCTTCTTACCTCGGGAGTACCAGACTGCTCCATCGACCATCGTTTCGTCGCAATATATGACCTGCCCATCTATGTTTTGCCTTGTATGCTTGAATTACCTTATCCTTCACCAGGGACAATCGTCTTGTGTCAAAATTGTGGAGACCTTGCATATGTTGGTTTCGGAGAGTGATTCTGACCAAGCGTCTCTCAAGGGAGGCATGGATCACTTTCAATTTGTCCTCTAGTGATTTTGTTAGTGTCCACGTCTCTGCACCGTAGCACATCGCAGGGATTACAGTGGAATTGAAGAGGGAGGCTCGCCAGACTGGCATGACATAGTCTATTTCCAGGAGCATGAACGGGGATGTGAGATAGAGGCCTTGATTGGTATGTTTCACCTGACCCAGATTACTATTTTCTCCTCATGCATGGAGGGGCAGTGGTCCTATTCTTTCAGCAAGGGGCTCCAAAATTCACTCAGGCAAGCAGGTTACGGTGACTCTTCTTATATCCTGAAGCATATTGCAGTAGGTTGATCTGGGCCCTCCTATCTCTGTTCCAGTGCTAGGCTTCTCAGCAGGCTCACTACTAATGGGATCGCAGTATCAACCCCCACCTCGTCTTGTTGGCCAGATTTTTGTGACACAGTCTGTCTCTAGGTTCGAGATGTGAGGTCATGTCTTGGTCACTGATATATCACATGACCCTGGCCTTCTTCTTGTCCCTATTTGTCACTTAGTCAGAGCTTTGGGTCACCACTGTCTGCTTTTGTAGTGGTTGTTTGTGTAGCAATTACACAACTCTCTTTCGTCACCTTTTACGGAATGCAAGGAAGTGCAGTGGTCCTATTCCTTCCTCTCAAGTATTGTGTCCTGGGATCCACCCTAGCGTTAGTCTTCAATCAATCAAGCCTGATACAAATGATACACCATATTTAAGTTCCTGTTATGTCAAGGACACCATTTCTTTAACACAATCTAATCTTTCTGCTTCAGGTCTCAGAAGTTATAGAGGACGGGTTTCATTTCTGCCTGTTGCTGAATACACCCCGAAGTTAACTGCTACTTCCAGCAAAGTCCTGGCCAAAATCCGAAGGTTCTCACTACAGAGTAGTAGGAGCAGCAGTAAAAGCACACTTAATTCACTTGACAGCAGAAGCAGCAATTCCCCTCAGCTTAGTAACAGCAACAGCAAAACCAACATTGGGCTTAGTGAGCATGAGTCAGGTGATGCTGCAGAAAGTACTGTTGATTCTTTTTATAAAGAGGATACCAAAGTCGAACGCTCAATCAAGATTGATAATTCCAGTAGTGACCCCAATCGCGGTGATCATTCAAGGAACTTAGAACTGATGAAAGAAAGAATAGGTGTCCTATCCATAGAATGTAGAAATAGCGATGGCATTGCTCTAGATATTAAGCTTGATGGTAGCGGTGATGCTAAAGATTTAAATGTTGTTGACCAGAGCAGCACACGGCCTGATGAAATGGTCAGCCTTAATCCTGCCTTTCAACCAAACGAAGATTTAGAATCTGCTTGTTCTGAAGTACTGCCAACTAGCTCCCTTCCTGTCACACAAATAGAAAGTATTGCTAATAATTCAAGCATAACCCAAGGTGCATTAGTGAAAGGGAATAAGGAATACAGCTCAACTTCATACAATTTACATTTAAACAATTCCAATTCACATACATCAAGCAGTCATATGGTAAATGGATGCAGTGTAGAAAATAACCATAGAATGACAATTCTCTCCGACGCCCAGGAGGTCAGGGTCGAACAAGAGACTTACCATGTGAAGAAGGCTGATCACTTCCCGGTGCCTACACCCCTTTTAGTACCTTTAGATCAGGATGTGCCAGGCAACTGGGTAATCTTGGACGAGAACTTTGTCCTGGCTGTTGCTGTATACCAGACCCATCTGGGTAGCGACATGTTTGTAGCACCTGATGCACATCTCTGCGATGGCCACATACACTTAATGATGGTGCGAGAAGGAATTCCCAGGAATGCTCTTTTAAATTTGTTTCTCACATTTGACCAGGGACGACATATCCACTCTCCATACGTTGAAGTCGTGAAAGTGCTGGCGTTCCGTATTGAGCCTGCGTCAAAAGATGGCAACTTAATGATCGATGGAGAAAGGTTTGATCCACATCCTATACAGGGCCAGATTTTACCTGGTTTGGCTAGAGTTATGGCCATCAAGTAAGCCGTAATAGCGATTGAAGCCGTTTGTGTGTCTACTATGATCTTGAGCAATGAACAAGCTCTTTTGTGTGACTGTAGTTGATAATGACATAAACATTGTGGTTCAGATACCACATCAGAACAAAAAGAAAACTAAACTTACGTTTTGACTCTAACACCTTCATCAGAGACAAAAAACAACACAGACTAAAACACCTAACAAACAACAATGAATATAAATTCCACAAATACTGATCTGGTGGCCATTTGCAAAATAGGGCACAAAATGGGTCAGGAATGTGAGAAAAAAATAATTACGGTATGCCAGTTTTGACAACCTAAGATAATAATAATAATAGCTGTCCATCGTAAGCGATGATGACAACAGCAGTCAGACATGTTGTGCTGCACCTCACCAGTGAGTTCGGAGGTGACTGTATACCCGGTAGTTCAATTCTGGCGCAGAAATCCTTCCACATACGTAGCATTTAATGTCAGAATTGGACATGTATATGTCAATTGTTTTGTCTTTATGCAAAGTGCGTTTTTTTCTGTGCTTCGGCGCTCCTCAGCAATGGAGGTGCCTCTGATGGTGGTTCTACGCCATGCCTTGCGGTCCTGTGCGAGACATTTCCATGCGTTTGCATCGATGCTGAAGCATGTCAGAGATACTTTGAGGGAGTCTTTGAAATGCTTCCTTTGGCCACTCCCTTGGCATAGGCCATCTTTTAGCTCACCATACATTAGTTGTTTTGGGATGTGGTTGTCTGGCATGCGCACGATGTGGCCGGTCCACCTGATCTGGGTCTTCTCCAACATATATATATATATATATATATATACACATATATACACACACACACACAAAGGGGCTTGTCATAAGCCTTTGCCCTGACCATGAAGAAGTAGGAGGAGAAATTTGGCACAGTGCTTATTCCTTCTCAATGTAGCCACTACCTGAATTAATACATTTTTGCCATCTCTGCGTGACCTTGAAAAGACCTTCAGAATAAAATAACCTATTTTTTCTAACTAAACCAGTTATCACAAGCCAGTATGACATCTTCGTCACTGTCAAAATGATTTCCTTTCAGCTGTTTTTTAAGTTTTGAGAGAAGAAAAAAAGTCTGATGTAGCTAAATCCGGAGAATATGGTGGGTGTGGAAGAATTTCAATATTCAAATAGTTGGCTGTTTGCAGCACAAGCCTTGCTTAATGGGAGGGCACATTGTCTTGAAGCAAAGGCACAATTTTAGTCCACGCTATTCCTCGTTTTCTGGTCACACTTTCTTAGTTTGGTAAGGAGGTCTGCATAATATTGCCCATTAACGGTGTTGCCCTGAGGCAACCTTTGACATCCCAAAAAACAGTCAGCATCACTTTTCTTTACAGATGCCTGTGCTCTTGGCTTGACATGTGTTGGTGAGACCGGGGTTTTCGATAATTTTGGATTCTGGTTCATAATGGTGAACCCAAGTCTCATCTACTGTCACCATGGTCAGCAACATGTTTTTCAACTGATACATTTTGAACAACTGGCCACAGTAATCAACCCTCGTTTGTTTAGGTTCAGATGTCAGCAGACGAGAGACCTAGTGGGCACACACTTTTCTCATGTTCAGTCTGTTGTGTAAAATTACTTTCATTCAGTTTTGCTGACCTAGATATCTCTGCAATTGTAATTTTCTTATCCTGGTCAACAATTTTCTTCACTCTTGCAGCATTTTCATCGCTGCACTCTGAGGATGGTCTTCCTTATCTTGGAAGATCAGCAACATGGGAACGGCTACACTTAAACTGCTTACACAAGTTTTTTTACAGAAGCATATGAAGGACAGAATTCCACAAACACTGGTTCCATTTCCCTGTGTATTTCTGTAGGTGTTTTCCCTGCAACATCAAGAATTTTATCACAGTTCTGGCCTCTGATTTCTCCATTGTTCTGACAAACCTTAGAGTAGCAGATCCGGTCAATAAGGTTTATTGTGCCATGCACCATACCGGGTAAACCCGTTGAGGAGGGAAATTCATACTTCTCAAGTCCAGTACAAATTGAATGAGCTACATATGTGCCAAATTTTAACTTTCTCCTTCTACTCCTTCATAGCCAGGGTAAAGACTTATGATAAGCCCCTTGTATATATATGAATACATACACTGCTGACTTTATCATCTATCATTTCTATACAAATTGACTTTTTTGTATGACTGTTACAACTTTCAACTTAATATAAGCTATTTTATGATTGCAATGACTTTCAGATAAATACAAATGAAGCCCTTTTGTATGACACCAATTACTTTCAATTCTGTACAAACTCGTTTGTCTGTTACTGCCAACCCCATACAAGCTTTTTTGTGTGACTATAATTTATAATTTTTTTTTAATGGTCTTTTGTATGATTACAACAACTTTCAACCAGATGCAAGTTAACTATAATGAGTTTCAGGTCAATACAAATGAAGCTGTTTTACATGACTTTCAACTTTAGACTAGCCTTTTTTTGTGTGACTCTAATGACTTGCAACTCTGTGCAAGTGTGTTTACAATGACCTTTCAATTCTATGCAAGTGGTTTTGTATGCATGATTTGACTATACAATCTCTTGTGTGACTAATGATTTTCAACTAATAAAATACAGGACTTTTGAGAGATTGATGTTTGACTATAAAAAAAGCTAGACTTTTGTGTGACTGTAATGACTTTTAAATATAAAAATACAGGACTTTTGCATGACTGTAATGACTTTCAACTATAAAAATGCAGGACTTTTTTGTGACTGTTATGACTTTCAACTATAAAAATACAGGACTTTTGTGTGACTGTTATGTCTTTCAACTATAAAAATGCAGGACTTTTGTGCAGATACAATTACTTTCAACTCTCTACGAGGACTTTTGTGTGAAATTGGATCACTTTTGAATTTGTTGAATAATTTATGAGCATTGTAGCAGATTTTACAGTTATTAGGCTTACAGAATTGTTCTTCAAGCTTCTAACATACCTGATTTATTCAGCTATTTTATTTTTTAATAAATTATAATAATTATACAGATGGTTTTTAAATATGAAATGGTAATGATACCAATTTTCTTTTTCTTCATATTACCGCATTATGTAGTAATGTTATTAATACGTAAAATAAACAACTGGGAAATAATAATTCAAAATTGATAACAATTTGTATTCAGACTAGTATGTAATACAGAGCAACACTTCAGGCAGATTTATAGTAGCTCAACCTCTTTCAGAAAATGGTAAGAGGCATGGATGCAATTCTACATAACAACAGTTACCAAAGATTGCTATATAGAGGAATGGGACACATTTCGTAAAAAGAAAAGAAAACAAATGAGGAAGTCTTGGAGAAATTAAGGCACAAAGAGAACTAATGAGTGAAACCAGAATTTTGGTCACATCAAAAGACTTGCTGAAAAATGATACTGGAAGGAAAGGTAGAAAGCAAACATGTATGGATAGGGAAACGTCTGTCATTGTGTACCATCAAGGCAAGAGACATGCAAGAGGGTATTTGATGTGTGTGGAACTGGTACTGAACCATTGGTCCCCAGGTTTAGTGAAGTCCTTCCTTCCCAGTATTTCTACATTAGCTGCAAGGTGTATTTGAGCATTGCATGCTAACTCATTTTGTTAGTTTGTATGCTTTCTCATTATTTGAAATGTCTATAGGTGTCATGTCAGGAAATTACACTTCTACATGCACTGCCAGAGAAAAATACTGAATATTAGATGGCAGGACATGGTGCCAAACACAAATAGTATATGCAGCATAGGTGAGATGGGCTGGCCATGTGGTACACATGTCGGATTAATGTCTACCAAAAGAGCTGCTCTATGGGGGAACTGCAAATGAGCAAGCAGTGGGTGTGAGAAATGGTACAAGGACACACTTAAGAGATCACTGATCCAGTGCAGTATTAACCATGATGACTGGGAAAGAATCACCACCAATTACCCAGACTGGTGCAGCACTATTGCGGAAGGTGTAAAGAGACATGAGGCATCAAGAATAAATTAAGCTGTCCCAGTGAAAGGGGGTTCCCATTTCCTTGTACTAAGTGCAGCAGACAATTCAAGGATCCAATTGGCTAATTTAGCCATCTTCGAACTCATGCGAACAGTGAATGTTCACAAAGTGGTCTCATCAATTATGATGGACATGTCTATGCTTGCAGAATAATGGTTAAATTCCGTATAATGTAAGAGTAGAGACTTTCATTCATAAATATAACTGCATTTGAATTAACCTTCTGTGTTTAGTCACCAAAATTATTGCAATCCTTCCAAATATTAAAGTCTGTGCTCACTGATTGTTGGTTTATTTGGACCATCTCCATCTTGGATTTTTTACAGAGGATTCACAAATCAGTAAATGACCATTATACATGATGTCAGTGACTATCATATCTGTCAGGATAGCAACAAACTCCCTCCACTTCGCTCGGTTTAAAGCCATCCTTACATTTTTTTAACCTCTGTAGTTTTCAGTCAAGTTGTTTTAAGTCTTTCTTACCTTCCTTCTGAGGGTACACAGCATGGTGGATAGTATTATCTGAGCATATGACAAATCAAATTTCAGTTTAGTCGTGTTGCACCTCACAGGTGAGTCTGGAGGTGGCTGTATAGTCCAATTATGGTACGGAAACCCCTTCCACACATGCAGCATTCAAGATCAAAATTGGACATGGGAGTGTCAGCTGTTTTGTCTTTTTTGCAAAGTGTGTTTTCTCTGTGTCTCGGAGGCCTGACGATCCTTAGCAATGAAGGTGCCTCTGATGGTGGTTCTGTGCCATGCATGATACCAGGCATTCCCATTAGTTTACATCAATGTTGAAGCATGTCAGAGATCTTTTGAAACGCTTCTTTTGCCTACAGAAAAGACACAGACCCTCTCTCATGATACACTAGCTGTTTGGAGATGTGGTTATCTGCCATGCGCACAACGTGACCAGCCCACCAAATCTGGGTCTTCCGCAACAGTGTGCGGATGCTCAACATTTTGGCCTTCGTAAGAATCCCGGTGTCTGGTACACTATCCTGTCACTGTATTCTCAACAATCTACGGAAGCAGCGTGTATTAAAGTGGTTTATTTTTTAAGCATACTTGCTGTACACAGCCCCCGTCTAACTGGCATACAGAACGGTGGTGAGTACCCATGGCTCACTAGACTTTAAGTTTTGTATCAAGACTAAGCCTCCTCCGATCCCAAACACTGTTGTGCAGCCTGCCAAAGGCAGCACTGGCCTTGGAGATTCTGTTGCTGACTTCAGAGTCAATAGTAGTTTCCTTGGAAAGAGTGCTGCCAAGGTAAGTGATGCTGTCTACTGATTGGAGATGCTCGTTCTTGACTCTGATATCTGGGTCGCGATGTTAAACAATGATTTGAATAGGAATGACCAAAACCACATTTAACAAAATAGGAAATATATTGACTTCAAGACAAATAAACTAAAAATGAGAGCCATTACTATGCGATGGGGACAATGAGCAAACAGTTGGAGGGCAAAATAGAGGCACTTGACACGTGGATATACAGAAGAATGTGTTTCGTGGGAAGAAAAGCAAACAAGTAAAGACGAGATTAGGAATTGGAAGGAAAATGCTGAGACATACACATTCAGCAGAGATCAAATAAGTTGGAGAGCAATATAAAGAGATGGACTACAAACAGCCTGTCAGAGTTTACCATCAAGGCAAGAGACAGAAGATGTTGGAGGTCCTTCGCAGCCAACCTTCTATGGGAAATGGAACTCGATATCATAATGTGCACATCATCTTACTCCGTGTAAGCAGATCTTGGTTGGTAAGCATTCAATGAATGTTCATTAGACCTCTATGGTTGGAGAGACAAAAATGTGGACACATCGCTTTCTGTTGCTCTTCAACACTTTATACCACACAGAAGGTGCAACACTTGTTTGGCACCAAATGGAAAGTTCACATAAAGTGCAACACACAGAAGGTGCACCACTTTTTAATATTCTTAGCTGATGTTTGTGATGTACTGCTAGACTTCCAAATATTATTTAATTTTTTTAGTCATATTTGATGCTATACCTTTGTCACAGAATCCAGAATCATATGTTGGATCTCACACAAATGTTACATGCCTAGCTGTATCGCTGACTTTAAGAGGAGTGTGCTCCTAAGATGTTTTACATTTTTTATATAGATTATGTTTGTAAACTTGATAAAGAATTTACCTACATGTGTGCACTGTAACCAGTATTTATTATTTATCTTTGACAAAAATGTGTTTTTGCTGATCTGATATGTTTCTATCCATCACAAGTACGCAACAAAGATGTCCTGTAACTGGCTACCAGTCTACATTGCTCTACTGTTTTGGTTCATTATGGGTGCAGCCAGACCACGGATTTGCCTGGAATTCACACTAGTCGACGACTTAACTTGTGTTCACGGAAATGCAGTGTTGTTTTCCGTGTGGACTGGTTAATTCGTTCGTTTTTTGTGATTTCTTCCTGGTCTGGACATCGGCTATATGAATGGCAATACGCTTATACCTGTGTCGTATTTCGCCGCCTAGTTGGCACGGCAGAACTTCACGAAATTTGCGTGTGAGAAATTTTATATAATGAACTACTATAATGAAGTTAACATAGCCAGGGACAGATGCCAGTCTCACTCATACGCTGAGTGATGCCCCTATGACCTCTCGCGGTTATGGTAAAGGCACAAAACACAACGTTTGATGTCATCCCCCCCTCCACTGCCTTGCAGGGTACCTGTTTACGGAAAAGCCTTCGGGGATGTAAACCCTGAGGAAAAATCTGCATTCTGTGCTATCTCCAGTCGTCTAGATAAATATCTTGCCACTGGCCAAGGGTAGCTCAAGACCAGAGAGTGAGGTTGACAAAAGGCGCAGTTTCTTCCTCACTTTAATCAAAATCAACCTGCATATCACCCATTTTAGCGGACACAGCAAGAGAAAAGATTGTCAACAAGGCTGAACAAAAAGAGTGGTCTTCATCACATGTACTTGACGAATATCACATCAATTCATCACAAACATAATCTTGATCGCCATTGAGGCAATGACAATCATTTCTAAAACTCTAATAAGTTGAGTCCCTGAGTCTACTTATTTGGGAGGAAAGAATAGTACCAGTACTCCCTATAATGTCCCACTGAAAGTACTTATATAAAAGCTTTCATAAACCTCATGGCTTGAATACATTCCATATCGTTGCAAAGGCTTCTCTGTGCATTCCTCACTTTCACTCTCTCTAACTTCTCTCTCTCTCTTTATCTGTTATTAAATTTATTCATCCATGTCTGTGTCCTTATAAATGTGTATGTCTGCTTTGTATATCTCTGTGTCTCTTGATATAAATGTACGATAGTGATATGTGTTAGTGTTGTAAACTGGTTGGTTCATGTATTACACATATTTGTGTGTGTGCATGAACGTAGGCACATATTCATTTGCACACATTTTATAATATTTGAGTAATACTCTGTCCTAAGTGGCATACCATGATTTACACATTCTCTGCCATCATGTTTTTATTGACTTCAGACCTTCCTTACTGCTGCAGCATTGCTTGATTTTTTACGAAGAGCATATAAATGCATTGGCACAGCTCCTCACAAGCAGACCAACTATAGTGGTGGCCTCATCATGCTCCTAACTGAGGTTATAAAGGACATTGTATGGTATGCTTCACTTATACCAATCTCTTGATCAGAGTTTGTAAAGAACATATGATGGTGAATACATGAGGTATGATTCAGTTAATGAGTTATACCAATGCCCTGATCATCCACAGTACGGTAGTGTTAACCATTTTTGTTTACTTTCATTATCATTCATAATTATTTGTGTTGCTCCAGTAGAAGCATAGGAGAAAGAAGCCTTCAATAAAAAGCATGTATGTATTGTGCAGAGCATAATGAGCATGTATATAATTGTAAACCGCTGTATTACGGGAACATTCATATGGGAGATGCTGCATTCTATGCCATATTTATTCATTTCTGTTAATTAATGACGTCATTGCACTCTGGTAAGACCCATACATGCTCAGTCCCTCTGTAAATGGTGAAGAATGTAGATACTGATGGTTCCTGCAACCCGTTGGTTGTGCACACTCCTGTTCCATCCACTCAGACTGCCTTCTCTGCTTAAACCGCATATTAATTTTAAAGTTTGCAATCTGTGCATAGCCAGTTCATCGAATGCAGTGTCTTCATCCAAGAGTTGGTCATTGATCTTCAAAATTGTACCTCTATCTATTGCTCCCATTACAAGTGCCCCTGAGCCAGCTCTTTCATTCATCCCTGCAAACTTCACCATCACGAGCACAATGTTAGGTGCCCATCGCAAGTGATGATGGAGACACGCTCATAGCAAGTGATGATGGAGACACCATCAGACGGTTTCCTCATGATGTTACTTGCGCTGTATTTGGATTATACTGTAGTGAGGAAGAAACTACACTGGTCATCAACCTCACTCTCTGGCCCCAAACTACATTTTGCTAGGGGCAATACATGTCAATACGACTGTAGTTGAATGCTATGGGCAATACATAAGTCAATACGACTGTAGTTAAATGCTAGGGGCAATACATAAGTCAATATGACTGTAGTTAAATGCTAGGGGCAACACATAAGTCAATATGACTAGTTAAATGCTAGGGGCAATACATAAGTCAATACGACTGTAGTTAAATGCTAGGGGCAATACATAAGTCAATAAGACTACTTAAATGCTAGGGGCAATACATAAGTCAATACGACTGTAGTTAAATGATAGGGGCAATGCATAAGTCAATACGACTGTAGTTAAATGCTAGACGTTCAGGTAGAACTAGAGACATAGCATCAGTGTATCAAAGAGAAAGACGTTCTATCATACTAAACCCATTCAGGTAGAACTAGAAGCATAGCATCAGTGTATCAAAGAGAAAGACGTTCAGGTAGAACTAGAACAAAAAGTGACAGTCTGATTTCAACATCCTTCGTATGTTTTCTTATCTAGCCAGCTGTAAATTGGTACCTAACTTAGTGAGGGCATGATAGCAGAGAAGAGAACCGATCACCGCTACCTCCAAGAAGCCGAGACTTTGTAGTTATGTTACAATTTAAGTTCTCCTTGGTTCTTGAGATCTGGTTATCGTGCCAATCAAAAACTTGTTTACTTCCTGTGGAGCACATGACTTCAACAAATTAACACCAAACCGTCATTTTGAGCTTTGTTTACATCTTCTTCTATAGTTACCTCAAGCTCTCTTCTCTCCCAGTATATACATTCTGTAGTTCTTCATTTCCGCTGTTCACACATTGTATGAAGTTCCACCTACCAAACCTGGAGGTTTCCCTGAAGAAAAACATGTCAGTCAGCCAACAAGATTCCTTGCGGCTTTCTCTGCATTTTCCCTCTTTACAGAAGATCTGCTTATGTCTAGGATAGCTGGGTTGAATCCTTCTGGGATCAAGATGCTTAGTCTAGCGTCAGGGCCCTTCTACACCTCCACGCGGTGATCCTGGATAACAGGCTGCAGCAGGGCAGACTGGCTAAGGAGAAGGGATAGAAGAGGGAATGCTAACCCGACACTCAAAAAATGATTGCTGAAGTCGGACCGAAAGGTACAAATATCGCAGCCAAGCTGTAAACCATAACACAACGCATTCCGTCCTCTGGACTACATTCTGCTACTTATCCTTTCAGGGTTTGGTAGTGGGAGATTGAGAACGAACGAAGAAGAAGAATCCTTCTTAGTTGAAGTTTTTGTGGTTTGATGTTTTTTACAATATGAGGTAGACAGCCCCATGCCCAACATTCCTTAGACATCTCTTTCAACGTTGCTTAGCCGGTTTAGTAGTGTTATTCTTTGCTTCACTTTCAGCCTCCTGGTAACAGTTCTGCATGGTTATCATATATCGTCTTGCATTTCAGTGCAGGCTTTTCAGTACCGGTAGTTATGTTTTTCAAAAGAATTCACCTTCATTAGTGCACTACTCTGTCACATACAAAGCCACGTCTAGCAG
This sequence comes from Ariolimax columbianus, assembly GCA_036924085.1. Taxonomy (NCBI): domain Eukaryota; kingdom Metazoa; phylum Mollusca; class Gastropoda; order Stylommatophora; family Arionidae; genus Ariolimax; species Ariolimax columbianus. Next base: position 18,165,086 of record JAVGWX010000002.1, read on the forward strand.
CACTTTGCGTATTCTCACAGTGGTGGTTTGTATAGCAATTTGTCTTATATGATATTACTAACCAATGCGCAGATCTCTTTAGCACCTTTTATGACATACTTGGAAGTTCAGTGGTGGCTATTCTTTGTTCCCAAGTTCAAAATAGGTGACTTTCCATATAGTTGTGAATGGGTAGCAGACTTAATTAAAGACTGCAAGGCAACGAGGAAGGAAATTTTTTTTTTAAACACCACCAAAAACAGACCTTGTACAATCAAGTTTCTAAAATGTCATCCCTGACAGCAATTGCAGGAAAACAAATCGATATGACAACTAAGGGAACTTTGCCTCAGTAAATACAAATGAGGATCTTCTTCTTCTGCGTACACAGTCAGACAGTAACCATTATTTTTTCGAAAAAAGCGGCGGTCATCCTGAGACTCTCGCCACTACCATAGAGCTTGTCTTGCAGTTCCACTGGTGATGGCCACATCTGCAAATGAGGATCAATAACTAATCATAATGACAAGGGAATAAACAAAAATAAATATCCCGTTTGCGCTGTTCGGCATATTGGTAATATGGTGTTAGGTCCTTATTTTCTCAAACGACGACACACTATGGGTGATGTGTTTAGCATCACACCAGTTGCTTTTAATTTCTAGACGACTAGGCTCTAGAACCCAATTTCTGTTGGCGTCTGGATTGACATTTGAACCATTTTCGAATTTACAAAAATATTCCGTGTCACCTAAATCGCTCGGATGGACAGCCAGCGTGCACTACGCTACAGCCGTACTAGGCCTGGAGAAGGTGCAGCTCTCGGGTGTCCAGTCTCTTCCAAGTTGACATTTAGGACCTGCACTCTGCCTTCGGTGGTGCTGGCAACTGATCAGCTGTCATGATCCTACCACCTTCTATAGGTGGTGTGTGTACCTGATAAGCTGTAATATTGTGAAGGTACTACTACCACCTGTAGTAGGTGTGTCACAACACATCTGTAAATGTGTACATGACCTGCATAAGGAAGACAAGACATCAAGGAAGGTAACTGCTCAACCACCACACAAAAGACTCTGACAATGAAGGATCGAGTACTCTTCATCCAGTGTCTGCCATAGGACTATCTTCTTGCACATACTGTTTAATATGTACCATAGCATAGTGCATTACTGCCAATTTGTGTATATTGTCTGCCACCAAGATGTATTTATTATACATGTATTCATTCCATTGGCAATACCCAAATTGATTGTCTTTTGATAGCTTTACATACCATTTATTGATATTTTACTCTTGTTCTACTGGCAACTGCAAGGACAATAAGCCTTTATTTCTCAGTTCTATAAATTTCTCCAGAAATGGGAGTACACGCCATTCATAAAATACGTCCACAAAATTATGCCAAATTTTTAACCACGAAAATGAAAAATCTTGGTCAGAACATTTCCAGCCACTGTCAGGAGTGCTAAAATAAATGTTTGTGTCTGTCAATAAGTTACTTCTTTTTGGTATATCCTATACATTTCCCCATTAGAAAACAGCAATCTAATTTCTAGTTGAAGCAGTCATTCCCTTAAATACAATACTGTCCCTATAATTGGTACTTTTTTTAAGCTGTTAAAAAAGTAGCCACTTTCTCTTATGTCTGTTTTCAACTATACTGATCCAAAACAGTGCGACCCACAACCTGATAAAACCCTCCTATCTGCTACGGTACTATTTCCACTCTGTGTAACTGGTATTTTTGCATTCGAGCCGCCTTTGAATAGGAACAAACGAAAAGGGGACTGTCGTGCATATTTTTTTTTATATGCTGCACATTAGGTGGAACTGCAGGGACAAGCACCCTATATCCAATAGACTAATTTTTTTTAAAAGGCAAAGGCTGCCGTCCATTGTAGACGATGATAGCATAATTAATTTTGCTAGCGCTACTTTTTACCCTCACTCTCTCGTCTCGTGCCACCAGTGGCAAGTCAAGGACAAGATTACTAGGGGACTACAAGTGATGTAGTAATAACGGGTGGTCCTCAGTGATGGGAATAGACATAGGTCTATTGTAAAAGTGAAGGGTGTACGTCTTTATTGGTGTGTGTGTATATATACTAGTAAACATCTTATCCAAAAAGCTAAAATATTTTGACATCAAACGCCATAATGGCCAGCAGAGAATGGTGCCTGGGCAGAGGTAGACCGAGGAGAAGATGTACGCAAAACATCACAGACAGGAGTTCTGGCTAGAAATGTTCTGCAAAGGACATAATGATATCTGATAGTTTGTCCATCACAAGTGATGAAGACCACTCTCTTTGTTCAGCAGTGTGGACAGCCGTATCTCTTGCTGTGTCCGCTGATATGGGTGACTTGCGCGGAGATTTGGATTAAAGTGAGGAAGAAACTGCGCCTTTTGTCAACCTCACTCACAGAGCCTAAGCTACCTTTTGCCAGTGGCAAGACATTCATCGAGACGACTGGAGATAGCATAGGATGCAGATTTTGCCTCAGGGTTACCACCGAAGCCTTTCCGTAAACATGTAACCCGCAGGGTAGAAAGGTTGGATGGCATCTAACGCAGTTTGTCGTGCCTTTTCGATAACCACAAGAGGTCGTATGGACAACACTCAGCGTGTGAGTGAGTCTGGCATCTAATGATATCTACACACACACACACACAAATAAAGGGCACTTGGCTAGACAATGTGCAAGCTAGATTCTTTACACCTAATAGAATGGTATATTTAATTTCAGCATGAATATTTGTAATGGAGTTACTTTTCATGGGGGTATGACCTAGCTGATTCCAGAATCTGGAACCATTCAAGTTTAGACAACAAAGAACTGACACAAAATACATTTGTGAAATACATCCAGGTTTTCAGTGTGGCATTTCACTAGCCCCAGAGTTTTACTTAGTTAACTGTTTCCATGTGTGCTTTGCATTCCTCTAGGAGTTTGAATTTCATGCATAGCGAAACTTTGAGTTTTCCTTCAAGCTCAGAAAGATGTTCATGGACAATCACGAAATGTTAAAACAAGTTGCACAAGCGTGTTGTTAGAAATGGTTTATACGATTGGAAACAAAAGATAAGTTTTATGAGGACCTTGAGGCACTCATCGCTGCAGTCTCCAAATCTGACAAATTGGTCATCCTCGGTGATTTTAACGCTAGGGTTGGCACAGACCATACAGCCTGGGAGGGGGCCATTGGCAGACATGGTATCGGAAAATGCAATAGTAACGGACTGCTCCTTCTGAGGACATGTGCCGCAAATGAACTACTCATTACAAACACAGCTTTCCGACTACCTGTCCGAAATAGAACCACATGGATGCACGCAAGGTCCCGCCACTGGCACCTCATTGATTATATTATCATCAGACGTAGGGATCGAGCGGATGCTATGGTAACGAAGAGCATGTGTGGTGCAGAATGTTGGACCGACCACCGACTTGTCATTGCCAAGCTAATCTTCAAGATCCAGCCCAAAATGCGCGCCCAGGGAAGGAAACCACCGAGGAGGCTAAATGTCTCTCAGCTGAAATACGAACCCACGATGGGAGGTTCCAGGAAGAGCTTGAGGGAGGACCATCTGAGCTTCGTTTTGAAAAGAACGAGATCGAAGAAAACTGGTCATCATTAAGAAACACACTCTACGATACAGCTGTTAAACACATTGGCCAACTCACGCATAAGGACTGGTTTGATGAAAACGATCTGGAAATACAGGGCCTTCTCTTTGCAAAACATGAATCGCACAAGGAATACCAGAGGGACACACCATCTCCGGCAGCAAAAGCTGCCTTCAATACTGCCCGCAAAGCTGTCCAGACCAGGCTTAGAGAGATGCAAGACTCCTGGCTCCGCAAAAGAGCTGACGAAATGAGATGTTCGCCGAGCATCATGACACCAAACGGGTTTACGAGGCACTGAAAGCTCTCTACGGCCCGCAGCCCTCTAGTAATACTCCAGTTCGCAGTGCAAGATCCTAGCGCGCTTGCTGGTAAACAGGCTCAACAAACACCTTGAACAAAGCCACTACCTCCCAGAAAGCCAATGTGGATTCAGAGCCGGAAGAGGAACAGGCGATGATTTTTGCCGCTCGCCAAGTACATGAGAAGTGTCGGGAACAAAATCAGGCCTTGTACACCTCATTTATTGATTTGACAAAGGCATTTGATACAGTAAACAGAGGAGGGCTGTGGATGATAATGTCCAAGTTTGGCTGCCCCAACAAGTTCATAACCATGGTGAAACAGTTACACGAAGGCATGTGTGCTCGTGTACTGGACAGCGGTGCAATCTCTAAAACGTTTCTAGTATCAAACGGAGTAAAACAAGGATGTGTACTCGCCCCGACTTTGTTCAGCCTGATGTTCGCGGCCACGATGACAGACGCCTTCAGATCACTATAGCTTGGAATACCCATAAAGTACCGCACAGATGGCAAGTTACTCAATCCCAGAAGAATGAAGGCCAAAACCAAAGTGGCTAGCGACATAATCAGGGAACTTGTATTTGCTGACGACTGCGCTCTAATGAGCAACTCAGAACTGAACATGCAGGCTGGAATAGACCGGTTCTCTGCCGCATGTGAAAATTTTGACCTGACCATAAATGCAAAAAAAAAACAGGTCATGAACCAACCAGCACCGGGCATGCCGTACACAAAACCAGAGACTACAGTCAGCGGGCAGACGCTGAATGTCGTAAACAAATTCACATATCTGGCAGCACGCTGACGAGATCTGTCATTCTAGACGATGAGGTGGCAAGAAGAAAAGCAAAGGCCAGCACAGCCTTTGGTAGAATGCGCTCGATGGTCTGGGCACGTCGTGGCATCAGCGTCAAGACCAAACTCTACTATACGCTTGCGAAAGCTGGACTGTATACTCTGGAAATGCAAGGAGGTTAACCACTTCCACACAGGCTGCCTGAGGCGAATATTCCACATCCGATGGCAAGATCGTGTCACTGACATCGAGGTTGTCTCGAGGGCTAACATGCCCAGCATCCACGCACTGCTAGAAAAAGCACGACTAGGATGGGCCGGACACCTCGTCCGTGTGTCAGACAAGCGGCTCCCAAAGAAGCTTCTTTACGGCGAACTGAGGTGGGATGGCAAGAGAGACGGCGCCCAAAGAAACGTTTTAAAGACGGTCTGAAGGACTCACTGAAAAGTTGCCAGATAGACATCGATACCTGGGAGTGTCTTGCGCAAAACAGATCTGACTGGAGAAGCGCAGTCTTCTTCTTCGTACGCAGTCAGACAGTAACCATTATTTTTTCGAAAAAAGCGGCGGTCATCCTGAGGCTGTCGCCGCTGCCATAGAGCTTGTCTTGCAGTTCCACTGGTGATGGTCACATCTGCTCTCTCTGATCCTCGTATGTCGAGCAGATGTTCAGCGGTCATTTTACCGGTACCGCACGGGCATTCGTCGGTACCACCTATCTTCAATTTGTTGAATAGGTGGTACCTCAGTCTATTGTGGCCAGTGCGAAGTCTGAAGACAACGACCTGCTCTCTTCGGTTCAACTGGTAATAGGCATCGTTTTTGGTGTAACCAGTATGTTCGGTTTCCCATTTGGTCATGTATCTGGCTTTGATAAGCCGTTTTGACTCTTCGTACGCCATACTAGTATCTGTTTGTGGTAGTCTTGCACCTTCTTTTGCCAGTCTGTCTGCCTCCTCGTTGCCTTGGATGTTGCAGTGTGATGGGACCCACTGTACCACTACCCTTTTTGGTGCGGACTGCTGGCACAGTTTGCAGCTCTTAAGTCATTAAGCTCAGTGTTTTTCTGGCTTTTTAGCGCTGTGACTACGGCGAGAGCATCTGTAAGCAGGACTATATGGCTTTCATTTTCATTGTGTGTCACCATTTCTTCCACTGCCTCCGCTCTGAAATTGCTTGTGTACTTACCAGTAGCGATTGACAGTGTTATTTGTCTGCCATTTGGAAGGTTCAGGGATGCTCCTGCCCCTCCGTTCTGTGTAGTGTTTGTTACAGAACCGTCGGTGTATGCATGGGTGTCCAGTCCATGCTTGGGTAGCATCTCTCCTTTCTTTTTCAGTCTGGCAGTTTTTGTTTCCAATACCTGGTATATTTTCTACCACCTCTGGAAGTATATCCTGCCTCCAGGTAGGTTTTCGTACAGTAGTGATGGGTTTTGGTGGTGTTAGTGCGTTTATGGGATCTTCGTCCATCTTTGCTTTGGCTATTTCTGCAAAGTTTCTCCGCTTTAGTTTCCCATTTCCCAAATTGTTTAGTCTCTGGTGCATTGGATGGTCGGTCAGTCAGTCTTCGGAGTTTCTCTGACTGCAGCTGGGCTCTGCAGTCTCTTCTATCGGTCATGGATTGCAGTATTGTAAATCTTTTCAAGTTCTACAATTGGCGTTGACTTCATGCCTCCTGTTATCTCATGGCTTGGTTTTGAAGTTTGCTAACTTTATCGAAGTTCGCCTGTGCTGCTGTTGTCCATGCCGCAATGCCATACTCGAGAACTGGTCTCACTCTTCCAGTGTACAGTTTCTTTAGTATGCCTTCGTCTGCTCCCCAGCTTGTGCCAGCAAGTTTCCTCATGATTGCCATTCTTTCTCTGGCTCTCATTCGGTTTCTCTCGATCTGACTTTTCCATGTCATGCGCCGATCAAATGTGACTCCCAGATAGGTTGGGTTGTCGTTTGGCTGCAGGAATTTGCCATTTAGACTTAATTTGGTATTTTGTTGAAAGCGAGAATATTGTGCATGTGGTGTTCTCGTTTATTTTGACCAGCCATGAGTTCGCCCACTCTTCCAGCGATGTTAGGGCCTGCTGCATCCGATTTCTTGCTATGGTGAGATTCTTTTCAGAGGTCCACATAGCCAGATCGTCTGCAAACATTGAGCTATGGACTCTCCATGGTATATTCTCTGTAATGTCGTTTATATATACCAGGAAGAGTGTGGGTGACAGTACTCCCCCTTGGGGTACTCCCTGCTCGAGTGTCACCTTTTTGCTCATCTGCCCTTATACTTGGACTCTGGCCGTTCTTTGTTTGAGGTAGTGGTTGATCCACTTGTACATTTTCCCACAAACTTCGACACCTGGGAATGTCTTGCGCAAAACAGATCTGACTGGAGAAGCGCAGTCAAATCGGGTGTAGCTACCGGCGAAGATGACCGTGTTGTGAAAGCCCAGAGCAGACGCGAGACCCGGAAATCCCGAAAAGCGGGAACACCATCACCTTCTACAAACCTCGTGTGCCCGATATGTAGCAGTTTTCGTGCCCGCATTGGCCTGTTCAGCCACATGCGCACCCACACCCAACAGGGAAATCTGTGACAAGGGTGATGTCGGCGGTCCTCATCGACAACGATGGACAGCTAGTATACGAATGGATGTTCAGCATTTAGCCACGACATCTGATGATGTTCATTTTGCTCAGGTTCGTGAGACAGTACATTTCAATTAACAGCAGAAGAATGCAACACAATGAAATTTTCACAGATAAATTGCAAATGAGTCTGCTAGCTGTGACCCTGACACAAAATTAGAAATAATCGCGTTGCCATTGTCACAAACTTCTATATTCCACTGACGAGCACAACTTCCTTAAGAAAATAGGTGACGATGAAATGGGTTTATGGATGCGATATTGAGATGACAGTGCAGTAGATTAGGAAGAATCCACCAAGATGGGGAAAAAAATGCTACAGGTCAAGTATGATTTTTTTTAAACGCTGGGGGGCGGGTGTGCTGTCATCATGAATTCCTTCAGGTGAAAAGTGTGCTTCCCTAATTTGGCCACCCAGCAAACTTGTTTCCCCAAACTAAAAGCCAGTTTTAAAACAATTTCAGACCACTTAACAAATTAAGAGCAATTTTTCATCCAAATTTTTAACAGAAATACTTTCTGAAGTGGAAATAAAGTTGCATGAACATTTATTATTCAGCATTTAATTTTTTCCCCTTCTACTTCTAAATTATTTGCTTGTATACAACTGTCAGATTGCTTTCATGTTTTTAAATTACAAATATTTTTTTAATAAAATATATTTTGAGTTTCATTGATTTCTATAATTTAGCATTGTTCGTGTAGCCATGACCATGTTATCCTAGACTGGATGTAGCACATGCCAGGTAAGCGATGGTGTCTAGACATGGGTGGCTGGCCACCTGTAGCAACAAAGTAAACTTTATACCCCAATGATAGGCGACCAAGTTGATCACGCCATATAAGGCTCTGTAGAAAGGGACACCTCCTTACAGGAAGCAATGGTTTCTGTTGTGTGTGTGTTTTACATTAGGTTGATCAAGCGCATCCTTCTTTTAATAATAGAACTACTAGTAGTAGTCTTTGTCATGTGACTATATGACCTTGGAGCTATTGGTTTTCTCTTCCTTACACCTTTTCACTTCATGTGACCAGTTTTTTTGTTTGTTTGTCCGATGTAGCTGTTTAGGAAACATCTCTGCTGGATTAGTCTTCTTCTTCTTCTTCTTCGTACGCAGTCAGACAGTAACCATTATTTTTTCGAAAAAAAGCGGCGGTCATCCTGAGGCTCTCGCCACTGCCATAGAGCTTGTCTTGCAGTTCCACTGGTAATGGCCACATCTGCTCTCTCTGATCCTCGTATGTCGGGCAGTTCTGCAGCAGATGTTCAGCGGTCATTTTACCAGTACCGCACGGGCATTCGTCGGTACACCCTATCTTCAATTTGTTGAATAGGTGGTACCTCAGTCTGTTGTGGCCAGTGCGAAGTCTGAAGACAACGACCTGCTCTCTTCGGTTCAACTGGTAATAGGCATCATTTTTGGTGTAACCAGTATGTTCGGTTTCCCATTTGGTCATGTATCTGGCTTTGATAAGCCGTTTTGACTCTTCGTACGTCATACTGGTATCTGTTTGTGGTAGTCTTGCACCTTCTTTTGCCAGTCTGTCTGCCTCCTCGTTGCAGTGTGACGGAACCCACTGTACCACTACCATTTTTGGTGCGGACTGCTGGCACAGTTTGCAGAGTGCTGCTCTTAAGTCATTAAGCTCAGTGTTTTTCTGGCTTTTTAGCGCTGTGACTACGGCGAGAGCATCTGTCAGCAGGACTATATGGCTCTCATTTTCACTGTGTGCCACCATTTCTTCCACTGCCGCCCTCAGTGCCTCTGCTCTGAAATTGCTTGTGTACTTACCAGTAGCGAGTGACAGTGTTATTTGTCTGCCATTTGGTAGGTTCAGGAATGCTCCTGCCCCTCCGTTCTGTGTAGTGTTTGTTACAGAACCGTCGGTGTATGCATGAGTCCAGTCCATGCTTGGGTAGCTTTTCGTTATGAAGCTTAGGGTAGTATCTCTCCTTTCTTTTTCAGTCTGGCAGTTTTTGTTTGCAATACCTGGTATATTTTCTACCACCTCTGGAAATATATCCTGCCTCCAGGTAGGTTTTCGTACAGTAGTGATGGGTTTTGGTGTTGTTAGTGCGTTTATGGGATCTTCGTGCATCTTTGCTTTGGCTGTTTCTGCAAAGTTTCTCCGCTTTAGTTTCCCATTTCCCAAATTGTTTAGTCTCTGGTGCATTGGATGGTCAGTCAGTCTTCGGAGTTTCTCTGACTGCAGCTGGGCTCTGCAGTCTCTTCTATCGGTCATGGATTGCAGTTTTGTAATCTTTTCAAGTTCTACAATTGGCGTTGACTTCATGCCACCTGTTATAATTCTCATGGCTGGATTAGTCTAACTTTCCAGGGTGTCAGACCCACCCTGTACCTTCATATTCTGCTTACACATATTTAAACATCAGCTGACCATTCTCTTACCAACTGTCCATTGAGAAAATCTTTGAAATTTTTGTCTTTGCTGCCTAAGGACTGTGCATGCTTGAGATTGATACAAAAATGCGCCTCTATATTTGTCAATCTGTCCCTACAGATTGGCCTGCACAGATGGAAGGTATTAAGCCTTTGCTATGGTTTAGTATATGCTGCCCAGGCTGAGATCTCAACGAAAAACACTTCACCCCCGTAGGAAGCATCTGCCATGAGACTACCTAGATGAATTTTCTTACAGTGAACCATCCGAGTGAAGAACGCGATTATCCTGAATGATTGACTGGACCCAATTGAAGCATGGGACAACGGTTTTACATGAAGTTACTTATACTGACCAGACATGTTAGTCAGGGTAAGGCAAAACATGCTGGCCAAGACCCTCACCTCGGCTTCCTTGTAGCCCTCACTGGAAACGGGCTGTCTTCATAGTAACATGGCGAGGGATTGTGATCCCCGTAGTAGTGAGTGACGCACAGATGAAACATAGCATAGTAGAACCGCATGGAGGACCCTGGTCCATCGTCAGCATACTCGGGATCTCAGGAAAGCTTCTGCAACGCGCCACATATCCTTTTCATGGCATGCAAAAGAATAACCTACACATTGTGGGCATTCGCAAACAACAACACAACACACTCATCATCAATATTCTTTACTGAACAGACATTTAAAAACTTGAAGCACAGTATTAACAGAAAGTGTTCTGAATTATGCCTTGTAACCTCTGCTCTTTCTGCGACCACGGGCTCTCTCAAACTTACGGCCCTTGGAGCGGACGATTGGTCTGAGGAAGAGAGAGAAGCAATTGGCAAGTTAGTCTAAAATTGTTGCATATACATATATATGTATGTATATTTCCACCATGCAAAGTAACCAGAAGGGGAAAAAATAAAGCTGGCAATAGATTATAGAAGCCAAAATGGAAATCATGAACGAGTCTCTCTTTTTCACCTTCTATCACCCAGGGGTGCATAGGCCATCAACCAACCCCCGCCAAGCAGCTCTGTCCTGTGTAATCTTTTCTACTTCCTTTCAACTTTTTCCTGTTTTATTTACTTCCGCCTCCAGATCTCATCTCCATGCATTCCTTGTCCTTGGTCTGCCTATGCCTCTCATTCCCTGGGGGTTCCATGACAGGGACTGCCTGGTGATACTGGCCTGGGACTTTCTTAATGTATGACCCATCCATCTTTCTAAGATGCCCAGTTCCAATTTACCTTGTCCCCCTGGTCTCCCACAGTCAGCCGTTTATCAAACCATTTTATACCAAAAATCTTTCTAGGACATGCTGCTCACATGACAGGAAATTAATCAAATTCAATACAACCAGAGGTGAAATACACAAATTATTTGTTGCAGGCACTGTGAAATATGGCATTTCATTTTATTTCTATATAACTCCCTCACACCACTACTTTTCCTAGCTCTGACAAAGCTACTAGCCCCCACACTTCTATATTACTTTAACAGTGACATGCTAATACATCTGCCAATGTGGAGCAGTACACCTAGTTACTCTACATGTGTTTGTGACAGTCTTTTAATGTTATCTATAAATACTGGTGTTATGGATCAAGTATCACTTAGGTTCTCTCCCATAGGTCACCACTTGTTGAGGTGGAGTGACTAGTTCAGTGCTCTAACTGAAAGCAAACTACCAATTCACAGCTAGGTAGACAAGTTTTGGCTAAGGCAGGAACAATGTCCTTTAGCTGTGAGGCATCACTAACCGCCTTAGCTTACTTAAATATAGGGTCACTGATGGATGTGGTTCATGTTTGCCATCTACTTGAATACATGGCCATATCAATGTTATGCATGCTAATGTCACAGAAGTCTCTAAGGGGATCAAGATGTTGAGCAGCGCATAAGCTGCAGTGATCAGCGAACAGAAGCTGCACCTAAACAGTGATTCTACATAACAGACTGCAACAGTGCAGACTGGCTAAGGACACAGGATAAAAGAAGGAAGACTAACCCAGTACCTAAAAAATGTCTGCTGAAGCCTGACCAAAGGTGCAAATACCACAGTCCAGTTGTAAACTACATCAGCTCATTCCATTCTCTGGACCCTGCTACTTGTAAAGTCTTTTTCAGAGCTTTGTAGCGTTCCCCCCCCTCTCATTTTTCTAATCCCCAAAGCGGTGTGCGTTGCACTGTGGTTTTTATTTTGCGCCTGTGGTCCAGTGCATCCGACTTCAGCATGCATTTTATGTAAGGGCCTGCTTCCTCCTACATTTTCTAAGGGTTTGCTTTCCCGGGGTAACGGCTGGTGCTGTGATGGGGTCGAACCCAGCACCTTCTGATTGTGTGCCGTGTTACTTAACCACTAGCCCAAACCATCCTCGTAGCGAGAGTTTGAGAACAAACAACGAAGAAGTCTATATAATAACAGAAATAATGAAACACATACTTAGTGTGGCTGTGAGGCACACCAGGTGCCAATCCAAAGTGCTTGAAGGCCTTGCGAGCTTTACGTGGACCTGTCAAAAGTTAAATACATACAAACATTCAGTCACTTTATTATCTTATTATCTGTTTTGTCATGAAAAGATTACGGTTGCTGGTGGACGATGTCCACAGTCAGTCATAATATGCTGGCTGACGAGTCAGATATCACTTCCTTAAGTTCCACCTTGTGTGAGTTGTGTAAATTTGTTAGGTATCTTCCACTTGGGTGCTTGATAAATTTGAAGGCTAACTTTTAAACACAAGACAGTTTTGACAATATATTGCACCCATTTTTTTTCTTTCTACAAGATATGCATGAAATTTAGCCAAGTGCACAACTTTCATGCTCTCCACTGTATTTAAACTTTCTGGCCATTCTTTATTCAAATTTACTGTGTACATGTCTTGCCGAAGATAGAAAAAAAAAAATTGTCCATTAAATGTATTGACACTCAACAGGTGCTGCCTTCGGGGTTTGTCAGTGAAAGGCTGTCGAAGCAGTCCTAAACAGCCATACTTTCACCACCGCATTTAAAGCTTCATACTAATTTACATTTTAATTATGGATACTTCATGTCATGAATGTTATTTCCAACCTATCCTAGACATAACCGCCCAAATATTTTCCATGTCCGAAGACCATAAGCTTGGCCATAACCAGTCTTAAAATCAATATGCACACTTATTTTGAATTAAAGCTTGTGTTATTAACAACCTGGAGAGACCGACATCGTAGTTTTGTTTGAGACCAAAATGGCATCGCCAGAGTATATATGAAGACATTTATAAGTTTTCAAAGTTTCGTCTTCTATCTGTGAAAATCGTGGCTTATACCATTTCGTAGGATGACTACATATTTGTTTAGGCTCCTGGTCTGCTTTATGGCTCCAAAAGGTGGACATTACTCGTGAATTGTCAAGACATGGATATGGCCGACCGATGCAACGGGCTTCAGATGTCTAACTTAGTCACTACTATTCTACCGTGAGGTGTAGAGGTGTGCCAGAGAGAATGCCATACTGTTCTATCAGCTGTTTTTCTCCAGGCCTCTTTCCAATCCAGTCCTCAGTCACTTAGGGCACTGTCAAATGTTTTCCCAACGTACTTTGGGATGCTCTTTTTGTCACCCATAACCACCTTGGTATCCAATATTCCATTCTACAGACATGGCCAAACCACTGTAATTGGGACTGCTCCACTTGTGTCTGCAGGGGCTGGGCTTCGAGATTGATACGTATTGTCTGGTTATGGATATTGTCCCTTTTCGTCACCTGAACCACCTTTCTTAAGTACCTCATTTCTGAAGTTTGTAGTTGCGCCTTTCTTGGGTGGCTGTCATTGCCAATAACTGACATCCGTATGTCAGGACATGCACATAGGTCGAGCGGTATACATCCATCTTCGTTTTCCTGCTTATTTCTCTTTTGCTGAGGAATCCTGTTTATTGCATGGAAAAGTCTACTAAAAGTCTGGGGGAGCAGGTCATGGATGTGGCCATCCGATGCAACAGGCCTCAGATGCCTAAGCCAACTACTATTGACTACAAAATATAAAAAATATTCTTAATAATGGCAGAAATCACAGCAGTGATGAAATAAGTTGATCCTGAATAGATTCCTGATGATGTTATAGAAAATGTTGACATAATGGAGATTCTGAAACATATCAAAATTTGAGACTGCTACTAATTAACCTGAAGAGACAGGTTGACAAAGTAAATATAGAAATGTTCAGATAATCCAGCAGTCATGTCCGTGGTCTAGAATCTACTTGCTCATCTGTTAACAAGGCTGACAGATTTAAGTATGAAAACTATTCATCCTTTTATGACAAGTTAATCCCATGGGGAATCAAGGCTGGTTTGTTGTGCAAGCCAAGACTGGTTTGCATGCTGAATTTTAGACGCTACACTGGAACATAAATAAGCCTTTGCAATATGGCAAATGATATAATCATAATGTAATCAATAACACAAGTGATTACCTTGATAAATATCACTTCATTTACTTTGATAATACTTCACTTCTGTCAAACTGGTGAGCATTTGCTCCAGTATAAAATCTACAGCAATGCAACCAATAAGATAGTGATTTCACCTTGCTGCTGGTAGACGGTCTACCTATAACCACTTGTTTTTTAGCCACAGATAAACAAGAGTTTTTACAAGAGATTTACAAGAGTCAAGAATGACATCAAGTATTGGAGAGTCTTCTAGTGCTTGTTTTTAAAGACTAACATAAGACAAACATATTTCAGAAAACCAGACTGGTTTTTTTTCCCAGCAGAAAGAAAACATGTTTTCAGTGTTAAAAAAAGAACACGTTTTTGTTGTTCTCTGTCCAATGCAACGGTTGTGGGAAAGACCAGTCAGATATTATATATGTCATATTTATATATAATATAAACAATTTTATAAAACAAAATATTTTCTGAAAAGTATTTTAAGCGTTTAAATTTGTTAACGGCCTTTGCGCAAATAATAAATTTTTATATACTTGAATGTGTATCCATTTTTCTATATAATTAATCTTGAAGTTTTTATTGTTTAATGTATTAAGATATTGAATTCTTTTAATTCTAAATGGTATATGAGTGACTAAAAGAGTTATCATCATGTGCATATGCACAGGGAATTTGTTTCCCAGGGTGTAAAGTGTTAAACGACAGCTGCGCATGTGCTGAATGTACCAACATAATTAAGACTTTTCTAATGAAAGAAATGTGTATGTGACATAACACAACATATGTTAGTGGGTGCTTCCAGATGTTTCATGAGTGACAGCTTGCGAATGATTCAGACTAAAGTAACATTGCAGTTTTAACAAATATAAACTGTACTGTGAAAATTAATAAAAATCTTAAGACAACATAAATATCTGGTAACAGCGCGCTCACCTTGAACCAGGACAGTGTTTTGTCCCTTTGGCGCACGTAGGGCCAGCTGGTCAAATGTCAGGATCTCCCCTCCAGCTTTTAGGATACGGCCTCGTGCACGCTCTGTGATACGTAACGCACATATCTAAAAGAAGAGAAAAGTAAACGTAACATTATAAACATTTAACTCGATTAAATATAGTTATATTTCTTTAACAGACAGTGCAGCAAGTATGTGAAATCCAAGTGGTATCTGGGTTGATCTTCACTAACTTTCCAAGCATGTCACAAAAAGTGACTAATAAAGAGGGTTGTGTGTGGGTATAGCAATCTCATATTTTTTTTGCGTTCGCCTTATTTCTCTATTTCCCAAGGTTGCGAACGCTGTACTGTTTTTATTTTGTACCTGTCATCCCAGTGCATCCGACTTCAGCATGCATTTTATGTAAGAGTCTGCTTCCTCTTGCATTTTCTAAGGGTTTGCTTCCTTGGGGTAACGGCCGTTGCTGTGATAGGGAGCGAACCCAGTACCTTTGGTTTGTTTGACTGTGATATTTGTACCTTTCGGTCCAACACATCTGTCTTCAGCTGGATCTCATCATATAAAACCACTGCTGTTGAATAGCAAAAAATTGGATACAAGCTTCCTGTAAAAGGGCCAGCTTGAAATAAAAGATGAAACATCAACCTGACGGGATAGAGGTGAATGGCAATGGATGCAGAGATTGCAGTGCAGCATGAAAAAGTAATTTAACTCTCAAAGGCCATAAGCATTTCAAGATTGTCTCAACGGCCATAAGCATTTCAAGATTGTCTCAACGGCCATAAGCATTTCAAGATTGTCTCAACGGCCATAAGCATTTCAAGATTGTCTCAAAGGCCATAAGCATTTCAAGATTGTCTCAAAGGCCATAAGCATTTCAAGATTGTCTAATAGTAGGTTGTTTTTATTTGTAGAAAAGGCTAGGGAGTTGCGTACTCTAGATGAATTTAGTGACGAGCATTCACATTTTTCTTATGTTGAATCGGACTTAGACATAGAATATATTATTCAACCTACGCAGCCTACTGAATCTGGTGCTGAAGATGAGGGGGCGTTGTCACAGCCAGGATCTAGTGCTGCTAAAAGACAAAAACTGTTGACTGCACCGTCAACAGAAACACGAAGATGCAATATTTCTAAAGCAAATTCTAGAGAACATGATAGCGAATGGGTTTCAATACCAAATTCCACCACCGCTACTGACTGACTGAGACCCAGAACGCATTCAGATTGCTGTCAAAATGTGGTCAACCATTTATCTTATTTCGCGGATTGGAACTGGCCGACTTTTTTGAGAAAGACGAAGTAGTTTGTTGGGAAAGATCTTTATCGAGTAGATCTGTTTATTTTGTTTGTTTAGATGTAATAACTATGTTTGAATTGGAAACTAACAGTTGTGTCGATATTATAAACACAGTATCGATACGTCGTCGTGGTTTCCGTGGATTTCTTCTATTGGAGCGACTAGGCCTAGCGGTAGAGACAAAATAATTTTTTTTTTTCAATAAATTTTCACCATCTTCTTGTATCTCAGAAACTAACAAACACACAACAAAAACAATAATACCAACAAATTCTTTATTCATTTATGTCTCTACCCACAAGAAAATCATATTTATTGTCCAACAAACAGAAAAGTTAAAAGCTTTGAAAGTCAACTAACATAGCGAAAAATTAGGTTGCAAATATTTTCGCATAATTTGTGCAGCATCGTAAAGGAGAAAATGTTACATATAAGGACCGTACCACGAACGTAGAAATACGCCGAAGAGTGGAAAACGCAATTTGACCTTTTGATGATCTGTTCACGGCTATCAAAAGGAGAAAGATGGCTTACAAATTCGACACTGCATGGTTCCATACCGGTAAAGAGAGGATGGAGTCGTCCAAGGAAGAGATGGCCAGAGAACATCACTGAATGGTCAAACCTTCGTCCTGGTGAGGCACGACTGGCGGCACTGGACAGAGACAGATGGTGTGGGATTGTGAGTGTCTTCAAGTGTTCCCCAATGGGTTATGGGATGAGCTGAACTGTGCATACTTCATGATAGACAGGCAGAGGTAATGGCAAACAGATTTGTGGGAAAGAACACAATAACAATCAATAGAGCAAGGGATTGGGGAGTTAAGTGGGGATGGATAGAACACACTCTCAGAAAAAAAAAGCAGGACAGTTAAGCCAGACATGCACCAAATTAGAACCCACAGGGAAGGTGACGAGTGAGATGGCCATGATGTACCTGGTCAAAGAGGAAGCCAATTTAATTGGGGGGGGGGGGGGGGGGGGGGGGCTCGTGTACATAATTCCAGAAGACAACAAATAGGAACAGATGGAGTGCATTTGTTGCAGCCCTATGTTACAATGGGAACCAACTCGATCAATGAGCAGGTTAGACAAAAATGACTATACTATCCTGTAGAAAAGAGGAAAAGGCAGCTACTTAACAGGATAGTAGTGGAGTGGCTTAGTATTAGTACTGTGTAGACAAATGCTGGCTTAGGGGTCTTAGGGCGTTACATTTATCTTCGTTCCTGCACCAAATGAACTAATCTTTTTTTTTATCCACTCATTCGTCTTATTTCATAAGTTGCAGTTGGCTGTACTGCTTTTGTGCAGAATGGGTGTGTGCATTAGACTTCAACACAAACGTTTTCTTATGAGTTTTTTTAATTCACATAAAAGCACGAACCTGTTGTTTCATGATTGCGAACATTAGCTTTACCCCGGATTGGTAATCATGCAGATTATTTTTCTTTATTTTCTTTTTTAGCTGCTGTGTAAATTCAAACTCACAACCAATGAGGAAATTAAGTACCTTCAGTTTTGGTAGAGAGTGGATACGGATGTCATCCGTGATAGCTCCAACGACGACAGCAATTTTGTCCTCTCTGCCTGGTTTTTTCATAAGTCGGGTCTGGAGAAAGCAAAAGATCAGTTATTTTTAAGTGTGTTCAAATAAATATTTATCATTTACGGTTTAGCAGAATTTACATCACTGCATTTGCAGACAGACCTACAGGCACTAATTCAGCAGTTGATTAACTGGACTTACTTGTTGAGTGGAGTCATATAATGATTGTAATGGCATTTTTCTTTCTATTGCCAGTC
Source organism: Ariolimax columbianus (assembly GCA_036924085.1). Lineage (NCBI taxonomy): Eukaryota > Metazoa > Mollusca > Gastropoda > Stylommatophora > Arionidae > Ariolimax > Ariolimax columbianus. The sequence goes on from JAVGWX010000002.1 coordinate 18,183,341, forward strand.
CTGGGCAAGCGTCTAGCATATGTTGCACCATCTCATATAGATGAATGCAGTTACTACAGGTTAGGTCTATGTGCAGGGTCTTACTTGTTTAGGTGTTTGTTAAATCTGATGTGTTAGTGTCCTACATTGAAAGGCATCATAATTTTGTCTGAGTGTGTCATTTTTTTTATACACAACATGTCAAGTAGATCCTTCTGCTTCTCAATTCAACCATTCACTTTGAATACAGTCTCCTACAGTTTATATGGTTAAGCACTATAATTACTGCATTTATTCTCACTGCCAAGATACAACTGCAAATGTGTAGGGCTGAGGAATAAAGGCTGCATGTTCCTGCAGTAATCATACACTGTACAGGTTAGGAGTTTATTTTGCCTCAGGGAAGAAGTTTTGAACGAATCTCCTTTTGGTCAGAAGACTGACATCCAAATCGTTTGACCAGCCATTCTAATTTTGTTTTAGTTGAAAATGCACCTGACATGTCCTCTCAAGTTTTCCTTCCTAGTCATTCGACATGTTGATTTTTCAATGGCAGTCATTTAACATACCATGACAGACAATTTTTTAAAACTGAAAGAGCAATGGAGTAGAGTCTTAAACATCATCTTGAGAGACCACGTCCAAAATGCTTACATCCATCACAAAACAGTTAAAAGATGTTGACTCTACTACATCAATACAAAAGTACAATGAATTTCACATGACTGACAATAGATGGATGAGGAGGATGTCTTTCTGGTGGCCATACAACTACCCACGTTAACGACCGTAAACCAGATAAAGGGATGATATGCATCACATCCTTGGACTACCATGGTACCACAGGGTGAAAGACAAGACACAGATATAAGCAGCTTTTGGCTACCTGGTAACCTAGACTGATTCAATACCTTGATTCAGGTAAAAACAATTTTTGTAATATCTTAGTCAGCCTAAGAGTAGTAGCCCTTGTTCATCCCAGCTCTTATGCAAATTGGTTGTAACTGGTAGGTACATTTCTCTGCTTAGTGTGCTAAGCTTGAGCAGTGCTGTTTTTTTTTCTCCATTTTCCAGTCGGTTCTGTGTCTAGCACAGGTTGTCCAATGGAAGGCTAACTTGTTTGTTTTAGAATCACGAGTGGTTGCTCGAGCAAGCCTTGACACCTATTGGGGGTGTCTTCCTATAGGGTTTTGTGAGACAGCAGCAACAGGATTTTGTCCGGAGAATGGAATGCGTTGTCGCAGTTTACAGCTTGACTGACATTTGCATCTTTCTGTCCAACACATCTGGCTTCCGCAAGCATTTTTTAATACCGGGTTATCCTTCGCTCTTTTATCCCTTCAATCATTAGCCAGTCTACCCTGTTGCAGCCTGTTTTCCAGGATCACCGCATGGAGGTGTAGAAAGGTCTTAGCAGCTCTGGTTCGCTGGCCACGCAGTTTATGCACTGTTCTGTCTTCATCCAGGACATAATACAAGAATTAGTGCTCAAATATGGCACAATATTCATTAACTAGGATTAATTACTCACCAACTTGGAGATTGAGAGAGGAGGTCTGTTTGTCCTACTCATAAACAATCTTCTCAGGACAACCTTGTTGAAGGTGGAATTTGTACGTCTTGCTAGAAAGCGGTACAACTGTAAATTTAATTAAGAAAATAGTGTCAATATTAGTTTTGAAAACAATATTCCAATATTTTTGTCATCCAAATCATTCCATCTTCTATTTCCTCAGTCTTCTCTTCTAATTATACAGCTCTCAACTGGGTTAGAGAAGACCATGATGACACTTTGCTGCTCTCATGTAGTTAACAGACTAGGAGAAAATGGTTCTACTGTAAAATGTCCTATGTTCATTGATAATAAAGTCAAGCCAAATAGAAAATAAAGGGAAATAACAATTATGAAAGAAATGAAGGCCATCAAGGAAAGCTCCTTGCAACAAGAAGAGAGAGACTGACTTAAGAGAATTATGCCAGCCCAAACACATCACTGCAAAAATAAATCATTGGGATAATTGACCCAGTTTTTCATTTTTTCATCATTTATTCAATTACAGGTATTGAATGGAGACAGATTCTAGTAACTAGTTGAAAAGTTACATCCAGAAATGTGTAGACTGCAGGTAGACTAATCTATTATTCTATTGCTATCTAACTTGTCTGCGGCCATCACTTTTTTGTGGGTTTATTTATGGGCATATACTACATATTCAGCTAATTCTCATTATTGGTTTATTTAGCACAACTTAGTTACAACATGCTCTATAATAGTATAAACTAACTCCAAGTTCTGCTATGATTCACTTGACAATCAATGAACTACTCTAGGAACAACTGTGCCGCTGACAGTTTGTTGTCAGCCGCTGACAGTTTGTTGTCAGACAGTCATACAGTTACAAAGGTTAAAATAGATCTACATCAAGTACGTGGTCGTATATTGTAGGTAGTGTACATTCAAACTTGCAATCTTCAAGTAGACTAGTCTAGTCCAACTCTGTTTTTTATTATTGTGTCACTGTGTTTCTAGTTATGTCAGTGAGGAGTGACGGTTTTTCTTGTTTCTTCTTGACATTTCATTGATAAAAGTGGAATCATAAATTGTCATTTCTTGTTCGAGCCTTTCTAGACATTTAATAGCAAAAAAAAATTATAATGTAGAATTAATTATAGACATCTTTAAATTTGCAGGTTTCTATCTTACCTTTACCAGCAGCCTCAAATAGATATCCTCACTTCTCGGTTCGGTCCTACGGACCTTTCTGTCATATTTGTGACAGATGTCGATACCCTAAATAGACAAATAATAAAACATGTCAATAAATATGTTTTAAACAATGGATTAACTACTATTTCAACGATATTAAAACGATCGAGACAGCCTCGCGAAAGAATCACCATCTCTACCCACCATTTTGAATTTTCCGGATGAAAAGGAAGTCTGTCAGAGATTGTCGCCCGTAGAGAGAGATAAAAACACGTAAAATAAGGGAATGCAGCCAGCCACGCACCAAACAGAGAAAATTGGAAGAGTAATTACAGACACAAAACAAAAGATATTCGAATTTATAGAATATGTATATGAGATATATGAGCAAGAAGTTAATTATATAGTTCAAATGAAGAAACTAGCAGGCGAGAAAGAATTGGAAACTAGATAAAACGAGAAGAATTTGACAAGGCGTCCGGACGATCCTAAATTCTAAAGCACCTGGTATAGATGACATGCCCTTAGATAGGCATTCCATTAATTTCAGAGTTTAAACCGGGACCAATTCCATCATTTTTGGAGTTGAAGCCGGGACCAATTCCATCATTTTCAGGGTTGAAACCGGGAGCAACTCAAATAATTTTTCATAGTTTAAGCCGGACCAATTTTTTAAAAACATATATCTCTACTCAATATCTGTGTTTTCCACTTAGTCTTCTAAGACTCAGGTGAGTGGGACACACTCGGAGGATGACAGAATATCAAAGGATCTTCTTTGTGGGGAATAACAGTTGGGTAAAAGGTCTCGGGGCAGGCCGCTACTTCGGTACAAGGATGTACGTAAGCCCTGAACGTTCTCAAACTCCAGTTACCAAGCCCTGAACGTTCTCAAACCCCAGCTACCAAGCCCTGAACGTTCTCAAACCCCAGTTACCAAGCCCTGAACGTTCTCAAACCCCAGTTACCAAGTCCTGAACGTTCTCAAACCCTAGTTACCAAGCCCTGAACGTTCTCAAACCCCAGTTACCAAGCCCTGAACGTTCTCAAACTCCAGTTACCAAGCCCTGAACGTTCTCAAACCCTAGTTACCAAGCCCTGAACGTTCTCAAACTCCAGTTACCAAGCCCTGAAAACAGCTTTGTAAGTAGCAGGATATAGTCCGAAGAACGGAATGCGTTGTGTCGCTAGTTTAAAGCTTGACTGCAATATTTGCACCTTTCTGCCCGACACATCCGCCTTCGGCAGGCTGGGATGACAATATAATGCAGTCTATAAGAGATGAAGAGCTAGACTAGAACCAGGCCAAGAGGAACACATCATATAGAATAGTTGCGCTCATTCTGACAAACTTGAACACTCCAGACAAGAAAAAATGCAAATAAGTGAGGAAAAAAAAGTACTACTTGAACTTGAGAGTTCATGGCTCTGCAATTGTCAACCATCCCTATTTCCCTAATATTTGAGCTCTGCCAATCCTACGTCAGTAACTTTAGTTTTCTGTTGTACTTTTTGTTCTTCGCCGAGTGTTCTGTTGTGACCTACTTATGTATTCACGTATCAAGAAATTAGGTCGCACTGTATCACAGAGTATCTTGCAAAATGTATCGTATTTCAACAGTCGTTTCTTTCAAGTTTGTCATTCTCTGACAAAGGCTTTGCTTACCCTTCTTGTATGGTGGCACATTTGTGCTATCATTGGCATGACTTCTACCTTTCATTCTGCCAGAAGGGTTACCTATCATTCTTTTGTACTATTTTTGCATATTCTTGACTTTATTGTATTCAATTAACAAAATGACACATTGACTCTCAGCTGTCTGCTTGCTTCAGGGTCAGCGAACCGAAGCTGACAGGGACCATATTCCGCATCCACGTGGCCACTTTCAAAAGTCTGCAATAGCCTCTAGTATAGTCTAGCCAAGGAATAGGGATCACAGTGCCAAGGCAAACCCAGAACTAAAAAAAGTCAGGTGAAATCGGAGGTGTCGGCCGAAAAGCGCAGCCTCGCTGTAAACTACGATACACCGGCTCAACATCCTATTCAGGACGAACGCATAAGATGAATAACAAGATATACACAAGATATATGTCTGATTTTATGGTGCCAGAGACTCGCCTATCACCTCTTCTTATGGTAGTAGAAACTTCCACCAAACCTGGATGACAGTCCTTACAGATCCCGTGCTAAGCATTTGTTGTATGTGTTCATTTCTACTGCCGTGACGGGTCAGCTATTCACATGTGTATATCCGTTCATCTCTACTGCCGTGACATGTCAGATTTTCACATGTGTATATCCGTTCTCCCAGAAAGAGGCAGCGAACCACATAATCTGGAAAGATATTGTTGTAGGAACAGATGTTGAACAGGAGTGGGAAAGTTGTAAAACAGTTCTAGAAACGCTAAAAGAGGAATGTGTTCCATGTAGGGAGGTAAACCCCAAGCGTAAAAAGTGGATAACTAGATTTGTAGTGAAATGTAGAAGAGCTAAAAATAAAGCATGGCAAAAATATATAGAGGCAGGTAAATCAAAAGAAACATATGTAAAATATTTGGACAAGCAGAACATATCTCAGAAAGCGAATAAAACAGCAAAAATAGACTTTGAAAAAAAACTTGCTCAGAGGATCAAGACTGACAGTAAAAGCTTCTTTTCTTATGTTAGAAATAAACAAAGAACGAAAGACAAAGTAGGCCCTCTCATAGACAGTACAGGGAAAATAATAAGTGAGAATAGGGAGGCTGCTAATCTGCTCAATCAGTACTTTGGCACAGTCTTCACAAAGGAGGACCGCTCCGAGATCCCAGAGCCTATAGATATTTTTCAAAGAGACATGGATACAGCGGGATTAAGATCAATCTGTATTACAGAGGAAATGGTTTTTAAAAAATTGGAGGGGTTGAAAGTGAATAAATGTCCAGGTCAAGATGGTATTCACCCAAAATTGCTGTATGAAACTTTTCATCTTAACTTAACTTAACGTCTTTATACTGGTTTAGAAGACCCTGCAGGATCTGTATACAACCAGTTACATTTACATCACCTTGTTCTAAAAGCTATGCGCATCCAGTTTATTCTTAAATGCATTAACTGTCCCTGCCTCCACTACCTCCCCTGGCAATGCATTCCAAGCAGACACCACTCTCTGACTAAAAAAATATTTCCTAATATCTAACCTGGACCTCTCTTTAGTCAGCTTGTAGCTATGCCCTCGTGTTATTGTAGGTGGCTGAATTTTAAAAAACTTGTTATAGTCTAATTTATCCATTCCTCTGATCCTATTATAAACCTGTATTGTCACCACGAATTCTTCTCTCTTCGAGACACTGTAGGCCGGTTTTTCTGAGTCGTTCCTCATAACTGTAATTCCGGAATCCCACTTTCATCTTTGTCGCTTTTTTAAAAATTCTTTCTAGCATGTTTATGTCCCCTCTGTGATAAGGACTCCACACCTGTACACAGTACTCCAATCTAGGTCTAACTAAAGCTTTATACAGTTTGACGATCACTTCCTTGCTCCTATGTTTAATATTTCTTTTTATCATACCTAACATTGCATTTGCCTTTTTCACTGCCACCTTAACTTGCTCACTCACCTTTCCTGTATGATCTATTATAACCCCTAGGTCCCTTTCCTTATCTATCTTTCTAATATTGTTTTCTCCCATTCTGTAATTATGTTCCATATTGGATCTACCCATGTGGATGACTGTACATTTATCTACATTAAACTCCATTTGCCAGCTTACAGACCATTCTCGAATTTTATCTAAATCCGACATCAATATATCCACTTCCGCTTTAGATGAGACACTACTGCATAGTTTTGTGTCATCAGCAAATTTTGCAATCATGGATCTCATATCAATGTCCAAATCATTTATATATATCAATAACAAAATTGGTCCCAAAACCGAGCCCTGTGGCACACCACTTTTCACTTCACTCCACTCAGAGTACTCCTTATTTATGCCCACCCTCTGCCTTCTCCCCGTTAACCAATTTTCAATCCATTTGGCAACTTCCCCACCTATTCCATGTGATTTTAACTTTCGAAATAATCTTTGATGAGGTACTCTATCAAAGGCCTTTGCAAAGTCTAGATAAATAACATCCACTGGCTCCCCTTCATCTATGATTTTAGTAACCTCCTCCATGAATTCTAATAGATTTGTTAAGCATGATCTCCCTCTAGTAAACCCATGCTGACTATTTCTAATTAGATTAAATTTGTCTAAATGCATTACAATGTTTTCTTTGATTATTGACTATAACAATTTACAGACTATGCTCGTTAAACTCACCGGTCTATAATTAGCTGAATGTGATTTTTTGCCTTTTTTGAATAAGGGGATCACTCCTGCATCTTTCCAATCCTGTGGAACAATCCCTTTTGTAAGTGATTGAGAACATAATATAGCCAATAGTTTTGCTAGTTGGGTTTCGTTCTTGCTTTTATTCCAGCTCGGTATCTCAACTATCCACATTTTGTATACGCTTTCATTTAGCCCACAGCATCACAGCAACATCGCCTGTTTAAAAACATTAAATACAAATGAACAAGAAACTGGTTCGCAACATGAAGGTCTTGATTTGGTCTTTGTCACAAGCTGCTAAATGAGACGCACGTCTCGAGAGCATTTGATTGAAGTTGTAGAGCTTATCCTCCACTCCTAACTATGCCAGTATTTAGTATCCATGTCCGAGGATGTCAAGGTCATGAGTGTGTACAACCAGCAATCTACAGGAACCGTAAATATCCACACCCATCGCCATCTTCTGCAAGAGGCTGAACACCAATGGATCTGTCGGTATACTGTTATGTCGACTGTGACTAATACATTTTGAGACATGGGCTTCATTATCTAACCTGTATGTGGGATGTGATGGATGAGAGTATTGAAGAAATGTGATGATAGTTAACTTAACTTAACGTCTTTATACTGGTTTAGAAGACTCTGAAGAGTCTGTATACAACCATTTCCAATTACATCACCTTGCTCTAGAAGCTGTACGCATCCAATTTATTCTTAAATGCATTAAAGAGTCCCAGCCTCCACCACTTCACTTAGCAATGCATTCCAAGCATTCACAACTTTCTGGCTAAAAAAATACTTCCTAATATCTAATCTGGACCTCTCCTTAGTCAACTTGTAGCTATGCCCTCCTGCTCTTGTTGGTGATTGTATTTTTAAAAAAAACTTGTTATAGTCTAACTTATCCATTCCTCTGAGTATCTTATACACCTGTATTAAGTCACCACGATTTCTTCTCTCTTCTAGACACTGTAAGCCGGTTTAAAAAAAATCTTTCCTCATAACTGTAATTCTGGAATCCCACCATCAGCTTTGTCGCTCTTTTTTGTATTCTTTCCAGCATGTTTATATCCCCTCTCTGATAAGGACTCCACGCCTGTACACAGTACTCCAACTTGGTCTAACTAATGCTTTATAAAGTTTGACTATCACGTCTTTGCTTCTGTGTTTAATATTTATTTTTATCATCCCTAACATTGCATTTGCCTTTTTTACTGCTACCTGAACTTGCTCCCTCACCTTACATGTATGATCTATTATAACCCATAAGTCCCTTTTTTTTATCTATCTTTCTAATATTGTTCTCTCCCATTCTGTAATTATGTTCCACGTTGGATCTATCCATGTGCATGACTGTACATTTATCTACATTAAACTTCCTTTGCCAGATTACAGACCATTCTCGAATTTTATCTAAATCCGATCTCAATATATCCACTTCTGCTTTAGATGAGACACTACTGCATAGTTTTGTGTCATCAGCAAATTTTGCAATAATGGATCCCATACCTATGTCTAAATCATTTATATATATCAAGAATAAAATTGGTCCCAAAACCGAGCCCTATGGCACTCCACTTTTCACTTCACACCACTCAGAGTACTCCTTATTTATACCCACCATTTGCCTTCTTCCCGTTAACCAATTTTCAATCCATTTGGCAACTTCCTCACCTATTCCGTGTGATTTTGACTTTCGAAATAATCTTTGATGAGGTACTCTATCATAAGCCTTGGCAAAATCCAGATAAATAACGTCCACTGGCTCCCCTTTATCTAACATTTTGGTAACCTCCTCCATGAATTCTAATAGATTTGTTAAGCATGATCTCCCTCTGGTAAACCCATGCTGACTATTTCTAATTAGATTAAATTTGTCTAAATGCATTACAATGTTTTCTTTGATTATTGACTCTAACAATTTACAGACTATGCTCGTTAAGCTCACAGGTCCATAGTTTGCTGGATCTGCTTTTTTTGCCCTTTTTGAATAAGGGGATCACTCCCGCATCTTTCCAATCATGTGGAACAATCCCTTGTGCAAGTGATTGAGAACATAATATAGCCAATGGTTTTGCTAATTGGTCTCTAATTTCAAACAGCAATTTTGGATGAATACCATCTTGACCTGGAAATTTATCCACTTTCAACCCCTTCAATTTTTAAAAAACTATTTCCTTTGTAATACAGATTTATCCTAATCCTGCTGTATCCATGTCTCTTTGAAAAAGTGTCTACAGGCTCTTGGATCTTGGAGCAGTCCTCTTTTGTGTACACTGTGCCAAAGTAGTGATTGAGTAGATTTGCTGCCTCCCTGTTTTCACTTCTTTTTTTCCTTGTGCTGTCTATGAGAGGGCCTATTCTGTCGTTCGATCTCTGTTTATTTCTAACATAAGAGAAGAAGCTTTTACTATCAGTCTTGATCCTATGAGCAAGTCTCTCTTCGAAGTCTATTTTTGCTGTTTTATTGTCTTTCTGAGATATGTATTGTTTGTCCAAATATTTTAAATATGTTTCTTTTGATTTATCTGCCTCTATATATTTTTTCCATGCTTTATTTTTAGCTCTTCTACATTTCACTACAAATCTAGTTATCCACTGTTTACGCTTGGGGTTTACCTTCCTATATGGAACACATTCCTCTTTTAGTGTTTCGAGAACTGTTTTAAAACTCTCCCACTCCTGTTCAACGTCTGTTCCTCCGACAATATCTTCCCAGAATATGTGGTTCGCTGCCTCTTTCATCCTCTTAACATCTGTCTTAGAGTAGTCATATGTTCGCGTGTTTATGTTTACTTCCTTCCCTGCAATAAGATCCCAACGGATGATTTGATGGTCACTTGAGCCAAACAGTTCCCCAACGGTAAAGTTTTCAATCATATTTTCCTCTGTAGTAAAAACTAGGTCGAGTATGTTTTTGCCTCTGGTGGCTGCTTCTACATGTTGAATTAAAAAAATTTCAGTTATGCACTTAACAAAAGGTTTTGACTCTACAAGTGCTTCTGCTATATCCCATTTTATTTCTGGAAAGTTGAAAAGTTATAGTAGCAGTTCAAATCTTCATCTTTGATGATTACACTGTAAGACAAGTCCCTGTGATGAATTTGGCAGCGTTTTGGGGCTGCTATTTAGCTCCGTATAGTTTTGAACCTGTGGACTTCCTTAACTGCTGATAACCATGTTGCTGAGCTGAATTCCAAGTGCTGTCTTCTGCTACTGATGAATACTTGTTTGGGTCAGTTTTACTTTGGTGCAAAAATAGATAAGACCAACAGAAAGGACTTCACAAACAAATAACAGACCAACAGAAATTTCTTCACAGACACATAACCGACCAACAGAAAGAACTTCACAGACAAATAATAACTTCACAATTGAGTATCTGCAACTGTTACAAACAATGATAGTAGTAAAAGACAGACAAATGTCTGACACACTGATCACACGTGAATTAAGTCTATAAAACAGTGGATCTGATTTTGATTTATATTCAAATCTTTATTCACTGTTTGAATTGTTATTATTGTCGGAAGCCACTCGTGCTGAGTTAATTTAACTCTTGATGACGTTTCTTTGGTGGCAGGTTACAGTGGATCTTCATACACCCTGATGCGAATTTGAGAAAGTGGACCTGGGCCATACTTGCTGTAGTGCAATGCTTGAGTCCCCAATAAGCTCAACACTATGGGGATTACAGTGTCGATCGCCACCTTGTTAAACAGACGTTTCCAGAAGTGATACGTCATACGTAGACTAGAGGTTGCGTCCTAATCAGTATTCTTCACCTATCCCTAATGTTACTCATCGCTCCCATGGTTGAGTAATAATTGCAAATCGAGTAAACAAACAAAAAGACAACTAAAATATATTCCTAAACTACAAACATGGCAAACAAATAAACAAAAAGTGGTCTCTCCTTCCACTTCATTAATCTAGGAAAACATTCAAATTCGTAAAATGAAAACTATTGGCCAACTATTAGGGAGTAAATAATTAGACCCACACGATCATAGTATGGCTTATACCTTCTAACAAAAATAAACAACAACCGCAGTAGTTTGTGTTTTTTTGTTTTGTTTCTGTTCCTGTGCAGTATTTGATCTATACTTGCAGATGCTATTTTCAGCTTTTGATAATAGACCATTTTATGGATGTTATTATTTCTTGCCTCCCTACTTTCTCAACATAATATTCCTTTCCTGCTTCATATGTCAATCTATGTTGTTTCTGTGATTTGTTATGTATATGTATTTGTGTTAAACAACAATCGATTAGCTGTGAATTAATACCAACTTATTCAATGCCCAAGAGAAAAAAATAGTGACTTGTCACGACTTGTGAAATTAAAGATCAACGGTGTCAAAAGAAGAGATAGAATGTGAAATGAAGGCATCAGAAGTATGGTGCGAACTACCTTGTGCTTAATACATTTCTAGACAGAAAATTGGATGGTTCAGTCATCTCAGGAGAATGTGAACTGATCAGCTCATGTTGCATGATTATACCACAAGATGTTCTAGCATGCTAAAATGTTTATCCCATAGTAGAAATCAGATCCAGCAAATTATAGACTGGTGAGTTTAACGAGCATAGTCTGTACTCTGTAAATTGTTAGAATCAATAATCAAAGAAAACATTGTAATGCATCTCGACAGGTTTAATCTAATCAGAAATAGTCAGCATGGGTTTACTAGAGGGAGATCAAATCTATTGGAATTCATGGAGGAGGTTACTGAAATGATAGATAAGGGGGAACCAGTGGACGTTATTTATCTAGATTTTGCAAAGGCTGTTGATAGAGTACCTCATCAAAGATTATTTAGAAAGTTAAAATCACATGGAATAGGTGGGGGAGTTGCCAAATGGATTGAAAGTTGGTTAACGGGAAGAAAGCAGAGAGTGGGCATAAATAAGGACTACTCTGAGTGGTGTGAAGTAAAAAGTAGAGTGCCACAGGGCTCGCTTTTGGGACCAATATTGTTCTTGAAATATAAACGATTTGGACATTGACATAGGATCCATGATTGAAAAATTTGTGAACGACACAAAACTATTTAGGAGTGTTTCATTTATAGCAGAGGCAGATATATTGAGGTCGGATTTAGATAAAATTTGGGACTGGTCTGTGAGATGGCAAATGGAGTTTAATATAGATATATGTACAGTCATCTACATAGATAGATCCAATATGGAACATATTTACTGAATGGGAGAGAAAAATATTAGAATGATAGAAAAGGAAAGTGACCTATGGGTTACAATAGAGCATACAGGTAAAGTGAGTGAGCAAGTCCAGTTAGCAGTGAATAAGGCAAATGCAATGTTAGGTATGATAGAAAGAAATATTAAACATAGAAGTAAGGAGGTGATTGTCAAACTGTATAAAGCATTGGTTAGACCTAGATTGGTGTACTGTGTAGGTGTGGAGTCCTTATCATAGAGGGGATTTAAACATGAAAGGATACAAAGAAGAGCGACAAAACTGATAGTGGGATTCTAGAATTACAGTTATAAGGAAAGACTAAAAAAAACCGGCCAATAGTGTGTAGAAAAAAGAAGAATTAGAGGTGACAATACATATTTATAAGATAATCATAGGAAAGGTTAAATTAGACTTTAACAAGTTTTTCAAAATACAACCACCGAGAACAAAAGAACACAGATACAAATTAACTAAAGAAAGATCCAGATTGGAAATAAGAAAATATTTTTGTAATCAGAGAGGTGAATGCTTGGAATACATTGCCCCAAGAGGTAGTGGAGGCAGTTAATGCATTTGATGCGCATAGCTTTTAGAGCAGGGTAATGCAAATGTAACTGGTTATCTACAGACTCTAATGAGACTTCTAAACTGGTATAAAAACGTTAAGTTAAGTTAAGACTCGAGTAATGTAATTGTTTGAAACTTCATTATATTAAGTCACAGTATGTATGAGGTAGAATGTGTAGTTCCTTTCCTCACTGCCTTTTACTTCCCTAGTTGTATGTCAGGTACCCATTTACAGCTGGGCATGATGGAAACCATGGAGGAAGATGTATTGATAACATGATAGTAATCCTCCAATGACACGGGCTTACAATGATCTAAGCAACACACTAGTCCAAAAGAAGAAAACAAACTTCAGCTTCCTACGGTGCCTAGCGGAAGAAGTAGATAGACAACTGACCTAATCCCTTTCTGTTGTTTATTGTCCCCAACAAAAGCCACATGGCAGTAACATAGACTTTAGTAACTGATCCTAACTTTTTAATGCTGTTATCAGCATATAACCTTGGGTTTCTGTAGAAGCATATGGCTGCAATGGTCGATCTCAGCTAAATTCCTTTTTTACCAACTTATTGAGGTAAGCCAATTAGACTCCAACTGTCATGGCTGTCTTTGTCAATGTTCTTTAGGTTCTCTACTCTTCTCTTGATAGTCTGCTATTGACACGTTCCAGTCAACATAGCTGTAAATGAGTACCTGACCTATAATTGGGGATGGAAATGCAGCGAGGAGAGTCGCTCGCCACTCCACCTCACATAAAAAGTTGTGACCTCATTCAATGAAGTCTCTAACACTTCATGCCTGGCAGCAGTGTCCATTATTGGATACTTTTTACCATTACCTAATATATAAGGCTTAACCTGAGTGGATATCAGGACACAAATAATAGAATCACTGTTTACTTCCTTGCATATCACAAGAGGTGATTAAAGAAGTTTGTTCAGGGGACTGGCAATCTCATCGAGCAATAACGATTGCTAGGCAACCACAGTGTAAATGAGTGGAACCAGGCTTACCTAAAACCTGGTTGTGGTAAGACAAGCCAAATGCAGTGTTGGAACTATGATTCAACAAATGACTGAAATCAGGCTTACCTAAAACCTGGTTGTGGTAAGACAAGCCAAATGCAGTGTTGGAACTATGATTCAACAAATGAGTGGAATCAGGCTTACGTAAAACCTGGTTGTGGTAAGACAAGCCAAATGCAGTGTTGGAACTATGATTCAACAAAGGCAGTGATGAGGTTTTGATTAAAATATTTAATATATAAGACATCTGCAAGGTCCCTAAAGGACCCCAAACACAGTCTGAAATATTGACATGTGTCAATCACACTTGTCATATAAATAAATTTGTGTGTTCTTTCTCTTTTTAATAGCATGTAACTAAGAGTATTACATCCAGACTACATCCAGACTACAGACCTATCTCTGCCACATATATCATGTGTGATGGGTAGATCTAATAACAGACAAAAGCTTGTGCAAATGGACATGATAACTGATACAGCTGGAGAATGTAGAGAGAACAGTCCTACAAGAACAAGAGATCATAACTACAAATTAACTAAAGAAAGGTCCAGATTAGATATTAGGAAACATTTTTTTAGTCAGAGAGTGGTGAATGCTTGGAATGCATTGCCACAGAAAGTACTGGAAGTAAGGACAATTAATGCATTTAAGAATAGATTAGATGCCCATAACTTTTATAGCAAGGAAATGGAAATGAAACTGCTTATATACAGACTCTGCAGAGACTTCTAAACCAGCATAAAGACATTAAGTTAAGTTAGAAAGTGAAGATGGACAAGGCAAACTCTTACGAGACAAACCGAACAATGTGACCAGATATGCACTAAATTGGAATACACAAAAGAAAATTTAAATAACAGTTGTGGAGGATGCAAAAGGAAATGCAACCTCTCAGGTGAAAATCAAGAGGCCTGTCAATAATTATCTTTTCTTGCTTCATTTGTCTTGCTTGAGTGTGTAATACATAGTGGCACATTTTATAATTGGTTTGCGATATCTGCACATTCGACCCAGCACATCACACCAGTTCTCAAAAATATTTATATTTGGTGTAACTCTCTCTAGTCTTTGACTGTCACCAAACTACCTGCAAGGCAGCAGGTTGTCTGAAAGCAGTGTTTTCTTTTACAAGATTAACAACCACCTTAGGTTTAATCATTCTGGTTTTAGAGCACAATAGATTCGCTCTTCATCCCTTCTGCTGTTAGTATGAACAGCTCCACCATAAGAAAGTAAAGAGTAGAGCTTTTGTTGCCACAGACTTATCATCATCATCAAGCGTATGTGCTTTGAATAGCTTGGGAGCATTGAGTTGGAACAATAATTTTTTTTCTCATAAATAGATGTCTTTGCAGAATATAGAGATTGAAATAGTATGATAAGATGGCTAATATTCCGTTATTTTATTTCCAAGACAGGAAAAAACCATGACCTGTTCCAGTGTTTGATCATCTACTTTGCTAATTATAATAGTTTTCCTCTTTCAAATGTTAATGTCCAATCCCCATTCCCGACTTTTGTTTTTTAATTGAATCACTGATTCTTGTAGTTCTTGTTCACTTTCAGCCAGCAGAACTGTTATTTGCACAAGTGAGATTATTTATTGACAATGATGCCTGGCATGTCCTCTATCTGTTGATACATTTTTGTCTGTGTACATTTTAAATAGACAATGGGATGTTCAAATTTTGCACTTTTCCTCTTACATCTAAACATGGCAACTTAAGCCTGCCAGATCTTACACTGAAAGTTTGCTCCCAGTAGATGTTACTGAGGATTCATCTGTTTTCTGTCCATAGCTATGTTTTCTAGACATGTTACAAGTTTATCAAGTGGGATTCTGTTCTAATTTCAACCAATCAAAGCCTGTCGCTCCTCTTGGTGCATAGGCCGTTGGCAACACCTCGCCAGCAAACACAGTCTGGGGCTGCTCTTCTTACCTTTCTTCAGGTGTAATAATTTCATCTTAGTTCCTTCTCACATTCTCTTCTCCACGTATTTATGGGTCTACCTATTTTTCTATGTTGGACGATGCCTTCCATAGAGTATGTCCTATCCATTTCAAATTTTTAGCTTAATTTATTGCTCCAGTAACTAGTGTTTACTCCTTTCCCATAGATCTTCATTCCTCATCATATCCTATCACTTTATGTTCATTATCATTCATAGGCATTTGTTAAAGAGGGACTGGAGTCTTTGTTGTATGGTCTTGGTTGTTCTCCATGTTTCGGCTTCATACATCAGCACTGACTTTGACTCTAGCGTTGAATATTCTAACTTTGGTGTGAACCTTGATTTCTCTGAATTTCCATATGTTGTTTAGAATCAGGAATGATGCTAACCACCCAGTTAACCACCCTCCATAAGCGCTTGTCCCAACGCAGTGGAGTAATTAACTGCTCGAGCCTAGCCGCAAAGCAGGAAACCCTCCTCCTGGCTACATCCAACTCATGCCAGAGCTGGGACCTGCACAGGGGCATCATCCCATGTAGAAGTACAGATCAACTAAGTCCAGATCATCTGCATAATCCTGCGATTGTGACCATAGTGTCCACTGAATATCAGTTATTTTCCCCCTAATTGATGTCTTCATTATCCAATCTTAGCTAAAAAGAAAAGGAAGGGAAAGAGAAGGCCTCCCTGTCTCGCCCATGTTTGCACTTCGAGGCAGTCAGTCAGTGTTCCTTCATGTATCACTCTACTAACTGTATCCTCAAACATATTCTGTATGAGGGTTATGTACTTTTCTTGAATACCATACTGTCTTAACATTTGCCATAGAGTACTTCGATCCATACTGTCAAATGCGTTCTCATAGTTTATAAAAATTTGTGTATAAGAATGTTTTCATTCAATAGTTTGTTCTATTATGATGCGTAGAGTAGCTATATGATCTGTGCATGATCTTCTCTGACAAAATTGTGCCTGGTTTTCTCAGAGCTTTGTTTACTTCAGTTTTTAATCTGTCCTAGATCATTCTGTTGAATATTTTACCTTGATACTGACAGCAATGTAATCACCCTTCAATTGCTGCAATTTGCAAAGTCTCCATTCTTAGGCAGTTTATCAGATGTCCTTTTTATCATCAGTGGCCTTATCTATATCTGCCATTATAGCTTCTTCTGCTATTCCATCTGGTCCTGCCACTTTCCATTTCTTGAGTTTAAAAATGGCCATTTGAATTTTTATGTTACTTTGTAGGTTGCAGTCCAATTTCTGGGTCTTCTCTGCTGGTAGGATGTTTGGTATTCCTTGTGGTGCATGTCTGTTTAGACTTTCTTTGAAATACTCAATCCATAATTTTTGTTGTTCCTCCGCTGATGTCAATATCTTGCCTTCTTTATATTTGATTGGTATGTCTGCCTGTATATATACATTTGTCATTTCTTTGTTAATGAGTAGAGATCTCTTATATCTCCCTTTCTGCTGTCTTTTTTGCCTCCTGTGCCAACATTTTTTCTTTTATTTTACTGTATACATGTCTTGACCTCTTTGTGTGTAACTTAGAGTTTCTCTGTGCTTCTGCTTTGGTGATTGAGTATAGCGTTCAGCTTTTTCCTTTCGTCTATTTAATGTAATGTCTCGGTTATGATCCATCATGTGTTTTGGGTTCTCTTGAATCCTACAGTTCCTTCACAAGCCTTATTCCACATCTCCTAAAATCTCCATCTCCCCGTCCTCATATAGCTTTTGTTATCTGGTAGGAAGTATTATGCTATATTATATACTCTTTTCCTGGTCTTGTAAAAGATAAATCTCCTACTTGCGCCATGTACTGGGTTCTTTTTTTAGTTTGAGCTGCAAGGTCCCCAGCAACATGTGGTGGTCTGAGACTATTTCTTCTTCTGCGTTCGTTCTCAATCTCCCGCTACAACGTTCTGAACAGGGCTTTACAAGTAGCAGGATGTAGTCCGGAATGCGTTGTGTTGCTAGTTTACAGCTTGACTGCGATATTTGCACCTTTCGGTACGCCACATACGTCAACTGCAACGGTTTGAGGCTGTATCTCGCTTTACTCTTACATCTTATAGTGTACTTCTGAACGCTTGACCGACACATTTCTTGTTTTCCGTTACATGATCTAGTATCTCCATTCGTGTAAACATGGTACCTCCAATAATAATTTTGTATAGACAGAAAATAGCATTGTAAACATGTTAGTTAATAATTATCGTTCGTACAAATAACCGTATTAATTAATATCTCCAAATCTCAGCCCTGGAGAAGTATAAAACGAGGAAGACCATAACTCATTAAGTTTGAATCTAAACACACTCCAATCGTTTCATATTGATTATAAATCTGCGAAATGCAGAAACAAAAAATCTTTTAAACGGAATAGTAGACCAAAAATGGCTACTTCCGCGTTGTGCTATGCAAGGCAACTGAATATGGCTTCTGTTTTGGGCTATTGCAATCACTTTACATAAAAAGTTAATTATATATTATTTAAATATGTATCAAATATTTATAAAAATATACACATATGAAATAAAAAAGATTGTTTATTTTATCTAATACGATTTAAATGTCAATATTACTTATATATTGTTAATAACAGTTTTTATAGCTGTATGTTTTATAATAATATAGTAACTGTATAACGTAATTTAAAATTAATAGTTATTATTTCCCTTTGTAAAGATATTTGTAAATTACTTTCCGTAATAGAAAGGGAAGCAAACTTTCACATTTCTATTTCGCTTCTCTATATATATGTTCGCCCATTATTAATTGGTAACTCTATTTGAAATTACTAGTATGTTTCTAATTAATATACATTAATTCTCACAAAGCCTACCAAACTAACTTAGACATATTTCATCGTACAACATTTAAAAAAAGAAAATGTTATTTGTTGATTTCACCTTGCATTGGTAATTGTTATTCCCCCTTGTTATTAGCGCAAGGGAAACATTCTCTTCAACTTTACCGTCTAATTTTTAGTCGACCTGTACTTCTACCCCTGTGCAGGTCCCAGCTCTGGTATGAGCTGGATGTAGCTGGGAGAAGGGTTTTCTGCTTAGCGGGCTAGGCTCGAGCAGCTTCAATACTCCGCTGCGTTGGTACAAGCGCTTATGGAGGGTGGTTATCCGATGTGCGAGTCATCTTAATATTTTTTTGGTTTGTTGCTTAGATGTTTGCCTCACTAGTTTCTACTGGCGGAGGCGCGCCATTTTCCACCCCAGACCGTAGTCCATTGGGCGATATCAGGACGCATAAACCAGTGCTTGGATGCATGTGTGCATCTGAATGTACCTATGCTAGGTTTGTGCGCCCTCAGAAGCTAGCCCAACCAAAGTGCAATGGAAGGGTCTCACCACGAGGGCGCGTGTGAAATTTGTGCAAGGGTGTAATAGACTCATACACTTGAGCAAAGTAGACATGCAGCCTGTTTGTCGCCATTTATGCTGCTCTAAACAAACCACCTAACCACGGCTGATGTTATGCCATGTCACACAGTTAGTCGTCTCTTACAACATGCTCTCTGTGAGGCAGTAGTACTATTCTTGTCCTTGTCATACACAAAGACCCCGGCAGACCAATCGGGCATCACTAGAGGCACTGGAAATGTATCTACAAACAACAAACTTTACCTATG
Source organism: Ariolimax columbianus (assembly GCA_036924085.1). NCBI lineage: Eukaryota > Metazoa > Mollusca > Gastropoda > Stylommatophora > Arionidae > Ariolimax > Ariolimax columbianus. Next base: position 18,202,747 of record JAVGWX010000002.1, read on the forward strand.
TGAATTAATAAATATCTAACCTGTGATGCTAGAGATATAATTTGGTGTTGAACGAGTAACAGATACATGCAGCGACATATACGCAATAGGACACATACCACAGGACCTAACAATTTCTCAGTTCATAATCTTGGCCAAGAAGACCAAAGCGGAAGATTGCACGGATTTTTGGACAGTAAGTTTGACGAGTCATGTCACCAAAATACTTCTTAAAATCGCACAGGATTTATAACACCTTGCAAGAAACGATGGACAAAGTTGAAAAAAGAAATATCTTGCTCATCATTGGCGATTTCAATGCGAAAGTGGGAGAGGAAAAAGCCGGAGAGGTGAGAAGTGTTTGAGCAATTTTTGGTTTGGGACACAGAAATGAGCGAGGAGAAAAACTGGTTGAATACTGCACAGAAAACAACCTCTCCATTGCCAACACCTTATTCAAACAACATCCACGTAGACTGTGCACGTGGACCTCCCCTAATGGCAACAGCAGAAACCAAATAGATTACATCCTAGTGCAACAAAGATGGAGATCCAATGTGCTGGCTGCAAAAACGCTGCCTGGAGCAGACTGCGATACGGACCACGAATTAATGTTTGCAGTTTTCCAAACAAAACTACGTAGGATCAACAAAGGTTGCCAGCCAATACGCTTCGATGTAACAGCAATTCCTACTGAATACAACATCAAAGTAGAAAACAAATTTGAGGCGTTGCTTGCGGTACAGGAAGAGATGACATCTGAGGAGTTGACATCATACGCAAGGGATATTTTGATCTCGACAGCGAAAGAAATGATTCCCAAGATGTCGCACAAGACACAGAGCTATATAACAGAGGAAACACAGAAACTCATTGCAGAAAGGTAACAATTAAAACAAAAATGGGAAGTAAGGGGACCAACACAGCATTTAAAAACTGCGCAAGAAAAGTTAGAAGAGAAATAAGAAAAGATAAAAGAAGATACATAGTAGAACCGTGTAAGGATATAGAAAACCTACAGCAACAAGGCAGAGAGAGAGAGAGAGAGAGAGAGAGAGAGAGAGAGAGAGAGAGAGAGAGATGGATTTAAAGCAATAAGAACACTGACAAGGGAGTTCCGTCCGGTTCCACGTGTCATAAATTACAAAGAGGATAACACATTAACAGAAACCAAAGACATACTGAATAGATGGAGAGAGTACTGCAGAACCATGTATGGAGATCGCACAAAGCGCTCAGTTACAATCCTTCCAAAGGATGAGAAAGAAAGATAGAGAAAAGGTTTGAATCTGAAATTCACGTAGTCCAGGCAGGTTTTATGAAAGACAGAGAGACCCGGGACCACATATTCAATTTAAGGAATAGCTATGAAAAATGTAGAGAGTTTAATGTAGACCTGTACACATATTTCCTTGATTACACTAAGGCCTTTGACACCGTAAAATATCACAATCTGTGGAGAATCATGAAGGAAATGGGGTTTCCTTTGCATATAGTCCATCTCATTGAAACATTATACCAAGATCAACAAGCCGCTGTTAGAGTATCTGGGCAAACATCAGATTGGTTTGCAGTACAAAAGGGAGTCCGACAGGGATGTATCCTCTCACTTTATCTGTACAACATATATGCGGAATGTATAATAAAAAAAGGTACGAGAAGATGTGAACATTGAAAGTTTTGACCCATTTACAATTGGGGGGTACGAGATTCCAGAGTTACGATACGCAGATGGCACAGTGATACTATAAAGAAGTGCAGAAAGGCTAGAGCAGCTACTTTCAGCCGTTAATGAACATAGTAAAGATCAAAATCTGTTCATAAACATAAATAAAACAAAGATAATGACCACCGATAAAACACAATGTCAGCATAAATTTACAGTTGGTGGTGAGGAAATAGATCAGGTCACACATTTTGTATATCTTGGCTCCAGAATTGACAAAAATGGCGACTGCTCGAAAGAAATCAGAAGAAGACTAGCTATGGCAATGCAGAGACTGAACAGCCTGAAGAAATTATGGCAAGGCACCAACAAAACGATAAAAGTAAAAGTCTTGAGAGCAGAGCTGTGTTTTTCCTGTGGCAGCTTATGGCTGCGAATCATGGACGATTACCAAAACTTCTAGACATAGAATCGAATACTTCAAGTCAAAATGTTACAGAAAGATCCTCAGAATACCATGAACAGAGAAAAAAACAAATGTAGACATTCGGCAAGAGTTGAGCATAGAGGAGAACTGGTTTATTAATTCCATTTTGGCTAGAAAATGCAAATACTTTGGTCACATCAAGAGACACAGCGGTCTTGAGAGAACGGTGATGGAAGTTATGGTGCCAGGCAAAAGAGAAAGGGGTAAACCAAGCAGACGATGGCACCAAGATATCCAGGAATGCATGAGTATGACTGTGGCGGAGGCTGGTGTTTTGGCAAGGGAACGAGTTTCTTTCAGACAGACTGTGATGGAAGCGACGTTCTACAAAGGAAATGCTACATGATGATGATGCCTCACTAGTTTCTACTGGCGGAGGCGCGCCTAATTCACCCTAGACTGTCGTTAATTTGGGCGATATTGAGACGCATAAACCAGTATTTGGACGTATGTGTGCATCTGTATGTACCTATGCTATGTTTGTACGCTCTCGGAAGCCAGCCCAGCCAAAGTGCAATGGAAGGGCCTCACCGTGAGGGCGCGTGTGAAAGTTGTGCAAGAGTGTGACTGTAGGACAGAGTCAAATCAACCAGAGTGAAGTAAGAAGAGAGGGAGGGGGAGAGCCCAGACCCAGTCAACTTTTCTGTTAAATTTTTTGTTGATTTTTGCTTAGATGTTTGCCTCACTAGTTTCTACTGGCGGAGGAGCGCCATTTTCCACCCCAGACCGTAGTCAATTGGGCGATATCAGGACGCATAAACCAGTGATTAGATGCATGTGTGCACCTGTATGTACCTATGCTAGGTTTGTGCGCCCTCAGAAGCTAGCCCAACCAAAGTGCAGTGGAAGGGCTTTACCACGAGGGCGCGTGTGAAAGTTGTGCAAGAGTGTGACTGTAGGACAGAGTCAAATCAACCAGAGTGAAGTAAGAAGAGAGGGAGGGGGAGAGCCCAGACCCAGTCAACTTTTCTGTTTAAGAATGATTGAACAAAAATACACGGAGATGCACAAGGACGTACATGCTTGCTTCATTGATTGAACTAAAACATGAACAGTTAATAAAATGTCTGGGGGATATCAATCTGGACGGTAAGGATATCAAACTTATCACAAACTTGTATTGGTATCAATCAGTATGTTGGAGATTTAGAGAGGAGGCGTCACCTAGTTTAACTATTAAAAAAGGGGCTAGATAGGAGTGTGCTCTCCCCTTGCTTGTTTAATGTAAACACAGAACACATTTTCAAAGACAGAAATGACAAGCCTGGATTGAATCTAGGAGGATCTGGGGCTGGTCTTTCGGTGGCTCGATTGACTCGCATCCAGTGTTCGTACAGCGATCTCAGTCCCGCCAGGCAGAGTGAGAGCGCGGGCTTGCCTACCCAGCTCGCCCGCCTCTCCCCGGCACTCTAGCAGGACCAATTTTGTGGAATCGTACCGCTGGTAACGGTGCGTTACTGTAGTCCGTATCGAGAAGCTTTGTCAGTCCGTGTGGTTCGTCGAAGGCTAGCGCGTATAGCTAATCTCGACAGTTCGTCTCGCTTGTGGTCCTTCTCTCGCAATGAGCTTTGGATCGGCAAATGGAAAGCAGGATTCGTGCCTAAAGGCCCTGTCCTCGCCCGACCAACCAGTCGGAGAAGGATAGGCCGGCAGGCAAAAATCGTCTCCAATTAGAGTGAAAATCACCGCCGCGGCCGTTGGGATCCGTTCTGTACAGAGCGCTGCCATCCCTCCCAGAGCGAACCCGGTCGGTCGGTTGGTGAGTGTACGGGCCCCTACCAGGTGGTCCTAGGTACACGGAGTGAGGGACGGAACAACTATCCGTCCGTCAGTCGGTCCCTGCGGTCGTCCTGGTGAGGCTTTTTACACATCCATCCATCCATCGCCGACCGGTGTGTGTGGTTCATCCGTCTCCGACAGATATCTGGTTGATCCTGCCAGTAGTCATATGCTTGTCTCAAAGATTAAGCCATGCATGTCTAAGTTCACACTGTCTCACTGTAAAACCGCGAATGGCTCATTAAATCAGTCGAGGTTCCTTAGATGACACGATCCTACTTGGATAACTGTGGCTAATACATGCTTACCAAGCTCCAACCCTCGCGGAAAGAGCGTTTTTATTAGTTCAAAACCAATCGTCGTTTTCCCACGCAGGGTTGCGGCGTCCTCACTGGTGACTCTGGATAACTTTGTGCTGATCGCATGGCCTCGTGTGCCGGCGATGCATTTTTCAAATGTCTGCCGTATCAAATATCGATGGTACGTGACATGCCTAACATGTTTGTAACGGGTAACAGGGAATTAGGGTTCGATTCCGGAGAGGGAGCATGAGAAACGGCTACCACATCCAAGGAAGGCAGCAGGCGAGCAACTTACCCACTCCCGGCACGGGGAGGTAGTAACGAAAAATAACAATACGGGACTCTTTCGAGGCCCCGTAATTGGATGGAGTACACTTTAAACCCTTTAACGAGGATCTATTGGAGGGCAAGTCTGGTGCCAGCAGCCGCGGAAATTCCAGCTCCAATAGCGTATATTAAAGTTGTTGCAGTTAAAAAGTTCGTAGTTGGATCTCAGGCGCAGGCGGGCGGTCCGGCTCGCACCGGTTCACTGCCTGTTGTCTCCTGCCCTACCGTCTGCCAGCTATATTTCCGCAGGTGCTCTTTGCTGAGCGTCCCGGGTGGCCGGCGCGTTTACTTTGAAAAAATTAGAGTGTTCAAAGCAGGCCTCGGCTGCCTAAATAATGGTGCATGGAATAATGGAATAGGACCTCGGTTCTATTTTGTTGGTTTTCGGAACTAGAGGTAATGATTAACAGGGACAAACGGGGGGTATTCATATTGCGGCGTTAGAGGTGAAATTCTTGGACCGCCGCAAGACGAGCTACTGCGAAAGCATTTGTCAAGAATGTTTTCATTAATCAAGAACGAAAGTCAGAGGCGCGAAGACGATCAGATACCGTCGTAGTTCTGACCATAAACGATGCCGACTAGCGATCTGCAGAAGTTGCTTCGATGACTCTGCGGGCAGCTTCCGGGAAACCAAAGTGTTTGGGTTCCGGGGAAAGTATGGTTGCAAAGCTGAAACTTGAAGGAATTGACGGAAGGGCGCCACCAGGAGTGGAACCTGCGGCTTCATTTGACTAAACACGCCAACACTGTAATGATTGACAGGCCGAGAGCACTTACATTGGGTCTAATAGGGAAGGTGTGCTGGAATTGGACCCTCGGAAATCTGGGGCTAGTCTCTTGGTGTCTCGATCGGCTCGCATCCAGTGTTCGTTAAAGGAATTGACGGAAGGGCACCACCATAAGTGGAGCCTGCGGCTAAATTAACTCAACACGCCAACACTGTAATGACTGACAGGCTGAGAGCATTTTCGTTGGGTCTAATAGTGAACGGGTGCTGGTATTAGACCCTCGGAGGACAGGTCAGCTTTACCCTACTAAATGACAGGGCGTTGCTACGGTAATCCTGCTCAATCCGAGAGGAATCGCAGATCTCAGACACTTGATCCACGTGCCTGTCTGATAAGCTAATGATGCGAGGCTACCATCTGAGGGATTACGGCCGGACGCCTCTAAGCCGGAATCCCGCCCTGATTCTCAGCACCACTGCGACGGGAGGCAACGATATGGTTGGGACCTCGGGCTCGCGCCTCAGCCTGACCCGGTCAAGCCGCAGAAAGAGGTCTCTGCCGTCCCGCCGATCAAAGCGGGTGGGGAGCTGCTCGATATTCACCCCCTACGTTGAGGTGCGAAACCACTAGTAGAAGACTTAGTTCTCGGTCGGGGTGTCTTAAGCAGTAGAGCAGCCACCTCACTGCGAACTGTTGAGACTCAACCCTTGATCATGAGATTTGCCCACACACCAGGCGAACAACATGTCCGTGCCATGACCAGGCTTGTCCCCTGGTTAAATGCACTCCTGCCTCGCTCTTTACCTCTGTCTGCTATCAGTCATCCCAATGGACACAGAAGAGCTGCAGGCCAGTGGACATTGCACCTTTGCCCTATTGTGACAACCTCCCAGGTAGCGGGGAATGCTAGGCGTACCATCACTGCAGAGAAGCCGAGAAAATAAAGGGAGCAAAGGGATACCCCACTCACATGCATATGCTACGTTTCTGGCAGGACGTGACGATCCTGGGACACAGACACACTGGACTGACTCTCTTCCGGGATAGTACAAACTAGTACTTAGTCCATCACATAATATCATCACCACACCCTATAGACATGAGTGGTGAAGACTCGATAGTCCTGCAAGACAACTTCCCTAAGAGAGACAACTCTGACCACAAACAACTGCTGTCTTGCAGATAGGCTGGGGACAGCCAAAGGCTAAGGAGGGCATCCCTACAGAAACGCCTGTTGAAATCGGATGCACTGGGCCACAGGCTTAACAAAACAGTGCAACGTATATCGCTGTACGATGACGGTACAACCTAACAGAAAAAAGTGTGGCGCTCATCCTGTGGAGTCCCGCCAGGCAGCGAGACTGCCGGGCCTCACGCCTCGAAGGGGCCCACCCAATGCTACTGGTGGTCAGCCACCCATGTGCTGTGGAGTCAAGGCACAAGGTGATGGGGCAAAAACTATTGACCAAAAAGTCATTAACAAAAAGCTTTCCCTAACATATCACCTGCATGAAGGTAAGATTGACGTGGCCTGTATCCATGAAACGCACCTCAACAACAACCACAAATTCTCAATCAGAGGATACCGTACTTTTCGTCTTGATAGAGAAGGTCACAAAGGAGTTGTTCTGATACTGACACGTAACTGCATACCGAATAGCGCGGTAGCTGTCAATCACACCGGACAAGCAGAAATTGTAGGAGTCGACAAAATGACACAAGAAACGAAGATCCGCATCTTAACTTAACTTAACGTCTTTATACTAGTTTAGAAGACCCTGCAGAGTCTGTATACAACCAGTTACATTTACATCACCTTGCTCTAAAAGCTATGCACATCCAGTTTATTCTTAAATGCATTAACTGTCCCTGCCTCCACTATCTCCCCTGGCAATGCATTCCAAGCAGACACCACTCTCTGACTAAAAAAATATTTCCTAATATCTAACCTGGACCTCTCTTTAGTCAGCTTGTAGCTATGCCCTCGTGTTATTGTAGGTGGCTGAATTTTAAAAAACTTGTTATAGTCTAATTTATCCATTCCTCTGATCCTATTATAAACCTGTATTGTCACCACGAATTCTTCTCTCTTCGAGACACTGTAGGCCGGTTTTTCTGAGTCGTTCCTCATAACTGTAATTCCGGAATCCCACTTTCATCTTTGTCGCTTTTTAAAAAATTCTTTCTAGCATGTTTATGTCCCCTCTGTGATAAGGACTCCACACCTGTACACAGTACTCCAATCTAGGTCTAACTAAAGCTTTATACAGTTTGACGATCACTTCCTTGCTCCTATGTTTAATATTTCTTTTTATCATACCTAACATTGCATTTGCCTTTTTCACTGCCACCTTAACTTGCTCACTCACCTTTCCTGTATGATCTATTATAACCCCTAGGTCCCTTTCCTTATCTATCTTTCTAATATTGTTTTCTCCCATTCTGTAATTATGTTCCATATTGGATCTACCCATGTGGATGACTGTACATTTATCTACATTAAACTCCATTTGCCAGCTTATAGACAATTCTCGAATTTTATCTAAATCCGACATCAATATATCCACTTCCGCTATAGATGAGACACTACTGCATAGTTTTGTGTCATCAGCAAATTTTGCAATCATGGATCCCATATCAATGTCCAAATCATTTATATATATCAAGAACAAAATTGGTCCCGAAACCGAGCCCTGTGGCACACCACTTTTCACTTCACACCACTCAGAGTACTCCTTATTTATGCCCGCCTTCTGCCTTCTTCCCATTAACCAATTTTCAATCCATTTGGCAACTTCCCCACCTATTCCATGTGATTTTAACTTTCGAAATAATCTTTGATGAGGTACTCTATCAAAGGCCTTTGCAAAGTCTAGATAAATAACATCCACTGGCTTCCCTTTATCTATGATTTTAGTAACCTCCTCCATGAATTCTAATAGATTTGTTAAGCATGATCTCCCTCTAGTAAACCCATGCTGACTATTTCTAATTAGATTAAATTTGTCTAAATGCATTACAATGTTTTCTTTGATTATTGACTCTAACAATTTACAGACTATGCTCGTTAAACTCACTGGTCTATAATTTGCTGGATCTGATTTTTTGCCTTTTTTGAATAAGGGGATCACTCCTGCATCTTTCCAATCCCGTGGAACAATCCCTTTCGCAAATGATTGAGAACATAATATAGCCAATGGTTTTGCTAGTTGGTCTCTAATTTCATACAGCAATTTTGGATGAATACCATCTTGACCTAGACATTTATTCACTTTCAACCCCTTCAATTTTTTAAAAACCATTTCCTCTGTAATACAGATTGATCTTAATCCTGCTGTATCCATGTCTCTTTGAAAAATATCTATAGGCTCTGGGATCTTGGAGCAGTTCTCTTTTGTGTAGACTGTGCCAAAGTACTGATTGAGCAGATTAGCTGCCTCCCTATTCTCACTTATTATTTTCTTTGTACTGTCTATGAGAGGGCCTACTTTGTCTTTCATTCTTTGTTTATTTCTAACATAAGAGAAGAAGCTTTTACTGTCAGTCTTGATCCTCTGAGCAAGTTTTTTTCAAAGTCTATTTTTGCTGTTTTATTCACTTTCTGGGATATGTTCTGCTTGTCCAAATATTTTACATACGTTTCTTTTGATTTACCTGCCTCTATATATTTTTTCCATGCTTTATTTTTTGCTCTTCTGCATTTCATTACAAATCTAGTTATCCACTTTTTACGCTTGGAGTTTACTTCCCTACATGGAACACATTCCTCTTTTAGTGTTTCTAGAACTGTTTTAAAACTTTCCCACTCCTGTTCAACTTCTGTTCCTACGACAATATCTTTCCAGATTATGTGGTTCGCTGCCTCTTTCATCCTCTTAACATCAACCTGTATGGCCGACCAAACAAAGACCTGTCGCTCTCGAGTATAGAAATCAAGGACTCCAGCTGCCTAGTAGTTGGAGACTTCAACAGCCACTCGGAGTGATGGGGATATTCGGACACAGACAACAGAGGTGATGAAGTGGAAGATTGGGAGATAGACACAAATCTCTTTCTTATCAATAGGCCGGAGGATAGCCCTAGCTTCTATTCTAGAACATGGGATACCACCTCTACTCCAGGCTTGGCCTTTTCCACGGTGGATATTCACCACAAAATAGACCACCAGGTGCTAAATCAATTGGCAGTGAGCGACCACAGGCCAATTAGGCTAGAAGTTGATATGGAAGTAGGCCCACAGGAAATAAAACCGCTTCCACGTTAGAATTATAAACGAGCCAACTGGGACAGATTTGCAATCCTGACAGATGGGCTGTGTGAAACCATCAACACATGGACTAACAATATGAAACCCATGGTGGAAAGCCTAAGCAAAGCAATAATGCAAGCAGCCAAAGAAACCATCCCAAGAGGGGCAAGGAAAAACTACAAGCCATATTGGAATGATGAATTGCAGAAAGCGGAAGACGAAGTCTCAAATGCTAGGAACATGGCAGAGAGAAAACAATCTATGGAGGCAAATATCGCCCTCAAAGCCATCACGGCGAAATACAAAAGAACACTAACCCAAATAACAAGAGACACAGCTGGAAAAACAAAACAGAAAGCCTCAATTTAGACAAAGAAGGGAACAAACTGTGGAAGTTAGTCAGAGCCATGAATGATGGAACTCCATCAAACAAACAAATTATCATCAGGCAGGGCGACAACATGCTGACTGGAAAAAAAGCAGCAAACGCCTTTATAGAACATTATGCCAGAGCAAACCACATTGATGTCCCTACAGATAGGCATACAGACATTAGTGAAGAACAAAAGAGCCACGACAACATCAATATGGCACCAGAGGAGCACATGATGGCAAAACTAACAATGAATGAAATGGAAAAGGCCATGAGAACTTTAAAGAAAAGGAAATTGCCGGAAAAGATGGGGTAACAAACAAAATACTGATGGGGCTGGACCAAACAGCAAAGAGGAAGTTACTATCAGTCCTGAACCAAAGCTGGAAAAGGGGAATTGTACCACAGGCATGGAAAGATGCTATAATTATACCAGTACCAAAGAAAGAAAAAGATATAGCAGATCCAAATGGATACAGGCCTATCAGTCTACTGAGCTGTGTAGGCAAACTAATGGGGCGTATGATAAACACCAGACTGATGTGGCCTCTGGAAGAAAAACACATACTAATTCCACAGCAAGCAGGCTTTAGACAGCACAGATCCACTGAGGACCAGCTCACTCTCATAGCCCAGGAAATAGAGGATGCTTACCAGGGGAAAAAGCATACAGTAGCAGTTTGGGTGGATTTAGAGAAGGCATTTGACAAGGTGTGGAAAGAGGCACTTAAAGTCAAGCTACGAAGAAGTGAAGTTTGTGGGAAAATGTACAGATGGATCAGCCACTACCTCAAAAACAGAACAGCCAGAGTTCAAGTACAAGGGCAGATGAGCAAAAATGTGACACTTGAGCAGGAAGTACCCCAAGGGGGAGTACTGACTCCCACACTTTTCCTGGTGTATATAAACAACATCCCAGAGAATATACCAAGAAGAGTCCACAGCTCCATGTTTGCAGATGATCTGGCTATGTGGACATCTAAAAAAAATCTCACCATAGCAAGAAATCGGATGCAGCAGGCCCTAACATCGCTGGAGGAGTGGGTGAACTCATGGTTGGTCAAAATAAATGAGGAAAAACCATGTACGATATTCTCGCTTTCAAACAAACCCCAAAACACCAAAATAAGTCTTAATGGCAAATATCTGCGGCCAAACAAAAACACAAACTACCTGGGAGTCACATTTGATCGGCGCATGACATGGAAAAGTCAGATTGAGAGAAACCGAATGAGAGCCAGACAAAGAATGGCAATCAGGAGGAAACTTGCTGGCACAAGCTGGGGAGCAGACGAAAGAATACTAAAGAAACTGTACACTGGAAGAGTGAGACCAGTTCTCGAGTATGGCATTGTGGCATGGACAACAGCAGCAAAGGCCAACTTTGACAAAATTAGCAAACTTCAAAACCAAGCCATGAGAGTTATAACAGGAGGCATGAAGTCAACGCCAATTGTAGAACTTGAAAAGATTACAAATCTGCAATCCATGACCGACAGAAGAGACTGCAGAGCCCAGCAGCAAGCAAGAAACTCAGAAGACTGACATACCATCCAATGCACCAGAGACTAAATAGATTTGGAACTGGGAAACTAAAGCGGAGAAACTTTGCAGAAATAACCAAAGCAAAGACGAATAAAGACTCTATAAACACATTAACAACAAAGCCCATCCCTACTGTACGCAAACCTACCTGGAAGCAGCATATATTTTCGAAGATGGTAGAAAATATACCAGGTATTGGAAACAAGAACAGCCAGACTGAAAAAGAAAGAAGAGACATAACCCTGAGGTACATAACGAAAAACTACCCAAGCATGGACTGGACCCATGCATACACCGACGGTTCTGTAACAAACACAACACAGAATGGAGGGGCTAGGGTATTCCTGAGTATACCAAATGGTAGAAAAATAACACTGTCAGTGGAAACTGGAATATACTCAAGCAATTTCAGAGCGGAGGCAGAGGCACTGAGGGCTGCAGCAGAAGCAATGCTGACAGGCAAAAGAAATGAAAGCCAGATAGTCCTGTTCACAGATGCCCTGGCCGTAGTCACAGCACTAAAAAGCCAGAAAAATACTGAACTTAATGATTTAAGAGCAGTACTCTGTCAACTATGCCAGCAGACCGCACCAAAAAGAGTAGTGGTACAGTGGGTTCCATCCCATTGTAACATCCAAGGCAACAAGGAGGCAGACAGACTGACAAAAGAAGGTGCAAGACTACCACAAACAGATTCTAGTGTGACCTACGAAGAGTCCAAAAGGCTTATTAGAGCCAGATACATGGCCAAATGAGAAACAGAACATACTCGCTACACAAAAAATGATGCCTATTACCAATTGAACAGAAGAGAGCAGGTCGTGGTCTTCAGACTCCGCACAGGCCACAACAGACTGAGGTACCACCTATTCAACAAACTGAAGATAGGTGGCACTGACGAATGCAGTTGTCGTACTGGAAAAATGACAGCTGAACATCTGCTGCAAAACTGCCCGAAATACGAGGACCAGAGAAAGCACATGTGGCCATCACCTGTGGCAACACTAGACAAGCTCTATGGCAGTGTCGACAGCCTTAAGATAACTGCTGCTTTTTTCGAAAAAATACAGGTTGATGTCTGACAGCGTTCGAAGAAGAAGAAGAAGAATCTAGGAGGACGTAGCATCAATAATATCAGATATGCTGATGATACAATGTTAATAGCAAAGAGTCCAGTACATCTGCAAAATTTAATGGATAAGATAAATAACACAAGTCAGCAATATGGGTTGGATATTAACATAACAAAAAGACTAAAGTTATGGTATTTGCAAAAAAGAAAGAAAGTCTAATAGCTTTCATCCACATAAATGGAGAAATTCTGGAACAAGTGTCAAGCTATGTATACTTTGGCCAACTCATTTTGGCTGATGGCAAATACGAAAGGGAGAATCATTAAAAGAATTGCAATGGGAAAAAAAAGATTTAATAGCATGAGAGATACACTTCTGCCAAAGCAGGTATCTCAGATCTTCAAAATGAGAATAATTAAAGGCTATGTGCATTCAGTTTTATTATATGAAGTAGAAACCTAGACCCTGACAAAGACAATGGAGAAGGGTATTGAGGTCTTTAACCTGCCGAAGACGGATGTGCCGGACCAAAAGGTGCAAATATCGTAGTCAAGCTGTAAACTAGCGACACAATGCATTCCATTCTCTTGACTACATCCTGCTACTAGCAAAGCACCGTTCAGGCTTGGTAGAGGGAGATTGTGAACACAGAAGAAGAAGAAGAAGAGGCTTTTAAAATGTGGGTTTTCAGAAGACTTGGAAGAGTTTCTTAGAAAGATAGGAAAACCAATAGTGAGGTTCTGGAACAACTCCAGGTGGAACAGATACTTCTAAAATAAATACTGGATTACTGGACAACCCATTCTTCAGCGGAGGTTTCACCGTTGCGGGTCCCAACTTCTCTACCAACGGTCTCTGTCTTGTGCCACCGTGGACCAGTGGATAATGAGTTGTCCATCTGTGGCGTCCTAAATGTTGTTGCGGGATGTTAGGGAGTCGGATCAACGTGTTGGTGGTCGTTTCTTATCTCTAGGATGCCTTATTGCTGTCGCTGTGCTCCAACGATCGTCTGTTCTTTGCAGTAAGGGGGCCCCCCAAGCAATGTTGCATCTTGTCTGCATAAATAACTGCATCTTCCATCATGGACAATTGACGTACGTCCAAGTTGTGAAGACCTTTTGTGCGCTGGCTATGAAGAGTGAGGTGGACAATGCATCTCTTGAGGGAGGCTTAGGTCACTCTGAGTTTGGACTCCATCTCTTTCGTGAGTGTCCATGTTTCCGCGGCATAGCATATTGCAGATAGTACTGTGAAGTTGAATAGAGAGGTACGCAGGCTCTGGTCGTGCATCTTGTCCAGTACCGGCTTTATTGAAGAGAAAGCCGTCCAACCTGCGGAATACCGTCTTGTCAACTTTGGGCTCAAGTTGTTCTGCAAGTTTAGCATGCATCCAAGGTAGAAGTACTCGTCCACGCCATCCAATTTCTCTCCATCTAGGAAGACTGGGTCATGGGAAGCAGATCGATTTTGCATGACTTTTGTCTTGGATGTGCTTACTTCGAGTCCCGCTTTCTTTCCCTCTTGGTGGAGCACTGCTAGCATTTCATTGGCGTATGTGGCTGCCTTCGTGATAAGTACTAGATCATCTGCAAAGTGAAGTTGATTTAACAGCCTGCCATTTATGTTGAAGTTTAGGTATCCCTGTCGCACTGGCTGATGATGGATTCCAGGCATGCGGAAAAAAGGGTAGGTGAGATGGGGGTCGCCTTCACGCTTTGTATGGGTACTACTACTGGTCTTTCGATGGTTTGGAAGGTAGTTGTGCAATCGGTATAGCAGTCAGCAAGGATTCTTGTGTATCCTGGATCACCTCCTTGATCTTTTAGAGATTGCCAGAAAATACAAAGCAGAAAAATAAAATATTTTAGTCATGTTAAGCGCCATGACAGTCTGCTAAACATTATTTTGGAGGGAGGAGTAGGGGGGCAAGAGAGGCAAAGGGCGACAACGGCACAGATGGACAGACAACATCAGGATTTGGTTGGGACAAAGTTTGACTGTGTTTACCAACTTGGCAGACAGAGACAGCTAAGGATGCATTAATTACTGTCAACCTCTGTAACGGAGACAGGCCTTGATGATGATGATGAACAGAGTTAACGAATCCCTTTGACAACGATGAAATGTCGGATATCCTGTGTATAGTGCTGTCTGTGTTTGGTTAACATTAAATGGCTTAATATACACATGTGTGTTTCATCATGAGAGCCTAGTTGGGGTATGTAAACATTTGTGTTACATTTCTACACACAGAAGCCACAAATAAATGTCTGACTTTACTTAGCTAAAATTCCGCCCATTATTTCATCCATCACAAAGGAATAAATGTCAAACAGTGTTATACATTATGGTAGAGATAACTGTAAAAAACCATGACTGACATGGCAGATGTTGAAGATCAGAGGGACATACAGAATTTGCATGTGTTAGTCAAAGACATATGCTCTTTCATTATCCTGGCACACATTGATATTAATAGTTTCTGGGGCTTTCGCGGTAAAAAAAGCAAGCTACTCATTGATATGCAGCACCTTGATGGAGCTAAGTGGTATAAAAGACGGATGGTTGGCCATGATACACTGGCTAGAAAATACTTGCAAGTAGTATGCCACCCTGGTTATAGCGGGTCATAGCAAACGTCTTGTCAAGCTCTACCGCAAACTGTTGGAGTAGTCTGACCCTAAATTGCCCAGGTTCAGACTGAAGTAATTGAAGCCAGATTTAGAAATAAGTAATTTATGCTAGATTTAGACATAAATAATTTAAGCCAGATTTAAGTATAGGCCTAAGTAATTGAAGCCAGATTTAGAAATAAGTAATTTATGCTAGATTTAGACATAAATAATTTAAGCCAGATTTAAGTATAGGCCTAAGTAATTGAAGCCAGATTTAGAAATAAGTCATTTATGCTAGATTTAGACATTAATAATTTAAGCCAGATTTAAGCATAGGCCTAAGTAATTGAAGCCAGATTTAAACATAAGTAATTGAGGACTGCTTTTACAAATGAGTTATACAAGATAGCAAATTTCAGCTTCTCTTGACACTTCACAGTGAAACTGGACAAATAAAGTAAAGTCAGTTAATGCCAAAAAATATGGAACATGAAAACAATTCAGTGATATGCAAACTGTACTTAAAAAAACACCATTATTGTGTGCGAGAGTAGCAATAAAATGATAATATAATTTAACACTTCATTCAATACAATTTTACTTTATTATGTTCACTTGCAGTAAACTCTTAATTATCCGGCTAAATGGGATGAAAGTAGATAAAAGAGTAGAAATACTGAAAAATAAATAATATAGAAAAACCAATGTAAAAATAAAAAGAGTCAACAAAATGTGGAACAACGTGGACGTCATGTAAAATTATTGTTCACAGAACATGTGCCAGAATGGACAGGGCAGTAGCACTAAAACAGAAGCAAACACTGTGCAATAGTTATTTTCATCGCTAAGAATCTGAATATTCCAATGGTGACAAAAAGGCAAAATATCAACAGTATATTTGTACAAAATCTCTGTTATCAGAGTGAGACATGGCTCCTAATCAAAGCACACGAATGAAAGATCTCAACATGTGCATTGTTTGCAAACAGAGGTCAGGGTCACTAGAAAAGACAGATTGAGAAATGAAGATGTACACAATTATAAGTGAAAACAATGCCATGGCATATATATATATATCCATGACAAAATAATATGGTTTGACAAAGCATCTCAAAAGCTCTCTACTGCATGAGTCTGTGACACCAAATACAAAGATTTTCTATGCAGGAACAAGATTAAGAAATAGATGGAATGACTGTGCCCCAACAAATTGCAGAGGTTTGGAATGAATATAGCAATGACCACATAGATGATGTATACAAAAAAGACTGCTCTAATCATATAAGTGCACAGATGAGAAAATGAAACGACTGAGTTTACAAAACAGAGAGGCTAGTATGAAAAGGTTTGAAAATATCACACAAAAATTAAAAGAATTTGGTTAGTGCCTGTTGCATTGCCCTGCATAGATAGTGCTTCCTATCATCCTTTTATATATATAAAACACACGCCATGCCACGCCACGCCACACACATATAACGGGAGGTAGAGAAATCCATGACCTTGAAATATTTTTATAACTCAGCTAAAAATTACTCCATTGTAAATTTTGGTGAGGATGGTAAATAAATGTTTACCTACATTTTTGCTAATTCAGTTTCTGTACTGATAGGTTTGCTTTTAAGACCACCATTAAAATGGGATATGTAGTCTACGTAGAGTATCAAGACAGAACATCTAATGATGCCTGTGGGGAGATATGGTCAAACTATGAGACAGAAATAACAGCATTGGAAGTAGCTCTGTACCACTTGAGGATTGTGTTTGATGCTTTCCCATCAAAAGACAGAAGCATCGTAATCTTTACAGACTCATTATCTGCCCTTAAACTCTGGAAGATGGTAGTCATTGTAGGCCTGAACGTATTTAAATATCCTTCGATGCCAACCAACCTATCACATTCCATGAAGTCAAAATAGTTATGCAATAGATCCCTGGTCACTCAAATACACCTGGCAGGGGACGGTGTGGCCTAGTGGTTAAGTGGCACGGCTCACAACCAGAAGGTGCTGGGTTCGTTCCCCATCACAGCACCGGCCGTTACCCCGGGGAAGCAAACCCTTAGAAAATGCAGGAGGAAGCAGACCCTTACATAAAATGTATGCTGAAGTCGGATGCACTGGGCCGATAGGCGCAAAATAAAAACCACAGTGCAACGCACACCCGCCTTGGGGAATAGAGAAATAAGGCGAACACAAAATAAAAAAAAAAAAAAAATACACCTGGCAATGACAAGGCAGACTGGCTAAGAAGGGATCAAGTCAACACACACCAACAACCCTGCAGACAGTCAAACAATTAATGAAAACTTTGAACAAAGAGGCCTGGCTGAATTGATGGACAACGAGGAAAACTGGGAACAAAATCTACAGACATTTGGCCATTCCCAATCCTAAAGACAACATCATTCTCTTGAAAACGAAAGATCAAAGCATCTTTTTTAGACTTCACAGTCAACACATACAACTTAATAGTCACTTGAACAGAATCCAACCAGAACATATTCCAGAGAGCCGGTAGTGCAAACATCCCTATGACACTGTTGAGCACCATCCTTTTGAATGCATGGCGCTTGCCGGTGTTAGGAAAGAGCTTCTTCCTCCGAGGCCAGACAAATGGATCACTTTGTACAGTACTAAAGAACAGTTCACAAACACTTGCAGATACCACTATATGTCATTGGGCCAAAGGGCAGGGGCCCACAGGCCACTGGATCAATAACCAACTAATTTTAGTTTGTGCTCAAAATGTCAGCAGCCAGGTGCAACATATACGCTAAGTCACATATGCCTTTTTTAAACTGATGCCTTATTTGCATGCTGTTCTCTAGCTCCTCAAAAGCCTTTTTTTTATCTTCTCTCTCAGGTCATCCATGTCACTAATTTGTTTTGGTAGACATTTTCCTGCAAATAGCCCCAAATATCAGTCACCAAATTGCATAATAATTGGGTTACTTTTGGTAGAGTTTGACAATAATATTTTAAAGGTCAAGGATTTCTCGATCTCATCCTGTGTGTGTGTGTGTGCGTACGTGTATATATATATATATATATATATTTACATATATATATATTTATATATATATATATATACATATATATATATATATATATATATATATATATATATATCTATGATATCCTACAGATATGCATTACTTGGCATCCATGATACATTCTGTGAAATAGGATGCTAGATGATTTGAACGTTGTGCAAACATCCAACTACTAAAGTTATATGGGATCTGTAGTGTATTGTATTGACTAAATAGCCAAGATACTGTACACATTCAGTACTGTATTACAGCTGCACTGTTAAATGGCAAATAAAAATGTACTTATAAGTAGGGAAAGTTCACATTAAATCAACGATAGAAAGTACAGTACAGATAGAGCAGTAGCAAAGGTGGTTATTATGACTATCAAGACATATGTACTGTACTATAGGTTATTTTTTGTACAGTATCATTATACTCTGGACATTGCAATCACTTTGTATAGTATCATTATACTCTGGACATTGCATTCACTTTGTATAGTATACAAGAGACATGAGGTAGATGCATTGTGTGTGGGAAGCTGTTGCCTTTGTAACGCTTTGTTAAGTATGCTACGTCCCATTCTCTGATTAGGATTTCTGAACTTTATTATAACCATATGGAATCGTGGATGGTTATGTGGTGTGATGGACATTAAATGGACATTATGCCGGTGTTAACTGTGTGTGTGTATGTATGTATGTAGATAGAGACTGATAAAGAGATAGTGAGAGAGATGTAAATAGAAAAATGAAATACATGAGACAGTGATAGATGTGTTGGGTTGAAAGGGACAGATATTGCAGCATTGCTGTAAACTACAACACAATGTCACAGATGTTTCAGGATGAACACTGAAAAAGAAGAAGACAAAATTAAATACAAAACACAATCAAAGAATCAGTCAGTCACTGTCAAAGAATCAAACAATGACTAGACCAGACCAACAAGTACACTATAACTCAACAGTGCTAATCCTGGTCTGCTGTCTCATAATTAAGAAAAATGACATAAGAGTTATGTAGTTTATGAGCAATGCACTTCACCAAAACCCTAGCAAAAAAGAAATAAGACAAAAAATTGGATAAATATTTTCTTAAAGGTTTCTATTCTGAGAGGAACCAACCAACCTTTTAAAACTAAAATATACATACTCAACAGCTAAAAATAGATTTTTTAGAAACATCATTGTGTTGGGTTCCAGCTTTTTCTGAGGAAGGGTGAAGAGTTCCATTCTAAATGTAAATTAAGTACCTATTTACAACTAGGTTGACTGTAGCATATTAAACTGCAAACCTGTTAGTTCGTCACCGGATAATCAAAAGTGAACTGCATATTTGAACACAGCATTAAACACAGCTATATGTACGCATGTGATAGAGGTGCAGACTTATCGTGCCAGCCTGACAGCTTTTCATTCACATCACAATGATAAAGATGCTTACATCTTCTACAAACAATCTCACAACCTGTAACAACGTTTTAGCTAACATACACAACCAGAATAAGTAGGTCATCAACAGTTTTCATGACAAATTTGTCTGGGGAAACTCTCCATAGAAGAGTACCACATCCAGACTGAGCATTTCCCTGATGGCATCTTTCAGGGCAACACTTCATCCAGTCTGAGTCCATCCTTCACGTAGTGTCCGAGCTCTGGTTATTGATTTACATTTTGACTTCCATGGTTCTTCATCAAGATATCTTAAGTTAGTATCTCTTTCGCCTTCTCTTGCTGTCCATAGGATGGTGGACCTTGTAATGAGTAATCCCCGTAACTAAATTGAACAATTTTACATCTTTAAATTTGTAACTTTAGTGCAGCAATTCTCAACTGGTGTCCATCAATTTTCCAAAGTGTGCTGGGACATTTGGCAGATTTTAAATACCTCATTAGGGGACGGCGTGGCCTAGTGGTTAAGTGGCATGGCTCACAACCGGAAGGTGCTGGGTTTGATCCCCATCACAGCACCGGCCGTTACCCCGGGGAAGCAAATCCTTAGAAAATGCAGGAAACATACATGCAGGAGGAAGCAGACCCTTACATAAAATGCATGCTGAAGTCGGATGCACTGGGCCGACAGGCGCAAAATAAAAACCACAGTGCAACGCACACCGCCTTGGGGATAAGAGAAATAAGGCGAACGCAAAAAAAATAAAAAACCAACAAAAAAAATTTAAAAAATACCTCATTAAAATAAAGCATTTATTACTAATCAATACAGAATATTATTATTTTTCATTATTACAACATCAATCAAGTGAGGAGCAGAGGAGCCATCTTCAGCCAGCATTGAGCCTTGAAGTGAAAGGTTGAGAATCAATGCTCTATTTCACAATGGCCGTCAAAACTACTTTCAATAACTAAGAAATAAGAAAGTGCATTTTTGATTATTTAAAAAATGGACACACAGACACTCGGGATTAGAAAAATATATACACATTATTTGTAATAATAAAACTTGCTAGGACAGAAACCCGTACAAAAGCCTTCATGACCTTAGACTGAAGCAAATAAAAACAGATAAAAGTTGCCAAGTATAGTTTTTAACTGCTTGTTAACTTATAATTTTCACATAGTGAAGTTTGAGAATGACCTTTATTGTGATATATAAACTATGTCATCTGCCCATTTATATCCTTAGATGACATAATGAGATGCTATATTAGTTTCTGTGCCATTTGTGTGGTCATTATTATATTCAGTCTATACTGTTGATTCATCAGTTTCATGATCAGTCTATACTGTCGATTCATCAGTTTCGTGATCAGTCTATACTGTCGATTCATCAGTTTCGTGATCAGTCTATACTGTCGATTCATCAGTTTCGTGATCAGTCTATACTGTCGACTCATCCGATTCATGATCAGTCTATACTGTCGATTCATCAGTTTCATGATCAGTCTACACTGTCGATTCATCAGTTTCATGATCAGTCTATACTGCCGATTCATCAGATTCATGATCAGTCTATACTGTCGATTCATCAGTTTCGTGATCAGTCTATACTGTCGACTTATCAGATTCATGATCAGTCTATACTGCCGATTCATCAGTTTCGTGATCAGTCTATACTGTCGATTCATCAGTTTCATGATCAGTCTATACTGCCGATTCATCAGATTCATGATCAGTCTATACTGTCGATTCATCAGTTTCATGATCAGTCTATACTGCCGATTCATCAGATTCATGATCAGTCTATACTGTCGATTCATCAGTTTCGTGATCAGTCTATACTGTCGACTCATCAGATTCATGATCAGTCTATACTGTCGATTCATCAGTTTCATGATCTTCTTTAGGATCTGTTGCAATGCTCTCCAGTGACATAGGTTCTTGTGCCTGCTATTGTCATATTTTAAAACCAGAAATCTTCAATATTTTTGGTCCCACGCACTTGTTTCATTATATGTTCTCTTTTATGAAGCTCTTTTTTTTGGTTTTATATTTGTACATATATATTTATTTTGAATCAGTTCAGGTGTCATCTCCACATTGAAGGTTGGCTGCCATGGATCTTCAATTTCCTATGTCTCTTGCCTTGATGGTACAATCTGTCTATCTTGATGCTAACTTCTACTTAGTGTTACTTATCTCTGTAAAATTTGTCCTCCACCTTTCTTTCACCAGGTGTCATGTCAAGTATGTTCTCCACCTTTCTTTCACCAAGGCATCAGGTCAAATATGTTCTCCACCTTTCTTTTACCAAGGTATCAGGTCAAATATGTTCTCCACCTTTCTTTTACCAAGGTATCAGGTCAAGTATGTTCTCCACCTTTCTTTTACCAAGGCATCAGGTCAAATATGTTCTCCACCTTTCTTTTACCAAGGTATCAGGTCAAGTATGTTCTCCACCTTTCTTTTACCAAGGTATCAGGTCAAGTATGTTCTCCACCTTTCTTTTACCAAGGTATCAGGTCAAGTATGTTCTCCACCTTTCTTTCACCAAGGTATCATGTCAAATATGTTCTCCACCTTTCTTTCACCAAGGCATCAGGTCAAATATGTTCTCCCCCTTTCTTTCACCAAGGTTTCATGTCAAGTATGTTCTCCACCTTTCTTTCACCAAGGTTTCATGTCAAGTATGTTCTCCACCTTTCTTTCCAGTATTGTTTTCAGCAAGGTGTCATCTTAAGTATGTTCTCCACCTTTCTTTCCAGTATTGTTTTCAGCAAGGTGTCATGTCAAGTATGTTCTCCACCTTTCTTTCCAGTATTGTTTTCAGCAAGGTGTCATGTCAAGTATGTTCTCCACCTTTCTTTCCAGTATTGTTTTCATCGAGGTGTCATGTCAAGTATGTCAAACCCTTTTTTTTCCAGTATTGTTTTCATCGAGGTGTCATGTCAAGTATGTCAAACCCTTTTTTTTCCAGTATTGTTTTCATCGAGGTGTCATGTCAAGTATGTCAAACCCTTTTTTTTCCAGTATTGTTTTCATCGAGGTGTCATGTCAAGTATGTCAAACCCTTTTTTTTCCAGTATTGTTTTCATCGAGGTGTCATGTCAAGTATGTCAAACCCTTTTTTTTCCAGTATTGTTTTCATCGAGGTGTCATGTCAAGTATGTCAAACCCTTTTTTTTCCAGTATTGTTTTCATCGAGGTGTCATGTCAAGTATGTCAAACCCTTTTTTTTCCAGTATTGTTTTCATCGAGGTGTCATGTCAAGTATGTCAAACCCTTTTTTTTCCAGTATTGTTTTCATCGAGGTGTCATGTCAAGTATGTCAAACCCTTTTTTTTCCAGTATTGTTTTCATCGAGGTGTCATGTCAAGTATGTCAAACCCTTTTTTTTCCAGTATTGTTTTCATCGAGGTGTCATGTCAAGTATGTCAAACCCTTTTTTTTTCAGTATTGTTTTCATCGAGGTGTCATGTCAAGTATGTCAAACCCTTTTTTTTCCAGTATTGTTTTCATCGAGGTGTCATGTCAAGTATGTCAAACCCTTTTTTTTCCAGTATTGTTTTCATCGAGGTGTCATGTCAAGTATGGCAAACCCTTTTTTTCCAGTATTGTTTTCATCGAGGTGTCATGTCAAGTATGTCAAACCCTTTTTTTTCCAGTATTGTTTTCATCGAGGTGTCATGTCAAGTATGTCAAACCCTTTTTTTTTCAGTATTGTTTTCATCGAGGTGTCATGTCAAGTATGTCAAACCCTTTATTTTCCAGTATTGTTTTCATCGAGGTGTCATGTCAAGTATGTCAAACCCTTTTTTTTCCAGTATTGTTTTCATCGAGGTGTCATGTCAAGTATGTCAAACCCTTTTTTTTTCAGTATTGTTTTCATCGAGGTGTCATGTCAAGTATGTCAAACCCTTTTTTTTCCAGTATTGTTTTCATCGAGGTGTCATGTCAAGTATGTCAAACCCTTTTTTTTCCAGTATTGTTTTCATCGAGGTGTCATGTCAAGTATGGCAAACCCTTTTTTTCCAGTATTGTTTTCATCGAGGTGTCATGTCAAGTATGTCAAACCCTTTTTTTTCCAGTATTGTTTTCATCGAGGTGTCATGTCAAGTATGTCAAACCCTTTTTTTTTCAGTATTGTTTTCATCGAGGTGTCATGTCAAGTATGTCAAACCCTTTATTTTCCAGTATTGTTTTCATCGAGGTGTCATGTCAAGTATGTCAAACCCTTTTTTTTCCAGTATTGTTTTCATCGAGGTGTCATGTCAAGTATGTCAAACCCTTTATTTTCCAGTATTGTTTTCATCGAGGTGTCATGTCAAGTATGTCAAACCCTTTTTTTTTCAGTATTGTTTTCATCGAGGTGTCATGTCAAGTATGTCAAACCCTTTATTTTCCAGTATTGTTTTCATCGAGGTGTCATGTCAAGTATGTCAAACCCTTTATTTTCCAGTATTGTTTTCATCGAGGTGTTATGTCTTTTTTTTGTGATGAAAATATCTTAACTGTTGTACTCATTCCTCCCTTCGTTCATCAATTCTCTTTGTATCCCTAAATCTCCAAGACTTCCATATTAGTTTTCTGTCCAGGAGATCCGCTGCATTCTTCTATATACTTACATTTCAAAGACATTCATTCTTTTCTCCAATTGATTGATCTTTGTCCATGGCTCTACCCCAAATGGCAGAGATGAGTATACATAACACCTAATCACTTTTATTTTTAATTTGTGATTGACTTGTCTGGATGTCAAAATATGAGACTCCTGTTGATGAACACAGAATAACTATCTCTGTTCTCTTTCTATTTTCCATTTCACTTCATCAATTTTCTGTTATGATATTTCCAAGCTCCAGTATTTCATTGCCTATTTGTATTTGTAGAACAGATTTCGAGTCTACTTTGCTATCTTAGTTTTCATTTTTTCAATGTAACTATCCAATCGATACACATGACTTTTGTTCCTTACTTGAATCACCAATTCCAGTAGTACTTGTTTGCTTTCAGCCAGCACAACTGTGTCCTCTGCATCTCTAAGAATATTAACTAATACTGCACGGTAATATGTCCTTAACCTTTTCTCTATCTGTCAAAGAATGTGTTTTGTGTAAATGTTAAACAGACCAGGGGACAATACATCCTGGTTACACGCCTCTTTTGACATCTATAAATAGTGAGTAAAGCATGCCAGATCTTAGTCAGTGGCAGTTTGCTTTTACTAAAGAATTACTTCTCTTGTCCAGCTAACTTCAAATTGCTCATCCTGAACTTTGTTGTTGACTCTCTATCTAATTCTCTCTTGAATAATTTTGAGCTGTATTTTAATAATGTGGTTCATCATGTCGATTCATTTTAAAATCTGAGCATTGGTTTGAGGTTTATTTTCAGTTGTTTTACAAATTTAAAAACAATAGAAAATCTTGATGGATTTTAAAACTGAAAGAAAATAGATTTGTAAAAATATACATAACTAATTACTTAACAGACTAAACTGAAGCATAATTCCTCCCTGGTTGATGACCTCTGGTCTAAATCATTTCATTCTCCGTCTGTCAATATATACTATGGATGTCCCTGTGCCAATTTTCTGTTAATTTCTCCCCCTCTTCAAGTGACTGCTATTAACAATTTCACACGGTTTTATCATTTATTCCGTTGACTTTATTATAATGCATGTCTAAAAACAGATAGCAGAGAACTGATATGAATTTACCATTGATAATTTATTTCTTGGATAACATTGGCGTTTCTGGACAGAATGGTGATAACTGGTATATCATTATTTATTTTTATATTCCTAGCTACAATCTCTCTATCCATCCTGCGTCATTTGCGAACATACTTAAAGTGATAGTAATAACTATATTGATCTAAGTAAACTTTTGTGGTGCAGCATGACATTTAGTAACATTGAGTGAACATAAGGTAACAGAATCAATCCTTACAGACAACCACACTAATCTTCAGAATAGTTTAATAGTGATGATAATATTAACAAATGAACATATATATTCAAAGCTTGCTATCAGCATGAGGTCTACAAACTGGCCAGTGCAGATTTAGATATCATCCGCACAACAAATTTAAAATCAGACTCACAAACAAGCGGGGAGGACAAACAGTGGAAAATACGTACTCTATAAGGCTATCAGCACCGATATTGGAGCAGAATGTCAACATGCCCCTCTCCAGCCTTTTGATGGCGACTAAACTGTATGCTGACAAGATAAGCATGAGATGAGGTGTTGTTTGAGAGATAAACGTTATGGTGATGAGAGCAGCCTAGAGACATACCACTAATTCTATAAAGGAAATTAAATGTTATTTGAGAGATAACATTTATGGTTTGAGAGCAGCCTGAAATAGAAATCAGTTTTATAAAGGAAATAGATGTGGTTATTTGAGAGATAAATTGTATGGTGATGGGAGCAGTCTAGAAACAAAACACTTAATTTTTACAGGAAATAGCTATGACTACTAGAATATAATGAATAAGAGAGCTAATCTCAAATATCTTTTTCTGAAGTGCCAATTTTTTTTGATGAAATATATGTTGTGTGAGATTTTACAGCCAGACAGTAATATCTTTGACTTTTGACATGACTTATCTGCTTTTGAATGGGGCATAACATCGTCAAAATGTTTAGAAATTACCCAACATCAGCTTCTGGCAAATTGTTTTTGATTAACGTTAACGTTCTCTCTTTGGTTGTCACCTGTAAGACAGCAAGGGATTTCAAGTGAGTTTTCCTTCTCCTAGTTGAATTTCTAACTATGTTTTATAATCTTCATCTACCCATAGCATTCTTGTTTTAGAGTGGCATTGGCTCACACTTTAGTCCTTCTGTCATTAGTAGGAACAGTCTGACATGCAAATGGGCTTCTGCTGTCAGAGGCTATGTATTGCACATCCTTTGGAAAGATCTACTTAGAATTAGATTATTCATAAGCAAACTTCTTCTATTTAGTTTCTCCTCTTCTCTTGTACCTCTGGGAGTGGGGAGGTCCTTTTCTATATACTTGAAACTGAATGTGCATACAAACATGTGAATGGCCTGTTGTATTTGTCTTGATGGAGGGTCCACCTTCTTTTGGCCTTAACACCGGCTACTAATGGGAAGGAATTTCATTACCCTTAGCAAAAAACTGGTGAATCTATGACTTTCAAACACCGGATAGCTAATCGTAAACATCTTTTTTAGATACTTTGTCAATGACTGACAAAGTAATCAATGACCATCACACTGTTGCCATCTTTAAAGGCTGCACATACCACCCACCCCTTCACATGATCCGAAGTCGTTGTTGATATGCTGTTCCTGATGTTAATTTTGGCTTCTACAGTTCTTTGCCTAGTTGTCTTTTTCTGAAGCAGTTTATCAGCTGGCCATTTCCTCTTCCAGCATAGCATCAAGTTCATCAGTCAACCCTTGCAACATGCTGTCAATATCACTCAGTACATTACCAGGCATTCCTCTTCTGAAACAGAAACAAGATATCAAATAGTAACGGATTGACCAATGTACTTAAACATTCAATGTCAAACAGAAACAAGATATCAAATGGTAATGGATTAACCTGTACTTAAACATTCAATATCATTTTGACCTTGTTGTTTTTTGAATGCTACAGTAAACATCCCTGGAGTGGTAGCCAGGCTGAAAAGAAAAGGCCACTGTAACCTGCAGCTTATTTGATGCATAATCCTTTCATAGATATACCACCTTCTGCTTGACCTGCCCTTATAGTTCCTACAGGCTGAGATATCCAGCTCCATGCCCACCCCTTCTTAGCCGCCTCTTGTGACATGCCTGGCATGTTACAGTTTTTTTGCTCCCTGTTTGACCCTGGGACACTCAGAAGGAAGCCTGCATACAATCAATTACAGTGCCTTTTCACATAATGAAATTCCCAATCTTCTTTAGTTGCTTTTTAAAACCTGCTAGGAAGGCTATTTTTGTCTTTTGTTCATCCTGATAAATGATATGATTATTCTGTCGTATCCTCATAAAGTGAGGGTCTGTTATGTAACTTACTGGCATAAGTACCCAGCAGTGCTTTGGATAATTATGAAAGTTGTTAATTTTTAAAACTCTCTTTCCACGCTCCTCTTCTTCCTCACATC
Organism: Ariolimax columbianus; assembly: GCA_036924085.1. Classification (NCBI taxonomy): domain Eukaryota; kingdom Metazoa; phylum Mollusca; class Gastropoda; order Stylommatophora; family Arionidae; genus Ariolimax; species Ariolimax columbianus. The sequence continues at coordinate 18,230,440 of JAVGWX010000002.1, forward strand.
ACCATTGCATTTCCTCTCCGTCCTTCAACCTGGTGTTCTCGCCTACATTCAACCCACCCATCTCCTCTCTCCTTCGTTTTCAACCCCACCATCCAGTACACCCCTCCCCCTATCAACTGTCTATAACCTATCCCATCACACCGCCAAACCCTTCCTCCTTCAACCCACCAACCCCCCTTAGCATATGCATGGCTCCCTACTTCAACTGGGTCATGGCATCACAGCTCATGTTTATCAATGCTGTCTTTGTAAATATTTCAAAAAATAAAATCTAATTTTTAGACAATAGTCTCATTATGCATGAATTGCATTTTTCCCTTGCACCTTTCCTCTCCTTCAAATTCTCACTGCACTTACTACCCGAAGGTGCTGGATTCAATCTCCAATCACAGCACCGGTCCTTATCCTGGGGAAGCAAACCCTTACAAAATGCAGAAGGAAGTAGACCCTTACATAAAATACATGCCAAAGTCGGTTGCACTGGGCTGAAAGGCGCAAAATAAAAACATAGTGCAACACACATCGTCTTGAGGAAAAGAGAAATAAGGTGAACGCATAACAACAAAAAACTGCGGATAGTGGTTAGGTTTCCAAATGTTATATAGTCAGTAAAGGTTCTATGGGTCCTAAAACATAACTGCAAAATTTGGTTCAGATCAGTGGAATAGTTTAGAATTGTATATGGAACAAACAAACAAACAAAAAGACTTTTAGTTTTATATATAGGTAAGTTAAAGAATTAAGCCTCACTCTGTAGCTAAAGTGGGCTCTGGCTGTTGTTTTGCTATCTCTGATGCTGGCAATGGTGATGACTTAGCTCTTGGCCTGGATATTTTAGGCATCAATGCAGGCTTCTTGTTCAGAACTGGAGGCTGCACAGTGCCTGTCAAATAAAAATACACATGTCAACTATTGTTAGATTTTATAAGAAAATCAGACTTGTGGTAAAACTACGAGAACAATGAATACAAATTAGGAAGATAAATTAGAGATGAATAAGATGGGCCTAAAGAAGAAAGTCAAACAATACACTGATATGTGATTGACTGGAACCAACAAAGGAAGTATGGAGTGGGGAGATATATTTCTTTTAAGCTGTGTGCACGCATCAGCACACTACTGCGAAATTGTCATATGCCATGTGCAGTTGCACAAGTAAAATGTAATGTTATTAATAGTTTTAACAACTTTTCAGCTTCTTTTGATACTGGGAAGCAAAGAATAGTATAACTGTAACCTTCCAGGCAAAGAGATGACTAAGCAGACTATCCCAATCCTGTAGACACCGCAAGTCATAAGAAAAGAAGACATCTACACTCCTTGTGGGAAAAGTAGTGATTAAGTGTTGGTGTGTGATCAAGTGAAGTGATTTTGTGTAGTTATCAAGTTTAGTGATTATGTGTAATTATAAATTGTAGTGATTAAGTTTAGTGATTAAATGTAGTGATTAAATAAAGTGATTAAGTGTATGTAGTGATCAAATGAAGTTGCCATGAACACTTTTCAGTTCCCTGTGGGATACAGATCTTCAACAAATAGATGCCACGTCTTTTCTGTCTTGTGCTAACAGTTTCATGTTTCTTAACATCTGTACAACATCTGCAATGCAGATTCCTCATGGCTTTCTGTGTGCCACTTCTTTAGTCTTCTTGATAGAACACCCATAGAGCAGCATCAAACTGCTAGGCATTTTATATTTATTCCTTAGCAAAGGAAGAGCCAAGAAGAAAACAACAATGACTGTATACTGTGATACTTCTGTACCCATCTTGACTTACAGATATGAGAAATAGAAAACGATCACAATACACAAAACCAGCTACAACCATCATAAATGAACTTAGGAAAGGCAGTCCAAGCAATGAAAAGAGCATGAGGTCCTTAATTACACAATCCATTATGATCGTGAAACTCAGTCCACTAGACTTGAAACAGTTCTCAGAATCAAGTGGAAACTCAGTCCTTCAGAATCAAGTGGAAACTCAGTCCTTCAGAATCAAGTGGTTTTTCAGAAATGGTAGTTTGGTCATGTCAGCAGAATGATAGAAAACTAGCTTCCATGATAATGATAGAAAACCAAGAGACAGAGATCAAAATCCCCACATGGTCCAAAAGACTGGGATACAGATTCCAACCAAGAGTCAGGGATCCAGATTCCAACCAAGAGTCAGTGATCCAGATTTCAACCAAGAGCCAGGGATCCAGACAACCTAGAGTCCATTCCTGTGAAACATAAAGCCTTCTCTTAGAGGCTGAAGACAAGATTAGAATCAGAAAAGGAGCAAGATAACAGATAGAACAGTCTGGTGTTCTCTCTGGGAAACCCTCACACCCCTGGGTCAATGTTGTTGTTGTTATGAATCTAGCAACACTTAGGCTCTTGACCTTCAGCCCAATATAATGTCATGGTATCTACAAGTATGTGTTAGTTGTTGTTAAGTTCCATAGAACATTTCCTTTCTTTAACTAGCCTCTGAGAAAGAAGTGTATTCCTAACATTGGTGAGCATTGGGTACTCAAAGAGATGAGTTTTGTATGGATGTGTACATACCTGACACTTTCAAGGGGTGTGCTGTGGGTGGATTTTGTTCAAGTGTAGGCAAAGAGTGACTAAGTAAGGAAGTAATAAACCCCTGCTTGGGGACGGCGTGGGCTAGTGGATTAGTGACACGGCTCATAACCAGAAGGTGCTGGGTTCAATCCCCATCACAGCACCGGCCGTTACCCTGAGGAAGCAAACCCTTACAAAATGCAGGAGAAAGCAGACCCTTACATAAAATACATGCTGAAGTCAGATACATTGGGCCGACAGGCGCAAAATAAAAACCACAGTGCAACGCACACTGCCTTGCTTGGAGAATAGAGAAATAAGGCGAACGCAAAGAAGGGAAAAAAAAACAAAAAAAAACAACAAAAAAACAAAACAAAACAATCCCTGCTCTACCTGAAGATGATGAAGGGTGAGAAAGCTGACGATGATATCTTTGCTGCTGGTACTGCAACTCAGAGGAACACATAGTGTTTTTAGATGACTCATTCACAGATGAATTGCTGGTTTGAGAATATGAAGCAGACAATGAAGATGATGCCGATGAGTTTGAATATCCAGACCCAGTTTGATGAGGGTCATTGTCAAACATATTTGGGGATGGGTCCGTAGGTCTTTGCCCATTTCCAAGGGCAGTGGATTGAGGTACAGGTTTTATGTTAACAATTCTTTGTTTTATCGTTCCCACATTTTCATTAGCAAACGGAAGTGTGTTTGAGTCTATACTGGAGGAGGAACAGTTTGACTCAAAGCTTGTAGTTGATTCACTTCGTTTATCTTTGCTGATCGTGTGCATGGGAGCAAGTTCAGGAGCAAGTAATGCATCACTTACAGGGGATGAACTGTTTGATAAAGATGACTGTTTCCTATGGCGGGCTGCTATAAGAGGTTCAGGCAATGTCTTTGCGGATGGAACAACGACACAAGTCTGCATGTTGTGCCCCTGATTCAGGCTTTTCTTTGCAATTTCTGGTTGTAATCCAGAGACAGGGGAAAAATGTATATTGCCTGTTGTACTGGATCGAGGTTTGTGGCCATAATCTCTCTGGTGTTGTAAGCCAAACTCTAGCTTTCCTCTGGCCCTTGATGTTGGAATCCCATAGTTGTGTATTTTTGGTGTGATGATATCCATGGCAATGGGAGGAGGTGGAGGAGGGAAGTCATCACTGTCTGTTGATGCATTATCTGGAAACTGGTCTTCATCCTGTGTTTTCTTCCCAAACCTTTCGGACAGGCTTTTTACGCAGCTGGCAAATGCTTGAACCTGGGGCTGCTGGAGATGTCCTGGCAAGGTCGATGATGAATTTGAGCCAATATGATGTGGCACACTTGTTTGAGCCTTTTGTTGTGATGTGCTCATGGATTCAGAAGTGGACATAATGTGGTGTTTGGGCGAGGATTGAGGTGTGGGTAGAATGTGAGCCTTATTTGAGGTTTGAGATGTGGCCAGAATATGAGACTTGTTTGAGACTTGAGATGATGGCACAATGTGGACTTTGTTTGAAGCTTGAGTTGTTGGTACAATGTGGACTTTGTGTGATGCTTGGATTGTTGTCCCCACATGGGATTTGTGTGAGACTTGAGACAAGAGTTGATGATGTGCAAGCTGCTGTTGCTGGTTAGGAACAATGGCTACCATTGCTGCAAGAAGTGACTTAGTAAGAAGTGGAGACTTTGGTTGCATGTGTTGTTGATTAGTTGCTTGAGGTACACAGAACAATGGCATATGCTGAGTTCCGTGTGATGGAGTAGGAGAGCGTGGGTTCAAGCCAGATGTTGGTAAAATAACCACCTTGTGTGGCACTCCCTTAGGAGATTTGGGCTTCTGAGAAACCAGAGAGCTGAGTGAGTGTTGTTGTTGCTGCTGTGTCTGAAGATGTTCATTGTGCAGCTGAATTTTGTTGGTCATGGATGGAGACATAAGCTTTTGCGGTTTCTGCATCACTGGAGGAGGTTGCTGCTTTGGGGTTATGATGGTTGCTGTCTGTTTGTGAACAGCTGCAGACACAGATAAAACAGGTGGAACAACAGGGGTCTTGACTGGAGAATTTGGTGAGCTTTCAGAAAAGAACTCAGATCGAATAGAATCAGTACGTATGGGGGGAAGTGGAGGTATCTTCTTTTCCACTTTCCCCGTAGGTGAAGGGCTGACTTGCCCGAAAACAGATGAATCATTAGCAGCGCTGATATGTAGTGGTCCGGCCATACCGCCAAGAAATGAGGGAGATGGCTTCGGCATCAATGAAGGTTTAGGTGACTTTGGAGAAGGGGAGATTTGAGGCATATCATAGATATGCTGCCCTGTGTCCACTCTCAAAGTCATGTGGCTATTATTGTTTGTGCTAGATTTGTGGGTGGAATGGTTTAACCCAGCTTTCTTGCCATCAGCATTAACTTCGTGCTCATGTTTCTCTGCCTCAGGCTTGCTCTGAACATTATCCATGATGCTGCATTCTGTAATAGTATAACCACTGCTTTCAGCATCAAAACTTCTTGAGCCAGACTTCTCTAAATACACATCAGAATCTGAGGGTCGTCCAGGAGAACCCTGGAATGAATGATACATAAGCTGCTGCCCATTTGTAGCATCTCTCCTATCATCAGATGTGTTTGATTTCATGTTCTTTTTCACTTGTACGGCAACGATATCAGGCTGCAAGCTACTCCCTGCAGAGCTATGGTGATATGGCATTGCGCCTGCAAAACCACAATCCTCTCGAGGGGAGGAAATAACTCGAATCTCGTCACCAGATCCAGTGCTGCCGGCTCCTCCACTGTTGCGAACCCCACTACTAGCACTACCTCCACTGCCTGTGGTGCTGATGCTCTCCCCTGATGGGGATTTCTGAGGTCTTGCTCTTGCTCCATCATACATATGGGAATGGATGCTTACACCCTCTCCATCGGACCACCGACCAGTGACAGGCGGTGCTGGTGGAGGAGGTTCAAGCAACTCTAAGGAAGCAGTTCTTCCATCCACCAATGACAGATGCTTGACTGCTGGTGTTATTCGCTTGAGTCTGTCTACAGCAAGCATGATTTTCTTCTGATGACCTGGAATAAATCAGTAAAAGAGTCACTTAATTGAATCTTAAAATAAGCACATCCTAAGACAATGGTAAAAGATATGGTTTTACACAATCAACTCTTGACATGGAAAATAGGGGAGTGTGAAGTAAATTGGTTGTCAACTTGGCTTACAAATCTAACGCAGCAGGTTCAAATCATGTCGCGCGCAGTTATGTGTGCCAGGAATGTCGTTGTGAGTTTTTCTCATGACATGACATGGACACTTTTAGTAATGCCATTGCCTGAGCACATATGGAGGCGCCTAGGTGCAGTGGAGTTGGTTCTCTGAGACATTTTTAATTTCCAACTTGTTAGATAGTTTTCTTTCCACTTATGTTCCGAACCAAGTTTGCAAAATTAGTGGATGACACAAAATTATGCAGTAGTGTCTCATCTAAAACAGAAGTGGATATATTGAGGATGGATTTAGATATAATTCGAGAATGGTCTATGAGCTGGCAAATGGAGTTTAATATAGATAGATGTACAGTTGTCCACATGGGTAGATCCAATTTGGAACATAAATACAGAATGGACGAGAACAATATTAGAATGAAAGAAACGGAAAGGGGCCCAGGGGTTATAATAGATCATACAGGTAAAGTGAGTCAGCAAGTCCAGGTAGCAGTGAAAAAGGCAAATGCAATGTTAGGTATGATAAAAAGAAATATTAAACATAGGAGCAAGAAAGTGATTGTCAAAGTTTAAGAAGCATTAGTTAGACCTAGATTGAAGTACTGTGTACTAGCGTGGAGTTCTTATCGTAGTGGAGATATAAACATGCCGGAAAGTATACAACGAAGACTGACAACGTTAATAGTGGGATTCTAGAATTACAGTTACGAGGAAAGACTCAGAAAAACTGGCCTACAGTGTCTTGAGAAGAAAAGAATTCGAGATGACTTGATACAGGTTTGTAAGATAGCTAAAGGAAAGGATAAATTAGACTATAACAAGTTTTTTTTCGTCGAAATACAACCATCTACAAAAACAAGAGAACATAGCCACAAATTAACTAAAGAAAGGTCCAGAGTAGATATTAGGAAATATTTTTGTAGTCAGAGAGTGGTGAATGCTTGGAATGCATGGCCACAGGAAGTAGTGGAGGCACTGACAATTAATGAATTTAAAAATTGATTGAATGCTCATAGCTTTTAGAGCAAGGAAATGTAAATGAAACTGGTTGTATACTGGTTGTTTTAATGCCTATCCCCCTGCCTCATGGTAGCCCCTCTTTCCTCCATGTAGCCAAATCTATCGGCGCTGTAAGCCATCAGTCGAAATTTATGAGGGTGTATTCTCATAAGATGACCACAACAGCCTCGAAATGTATTCGGCACAAGACGTAATGCCGAACATACTTCGAATGTCGTCTTTTCCCATTCTCTTTTTCCTGTTAACATCGATGACCTTCCTCAAACACTTCATTTCAACGTCGAAATTCTGCTCTTACGCATCCTGGGCAGTGGCCATATTCGACACTGGTAGCACAGAGCCGGCATACATATACTGATTATCAGCTGTTGCTTTGCAGCGAAACTAATGCTCGGGTGCCTAAGCAGAGCTGACAGCTGATAAGTTACCGCATATGCTTTCTGTCAGCTAGTTTGGTTTCCCCTGTCGATCCTACCGTCCACCGAAAAAGATACTGCCAAAATACCTGAACTCATGGGCCTGTAGCAATATCATTGACACTTATGTTGAGTGGCCCAGGTCTTCTTCTGGTCATCGTAGTTTCTGTTTTTTTCTCGTTAATTCGCATATTGTATTTAGCTACTCGTTGCGTATAACAAACAAACACATTTAAGTGAACAAGAAAAAATATCGATCCTCCGAACAACAGAGCGTTCGTTTCTCACTGCAAAGAAAGGTACACAGTATAATCCCCGTAACAGAAACACTCCAGTCGACCCAACTGCAAATGAATACACGTGTACTTGTCAGGAGAACTTGTCCTCTCACCTCACGAAACACCGAGGCCTACAACAACAGTTTATTCCTGACAGACGTGTCTGCTATTTTAACTTTACTTTGACATAATTATAGATCTTAGCGAATCCTGGAGTCATTTGTCAGGTAAGAACGAATCTGCCCACTGGTTGTTCATTAAGCAGGACTTTCTTCTTCTTCTTCTGATACTTAGAAAAACAACTTACTTCCATTTGTTGAAGCATATGCACAACGCTGTATCTGGTTCTCCTAACCAGCTTTAAGGAAAGTATGGTTCTAGAGTTGAATGGTGAGACTGTCAACCCCACGCACAACCTATTTGAATCGTCTCACACATGAAGGAAGGAAGCAGTGGACTAAATCTGGTTGTCAAGGGAACCACTAGTCGGAAAGTGAATACAATTTATGAACTCTTTTATTCATGTATCACATATGTGATGCAGTGTCTTTAAATTTATAGTAAACCAAAATGGCTACTTCATACCTGGTATTGTTTTTGTCTGTGGGAATGGTGGGGTATGCAAAGCCACGAGTTGCAGATACTTCTATCCTAGAGGGACTAGTTAGTTGCCCATCGGAAGAGAAGATGGTGACAGCATCAGACATGTTTATTCAGATGTGACTGCATATGACTGTGCAGTCCGATTTGAGCGGGACAAACTCTACTGCACGCAGGGCACAAGTGAATAGCATTTTTTGTTGGGCAGTCTTGCATGCTTTCCTTTCGTGCAGCTCGCTTTTCCTGCGCCTCCGTGATGGCACTCTGCTTAGCGGTGCAAGCACCATGTGTGACGGCAGTGACCCAGGCTGAGCGGTTTGGAGCAAGCAGATCCCAGTCAGCAACATCAATAGAGAAACTTTTTACAGAAACTTTTAGAGTGTCTTTGTATCGTTTCTTTTGTCCCAACTGCGAAAGCTTTCATGAGCTCACTGTACAACAGTTGTTTAGGGAGGCGCTCATCAGACATGCAAACAGCATGCCGTGTCCATCAGACATGCGAACAACATGCCGTGTCCATCAGACATGCGAACCACATGCCGTGTCCATCTGATCTCTGTAGCAGCGTATAGATGTCTAGCCTGACTGAGGACTTCTCCTGCCAATCGATCCTGAGTAGTCTGCGGAGACAGTTTACATAGAAATGATTACGTTTCCTGATATGCCTGCTATAGACTGTCCATGTTTCGCTTGCGCACAAAGGGGTGGTTAGCACAACAGCACAATACACACTAATCTTGGTGGCAACACTGATTCCCTGCCAGTCCCAAACATTTTCTCAGTCTTCCGAAAGCAGCACTGGCCTTCGAAATCCTGTTGTGGACCTCAGAGTCAATATTTCCTTCTCTGGTGAGGGTACTGCCAAGGTAGGTAAAGCTATCAATTGCTTTTAGGCGATGTCCATGTACAGTGACGTTTCGTTCGTGGTAGGGCTCCCCAGGCGCAGGTACAAACATTACCTCCGTTTTCTTGGTGTTTACAGTAAGACTAAAATTAATTCACGCAGTTGAGAACTCATTCATGATTGCCTGCATGTCCTGTTCTGAGCATGTGTTAATTGCGCAGTCGCCGACAAAGAGGAGACCTAAGATAGTTACTTCTTCCACCTTTGTGAGGGCCTTTAGGCGCCTCAGAGTGAACAGCTGACTGTACTGCTAATCGCCTCTTACGACATGCTCTCAGAACGACAGTGGTCCTATTTTCGCCCCTGTGCTAAATAGAGTCTTCCAGAAAACTAGTCGTGCGACTCAGGTCGATAAGGCGACTAAGGATTGAATGCACAACTTTATTTATACGAGAAGTGACATCATCAAAGATGGAGGACCAAAACGTTAATGTCAGATTTGCTTTCAACACTCTCCTCCAAATATGGAGCTCTACCGCATTACCCAGAAAATACTGTACCTCTCAGAGAAAACGTCTCGACTTTGCCCCTTCTCTGTTACCACAATGTGTTCAGTCAATACCCTCTACATGTACAGGGGTATTGGTTCAGTTCAGTTCAAGTATCATCTTCACATCGAAGTTCAGCTGCAACGTTCTCAGTCTCTTGCCTTGATGGCACAATATGTCAGACGTTTCCTTGTTCACATTTTAGCTTGGCTTGGCTTCGTTCGTTCTCAATCTCCCGCTACCAAGCCCTGAAAGGGCTTAAAGTAGCAGAATGTAGTCCAGAGAACGGAATGCGTTGTGTCGTAGTTTACAGCTTGACTGCGATATTTGCACCTTTCGGTCCAACACATCCGACTTCAGCAAGCATTTTGTTAGTACCGGGTTAGCATTCCCTCTTCGATCCCTTCTCCTTAGCCAGTCTGCCCAGCTGCAGCCTGTTATCCAGGATCACCGCGTGGAGGTGTAGAAGGGTCTTGGCAGCTTTGGTTCGCTGCCCCTGACGCTAGCAGTCAGCTATGGGTCGCAGACCACTGCAGCTCATGCGCTGCTCAGCATCTCGATCCCGTTCACATTTTGATGTTATCTTTCCTATTATAGCTTTGTTTTACTCTGGCCCGTCTTCCCCCTGTCCTTCCAGTAGTTTTCCTCTGGCCCGTCTTCCCCCTGTGCTTCCAGTATTGTTTTCCTCTGGCCCGTCTTCCCCCTGTGCTTCCAGCATTGTTTTCCTCTGGCCCATTTGTCTTCCACTTGTCCTTCGAGTATTGTTTTCCTTTGGCACGTTTGTCTTCCCCCTGTCCTTCCAGTATTGTTTTCCTCTGGCCCGTCTGTCTTCAACCTGTCGTTTCAGTATTGTTTTCAGTAAGGTGGTGTTACGTCTTTTGATGTGAATAAAATGTTGGAACTGTCGGACTCTGATTTCATTCATGAATTATTTTTGCACTCCTGATTTCTTCAAGACTTCCTTGGTTATTGTATTGTCTTCCCACGAGATGCATGCCATTATTCCCAGTTCAGTTCAGGTGACATCTCCGCATAAACGGGCAGCTGCAATGGATCCTCAGTGTACTCTATCTGTTGCCGTAATGGTGCAACCTGACAGGCTTTTCCCAGTCTATCTCTTGATGTTATCCACCCACCTAAAACATTGTCTGCTTCTTGAACGACTGCCTTCTATCCTACCCTAATGTGTGGTCTTCAACAAGGAGGTATTATTCTATAAATCCACAATTCAAAGACATCAACTCTCTTTCCTAATTGTCGGTTTATTGTCCACATTTCTACCTCGTACAGTAAGACGAATATACAGAACACCTGATCACAATCATTTTAAATTGATGAGTTATTGGTTAGGACATGGCCTAGTGTCTAGAGCTGGATGTGGTTAGGATGTCAAGATATGACGTCATGTCGATGAAAAAAGATTTGGTCATCCCTCTTGTCTTACAGGTTTGGTCATCCCTCTTCTCTCACAGAATTGGCCAGTAATCCCTCTTCTCTTACAGAATTGGCCAGTCATCCCTCTTCTCTCACAGAATTGGCCAGTCATCCCTCTTGTCTTACAGATTTGGCCAGTCATCCCTCTTGTCTTACAGGTTTGGTCATCCCTCTTGTCTTACAGATTTGGCCAGTCATCCCTCTTGTCTTGCAGGTTTGGTCATCCCTCTTCTTTTACAGAATTGGCCAGTCATCCTTCTCTTACAAATTAGCAGTTCACATCTCCCAATATTATATTTTCACAATAGGAGATACCCTTGACCTGTTGCAGTGTTTGACAATTTTTTGTTATCTGTAGATCAGGTTTCGAGTCTATTTCGTTAATTATCATAATTTCAGTTTTCTCAATGTTAATGTCCAACCCATATACTTGACTTTTCTCTTGATTTGAATCACCAATTCCTGTAGTTTGTGTTCGCTTTCAGCCACGAGAACTGTGCGTTCCTATAACATGAGATTGTTTATTGATAATGCGCCGATAAGGAAATGTACGTGTCTTCTGTTCTTTATCGTGTTAACTCTCCTCAATCACCTCTTGAGACATGTCCGACCAGTTACAGTATTACTATTGCTTGTTCTCTTTTCCAGCCCGGTAACACATGTTCATTAGAAAATATCAATCACTCACTGTAAACCAGTTTATGACACAGCTCACATCAACAATTCATAACTAACTCTAGGACACAGATGTCACAAGCAGTCTCTACACACAGCCCAAGAGAGAAGGCTTTCAAAGTCTAGGACACAGATGTCACAAGCAGTCTCTACACATAGCACAGGAGAGAAGGCTTACAAAGTCTAGGACACAGATGTCACAAGCAGTCTCTACACACAGCCCAAGAGAGAAGGCTTTCAAAGTCTAGGACACAGATGGCACAAGCAGTCTCTACACATAGCACATGAGAGAAGGCTTACAAGGTCTAGGACACAGATGGCACAAGCAGTCTCTACACATAGCACATGAGAGAAGGCTTACAAGGTCTAGGACACAGATGTCACAAGCAGTCTCTACACATAGCACAGGAGAGAAAGCTTACAAAGTCTAGGACACAGATGTCACAAGCAGTCTCTACACATAGCACAGGAGAGAAAGCTTACAAAGTCTAGGACACAGATTTCACAATCAATCTCTACACATATCCCAGGAGAGAAAGCTTACAAAGTCTAGGACACAGATGGCACAAGCAGTCTCTACACATAGCACAGGAGAGAAAGCTTACAAAGTCTAGGACACAGGTGTCACAAGCAGTCTCTACACATAGCCCAGGAGAGAAAGCTTTCAACGAACGAAATGAAGTGCTCAAGGAACACACCATTATTACCAGCAGAGAATGATTGAGAAATGATCGCATTAAGAATTAATTACCGAATATATAGCATAAAATAAAATAAAATGGTTCAGTCATCTCAAGACAATGGTACACGATTAACTATCACTGCATACTTATAACAGTAGAAGATATGTTTTTATGAATCGAGAATAACCACAGAGTAGAAGCATAGATGATGGCAGATGGATAGATCATATAGGCCGCATCTCTCTCTCTATCTCCACAATGTGTGTATTTCCAAGAACTCGTAGGATATATGTTAAATTATCTATTCATCTGCCATGATATAACATAGATCCTGCAACAACTCGGGATTACAGAGTACAAGGAAGACCACATGGCAGATGGATAGTTGATATAACATAAATCTTACAACAAAGGGTTCTTGGAAAGCAATGCACACATATTGCCGAGATAGACACACACACACACACAGAGAGAGAGAGAGAGAGAGAGAGAGAGATAGAAAGAAAGAGAGAGATGAGAGCGAGGGAGAAGAAAACTTAACTCTCCTAACGCCACTTAAAAAAAAACAAACACCAGCCCCAAAACAAATTAAACCGAAAGAGTAAACAAGGCAGACATCCTTTGAACTAGTCACCAACAAGGTCACTTCAGCTACTCGCGATATTTCCTATGAGACAGAAACATTAAATTTCTTGTCAATCTTCTTACCAGAAAGATTCCTTTATACTAGTCACCAAAGGGGAAGCTCCTCACGTCGCTTAACAACACAGATGGAAGCAGGAAACAGTAGTAAGTTCCTTTTATCCCTCTCAGAAATCTGTCTTCGATCCAAACGGTATATCCCAAACCTAAAGGTACGGCTTACTGGTACGCCCTGAGTTGCAGAGGGAGAGTGAGAGAGAGAGAGAGAGTGAGAGAGAGAGAGAGTGCGAGAGAGATAGACACAGTGACGGGCACCAGCGCAGGAGGCCTGTTTATCATCAGATATCGGGCTCTATAAAGATAACGGAGAGTGATTAAAGTTGCTAGGCACGTGTCCTGGAACTAATCCAACCTTTGCTCCTCCTCCCCAGCACACTACTAGGCGCTCCTCATCTTGGAAAGACATTACCACTTAAATGAAAACCCGTTAAAGTAATCATAGGTGTAAAACATGGCTCGTACTCATGCGGGGCTGGCTCTGTTCTCCAATCTAATCTGCCCGGACCGTTACTGCTGTAACAAAATATGATCCTGCTTGAAAGCCTCCCCCTTCTGTATTGAAATATTAACATCTAGTTGTGTTATCCGACGGTGCCACCTCCCCCCCCCCCTTCTGTTTTGAAATATTAACATCTAGTTGTGCTATCCGACGGTGCCACCTCCCCCCCCCTTCTGTATTGAAATATTAACATCTAGTTGTGCTATCCGACGGTGCCACCCCCCCCCCTTCTGTATTGAAATATTAACATCTAGTTGTGCTATCCGACGGTGCCACCCCCCCCCTTCTGTATTGAAATATTAACATCTAGTTGTGCTATCCGACGGTGCCACCTCCACCCCCCTTCTGTATTGAAATATTAACATCTAGTTGTGCTATCCGACGGTGCCACCTCCCCCCCCCCCTTCTGTATTGAAATATTAACATCTAGTTGTGCTATCCGACGGTGTCACCTCCCCCCCCCTCCTTCTGTATTGAAATATTAACATCTAGTTGTGCTATCCGACGGTGTCACCTCCCCCCCCCCTCCTTCTGTATTGAAATATTAACATCTAGTTGTGCTATCCGACGGTGCCCCCTCCTCCCCCCCCTTCTGTATTGAAATATTAACATCTAGTTGTGCTATCCGACGGTGCCCCCTCCTCCCCCCCCTTCTGTATTGAAATATTAACATCTAGTTGTGCTATCCGACGGTGCCCCCTCCTCCCCCCCTTCTGTATTGAAATATTAACATCTAGTTGTGCTATCCGACGGTGCCCCCTCCTCCCCCCCTTCTGTATTGAAATATTAACATCTAGTTGTGCTATCCGACGGTGCCCCCTCCTCCCCCCCTTCTGTATTGAAATATTAACATCTAGTTGTGCTATCCGACGGTGCCCCCTCCTCCCCCCCCTTCTGTATTGAAATATTAACATCTAGTTGTGCTATCCGACGGTGCCCCCTCCTCCCCCCCTTCTGTATTGAAATATTAACATCTAGTTGTGCTATCCGACGGTGCCCCCTCCTCCCCCCTTCGCAGTAGCCCTATCTTCTCCATATTTCTAATGTCATCGTTTCTGCTTGATGATTGCTCCTAAAGAAGATAAACTTGGTGGTGTGAACAGAACAAAGAAAACATTGAAACCGAGTGGTAGACAAGAATTAATTAAGAAACTTACAGTTATGTGAGCAATGCCGCATTTAGTATTTGGGAGTGAACAAATAAAACAAATAATTGACTGTTAATCTCTTAATTATTTTTCTGTAAATTTGAATTTTAAAGAAACTGCCAGAATATCTTGAAAACCAGAAAATCTAGATCAGTCAATTCCTGACCAGGTAAGATTTCGGAAATCTAGCTGTATTATTGACCTCAAAGGTGGCTATTCGGTTAAGTGGGTTCTTACTAATGCCTGATCTGCGTGGAAGCGTTATTTGTTTGTTAGTAGGGGGGTAGGGGGGAGGGGGTTATTTGTTGCGGAGTCAGGTCTGTCCTTGCTCCCGCCAGCCCCATTCGGTGGTTGATGACAAGGAAATAGAAACAAATTAATATAAGACATGAAATTAAATGGGATAAGAGAAAGGCAATTAAAGAACAATGACTGACAGTTTGACCCTTTACAACAGACAACTGAAAACAGCCCCAAAAAAACCTCTACGTTAAACAAAGCCACGAAAAAGTAAAAATTTGCACCTAAAAGGAACGACAAAAAGCCAACTATAAAATTAAAACAAATAAGCAACCTGGCATAGATTCATATTAAAATAAAATTCAAAAGACAAGATTGCCATTTCATATTCTGTACAGAGCGGCACGATATTTGGTTAGCGCGAAATGATACGTCTCTATCTTTGACCACAAAGTCTACTGTTGTTACATCCCTCCATAAAAAAAATCCGAACTATTTTCAGATACTAACCAATTATAAAATACAAGACATTTATGTAAATGACATTAACAAAAGCCAGGTTATTGTAATAGAGGGACAGGTTGTGTATTGTGACCAGAGAATCCTCTGACAGACCTTCGCGTTATGACTAACGTTGGAGTGAACAGTGGAGAATATGTTACCCAGTCCCAGTTCCCACTACACCTCAAAGTGTAAGGTCACTAAAAAGAGTTGTGCATGGAGTTAGAAACCTCATCGTGTAAAACAAATTACTACAGAAACCACCACTGCAAAAGCACTCAGAATGCTTTGTTCAGTTTTCCTGACAAACGCCAACAGTGATGGTGACCTTATATTCCGACTGGAGAGAAAAAGTGGCAAGAAGAACAGAAAGACAGACTGACTAACTAGCTCATCTTCTAACTTACTAAACAATCAGTTTGTCTTGTTTCTCTGGGGAAGTCTACTAGTTTGTTCAGACTACAGACCTGATCAGGGTCAATTGTTTTGCCACGGTGCACACGAGCGTAGGCCGGTGTACCTACCATTTGTTTGTCTCATACGCTCTAATATAACCAAACAGACTGTATGTGGTTAAAAACAGCTTACATTCGCAGAAAAGGTTGAGACCCAAACGAACATAAATCTCTCCTATCAATGGGTATTTGAGGTCTCCTTACATAAATACCTTCTACCATTGGGTATTTGAGGTCTCCTTACATACATCTCTTCTACCATTGGGTATTTAAGGTCGCCTTACATAAATCTCTCCTTCCATTTGGTATTTGAGGTCTCCTTACATAAATATCTTCTACCATTGAGTATTTGAGGTCTCCTTACATAAATATCCTCTACCATTGGATATTTGAGGTGTCCTTACATACATCTCTTCTACCATTGAGTATTTGATGTCTTCTTACATAAATCTCTTCTACCATTGGGTATTTGAGTTCTCCTTACATAAATCTCTTCTACCATTTGGTGTTTAAGGTGTCCTTACATACATCTCTTCTACCATTGGGTATTTGAGGTGTCCTTACATAAATCTCTTCTACCATTTGGTGTTTGAGCGAACATAGATCTCATCTAACATTTGGTGTTTGAGGTCTGGATGACTGGAATCAGGATTTTCTGACAAGTGGAACCAAGTACAGTTTTGTACCTACATCTGAACAAATTAAGCGACTTTGTATTTTCTACAGGATGGGGGTAATCAAACTCGTGTCTAACCTAGCTTAGTCAGAACTTCTGACTGGTTACAGAATAACTACTCCCTGGCTCCCTTTTCGGCCAGAGTAACACACGTTGCTAAGAGACAGAAGAAGAATGCTTAATGTGGTAACGATGATCCCAAGGTCGCTCGCCTGGATATTAAAGACGTCTGATCTGTATATCAAAATATCCTATCTGAAAGACAATCACAGTCTATCCGCTCATCACAGGACACAGACATAGCAGTTTGCTTGTAGCGTTATTTCATAAGATACTTGTGTGAGTAGGTGTTTACAAGCGAGTGTGTGTGTGTGTGTGTGTGAGAGTCAGTAAGGAAGTATGGCATGAAAAGTGTGTGTGTGTGTACGATATTATACAGTGTGGTATGAAGTAAGAGCCGTAGTAGCGCAGTGGTAAGTGCACTGGTTTCTCAGCCGAGCGATCTAGGTTCAATCCCCAATTTGTGAGAGGCATTGTTTCGGTCTCAAACAGCTCTGTGGGGTCGACCCCCAACAAATACATTAGGTACCAGATCAACTCTGGTAAGTAAAGGCGACAAGCACTATGCTGACCACATCCTCACTAGTTGCCGTTGGGCTAACACCATTTCAGTAATGTGCCACAAGGGGTGTACATGTGGTAACATTAAATAAATGAAATAAAATGGTATGAAGTGTGTGTGACTGAGTCAGTATGAAAGCATGGTATGATGTGTGAGTGATTGAATCAATATGAAAGCATGGTATGATGTGTGGGTGAGTGAGTCAGTATGAAAGCATGGTATGATGTGTGAAAACATGGTATGATGTGTGTGTGAGTGAGTCAGTATGAAAGCATGGTATGATGTGTGTGTGTGAGTGAGTCAGTATGAAAGCATGGTATGATATGTGTGTGTGAGTGAGTCAGTATGAAAGCATGCTATGATGTGTGAGTGAGTGAGTCAGTCAGTGAGTAAGTCAGTATAAAACCATGATATGATGTGTGGGTGAGTGAGTGAGTCAGTATGAAAGCATGGTATGATGTGTGAGTGAGTAAGTCAGTATGAAAGCATGGTATGATGTGTGAGTGAGTGAGTCAGTCAGTATGAAAGTATGGTATGATGTGTGAGTGAGTGAGTCAGTATGAAAGTATGGTATGATGTGTGAAAGCATGGCATGATGTGTGAGTGAGTGAGTGAGTCAGTATGAAAGTATGGTATGATGTGTGAGTGAGTGAGTCAGTATGAAAGTATGGTATGATGTGTGAAAGCATGGCATGATGTGTGAGTGAGTGAGTGAGTCAGTATGAAAGTCTGGTAAGTCAAGAGGTGTGTGTGTATGTATGTGTATTTATACATATGGGGAACCGAGACACTAGTCCGGTCAGGAACAATACACTGACCAGGACCACAATCTCTCTTCCAAGTAACCTTCCCTGGAAACAGACTGTTATCAAGACAGTATGGCTCACGAGGTGTGGATCTATGTTATCCCTGTAGTAGTGAGCACCACGCAGATGCAGCCAAGCATAGCACAACTATCCCGAGGACCGCGCTCCACCATCAGCATTCTCGGGATGTGAGGAACGCTAGTACAAAACGGCATATAAAGTCCTTTTCAGGGCCCACAAAAGAGTAAACTAACTCATTGTGGACATTAAACAACAAAAACATTTTCAGAGCTACAGATCAAAATGAGATAGAAAAAGAGGAGAGGATTAAAGAAAAAGTAGAGTTTATTTCAGGAGCCACACTAAAACATACCCAACTTTCGAATGCCTATCTCTTCCAGATCCTCCCAGGTGATGTCAGTGACATAGTCGATGCTGTCGTAGCCCTGACCGCACAGAGTGTCCAGGTAATCAACCAGTCCCAGAAGATGCAGCCACTCCATCAGGTCAGTCTGTGTATGGATGAGTTACGAGTAAAGGGACAGTGAGGCTGGTTCTATATAAGTTATGGAGTGTAAGTCATTTTTATTCTGTTTATCAGCCTAGTTTCCTAAGGCTCAGTGCGCTGCATTTCGTTTTGCGTCTTATAGCTTAGTGTATCCAACTTCAGCCCCTATTTTGAAATGGGGTCATAACCCATTGGGGTATTTTCTTGTTCTCGTTCACCATTATTTTATTACGTCAACACGCAAAGGCCAGTTCTCTGTTCTAAGGTTGCCGGGATGGACTTTTCTTCAGGGATCACGAAGCGCTTTGTGTAGAAGGTTCAGTTTTCTTAGGCCAGAGATCAGTATGCAGTTCCTCAATCATATATTAGTATTATACGATATGTTTTACTGTCTGTGCTGCTTATCTGCATGCACATATGCGTGATGAGGCCTGTTTTAATCTATGTACCACAAAACTCTTCTTGCTGATGACTTCAACGGACACTTACCCTGTTGGGGTTACCAAGATCGCAACAGGACAGGAACATTTTGAGAAGAGCTCTCTCAAATAACCAACCTGTCAGTCTTACAGTATGGAAGGTCTGCACCAGCACTCCTGCATAGGGCCCACCTGTCAGTCTTACAGTATGAAAGGACTGAACCAGCACTCCTGCATAGGGCCAACCTGTCAGTCTTACATGATGAAAAATATGCACCAGCACTCCTGCATAGGACCCACCTGTCAGTCTTACATGATTAAAAATATGCACCAGCACTCCTGCATAGGACCCACCTGTCAGTATTACACGATGAATGATCTGCACCAGCACTCCTGCATAGGACCCACCTGTCAGTCTTACGTGATGAAAGATCTGCACCAGCACTCCTGCATAGGACCCACCTGTCAGTCTTACGTGATGAACGATCTGCACCAGCACTCCTGCATAGGACCCACCTGCCACTTGGTCGACCTGACTATTTGTTCATCTGACCTAACCGACTCTTGCCACCTACAAGTTCTTGATGGCATCGGAAGTGATCACAAGCAAATCCTTACCATCATAACCATTCTCAGTAAAGCATACTACAAACAGCAAACTCGCTGGAACTTCTGTAAAGCTAACTGGAGACTATTCCAAAAATCATCGGACTACCTGCTTGGTAATATCGACAGTGTAGAAACACTCAATAATGAGACGACAAAAGCTATTCTGAACGCATCATCACAAAGCATCACAAGGGGCAGCAGAAAGGCGTACACACCATTCCATACCAAAGAAATGTAAGCTATATCTGACAGAAATGAAGCAAGAACAGCCCTCGAGAGAGCACCATCTCAAGACGAGATGAACTGCTGCGAGGAAAGGCCAAGTCAGATTATGTGATTTGTGTGGCGAAAATGTTAGTATTACTACAACGTTGGAAGATGAAGGAACCGTTTTATGTAGGATATGTAGAGTTGAAGAGAGGCAGGCACAAATGGAGTTCAATATAAGAGAAAATGAGAAGGGATTGGAGGAGATAGAAAAGAGGCAGATGGAAATTGAAGGGAAACAAGTGAAAATGGAGGAAATTTTAAAGAAGCTGCAGTCAAGGTGTAGTCAAGGAAGTAAGGGAGATTTGATGTGAGGAAACAGCTCACAGGGCAGAGAGCTTTGGAGAGAAGTATGCACATACAGGTGAGGGGTCAGTATTGGTAGTAGGTGATTCAATGGTGAGAGAGGTTGGCAGACATTTGTCTAAACAACACAACATGTTTGAAAGAATGGATATTGGGGGAGCAAAAATAGAGGATATAGAGGGGAGAATAAAGAGGTTAGATGACAAAGGAAACAGTCATGTAGTAGTATTGGTAGGAACAAATAATGTAAAGAGAGATGGTACAGAAATAATTATGGATAAATTTAAAAGTCTTATGAGAACACTTAAGGAAAACAAGTTTAGAAAGGTCACAATGATGGGCATTTTAGATAGAGCAGATGGGTCAGACTATCTAGATAGCAAAATAATAGGTATCAACCTTAGGTTACAGGTGATGTGTGCGGACATGGGAATGGAATTTATTGATGTTAAAGTAGACAAAAGTGAAATGTTAGATAGGGGGGGGGGGGGGGTTTACATCTAAATGAGATAGGACAGCATGTTGTAGCAAAGTATATGTTCTATCATTGTGTTAGAAATTTAAACTAGTAAGGCCTATAAAGTATGAGACTAAAGATAGGCCTACAATAGGGTGCTATAGAGGATGTAGTCAAAGGGGTAAGTTGGTGTCAGGGAAGTGTGAAATACATAGTGGAAAAGCAAACACTAAAATGATAAAGCAGAAGCAAAAAGAGGAAAACCAACAACATTACAAACTAAAATGTTTTTATGCAAATGTGAGAAGCATAGTAAATAAAAGAGAAGAATTGGAACTGTATGTAGATATAATAGGGTTAACAGAATCATGGACATATGAGGAGATTGCAGATAGGGAACTTGAAATTGAAGGATATACAATGTAAAGGAAAGATAGGATAATTGGAGACAAGACTAAGGGAGGTGGCGTTTTATTATACTGTATAAATTCTGTTAATATAACGATCAAAGATGATTTATCATGTGGTAACAAAAATGAAAGTGTATGGGGAGAAATAGAAAGTGGGGGTGAAAAAACAGTGATTGGAGTGTGCTATAGATGTCCATCAAGTCAAAAAGAGGAAGATGAGGAGCTGATTAGTAGCATTGCAAAGGCAAGTGAAGGGAAATTATTATTAATGGGAGATTTCAACTATCCAGAAATAAAATGGGATATGACAGAAGCACTTGTAGAGTCAAAACCTTTTGTTAAGTGCATAACTGACAATTTTTTAATTCAACATGTAGAAGCAGCCACCAGAGGCAAAAACATACTCGACCTAGTTTTTACCACAGAGGAAAATATGATTGAAAACGTTACCGTTGGGGAACTGTTTGGCTCAAGTGACCATCAAATCATCCGTTGGGATCTTATTGCAGGGAAAGAAGTAAACATAAACATGCGAACATACGACTACTTTAAGGCAGATGTTAAGAGGATGAAAGAGGCAGTGAACCACATAATCTGGAAAGATATTGTTGTAGGAACAGATGTTGAACAGGAGTCGGAAAGTTTTAAAACAGTTCTAGAAACGCTAAAAGAGGAATGTGTTCCATGTAGGGAGGTAAACCCCAAGCGTAAAAGGTGGATAACTAGATTTGTAGTGAAATGTAGAAAAGCAAAAATTAAAGCATGGAAAAAATATATAGAGGCAGGTAAATCAAAAGAAACATATGTAAAATATTTGGACAAGCAGAACATATCTCAGAAAGCGAATAAAACAGCAAAAATAGACTTTGAAAAAAAAACTTGCTCAGAGGATCAAGACTGACAGTAAAAGCTTCTTCTCTTATGTTAGAAATAAACAAAGAACGAAAGACAAAGTAGGCCCTCTCATAGACAGTACAGGGAAAATAATAAGTGAGAATAGGGAGGCTGCTAATCTGCTCAATCAGTACTTTGGCACAGTCTTCACAAAGGAGGACTGCTCCGAGATCCCAGAGCCTATAGATATTTTTCAAAGAGACATGGATACAGCAGGATTAAGATCAATCTGTATTACAGAGGAAATGGTTTTTAAAAAATTGGAGGGGTTGAAAGTGAATAAATGTCCAGGTCAAGATGGTATTCATCCAAAATTGCTGTATGAAATTAGAGACCAACTAGCAAAACCATTGGCTATATTATGTTCTCAATCACTTACAAAAGGGATTGTTCCACGGGATTGGAAAGATGCAGGAGTGATCCCCTTATTCAAAAAAGGCAAAAAATCAGATCCAGCAAATTATAGACCAGTGAGTTTAACGAGCATAGTCTGTAAATTGTTAGAGTCAATAATCAAAGAAAACATTGTAATGCATTTAGACAAATTTAAGCTAATTAGAAATAGTCAGCATGGATTTACTAGAGGGAGATCATGCTTAACAAATCTATTAGAATTCATGGAGGAGGTTACTAAAATCATAGATGAAGGGGAGCCAGTGGATGTTATTTATCTAGACTTTGCAAAGGCCTTTGATAGAGGACCTCATCAAAGATTATTTCGAAAGTTAAAATCACATGGAATAGGTGGAGAAGTTGCCAAATGGATTGAAAATTGGTTAACGGAAGAAGGCAGAGGGTGGGCATAAATAAGGAGTACTCTGAGTGGAGTGAAGTGAAAAGTGGTGTGCCACAGGGCTCGGTTTTGGGACCAATTTTGTTCTTGATATATATAAATGATTTGGACATTGATATGAGATCCATGATTGCAAAATATGCTGATGACACAAAACTATGCAGTAGTGTCTCATCTAAAGCGGAAGTGGATATATTGATGTCGGATTTAGATAAAATTCGAGAATAGTCTGTAAGTTGGCAAATGGAGTTTAATGTAGATAAATGTGCAGTCATCCACATGGGTAGATCCAATATGGAACATAATTACAGAATGGGAGAAAACAATATTAGAAAGATAGATAAGGAAAGGGACCTAGGGGTTATAATAGATCATACAAGAAAGGTGAGTGAGCAAGTTAAGGTAGCAGTGAAAAAGGCAAATGCAATGTTAGGTATGATAAAAAGAAATATTAAACATAGGAGCAAGGAAGTGATCGTCAAACTGTATAAAGCTTTAGTTAGACCTATATTGGAGTACTGTGTACAGGTGTGGAGTCCTTATCATAGAGGGGATATAAACATGCTAGAAAGAATACAAAAAAAGAGCGACAAAGATGATAGTGGGATTCCAGAATTACAGTTATGAGGAACGACTCAGAAAAACTGGCCTACAGTGTCTCGAAGAGAGAAGAATTCGTGGTGACTTAATACAGGTTTATAAGATGATCAGAGGAATCGATACATTAGACTATAACAAGTTTTTTAAAATACAGCCACCTACAATAACACGAGGGCATAGCTACAAGCTGACTAAAGAGAGGTCCAGGTTAGATATTAAGAAATATGTTTTTAGTCAGAGAGTGGTGTCTGCTTGGAATGCATTGCCAGGGGAGGTAGTGGAGACAGGGACAGTTAATGCATTTAAGAATAAACTGGATGCGCATAGCTTTTAGAGCAAGGTGATGTAAATGTAACTGGTTGTATACAGACTCTGCAGGGTCTTGTAAACCAGTATAAAGACGTTAAGTTAAGTTAAGAAGCAAATATCCTCTACAACAAACTACGTGCAAAGGTCAAACTCATAGTTAAGAATGCAAAAAATGACAAATGGTCATCAACATGTGCGAAACTTGACCTAAAACACAATGGGAAGAGAGCTGAGACACTGATTGACAATTTGTCTGAAAACAGAAGGAGAACAAATAATAAGCCCGCAATAGACGGTAGAAGAACTGTAACTAAAGACCATAAAAAAGCAGAGCACTTTAACCGGTACATTGAGCAGGAAAGCTTTCTGAGTTGGACAAAGAACGTCTAGTACACTTGAAGCGTCAAGATAAAGCCCCAACCGCTAGTGCCTCCATATTTGAAGCTGCCTTCAGTATGCAAGAATTTCAAAAAGGTCTGAAGAAATTAAAACCTAGAAAGACTCCTGGGCCAGACAGGATCCATGATGAAATGATAACTCACCTGGGCACAGTGTGAAAAGAAACAGTCCTCAAGTTAATAAACATGACTTGAAGAAATGGACAACTGCCTAAAGACTGGAAGAATGCACATGTCATCCCGGTCCTGAAAGGCAACAAACCTCCAGATAAACTAAAAAACTACCATCCAATCTCATTAACATCAAGCCTTGGAACATTAACAGAAAGAATGGTAAATGCGTGTCTTTGCTGGTTCCTTGAGAGTTCAGAAATCCTTTTTCATGAACAGGCATACTTCAGAAAAGGTAGTTGTACAGAAGACCAGCTTTTCAGGTTAACACAGAAATGTTCACGATGGGTTTCAAAATAAGAAACACAGTAGCAATGGTCTTCGACTTAGAACAGGCATGTGATGGAGTATGGAGAAACGGTCTCTTGATGAAGATGACTGACGTGGGGATTAGCGGAAAGCTGAACAACTGGATACAAATTTTCCTCATTAACCGAACAAAGATGAACAATGCAGTCTCCTCTAAAGAAGTCTTAGAGGAAGGCTTACCACAGGGCTCTGTTTTGAGCTGCACCCTTTTTCTCATCTACATCAATGACCTGGCCAAGCAAATCAAAGCTGAAAAAACCATGTATGCTGATGATCTGGCCATTAAGATGTAGAAAGTGCAGCACAAAGATTAAATGGAGACCTGAGAAGACTGCATAAGTATTGCGGTTTGTCCTGGGCTTGTCAGTATATAATACAAAAAAGTTATGGGTATTGGTGATTCATGTGGCTCGCTGATGGCACATAATTCTATTGGCTGTAGTGCACCACTATACCTGTGTGTATTTATATATTAAAAAAAAATGTTTCTTCGTTCGTCTTATTTTTCTATTCCCCAAGGCGGTGTGCGTTGTACTATGTTCTCATTTTGCACCTGTCGGCCCAGTACATCCAACTTCGGCATGCATTTTATGTAAGGGTCTGCTTCCTCCTGCATTTTCCTACCTATATGATTCCTACTTCATGAAGTCTCAAGATTACATGACGTCCGCAAAAGCGGTGCAGAAAGATTGTAGTTGTAGCCCCATTTCAGTCATGTCTGACTATAGGTTGATGGGACCTTGGAGTAGCAGGGCTTTGGTTTTCCTTTTTCTTTAGGCATTGACGCTTCACTTCCCTGTCTTGCATGAGCTTATTTTCGCCCAGCTCTTCAGGTTGCATCTCCTTTTGGATCGGTCTTCAGCTATGTCTTCCCAAGATGTCAGATCCACATCTAGGGCCTTCATGTCCCGCTTACATGCGTCTGTGAACCGCAGCTGTGGTCGGCAAGGTGTTCTTTTACCACACGCCAGCTGCTCATGGGGAATATCTTTGGTTGATGTGACCTTGGAGTAGCAAGGTTTTAATTTTCCTTTATCTTTAGCTTATTTTCATCCAACCTGAGGTGGCTCTTCAGGCTGCATCTCCTTTTGGGATCGGTCTTCAGCGATGTCTTCCCAAGATGTCATATCCATATCTAAAGCCTTCATGTCCCGCTTACATGCGTCTTTGAACCGTAGCTGTGGTCGGCAAGCTAGTTCTTTTATCACACGCCAGCTACCCGAGAATAGCTTTGGGTATGCGATGAACATGACTAAGCCATCCAAGTCTTCATTGTCGACAAAGGGTGTACAAACTTGGAACGAGAATGCATTTCCGCATTTGCACAAAGATATGTAGCTATTATTAGAGTCGTTTATGCTTTTCTTTGAGTTGACATGTCAGAATTGTGGGAGCGAAGTGTAATCAGGGTTAGGTGAACCATTCTGATCAAAACCCCACGTCACTTCCTCTATCTTGGGACCAAGGCACTGAGCAGCGCATGAGCTGCAGTGGTCAGCGACCCATAGCTGGCTGCTAGCGCCAGGGCCAGCGAACAAGAGCTGCCAAGACTCTTCTACACCTCCAAGCGGTGATCCTGGACAACAGGCTGCAGCAGGGCAGACTGGCTAAGGAGAAGGGATCGAAGAGGGAATGCTAACCCGGTACTAACAAAATGCTTGCTGAAGTCGGATGTGTTGTACCGAAAGGTGCAAATATCACAGTCAAGCTGTAAACTACGACACAACGTATTCTCTGGACTACATTCTGCTATTTAAGCCCTTTCAGGGTTTGGTAGTGGGAGATCGAGAATGAACGAAGCCAAGCCAAGCCAAGGCACTTCCTCTATCGTACTTCTGGAAACAGGCTGTATGAAAACAATATTTTCAACAAGGTGAAGATTGACACTGTAATTCTGATAGTGGTGAGCTTGCTTGCGAAGTCTCGCTGTGCACTACCGTCAAGAAGACTCCGCCCAACCTTCTCAAGTTCGTCTCGGATGTAAGAAGAACCACTGTAACTAGCTACCCATGAATCGTCGTCAAGAGTTAACTCAACTCAGGAGGAGTTAGCTTCGAACAATAACAGAATTGCTGCACTGAAAAGCTTCTGTGATAATTTAGACATACTTGATATTCCGCTGCAGACAGGCTTATATACTTGTTTCTCTGATAAAGTTCACCACCTGTCGCCGCTTCTCGCTTCCACATACATGTCTTTCATATCAGTCGGGACTAGTTTATCATCAGTGACAAAATGATGATCTTCAGCACAGTTGTAGGACAAGCTGAATGATGTGAAAGGCCTGCATGGATCGCCAGATTTACAAAGGAAATAGATGGTTTAAAAAAAAAAAGGAATTCTTTCTTTCTTTCTTTGCGTTTATAATCTTTTGGTCAAGCTATGTCTGCAGGCCAGTCGACATGATGAAGTCTATAGTCTTCACCAGGTAGGAGCGGCTGCCTCACATCTTTTGTCTCAGCTCCGCACCCCCTGGCCAGGAATGGCATCTCATTCCCCTATAGATTTAGCATTCCTGTAGAATATGCTCAGAATAAACTGTATGAGACGAGATAATTCTATGACAGACCGCACAATCGTTTTTAAACTTATGACTTTTTTAAAGGAATAAAATGTATCGGGACAAGAGCACATACAGTGAAGTTATTTTGAAAGGGAAATTGACGTGGTTATTTAAGGAGCAAACCGTATTGTGACGAGAGTCGTCTGAGACAGGACGTTAGTTTTTGCGAGGAAAATATATGTGATTATTGAGGTATACTGCTATGGTAGCGAGAGAAACCTTATACATAGCTTATGAGGTGACGACAAATGGCTATTTTTGGACCAACAAGGAAGACAAATTATAGAATTACAATAATTTAATAAACTGCTCCAGCATGGTCAAACAACAGTATCGAATTATTACGCATAGCACAGCTACTCAGTAACAAATATTGATCAAAAATGAGTCTTTTAAAGACTTTATAACCACTTAAAAATAACATAATTTTTATTCTGTTGATATTCCAGTATTTCCCTTCGGTATTAAAAAAAATTAAGTTTCTAAAACGTCTCAAGATGTAGATATATTATTCAGATATTATATTGCTTTATCTTTTCTTCTGTACGATCTAATTTCTCGGAAAAATATAAAGTTTTTTCTTGCGTGAAATGTTATATACCTTAACAGAAGATGTCACTCGTAACAAATTAGAAACAGCTTTTGCAACTTCGGCAGGAAATTTAGTTCAAAATGAATAAAAGTAAAAGTTAGTAGATAAAAGGCATGGTTAAAATTTAGTTATCTCTGTCAGTCGCTTCTCATCTACGCTTTAGGGGTGTGGAAGTCCTAATATGTATGTTTGAACTCGAGTGTGTACACAAACAGGTGATTGACCTGCTAAGTTTTTGCATGTTGGAGGGAGAAGTCCCCTCCTTCTTGGCTTTCATGTAGGGCACTATTGCGTAGAAATTTCATTACCGTTTAGCGTTTTATAACATCCTGATCTGTTAGATTTTAATTGCCAATGGTTATTTTATGCACACAGCGCGTACATAGAACCTCCGAGTTTATCGTCCATCTCCGACATGACTAGCCGCACTATATCCCTTCACATGTGACCAGAAGACGCCTGAAGCTTGCGAGATTCAAACACCCACCGCTTAGCACAGACGTCTCTAGAGAGGCGAGAGCCGCACCTCTCACATACAGCGACCCTCAAAATGTAGCTCTACATCAAGAAAATCAACAAGTGTATTGACGTTTCATCCTTTTTACTCCTCTTCTGATAACTAGTTGTTCATCTTTTTATTCCTTTTGTATGGGATGTAGTTTCTTGACCTTTGTTTTTACATATTTCATGATAATTACACAACAGGTTAGTCTATAACGCGGGAACAAAAACAGAGCCAAAAACCTACGTACACACCAGAAAACAGAAAAGAAAAGAATGTAATATGCATGTTGGATTTGAGTAGCTGACTTCGAAGTGACATATGAACCTTGCTGTAAGACTGACACAAGTTAACGGACTCAGTTAATTAGTCCCACTGAACTGGGGTGACTCTCGTAACGTTCTTCTCCATTTCTTGCAGTCTTGTCTTCCTTAACTGTAAGTCAGGAATTGACTTGCAGTGTGGGTAAACAGGAGATCGTCAGGTCCAGTTTCCAGGAGAGACAAGCGTTTTAGCCACTCTGCCAACCCTTGGATATTTACGAGGACAATAGCACGTGCACGCGGAATTGTGGACAAAAACTCATCTGATGAATTACTGTTGACCCCGATGCTCGTCTTCTACAATAGAGGTTAGTAATAAGTTCGCTTGGACGTCTTCTTCAATAGAGGTTAGTAGTAAGTTCGCTTAGACGTCTTCTACAATAGAGGTTAGTAGTAAGTTCGCTTAGGCGTCTTCTACAATAGAGGTTAGTAAGTAGTAAGTTCGCTTAGGCGTCTTCTACAATAAAGGTTAGTAGTAAGTTCGCTTAGACGTCTTCTACAATAGAGGTTAGTAGTAAGTTCGCTTAGACGTCTTCTACAATAGAGGTTAGTAGTAAGTTCGCTTAGACGTCTTCTACAATAGAGGTTAGTAGTAAGTTCGCTTAGGGGTCTTCTACAATAGAGGTTAGTAGTAAGTTCGCTTAGGGGTCTTCTATAATAGAGGTTAGTAAGTAGTAAGTTCGCTTAGGGGTCTTCTATAATAGAGGTTAGTAAGTAGTAAGTTCGCTTAGGCGTCAGCTACAATAAAGGTTAGTAGTAAGTTCGCTTAGGCGTCTTCTACAATAGAGATTAGTAGTAAGTTCGCTTAGGCGTCTTCTACAATAGAGGTTAGTAGTAAGTTCGCTTAGGCGTCTTCTACAATCGAGGTTAGTAAGTAGTAAGTTCGCTTAGGCGTCTTCTACAATAGAGGTTAGTAGTAAGTTCGCTTAGGCGTCTACTACAATAGAGGTTGGTAGTAAGTTCGCTTAGGCGTCTTCTACAATAGAGGCCGGTAGTAAGTTCGCTTAGGCGTCTTCTACAATAGAGGTTAGTAGTAAGTTCGCTTAGGCGTCTTCTACTATAGAGGTTAGTAGTAAGTTCGCTTAGGCGTCTTCTACAATAGAGGTTAGTAGTAAGTTCGCTTAGGCGTCTTCTACAATAGAGGTTAGTAGTAAGTTCGCTTAGGCGTCTTCTACAATAGAGGTTAGTAAGTAGTAAGTTCGCTTAGGCGTCTTCTAGAATAGAGGTTTGTAGTAAGTTCGCTTAGTCCTCTTCTACAATAGAGGTTGGTAGTAAGTTCACTTAGGCGTCTTCTACAATAGAGGCCGGTAGTAAGTTCGCTTAGGCGTCTTCTACAATAGAGGTTAGTAGTAAGTTCGCTTAGGCGTCTTCTACAATAGAGGTTAGTTAGTAGTAAGTTCGCTTAGGCGTCTAACATTTGTTGGGTCGACCAGTCACATTCATGGCTCACAGCTGCGGCCCGACTCTAGGCCTCATCCAGAGGGGAGGGGGATGCTTATATCAGCCGAAACCAAACTATGCGAAAACGGTTCTTCTGCGCCCTCAGCAGATCGAGGGAAGTTGTTTGACGCCGAGGAACGACCTGTAAAGTATCTTGTGGGCCGGGGGTTTCCTGGTCCTGCCGTATGACATGACCAAACAAGGAGATTTTGTGGCGGTAGAGAATTTCCGAAATTGGGTGGAGATCTATTTTAGCCAGACCTCTACGTTACGGAGGTTATCATGCCATCGGATGTCCAGGATGTGCCGCTGGTTGCGGACGTGAAAGGCTTCTAGTACTGACATGTCGTGTTTGAGTAATGCTCATGTTTAAGAGCCGTAGAGGAGAACTTGAGTCACGTATGACTGGTAAATATGGATTTTAGTTCTAATTGAGATATGCCGTTGCTGAATACTAGTCGCGAAGAGTCAAAACGGCTTATCAAAGCCAGATACATGACCAAATGGGAAACCGAACATACTGGTTACACCAAAAACGATGCCTATTACCAGTTGAACCGAAGAGAGCAGGTCGTTGTCTTCAGACTTCGCACTGGCCACAATAGACTGAGGTACCACCTATTCAACAAATTGAAGATAGGTGGTACCGACGAATGCCCGTGCGGTCTGTTAAAATGACCGCTGAACATCTGCTGCAGAACTGCCCGACATACGAGGATCAGAGAGAGCAGATGTGGCCATCACCAGTGGAACTGCAAGAAAAGCTCTATGGCAGTGGCGACAGCCTCAGGATGACCGCCGCTTTTTTCGAAAAAATAATGGTTACTGTCTGACTGCGTACGAAGAAGAAGAAGAAGAAGAATACTAGTCGGAAATCGTGCATGGCAGATGCAACTAGCCCGATTCGGCTTTAACATGCCAGGACACCTGCATGTCCCAGAACGAGTGTGCCATGGGGTACTGAATCGCATACGGTGTAGAGGTAAACTTATTTGTTACTGTGATTTGTAGTTTCTACAGGATGGGGTCGTACCTAGACCCTTCTTCCACTTTTTCTTTGATTCTTGTTCATGACCGGAGAAGCGACCAGCTACCAACATGTCTGATGGCATCTTAAAGGCAACAACAAACTACCTCCACTTCGGTCTGTGGACATCATTCGCACAGTACCCTAACACTGGCTCATGATTTCCAAGCCCGCTTTATTGTATTTTTCTTTCCCTCTCGGGTCTATACCAAAGCGGTACAGATGATGACGTCAGATTGATCATCTTAGGAAACAGCAAATAGAATTCCAGCGTCGGCTGGTTATGATGGTGAGCATATAGAACAGTGTTTCCCAATCTTTTTTATACCTGCGGACAGGTAAAAATGGGAATCAATTTTGGCAGGACCGGTGGAAATAGAACAAATTTGAAGAAAGCTAAACATAAAAACACACAAAACTTGCCTTCCAAAATACCACAACATGGTAATAGCTGATAAATTAACCCATAAAACGTGTCTATTCAAATTTTGGATAATCTAATTTATGAATCGTGATATTTGTAGGCAATTCTCCCCCAAAACCTGGCTTGCTTTGATAATCAAACACGTCAAATATAGATGAGCTCGAAAAGGAGGGATACTTGTGTAGCTGACATCATTTCAGTTCACACATTAGCCTGTCAGAGCTTACATCACTTCAAGCCGATCTCCGCAGTTTGTGACTTAAGCCGCAACCACTTTTTCGCGGACCAACAGGACATTTCTGCGGACCGACACCAGTCCGGGGACGGGCGGCTGGAAAACACTGCAATAAACATCCCCATACCCACGATGAAATACTCACAGGTATGAAATCTGGTATTCCATCAGGAATACTGAGCCGAGCAATCTCAGTTTTCAGGCGCTTTCTATGGGCAGGCTTTGTTATGCCGACAGCCGTGAGGTCCTGCGAATTTTCATAAAGTAATATTATTAAGTACAGATCTGGAGAATCCGACTATCTAATTAAAACAAAGGATTTCTGCACATTGCTCTTAATGTCAAAGGAACAACATTCAATCGATCTTGGTAAAACGGCGGGTGAAACTGAAATGAAGTCTCTTGCCACATTTACTAGACATGTATTCCTGCAATGTAGAACCGTCACTAAGAAGCGCAGCTACATTTGTACATTTAGAACAATTCAGTACTGACAACATTTTAGGTACACTTACTTGTACTTTTCGTGTCCGGCAACCTCACAAGTATTGGACCAGAAATCAGCCGCCATGGAAGCTCTTTCGTTCGTCGCTATGAGATTCACCAAACATAGTTCTTGCATGCTTGGACAGTTGTAAAGATGTTCAGGGTATTGGATGACTTCGCATTCGCAGACATCGTCCTCAGCATATTCTCATTTTTTCAACTTCGTTCTACACTTGCACACTTCCATTCTTAATCTGTTTAGGGCTCTCCACACAGAGTATATGACCTGTTATTCCCTGCTGCAGGTTCTTCTTTTATCTCCATCCATTCCTTACCATACTTTGACGCAATATTTGGTACGCTTTTGCTCAGGTTTCTGGTCTGCAAACTGTATACCTTGTAGTAAACATTTCCTTGAATTCAGTCGTTGCCCCGTCTGGATTATTTCAAAAAAATGGGTGTCTCTGATCACATGACTGGTTTTTTTCTTTCGACTTCTGACGCATCACATTTTCTGATTTCTATTGGTGCAGTGCCAGCAATTGCACATACTTTTCCCATTGGTGTCGGTTTAAGGCACCCATGCACAATGCAACTTGTCTCATTTACTGCCACATCGACGCGTCTCGTTTCATACCGTACTTACGCAGCGTACTCTGCTGCAGAGAAGAACAGCGCAAGGACCGATGCAACACCGTTGGTGATGTTTCCCATGCTGTGTTTGTCAACTTATACAGTAAAAAGTAAAGTAAGCCGGCGCATAGGAAATATGGTGTTAGGCCCATATTATGTTGTACCAACGGTACATAGTGGATGATGTTGTCAGCATCACACCGGCTGCCTTTATTTCCCAGATTTTTCTGGTACCCAATTTCTGTGGCTGGGTCGACCACAGGGTCGAAAGAGGATTCAGATTGTGATCAGAAAAAAAAATCCAGCACTGATCGCCTGACTGCACTAACCACTGCGCTACCGCGGGAGAGCGCATTGAACATCAACCAACACTCTGACTACGCCTTTAACAATTTGGTGCCCACAGGATATCAACCAAGACTCTAACTTCAGCCTTATCGCTTTGGGGCGCATAAGACAAATACTAACCCTCTCTAAGCAGACCTGTCCTGTGCTATTTTCTCCAGTTCTTACCAGCTTCTCCCCGTTTCTCTTGTATCGGCACCATCTTCTCCCTGTCTCTCTTGTATCGGTACCATCTTCTCCCTGTCTCTCTTGTATCGGCACCATCTTCTCCCCGTCTCTCTTGTTTCGGCACCATCTTCTCCCTATCTCTCTTGTATCGGTACCATCTTCTCCCTGTCTCTCTTGTATCGGTACCATCTTCTCCCTGTCTCTCTTGTATCGGTACCATCTTCTCCCTGTCTCTCTTGTATCGGCACCATCTTCTCCCTATCTCTCTTGTATCGGCACCATCTTCTCCCTGTCTCTCTTGTATCGGTACCATCTTCTCCCTGTCTCTCTTGTATCGGTACCATCTTCTCCCCGTCTCTCTTGTATCGGCACCATCTTCTCCCTGTCTCTCTTGTATCGGTACCATCTTCTCCCTGTCTCTCTTGTATCGGCACCATCTTCTCTCCGTCTCTCTTGTATCGGTACCATCTTCTCCCCGTCTCTCTTGTATCGGCACCATCTTCTCCCTGTCTCTCTTGTATCGGTACCATCTTCTCCCTGTCTCTCTTGTATCGGCACCATCTTCTCCCCGTCTCTCTTGTATCGGCACCATCTTCTCCGTGTGTTCTTTGGCCTTGTTTTTTCTTGTCCCCAGGGAAATGATGGTGTGGGAGGGGGCGGGGGTAGAAGGGGTGGTGGTGTTGTTTCCATGATACAGATTGTCTGATGATACTGGCTCAGCACTTTTCCAGTATAGGACCACCTTCTTCCTAAGTTTTCCTAACTTTCGTTTGCAACACTTTCCAACCACTGCAAACACCGAGACTCTTTCTCAGGGATTTGTTGATAACGCAGCATGAGCTGCAGCGGTCAGCGATCCAGAGCTGCCAAGACCTTTCTCCACCTCTGGTGGTGATCCTGGATAACAGACTGCAACTGGACAGACTGGCTAAGGAGAAGAGGGAAGGCTAACCCGGTACCCAAAAATGCTTGCTGAAGTCGGATGTGCCGGACCGAAATGTGCAACTACCACAGTCAAGCTTCAAACTACCACACAACGCATTCTGTTCTTTGAACAACATCCTGCTACTTGCAAAGCCCTTACGAGGGGTTGGTAGCGGGTGTTTGATTACGAAGAAGAAGTAGAAAAAGAAAAACTTGATAATACAATGTAAGATCGTTTGCTTGATATGCATTTTGATCATTGTAGGGTTCCATGTAGTTTTAGACATGGTAAAGGTCAATCTTGGTTTTCATATCCTGGCTTTTACATCCTCATCTGTACATCTTATCTTGTTTTTAATGCTCCTTTTTAATGCTCCCTTAGCGCAGTGGTTAGCGCGCTGGCTTCGCATCTGAATGGTCCTGGGTTCATTCCCCAGTTGAGGCGGTAATGTTTTTTTTCAGACCGCAATGGCTCCCGGGTCGACCCAGCCTTAAATGGGTACCGGTTCAGTCTGGGAAGTAAAAGCGGCGAGGGAGAGGAGATGGCTACCGCCCTCATATAGCCGAGCCTTTGAAATTTGAGATCGCTAACACCTCACACCCCTGCGGCAGTAATGCTATGGGATACTTTACTTACTTTTACTTTTTAGGTTTGTGGAACTTTCTACCTCATCCAAAGGAGTTTTTCTCCGTTGATAGAAATCGTGTTATTTAATTTTACAATTTTTGACTTTTCTGCATAGGTATTTAGACCTACTTTCTGATAGATTCTATCTAATCGGTCCGTCTTCTTCTGCATCTAGACCTGGCTGTAAGATAGGAGGTAATAATAATAATGTTCGCGTAGGCGTTAAAGACCCGTTGCGTCGATTGACCACTACCATGTCCAACTGCTGAGGTTATGTCCATGTGTAGCGTGTCGACCGAAATCCCTTCAAACTCTCCAAGTGGAGCCGTGCACACCGCAGCCTTAGAATGAGTTATTTACTCTTGACGAATCATCTCCGTAAATGGAGTTTGGATTGGCTCTTCTTACACCAGGGGCGCAGTGAAATAGGCGGACCAAGTCCTCTTTTCTAAAGCGCATTGCAAGGGTTCTCAGCTCTCCCTTTCTATCCACTAGGGAGATAAAAAAAAATCAAAAAATCCACCCCTCACTTCATTGGTCAGGCTACTGTAATACAGCCTGATTCCAGATGCCCAGGGTGGACCTGTGGTGGATCTGTCACTATGTTGCAATGGCCTTTACCCTAGCCATTTTAACCCGCTCTCAATATTTGTTGATGTGATGTGACTAGATTCCTTCCTGGATGTTTTGGCCATGCATGTTATCCCTAACAGTCAGTTATCTACAGCTGGGATGACTGGGCCATGATGAGATAGTATTGTTTACCCAGTCAATGTTTCAGTGAGAGGCAAGCGTTGTAACGTTTCTGCCTTTCAAACGCTAACCAAAATATTAATAAATCAAAACCTTTTAGCTCCCCGTGGAGCACAGATCTTCAACAAATACACGCATTAGATAGTTTCCTTAACATGTCTCCTATCCATTTCTAGCATCTTGTCCTCGCTTCATGTTCAACCAGATATCTATCTATCTGGCTCTTTCCTACACGTTTATATTAGTGATCTTATTATATAAATTCAGTCTCTCTATTGTGAGCAGGTTCTCATTTCTGGGAGTCTGTACCTTCTTCGTTGTTGTTGTTGTGCCTTATGTTTCAGAGACGGAGAACTGAGGCGTTAGTCCGGTCCGGCACAACATACTGACTAGTACATCGCGTGAGGGCCATGCATAATATACTGACCAAAACCACAATCTCTCTTCCACGTAGCGCTCAATGGAAACAAGCTGTTCTCAAGGCAATCTGGCTGACGAATTGTAGAAGTGATCCCTGTAGTAGTAAGTGTCACGCAGATGAAGTCAAGCATAGCACAACCGCCTGGAAGGGGCTGTCCACCTTTGTGTGACACCTTTGCGGGATGTGAGGAAAGCTACTATAACTTGCCACTTACGCCATTTTGAGGGCGCACAATAATGTGGGCATTGAACAAGAACAACAATGTTTCACAGACATACAGAAAAACGGACTTGACATTTGTGATGAAGATTTCTATTTTTGTGTTGGATCTAGTTTCTTTTGATTTCAATAAGTTCTCCAATGCAATAAAATATGGCATCATTACACTGTTCCGTCAAATACCACGGAATTAAATGTTGTGTTGTTTGATGTTGTTATCTATATAATCCAGGCAATAACACGCAGAACGAGACATTGTGATAACAGACATCCCTGCTGAACACCAGTTCTAATGTCAAAGGGTTCAGAAAGCTGACCTTTATATAGATCTATACATCTCTGTCTCTGCTGTCAAATGGTTTCTAATAAATGTATACTGGTAGTTACAAAACCCATTCGAAGTAGGGCTGGGGTCGGGCGTCATATGTGTGTGGAAGACGCATCATACTTATCTAAATCTATTAAAATTATGAAGTAATAAAATAAAACCTACATAAAAGGTTGGCTCATTGCAAACATTGCAGTCGGGGATGAAGTGTTGGAGACTTCATACTGAATTTCAGCTTTTTATGAGGTGGGATGGGTTATTTCCTTCCTCGCTGCCTTTCCTTCACTAAAAGTAAACCAGGTACCCATTTTCCCTGGATCAACTGAAGCATGTCGATGACGTGAATTGAACCCGGTCTATTGATAGCGCTCCATCACTTTATTGCTCAGACATTCCCCATTCATATATAGCTAATAAATGAAGGCAGTTGTAAGAGTAGTAGATAACAGGACCATTTACTGGAGACGGAAAGAATAGGCCCACTGCACATCAACACATGTCGTAAAAGGCCATTAAAATGAGTTGTGCATGGGCCTACCAATCTTATAGTTTACAACAAATTGCCACAGTAACAATCGCTGCAATACTCAGCAACGTGTTTTAGAGCGGCTTCCTAAATTAGACCAATTGTAGTAGTGGACCCTATGCTGCAACTGGAGTGGCATATAGACAAGACGAGTTATATTACCAGCCCTATCCTACCAATACTATACTACCAATACTATACGACCAATACTATACGACCAATACTATACTACCAATACTATACTACCAATACTATACTACCAATACTATACGACCAATACTATACTACCAATACTATACGACCAATACTATACTACCAATACTATACTACCAATACTATACTACCAATACTATACGACCAATACTATACTACCAATACTATACGACCAATACTATACGACCAATACTATACTACCAATACTATACTACCAATACTATACTACCAATACTATACTACCAATACTATACTACCAATACTATACTACCAATACTATACTACCAACACTATACTATAAACACTATACTACCAATACTATACTATAAACACTATACTACCAATACTATACTATAAACACTATACTACCAATACTATACTACCAATACTATACGACCAATACTATACTACCAATACTATACTACCAATACTATACTACCAATACTATACTACCAATACTATACTATAAATACTATACGACCAATACTATACGACCAATACTATACTACCAATACTATACTACCAATACTATACTACCAATACTATACTACCAATACTATACTATAAATACTATACTATAAATACTATACGACCAATACTATACTACCAATACTATACTACCAATACTATACTATAAATACTATACTATAAATACTATACTACCAATACTATACTACCAATACTATACTACCAATACTATACTACCAATACTATACTACCAATACTATACTACCAATACTATACTACCAATACTATACTACCAATACTATACTACCAATACTATACTATAAACACTATACTACCAATACTATACTACCAATACTATACTACCAATACTATACTATAAACACTATACTACCAATACGTTACTACCAATACTATACTACCAATACTATACGACCAATACTATACTATAAATACTATACGACCAATACTATACTACCAATACTATACTACCAATACTATACTATAAACACTATACGACCAATACTATACTACCAATACTATACTACCAATACTATACGACCAATACTATACTATAAATACTATACGACCAATACTATACTACCAATACTATACTACCAATACTATACTATAAACACTATACTACCAATACTATACTACCAATACTATACGACCAATACTATACTACCAATACTATACTACCAATACTATACTACCAATACTATACTACCAATACTATACTATAAATACTATACGACCAATACTATACGACCAATACTATACTACCAATACTATACTACCAATACTATACTACCAATACTATACTACCAATACTATACTATAAATACTATACGACCAATACTATACGACCAATACTATACTACCAATACTATACTATAAATACTATACGACCAATACTATACGACCAACACTATACTACCAATACTATACTACCAATACTATACTACCAATACTATACTACCAACACTATACTACCAACACTATACTACCAACACTATACTACCAATACTATACTATAAATACTATACGACCAATACTATACGACCAATACTATACTACCAATACTATACTACCAATACTATACTACCAATACTATACTACTAATACTATATTACCAATACTATACTACCAATACTATACTACCAATACTATACTACCAACACTATACTACCAACACTATACTACCAATACTATACTACCAATACTATACTACCAACACTATACTACCAACACTATACTACCAACACTATACTACCAACACTATACTACCAATACTATACGACCAACACTATACTACCAACACTATACTACCAACACTATACTACCAATACTATACGACCAATACTATACGACCAACACTATACTACCAACACTGTAATACCCATTCTAAATTACTTACACTATATTACCAACAATATATATATATCAATATAAAATGTATTAAAATCGTGCAGCTGTCCACATGTCCTGAAATTCAACATTTGAATTACTTCTTGAGGGATCAAAATGCTGATTATCGCATGAGTTGCAGTGGTCAGCGACCCATAGCTGACTGCTAGCGTCAGGGCCAGCGAACCAGAGCTGCCAAGACCCTTCTACACCTCCACGCGGTGATCCTGTATAACAGGCTGCAACAGAGCAGACTCGCTAAGGAGAAGGGATCGAACAACGAAGGCTAACCCGGTACTCAAAAATGCCATGCTGAAGTCGGATGTGTCGGACCAAAAGGTGCAAAAATCGCAGTCAAACTGTAAACTAGCGACACAACACATTCTGTTCTCCGGACTTCATTCTGCTACTGGCAAGCCCTGTTCAGGGCTTGGTAACGGCAATTTGGGAACAAATGAAGTAGAAGAAGACTTCTTGAGAACCACTGGGGGCCTACTATGTTAGGATTACGGGCCAGTAATTATAAGGCGGGAAGGCCGCCATTTTAATCAGTCAGACTGGATGTTTCAGGCCTCCGGGCCGTAGGCTGTTGCTCCTTATTCTAGGGTCATGACGTTATTACAATATCCAGATTACATTCTGGCCAATTAAAACTCAAGTATCATCGGCTCAACAATTTATGAACAGTACATACAGCCATGTGAGGACCAGACACACGTTACAGCATGTTATTTAAATATGTCGACTTCACAAGAGGAGCAAAGTGACATTAGCGACCTTTTTAAGACACTGATGGATAAACTATCTGGTAACGAAATGTAGCCGAGACAGGCTGCTCCCAGGTTTATGAAGGGAATGGACGTGGTTAGTTGGGGAATAAACTGTGTTGCAACAGAGAAGACTGAGGCGGACAGTCGAGGTTATAAAGGTAGGAAGCATGTTTATTTGAGAGTAGGGCCCGAGTGTTACAGGGACCAAAGAGGAGAGCAAAGAATAGTAATCTGCCCGACATGTCGTAAGATGCCAATGAGAAGTGTTGGGCATGGCGCTGGCTACCTTATCCTGTAGAAACTTTAAGCCACAAAAAAACATAAAATATATGAACAGATTAATGGTTGATTTATTGAAGACCTGTGCTCACAGGAAGCTTAACAGGTTTGTATTAATTGATTTATTTCAGGGTATACTGTATGGCTATGACAATAAACTGAGACAGGAGTGTGTACAACCAGCCGGCTGCAGGAATCATGATTATGTATATAAATCACGCTATGTTGACATTGACCCAGTTCCTATAGATCTGTCTGGTTTATAGGGAAGTCGATTGCACTAACACAACACACTATAACTTACCATATCATAACACAGCATAACATACCGCCCCATAATATAACACAACATAACATAGCATACCACAATATAACATATCATAATATGGTAAGTTGCCCATCGCAAGCGATGATGGTAACACCATCAGATAGTTTTTTTCTCATCAACCTCACTCTCTGGTCCAGAGCTACTTTTGATCTGTGTTAAGATAATCAGTCAAGACGACTGGAGGTAATTCCGGATGCAGGACCTCTGGTCCCACCTCCGTTGAGACCAAGAGTCGCTTGAAACCTCCGGGACTCGATCCCATGTCTTTTTCGTTCATCTTTTTGAGAGGCGAGTGCCTTAACTCTCGACTACAGCGACACCCAACCATAATATATATATATATATATAAATATGTATGTATATTGCTACATAATATGTTACCATAATATATCCAAATAGAGCATAACATACCACAACCTGCCACAACATACTACACCAGAACATACCAGAACATAAGCCAACATGACGCATCACAATATGAAATATCAAATCACAACATGACATAACACAACACACCAAAACATAACATAACACACCATACCACAAATTAAAACACCATAACATACCATACTAAATCATAATATAACACACCACAACATAACATAACATACCACAACATAAGACACCAGAACATAATATAACACAACATAACACACCACAACATAATATAACACACCGTAACACATCACACCATAACACACCAGAACATAATATAACACAACATAACACAACATAACATAACACCACAACATAATATTACACCATAACATATCACAACATAATATAACACATCACAACATAACATAACATACCATAACATACCACAACATAACACACCATAACATAATATAACACATCACAATATAATATTACACACCATAACATAATATACACACCATAACCACACCACACCATAACGTGTTAAAGAGATACCTTTATCTAAACCTTGCAATGTCTAATTGGATGCACAGGCCGAACACAGCGGGACACACTTACCTCGGGGGTCATGCGAGAAATAGTAGGAAGATCATATCCCGCCTGGATGAACAGAGGGTAGTACTCTTCAAAGTGAAGGTCATGGAGCCAGGCATAGAGTACCTCATTGTCCTGAGATAAGGTCAAAAGGTCAAGGTAGTGCCATATAGAACACTGCGTCATGGAAAAAGTGCTAGAGACTTCATTGGACTAGCTTACATTTAAAAAATAAGTTTGGGTGAACAGTTCCATTTCTCTTTCTAATATTAACTACCATTTTTTTTCGAGTTTAAGACACCATCAATTATAAGACGCATTTCAAATTTCCAGATGTGTAAACAAGAGGAAATATGTCTTAGAATCGAAGAAATACGGTAGAATGTCAGTCTGTCGACAACAGGCGTGTCCAACCAGTTAAATTCACAGGTCTCATTGTCAATGTTGGCAGGGGACGGGAGTTGCGTATGAAATACAAGTGTCAGTGAACAATACCAGTAAGTACCCTTATCATCATCATCATGTGTGAGAGTCAACGTTTGTGTACGCATACACATTATGTCTGTACCATTGAGTGTATTGTGACGTCTTCCACTACGATACAGCCAGCAGGGCCTAGGTCGAACTGTTTCCAGTACGGCCCGGGTATATATTGAGAAGAAAGATCTTGTGTTTTTCCATGGTATGACCACTTTTTCCAGTCCACTCAGTTGTAAATGATTACCTGGTGAAAATGGACAAATTTCGGACACATTTCGTGCTTTGGGGGCGCCATAATGCCATGAAAGGGGCTGAACACTTATGAGGACGCCATGTAAGGAACTGAGCACATTTGGGGGCGCCATGAAAAGAACTGAGCACACATGGGAGCCACATGTGCCGTAAAATTGACTGAGGACATGGGGGCGCCATGGTGCCATGAAAGGGACTGAGCAGATACGGGACGCCATGGTGGCACGACGTCGATTGTATAAACCATTTTCAATTTGATAAAAAACGAATTCACAACCAGAAACAAAATGCTGTAACGAAGCTGCCTAACTAATCCTTAATTGTCCTTGCTGCCTCTACTTTATAACACGTCAGAAAGTGGGTCGTGATAGGGACACAAGTGGGTTCTGGAACGTGCAGTGATGATATGTCGGGGTGAGCTAGCTAGCATGATGTAGCTTACAGACTGGATCTCACATGCTTGGGACAGTCGACAGAGCGCGCGCGCGCCTCCGCATACAAACAATTACACACGATAGCTGTTGCGTCCTGATATAACTTAAAATACTATGTCTGAGGTTGAAACGCCGTGCTCTCGCCAGAAACAAAGGAATACCTTTAACGAACAACACTATCAGTCAAAAGTGACAACCTCTGATAGTCTCTCTAACACACACCCCCCTCCAACGTTCATTACCCAGAGTCGGCATCACTGAACATCAAATCAGATCCACAGATGCTCATATCTGAAAATTCAAAACTCAATGACTTCACGAGGCAACTTACAGGCACTCCAGCCTGGAACAGCTGAGTGACGTTGATTGTGGATGTCGACCCTGGTTCCTCTACCAGGTCTAGACTGCCGTGACTCGAACTCGAAGTACTCTGGTAGCTCTGGTGAGAGGATACACCAGACTCGTTACTCTGCCCAGATAGTCGATTCTGTTGTGTGCTTAGTTGAACGTTCACATAATTATTGAGGGACTGAAATGAGGAAACAGAATGTGGCTTGTTAGCACACACACACAAACAAAACAACACACACACACACACACACATTCATGGACAGGGCAGTGGACAGGAAAATCCACGGAGGACACCGAAATTATGACGCTCGACAGACAAACTTGGCGTGAATGTGTTCACGAGGCAGTGGCATGAGGCGATGTCAAAACGACCTCACACAGACCAACGATGAATCACACAACGCCAGGAAGAGGATTGGGCGCCCCCCCGGCTAGGAACATGCTTAAGACACATGACTCACAAGTGGAGAGATGCCCCTACGAACTTTCTGAAGATTATGGGAAAGACGAGACGAGCACAATTAACCTTTTGCATGGGGAGGAAGACTAACGTCTAGTCAGGCACAACATACTGATCAGACATGCTAGTCAGGGAAAATATTCTGGTCAAGACCCCCAACCTCGACTTCCCCGCATTCCTACCTGGAAACGGGATGTTTTCACATCAACCTGACTAACCAGGTTGGGGATCGACGTAATCCCTGTAGTAGTGAACGACACGCAGATGAAGCCAAGCATAGTACAACCGCATGGAGGACCCCGGTCCACCTTCATCAGCGCGATCGGGATGTGAGGAAAGCTACAACAACCCGACACTAACAGTCATTTTCAGGCCGAAAGAAAAGTAATCCTACCTCTTGTGGGCATTCAGCAACAACAATAACAACCATATTGCATACATTAAGATGGACCGAGTGAGCATGGAATTAAAGGCTCAACAACGGCATTGAATGAAAGAGTTTCCTCATTGGGATACGTGGCAAAGCTATCTTAACCTTATTCAAGTATCACTTATAATATAAGCTGAACAGTATAGC
The DNA here is from genome assembly GCA_036924085.1 of Ariolimax columbianus. NCBI lineage: Eukaryota > Metazoa > Mollusca > Gastropoda > Stylommatophora > Arionidae > Ariolimax > Ariolimax columbianus. The sequence continues at coordinate 18,274,317 of JAVGWX010000002.1, forward strand.
CAGACAAGCACTGGATTGGAACCCACATGGAAATAAAGGAGTGTCAGGCCAAGAAGGTCATGACGGAGGAAATCAGTTTAAACGGGATGAAGTGGGTGGGGTTCAAGAAGACGGCACAGACTATGAATAGGTGGAGAGCATATGCTACGGCCATGTATTCTAAGGGGAACCAGATGGATACATGCTGACGGAACCGAAAGGAACCATATGGATGTATGCTGACGGACCAAGAGGAACAAGATGGATACATGCTGACGGGACTAAGAGGAACCAGATAGATACATGCTGACGGGACTAAGAGGAACCAGATAGATACATGCTGACGGGATTAAGAGGAACCAGATAGATACATGCTGACGGGACTAAGAGGAACCAGATAGATACATGCTGACGGGACTAAGAAGAACCAGATAGATACATGCTGACGGGACCGAAATGAACCAGATGGATATATGCTGACGGGACTAAGAGGAACCAGATAGATACATGCTGACGGGACTAAGAGGAACCAGATGGAAACATGCTGACGGGACCAAGAAGAACCAGATGGATACATGCTGACGGGACTAAGAGGAACCAGATAGATACATGCTGACGGGACTAAGAGGAACCAGATGGAAACATGCTGACGGGACCAAGAAGAACCAGATGGATACATGTTGACGGGACTAAGAGGAACCAGATAGATACATGCTGACGGGACTAAGGGGAACCAGATGGATACATGCTAACGGGACCAAGAGAATCCAGATGGATCAAAAGGAACCAGATGTGTACATGATGACGGACCAAGAGGAACCACATGGATACATGCTGACGGACCAAGAGGAACCAGATGGATACATGCTGACGGGGAACACAAGCAACCATAAGGAATAAGAAGAATCAGATGGATACATGATGACGGACCAAGGGGTTTACCAGATGTAGATACATGTACAGGCGGGAAGTTGAGCCTCCAGGCCAACAACCAAATGACTCACATTTCCAGTTATTTAGTAGTAATCTAGACTTCATACAAGCCACGACTGATTTAGATATCCCCTATCCAACAAACTGAAGATTGGAGATGCCTTACATATGTCTGCCGCAGTAACAAAATGACTGCTACAAGCGTGAAACAGAGGAAACATACATGACCATGCCAAAAACATAAGTCTATCCACTGCCATTTTTAGATGTAATTAACATTCTATACAATACGTCATTTATGTCATAAAATTATTACCAAACGTTTTCATTGTCTTAGAGATTTGCAGGCAAGAAAGATTTGCGGGCAAGAAATATTTACAGTCTGGAAAGAATGCCGGGAAGGAAGATGTGCAGTCTAAAACGATTTGCAATATAGAAAGATTTTCATGTTAGAAAGATTTACGGGTAAGATAGATTTGCAGTCTAGAAATATTCGCGGACAAGAAAGATTTGCAACTAATAAAGATTTCAGGCTAGAAAGATATGCAGCAAAAAGATTTGCAGGCAAAAAACATTTACAGTCTAGAGAGATTTTCAGGGATGAAAGATTTGCAGGTTGGCAAGAAAGATTTGTAAGCAAGAAAGATCTGCAGACAAGACATGTTTGAAAAAAAAGAAAGATTTGCAGTCAAGAAAGATTTTCATGCAAGAAAGATTTGCGGGTAAAAAAAGATTTGCATGCAAGAAAGATTTGAGGGTAAGAAAGATTTGCAGTCTAGAAACATTCGCGGGTAAGAAAGATTTGCAGTCTAGAAACAATCGCGGTTAAGAAAGATTTGCAGGCAAGAAAGATTTACAGTCTAGAAAGATTTACAGGTAAAAATATTTGTAGGCAAGAAGAAACATTTACAGTCCATAAAGATTTGCAGTGAAGAAAGATTTGCAGTCTAGAACGATTTGCAGGCTTGAAAGATTTACAGTCTGGAGAGATTTGCAAGCAAACAGATTTGCAGGCTAGAAATATTTGCAGGCAAGAACGATGCTTGAGTTTAGCTGGTCAATAAAAAGCTTTAAAATACAGCACGGTTTGTTTCACTTGGTACATTTGTATACGGGTTAGTTGACCTGTTTACAGGAAGCCAGTATGCCTGTTTGCAGTGACTATTTATCCAAGCAATGTTATTACATGATGAGGTGGTTAACAACATGCGCAACGTTCTTTAGTTGCGTTTTACATCCTTGGCAGATTACAGTTGTCCTATTCCTGTCAATCTGAATGCCACTAGGGTGTTTCAAATATCACAGCAAACTGGTGGAGGACGTACCGGTTAGTATAACGTCTAGCAACGTAAGCTTGTTAGTGTGTGGTCGTCTAGCAACGTAAGCTTGTTAGTGTGTGGTCGTCTAGCAACGTACGCTTGTTAGTGTGTGGTCGTCTAGCAACGTAAGCTTGTTAGTGTGTTGTCGTCTAGCAACGTACGATTGTTAGTGTGTGGTCGTCTAGCATCGTATGCTTGTTAGTGTGTGGTCGTCTAGCAACGTAAGCTTGTTAGTGTGTGGTCGTCTAGCAACGTAAGCTTGTTAGTGTGTGGTCGTCTAGCAACGTAAGCGTGTTAGTGTGTGGTCGTCTAGCAACGTAAGCTTGTTAGTGTGTGGTCGTCTAGCAACGTAAGCTTGTTAGTGTGTGGTTAATGGAGCAGCTAGCAACACTGCCTTTACAAGACGTCAATCCAATAAAAAGAAGTATACTTAAGTCGAATGCATGGAACCTTGAGGGATAAAACATAGAATGGATTCCGCCTTACGAAACAGGGCGAACGAGGCAACAAATTTAAATCTATAATTGACAGACTTTCTCGACAACTATATCCCAGCAGAGAACATAGTTTAAGGCTGATATGTTAAGAGTGTGTTGGTATAGCTGAAAAGTCATCCGTTCGCTCCGCTTTTTCAAGAATTTAAGGAAAGCGCGAAACGGTTGGGGTTCGAATCCCGCAGGTTTCAAGCATCCCCCTAGTCACAAGGGAGGTGATTTCAGCGCCAGTCCTATTGAAGGTACATGATAAACTCGGAGGTCACGTGTACGTGCTCTGCACGTAAAAGTCCCGTGTCAGTTTAAAAAAAGAAAAGAACAGGTTCGTTGACCGTTGCCTTGGCAAACATTCAAAAGAGAACGCGATTAGTTGCCAATATTGTCATGAAGGCGGCACCTCCATCATGAAAAGACAGAACAGGCCATTCACCTTTTTCTCCTCACACTTGATTGCACGTATAAATACAAAATGACTTCTTCACTCCCAATGGGTAAAAGAGGATAACTAAATGAAGTGAAGTGATACATAAAGATCGCTTTCCGGAACAATCGTCGTGTATTTCTCGTTATATTTGTTTTATCTCAACGACTACGATTCCGCGATGGCGGATGTGTTTTTGTGGTGTTTCGAAAACAGAGTAAGACATAGAATTATAGTTTTTGGGGAGAAAAGTAATCAAATTTACCCATCAAAGCAATTTAAATAACATAATTCATCTTACAGTGTCTTGAAATAATAAATAACCGGCCACAATACCCGTAAATTGACTGTTTGAACATGAGGGATAACCATGCATAACAAATTGTTATAAAAAACGGCTCACTGTCCCCACTGCCTTGTGGGATACCTATTCTCTGGAAAGGCTTTGGGAATAAACCGTGAGGGAAAATCCGGAGCTGATGTCCTTAAGACAGGCTAGTGGTGGTTCCATTGCTACTCTGGCAATTCCTGTCACATCGCCGATTCCAGGATGTATCGACTAATGTTGTTCCCATGGAATAATTAGCTTGGCGGATTGCGGGTACCTGCTTCACGGGAAACAGCTTGGTCTCCATAGCAAGATGCCCAAGCTTACGACCTGTAGAGGTCTTCCAGTTTCACTCTGAGGTGTTGAAACAACACGTGCATCAGCAGTTAAACTGACATGTTGGAATGTCCGTACCACGCTGACTGGACTGTCCGATAACATGAATCTTAAAAGCGATGCAGGACAGACACAAGTAATGACGAACTGAAAAGTAAGATGGCCGCGCCTTAGTGACTGCGCTCTCGACTCTCTTCGGTGTTTGTGTCGAGTTTTCCGATGTTTGATGTTCCTGTTCGGATTATATTTCACAACTCCTTTATCAGGTGGTATCAAGGACTTCATTCTGTGGATTTGATGCGCTTATCCGGTTTGTTATGCTGCATTTCATGCCTGGCTCACGCCGTGGGAAACCAGTCCATGACGGAGTTCAACGTTCCGCTTAACTGCACATCAGAATTTAGTCCAGATTATCACTACTCGAGGACATTTCTGCTCGGACTGAAGCCAACTTCCTCCTGCCCGCCCTTCCTTCCACCGAAGGTTACACGATACCTCGTATTCTCAGCATAGCAAGGGTCACGCTGACCAACAGGTTGACACAGTCAGAAGCCTCGGCGTCAAGACACGTGGAAACGGGGAGTTTGACACAAAAAGCTTGACACAAACGTTGGTCTTACACACTCCTCGTAGTCCTCATTTCAAAGGCTGCGGAGTACACAGCTCCACCTGCGGAGTCTGTAGGGATTTCGGTTGACACGCTAGGTATAGCCTCATCAGTTGGACATGATAGTGGTCAATCAACGCAACGGGCCTACGCAAACATTATTATTATTATTTTGAAAAGACTGAATGTGGACATTGCAGCACTTCAAGAAACTCGGTTAGCGGGCTAGGGATAAATGAGCGAGAAAAACTACATATTTTACTGACAAGGGAATGACTCAACGAAAAGATGCTTACACTTCGTTTCCAAACCACATTAGGTCCCGTCACTCTTGTCAGTTGAAATACACCCACCTTGTGCTCCGCACTTGAAGCCAAATTTGATTTATATGGGGATCTATCAGCACTCATGAATAGTTTGCAAAGCCAAGAACAGTATGTTCTACAAGGTGACTTCAACGATAGAGTGGGCGCTGATCGCGGCTCATGGCCCTCATGTCTTGGCAAGTTTGGAGTTTGACAAATTAATTAAAATGGCCAAATGCTCTTAAAGTTCTGTGCCTACCATAAAGTCTGTGTAACCAACTCCTATTTTCAACCCAAGCCCCAACATATGGTATTGTGGATGCACCGATAATCAAAGCACTGGCATAAGCTGGATCTAATTCTTGTCAGAATATCTCTCCTCAAGTATGTGCTGCTGATATAATCTTACCATAGTGCAGACTGCGACACCAATTATTCTTTGATTCGCTGTAAAATCAAATTGCAGCCAAGGAAGTTTTACCCCACCAGAAGCAAAGGCATGCCACGCGTCGACGCAAGTAGAATGTGAGACCCTGCACTGATCATGAGATTTAACAATGGAAGGTCATTGTTAAAAGCACAGTCTTCGCCAGAGTAACCTAACTACGGCTGCAAAAATTTGCTGAGCATCTTTATCCAATAACACAGTGTGGATTCAAGCCTGGAAGATCAACAATGGACATGATTTTCCCTCTTCGGCAACTTCATAAAAAGTCACGTGAGTAGAATCAGGCCTTTTATATCGCATTCATTATCCAGACAAAGACATTTGATTTGATTAGTAGGTAGGGTCTCTTCAAAATCCACTCTAAAATAGGCTGCCCAAACAAACTACAACTTATAATAACGTTCTATGAGGCCATGACAGAAACAGTTCAATTTGATGGTTGCATATCACAACCATTTGGTATTCGGAGTGGTGTTAAGAAGGACTGCGTTCTGGATTCGACACTGTTCAGAACCTTCTTTGCTGTTACTGAAGCATGCATTTGGTAACTCAAATAAAGGAATTTGTCTTATGTCGGATGGCCGGCTGTTTAACCTTGCAAGTCTCAAGGCCAAAGGGAAGATCTCGGAGATCATCATCATGGACGCTTTTCGCTGATTTTTTTGTTTTTTTGCGTTCGCCTTATTTCTCTAATCCCCAAGGCGGTGTGCGTTGCACTGTGGTTTTTATTTTGCGCCTGTCGGCCCAGTGCATCCGACTTCAGCATGCATTTTATGTAAGGGTCTGCTTCCTCCTGCATTTTCTAAGGGTTTGCTTCCCCGGGGTAACGGCCGGTGCTGTAATGGGGATCGAACCCAGCACCTTCTGGTTGTGAGCCGTGTCACTTAACCACTAGCCCACGTCGTCCCCTACTGATGATGTTTGATAGATCGCTTCTTCCAGGTGTGCAAAGATTTTGGTCTCACAATAGTTCTCAACAAAAGAAATGTGCTGTGACAGGAAGTAGATGACACGCCAACTATTAGCACCGATACATATGAACTGGCAACTGTACACCAACTCACATACGTGGGATACCTCATCAACGACAAGCCCTCTCTAGACCCAGAAATAGACACGTCACAATGGCAATGCTGCTGCTACATTTACTCGCCTGACAATGCGTGTTTGGAAAAAATCAGAAACTGACAATTAAAACCAACGTCATGTTGTACAACGCTTGTGTCGCCAGTATGCTCCTACATGGCGGCGACACTTGGGCAACCTATGCCAAACAACAGCCCAGGCGTAACACCTTCCATCTACGGTGCCTACGATTCCTTCTTGAAACTACACGGAGGAACGGTGACAAATGCAGAGGTGCACTCTCGCACCGGTCTCCCAATCATGTACATTCTTCTTAGACAAAGAAGACTACGATGGCTTGGTCATGTTTGCCATATGGAAGATGATCGCATTCCTAAAGATATTCTCTATGGACAGTAGGGGTTGACAAGAGAACGGTCAGCAGGCCACAGTTAAGGGTTCCAAGATGTGTGTAAGCGTGATATAAAGGCCCTAGACATGAGTCTAACATCCTGGGAACACGAAGCTGCAGACCGATGCAAGTAGAGATGCACCCTGAAGGGCCACCTCACTCTTGGTGAATAGAAGCTCTTCCAACACGGAGAAGTGAAAAGAAAACACCACAAAAAGAAAAAAAAATCAAGAAAAGCTAACTATATATTTTTGGTTCATGACTCCAAGTATCCTATGGTCAGTCATAGCTAAAAGGGGCTACTATCTCAATCCTCTCCCTCCACAAACAAAACGTAAGGCCTTACCGGTGTTTTGAAACCTTGTCTCCAGACTGAGAGACAAGTACCCTTACATCAATGCCTACTCGTATCTCTCATTTACCATACGTTATTCGAATAGAAACAAGGATTTCTTCTATGAAATGTATATACTAAGCCGTCTTTGTGCATTTAATTTCTTATCATTCCCTCTAGCCAACTTGTTATCATTCCCTCTAGCTAACTTGTTATAAGCAATATTAATGGTGCTAGTGTAGTGACAAGAGTGTGGTTAAATGTAAAGGGTAAACAAGGGAGAGAAACGTAGAATATGCAAGCCAAGCGATCCACGAGACAAAGTATCGTATTGTTTGGAAAATTAGGAGAGATACAACGTGACATATAAGGTTGTTTTGTTTGTGTGTGTAGTCGGTAGTGTTGTACAGAATACTCGTTACATTTTCGCTTTAGAGTCGAATATTGTATTCAAACGACTGTTTATGTATTCGACCGAATAGTACGCAGGAATCTTCTTCTTCTCTTCTTCTTCTGCGTACGCAGTCAGACAGTAACCATTATTTTTTCGAAAAAAGCGGCGGTCATCCTGAGGCTGTCGACACTGCCATAGAGCTTGTCTTGTGGTTCCACTGGTGATGACCACATCTGCTCTCTCTGATCCTCGTATGTCGGGCAGTTCTGCAGCAGATGTTCAGCGGTCATTTTATCAGTACCGCACGGGCATTCGTCGGTACACCCTATCTTCAATTTGTTGAATAGGTGGTACCTCAGTCTATTGTGGCCAGTGCGAAGTCTGAAGACAACGACCTGCTCTCTTCGGTTCAACTGGTGATAGGCATCGTTTTTGGTGTAACCAGTATGTTCGGTTTCCCATTTGGTCATGTATCTGGCTTTGATAAGCCGTTTTGACTCTTCGTACGTCATACTGGTATCTGTTTGTGGTAGTCTTGTACCTTCTTTTGTCAGTCTGTCTGCCTCCTCGTTGCCTTGGATGTTGCAGTGTGATGGGACCCACTGTACCACTACCCTTTTTGTTGCAGCCTGCTGGCACAGTTTGCAGAGTGCTGCTCTTAAGTCATTAAGCTCAGTGTTTTTCTGGCTTTTTAGCGCTGTGACTACGGCCAGAGCATCTGTAAGCAGGACTGTATGGCTTTCATTTTCTTTATGTGTCTAATGTCCTGTTTAATGTTGGTGAATAATTAACACTGTAGTAGGAGCGTGCATTTTTGTTACACTTTTGAGTGCGTGTCACGCACACTGTTTTGCGAATTTTACTGAATGGCACTGCAAGATACTGGGGTCTTTGACACTTATCATGCTACGCGATATGGAGAGTGGAAGACAGCTGTCAGGTGTCAACGAATGAACCAGCAACATCAGTACTATGTCGCATCGGTTTGAAATATCGATAGGAACTAGCATTCAACCGACATAGACCTCCAACAATTGACACTTCTTGGAAAATGCTGTGCACGGGAAGGTTTCAAATTACAAAATAAAGGAGAGCAAATGTAATTAAAAACAATGGGTGGCACGTGTCCATATAGTCCATGGTTCAGTAATACTATTTGCTGCTCATAGAGTGTTGTGATATTTCGCTTTCTACCAGTCAACACCCTCAAGTAGGCCCAGAAAATATTCATATTTCTTTACTTAGCTCACCTGTTGCCCAATATAGTAACATTGTGTTTACATTATTGGATTAAGCACCGGTTTTACTGCTTTAAGACAATTTTCTGAACTTGAAAGGATGGAAAATAAAATAATTACAGTAAGTATAATTCAGAGAACAGCAGTTAATGTTGTACAATTTATACCACTTTTTACTTTTCAACGATAATGCCCCATAACTGTGATTAATTATGAAATATTATAATAAGGTACCTACAGTTAATTACAATTGGCACCACAATACACAATCACATTATAAAGTATCGACGGTCGGTTAATCGGCACCAGCCGATACGGAAAGGCCGATTAATCGGTAATCAGTCAATTTGTCTATCATTGCAACCCCATAATGTAATGTTATGAAATATAATATAATATAATATAAAATAATATAATAATATAATATAATATAATATAATATAATATAATATAATATAATATAATACAATACAATTTAATATAATATAATATAATATAATATAATATAATATAATATAATACAATACAATACAATATAATATAATATTATAATATAATTTAAAATAATATAATAAATATCAGCCATTACTTTGACATCCGTGTGACCTGTACTGCAACCTCGCCCGCTGTCACTACTGGCCGCGCTGTTTCGATTACTGTGGCCTGGGCTGTCTTTGGCAGGGCTGGAGCCCCTCATGTTGCCCCCATCACTAGACAAGGCTGGCAGAGAAGTGGGGACACAAGACCACTCCCCATTGTGTTGATGGTGACGATGGAGTTCTGGTATACAACAGTTCACGCAGGAAGGCTGATTGTAAGGAGCACGTTCATCTGATCTCTGGGTGGGATGGAAGGTGGATGGAAACCTGACGCACTGTTGACAAGTATAAATAAAAAGAATAACAATAAGTGAGAAGAAACATAAGGATGAGCGATGAGAAAAATAAGTGAGGTGAAATATAAAGAATAAGTGAGGAAAAAAAATAAGTGAGGTGAAATATAATTGATGATAGGAGAAGAAAAATAAGTGAGGTGAAATATAATTGATGATAGGAGAAGAAAAATAAGTGAGGTGAAATATAATTGATGATAGGAGAAGAAAAATAAGTGAGGTGAAATATAATTGATGATAGGAGAAGAAAAATAATTGAGGTGAAATACAATTGATGATAGGAGAAGAAAAATAATTGAGGTGAAATATAAAGGATAACTTAGGAAAACAATAAGTGAGGTGAAATATAAATACAGATAACTTGACTCCAAACTATTTTGATGTTGTTAACTTGACTAAAGGTGGTTTTTATGTAACTAACTGGGATCCAAACAGGGCAGTGATTGCGGAATTCAAGACGATTATGTCTCATAGCCTCTCCTGCCCAAGTCTACATCACTTACACATTGGTGGATCCTGTTATACCCAGTAGTCTTGCCAAAGGTTGGGTGTTAACCCCAGCGGGATGTAAGATGAGACAGCAAACGAGGTTAAGACAAAGTGAGAGCCTCCAGCCAGATGGAGGAGGTGGAACACATTCTACCACAGAACAGGTGCTGAAGACAGAGGTACCAGACCAGGACGCAGACTAGCAACCATGCAACCCGCCCGACCACTTTTTTGTATGTCTACACAAAAGTCAAAGAATAATAGATATAGTGCTCGCACTGTGAAGTCCCTCCAGGCAGGAGCAGTGCCGGGTTCTGAGCCTCGAAAGAACCCACCTTCAGCTACTGAAGGTCTCCCCAGCATGCCTTGTGGAGTCAGGAGGTGCCAAGGGAGAATATACTGGCCAACCAGACAAAACGGTTCCTCTGAATGTTATGCATTGGAATGCCGAGGGAGTCAGCAACAACAAAAAAAAAAAACCGAATCAGAAAATACCCTATTCCAAAATGGAAGCACTGTATGATGCATACAGGAAAATCATCTACAGGAAGAAAAACAGTTTAAGATATGGGGTTACCAATGCTTCGAAGTGGACAGAAAATATAGGAAGAAGGGAGGTATTCTAACTTTGATACGGATTAGCAGAAATGCTATCGAAACCAAGGTGCACAAAGAAGGTGCAGAAAACCAATTAATCCATCTAAAAAATAACACTCTGCGCTGGACTTCCTCAAGTTCTACTGCCCCAGCGACATATCACTGAACATAGCAAGTATAGATGTCCCCAGTGGAAACTTCCTAGCGATAGGAGACTTCAAAATCCACTCCCAAAGCTGGGGATATGGTCGATTAGACAGAAGGGGAGAAAAGGTAGAAAACTGGCAAGATGACCACAAACTAACCCTAACGACCCCCCCCCTCACCCCACCCCCTCACCCCACCCCCACCACCACCAACATTGTACTCAAGAAGATGGCACAGTACCTCTACCCCAGACTTCGAATTTTGCCCGCCGGACCTGGCAGGAATAGCAGAAAGAGAAATGAGAAAACAACTGGGGGAAAGCGATCATCGCTGTATATTCATACAAATTAGCAGTATATATATTAGCAATAAATATTAATCCAGCGCAGCCAAGATAGAATTATAAAAAAATTGATGCACAAACCAACATAGAACACACATGCTGACAAAGGATATTAGGATACTAGACAGAGTCATTAACAGTGTCAGCAGGGAGTTTAATAAGCGAGTGCTCCAGGCAGCAAAAGCGAGGAAGAATTATGTACCATATTGGACTTAAACGTTTTAAAAATTACATGAATAAATGAATGAGGCGAGAGACATTGCAGGGTTACAATCATCACATCACATCGCGCTGCAAAAGACCAAAGCAAAATTAATCAAAGACAAACTAGAAGCCCAGAGGACGAGCTGGAAAGAGAACACACATGAATTAAACTTTGAGAAGGGCGGCAGAAAGTTGTGGAAACTAACTAAACAACTAAGTGGTGAAAATAATTCTCAGCGACAAACAACAACACTAGGAAAGGCAGGTCAACTTTATACCGGCAAACAAGCAGCCAATATATTTGCGGAATCTTACCGGAATGAGAGCAACATCACAGTAAACCCATGCAGAAAACGAGACATTCAACAACAATAACATACAAAAAACAGCGAAACAGTCCGGATGTAATGTCAAAACCTTTTACTTTGGAAGAGCTAAAAACAGTCTTGTGGAAACTGGAAGACAAGAAATCATCAGGGATGGTTATAACAGCAAAAAAATCCTCCTAAAATACGGTTCCTCAAGGCTAAGTACTGTCTCCTATATTGTTCCTCGTGTTTATCAATGATCTCAACTATGATCTACCACAAGGGGTGAGAGCCGCTCTATAGGCAGACGACTTGGGGATGTGGTGTGTAGAAGAACACCTCACAATTGCAAATAAGTGAATACAAGGAGCAGCAGACAATATAGCAGCATGGGCTGAGAAATATGAGAAATGGATGTTACAGATCAACGCCGAGAAATCTGCAACAACACTCTCCACACTCTCAAATAAAGAAATGGCAGAACAAACACGACTTGGAAATAAGCAGGTTCAAATAGATGATGAGTCGGTATATCTGGGCATCACATTTGATATGAGAATGACGTGGAAGCCTCATATTTGATAAGAGAATGACGTGGAGGCTTCACATTTGATAAGAGAATGACGTGGAGGACTCACATTTGATAAGAGAATGACGTGGAGGACTCACATTGAAAAAACAGAGGCAAAGGCAAGGAAAAAACGTGCAATATTGAGGAAAATAGCTGGTTCAAATTGGGGAACGAATGAACGATTAAGAAGGTCTATAATGAGGTAATACGACCAATAGTGGACTATGGATCGGCAGCTTGGTCCACAGTAGCCAAATCACATCTACAAACCTTAGATAGGGTACAAAACAAAGCTCTTAGGGTGATCACGGGTGCCATGAAATCAACTCCAATAAATGAAATGGAAAAAGTCACAGGCATCACACCTCTATCCTAAAGACGGGACACCAAAAACCATGATGCAGGAAGAAAAATACAAAAACAGGACAGCACACCCAACGAAGACCAGATTCGAAGATCTTGCCAGTGGAAGATTGAAGAGAAATAGATTTGTAAATTGTTTTACAAAAATGAATGAGAACATATAAGGATGAATTACCAGACACCACTAAGGAAGTAAATCCAATACCCATTCCAACCTCAAGGGAAAAACACCAAAACCTCAGCATAAAAACATTCATAACTGACACCTTCCCCACGAGAGACCAAAATGCTCTCCAAAAGAAAGTTGCAGCATGCGACATGATCGATGAACTGTACTCCAGAGAAGCCTGGATCCAGGTATATACTGATGGATCAGCAACATGAGCAGTGAAAAATTGAGGCGCAGGAATTTATGTTGTATACCCAAATAAAGAAAATGAAACCACTAGTTCGTTCACTGGAAAATTATATTGAAACTACTAGGCTGGAGTACAGGCACTAATTGTTGCTGCAGAAATGATTAGCAACACAACAAGCCAATGTCAGCCACAACAGACCAATGTCAGCCACAACAGACCAATGTCAGCCACAACAAGCCAATGTCAGCAGGTTGTATTCCTTACAGATAAAATGTCAGTTCTGCACGCCCTAAAAATGATAAACTGCTAGAGCTTAAGAAAGCCTTGGGCGAACTAAAAGCCAGAAGAAGCTTAATGCTACAGTGGATACCATCACACTGTGGCATACCAGGAAATGATAAACTTGACTTCATATGGCTCTTATGTGATAAACGTGACTTCAAATGGCTCTTATGTAATAAACGTGACTTTGTATGGCTCTTATGTAATAAACGTGACTTCATATGGCTCTTATGTAATAAACGTGACTTTGTATGGCTCATGTAATAAACGTGACTTCATATGGCTCTTATGTAATAAACGTGACTTTGTATGGCTCTTATGTAATAAACGTGACTTCATATGGCTCTTATGTAATAAACGTGACTTTGTATGGCTCTTATGTAATAAACGTGACTTCATATGGCTCTTATGTAATAAACGTGACTTTGTATGGCTCTTATGTAATAAACGTGACTTCATTTGGCTCTTATGTAATAAACGTGACTTCGTATGGCTCTTGGGCAATTAAATTGGGATGGTGAGGATATCATGTAATTAACTTGCCTTCATGCGGCTCTTGTGTAATTAACTTGCCTTCATGCGGCTCTTGTGTAATTAACTTGCCTTCATGCGGCTCTTGTGTAATTAACTTGCCTTCATGCGGCTCTTGTGTAATTAACTTGCCTTCATGCGGCTCTTGTGTAATTAACTTGCCTTCATGCGGCTCTTGTGTAATTAACTTGCCTTTATGCGGCTCTTGTGTAATTAACTTGCCTTCATGCGGCTCTTGTGTAATTAACTTGCCTTTATGCGGCTCTTGTGTAATTAACTTGCCTTCATGCGGCTCTTGTGTAATTAACTTGCCTTCATGCGGCTCTTGTGTAATTAACTTGCCTTCATGCGGCTCTTGTGTAATTAACTTCATATCATTCAGTCATTGTTCAACTAACTTGACCGTTTGCAACTTTTTGCAATTAACTTGACCTCATGCGGCCATCAGCGTGATTTCAGTTCCAAAACCTCTGGTATATAAATGCCTTAAATAACGATAACTCAATCAAAAGTAATTTCAGAAGACACTGACGACTACGGACCATCAAATACGGACAACAGAAAGAGGGTTGACAAGTGTGATATTGGAAGAAACTAAATGGAAAGTCTCATCAATAATTCCTTCCAATAACGCACTATCTCAGTGACCCGCCTTTGGACAGGCCGTGTCCGGGAACGAAAATGTCCGGCCCTCCGTGACAGGTCTTGTCAAGCTGACCCAGATATTCTTTTTCCAACAATAATAAGAGCTCCGACTAGCCGTTAGAGGAAAGACAAGAAACCCAAAATGAGGAGAAAGAAATACTCGAGAAGTGATGGGTGTTGGGGGGGGGGGGGGGGGGATATGTGTGTGTGACTAGAATAGGTGCACTGCCATTATCATGTAAGAGGCGACTAAACGTGCAGTCTAAATCCCGCTAAAAGCTAAAACAGAAGATTCTGTAACTGATAACAATGCACACCCTTTAGTCCCATAGCTCAAAAACCTGCTGTGTGCGGGTTATTTGTCTGTCTTTTGTTTGAAAGAAGGATCCAAGGAAGAAGTTTCCATATATGATAACATATAAACTGGTTCATAGAATCGATTTCGATGCACTTGTGCGACCCAATATGGACCCACTTTATTCCATTGCTAAAGCTGCACGCTCGCGCAGGAAAAGATAACAATATTGGTAACGCGAGACAGATATGAGACAAAAGCTGTATGGAGATAAAACAGCCTTACAAACAAAGGTGTCCTTTGTAAGAGAAACCGGGACCTTGATCTGAGGATAAATGAAGAAGAAGAAGATACTTTTAATTTTCACACCTCTATTAGAACTCCGCATAACCTTGGCCATCATTAATTCATAATATGCGTATTACTTACTACTAATAGTCAGATGTCAGTCTGAAAGTCAAACCAAGGAAGACGTTTTGAGGCAACCTTCTAATGATCGATCAACTGGATATGCAGAACAAAATGATAGTTTTTGACTATCTGACATTAGGAACTGATCTGCCTGATATAATATCGGAATTTCAGATACGCTGAAAGGCTCAAGACATAGATGGATGTGGAAGGAAATGATTTTAAACACACGGTGGCGCGGCGCTTGCTTATGATGATATTGTACTGTATAATGTCATCTTAGCCAATATAATCCGACTTGACCATAGACAGTTTTCGGTTATATCTTGTGTAACTAACTGCAGGTAATATGGGTCCTGAGTAATTAACTTGAAATAGTGTGGTTCATGTGTAATTAACTTGACATCACGTGGTTCTTGTGTAATTAACTTGACATCACCTGGTTCTTGTGTAATTAACTTGACATCACCTGGTTCTTGTGTAATTAACTTGACATCATGGGGAGGAAAACTAATATCTAGTCAGGCAAAATATCCTGATCAGACATGTTAGTCGGGATCGGTGAAAACATACTGTCCAAGACCATCACCTCGGCTTCCTAATATCCCTCCCTGGAAACGGGCTGTTTTCATGGCAGACTGGCTAACGAGGTGAGGGATCGATGTGATCCTCGTAGTAGTAAGTGACACGCAGACGAAGCCAGGCATTACACAACCGCATGGAGGACCCCGGTCCACCTTCATCAGCACGATCGGGATGTGAGGAAAGCTACTACAACACACCACTTATCGTCCTTTTCAGCACGCAGAAAAGAGTAACCTACTCATTGGGCATTCGCAAACAAGATCTTGACATCATGTAGTTCTTGTGTAATCAACTTGACATAATGTAGTTCTTGTGTAATCAACTTGACATCATGTAGTTCTTGTGTAATCAACTTGACATCATGTAGTTCTTGTGTAATTAACTTGACATCATGTAGTTCTTGTGTAATTAACTGGGAATCATCTATCTATCTATCTATCTATCTATCTATCTATCTATCTATCTATCTATCTATCTATCTATCTATCTATCTATCTATCTGTCTGTCTGTCTGTCTGTCTGTCTGTCTGTCTGTCTGTCTGTCTGTCTGTCTGTCTGTCTGTCTGTCTGTCTGTCTGTCTGTCTGTCTGTCACTCTCACGTGTAACATTTGTTGGATTTCATTTATCTTTCTCTCTCTTTACACTCTCCCTTATATCTCTTCTCTTGTTGGTTTTCTTCCTCTCCAAATAAGTTATTCCCAAATCTAGTACTTGATGATCTTTAAGCTCACCCTCTCTCGGTTTTTCTCGATCTAAATAACTCACTTCTGAATTCAGAACTTGCTATTTTAACAATTCTTGTCTTTCTTCATGACGTTTCTCTCTCTCTCTCTCTCTCTCTCTCCTTAGAAAAAAATGTCCAAACTCTATTGTTTGATGTACGTTCATTTCTTACCCTTCTCTACCTCTCCCGCTTTCTATCACTCTGTGCAGAAAAAAACGGTACTATATTTACTATTTGATTCCCCACCTCTTTCTCGTTCTTCCTCTTCCAACCCCTTTGTACTTAGTGTATCTCTGTCCACGAATCAGTACTTCATTTGTATGCACTTGTCACTTATAAATCATGCTTTTAATACATTATATTTCTTCATACATATATACAGGCTGGAGTTTTTTACGTTCAATTCGATTATTTGTTCGATTAATTGTAAAAAAATGATTGATCGATTAATTTTTGTTGTGTTCGATTAATCGATTAACGTTTTTAATTGTCGGTCTTAAGTGAACTTGCCGAAACGACGCAGTATGTTGTTTTACATATGGCGAACTTCAGTTCTTTTAATTAATGGCCTTTTTGACCAGACCTCTGCGAAATCTTGATGATGACTGTGGTTACATTACTTGATTTAAATAATCAACATTAGATGATCTCAATAGAAGGGTTAAGGCATGAATGGTTTGTCAGTTTTGCAGATTTGCAGAAACTCAAATGTTTTCTCTAAGATTTAAATAATCAACATTAGATGATCTCAATAGAAGGGTTAAGGCATGAATGGTTTGTCAATTTTGCAGATTTGCAGAAACTCAAATGTTTTCTCTAAGATTTAAATAATCAACATTAGATGATCTCAATAGAAGGGTTAAGGCATGAATGGTTTGTCAATTTTGCAGATTTGCAGAAACTCAAATGTTTTCTCTAAAATAAACGAAACGAAATGGTGATTTTTTTACATCACGAATTTGATGTCTTTTGTTATAGAGACGGACAATTAAATAAGGGATCAACAAGAAAACAAACTGATGTAGCTTTCGAACAATTGAAGAAGATATCACAACTAACATAATCGCTGACTGATTCTGATACCTCAGATGATGGAATCTCATCTCCGTAGTTACTGTCTTATTTATCTCGCTATAACGATGAAAAAAAAAAGATACAAAAAACAAGAAATCCTCTCTCCTAGTGCCCCATTAACAATTATCGTTTTCCCTTGCTTAGTAATTTAGTGAGTGAAGACTATACTGTTTATACCGGCTACTTCTGTACCCCTTCAGCGACTATTTAGTTCATCTGGAAATATTATAAACATAACTCTATCCGCTCTGCTGTCAGCAAATCTTAGTTTGCTGGTTTGTATTCGCGATTGGTTGAGATGAAGAACACCATGAGACGTATGTAGAGTTTTGTTGTTGTTGTAATGTTAGCATGTTCCACTTTATATCTTGCAACATGTTAACCATCTAAAGCAGCAATTCTCAGCCGTGGGCCATGTGGTTCTATGTAGGCCCCCATGATATCTAAGGGGGACACAGGTAAATGGGGGTGGGGTGGGCGGGGTGGGGGGAAACGGCACGAGACTAGGGGGCCACAGAAAAGTAGAGTGAACAGAGAAGTGATCGTATTCCCAGTGTACGGATCACACGCGCACTGAGCGCAACCGTCGCTTCCACTTCCTTCTGCATTCCCCTTCCCCAGTTGTAGCTTTCAGTTGCGTCTCGTCGTCAAGTTTTATTGGGATCGGACATCATTTTTCATTTGTCTTTATTCAGATGTTCTAACGTTTTTTATTTATTTCCAAGAAGTGATCTTATTATTTTGTAGTTGAAAACGTACATAAAATTAGTCTGCAACTGTATTAAAATAAGTTTAAAAAAAAATTAGATACTCTATGGCTACCTCCTCAAATTAAAGAAATGTGAAAAATACTCAGTCAAGTATCTTGGCGAGGTATTATTACGTCATCAGAGCGGCCCCCACCCTACAACAATACCGATGGGTTTGATATGTATGACAGGGCTTTCCAATGGGAGTATGCGTACATGTCAGCTGCAAAAACATTTGGAAACGTCTCATACAGACGAGAAGTATAATCCACTGGAATATTTTCTAGCGTTGCAAGATAAATTTGAAACTAGACCTGCATTGAAGAAAATGTTTGCTCAGAAATCGGTTTCTAAAGGCAAAGGTTTAATAGCATCTTATGAGATGTCCAAACTTATAGCTAATCAAAGAAAGCCACACACAGTAGTGTCTATTGTTATTTCACCCATCCCGAACCAACATGCTCGTAAAATTATCAAATCCATCTATTTGAGCATTTCATCAGTGTTGAAGCGCATTAACGAAATGGCAGAAGATGAAAACCAACTAGTCCCGCAGTAAATGGTTCAGAAGTTTACTTTCGGAAATGATGAATCGTGTTTACCAGATAATACAGCAATCATGATGGCTTTTGTAGGATTTTTGCAGGACGACAAATTGAAAGAAGACATGCCAATTGCTCAAAAGTTAAAAACAGATACGAAAAGTGAATCAATATATGAAAAAGTAAAGAGCTACTTCAATGAGAACGATTTCTCGCTTTAGAACATTCTGGCCTGTACTACTGATGCACCTGCCTATATGCCAGATTGGTACAGAGGATGTATCGCATACTTGAAAGATGTTTTGTCAGAAGTATTCTGTATTCACTGCGTAGTTCACCGAAAACACTTGGTTTAAAAGACACAAAACACTAGTAGGGCGCTTGCATGAGTCTCTACAGATTGTAAAGAAGCAGTCAATTACATTTAATCAAATGCACTTCAAGATCGTCTGTTTAGACAACTTTGCGGCAGCAACCTAAAGTTATGTCTATTGACAGTAAAGACTTCCAGAACATGTATAAGCGCCGAATAGCTGTTGTAAAACAGGTGAACAAAGTATTTTTCACGTTTTACCATTTTTATCGAATTTAATCGATTAATCAGCGATTAAATGTTTTCGATTAATCAATTAACTTTATTTTAATCGATTAAAAACCCTAATATAAAAAGATATTTCACCCCGTAGCTCTTGTATTCTGTCTATGGATCTCTGTCTCTCTCCCTCCCCTCCCTCTCTCCCTCCCCCTTCGGCTCACTCCTTCCCTCCCCTCTCCCTTCATCTCTCACTCCCTCCCTCCCTCCCCCTCCCTCCCTGTCCCTCTCTCCCACACATTGCTGTCAGGTCCAAGTTTGAGGGACATTCATTGTGATGAGCTTCACATCTAATGAGGCGCCAGTTACATTTCCTGCTGTCTTTCCTTCCCGAACAGTAAGCTAGGTAACCATTTACCGCTGGGCCGACTGGAACGCGTCGATAATCTGAAAGAGGGGGGGGGGAAGGTTGAACCCGATAACTATGACATGACAAGCAAGCGCACTGCCATCACTCTCCTGGATGACAAAACATTCTTCAGCGTTCGTTCTCAAACTCCCGCTGCCAAGCCCTGAACAGCCCTTCGCAAGTAGCAGGAAGTAGTCCGGAGAACGGAATGCATTGTGTCGCTAGTTTACAGATTGACTGCGATATTTGTACATTTCGGTCCGACACATCCGTCGTCGGCGGGAGTTCGTGTTCTACCACTTTCTCTCTCTCTCTCTCCCCCCCCCCCCATCCCAAATCCTGACGATATTTCGTCTTAATTAATTCTTTCTCTCTCAACCTCTCTCTCTGCCCCCCCCCCCAACCAATGATATTTCGCGTTCTCTGTTCTTTCCCCCTAGCCAATGGTATTTCGTGTTTCCTAACCCTCTCTTGTTCCTCTTCACCTCCCCAACAGCTGTTACCTCATTCCGTATCACTTTTCCCCGCGCAGTATTTGTAACTTGTTCTGTACCTGTCTCTCTGTCGTTGCCTCTACCTCAATCTTTCCCTCCCTCTCTGCGCTACGTTATCTCTCCTTCCCTTCCTCTATGTCCTTGTCGCTCTCTCTTTCCCTGCCTTTGTCTATTCTTCTCTCTTTCCCTCCCACTCTCACTTTGCCTTTGTCTCTTTCTCTCCATGCCTTTTGTTTCTCTTTTCCCTCTCTGTTCTTGTCTCTTTTTACCCCTCGAACTGCCGTTTTTTTTCTCTGTCTCTCTGTCCGTCCTTTCCTACGTGTCTCTTTCAATTCCTCACTTTCTGCCTGTCTCTTTACCTCTCTGTCTTCGTCTCTCTCCCTGCCTTTGTCTCTCATCTCTTTCTCCCAGCTCGTGTCTATTCTTCTCTGTTTCCCTCCCGCTTTCCCAGCCTTAGCCTCTCTATCTTTTCCCTACCTCTCTATCTTTTCTTAGCTCTCTCTCTCCCTTTGTCTGTCCTTCGTCTTTGCCTCTCCCTGATGTTGTCTCTCTTTTCCACAATCCCCGTTCTTGCCTATTACTATCTCTCTTTCCTACAATAACCTACTTTTATGTGTCTCACTCTTATCTCTTTCTACATTTGTCTCCCCCTCTTTATCTCTTTCCATCTCTCACCCTGCATGTGTCTCTTCTTCTCTTTTTCCTTCCCCCCTTCCCTGCTTTTGTCGATTCCTCTCTTTGTCGTTCCAACAATCTCTTATTGCTTTTGTCTCTCCCGTCTCTCTTCCTGCTTTTGTCTCTCATTCTCTCTTCCCCTGTCTTTACCGTTCCCTCTCTTCTATCCCTGCTTTTGTCTCTCATTCTCTCTCCCCCTGCCTTTATGGTTCCCTCTCTTCTATCCCTGCTTTTGTCTCTCATTCTCTCTTCCCCTGTCTTTATCGTTCCCTCTCTTCTGTCCCTGCTTTTGTCTCTCATTCTCTCTTCCCCTGCCTTTATGGTTCCCTCTCTTCTATCCCTGCTTTTGTCTCTCATTCTCTCTCCCCCCTGCCTTTATGGTTCCCTCTCTTCTATCCCTGCTTTTGTCTCTCATTCTCTCTTCCCCTGTCTTTATCGTTCCCTCTCTTCTGTCCCTGCTTTTGTCTCTCATTCTCTCTTCCCCTGTCTTTATCGTTCCCTTTCTTCTGTCCCTGCTTTTGTCTCTCATTCTCTCTTCCCCTGTCTTTATCGTCCCTCTCTTCTGTCCCTGCTTTTGTCTCTCATTCTCTCTTCCCCTGTCTTTATCGTTCCCTCTCTTCTGTCCCTGCTTTTGTCTCTCATTCTCTCTTCCCCTGTCTTTATCGTTCCCTCTCTTCTGTCCCTGCTTTTGTCTCTCATTCTCTCTTCCCCTGTCTTTATCGTTCCCTCTCTTCTGTCCCTGCTTTTGTCTCTCATTCTCTCTTCCCCTGTCTTTATCGTTCCCTCTCTTCTGTCCCTGCTTTTGTCTCTCATTCTCTCTTCCCCTGTCTTTATCGTTCCCTCTCTTCTATCTCTGCTTTTGTCTCTCATTCTCTCTCACTCTTTTTTCCTTCTCTAACCTTGTATTTCCGTACTTCTTCATGCCTTTGTCTGTAAATAAATCTAAATCTCAAGAGAAGTCTGCGCTACGGCTAACATTCTGTTGTTTTTTTCTGCTTTCGCCGTTCTTAAAAAATAAGGATATTTACGAAAGTGCAACGAACAAGCCAGAAACAATTACGCGAAGAGAATCCAAGTTTTAAGAAACGTGTGGACCTACAAGTTCCCATTTCGTATTTTTGCTGCGTTTGTTTCTATAATCTATACACACGACCATTTAACACACGAGGTTCGGAATAATTTAATTTCGCTTTTTCTCTTCCAGGTGTATCTTAAGTTATTTTTATGAGATAAGCGATAGGTATGACGGGTAAACACCGATTACACGTGAGATTAAGGTAGAAGTTAAAAAATGTTATGTTCTGTTTTGTTATGTGATAAAGAACCGATATCACAACACTACAAGCAGACCTATGGGTATTGAGTCAATTTCATCATTGGACAAAAGGAATGGACATCAACTCCTCGTGTGGAACCCGGGATCCTTTACTGTAGATGAAAGAATAGGAC
Source organism: Ariolimax columbianus (assembly GCA_036924085.1). Taxonomy (NCBI): domain Eukaryota; kingdom Metazoa; phylum Mollusca; class Gastropoda; order Stylommatophora; family Arionidae; genus Ariolimax; species Ariolimax columbianus. Next base: position 18,296,601 of record JAVGWX010000002.1, read on the forward strand.
ATACACGAATGTCTTTGAACACTGGTTCATCAAATGTTCTTTGTCTTCTCATCAAGTTTGTCAAACCATCAAATGTATTTGTCTGCATGTCCTCTTCTGTTTCCTTTCTCCTCGATCTTTCCTGCTGTAACACTATTTTAAAGATCCTCTTTCCCGAAAATGCGGTCAATAAACTTCGTCTTTCTTTTTTTGACTTTTAGTTAGCAGCGATCTTTTGAATATTATTTCCTTCATTCGATTTTTTTAGATGCCGAAAATATATATATACACCATTCTTTCTTAGTTACGAAAGATAAATGTACCATTCTTTTTTAGCTGGTTAAGGTGAACGTTGCATTCTTTTTTAGCTGGTCCCTGATATATGTGTGTATGTATGTGTCTATATATATATATGTATATGTGTATGTGTGTGTGTGTATGTATGTGTGTGTGTGTGTATATGTATATATGGGAAACTGAGACGCTAGTCCAGTCAGGCACAATGCACTGACCAAAGCCACAATTTCTCTTTCATGTAGGGTTCCCCGGAAACAGGCTGTTTTCAGGGCAGCCTGACTGACGAGATGTGTCGATGTGATCCCCGTAGTAGTGAGTGCCACGCAGATAAAGCCAAGCATAACATAACCGTCTGGAGGATCCCGGTCAACCTTGATCAGCATGCTCGGGATGTGATGACAGGCACTACATCCCGCCACTCAACGTCCTTTTCAGGGAGCACACATGAGTGAAGTTGCTCATTATGGGCAATAAACAACAACAACACACACATGTATATACAAGAGGCGGCCAGAATGCAATGCACCACTCTATTTACTTCAGAAGCTGTTTATTGAAAATACAAGACATTTTTACATAATGTACAAGGATATGTAAACAGATTTATTACTCAACATAATTCCCATTAAATTGTACGGCCTTACGCCAGCGCGAAACAAGTGCATGTATGCCTTGCCCGTACGGCTCTACCTCACCCCAAACAAGTGCATGTATGCCTTGCCCGTACGGCTCTACCTCACCCCAAACAAGTGCATGTATACCTTGCCCGTACGGCTCTACCTCACCCCAAACAAGTGCATGTATGCCTTGCTCGTATGAGCTCTACCTCACCCCAAACAAGTGCATGTATGCCTTGCCCGTACGACTCTACCTCACCCCAAACAAGTGCATGTATGCCTTGCCCGTACGGCTCTACCTCACCTTAAACAAGTTCATGTATGCCTTGCCCGAAGGGCTCTACCTCACCCCAAACACGTGCATGTATGTTTTGCCCGTACCAGTTTTTGTCCTGATCACGTCGCGATTCCGTCACTGCTTGAATCCCACCCTCGCCATCTACAAAACATGTCCCACGAAGTGCATTTTTAACATAGCAAAAAGATGAACACCAGAGGGGCCCAGATCAGGACTATATGGTGGATTTGGGGTTGGGGGTGGAGGAGTTGGCAGATACAGTCCAGCCCAATTCGGTTATTGTCTCACGTGTTGTCAGACCTGTGTGAGGGCGTGGACTGTCATGAAGGAGAAGCAGTTCTGTTGGATTCTTGTGAGTACGAACTCTGCGGGACCGTCGCTTGAGTTTGGTCAGTGTGTTGATGTAAGGTCACGAATTGATTGTTTCTCCTCTTGGCATCACATCCACACGATCACACATTCATTGTTCCAAAAGACAGTGACCATGACCTTTCCGGCTTAAGGTTTTCTTGGATTTCTTCTTTAGTGGGGATTGAGGATGATGCCACTCCATTGATTGACTTGTTGTCTGAAGCTCAAAATAATGCTATCATGTTTCGTCACCAGTAACAATCTCGGACAAAAAGCTTTCTACATTAGCACCGAAACGATCCAACAATTCAAAAGAAATTGCATTTTGTGTTGTGTTGTGAGACTTCGAGAAACCCATCTTAAGCAAACCTTTGAGAGTTTTGATAATTTGAACTGCCCTTCCCTTGCTGACTGAAAGCTGCAAGGCGAATTGCTTATGGTAATTCGACTATCACTACGAATCGGCACGATTGCTGTGGCAGGACGTCCAGACCGACGCAGAGCATGCAGCTCCGTCTCTCTACTTACTGCAGTTTTAATTTTCTGACTGTGCTCAAATCGACTGCACAACATCCATTCACAATACACAAACGTTTGTGAATATTCTCAACAGTTTATTTCTCTGCAACGATAAATTATATAACAATTCGCTGTTTGTAGCGAATGTTATTCAGAGGTGACACTTTAACGGTTTGTTGCGGCTGGTTCATTTGTTCCAATGCTGTGTAATTTCGTGCAAATAATCAGCAAATTTCAAATTTCATGTTTATATCATTATTATTGGCTAAAATAAACGATGTATGCATTACTTTCTGACCTCACATCGTGTATATATATATATATATATATATATATATATATATATATATATATATATATATTTATATATATATATATATATATATATATATATATATATATATACATACACACAGATACACATATAGATATACATACATATAGGGAGAAAGGTAGATATAATAGAAATATAGATTGACAGCTACATTCATAGAAAGATAGATAGATAGACAGATAAATCTAAATACTGATCTTCACGAGAGTAGTACATAGGGATACATAAATTTGTGAACTATAACCTTGACTTTCTCTTGGATGTTGACACAACAATCGATAAACTGTCCATGTACAGAAGATAGGGATTTGGGATCAATAGTGGGTCGAGCAAGGACGAGACCCCTTAGAGTACCTAGCAGGAGTATGTACAACCACCGCGCTACTATCTCCATCAGTAGCCACATTCCTCGCCATTTGATGAAATGACTGAGGTCTTAGTCTTAGTCGACCTGTACTTCTACAGAGGCGAATGCCCATATGCAGGTCCCAGCCCTGGCTTGAGCTGAATGTAGCCAACAAAAGGATTTCCTGCTTAGTGAGCTCAGCTCGAGCAGCTTTTTACTCCGCTGCGTTGGGACACGTGTCGTGGAGAATGGTTAACCGATGTGCGAGTCCATCTTAATAGACTCAAACACTAGAACAAAGTAAACCCGCAACCTGTTAGACACCATTTATGATGCTCTTAATAAATCACCTTATAGTGACCGCTGCAATGCCATGTCGCACAGTTAATCACCCCTTACGACATGCTCTATGTGTGGCAGTGGTGCTATTCTTGCGTTTATAATACACAAAAACCCCAGCGGACAACTCGGGACGATGCCTGAGGTACGTAGCGAAATGAATAAGAAAGAGTGAGAGAAACAGTTGGGAGAGATATAAAGAGTATTGATAGAATGTGTTGATGATTGCATTGGGACGGCAGTAATCAATAATACATGTAGAGTAGACACTTTGTGCCGCCTTCAACCAGCAGAGACAATGTGCTAACGAGAAAAGGGAGGAATGTAAGAGGAGAATCGGAGCCAGAAATGTGAGACAATAACGAGAGGAAGCCAGAGATAGAGAGAGAGAGAGAGAGAGAGAGAGAGAGAGGGGGAGAGAAATACAAAGAGAGACAATGATAGAGAAAGAGTCTAGAGCAGTAATCCCAAACTCCAACCACTCTGAGGGCAGGATGATCACAGGTTAATAGACAAAAGGTCACAATAAAACACTTTCGATGTTATAAGGGCTGTATAAAGATACAATAAACGTTATAAGGACGTACAAAGACAACCTCGATGGTATAAGTGCCAAAAAATGGGAATTTCGGTGTCATAAGTACCGCATAAAGGTAACTACTTTGGCATCATACAGGCCGTATACACATACGTCGATGACATATAGGCCGCATACATGAACTTCGATATCATTATGGTCGAATACACAAACTTCGATGTTACTATGGTCGAATACACAAATTTCAATATCATTATGGTCGGATATAGAGAACGTCAATGTAATAAGTGACACATACAAATAACGTAGCACTCATATGTGGCACATAAAAATAACGTCAATGTAATAAGTGACATATACAAATAACGTAGAACTCATAAGTGACAGGTAAAAATAACTTAGAACTCATAAGTGACACGGAAAGATAATTTTGATGTTATATGGTCGGTATAAAGAAAATGTCGATGGCTTTTAACCTTGGTAATGTGTAGTATATTTATTTTGTTTGGGTGGTGAAATACAAATGTAGGCCGTATACTGCATGAGGACTGCAAGGACTAGTCTCCGTTATTCCTCATCCGATAAAAATCTTCTAGTAAATCCCGGTAATGGAAATACACCTCGCGATGATAGTGTTAATAAAACTATTAAAATAACCTTTTGATATTCTTCTGAAACATTTCTTTCCGGTCTTGACTGGTAAGTCATCATTGAGCTGTCGACACTCTGGACTGATCATTGGGTCGTCTCTGTGAGCTGTCGACACTGTCTGGACTGATCATTGGGTCGTCTCTGTGAGCTGTCGACACTGTCTGGACTGATCATTGGGTCGTCTCTGTGAGCTGTCGACACTGTCTAGACTGATCATTGGGTCGTCTCTGTGAGCTGTCGACACTGTCTGGACTGATCATTGGGTCGTCTGTGTGAGCTGTCGACACTCAGTCTGGACTGATCATTGGGTCGTCTCTGTGAGCTGTCGACACTGTCTGGACTGATCATTGGGTCGTCTCTGTGAGCTGTCGACACTGTCTGGACTGATCATTGGGTCGTCTCTGTGAGCTGTCGACACTGTCTGGACTGATCATTGGGTCGTCTGTGTGAGCTGTCGACACTCAGTCTGGACTGATCATTGGGTCGTCTCTGTGAGCTGTCGATACTGTCTGGACTGATCATTGGGTCGTCTCAGTGAGCTGTCGACACTCAGTCTGGACTGATCATTGGGTCGTCTCTGTTAGCTGTCGACACAGTCTGGACTGATCATTGGGTCGTCTCTGTGAGCTGTCGATACTGTCTGGACTGATCATTGGGTCGTCTCTGTGAGCTGTCTACACTCAGTCTAGACTGATCATTGGGTCGTCTCTGTGAGCTGTCGATACTGTCTAGACTGATCATTGGGTCGTCTCTCTGAGCTGTCGACACTCAGTCTAGACTGATCATTGGGTCGTCTCTGTGAGCTGTCGACACTGTCTGGCCTGATCATTGGGTCGTCTATGTGAGCTGTCGACAGTCTGGGCTGATCATTGGGTCATCTCTGTGAGCTGTCGACACTGTTTGAACTGATCATTGGGTGCCTCTGTGAGCTGTCGACACTGTGTGGACTGATCATTGAGTCGTCTCTGTGAGCCATTGATACTGTCTGGACTGATCATTGGGTCGTCTCTGTGAGCTGTCGACACTGTCTGGACTGATCATTGGGTCGTCTCTGTGAGCTGTCGACACTCAGTCTGGACTAATCATTGGGTCGTCTCTGTGAGCTGTCGACACTGTCTGGACTGATCATTGGGTCGTCTCTGTGAGCTGTCGACACTGTCTGGACTGATCATTGGGTCGTCTCTGTGAGCTGTAGGAACTGTCTGGACTGATCATTGCGTCGTCTCTGTGAGGCTATCGATACTGTGTGGACTGATCATTGGGTCGTCTCTGTGAGCTATTGATACTGTCTGGACTGATCATTGGGTCGTCTCTGTTAGCTGTCGACACTGTCTTGACTGATCATTGGGTCGTCTCTGTGAGCTGTCGATACTGTCTGGACTGATCACTGAGTCGTCTCTGTCAGCTATTGATACTGTCTGGACTGATCATTGGGTCGTTTCTGTGAGCTGTCGACACTGTCTTGACTGATCATTGGGTCGTCTCTGTGAGCTGTCGACACTGTCTGGACTGATCATTGGGTCGTCTCTGTGAGCTGTCGACACTGTCTGGACTGATCATTGGGTCGTCTGTGTGAGCTGTCGACACTCAGTCTGGACTGATCATTGGGTCGTCTCTGTGAGCTGTCGATACTGTCTGGACTGATCATTGGGTCGTCTCTGTGAGCTGTCGACACTGTCTGGACTGATCATTGGGTCGTCTCTGTGAGCTGTCGACACTGTCTGGACTGATCATTGAGTCGTCTGTGTGAGCTGTCGACACTCAGTCTGGACTGATCATTGGGTCGTCTCAGTGAGCTGTCGACACTCAGTCTGGACTGATCATTGGGTTGTCTCTGTTAGCTGTCGACACAGTCTGGACTGATCATTGGGTCGTCTCTGTGAGCTGTCGATACTGTCTGGACTGATCATTGGGTCGTCTCTGTGAGCTGTCGACACTGTCTGGCCTGATCATTGGGTCGTCTATGTGAGCTGTCGACAGTCTGGGCTGATCATTGGGTCGTGTCTGTGAGCTGTCGACACTGTTTGAACTGATCATTGGGTGCCTCTGTGAGCTGTCGACACTGTGTGGACTGATCATTGAGTCGTCTCTGTGAGCTATTGATACTGTCTGGACTGATCATTGGGTCGTCTCTGTGAGCTGTCGACACTGTCTGGACTGATCATTGGGTCGTCTCTGTGAGCTGTCGACACTCAGTCTGGACTAATCATTGGGTCGTCTCTGTGAGCTGTTGACACTGTCTGGACTGATCATTGGGTCGTCTCTGTGAGCTGTCGACACTGTCTGGACTGATCATTGGGTCGTCTCTGTGAGCTGTGGGAACTGTCTGGACTGATCATTGCGTCGTCTCTGTGAGGCTATTGATACTGTCTGGACTGATCATTGGGTCGTCTCTGTTAGCTGTCGACACTGTCTTGACTGATCATTGGGTCGTCTCTGTGAGCTGTCGACACTGTCTGGACTGATCACTGAGTCGTCTCTGTGAGCTATTGATACTGTCTGGACTGATCATTGGGTCGTTTCTGTGAGCTGTCGACACTGTCCTTACTGATCATTGGGTCGTCTCTGTGAGCTGTCGACACTGTCTGGACTGATCATTGGGTTGTCTCTGTGAGACACTGTCTGGACTGAGATTTTTTTGAACACCTCCCACTAGTGCTGCTGAGCGTCCCTCTACGTACTCACCTCCATTCTCGAGTGTTCCTAGTACTAAATAAAATAGGGACACAGTTTTCTTTAAGACAGGTTGTGATAGACGACTTGGGAAGGTTGTGCATGGCGCTAACAACCTCATCATGTAAAAAAAGACAATTACTACTCAAACCACATAACATACCAGTGACGTGCGGTGAGTTTTCTAAAAAAAAAAAAACTATGTTGGAGGGCCACCTTTCATTACTTGGCTAAAGAGGAATACTAATTATAATGTACAATATGTAGCTTTACAATAACACTTCTACCGGTTACAGTTCACGTAGTTTAGCTCACTTCAGCACAACATTTAGAAATGGAATATATAAACAAATATATTCTATTTAAATGTTCAAACATGTATTCTGGTTTTCCGGAAAGTTTTAAATTTAGTTATTGCGGAAAGGTGTGAGTGAGTCTGTACGTGGCGCATCTTGGCCTTGCGAAAATGACTGATATCACCAAACCCATTCTTATTCCACACCCCGTGATCTGTTTCGAACATCCCATAAGGCCTACAATACAGTCTGTTTCTTGATTGACATGCGGTTAACCAATTTGAAGAAATATACTACTCTGTTTTGAAAAGACGTGTTTAGTATTTCATTTTGTGTTTTAACAGAAATGTCTGGTGTTGGCCTACCTATCGTTATTACTTGTAATTTTTTTCTTCAAAACTGAGGGCTCCAACAGAAACTGTGAATCGATAACGCAGCATTGCGACACGTGCTTCATCTCGCCACCTGCCTATTTATAATAACTTGCCTCTGGCAAAATTTGTTGTGACGGAACAGTTTTCAAATCCCCATTCCTTCCATATTTCACCCTTTGAAACACTGTCAAACTATATTGACAATCGAACACTTTAACAACAAGATCTCTTCCATTACAATTGCATACGTTTAATAACCGCAACACTAACCCTCATAGGAAGCAAACGAAAATTATATTTACTTATGAAACAGAACGCCAAGAGGCTAGCATATATCTCATTGTACAGAGAAACTAGGTCAACTTCGGCTGTTCCTCTACTCGGACAGAACCGATAACATTAGAGCACTTCCGATGCCAGAGTACCGTCATTCTGAGGCACACATAGCGATAATATCGTTGAGTATTGTGATGCTAATTGAAACTAAGATACTGAGGAATACTGTTTATTTAATGTAAATAAGGCACTGAGTGGTATCGAGGTAAAACGTCGGCAACGGGTGTTGGAGGTCGCTGATTCAAATAACGGTTGAGACCGGCATTTTTTCCCCAAGGAATTTCTGTTATTTTCCCGAATCTCTAAGTAATAGATATCGGACGCCCGTGTTCAGTGTCACGCACGTTAAAAATCTATCGGCGTTGGAAAGACTATGCTTAACGGCCACTGCCCAAGTCAAATTCAAAATAATGTTAATCTACCCAATATATCACGGGTACCTCGCCGTTGATATGGAGTTCGTGCAATGTGCTGAGAATCTCCAAAAAATATATAGAAGAACAGAGCACTTATTGGTTAAACCATGTGCAATGACATTTATTTTCCGAATGAGCTAAAAATAAACTCAATGTCTTTATTTTATGCTTTTATGTCCCCTGGAAATTTAACTCAAAATAGGCTAACTAAAATGTTTGAGGACTAGCCTAATAGTCTATTGGCGGCACGCCAATGCTAGATACAAATTTACATTATTCAGATTTCCCTAGAAGCTGGTTAGGGAAAACCAGATGCAGTGATCGAACCCTTATTTACTCCGTCATGGGGAAGGAAGACTAACATCTGGTCAGGCATAACATACTGATCAGACAATGTTAGTCAGGGTCAGGAAAAATATATTGGCCAAGACCTCACCTCGGCTTCCACGCAGCTCTTCCTGGAAACGGGCTGTTTTCACGACAACTTAGCTAACGAGACGAGAGATCGATGTAATCCCGGTAGTAGTGAGCGACACGTAGATGAAGCAAAGCATAGCACAACCGCATGGAGGACCACCGTCCACCTTCATCAGCCCACAAAGGACGCGAAGAAAGCTACAACAACCCACCACTTAACGCCCTTTGCAGAGCGCACAAAAGAGTAATCCAATTCATTGTGAACATTCAACAACACCAACACCAACAACTCCACCATTAACATTGACAAGTAAGTGATGATGATTAGAGTGTTAGCTTCTCAAGACAGAAGTGTTGGCTTCAATACGCAGTATCGATACGCTCCAGTATAGCTAGCATAAAATGAGTACCTGCCTTATCCTCTTATTATACATTGTACTCAAAACAAAAACACTCTTACCCTACATTGTACTCAAAACAAAAACACTCTTACCCTACATTGTACTCAAAACAAAAATCCTCTTACCCTACATTGTACTCAAAACAAAAACACTCTTACCCTACATTGTACTCAAAACAAAAATTATATTACCCTACATTGTACTCAAAACAAAAACACTCTTACCCTACATTGTACTCAAAACAAAAACACTCTTACCCTACATTGTACTCAAAACAAAAACACTCTTACCCTACATTGTACTCAAAACAAAAATCTTTTTATTCTATTGTGTGCTGCCAGCCAATTAGTGTTGCAATACATTTCTGGTATTTAGATCAGGCAGATGAGTGACTGACGCCGGATAGCGAAAGGGCTATTCTTTTGTTCTGCAAATCCGTCTAGTCGGTCCGCACAACGTGAAGTCCTGTATCTTTAATGGGTTTCCTTTAATATTTTCATTTGACTGGTTTGTCTTTTAGACTTTCATTTGACTGGTTTGTTTTTTAGACTTTCATTTGACTGTTTTATCTTTTAGACTTTCATTTGACTGGTTTGTCTTTTACACTTTCATTTGACTGGTTTATCTTTTAGACTTTCATTTGACGGTTTATATTTTAGACTTTCATTTGACTGGTTTATCTTTTAGACTTTCATTTGACTGGATTATCTTTTAGACTTTCATTTGACTGTTTATATTTTAGACTTTCATTTGACTGGTTTATCTTTTAGACTTTCATTTGACTGGATTATCTTTTAGACTTTCATTTCTTCTTCTTCTTCTTCATCGTACGCAGTCAGACATTAACCTTTATTTTTTCGAAAAAAGCAGCGGTCATCCTGAGGCTGTCGACACTGCCATAGAGCTTGTCTAGTGTTGCCACTGGTGATGGCCACATCTGCTCTCTCTGATCCTCGTATGTCGGGCAGTTTTGCAGCAGATGCTCAGCGGTCATTTTATCGTTTATCGGTACCACACGGGCATTCGTCAGTGCCACCTATCTTCAATTTGTTGAATAGGTGGTACCTCAGTCTATTGTGGCCAGTGCGAAGTCTGAAGACCACGACCTGCTCTCTTCTGTTCAACTGGTAATAGGCATCGTTTTTGGTGTAGCCAGTATGTTCGGTTTCCCGTTTGGTCATGTATCTAGCTCTAATAAGCCGTTTTGACTCTTCGTATGTCATACTAGTATCTGGTTGTGGTAGTCTTGCATCTTCTTTTGCCAGTCTGTCTGCCTCCTCGTTGCCTTGGATGTTGCAGTGGGATGGGACCCACTGTACCACTACCCTTTTTGGTGCGGACTGCTGGCATAGTTGACAGAGTACTGATCTTAAATCATTAAGCTCAGTATTTTTCTGGCTTTTTATCGCTGTGACTACGGCCAAAGCATCTGTAAGCAGGACTATATGGCTTTCATTCCTTAGACTTTCATTTGACTGGTTTATCTTTAGACTTTCATTTGACAAGTTTGTCTTTTAGACTTTCATTTGCCAAGTTTGTCTGTTAGACTTTCATTTGACTGGTTTATCTTTTAGACTTTCAGTTGACTGGTTTATCGTTCAGACTTTCATTTGACAAGTTTGTCTTTTAGACTTTTATTTGACTGGTTTATCTGTTGGACTTTCACTTGACTGTTTTATCTTTTAGACTTTCATTTGACTGGTTTATCAAGTTTGTCTTTTGGACTTTCATTTGACTGGTTTATCTTTTGGACTTTCATTTGACTGGTTTATCTTTTAGACTTTCATTTGACTGGTTTATCTTTTAGACTTTCATTTGACTGGTTTGTTTTTTAGACTTTCATTTGACTGGTTTGTTTTGTAGATTGTGACAGTACCATATGATTTCACGACAGGACTTTCGAAAGGATCTCAATCTTGATTCCGAACTAACTTCTAACCTGGTCGCTGAAGGGAAATGGCAACTTAGAAATTGAAAACTAAATTTAGTTTGTTGGCAATCAAACATGCAGAATAGATGGGGAGAAATAAAGACATGTGGTCGGTTGGGGGGGGGGGGGGGGGGGGGGGGAGGGGGAAGGAGGTGTGGTGTAATCAGAAATATGTTAGGGTCATTGGTGAATTCTAACAAAGACGGCCTGGATTTTAATTGTCTGAAAGTCAGGTCATGGGAAAGTTCGATTGTCAGAATTACTTTCGGGATTATCAAGGAGTTATTATCCATAGTCTAGTGCGTTAATTTAACAAGTGTCCATCACATATTCAATATGCGGATTGTTCCTAACTTCGAGTTGGATTGGTGACAGTTAGAACTACCTATGAAGTAGTGGCAAGATGTCAGGAAAAGGTGGTGGGGCATATTACTTACTTTCCGTGTCCTAGGCACTACGTCACACACCATTCTTCCAGTATTCAGCATCGTGGATTTACCTGTCACTTGCACTCAGCAGGTCATCCATGCTACAAGTCTCCGGGAGGTTTGGGCAGATCATCAGATGGTCTTGGTCTTGTGTTACTCCATACTCGCATGTTTCATCATCCATGTATCCCCATCTTTTCAAGTTTTTCCTTCACCGTGATACACCAGTTGGAAGTCTATTTAGTGACTTCCATTTTGTGCAGGGCAGGAGATGTCCATGTCCAGGTTCCTACCGTAACTAGATCGAGGGGCACTGTGTCATCTGTTTCCAACTTACGATGCGTCGATTTTCTGGACTAATCTGAAGGGGCTAGGTTGACTGTAAGAAACTTCGTCTTGATTTTACTCTTTGGCGCTGCATCTGATATCCGAACAGAGTGTCTTCGGTCGTTTAACTGTTTCTCTCTTTCTATCTCTGACGCGACAGTTCTTCGTATCTCTCGTGGCGCTATGCCGATTAAAGGGTGTATTTTTTTCAGTTGATGTAGGCACAGCCATGTTGTATAGGCGGAGCCTAAGGAGACAGATTAAAAACGAAGGCACTGTGAATGTTTAAAGCCTCTCACTACATCGCCTGTTGAAAAGTACAGTGACCTGACCCCATCGCACGAGAAACAGATTTGGTGGCAAAGCGACCCGAAGGTTTGAGTTCACAACGTAAGCTCTGAGTAAGTGGGACTTTGGATCAGCCAAACAAATACTTAATTGGTTCTAGAACTTCGGTAAATTCAGGGTGTGCAGTAGCCGCCCTTGGACGAAGCTGTAGTATGGGTTCTAGTAAGTACGAAAGTCTCACGGTATCAAGATGCTGAGCAGCACATGAACTGCAGTGGTTAGCGACCCATAGCTGACTGCTAGCGTCAGGGCCAGCGAACCAGAGCTGCCAAGACCCTTCTACACCTCCACGCGGTGATCCTGGATAATAGGCTGCAACAGGGCAGCACTGGCTAAGGAAAAGGGATCGAAGAGGTAATGCTAACCCGATACTTAAAAAAATGCTTGCTGAAGTCGGATGTGTTGGACCGAAAGGTGCAAATATCGCAGCCAAGCTGTAAACTACGACACAACGCATTCCGTTCTCTGGACTACATTCTGCTACTTAAGCCCTTTCAGAGTTTGGTAGTGGGAGATTAAGAATGAACGAAGAAGAAGAGGAAGAAGAACGTCTCACAAGTACGAAAGGCGTAGTCCAACACCAGGGATCGCAGCACAAAGGACTAGTACGAAAGGTGTTGTCGCACGAGTACGAGGGGTATAGTCTAAGCCCTGATGAATACATCCTACAACTCCCGTGAGATATATGTGGTTTCACAGAAGAGACTACACGGACGGAAGCTGCCAGACTGTCATAAGCCGGATACGTTATCAGAGACGAGCACCACGAGATCCAAGACTATAAATTAGCTTTTAGTTGTTATTGTTAGGAACAAAGTAGGACCTGCGATATAACTGTGTTTAGCCGATGAGGAGTCATCAGGTTAATTACCGAAACTCTAAGATAACCACGAATTTAGTAAGAGATAGATTAAACGAAAATTGATGTGATATCTAGCTCATGCAATAAATGTATTACCATGTTTAAAAAAAAAATGAAATAATACGTTTCCGTGTTTCCTTTGTTTGTCGTGTAAGGAGTGAATAATTATATTAAGAGAGATAAGTTGGCTAAACGACATTTTAATAAAATTGACCATAGAGCTTCTATTTGACTTGGACTTGGTTGCTTTTTACACTTTGAATTGTTTAATTTGCATACCTTAATTTGGCTTATTTGTTTTTGAGACTTTGACATATTTGTCTTTTAGACCATGACTTGTTTGTCTTTAAAACTTTCACTTGTTCATTTTTTATGCTTTCATTTTACTATTGATAGCAAGTTTGTGGACGGCTTCCTTTTTGGGGCTTGCTAATACTGGGGAAGGAACAGAACTGGGATGTCCATCATCCAGGATTTTCTGTTCTCGTTCAGTCTTCCTAGTAGTATAGGACCTTTACTACGAATTTGGCGCTGCTGGTTAATCATAAGCTGCTACTGTGAGTTATCCACTTCGATCAATTGCATGTTTCATTAAAACCATTTCAGCTACCAGTAGAGCACAGGTGTTAATCATTTATATGCCAAGTTCTCCTGTCCTGAAACATCCGCTCGAGGACTGTCGACGTCCTCCCCGCTTCCTTTACGTCAGTTTCGCGCTCTCTTCACCGCGTGCGTTTTGGATTTCCCCTACCTCTCCCGCCCTATGGATTCCACAATAAATACCATCAGCTGATGTCCTTAATGCGATAGGGGGTATGTCAACATTGATTAGGGTTTTATTATTCGATAACATAATTGTTTTTCTTTCTAAACCATTTCTACTCGTCCCTGACAATAACACGCATTCTTTATCCTACACTGTGATGCCGCTCAACTGGTGTTGTATAATTTGTTAGCACTATTGTTTTACTGTCTAAACCACTTATTTATTTATTCTCCAGCTCGCTCCGTGTGGAGCATAGGATCCACACTATAGCTGGCATACTGTACGGGATGTATTTGTAGTGGCGGGTTTAGTAGTAATAATTTTACACTGTGAAATTTCTAGCCGCACGAGCACACTCTTTATTCAGCTTTTGTGACATGCTTGAAAGGTTGCAGTGGTTCTATTCTTTTCAACCTGACTATACTAGAGGTGTACCTGTGGATATGGATAATGCCATCGTTTTCGTCAATCTGGGATTCCCCACCGAACAATGTGGTTTCATTTCAAGTTGCAGTTCGCCGGATTAGTGTAGGCGGACCACAAGCAGTCGTCCACGGGACGCATATCCCACATAGTCTACCCGCTGGCGACCTTTGCTTTAAAGTATCATATTTGCAAGTACAGAATCAACGAGGAACGATTCATATACACTATTTGTATTCTCTACAATAGGAAAGCGTGTCATAGAGGATAAGGCACAGTATTAAAACATGAAAAATTTACGAGTATGAGAGATATAGATAGAAAGATAAGACAGACAGACAGACAGACAGCAAGAAAGATAGATAGATAGATATGTATACAGATAAATAAATAGATAGATATATAGATAGATATATAGATAGATAGATAAATAGATAGATAGATAGATAGATAGATAGATAGATAGATAGATAGATAGATAGATAGATAGATAGATAGATAGATAGATAGGTGAATAAACGAGGTGTGTTAAAAAATATCCGACCGTACTTCTTTCTGAAAAAAGAAATGAAGCATGGATGTTGTCCTTCGACAGGGAGGTATAGCAAACCGTAATGCACAAGCGTACATTTTTCTCCCGCCCACAGATTGCGCCAATCGCTAGCAGGTTAACCTTTCAGTGTTGACTATAGTGAGCACATGTCGGGTTTTCATTCACCACGAAATGACGGAAAGAATTGAGTAGCGCTGTTTTATCCCATTTTACCAAAAGCTAGGCGACCCCCAAGGGGAAAAGTATTTGGGAGATTCACCATGCTTTGATGACGATGCTATGAGCATCACACAAGTTGAGGAGTGCTACATTTACAGTCCCGAAGGCTGAAAGAAAGCAATGTTAAAGCTATATTAATCGTTTTCTTTTACTCCCATGGGGTTGTGTATCACGAGTACGCACCACAAGGTCAAAACATTCCCAAGGAGTACTGTCTGGAGGTCATCCGTCGCCATCGTGACGGACGCTGTTCGAGGCAAACGACCAAACCTGTGGACAACGGGAACCTGGAAGCTCCATCCTGACAACACACCCGACCATTCTTCGCAGCTGATTCAGACTTTCTTGACAAAAAAGCAACATTTCTCAGATTCGCCAGGCTCCATATTCTCCCGACATGACTCCTTGCTATTTTTGGCTGCTGCCAAAGCTGAATATTTCGCTGAAAGAGACTTGGTTTGAGTGGCCAGAAGACATTATAAGGAATGCGATGACCCCGGCTATAATCCCTTCCCAAAGAGGTCTTCCTGAAATGCTCCAAACAATGACGGGACCATTGGGACAAGTGAATAGAACAGCAAGGAGAGTCCTTGGATGGGTTAGGGTTTCATACCTCCAGGCGAGTAATAGAATTACAATGAGAGTCCTTGGATGGGTTAGGGTTTCATACCTCCAGGCGAGTTATAGAATACTAAGGAGAGTCCTTGGATGGGTTAGGGTTTCATACCTCTAGGCGAGTAATAGAATACCAATGAGAGTCCTTGGATGGGTTAGGGTTTCATACCTCCAGGCGAGCAATTATATTTTTCTTGCCCCAAAATCGGATACTTTTTGAACACACCTTATATTGGCACGTGTTGATTGATAAATCTCCTAATCTATTCGCTGTTACTCAACCTAACAAAATATCAATATTTCCTTGATTTAAACCAAAAGAACTATATCTGAAAGTAATGTGCATCGTCTAAACAGGTACACAATCCAAACTGATAACATATTCATAGTTACCTGTTGTATTGTTGGTACATAAGAAGCATAGGACCACCACTGCAGCTGGATCTCTTACAAGATTATATCACTGCATTACAATTATCACTAGGGCATTCTCAGTTTATACAGCAGGTCAAATCTACTACTGATTTTGATGGCAAAAAGTAGTCGCATAGCCGACACTGCTGTCGGGGATGAAGTGTTAGAGACTTCATTGTACACGGCCACAGCTTGTTTATAAGGTGTGGTTGACTAGTTCCGTTTCCTGAAGCCATTTCTTCCCAAACAGTAAGCCAGGTGCCCATTTAGAGCTTGGTCGACTATAGTGTGCTGGTAACGGGAGTCGAACCCCGTACCTTTGTTGTGAACAGCGAGTACTTTACCACTACACCAATCAGACGCTCCACCCAACGTTTTCTTCGGCCATCGCTCTGAAAGGACGTTGTTTACAGCGAGGCTGCGATATCTGCGCCTTTCTACCCGATATATCCGGTTTCAGCTGGCTTTTTTGGGTACCGTGTTTGCCTATAGCAGTACGATAATCAGATGTCTGCTGGCTTTGATAAGAATTTATTCAGGAAATATTTTATTGATATTTTTTAAAACTGAATTAAAAAAAATAAAATAAAGGCACGCGCACAGTCACAGACATTAGTTCTCAAAACAATTTTTCCCGTAAATATGTTTTATGGTCAATTTCTAGAACTCACCTTAAAATAGACATACACAACAAACCTACTCACCACCACTCACCCACCCACCCTCACACACTAACACACTAACCAGCACCCTATCATACACACAAACCTATTCACCCACGGACAGAAGTTCACATACACACACAACATATCAATATCATATTGATAAACCCGCTGATTCCCACACCAAAGACAAGAGCTGGGTACTCATATAGCGTGTACATAGTGCATCAACATACACCAATGAACGTCCGCAGCTGACAATGCGGACGCACGTGATTATCAAACACGCGCAGATGTAACGACCTTGTAATCGGGACTCAACACATTAAGTTATTGATGTTCAAAAACTGCTCTAGCGGAACGGTGTTCGTGTAGTATTGTGGGGGCCGAGGGGGGGGGGAGGGGAAGAAGAAATAAGAGACTGTTACTAGTGTGGTAGCGAGTTAGAACTTGGTAGCGGGAATCAGGGCTTGGTAGCGGGAGTCATGGTTTGGTAGCGGGAGTCAGGGTTTGGTAGCGGGAGTCAGGGCTTGATAGCGGGAGTCATGGTTTGGTAGCGAGAGTTAGAACTTGGTAGCGGGAGTTTGAGAACGAATGACGACGAAGATGACAGAGCCACGGGCCCCGACAATATTTCATCTGAGCTTTTAAAGTACCCCTTGGATTCGATGACCACCACCATGCACCAACTCTTCGCAACGGCGTGGAACACTGGCCAAGTGTCAGTGGCATGACGCGACGGAATAATAATTTTACTGTACACGGGAAGGGCTCTCGTATGGAATGCAGCAATTGCAAGCCCATTGCCCCACTGTCCGTCCCCGGCAATGTCTTCACACATGTGCTCCTCTCCAGAATGCAGCCCCTTTTAATAAGGCATCATCGTCTCCAACAGTCAGAGTTCACAGCTCACTCAACTATTGACGCCATTCTTCACCTCTGCCTCCTCACGGAACTGCACCACGAGTTTAACCGCCCTCTCCACGTCTCGTACGTTGGCCCACAGGCTGCCTTCTATTCTGTGGGCATACACGCTCTGTGGAAGGCCCTACAATGCGTGGGTATTCCGGGCACCCTGCTTACCCTAATTGAGGAGCTCCACAGTCACACCAGTGCCAAAATTCGGCTCGGGCCGGATCTCACAAAAGTGTTCTCTACATCATCCGGTGTCCAACAGGAATGCGTCCTCGCCCCTGCACTTTTTTTTGCTGCGCCATGGACTCGATCTTCACACAATCTTCTGTACATAACCCAGGGTCATTGTCGGCGACTCCCGGGTAACTGAGCTCGTCTACGCTGATGACGTCATCATACCGGGCTACAATTCTCCGGCCCTGTCAGGCCCCCCCTAGAAGCCCTGGTAGGCCCCATAGAGGCCCTTGTAGGCCCCATAGAGGCCCTGGTAGGCACCCAAGAGACACTGGATCGATCGTCTACCCACCTAGGTTTGCACATTTTTTGGACATAGACGAAAATCCAAAACCTTAGCAGGAACCCCTCGGCGCTGAGCATCACCGTGAACGACAATCATGTTGCAGCAAGTGAGGACTTCGTCTCCCTCGGCAGCAGGCAGTCCCCTGATGCACGCAGCAGTCACGACATCACTGGTAGGATGGGCTTTTCGACTTCATCCATGCACTAGCTCCGCAGAGTCTGGTCCCAGCGAAGGCTCTAACTGGAGACCAGGCTTCGTATTTACTTCCCCTGCATTGTCCCAATTCTCTTGTACGGCTCCGAATCCTGGACACTACTAAAGCGAGACCGGCAGCGTCTTAAGGTCCTCCTCATGCGGAATTAGATGCGCATCCTCGGGATCGTCTAGAATTATATAATTTCTAACAGTGAAGTAGTTCGACGAACTCAACTTGCATGCGTTGTCTCAACGATTGATCGCCGTCGTCTCTTCCTCTTCGGTCACGTTGTTCCCCTTTCCCGGGAAGTTCTAGCCCACGAGATGCTCCGGCAGGCTGCGAGGGGAAGTTACAGTAAGAAGCCGTGCTCATCCTGGAGACGTCATCGTGGTTGTATTCGCTTCACCTGGCTAAAACAGATCGCCACCTCCACAACAAAATTTCAGGCTTGCTGGGAAGCGGCGATAAGACGTGGACATGGACATTGTCATTCGACGCTACGGGCCCTGGTCGCTTAAGCGTAGTATTGATTGATTGATTGATTGATTGACGACGATGAGAAGAAGAAAGTACATGAAGACGAATGGACAGTTATATTAACTTCTTTTTTTTCTTCCTCTTTTCAGATAGCCAACAAACCGGATTCATCATTTTTATCAACGCAGCATATATGCGTTGTTTCAATAGCTCTCTTCAAAACAGACAATGATTCTTCTCCTTCCAATAAAGAGACTTACATTTGCTGCATACCAGAAACATAGAGAGGCAGAAGAGATACAAATAGGTAGATAAACACAGCCACATTTAGTCACCCAAACAAATAAGGATGTGTTTGTATGTATCTTTATGCATGTGTGTGTGTGCGCGTGTGTGTAAGTATGTATGTATGTATGTATGTATGTATGTATGTGTGTGTAGTATGTATGTATGTATGCATGTATGTGCACGCACGCACGCTCGCTCGCTCGCACGCGCGCACACACACACACACACACACATATAAAATACGTATGCATACATAGATAAATATATAGATAGATAGATAGATAGATAGATTAGATAAGATTAGATTAGATAGATAGATAGATAGATATATAGATAGATAGATAGATAGATAGATAGATAGATTGATAGATAGATAGATAGATAGATAGATAGATAGATAGATAGATAGATAGATAGATAGATAGATAGATAGATAGATAGATAGATAGATAGATAGATAGATAGATCATACCATCATATCGTGAATATTTGATGCTAGCTTTGAAAAACATATCAATAACGTCTATATCCACTAATATACATACACAGCATATAATTGACATAAGTGAATATAATTTCTAGTCACGATTCTAGCAAACATCGACATCGCATACAATCCTTGTGTCACAAAGCATAGCCGAGTGAACGACTGGGTGACGTCATGGATATTTAACTGTAATATGTAACAATATTGTGCTAATTGCATGTGGTTGATTTCGCGTAGGTTAAATAGACGTATATTTGTGAATCTGATTTAAGTCACAGACAACAGAGTGTGATGGGCAGAGTACAGCTTTACGCCATATTACTTGTCTTTTGGTCTATTAATCTGTCAAGTCTCCGCCCAATCATTCATCAGACCATCCATCCTTATTAATAGCTGTCCATCGTTGTCGATGAGGACCGCCGACATCATCCTTGTCACATATTTCCCTGTTGGGTGTGGGTGCACATGTGGCTGAACAGGCCAATGCGGGCACGAAAACATCTGCTACATATCGGGCTCACGAGATTTGTAGAAAGTGATGGTGTTCCCGCTGTTCGGGATTTCCGGGTCTCGCGTTCTGCTCTGGGCTTTCACAACACGGTCGTCTTCGCCGGTAGCTACACCCGATTTGACTGCGCTTCTCCAGTCAGATCTGTTTTGTGCAAGACATTCCCAGGTGTCGATGTCTATCTGGCAACTTTTCAGTGAGTCCTTCAGACCGTCTTTAAATCGATTCTTTTGGCGCCCTCTCTCGCGCCACACCTCTCTCAGCTCGCCGCATGCGGCAGAGAACCGGTCCATTCAAACCTGCATGTTCAGTTTTGAGTTGCCCATTAGAGCGCAGTCGTCAGCAAATACAAGTTCCCTGATTATGTCGCCAGCCACTTTGGATTTGGCCGTCATTCTTCTGGGATTGAGTAACTTGCCATCTGTGCGGTACACCATGCTGAACAAGAGTCGGGGGGAGTACACATCCTTGTACACAGTTCTGCATCGAGAACACGCTGTATTTCTACTCCACGATACAGCTGTTAAACACATTGGCCCACTCACGCGCAAGCATAACGACTGGTTTGATGAGAACAATCATTCATCCATATACTACCTATTAACACATATCATACACAGAGCATCTTACCAAACCGAACACAATCCAAACCCCTCACATGAAACACGACACAAACCGCATGGAACTCCAACCACGAAACGCCACACATAACAAATCATACACATGACAAACTCGACATCAAGATGCTGAGCAGTGCACGAGCTGCAGCGGTCAGCGACCCAAAGCCAACTGCTGGGGCCAGGGAAAGAGAACCGGAGCTGTTAGCTGCCACTAACAACTGTTTGCTGAAGTCGGATGAGTCGGACCGAAAGGTGCCAATATCGCAGTCAATATGTAAACTACGACACAATGCATTTCATTCTCCGGACAATATTCTGCTACTTGAAAAGTCCTATTCAAAGCTTGGAATCAGGAGATTGAGAAGGTATGAAGAGAAATGACGAACCCTACACAACTGTAGCACCACACACAACAGAACCGCACACATCACAAAGGCTACACAACAAACCGTACACATCCCAAAGGCTACACAACAAACGGCACACATCCCAAAGGCTACACAACAAACCGCACACATCCCAAAGGCTACACAACAAACCGTACACATCCCAAAGGCTACACAACAAACGGCACACATCCCAAAGGCTACACAACAAACCGCACACATCCCAAAGGCTACACAACCCGAAAGATACACATCTCAAACCTCTACATACCAGATTCTACACACCACAAACCCCTTGCATACCAAATTCCATACATCACAAATCTTTCACATTCCAAACCTCAAATATTTCCCATACTAGCAACAACCTCCCCATATCACAAACTAGACACATCCCAAACGTCACACATCACCAGGACAACCACAACACGTCACAACCCCTATATATATCACAAGCCGCAGCACCAAACATCCTAAACTCATCCCAAACCCCAACAAACCTAAAATTACAAAATGGACACATGTTCTCAGCTCATATCCCCAGTCTTAGTTCATGCCTTATTTACACCACACATCAACAATTGACAACCCATTTTCAGCAATGTAAACATGAACTACAATTTGCAAGACACCACTAATTAGGGACTCAACCATCACGCGCATACACGACATGTATCGCCAGGCGTATTGGCGGAGGATGGGCGGGGTTACATCAGGTGGAAGATTTCAAGAATACTCGCTAGTTTTAAGTTCGACATTTTGTCGTTGTTGAAAGATTATGTAAATATTGTGAGGACGAGTGAGGATCGAGCCGTTAGGATAGCAGACTCTTAGTCTGGAGGTACGGTGCTTATCCCGGTTATAATATACAAAGAGTGACACCTAGTACACACTTTACACCAACAAATTATTTATAGCATACATTCACAGCCCAAGGTAGAAGAGGAAAGACAGAATAAATGTAACGACCAAATTTCAAGTTTACAGCTCGTAAAAGAAAAACACAACAAGAGTTTGCAAATTTGTTTTCTATACAAAATTTGCTATTTTAGCTTAAGAATTAAGAGCTCACCGAAAAATGTTAGACGAATGTCTTTTCGTTTTTCTTTTTCTCTTTCCTTTGATTATATAATGTGGATTCTGTCTAAAGGTCCGGTACACAATAAATGTATTACACTTGTATTCAAGGACAATGACATAGCTCCAAGAAGTGATGGTATGAAACGTCCTGTAGCAAGACTTCAGCATAATCATCTTGGACAGATTACAAGCCAAGGAAGATCACGCACGGATCATATAGCTACCATACGGATCACAGTAGAACCGAGTTAGGATGAAAATCATACCTACATGAACATTTGATAGATTATGAAAAGACTTTTGACGGTATGGATCGAAGTACTCTATAGCAGTGATTGAGACACTATTGGATACCTCAGAAGTATTTAACTCTCATACATAATACGTACGATTATACAATTAGTAAAGTGGTACACGAAGGAGAAATGACTGACAGGGTGTAAACAGGGGCGAGACAAGGATGCCTGCTCTCGCCTTTCCTGCTCTTCTTGGCTATAGGTTGGATAATGAAGACATCAACCGAGGGCAACAGAACTGGTCTTGAATGGACACTATGGTCACAAGTGGAGGACCTGGACTAAGCAGATAATCTGGTATTTTTGTTACACAGTCAGACATTGGATAGGGTGAAAGACCAATCGGTCAAATTGAGACTGAATATCAACATGAAGAAAACCAAGCTCTTTAAACTCCATTCTGTCAACTTTAAACTCCATTCTGTCAACTTTAAACTCCATTCTGATATCAACATGAAGAAAACCAAGCTCTTTAAACTCCATTCTGTCAACAACGAGCCAACCATGCTGAAGGGAGAGTGTTTGGATGATGTCTATTACTTGACCTATCTCGGCAGCACACGTGGCACATCGGGAGGTACAATGTAAGGACCAGAATTTGAAAGTCAAGAATGGCATTCCTGAAACTAAACAACATATGGAGATTCAGAGAAATCAAGATTCCCGCCAAAATGAGAATATTCAACGCCAGTGTCAAGTCGATGCTGCTGTATGGAGTGGATACATGAAGAACAAACTTCCAAGGCCATTCAACAAAAACTCCAGTTATTCCTACGAAGGATAATGGGCATACAATGGCAGGGCATGGTGAGGAATGAAGACTAATGAGAAAGCAGCCAACAGCAGCCGCTTGAATAGCACATTCAGGGATACAATTGGGCTGCATAGGATATGCACTACGGAAGGCACTGCCAACATTGATATGCATACTCTTACATGGAATGCTCAAAGAAAGAGAGCGAGAGAGAGAGAGAGAGAGAGAGAGAGAGGGACAGTGACAGATAGAGCTAAAAATACACGAAGAAGAGAATGTGAGAACGAACTAATATTACAGGATTACACAATACATATGGATAGTGGAGATGGACAATCGATTTGTATAGAGGGGACACATGATATGGGAAGCAAGGGCAGAACAGATTGGATATGACTAGCGGGGACAATGGATATGCATAGAGGGGACAATGGATATGGATATTTGAGGTGGACAATGCATATCCATAGAGGGGACAATGGATATAGATGGCAAGGAAAGAACATGATGGATATGACTAGCTGGGACAATGGATATGGATAGTGGTGGTGGGCAATGGCTATTGACAGAGGGGACAAATAATGTGGACAGTAAAGGCATACACTGGATATAGATAGGGGAGGTGGACAATGGATATGGATTAGGGGACGACTGATACATATAGTGGAGATGGACAATGGATATGGATTAGGGGACAATTGATACATATAGCGGAGGTGGACAATGTATATGGACAGTGAAATCATACAACGGATATGGATAGTTGAGGTGGATAGTAGATAAGCACAGAAGGGACACCGGAAATGGATAGTTGAGGTGGATAGTAGATAAGCTAAGAAGGGACAACGGATATGGGTATTAGGGGCAATGAATACTGACAGTGGTTACATTGTGTAGTCGATAAATGATCCCTCTCTTGAATGGCGGCACTGAAAGCGATGGGATATCAGTCCACAGATTGCGACATTATGGTGAAAGTGTGTACAGCCAGCGAGCTATAAGGACAATCGGTATCAACACCCTTCACTATTTGTCTAAAGATAAAGACAACCTCTGCGTCTGTCCAGAGTGCAGTGACGCCGATTCTGAATAGAAAAGAGCAATATTCTTCCTCTATCGCTCACTACTTCTGACATCATCATTACAGAAACCACCACAGCGACATAATCATCACCGAAACCACCACAGCGACATAATCATCACAGAAACCACCACAGCGACATAATCATCACAGAAACCACCACAGCGACATAATCATCACAGAAACCACCACAGCGACATAATCATCACAGAAACCACCACAGCGACATAATCATTACAGAGACCACCACAACGACATCATCATATGCAAACAATGCGTACACTATAACTGGCACATTCTACTACTGAAGCCATACTTACAGCCACATACAACACGCAAGAGCAGCCATTGTGTACACGCTGTAGGTAGCTATTACCTTAGTTACACCATCTAAGACAAGCAAGTGACCATCTGCTAACTCTGCTGGCGCATCAGCCATAATTACTTCTACAGTTCTAACTCAAGCTGTTACCACTACTTATAATAGGCATTCATATGTACATGGACATACACAATGAGAGAGAGAGAGAGAGAGAGAGAGAGAGAGCGAGAGAGAGAAAAAAGGAGGAGAGAAATACAAAGCTATTCTATATATCTCTCTCTCTCTACATGTATATATATATATATATATATATATATACACACACACATATATATATATATATATATATATATATATATATATATATATATATATATATATATATATATATATATTCAATTGGCTCTTTTCGTCTTGTCAGACGATAGTAATTGTGCTTTTAGCACAAAGCCCGGACAAAAATATAGAGACCATGTGTTGCACATACAGTATGGTCCCTCTCTCGGTCTGCATTGTTTGCTCCAAGGGAAAGGTGATACCAATACATTTGGAACAAGGCAAGCTGCAGAAGCTGCCAGATCAGGAGAGCAATGCTCTATCTGTTCGCCTGTCGAGGCTTCACTCCTAGACCAGCTGCCAACCAAGTCTAAGGGCCTGGTCTGCCCTGCCACAACACTCACCTAAAGTTGCCTTTCCTCGCTCTAGGATAAGACATTGTATCCTTTTGCGCGTGTTCCTTCGCACATCGTCGGTTGTCAGGTTTGGTAGACGCTGACCAACTTTCAGAATTATCAGTAAACAGGTTGTACAGCCATATCTGACAAAGCCCGACAAGATGCGCCAGTATCTTATCTGCAAGACTTCAGATTATTTGATATTAGTTTACCTTTTCCTAGAAGAGTTGCCTTTCTAGGCTTTCAAGCCCCATCTGCCCGAAACTATTGGTTTTAAGGCGCCAGTGGCTCGTCTTTCACCCCTTCTCATGTTAGTCAAAACAGTTCTGTCGCGTGAAGGCCGGGAGATGGACTTTGTTGTCAGAGGTTTTATGAGACGCACATCATTGGAGCATTTAGTTGGTGTTGAGAGTTCATCCTCAATCTCCACCCGCCCGGTTATAACAACATATATATACATACAACTGAAATGCTAATCAAAATGGAGGACATACATGAAAGGAAAAACATTAATACAGAGCGTGGTACTACTAGGTATAAGCGTATACAAAATGAATTGGATCAAGAATGCAAAATGGTGCGAGAAAAATGGTAGTTAGACAAATGGTAGTTAGACCAATGGTAGTTAGACAAATGCGAGGAAATTGAAGAACTGGAGAGAACAGGTAAATTCGATCAAGTCCATACGAAAGTAACACAATCGTTTCATAAATCTAAGGCCGTACAATAACGAATTATTAATGATAAGAATGGGAAACCAATAGCAGATCAAGAGAACAAATGAGTGAGATGGAGAGAATATGTTAAGGAACTGTACGATAATTGAGGCCTGTATCAAGATAGCAGACTACTAAATGACATACCCTCGACAGAAGAGCGATTTACTATAACCAGAGAAGAATTTAATAAGGTAATTTCTTTAATCCCGAACAACAAAGCGCTAGGGATAGATGATCTACCTACCGAGCAACTAAAAGCAGCGGGAGACTTTACATAATTTACTTTTTTTAACATGTTAAATGACATTTACAACAATGGAATATGGGTAAAAGAGCACACAACTTCAATATTAATTGCTTTGCTAAAGAAATCAAATGCAACAGAATGCGGTCAATTCCGAACGATAAGTTTGATAACACATGCATCTAAAATTCTATTGGAAGATAATTAAGATGAGAAATGATGAAAAGATGGAGGAAGAATTGAAAGATAACCAGTTTTGATTTCGCAAGGCCGGAGGTACACGGGACGCCATTGGAGCATTGCGGCTTCTTGCAGAAAGAATAATCGATCAAGGACGATCACATTTTATTTGCTTTATTGACTACGAGAAAGCTTTTGATCGAGTCCCCTAGAGCAAACTTTTTAAGATCCTGAAACAAATAGGTATATAAAGAACACTCATTAAGATAATCTGAAACCTGTATGAAAATCAAGATGCGATTCTTTCAATCACAGAGGGTCTCACGGATCCAGTCTTCATAAGATAGGGGGTACGGCAGGGCTGCTTGCTTCACCGAGCCTCTATAGCGCATATTCTAAGAGGATGATGGACAAGGTTATGCAGAGTTGTAATAGGGGTGTCAAAGCTAATGGTATGAAAGTTAATGCCATCAAATTTGTCGATGACCAAGTGATAGTGGGAGGATCAGTAGCAACGTTGCAAATACTGCTAGAAAAAAATAATAGCACCGCCAAAGAGTTTGGCATGAAATAAACACATCGAAGACAAGACCAGTGGGTTTAGGGCAAACAGAAGTACTCAAGACCTTATCTTTACACTCAGACAGCTAAGTGAAAAGGCCATTGAATATGATAAAGAGATGCATCTCTGCTTTTTGGATTTGGAGAAAGCATTTGATAAAGTTCCTTGGGACAAACTCTGAGAGTGCCTGACAAGGAAGAACATCCCAGGACCCCTGATCTCTGCCATACAGAGTTTCTATAAAACATGCAGAAATTATGTGCGGACATCAAATCAAAAGTAAGGAGAGTTCAAGACCCCTAGCGGAGTAAGACAGGGGGACATTCTATCACCGTACCTTTTCATACTCCTCATGGATGAAGTCATCAAAGCCTGCACGGAACGGACAAAAAAGTATGAAGTAGGGCACTGGAAGATGAGACCAAGTTACATATCGGAACTAGCATTTGCAGACGATGTGGCCCGGATCACGAAAACCGAAGCACATCTCCAAATCAACTTGCAGGTCTGGGAAGAACGGTTGAAGAAGAGAGGAATGCACATCAGCAACTCCAAAACAAAAACCATGGTGATCGCCAGAGATGAAAAGAGACATCAGATAACCCTGGGAACACGAGCACCGGAGCATGTCAGCAACTTTACTATCTAGGAGTGGTAATATACAGCAGGGGAGGAATCAAAGAGGAGTTAACTGCACGAAGGGCAGCAGCAGGTAGACTGTTCCATGCAATAAACAGAGGTTTGCTCAGTAGAAGAGAAATAAGCAGGAAAACAAAGATGGATGTATACCGCTCGACCTATGTGCCTGTCCTGACATATGGATGTGAGTCATGGGCAATGACTATAGCCCAAGAAAGGCAATTACAAACCAGAAATGAGGTACCTAAGAAAGGCGGTTCAGGTGACGAAAAGGGACAAGATCCGTAACCAGACAATACGTAGCAATCTTGAAGTTCAACCCCTGCAGACACGAGTGGAGCAGTCCCAACTACAGTGGTTTGGCCATGTCTGTAGAATGGAAGAAGATCGGATACCAAAGCGGTCATGGGAGATCAAAAGTCAAGGACGCAGACCCGGAGGACGTCCCAAAGTACGTTGGGAAGACAACATACGACAGTCCCTAAGTGATAAAGGGCTGGATTGGAAAGAGGCTAGGAAAAAGACGGCGGATAGAGCAGTGTGGCGTTCTCTTTGGCAAACCTCTACACCTCATGGTAGAAGAGGAGCGACTAAGTAAGTAAGTAAGAAGACAAGACCTTGGTAATATCCAAGCAACGTAGACAATTAAATGTGATAATCAATGGAGTAATAATAGAACATGTTCAAAAGTTTACATATTTGGGCCAAACCATAACAGAAGATGCCCGAAATGAGAGAAATCAAGACAAGCATTGCAATGACAAAAAAGGGCTTCAGAGAAAAACAGAAATTGTTAACCTCAAAGAATATCAGGATAGAACTGAGGAAAATAATAATCGCCACTCATATATGGCCAATTGCACTGTATGGATCTGAAACAATGACTCTAGTAAAAAAGTATGAAAAATGATTGGAAGCGCTTGAAATGTTGTGCTGCCATAGAATGAAAAGAGTGAGTTGGACAGAAACTGATCTAATGAACTCACTGGGGTGGGGGCACAAAGAAAAATATTGCATATGATACAAAAACGTCGGTTGAGTTGCCAGGGTCACCATTTGAGACATGAAAGTCTTCTACAGAATATACTAGAGGGAAAGATTCAAGGGAAGAGAGGACCCTGGCATCCAAGATTCAATTTTACATCACAGGAATCCAGGGACATTAAAGTACGAGCCTATGCTTAAATGGAGAGAGCTGCAGAGGATAGGGTTAAATGGAGAGATATGCAGATAACCTTACAAAACAGTCTCCGATCTGAGCAACCATATGATGATGATGATGATATATATATATATATATATATATATATATATATATATATATATATATATATATACACACATATACGTACATACAGGTAGGTAGGTAGATATGTAGATAGATAGATTGATAGATACTGCCGAAAACGGATGTGTCGGATCGAAAGATGCAAATATTGCAGTCAAGCTGTTTCCTAGAGACACAACGGATTCTGTTCTCCACACTACATCCTGCTACTTGCAAAGCCCTGTTCAGGGCTTTGTAGCGGGATATTAAAAACGAACGCAGAAGAAGAAAGATATATATATATATATATATATATATATATATATATATATATATATATATATATAGAGAGAGAGAGAGAGAGAGAAAGAGAGATATCTAGATAGATTCGATATATAGATAGATAGATAAATGAAGGACCAGGTAATGAAGCTGTCAGTTAAGATGAATGACAGAAACATATCATCTCAATGACCTGTTCGTTCCTTGACGCCAGGTAGACTCCAAACCAGGAAATCATGCCGTCACCTGCTAAGGAAATTCTCTAATCATTTCCAACTCACTCTCCGTGCCAAAACCACGTTTCTAAAACCAGATGATGCTTAAGAACAACTGCACATTTTTTACCAGTTCTTGTTTCAAATTTAATTATTTTGGTTCTTCTTTCTTTTCTCACACCACGAAAAGCCATTATCAACTATTTTATTCCTGTATCACTTTTATAGCCATATCTACAATATAGGAGACAGGTCGCGCAGCAGATGAATAGCACTAATATAACGACACAGGTTTACAACGACTGACTCAAAAACAGTTGGTACAAGAAAACCATCTTCAGCTCTCCACAGTGATTAACAGCACACCTGGACGGATATATTGTGTCCGGAGTTACCTGGGAGTGAAAGACGAGTAAAGAATATTACCTTCCAAGATTGTTGTAAGAGGCGACTCAGGAAAGCTTAGCATGGGGTTATTTACACCATCCTGTAGACACTTTCAGCCACAAAAACTTATACAAATATGGACAAGTCAATCAAAAGTAAAGAACAACTCAGCCACCCAAGACATATTAGCAGATGGTTCATGACGGGACGACTCGCTATTTAGTTGTTGAAAACACGTGCTCCACGTGAAGCTGACGCAATTTTGATTAGCTGATTCTTCATTTTGCCCCTTGCTTAATCCAGTCGGAATATAGGGCCACTACTACAGCTGTCCTTCTCTGGGAAGTCTACACCAAAGCACTTTCTGTGTTTTTGAAATGCTGGTTTCTGTAGCATTTTGTTTTATATACACAAAATGATGGTTAGCCACACGCCCTTTATTGGTTGATTAATATAGAGTTGATTGTTTCTAGAACATTCTTACAAGTCCAGAACTCTACAACTTATGTGGGGAGGCCTATGACATGTGTCCAGAATCATGAGTTGGAAAGTCTTCAACTCGACTGCGGGTTTACATTGCTCTGCTGTTTTAATCCATCATGGAGGCCGCCAGACCACGCAATTCACACTAGTCGACGTCTTACACTTATGTTCACGGAAACGTGTTGTTGTTTTCCATTTGGACTGATTAATTCGTTCGTTTTTTGTGATTTCTTCCGTCCGCTTATCCTAGTCTGGACATCGGCTATATGAATAGCACTACGCTTAAACCCGTGTCGTATTTCACGGTCTAGTTCACACGGCTGAACCTCTCGAAATTGGAGTGTGAGAAATTTAGACACGACTTTAATGGACTGAACACAGCCGGAGAGAGAAGCCAAACTCACTCACATGCTGAGTGATGTCCCTATGACCTCTTGTGGTTATTGAAAGGGCACAACACACAAGGTTAGATGTCATCCCACCTCCGCTGCCTTGCGAGATACCTGCTTACGGGAAAGGCTTCGGGAGTAAACCCTGAGGAAAATCTGCATCCTATGCTATCTCCAGTCGTCTCGATGAATACCTTGCCACTGGCCAAAGGTAGCTCAGGATCAGAGAATGAGGTTGACGAAAGGTGCAGTTACTTTCGCACTTTAATCCAAATCACAGCGCGTCACCTATTTCAGCGGACACAGCAAGATAAAAGACTGTCCAAACGGCTGAACAAAGAGAGTGGTCTTCATCACTCGTGATGAACGAACAACAAAAACTATCGGTGCGGTGGTTGGTCGTATTGTCCTCTCAGTCTGGTCACACACATGTCGCCTAAAAAACATTGGCGGAGCTTGTGCAGTGGAAAGAGCATGTTGTCAAGGGTCCTCAAACACGCAGACGTCAGCAAGATTGGCGACACAAGTTGCAGCAAGAAATTAGTTAAGGACGGAAGATATTATCTATTAGATAAGCAAAAACAAAACAAGTAAAGATCCTTTTTATATGGTCATAAGGCATATTACGTTAGGATACTATTTCATTGAATTTTGGATAACAGCTTAGACAGAAAAAGGAAGATTTTATCCAACAGATAAGTAAAGAAACAAACTTTGCAGTCAGTAAATAAACAAATAAACAAGTAATCAACAACAATTGCAAAGAAACACAAGTACATTATCAACACTCAAAAAAGATATAGACCAGACAACAGAAAACACATGGACAAGACAACAGAAAACGTATACACCAGACAAAATATAGTACAGACAGAAAATATTCTGAAATAATAGACGATCCAGACTAGAACCTCGAACCTATGTGATTTAAATCCGGATCGTTTAGGCAATCAATCAATATATAAATCAATCAATCAATTAAAACGTGGTAACTCTATGTGGAATACAGGTGTTCAATAAATACAAGCCAAGTGTTCCTGTTCTTGGCCATACGTTCGTTGTCTCTCCAGGTCTAGTCTGTTTCCTTAATGTTTGTCTTGAGATCTCTTCTCCCTGTGTGTTTTTGTCTGCCTCTACTGCTCTTGCCTTGGGGATTTCAGAAGAGCCTTGTTATGCCATCAACTGTTTTCTTTAATGTGTGTACTATAAAAAAAACAAAAACCAATGCTTTCTCCCCACCTCATGTTCCACTGATATATGTCTGGTTCTTTCCAACATTCCTACATTAGTGATCTTATCACATCGCTTCAATCTCTCTTTTCTATCTGGTTCTGTCCATGTCCAACAGTCCTATATTATCGATCTTGTCATACCATTTCAATCTCTCTTCTCTGAACCATTTTATTCTCCGCCTTTCTATATATTCCATGCATGTTGTTGCACACACTTTATGTCTGATTACATCGTTTCGTACTCGGTTTAGCCTTGTGACCCCTACAGCCTTTCTCAAACACCTCATTTCGCATACCATAATTTTTCTTTCTTGTGCCTTGATGAGAGTCCATGTCTGACACTGGTAGCATAGAGTTCGTATAACAAATACTATTTATCAGCTGTCCCTTTGTCTTCATTAGAATGTCTTTGTGTCTTAGTAATGGTGAGATCTGATAGGAAACCACATTAGCTTTCCGTGTTTTTGCTTCCACCTCTCTAACTAGCTTTCATCTTGTGTGAACATGCTGCCCAATTATTTGAATTCACTGACTGTTTATTGAGTGTTTTCTCTATTCTACTGATTTTCATTGTCTTCGTCTTTGCTGTACTAGTCCTCATAATATATCTATCGCCGACATTGCCAGAGGCATTAAGATGTTATTGGAGGTTTTGTACAACAATGAAAGAGACTCTAACCATCTTCTAAAAGTAGCTCGTTCATTGTGGTGGTTTCTGGTTTTGCTTCAGTTGTTATTTGATCTCATACAATGAACAAAACTGGTGATAGTACATGTCCCTGTCTCACCCTTGTCTTAACTGCAAACCATTTAGTAAGTCAGCTTGATGTTCTCAGTATTACAAGAATATTTTTTTAAATTTGTCATTGCACGCTATAGTTTTCCAGGATCTCTCATAGGTTGTTTCTATCCACTCGGTCAAAAGCTTTCTCCTGGTCTACAAAGACATTGTTCTGTTCCTGATGGTGTGCAATAGTTTGTTCACAAATCTGTCTTAGAGTAAATATGGCGTCTGTGCAACCTCTTCTTTTACTGAAACCAAACTGTGAGTCACTTAATTGTCCTTTGTCTGTTGGTCTTGTTCTGTTTTCAAGGATCTTCGTGTAAATTTTACTTATATGGCTCAAAAAAGATATTCCTTTGGATGTTTGAGTATCTTTTGTTTCCTTTTCTCTTCCAAATAGGTATAACTATTGATTTTTGCCAGTCCTCCGGAACTTCCATTGTTGTCCATGCCGCATTCATTATTCTGGACAGCCATTTTACTCCCGCGTCTTCCCAGGCTTGTACGGCCTCTGCTGAAATACCGTCTATTCCTGGAGCTTTGTTTCGTGGACTCTTTTTCATAGATTGTTCGATTTCTGCTGCTATGATTGGTAGTTCTTCCCTCTTCATGTGGCATGGTGTGAATATTTCGTTATCGCCTATTTCTGCCGGATTGAGAAGTTGCTTGAAATATTCCTCCCATCTCAGCTTTTTCATGTTTTCGTTTAGTAATGGTATATTATATTTGTCGTTTATGATGGTTGAAGGGATACAATATTCGTCTCTCGGTCTGATTTTTTCAACAGTTTTATAGAACTTTCTTAGAGATTATTACATAGGTTTGTTATCGTTTCGTCATTTTTCTTTCTTGAACTCTCTTTTGTCTTCCTTATAATTCTGCTAGTATTTGTTCTTGCTGTTTTGTATTATGCATTATCTTCTTCTGTCCTCTCGCAATCTTTAAGTCTGTCCTCTCGCAATCTTTTCATTAAGTCTGGCTTAGCACAATCTTGTCATTAAGCCTATCCTTGCGAAAGTCTTGTCATTAAGTTTGTATTCGTGAAGTCTTGTCATTAAGTCTGTCATCTCGCAATTTTTTCATTAAGTCTGTTATAATGCAATCTTTTCATTAAGTCTGTCCTCTCGCAATCTTTTCATTAAGTTTGTCCTCGAGCAATCTTTTAATTAAGTTTGTCCTCGCGCAATGTTTTCATTAAGTTTGTCCTCACGTAATCTTTTAATTAAGTTTGTCCTCACGTAATCTTTTAATTAAGTTTGTCCTCGCGCAATCTTTTAATTAAGTTTGTCCTCACGTAATCTTTTAATTAAGTTTGTCCTCGCGCAATGTTTTCATTAAGTTTGTCCTCGCGCAATGTTTTCATTAAGTTTGTCCTCACGTAATCTTTTAATTAAGTTTGTCCTCGCGCAATGTTTTCATTAAGTTTGTCCTCACGTAATCTTTTAATTAAGTTTGTCCTCACGTAATCTTTTAATTAAGTTTGTCCTCGCGCAATGTTTTCATTAAGTTTGTCCTCACGTAATCTTTTAATTAAGTTTGTCCTCGCGCAATGTTTTCATTAAGTTTGTCCTCACGTAATCTTTTAATTAAGTTTGTCCTCGCGCAATGTTTTCATTAAGTTTGTCCTCACGTAATCTTTTAATTAAGTTTGTCCTCGCGCAATGTTTTCATTAAGTTTGTCCTCACGTAATCTTTTAATTAAGTTTGTCCTCGCGCAATGTTTTCATTAAGTTTGTCCTCACGTAATCTTTTAATTAAGTTTGTCCTCTCGCAATCTTTTAATTAAGTTTGTCCTCGCGCAATGTTTTCATTAAGTTTGTCCTCACGTAATCTTTTAATTAAGTTTGTCCTCGCGCAATGTTTTCATTAAGTTTGTCCTCACGTAATCTTTTAATTAAGTTTGTCCTCGCGCAATGTTTTCATTAAGTTTGTCCTCACGTAATCTTTTAATTAAGTTTGTCCTCGCGCAATGTTTTCATTAAGTTTGTCCTCACGTAATCTTTTAATTAAGTTTGTCCTCTCGCAATCTTTTAATTAAGTTTGTCCTCGCGCAATGTTTTCATTAAGTTTGTCCTCACGTAATCTTTTAATTAAGTTTGTCCTCGCGCAATGTTTTCATTAAGTTTGTCCTCACGTAATCTTTTAATTAAGTTTGTCCTCGCGCAATGTTTTCATTAAGTTTGTCCTCACGTAATCTTTTAATTAAGTTTGTCCTCGCGCAATGTTTTCATTAAGTTTGTCCTCACGTAATCTTTTAATTAAGTTTGTCCTCGCGCAATGTTTTCATTAAGTTTGTCCTCACGTAATCTTTTAATTAAGTTTGTCCTCGCGCAATGTTTTCATTAAGTTTGTCCTCACGCAATCTTTTAATTTAGTCTGTCCTCATGCAATCTTTTAATTTAGTCTGTCCTCATGCAATCTTTTCATTTAGTCTGTCCTCATGCAATCTTTTAATTAAGTGTGTCCTCTCGCAATCTTTTCATTAAGTTTGTCCTCTCGCAATCTTTTAATTTAGTCTGTCCTCTCGCAATCTTTTTAAGTCTATCCTCGCACAATCTTGTCATTACGTCTGTTCTTGCGCAGACTTGTCATAAAGTATGTCCTCTCACAGTCTTGTCATTAAGTCTGTCCTCATAATGTCTTATGTTATCAAGTAAGGGTGTCTTCATCCAGTCCTTATGTCATCAAGTGTGTCCTCATCCAGTCCCCATGATATCAAACGTGTCCTATTCTGCGCAAAGCTGCTGCTTCGCTAACCATTAATGGTACGCTACAGTCTACACATACTTAAGCAGGTATATAACTTAAAATATTTGAATTGACGCACTCTTTGGCTACTGGAATCCTCAAGGGAAGAGAAAGAGAGGTAGATCTAAAAATACATGTAGAAGTGAATGCGATTGAATGGTTACATCTTGAGAGAGATATATAATTAGCCCCCGATCGTGTATGCTGGTGACATATGGGCAATGACTTATGTACTGAGAAGAGCTATGTGCTTTGATTGACTGCCTAACAGTTGGAGAAGTCAAGGCAGATAGGAAGGGTATCTCTCATTCCAGCTAAAAAACCCACAAAAAACGAAGACCTCGTACAATAAAGTCCCAAATACTTCACCTCCAACGGCAGTGGCTGCAGTGTGACTAGTTTTACCTTTTGTAAGGTAGAAACGGTCGGTACACGAATACAGATAGCATCATCTAAAGCTGGTTTATCTTTTCATCTTTATTGAGCTATTGTTGGTACTACGTTTTATTAGTCTTGTTACAGCTTACACTATCAACACCTAACTTTTTTCTTACAAATATCACTTCTTAACTCACAACCCTAATTAAATCACTAACAGTTATTTGAACAGCAGCAAAAACAAATGAATGTTTATTACATAAACGTCATACACATTATATTAATAAACTAGGCTCGTGAATTGTATTCTAATATTGATCACACTCAACTAACTCTAATTTCTCTCAAGAGTTTCATGCGAATAGCACCGGTATTTCTCTTGCTCTTAATTAACCTCAGATACCATCAATTGATCTCTCCTAGCTAATGTTCCATATCAACCTTTCGGTCATCGCTCGTCTGGTGGTCTTATGTTTCTCCTCTCAGCTTCTGCGACGTATGTGTCTTAAGAGCCTGTTGTCTCGTCATCACGTCAGGAAGATGATTTCAGCGATTAGCTCTTCTGGTTCCTATTCTCCGTCGTCTAGCCAGGAACTATGCGACAACTATAGCGGTTATTGCACCGTGGTGGTTCCTCAACTTAAGTCTAACGCCGTTGATGACAGGGGTTCTCGTGTCGACGACAGACAGCAGCAGTTCTCGTGTCTACGACAGACGACAGTGGTTCTGTTACCGTAGTTGTCAGGTCAAGAGTAACACATGTGTTACTGTTACGACGTGCTGTCAGGGACGACAGCTTCGTGTTTGAAGTAATACGTTTTCTTCTGACGAGTATGCAGACGAATGCCACTCAGGGACTTGGAAGTCGATGTCACGTGCGACAAGGTGTCAGCGTCGAATTTCACAGGGCAACACAGAGTCAAATGCTTACAAGTGCGTGGTCTCTAGTTCCCTCTCAGTGGCTAGTGTCTGCTTCGGTGTCTGTGGTACATATCTCTGTTTTAGTTATTCAACTTCAGCCGATATTTTTGGCTTTGTCCTAATCTATCCTGCTAACCTGCTCGGTAGTCTTCTGTTCTATGGTCTCTCCCGAATACCCTGACCCCTAATTTATATATCATATTCTTCCTGCTTCGGTCAATGACTTTTCTTTTTATTCAGTTCTCGGGCCTCAACTTTTTTAAAACTATTGTACCGCTAAAGAAAGGATACCTTGTCTTGAACTTTCTATGTGACCTAAATGTTCGCGGGATGTCCAATAGAAAGCGTGGGATCATCCATTTTGGCTGGACAGTCTTAAACGAGCATTGTTGAAGAATTTAAACCAATGACTGTTCTATAAACTCCATTTCTGTGACAGGGTTCTAAAGTAATTCGTGGGTACCACGAACGGTGTTTTCAGGGCTTCCCTGACTCGTTGATCCATTGTAACTTTGTTACAGTCTCTCATATCATCAGTAGAAACATGTGCAAATATCAGGTGAATATGAAAGATCAGAGGGCATTCCATTGCAATGGGGAATTTATTTTATGAAAATCAAAAGAAATTACGCCCAACACAAAAATACAAATCTTCAACTCCTTCGTAAAGTCGCTTCTATTGTATGGCACTGAAATATAGAGAGCTAGAAAAACAATATTGAAACAGCTACGTACTTCCATAAACGGACGCCTGTGCAGAGTAGAGGGATTGAAATGGTATGAGAAGATCACTAATGCGGACCTGTTGGAAAGAACCAGATATCGGTGGATTATGCGGCGAGGAAAAGGAAAGCGATGACGTTGGATAGAACATACGTCAAGAAAACAAGATGGTAGTATGACAAGACAGACAATGTGTTCTGAAATCCTCAAGGAAAGAGAAGTAGTGGCCGACCAAAACACTGACGGAGAAGACAGCTCGGGGAGAACGTAAAGGAAACGGAAGACGTGCAAAAATCTAGAACGGACGGTCTAGGACAGGGGGACTTGGTTTGTATTAGTTGGGGACGTGTGCTTTATAGGGAGTTGACAGGTTATGATTTTAATATTCGTGTGTGGTCTTAGGAATTCAATAGCATTTTACCATGTTACATGGGGAGGAAGACTCACGTATGGTCAGGCAAAATATACTGACCAAAACCCTCCCCTCGGCTTCCTAATAGCCCTCCCTGGAAATGGGCAGTTTTCATGGCAGCCTGGCTAACGAGGTGAGGGATCGACGTGATCCCCGTAGTAGTGAGCGACACGCAGTGGAAGACAAGCATTACACAACCGCCTGGAGGATCCCTTTCCCCCTTCATCAGCCCGCTCGGGATGTGAGGAAAGCTACTGCAACCCGCCACTTAACGTCCTTTTTGGGGCGCACAAAAGGGTAAACAACTCATTGTGGGCATTCGTAAACAACAACAACAGCAACAACAACAGCAACAACAAGAACAGCAGCAGCAATAACAACAGCAACAACAACAGCAGCAACAACAACAGCAGCAATAACAACAGCAACAGCAATAACAACAGCAACAACAACAGCAGCAACAACAACAGCAGCAACAACAACAGCAGCAGCAATAACAACAGCAACAACAACAGCAGCAACAACAACAGCAGCAACAACAACAGCAGCAGCAATAACAACAGCAACAACAACAGCAGCAACAACAACAGCAGCAACAACAACAGCAGCAGCAATAACAACAGCAACAACAACAGCAGCAACAACAACAGCAGCAATAACAACAGCAACAACACCAGTAGCATCAACAGCAGCAACAACATAAACAACAACAATAGCAGCAACAACACCAGCAACAACAACAGCAGCAACAACAACAGCAGCAAGAACAACAGCAGCAAACAACAACAGCAGCAGCAACAGCAGCAACAACAACAGCAGCAGCAACAGCAGCAACAACAACAACAATAACAACAGCAGCAACAAAAACAACAATAGCAACAACAACAACAGCAGCAACGACATCAACAACTACAACAACAGCAGCGTCAACAACAACAACAACAGCAGCCTTGTTACATTGGCATCTTCTACTCCTTCATAAATAGCTACTTTATGCTAATATGTGTTTAGTTTAAAGAGTTTTTTTCCTGCGTGTTGTCATTAATGCATGCTTTTATATGTTGAAACTGATAACAAAGTCCAGTTCTTGAGAAACGTTTTATTAATTTCATTTCGCCTTTTTTTCGTTCTATGTAAAGAATAGTGCCTCCCGTTGGTTTTTTTATCTCCAACACCAAAAGACAAAAGTTTATCCAATCGCTGGCATCGCACTACCAGAAATCAGGAAATCAGGAGATGTGTTGCGTCAGGAGTCGAAAGGAAAAACCAGGCATGTGATCAGAGGCAACCCCTGTTTTTATATAATCCTCAAGAGAATCGACTGAAATCCAGGAAAGTTTCCTTCAAACTGCGCATTTAACAGACCAGAAACCAGAGCAAAACCGCACTGGCGTCAAAGATATGGAGAGGAATGGATGGCCAAAGAAGAACTTGCGACAAGGCTTATGGTGCCATACCCTGTGTCGACAGCCCTAAACAAGGCTTATGGTGCCATACCCTGTGTCGACAGCCCTAAACAAGGCTTATGGTGCCATACCCTGTGTCGGCAGCCCTAAAGAGATTAAGAACTGGGGTGTCAAGGTATATATCGAACTTGAAAAAACAAAGGGGGATAACCGCACGACGATGTCTGCGAATGTGAAGCTATCTAAGACTCCGAACATCAAAATAACTGTCCAAGAATGCAATAACCATGTACTTTGGTGGAGGCAGCGAATAAATGAGCTTTCATGGCAACTGATTTCTGTTACAATACTTTGTGAGGTTGTTGGACACGGAAAGTAATTATAGTGCAAACACAACAGCTGACCTTTTTACGGGAAGCCTGTATCTAAGCATTCGCAGTGGTGGGTTCTACAGCAATGGTTTCACATGATGAGGTTGCTAGACCCATGCAAAACACTTTTTTATTCGCATTTTACTGCATTCTTGGAAGGGTTAGGTGGCCATATTCTTGTCACCACAGATACTCGTACGACACCTTTATATGTGAAATCTATTATGCACCGATACGTTCTTGATTTACGTTGTCGGAGGTCAAAACTGTAGTGCACATTTTAGTTCTGGAGAAACGTCTATATCGGTTCAAACATCTGTGCCCATCTGTGACTGCTATAATACAAAATTGCATTGTAACTTTTCTTCTTTCTCAGAAACCATGGCCAAGTTCTCCTCAGAAAATGTCTCTACCATAAGCTCATTTTTCAAATCTGATGAGGTTTGCGAACAACGGGTAAGTCGTTACCTGGTTTGGTTTTTCATTCAGTTGTGTGTGGATTTCCACACGGAAACTGCGAAAAGAAGATTAGGAAACTGCATGGGAATTCAATTAGCTTTGTAGATTCCAGGTTTTCAAGGCGTAACATAAAACCTTCCATGTAGAATACTCTCACACGCAGTGACACTGGACACGTCACCTTACACACAGATCAAAAGCCATTAGCCACCTGGTTATGAAAGAAAGTTACAGAAACAGTAGCCGAAACATGATGCAGGAAAAAGTGGGGTGAATAATTCGTTTGTGCAGAAGAAGCGGAAGAAACAGAAGAATTAAAAGGAAGAGGACAAAGAAGATGCAGAAGATGTAGAAAGAATAAAAACAATAACGTAGAATAATAAGAAGAAGAAAGAAGGAAGCGGAAGAAAAATAAAAGAGAAAATATAATAACAAATTTGATGAAAAAGAATTAAGAAATAACAAGAAAAAAAGAATGAAGAGGAATAATAATAAGAAAGTAGACGACAAAAATGAAGGAAGAACATAAAGAATATTAAAGAACAAAAAGAAGAAAGTAGACAGACAAGAAATACACGAAAAAGAAAGAGAAAAGGAGAAGAAAAAAAAGTTGACTGAAGTTAAAGGAAAAAAATACGAAAAAGAAGAAAGAAACATAAAAGAAGATAAAAGACCAACGAAGTGAAAGGCAACACAAGAATGAAGATGAAGAAAAAAAGAAGGGAAAGAGTAAGAAAGAAAAGAAAAAATAACAAAGAAGCAAAATAGACAAGAGAGATAAAAATTGAAAAGACGAAAGTAGAACGCAATTATTAAAGAATTATAAGCAAAGAAAGAAATATTAAAACAACGAAGAAAAATAAAAAGAAGAGGAAGAAGAAAAGAAAGAAAAAGAAGAAGAAATCACTAATGTGGAACTAATGGAAAGAACCAGATATCAGTGAAACATGACGGATCTCCTCGTCAGTTCTTTAGCCTAGTCGAAATTGCCATACTCTATTCTTGCATTGTCTATTTCCAATTTTCGTGTTGATTTCCCTATAACAAGATAAGTAGATTTTATTTGTTTGAGGGTGTTGTAAGTGCTCACAATATTCTTGAATTTCTCCATAACTGTGTTCTAGAATTTGTGCATACGTTTGTTATACGGTAATATCGAACTGAACTTCACCAGCATCATTCAATCGTTATGTGTGTAATAAACACACAGACAATTTGTTTTGCTGTCTTTTAAGTCAATATTCCTACTCCTCGTTAATGATGTATAATTATTGAATGTATTTGCATAAACTGCTTGTTCTGCACCTAACCAGCACATGTTAGTCTTGTCTCTGACACATTCAATCTCTTACCTCATCTAACCAGCATATGTTAGTCTTGTCTCTGACACATTCGATCTCTTACCTCACCTAATCAGCACATGTTAGTCTTGTCTCTGACACATTCAATCTTTTACCTCACCTAACCAACATATGTTAGTATTGTCTCTGACACATTCGATCTCTTATCTCCTAACCAGCACATGACAGTCTTGTCTCTGATACATTCAATATCTTACCTCACCTAACCAGCATATGTTAGTCTTGTACCTGACAATTCCAATCTCTGACCTCACCTAACCAGCATATGTTAGTCTTGTCTCTGACAGATTCAATCTCTTGCCTCATCTAACCAGCATTGGTTAGTCTTGTCTCTGACACATCCAATCTCTTACCCTACATATCCAGCACATGATAGTCTTATCTCTGACACATCGAATCCCTTACCTCACCTAACCAGTACATGTTAGTCTTGTCTCTGATACATCCAATCTCTTACCCTATTTACCCAGCACATGATATTCTTGTCTCTGACCCATCTAATCTCTTACCTCACCTAACCAGCAGATGTTAGTCTTGTCTCTGACACATTCAATACATCGA
The DNA here is from genome assembly GCA_036924085.1 of Ariolimax columbianus. Lineage (NCBI taxonomy): Eukaryota > Metazoa > Mollusca > Gastropoda > Stylommatophora > Arionidae > Ariolimax > Ariolimax columbianus. The sequence goes on from JAVGWX010000002.1 coordinate 18,338,657, forward strand.
TGTTGCTGGCTTCTGTGATCAAATTATTTATCTTGCTCAATTCATTTCATGTCCTGACATCCATGATCCAAAGTTCTTTCTTGTTTATTTCTTTCTTGTATTTTGTTTTTATGTGGATTTTATCAAAACATTTGCCTTTTCCCATAATTTTAGAAGCATTCCTTATTATAGACCGCCTTACTCACTACAAAAGTTGTCTTTTCCCTGATAATATGTACATCAGATTCCCCCCCCCCCCCCCTACACCACAGGGAACCAGGAAGTATCTGCACTACTGTATTTATTTGTTTGTCTCCCTTCGCATGCGGTAGGGTGTATTCATCATCCTCATGGTAGGGGCCATAATCTCTTCCACGACGGCCAGTCGTGATCTTTTTTTACGTCTCTGTTGTGTGCCACACACTTTGTTGTTCCGCACCAGGACAGCCGTTGATATTTACGATTCGTCCGTCTCCTTCACCGTGTCAGTGGGTACTGTTAGCGGACATTCCCGTAAGCCATACAAAAGCAGTTTCCTGCAGCAATATTTTGTTGTTGGATGAGTGGTGGTGGGTGGACGTTGCTTCTATGGCCTTTGGTCGTGGGCCATCGTAGATGCACTCTCGCTCACCGCCACATTCTCTCACAGTTATCCCAAGGTGAGACACGCTATTTCAAGCCATGCCCATCTGCCTCCTCCCCCCCCCCCCATCAACCTATTTTCCCCGCCTATGTTTCCTTACCGTCATGCTATTCGCCCTCGACCCACCCATCTCTTAGTTCTCACAGCCGACCCACCCATCTCCTGGTACTCACAGCCAAACTACCCATCTCCTGGGCCTTACAACCGACAAACCCATCTCTTAGTTCTTACAGCCGACCCACCCATCTCTTAGTTCTCACAGCCGACCCACCCATCTCCTGGTACTCACAGCCAAACTACCCATCTCCTGGGCCTTACAACCGACCAACCCATCTCTTAGTTCTCACAGCCGACCCACCCATCTCTTAGTTCTCACATCCGACCCACCCATCTCCTGTTACTCACAGCCAAACTACCCATCTCATGGGCCTTACAACCGACCAACCCATCTCTTAGTTCTCACAGCCGACCCACCCATCTCTTAGTTCTCACAGCCGACCCACCCATCTCCTGGTACTCACAGCCAAACTACCCATCTCCTGGGCCTTACAACCGACCCACCCATCTCTTAGTTCTCACAGCCGACCCACCCATCTCCTGGTACTCACAGCCAAACTACCCATCTCCTGGGCCTTACAACCGACCAACCCATCTCCTGGGCCTCACAACAGATCCACCCAACATCATACTCCCCAACTCACACAGCCAGTCCCTACCCCTGCCCCCGTCAACCTACCTTTCTCCAACCCGTAAACTTTTACCACTTAATTTTTCCTAGCCAATACACCCATTCCTCCGCCATCTCTTCCGCCTCTCAACCCTTCCAATCTCTCCCTTTATTTCTTCCCCGAAGCCGTCTTCTCCTCGTCCGCCTCTTCCCTCTACAACCCGCTCATCTATGCTTTAATCCCTCATGCTGTCAACCAACCCATCCCTCGACCATCTTTTCTAACCCTTAAATTCTTCCTTTTCAAACTCTTCACCATCAACCTGTCCATCTCTTTGGCCTATCAAAACTATCGATTCTTTCAACGCGCCTTTTCCCTGTCCATCTCTCATTCCCCAACCTACCCATCACTACACTCCGTCCATCTCTCTGCACGTAAATCCAAGACAAAAACAGGTCATCAGCGTCAAGCGGACAAATGACAAATTGCAGAGAAAGATACACGAAATCTCGCATGGATATGTACTGCGCATTACACCTAAAGTCAAGCAAATTGGGTCATTGGGTCACACATTTTTCGATATTTTAAATCACAGGATAGGGGCGGAATGCCAGAATGTCATGTATCACGTAATGTTCTAAGGGTCCCAACATGTAACTATGCAAACTATGTGGCTCAGCTAGGTGGGAAGGTTTTAGAGTTGTATAAGGTACAGGGAAAATGACCGCTGAACATCTGCTGCAAAATTACCCGACATACGAGGACCAGAGAAAGCACATGTGGTCATCACCAGTGGCAATACTAGACAAGCTCTATGGCAGTGTCGACAGCCTCAGGTTGACAGCTGCTTTCTTTGAACAAATACAAGTTGACGTCTGACAGCGTACGAAGAAGAAGAAGAAGAAGAAGAAGAAGAAGAAGAAGAAGAAGTATAAGGAACCAACCAACATACAGACTTTCAGCTTGATATTTATTGATGACCTACGATCCGCTGCGAGTTGAAGACTTTTCATTGATTACGCGCGAGCGCACACACATACACTTACACATAAAACCACGAGCACATATCAGGTGTGTATCGTGACGTCACAGTACCCCCTATATATTTACGTTCATGAAGACAAAATGTAATTTCCAACAAATATAGATATTGAAACATCTTGCAACAGGACGATGAACCACGTGGCCAAAAATGCACGGTTCAACATCTGTGACGAAAAGTGTGGCGTGCAATCTACAGTCTGTGTCTGAATTTAAATATGGGGCACCATCTTGAACCGGAAAGCTATAATTATGGCACGGGGAATAAATATGTTTTTGAATACATTCTGAAGGAAGCAGGCAGGTTTTTAAAGTGTAGAATCTGTACTTTAAATTAGTTCTCTCCCTCTCTCTCTCTCTCTACATACCTACCTACCTACCTACCTACCTACCTACCTATCTATCTATCTATCTATCTATCTATCTATCTATCTATCTATCTATCTATCTATCTATCTATCTATCTATCTATCTGTCTGTCTGTCTTCCTGCCTGCCTGCCCACACAACCGTCCGTGCATCATTCTTTCTTTATTTCTTTCTTTCTTTCTTCCTGCCTCTCTGTCCGTCGGTCCGTCCGTCTGTCTGTCTATCTAACTAACTAATCTGTAGCTCTCCCTATGTTTATGATTGTTTACAATTCTATATATGAGTAGTAGCCTTAAACATTTCTTTTATCTCCAGTTTGAGAACAGAATTCGACGACGTTATCTGAAAATGGCGGCTGGTCAAGCGGCTGCGATGTTGGTCTTATGGCGAAGACATGCTTTTAAAACTTTAGCAAAATATGTTTTATTTTCCTTATGGGAAGTACAATAACAACAAAAAACCCCCAAAACCAATCCCAACCCGACTACAGTGACAACCGACATTAATTCCTGAGCCGTGGAAATCCGCTCTCTCTATCTCTCTCACTTTATATATATATAAATAAACACACGCACACATAAACTCGTATTCACACGATGAGAAAATAAAACCTAAAAGATTATGAGAAAAATGCAACAAACCAAATTAAAATAGTGGTGAGAGACTCCCGTCTACAAGATGCGAATCATTCAGAAATGTTGGTTGCAATATAAACAAAGTAGGAGGTGCATATAAAGATATCAAAATAAGAATACAAAAGCAGGGGAAAGCTTTCATTAAATTGGTGGACCGAACGAAATCAACAGAAATGAAATCTAACACAAAAATTCATATCTTCAACTCCAATGTAAAATGCAAGGAGAACAAGAAAAACTACGAAAAAAGTACAGACTTCCATAAATGGGTGCGCAGAATAGAGGTTTTGAAATGGTAGGATAGGATCACGAATGTGGAAATAACAATAGTGACGTGAGGAGAAGGAACTGGCGGTGGATAGTAATAAAGAAATCAGCTCATAGCACTAGAAGACCATCTGAATCCTCAAGGTAAGAGATATAGACAGACCAAACACCTTCGTAGAAGTAAACAGACCAAACACCTTCGGAGAAGTAAACAAACCAAACACCTGGAGAAGTAGAGATACAGAACACCTTCGGAGATGTAGACAGACTAAACACTTTCGGAGAAGTAGACAGACCAAACACCTTCGGAGAAATAGACAGACCAAACACCTGGAGAAGTAGACAGACCAAACACTTTCGGAGATGTAGACAGACCAAACACCTGGAGAAGTAGACAGACCAAATACCTTCGGAGAAGTAGATTAAACACTCTCGAAGAAGTAGACAGACCAAACACCTTTGGAGAAGAAGAGAGACCAAACACCTTCGGAGAAGTAGACAGACCAAACACCTTCGGAGAAGTAGACAGACCAAACACCTTCGGAGAAGTAGACAGACCAAACACCTGGAGAAGAGAGCTTGATACAAGCTTCTTACGAAGTAGGGTTGTCATTTTCCTTCCTCGATGACTTCATTCCCGAATAATAAGCAAGTACCAATTACCAGCTCGATCATCTTGGTTTTTTCGATTATGAGCATCTATCCTGTGCCTTTAGAGTGAGAAACAATCGCTCTGTCATTCGAATATTCTGAGACTACACACAACGGTACGGACATCATTATGTTCGTGTGCCATGCAGAACTTCCTAGTCAATGATTGGTCTCCAAAACTTCCTTTCCCTGGAGATGTTTATCGATCGACTGTTGTTAGCTGTTTATTTCAAACTATCCAGAACTTTGTTTGTTTCCCATGTGAATCTTAAGACGCATTACAGGCAATGAAAAAACAGAAACAATGTCGTCTGCCACGAAGGAATGTTCTGCATGCAGCTGGCAAATTCTCATGATGAACATTTTTCAGAAGCCTAAATATGAAAAAAAATAAACAAGTTTTTGCACATGCTTCCCACATAGCAGGACGGAGACATATTAGACCAACATCCACGAAGGACGTCTGCTTTAAAATGGTAAACTGTTAGATACGCTACATTCCCCACAGAATTGAATGACAGAGCACCCGCTGCTCGTGTTGAGATTACCCGGTTCCGTCACAGTCAACGACAAGCTCTAACCAATCCAACTTAGAATAGGTATCTAGCTATTTGAGTAATTCAAATTTGAGGCTTAGTAAAATAGTCTCATAGTCCCTAATCTCCGACAACAGTCTTTGCTTTGGGACTGTCTTTGCAATCTCTATCCGGTACTATTTGAAACATTTAGATTAGCAGGTACAGAAATTGAATGTACGATCAGAACATGGGATCCGCTAAAAAGATGGCATCAAATCGAAGACAAGTGGAGGGACTGTTTTGCTGACTTAAAGACAACAATGACACCCGAAGGTCACAGACAGATTCGCGCCATACTCCAATGATCAAATAATACAAAGATGAGATATCTCACATGTGCCTTTAGTCCCCGAAGAAAACATGTTGTTCGCAACGAAGATTCCTGTTTTTAATATTTTGGCTTAGCTAAACAAGTTCTACAGATAAGAATGAACGATATCATATTTGAGGCGTTACTATCGTGGACATACGAAAACATGATGGATGACGTGAAGAGAAATCAAGAAAAAATAGGATTGCCTAAATTGTGAATTCAACAACAGAAACCACATATGCTCATCCAAAGACATTTGTTACAAACTGAAAATGAGAGCAGTCTAGTGCCAGGTATACTAGTTAATAATCTCATGTCAGTTCAGTTCAGTTGTCCATCATCTTGTACCAGTGAGCTACATGGGAAGACTTAAGTCGTATTTCTTTAGTCTTTTCCGTCGCTATGTCATCTATCCATCTTCCTCGCGGTCTGCATCGTGCTCTGTAACCAAAGCTTCTAATGTTATAAGTGTTGGTGGGGTAGCTGTATGACCTGGAAACGCGAGCAAATCGTTCATAGGACGAATTGATTCTTTGTGGTTTGAGCATACAGCCAATGAGGCGGAGCTCTGGATAATCTGGTACAACGTGAACGTAACTTTCAACAGGGGGTCAAGGAGACAGGAGGTCCAGGAGACAGTGGGTCAAGGAGACAGGGAATCATAAAGACAGGGGGTCAAGGAGACAGGGAGTTCAGGAGACAGTGGGTCAAGGAGACAGGAAGTCAAGGAGACAGGAAGTCAAGGAGACAGGTCAAGGAGACAGGGAGTCCAGGAGACAGTGGGTAAAGGAGACAGGGAGTCCAGGAGACAGGGAGTCAAAGAGACAGGTCAAGAAGACAGGGAATCTAGGAGACAGTGGGTCAAGGAAACAGGAAGTCAAGGAGACAGGGAGTCAAGGAGACAGGTCAATGAGACAGGGAGTCAAGCAGACAGGGAGTCAAGGAGACAGGTCAAGGAGACAGGGAGTCAAGGAGACAGGGAGTCAAGGAGACAGGGAGTCAAGGAGACAGGGAGTCAAGGAGACAGGTCAAGGAGACAGGGAGTCAAGGAGATAGGTCAAGGAGACAGGAAGTCAAGGAGACAGGGAGTCAAGGAGACAGGGAGTCCAGGAGACAGTGGGTCAAGGAGACAGGGAGTCCAGGAGACAGGGAGTCAAAGAGACAGGTCAAGAAGACAGGGAGTCCAGGAGACAGTGGGTCAAGGAGACAGGGAGTCCAGGAGACAGGGAGTCAAAGAGACAGGTCAAGAAGACAGGGAGTCCAGAAGACAGTGGGTCAAAGAGACAGGCAGGCCAGGAGACAGGGAGTCCAGGAGACAGTGGGTCAAGGAGACAGGGAGTCATAAATACAGTGGATCAAGGAGACAGGGAGTCAAAGAGATCGCGAGTCAAGGAGACAGGAAGTCAAGGAGATAGGAAGTCAATGAGATAGAATGGAAGTCAAGGAGACAAGGGGTCAAGGAAACAGAAAATCAAGGAGACGGGGAGTAAAGGCGACAGACTGGGAGTCAAAGAGACAGAGGAGTCCAGGAGACAGTGTGTCAAAGAAACAGAGAGTCAAAGAGACAGGGAGTCAAGAAGACAGAGAGTCAAGGAAACAGGGACTCAATGGGACAGGTAGTCAAGGCACAGGGGGTTCAAGGAGACAGAGAGTCAATGAGACATTCTACTTGGTCTAAGGCAGAAGTGTAAGTCTCTATTTTACTTGATCTAAGACAGAAGTGTAAGTCTCCATTTTACTGAATCTAAGGCAGAAGTGTAAGTCTCCATTTTACTGAATCTAAGGCAGAAGTGTAAGTCTCCATTTTACTTGATCTAAGGCAGAAGTGTAAGTCTCCATTGTACTTGGTCTAAGACAGAAGTGTAAGTCTCCATTTTACTGAATCTAAGGCAGAAGTGTAAGTCTCCATTTTACTTGATCTAAGGCAGAAGTGTAAGTCTCCATTTTACTTGATCTAAGGCAGAAGTGTAAGTCTCCATTGTACTTGGTCTAAGACAGAAGTGTAAGTCTCCATTTTACTTGATCTAAGGCAGAAGTGTAGGTCTCCATTTTACTTGATCTAAGGCAGACGTGTGTCTCAATTTTACTTGATCTAAGGCAGAAGTGTAAGTCTCCATTTTACTTGATCTAAGGCAGAAGTGTAAGTCTCCATTGTGCATGGTCTAAGGCAGAAGTGTAAGTCTCCATTGTACATGGTCTAAGGCAGAAGTGTAAGTCTCCATTGTACATAATCTAAGGCAGAAGTGTAAGTCTCCATTGTACATGGTCTAAGGCAGAAGTGTAAGTCTCCATTGTACAAGGTCTAAGGCAGAAGTGTAAGTCTCCATTGTACTTGGTCTAAGGCAGAATTGTGTAAGAGCATCCATTGAACTTGGTTGAAGTTTTTAATTAGTTGGGTTTGTCAGTTTCTTTCATCGTTACTGTTTCTTCCTTAGCAGTAATCCAAGTACATATTTACAGCTGGATCGATTGCAGCTTATCCATTTAAAAGGCAAGACTCTAGAGCAAAGATGGAATACAAAGGGAGTAAGCTGTGAAGACCGATAACAATAGCATAGAGAGGCCCACTACATTATTACAACTGCGAAAACGTGCATCCCAAACAACGTAAAAGTAAGTACAGAAATAGGTTATCTGGAATCGAACCCCGGACCTCCAGGTAACGTGTACGCCTCGCTGCAATTAAGACTTCTTTTCTGTTATATGGTTTGCATGATTTCCGACTGCTTAAAATACATTGATCTGTGTAGTTGTTGTGAGCACTAAGTTGATATACTAAACTAAGAGTCTCACCTTGTTTGCTCGTGTATTCCACCACAAGCATCTGCTGTATTAAAAACAAATTAATAAGAACGAATCACTTCCATAGAGCACTTCTACTGATTTTCATGCATCTTTCTCTTATTAATCTCCATAATCCATTACTGACATATGCTGGCAGGAAGACCCATTAGTTGCACGTGAGGAAAGAGTGCGTGTTTGACACGCAAAAGAAATCATCTTTAACATTATGTGCGTCAGCAATCTCACTTCTGTGTTACTTCTTCTTCTTCTTGTTCTTTTCTTCTTCTTCGTCTTCTTCTTCTTATTTTTCTTCTTATTCTTCTTCTTCTTGTTCTTTTCTTCTTCTTCTTCTTGTTCTTTTCTTCTTCTTGTTCTTTTCTTCTTCTTCTTCTTCTTATTCTTCTTCTTCGTCGTCTTCTTATTCTTCTTCTTCTTGTTCTTTTCTTCTTCTTCTTCTTCTTCTTCGTCTTCTTCGTCTTCTTATTCTGCTTGTTCTTTTCTTCTTCTTCTTCTTCTTCTTCTTATTCTTCTTCTTCGTCTTCTTCGTCTTCTTATTCTTCTTGTTCTTTTCTTCTTCTTCTTATTCTTATTCTTCTTGTTCTTTTCTTCTTCTTCTTCGTCTTCTTATTCTTCTTCTTCTTGTTCTTTTCTTCTTCTTCTTCTTCTTTTTCTTCTTATTCTTCTTCTTCTTGTTCTTTTCTTCTTCTTCTTCTTCGTCTTCTTCTTCTTCTTTTTCTTCTTATTCTTCCTCTTCTTTTTCTTCTAAGTTTTCTTCTTCTAAGTTTTCTTCGGCTTCTTTTTCTATGTTTTCTTCCTGGAGATGTCTTCTTGTTAATCTTTTAGTCATTGTTCCTGCTCTTTATTTTCATCTTATTTTTTTAACCATCTTCTTTTTCTTTCACAACAGCAAGTTCTTTTTAATTGTATATTCTTCCTTGTCTTCTTTATATTCCTTCTTTCGTATGCTTCTCGTTCTTAATTTTCTTCTTCTTCTTCACTCTCTTCCTGCTCCTATCCTTATTCTTCCTGCTACTAATTCTACGATGGCCATGTTTTCTCTCCATACGATGCAAACAAAGATTAATCACAGCAGCTAAAGGCCTTACAAAAAGCCGTTATCAAGATACCTTATGCTGTTCTTTTATTCTTCTTTTTATCCCTGTTGATTTACTTTCTATTCTTTTACTTATTCTTCTTCTTAGCAGTTAAAGAACGATCAATTTGCTCCTTTATTAGATGTATCATTGTTTGAAGAGCTGTTTCTAGTTCTGACGGGGAAATCAATTGAGGGGCGTATGGCAGGACATTAGGAAACAAACAACAACAGCAATCCCTATGGCAAAGTAAGGATTAGAAATATGGAGCATCCCACAAACCCTAAAAAAGAACATGTAATCCTACGAGCTAACATGCTACAGGAGAATTCACAGAAAACAATGGATTGCAAGAAAACACAGACCTCCCGAATGAGCCAAACGTGAAACAAAACTAGCTCGCAAACATTTCATCTTGGAAACTAAAATAGTTTGGTCCCATCAAACGAACTGATGGTTTATAAAAAACAAAAAACAAACAAACACACAAACCATACACGAGGGTACAGTGCCAGGGGCAGGACAGAGACAAGCCAACGAGACAGAGACAGATTAACGAGACAGGCAGACTAACGAGACATAGACAGACCGAGGAGACAGAGACAGACCAACGAGACAGAGACAGACCAATGAGACAGAGACAGACTAACGAGACAGAGACAGACCAACGAGACAGACAGAGACAGACCAACGAGACAGAGCGAGCAGACAGAGACAGACCAACGAGACAGAGGCAGACCAACCAGACAGAGACAAACCAACGAGACAGACACAGACCAACCAGAAGATGGATGCAAGGTACACAAGATGCTCTGAGGTTGACAATGTTGGTGGTAGGAGAAATGGCGAAAGATCGAAGTTTACATATTTAAGATTGACGCTGTGCAAAGGACTGACTACATGATGATGGTGATATGTAAGTACGAGGAGCGTTCAAATCAAACCGGGACTTTTTGTTCTAGTTCTACCTGAATGGGTTAGAGCGTGCTGGAACTACTATTATTAGTTAGGGGCACTTGTGTCCTATTACTGCTAGGTGAACACTTGCTATAGGCCAGTCACGTGATAGATAAACAATGGCGGACAACACTGTTAATGATTGCATGCCACAGCGTGTTGTGATGAAGTTTCTTGTGAAAGAAGGCGTAAATCCTGCGGAACTAAGACTACAATCACAATACAGTGATGAGACACTCAGCCACAGTAAAGTATTTGAATGGTGTAAACGTTTTATAGAAGGCCGTACATTCGTACACCGACACCCACAAAATGTAGACCAATTGCGTCTTCAGGTAAAGTGATGGTGAGTGTTTTCTGGGACAAACTTGGTTATCATTCGTGTTGATTTCCTACCTCGTGGTGCCACTATCAATATTGAACAGTACACACGCATTTTTAGTGATGTGTATAACCGTCTGCGGCCTGGTTGGACCACAAAGGGCGTCCTGCTCCTGCAAGATAACGCTCGACCCCATACGCCACACCGCACTATTTGTCCTCTGCGGCAACTCGACTGGGAGGTATTGCCACATCTACCTTACAGCCCTGACCACGCTCCAAGTAGTTTGCACCTGTTTGGACCCCTAAAACAATTCCTGCCAGGTCAGAATTTCAGCACTGATGACAAAGTGAAACAGGCTGTGCTGGATTGGTGCAGGCATACTGACATATATTTGTACGCTGAAGCTTTTCAAGCATTACTTAAGCGTTGGGATAAGTGCATACATGCTGAGATAAGTATATACACGCTGCGATAAGTACATACACTCTGGGATAAGTGCATACAAGCTGGGATAAGTGCATACACTCTGGGATAAGTGCATACTTATCGTTGGGATAAGGGAATAAACGGGACAGGTGATTATATCGAAAAATAAATGGTATTTTGACTGCTTGGACATTTTTGTCTTTTCCTTACAAAAAAATTAAATAAACGCCTCTAGTGTGCGTGCGTGCGTGTGTGTGTGTATGTAAGTATGTAAGTATGTATGTATGTATGTATGTATGTATGTATGTATGTATGTATGTATGTATATATGTATGTATGTATGCATGTATGTGTATGTATATATATATATATATATATATATATATATGTATATATATATATATGTATATATCTATGTATGTATGTACGTATGTATGTGTGTATATATGTATAACCCTGCCATGTTCCCTTCTGTAGAAATGAAACAGGTCCACGGGGAGCAGAAGAGTGAGGCTATAAACTTGTTCTCGGAAAACCTAAATTAGCGAAAAAAATATATTTGAACTCAGAGGGGGAATGTTCATACTATGGTTACACACGGCGTACCTTCATTGACATAGCAGGGTTTTGACTAGAAACACGAGAGATGGAGATAATATTTACTGTATGTTGGGATCTTTTGTCAAAAATGGGGAATGGAGGGTTAGTCCAACCCATTTCTTATCTCAACCAGTGTCACAGAAATGGGGGTAAAGGTAGAAAGCGACACGGTATTTACCAACAGAACTGGCACTGGAAAATTAACAGGGGTGACCACAAAAGTGATTCGAGTGGCTCGCTGGGCAACGAGGTAGGGACGGTAGTATTTAGTTTTAGTTAACGGCCATGTTGTTTAAGGAGGTGTCTAAAGGGTCAATAAAAGTAAGAGCGAGAGAGATTTATTGTAGAGCCACCAGAGGGTTAATCCACTATGGTTCAGTGACAGTTTCACTAGTTCCCATTCTGTAATGGCGACAAGATGCGAGAAATCTGTTCATTTCGAATGACAGAGTTGAGGTCGAGAAAAAAACAAACTGAGGTTATAAACTCAGCGGCAGAGAGAATACCACAAACATCAGTTCTTGATGGTCATCTGGGGGTCGAGACAAAAACTGAGGTTATACACTCAGTGGCAGTGAGAATACGATGGTCATCTGGGGTCGAGAACAAACAGACTCTGTTCATTTACAGGAAGGTCGAAATGATCTCCGTCTGAGCAAGAGTTGCAATCTGAATCCTCAGAAAGCACATTTTCTCAGAACGGGTGTAACACGGGCACCAGAGGGGGCACCTTCTCTCAGAACGGGTGTTACATGGGCACCAGAGGGGGCACCTTCTCTCAGAACGGGTGTAACACAGGCACCAGAGGGACCACCTTCTCTCAGAACAGTATAACACGGCACCATAGGGGGCACCTTCTCTCAGAACGGGTTTAACACGGGCACCGGAGGGAGCACCTTCTCCCAGAAAAGTATAACACGGCACCAGAGGGGGCACGTTCCCAATATTTGGGAATCATCTTGGTTCCATCGCACAGCTTTGCTGATCAGCCACATCATCCACTGCCAGGGCGCACTACGAGACCACGGATTTAGATAGTTAGCTAATCAGTTATAGAACACGATTTGTATCGATTTTTAGTCTTAAGTGAATTTTGTAGATAATATTAGAACTGAGTTATAAGATTCAAAGTCCGACCAAGCTCATCCTTATACACTCTGTGTTATAAAGATTTGTTTATATTTTAGTTTTGAAATGTTGTAATGACTAGTCTTGTAATAAATAATCTTGTGTTTTATATGAAACAAGTTTTTAGCGTTCTTACGTCGTTATTGTGTGTCCATAATCACAAAAGATAAAAAGGGGAAATAATCCACTTTTCGCCACAAGGCATAAACACAGGGAAGATAAGAAGTGAGGCTTGAAACATGAAAGTGATAATTGGTCCTTGTGACTAGGATTTCTTAGATGTATTGCAGAAACACAGGGGCCTCCACTGGACCTCCTAGCACAAAGACAGCAATAAACGTATACTTGCAATCTCAATGATTTCTGTAGCATTACCGTATAGATGGAGAAGCTGAGAGCAACCCCGTCTACGCTTCCTTTAGTCACTTTAATAAGACATTCGTTGTAGGTTTCAGTGACGAATGATTTCTTCCTCAGTAAATGTCCATGGGTTCAATATTCAGGCTATTTTGGGAAATCTATTACACGTGATATAGCACCATTATAATAAATATGCACCATTTGATGTAATACACAGTACATCGTGTGATACGTACAATTGTGTGAAATACAAACATCATTGATGTACGCACCGTTTTGAGAAACATGCACCATTTATTTTCGCACAATTTGCTAGGTGTTTGCCACTTTGTAGATTATCGATCAAACTGATATCTACACTAATTTGCAAAATGCATATCGTTCATAATTATATGGGCTATTTCAACGAGAGCAAGAGAGAGAGAGAGAGAGAGAGAGAGAGAGAGAGAGAGAGGGCTAGAGAGGGAGGGAGAGAGTGATAGATAGAGAGAACGAGAGAGATGAGCAAGAGAAAGAAAAAATATTTATCGAGAAACACACAATACAAGCACACACAGTACAAACACACACAATAGAAACATACAAAGTACAAACACACAAAGTACAAACACACAGTATAAACACACACAATACAAACACATAAAGTACAAACACACAAAGTGCAAACACACAAAGTACAAACACACACAATACAAACACGCAAAGTACAAACACACAAAGTACAAACACACAGTACAAAAGCACAGTACAAACACACACAGTACAAACACACAAAGTACAAACACACACACATTCTTTCAACTGTGTAGATCACGGGGCCGAGATAATTGGAAAGAAAGGAAAATATCACCAATGCATTTTACAATGCATGTGAAAGGCGACTATGGAAGGTTGCTCATGGGATTAGGAATCTCATCATGTATAACATAATGCACCAGATGTCATTAACTTAAAGAAAAATATCTTTTATCGCAGGGTTTAAGATTCCATTGGATAAAAAAAAGAATGGAAAAGTGAGGGCAGATGATTTGGTGAAAATCCTCTTTGTATTCCAATCCACGGACACATAAGTTATACACTGTTTAATTGCATGCGACAAATAGAAGATTCCTCAGCGAAAGTAATAAATTAGAAATCTAAGATGGCTGTATACCCCTCCATCCCTCCACCACGTATTGGAGCGAGTCACGGGCAATGAGAACAACCCATTAAAACCAGGGGAAGCAAACCCTTAGAAAATGCAGGAGGAAGCAGACGCTTACATCACATACATGCCGAAGTCGGATGCACTGAGCCGACAAGCGCAAAATAAAAACATTGTGCAACGCAATCCGCCTTGGGGAATAGAGAAATAAGACGAGCAAAAATAGACACAAAAAACCTAGCTGCAAGCCTCAGAAATATGATATCTAAGGTAGGTTGTCAAAGAAACAAGTAGAGACGAGGAGCGCAATCAAACAATACGACACGATCTCGAAGCCCAGCTCTTGCAGACTCGGGCGGAGTAATCACAACTTGGGTGGTTTGGCTGTGTCTGCAGAATGCGGTGGTTTTACAAACGTGATCGAGGCGGTGACGTCAGCCCTGATGTAGTTAGCTGTGATCTCCTTAATGAGTGTCCGAATCGTCTCTGACTCAACATCTGCTCGGGAAGGTATAGAAGGGCTGATTATGGCATTCCTAAAAAGCAGACATAAATCCTGTGGGGATCTACGGTCCAGGTCACGCAGGGGTTTGTCGGAATGAGCGAGCTAACATCTTGGCCTCACGTGCACTAGTAGTGGGGCACTAACAATTGATAAACGTGAAGTTTTGAAAATAACCAACGACCCCCTCTTGGATGGATGAAGACACTGCAATATATACACCGGTGATGCACAGATTGCAAAGTTTTGAATCCATACGTGGGTCCTGCAGAGAGAGAGGCGCCTGGAAGGATGTAGGAGTGTGTTCAATTAGTGAGCTACGGAAACCATCAGCATCTACACTTTCCCCCATATCTCGAGGGAGACTGACGATCTATGACTCTTTCTGGAGTGCAGTAATGCCGGTTATTAACAGCACAACGAATCATAAAAACAGAAATGTTTCTAGAAGTCTTAAACCCAGAAGTCTAGCGCACACCTAGTCGACATTTGGATTGAAGCAGTGATACACACGCTATATCTGATGGGAGAGATAAGGACTAACCTCAGGTAAGAGGTCAAACATGCTGATCGAGAGGGGGGTGGAAACTTGCCTTTGGTCGGAGGTCAAACATGCTAATCGAGCTATATCTGACGGGAGGTTGGGGGGGGGGGGGGGGGGTGGGTGGAAACTAGCCTTTGGTCAAAGGTCAAACATGCTGATCGAGCTATATCTGACGGGAGAGAGAGAGGGGGGTGGGGGGGGGGGGGGGGGGGGGGCTTGAAACTAGCCTTCGGTCAAAAGTCAAACATACTGATCGAGCTATATTTGACGGGAGAGAGGGGGTGGAAACTAGCCTTCGGTCAAAGGTCAAACATGCTGATCGAGCTATATCTGACGGGAGAGAGGGGTGTGGGTGGGTGTTAACTAGCCTACGGTCAAAGGTCAAACATGCTGATCGAGCTATATCTGACGGGAGAGAGGGGGGTGTGTGGGTGGAAACTAGCCTTTGGTCAAAGGTCAAACATGCTGATCGAGCTATATCTGACGGGAGAGAGGGGTGGGGGTGGGGGTGGGGGTGGGTGGGTGCAAACTAGCCTTCGGTCAAAGGTCAAACATGCTGATCGAGCTATATCTGACGGGAGAGAGATAGATGGTGGGGGTGGGGAGTATTGGGGGTGGGTGGGGAGTATTGGGGGTGGGTGGGATGGGGGTGGGGGAAACTAACCTCAGGTCAGAGGTCAAATATGCTAATCGAGCCATACATCTCACATCCACGTCGTTCTCCTAGAAACAGGTTGTGTACAACAGTCTAGTTAACGAATTGTTGTTCGAGTCTCTGATCCCCATAGTAGTGAGTCTAATAAGAATCCTGACATTGCACTACAGCACTTGACCTTATACCTTCCACTTGCACAACCCCCCCCCCCCCCCCCCCCCCCCCCCCCCAACAATATGACATTTCTGACATTATTCCTACCCTGCCCACTTATTCACCATCAAACTCCCCAATCCCTTAACAACATGACATCTGACTTTACTAATCTCTCCCCACCCCCCCCCCCCCCCCTAAAAGACATGACAAATCTGACCCTCACACCACGTACTTCTGCAATGGTAGGTGTTAAAACCTATGCTCCACAACGGTATGTGTTAAAACCTATGCTCCACAAAGGTAGGTGTTAAAACCTATGCTCCACAACAGTAGGTGTTAAAACCTATGCTCCACAATGGCGCCGAAAGGTGAATGATTGTAAACGCCTGAAAACAACTAGCATGACAAGGGACCATCTGTAGTGTTGGCCTATACTTGACATTGGATCACAACGTTGAATGACAGTGATGATGACATACCCATTTTATCAAGTAGCTGAAAGCTATGGACACCCAGAACACCAGAAATAGAGTGTACTCAGGGCTGACCCTCGTACTCCCCAGCCATGCTCCAGGCCACCAGCACGTGAGTCTATTTATAAAGCTTCACGTGCACTATCTATGACGTTCTGCTCTTGTGTACACATTTCTGTCAGCGCACATGCGCAAACACAAGGCTCGCCCGATGAGTGACATGAAATAGGAGTTGCGTTCCCCAATTCGCAGTCTCCGTGTTTACCCAATCATCCAGCCAGTAGTCTCAAATGATAAATTCCATAAGGGCACTATGAGTTTACACACGACGGCCTTAGGGCCCCATTAGGATAATGATATCTAAGGGCCGCATCTCTATACAAGAGGACATTAAGATAAGCTGATATCCAAGGACACGCGCGGATAAGCGCGAAGTCCAAGGGCCGAACTTCAATAATCTCGAATTCCAAGGACTGGATAACGATAAACTCGATGTTTAAGTGCCGAATGAGGGCAAACACAGTATCCAGCGAGCAGTATCAAGATACACTCAATATAGAAAGGCAGTACGGATATACGCTCTATATCCAAGGTCTGAATAATGATACGTTTATATCTAAGGACGACATGAGGATAAGATAGGTGATCACAGGGACACATAATGATAAGGCTGATGGTCAAAGTGACGCATAAGGATAAAAAGGATAGTCAAAGTGACGCATGAGGATAAGAAAGATAGTTAAAGTGACGCATGAGGATAAGAAAGATAGTTAAAGTGACGCATGAGGATAAGAAAGATAGTTAAAGTGACGCATGAGGATAAGAAAGATAGTCACAGTGACGCATGAGGATAAGACAGATAGTCAAAGTGACACATGAGGATAAGATAGATAGTCAAATCGATGGATGAGGATAAGATAGATAGTGAAAGTGACTCATGGGAGATACGCTAGGATATCATAGTGACACATGATGATACAGTCGGTGTTCAAACAGACACGTGAGTTTATGCTAAGTGGTCAAATGTGACGCATGAGGTTGAGGTCGATGATATAATTGACGTTTGGAAAGAAGGTACGTAGTCATAGTGATGCTAGAGGATGGTCGATGGTCAGTCAGGTATGAGGATATCGATCATCAAAGTGACGCATGAGAAAATGGTGGATTGTAAAATTGACATATGAGGATAAGGCTGATGTTAAAGTGACGAATGCGTATTAACTAGATGGGACACGTGGCACATGAAGATACGCTAGATGGGACACGTGATATATGAAGATACGCTAGATGGGACACGTGATATATGAAGATACGCTAGATGGGACAAGTGACACATGAAGATACGCTAGATGGGAAACGTGATATATGAAGATACGCTAGATGGGACACGTGATATATGAAGATACGCTAGATGGGACAAGTGACACATGAAGATACGCTAGATGGGACAAGTGGCACATGAAGATACGCTAGATGGGACAAGTGACACATAGATACGCTAGATGGGACAAGTGGCATATGAAGATATGCTAGATGGGACACGTGGCACATGAAGATACGATAGATGGGACAAGTGACACATGAAGATACGCTAGATGGGACAAGTGACAGATGAAGATACGCTAGATGGGACAAGTGACACATGAAGATACGCTAGATGGGACAAGTGACAGATGAAGATACGCTAGATGGGACAAGGGACAGATGAAGATACGCTAGATGGGACAAGTGACACATGAAGATATGCTAGATGGGACAAGTGACACATGAAGATATGCTAGATGGGACAAGTGACAGATGAAGATACGCAAGATGGGACAAGTGACACATGAAGATACGCTAGATGGGACAAGTGAAACACGAAGATACGATAGATAGATGAATTGGCACATGGAGATACGCTATATGGCACAAGTAGTACATGAAAATACGCTAGATGGTACAAGGGACATATGAAGATACACTAAATGGCACGTGGCACATGAAGATACACTAGATGTCCCACTAACACATGGATACGATAGATGGCTCAAGTGGGACATGATGATATGCTAGATGGTACAAGTGATACACGAAGATATGCTAGATGGCACAAGTGATACACGAAGATATGCTAGATGGCACAAGTGGCACATTAAGATATGCTAGATGGTACAAGTGATACACGAAGATATGCTAGATGGCACAAGTGGCACATGAAGATACGCTAGATGGTACAAGTGATACACGAAGATACGCTAGATGGCACATGAAGATACGCTAGATGGGACAAGTGGCACATGTAGATACGATAGACGGGACAAGTGACACATTGAGACGCTAGTTGGCACAAGTGGCTCATGAAGGCACGCTAGATGGCACAAGTGGCACACGTGACAGATGAAGATAACGCTTGATGGCACAAGTGATACACGAAGATACGCTAGATGGCACAAGTGGCTCATGAAGGTACGCTAGATGGCACAAGTGGCACACGTGACAGATGAAGATAACGCTTGATGGCACAAGTGACACATGAAGATACGCTAAATGACACAAGTGACACATGAAGCGAAGCTCGATGTTCCGATCTACAGAAAACGACAAACTCTATGGGCATGGCACCCCCTTGCTTGAGAAACGCTGGGATTGACGGCATTGATGTTTAAGATCCACTGAAGCTCAAATTCCAAGAAACCCCCTCACAACCATGTTGTTCTAAATACATTCACACAATTCTCTTTCATTCCAGACTCCATTTGGGCATTTGTTTAATCGACAAGGTAGACAGGAAATGCAATTATGTTGCTTAAATATATATAAATAATGGCGAGTCAGTAGGTTGGTTTAGCTAGGCGGGTCTAGTGTGGATGCAGGAGTGAAGAATATGATGAGGTAAAATGAGGATGATGGATGCATGAAGGAGTGAGGATATTTTGAGGAGGGGATTAGGAGAATGGAGTGGGCATAGTTTGAGGGGAAGGTGAGGATGAAGGAGTGATGATAGTTTGAATGGAGGATGAGGATGAAGGAGAGGGTAGTTTGAGGGGAGGATGAGGTTGACGGAGGAGGATGAAGGAGTGAGGGTAGTTTGAGGGGAGGATGAGGATGAGGGAGAGATGATAGCTTGAATGGAGGATGAGGGTAAAGGAGAGAGGAGAGCGTGAGTGGAGGACGAGGGTGAAGGAGTGAGGATAGCTTGAGGATGAGGGTGAAGAAGACGATAGCTGGAGTAGAGGATAAGGATGAAGGAGTGAGGATAGCTTGAGTGCAGTATGAGGGTGAAGGAGTGAGTATAGCTTGATTGGAGGATGAGGATGAAGGAGTGAGGATAGCTTGAGTGGAGGATGAGGGTGAAGGAGTGAGGATAGCTTGAATGGAGGATGAGGATGAAGGAGTGAGGATAGTTTGAGTGTAGGATGAGGATGAAGGAGTGAGGATAGTTTGAGTGGAGGATGAGGATGAAAGAGTGAGGATAGTTTGAGTGGAGGATGAGGATGAAGGAGTGAGGATAGTTTGAGTGGAGGATGAGGATGAAGGAGTGAGGATAGTTTGAGTGGAGGATGAGGATGAAGGAGTGAGGATAGTTTGAGTGGAGGATGAGGATGAAGGAGTGAGGATAGCTCGAGTGGAGGATGAGGGTGAAGGAGTGAGGAGGATAGCTTGAATGGAGGATGAGGATGAAGGAGTGAGGATAGCTTGAGTGGAGGATGAGGATGAAGGAGTGAGGATAGCTTGAGTGGAGGATGAGGGTGAAGGAGTGAGGATAGCTCGAGTGGAGGATGAGGGTGAAGGAGTGAGGATAGCTTGAGGGAAGGATGAAAATAAAGGAGTGAGGAGGATGAAGGATGAAGGAGTGAGGAGGATGAGGATGAAGGAATGTGAAAGAAGGAGTGAGTATAGTTTGAGGGATGAGAATAAAAGAGTGAGGATTGAGGAGGATGAGGATGAAGAAGTGAGAATAGTTTGATGGTTGTACGATCACGAAGGAGACAGCCAGTGTGCAATCTCTACTGTTATTTCGCCTACCAGGAAGGCTTTATCAAAGGTTTGAACCCATATCCTTGGGTTAAAGACTAGTATCTTAACAGATTGGCCTCAGATTGCGCTCGTGCTTTTTTCATTCCAGGGTAAAAATAAACAGACCTCCAGTATATAAATGTGCCCAAAGTGGTACACTGCGTGGCTAGAATACGCTCACTCTTACTTTCCTTCAGTACATAAATGGGCCCCAAAGTGGTACACTGCGTGGCTAGAATACGCTAACTCTCACTATTCTAAATAGGTAACTCAAGTGAATTGTGCTTGAGGCCAGCAATCTCATGATGCAACATTGAATCAGTCACTGCAGAAGCTTGGGCATATACTTCAGGTTAAGGAATACACGTATGCTGCAGTTAAAATCAATGATTAGTCCTGTACAAGCATTGCACGAGCTGATAGCAGACCGTCCCTCATAGCTGGCTGCTTCAGATGGGTCTGCGAATCAGAGCTGACCACGACACTATTCCGCTTGCAAGTGACGGCCCTGGGAACAGACTGAACTTGTGCAACCTGAGTCAGATAATAGTGATCAAGGATGGAAGGCAAACTCGGTCCTAAAGAAGGTCATGCTGAAACAACTGAATGTGTTGGGTCAAGAGTCGCAAATATGGCAGCCTTGCTGTAAACTACGACACGAAGTAAGACCATTTCCTTATAAGGATGAACAGAGAAGAAGAAACGTTTGCTTCACATTAGAGAGAAAGGTGAATTACTGCAAGTGTTTGAAAAACAGGCTTCCATTTAAAGAGGCCAGCCGCAATGATGATCTATGCTTCCCGTTGGATCAAAAAGGTGAGTTGTGGTGATAGATACGCACATCTAAAGTAGCTGAAAACTCTGAGCACAGAGAACATCACAAATAGAGTGTACTCGGCACTGACCTCCGTAAACTCCAGGTCATCACAACACCGGAACGTGTGTCTATTTATAAAACTCCACGTGCACTATCTATGACGTTCTGCTCAGGTGCACACATACCTGTCAACACACATGCATAAACACAAGGCTCGCCCGACGAGTGATATAAAATAGGAGTTACGTTTCTCGATCCTCAGTCTCCTCCAAATATTCATTAATCCAGGCGTCTCAAATGAAACATCCTATAAGGGCCATATGAGTGTATGGTACAAAGACCACAGTAGTTTACGCTCGATATCCAAGTACATTATCTCGAGAAGATTAGATTTCCTCGCAGTTCTCCCTGGAAACGGGCTGTCTTCATGGCAGCCTAACTAACGAGGTAGTGGAGTGACATGAGGATGAAGCGAAGCATAGCACAACAGTCTAGAGAGCCCTGGTCCACCTACACCCGCACCTCGCTCGAGATGTGAGGAAAGCTGCAACCCGACATACAACGCCCTATTCAGGGGGTACAAAAGAGTAGACTAATCATTGTGGGCATTCAACGTCAGTCAATCATGTCGATAACCGAGATAGTCAAAGTGACGGACGAGGATAAGTTAATGGTAAAAGTGACGGACGAGGATAACATAGACAATCAAAGTGACGGACGAGGATAACATAGACAATCAAAGTGACGCATGAAGATAAAACAATTGGTTAAAATGTATCGCAAGGTTAAGCTAAATTGTATATGACGCACGAAGATAAGCTAGGTTGTCTCGGTGACGTATTTGGAAAAAAACTAGATGGTACGAGGTATGCACCAAAACAACTCGATGTACCATGGACTGCACGACGACATATCGATGGACCAGGACTGCACAATAACGCCTGGATTGACCATGGACTGTATCAAGACATCTCGATGGACCATGGACTGCACCAAGACATCTCGATGCACCATGCACTGCACAAAGAAAAACTCGACGGACAATTACTTCACAAAGATAAACTCGATGGACCATAGACTGCACCAATATAAACTCGATGCACCATGGACTGCACCAATATAAACTCGATGCACCATGGACTTCACAAAGATAAACTCGATGGACCATGGACTGCACAAAGATAAACTCGATGGACCATGGACTGCACCAATATAAACTCGATGGACAATGACTGCACAAAGATAAACTCCATGGTCCATGGGCTGCACAAAGATAAACTCGATGCACCATGGACTGCACAAAGACAAACTCGATTGACCATGACTGCACAAAGATAAACTCGATGGATCGTGGACTGCACCAAGATAAACTCGATGGACAATGACTGCACAAAGATAAACTCCATGGTCCATGGGCTGCACCAATATAAACTCGATGTACCGTGGACTGCACAAAAACTCGATGGACCATGGACTGCACAAAAACTCGATGGACCATGGACTGCACAAAGCCAAACTCGATGGACCATGGACTGCACGAAGACAAACTCAATATCAAATGGACTTCATTCAGACAAACTCGATGGACCATGGACAGCACCAAGACATTTCGGTAGACCATGGACTGCACCAAGACATCTCGATGGACCATGGGCTGAACCAAGACATCTCGATGGACCATGGGCTGAACCAAGACATCTCGATGGACCATGGACTGCACCAAGACATCTCAATGGACTGAACCAAGACATCTCGATGGACCATGGACTGCACCAAGACATCTCGATGGACCATGGGCTGAACCAAGACATCTCGATGGACCATGGACTGCACCAAGACATCTCAATGGACTGAACCAAGACATCTCGATGGACCATGGACTGCACCAAGACATCTCGATGGACCATGGACTGAAGAAAGACATCTCGATGAACCATGGACTGCACCAAGACATCTCGATGGACCATGGACTAAAGAAACACATCTCGATGGACCATGGACTGAAGAAACACATCTCGATGGACCATGGACTGAAGAAACACATCTCGATGGACCATGGACTGCACCAAGACATCTCGATGGACCATGGACTGAAGAAACACATCTCGATGGATCATGGACTGAAGAAACACATCTCGATGGACCATGGACTAAAGAAACACATCTCGATGGACCATGGACTGAAGAAAGACATCTCGATGGACCATGGACTGCACCAAGACATTTCGATGGACCATGGACTGCACCAAGACATCTCGATGGACCATGGACTGAAGAAACACATCTCGATGGACCATGGACTGCACCAAGACATCTCGATGGACCATGGACTGAAGAAAGACATCTCGCTGGACCATGGACTGCACCAAGACATCTCGATGGACCATGGACAACAAAGACATCTCGATGGACCATGGACTGAACCAAGACATCTCGATGGACCATGACTGCACCAAGACATCTCGATGGACCATGGACTGCACCATGACAAACTTGATCTCCAAGTCAAGACATGCTTTGAGAAACGCTGAGCTTGGCATTGCCGTTTAAGAAACACTGCAGCTAGAATTCACAGAAACTCGTACACCGCTCTGTAATTTTAAAGAGAGTCATACCATTTTCTTTTATCCCAGACTCTATATCGATATTTCTATAATCGACAAGGAGGACAGTAAAGGCAATTATGTTACTTGAAAATGTATTATATAGTCGAGAGTAAATGGTTTAGGTAGGAGTCGGCTAGAAGAGTAAAGGTCGAGAGGTAGAGTATAGGATTTGATGTGGTAAACAGTGGATAAAGGAGGCATTTGGAGTGAGAATAGTTTAAGGAAACATTAAGGAGATGTAGAAGAGAGTAAATGGCTGCCCTGTTTCATAAATATGCTGCTACCTTGTACAAGAAAGGCTCTTAACACTTCATCCGTGACAGCAATGTCTGCTCTACTATAGGGAGCGAAAACATGGCGGATAACCAACCTCAATATTAATAGATTACAAGGCTTTGTCAACAAATCCCTGAGAAAAGATTCTTTACTTGCAGTTTCTCGACAGATAAACTGAAGCTTATAGACAACAACAGGATAAAGACAAGCTGAAAAGGAAATCTCCGAACGAAGGTTAGATGGATAGGACACACACTGTACAAGTCACAAACCAGCATCTCACGCAATTTCTGTCATGCAACCTCAAGAAAAATGAGGCAAATGGTGGTCAAAGAATACGCAGAAAAGAAACATAGAAATCGATTCAAAGAAAACAGGCAGAAACTTGAAATAACTGGTGGAAATAGTACAAGACAGGTCTGATAGGAGAGGGTTGACGTATGCATCTCAAGGTGAGAAGGGCGAAGAGAAAGGTGCTATTTTCTCTCTCTTTCTCTCTCTCTCTCTCTCTCTCTCGCACACGCACGCACGCACGCACGCACGCACGCACACACACACACACACACACACACACATCAAGTTGTTCTACCTTCTTACCTGTTGCGATCCCGACGGAGTTGAAGATGATGTAAACTGTGCTACGCTGTGCCGGCTGGAAAAGTCGGAATCTGCTACACCAAAATCTGAAAGCAGACAAGCAAGTTGATATTTTCTCCTTTTCGCTTGAAACCAAGAAATGGATGAAAGCCTAAGTTGGAATGTTACAGTGGTTGTATTGTCAGCTCAGACGCAACCTGTGTACACGGAAGGTTCAATCAATCAATCAATCAATAAATCACAACTTTTCAGTTGCTTATGAGCACAGGTCTTGAACACGAACATGCCAGGTCCACCTGTCCTAGACTATCGCTTCCAGCTATCTTCACGTCTTCCAAGTTTTCTACATCTTTGTATTGAGCTCTCTTCTCTGTGTTTTTGGTCTGCCTCTACTTCTCCTGCCTTGTGGATTCTAGAACAGAGACAGTCTTGTAATGAAGTAAGTTTGTTCATTTACTATATGTGCTACACAACACCAACCAACGCTTACTCCTCACGCTCTTCTACTGAATCTGTCTGTCTCTTTCCAGTAGCATGGATGATCATAATGGTCTTATCCTATTCATTCTATACGAATATTACTCGGGTTAAAGTTTGTCGTATCCTAATCTTGTCAACACGGATCCCACTCGGGTTAAAGTTTGTTGTATCCTAATCCTGTCAACGCGGATCCCACTCGGGTTAAAGTTTGTCGTATCCTAATCCTGTCAACACGGATCCCACTCGGGTTAAAGTTGGTCCTGTCCTAATCTTGTCAACACGGATCCCACTCGGGTTAAAGTTTGTCGTGTCCTAATCCTGTCAACACGGATCCCACTCGGGTTAAAGTTGGTCCTGTCCTAATCTTGTCAACACGGATCCCACTCGGGTTAAAGTTGGTCCTGTCCTAATCTTGTCAACACGGATCCCACTCGGGTTAAAGTTTATTATGTCCTAATCCTGTCAACACGAATCCCACTCGGGTTAAAGTTTGTCGTATCCTAATCCTGTCAACATAGATCCCACTCGGGTTAAAGTTTGTCGTATCCTAATCTTGTCAACACGGATCCCACTCGGGTTAAAGTTGGTCCTGTCCTAATCTTGTCAACACGGATCCCACTCGGGTTAAAGTTTGTCGTGTCCTAATCTTGTCAACACGAATCCCACTCGGGTAAAAGTTTGTCGTATTCTAATCCTGTCAACACAGATCCCACTCAGGTTAAAGTTGGTCCTGTCCTAATCTTGTCAACACGGATCCCACTCGGGTTAAAGTTTGTCGTGTCCTAATCTTGTCAACACGGATCCCACTCGGGTTAAAGTTGGTCCTGACTATAACCCAAGTACAGCGCAGTTACGTGATCAAGACAAAAACTGTCTGATGATGTCAT
Organism: Ariolimax columbianus; assembly: GCA_036924085.1. Classification (NCBI taxonomy): domain Eukaryota; kingdom Metazoa; phylum Mollusca; class Gastropoda; order Stylommatophora; family Arionidae; genus Ariolimax; species Ariolimax columbianus. The sequence goes on from JAVGWX010000002.1 coordinate 18,364,610, forward strand.
GTATTTGTCTTCGCTAAACGAGTGTGGATAGTCGTCACGTGACATGCCTGACGTCACAGAAATGGAAGCCATTTCTATTTCTTAGGATACGTTCCCTATTTTTATCTTCGTCTTTGTGATTCTTCATTCAGTGTGTTGGATATACTGAATAATGTACTGGATACATCTCTATGCTTCACGGTTGAAGGGAGACTGTGGGCTCCTGGTACTGGTATGTAGGACGGATAGAAGAGTGTTGTTAACAGTTGCTGAATATATTAGATACATCATCACCACGACCCTAAGAGCTATGTCGGCGATAGCATAGTTACCAGCAGGGTCTCTGAAGCTTGACAGGTCAGCAAGATGAGGCATCTTTACGCTGTACCAAAGGCAAACCTGTTGCTCTACAGACAGATTGAGGACAGCCAAAGGGCTAAGGAATACTAACCTGGCAGAAACAACTGTTGAGATAGGATACACTGGGCCAGAGGTCTAACGACAGAGAGCAACGTATTTTCTCTTTATAATGACGTCAACAATAGATAGAAAGCAGAGAGGTACCCAACCCATGGGGGGCACAATGGGCAGTGACAGTTCCAGGCACTCTGCCGCGAAAGGGCCGATCCAATGCCAATGATTGTTCTCCTGGGGTCAAGATACAGAGTGATACTTACCAATTCCCAAGAACACTATAAACATACTGCAGCATAATACGGAGGGAGTTTTGAATAAGAAGCCCCGCTATCCTTTATGCCCTTAACAGTCGATTCTGAAAATCTGAAATACTTTGACGGATAACCTGTGTTTGCTGCTTAGGTCTGTCTCCTCAATCAATCTGGTGCGCATGTAGCAGATTTTCAGAATTGACTGTTAAGGGCATAAAGGAGGTGTACTAGTAGTGTACTTACGCGAGATTTGATTGTGGGCCGCGAGATACCTGTAAACACCAATAACCAGGATGAAATAATAGGGGTAGACGTTACTGTGAACAACACTACATAGCCTCTATTGTCCACCAGTGGAAGACTTATGGCTGTCTAGCATGGACACTCAAAACGCCAACTGTATAGTTGTTGGCGACATCAACAGCCATTCTGACAGACAGGGATTTCCAGGAATAGAAAGCAGAGTTGATGAAGTGGAAGACTGTGAAATAGATACAAATCTACACCTAATAAATAAGCCCGATGATGAACACAGCTTTCAGTCAAGAAGATGGCACACAACATCCATTTCAGATCTAGCATTCGCCACAGAAAATATAAACAATACAATTGCTAGAACAGTTCTTTTTCAACTGGCAGGAAGCGATCCCAGTCCTATAAAGCTAGCACTAAATATGGATTATGTTCTCCAAAGCACAGAAGCCCTTGCCTCGCTGAAACTATACAAGAGTTGACTGAGAACAGTTTTTCTATACTCACAGACAAACTATAATAATAATGTTCAGGTAGGCGTCTGAGGCCACTTGCGTCAGTCGGCGACATCTATGATACACTGCTGTGGCGTAGTTTCTGGTCTCGTCCACAGCAAACTATGCGAGATCATTAATACACGAACTAGAAGTATTACAATTGGTTGGAAGCTTAACTAAATCTATGTTGCGAGCTGAAAGGCACAAACAGGACACAGGCGAAAAATATTATGTTGCAAGCAACTGCTACAATAATCCCCAGAGGGGCGATAAATAATTACAAACCCTGCTGGAGTGAAGAATTACAAACCCTGCTGGAGTGAAGAATTACAAAAGTAAGAGGCTGACCTATCAGATACAAGGAGCGTGGCAGAAAGGGAGCAAATATAAAATAACACTCAATCAGTCAAGAAGAGATAGTTGGAAAGTTAAAACACAATTTCTCAACCTCGATAGTGACGGAAACAAACCATGGAAGCTAGTTGGAGACTTGAACTGCTATAGCTCTTACATAAAACAAATTACAATCAGGCAAGATGACCTTACGCTGCCAGGAAGAAAAGCTGCAACTGCACTTATGCAATATTCCATTTGTACAAACTACGTTTAAGTTACAAGCGCACATATCTAAATCATCCGCGAGAAACATAACACAACAACAGCACACATATTGTGGAAGAAGAGCACATGATGGCAAATTTAACAATATCCGAAATATTAGTGGCGATTTTTCTTCTTCTTCGCTCTACTGATGCGGTGCTTCTAGTCCGGTGAGATTCATCAAGGATACTGCGTTTCAGGTCTTCGCCGGTCCCCCACAGCATTTCAATCATAGTCGCTCCCCGGGGCCAGACTGTCTCCATTTAGTCTACATAAGCGAGGCAGTCCTGCAGGAAATGTTCTGGTCTTTGCTTGTCTGCAATGTCCCGTTATGAGTATGAAGACCTTTGTCTGTCCAGTTTGTCAATGCTGTCATTTTCTGGCTTGTAATCTTTGAGCTGGTCTCTCCATTCAGTTCTCATGGATCGTTTGATGAGTGTCTTTGATTCTTTATAGCTCTGTAGATGGCGAGACTGTATGCCGCCACTTCCGGCTTTTTGTAAGCTCTGCTGCCTTCTATTTTCCAAGAATCCATTGTAAGACTAGATCTATTTTTTTTTTGGAAAGCAACCCAATGTTATATTTAATTTCATGTGAGAGTCTATCTTGCTTTAACTTAACATAAACATAACATAACATCTTTATACTGGTTTAGAAGACCCTGCAGAGTCTGTATACAACCAGTTACATTTACATCACCTTGCTCTAAAATCTATGCGCATCCAGTTTATTCTTAAATGCATTAACTGTCCCTGCCTCCACTACCTCCCCTGGCAATGCATTCCAAGCAGACACCACTCTCTGACTAAACAAATATTTCCTAATATCTAACCTGGACCTTTCTTTAATCAGCTTGTAGCTATGCCCTCGTGTTATTGTAGGTGGCTGTATTTAAAAAAAACTTGTTATAGTCTAATTTATCGATTCCTCTGATCATCTTATAAACCTGTATTAAGTCACCACGAATTCTTCTCTCTTCGAGACACTGTAGGCCGGTTTTTCTGAGTCGTTCCTCATAACTGTAATTCTGGAATCCCACTATCATCTTTGTCGCTCTTTTTTGTATTCTTTCTAGCATGTTTATGTCCCCTCTATGATAAGGACTCCACACCTGTACACAGTACTCCAATCTAGGTCTAACTAAAGCTTTATACAGTTTGACGATCACTTCATTGCTCCTATGTTTAATATTTCTTTTTATCACACCTAACATTGCATTTGCCTTTTTCACTGCTACCTTAACTTGCTCACTCACCTTTCCTGTATGATCTATTATAACCCCTAGGTCCCTTTCCTTATCTATCTTTCTAATATTGTTTTCTTCTTTTCTGTAATTATGTTCCATATTGGATCTACCCATGTGGATGACTGTACATTTATCTACATTAAACTCCATTTGCCAGCTTACAGACCATTCTCAAATTTTATCTAAATCCGACATCAATATATCCACTTCCGCTTTAGATGAGACACTACTGCATAGTTTTGTGTCATCAGCAAATTTTGCAATCATGGATCTCATATCAATGTCCAAATCATTTATATATATCAAGAACAAAATTGGTCCCAAAACCGAGCCCTGTGGCACTCCACTTTTCACTTCACTCCACTCAGAGTACTCCTTATTTATGCCCACCCTCTGCCTTCTTCCCGTTAACCAATTTTCAATCCATTTGGCAACTTCGCCACCTATTCCATGTGATTTTAACTTTCGAAATAATCTTTGATGAGGTACTCTATCAAAGGCCTTTGCAAAGTCTAGATAAATAACATCCACTGGCTCCCCTTTATCTATGATTTTAGTAACCTCCTCCATGAATTCTAATAGATTTGTTAAGCATGATCTCCCTCTAGTAAACCCATGCTGACTATTTCTAATTAGATTAAATTTTTCTAAATGCATTACAATGTTTTCTTTGATTATTGACTCTAACAATTTACAGACTATGCTCGTTAAACTCACCGGTTTATAATTTGCCGGATCTGATTTTTTGCCTTTTTTGAATAAGGGGATCACTCCTGCATCTTTCCAATCCCGTGGAACAATCCCTTTTGTAAGTGATTGAGAACATAATATAGCCAATGGTTTTGCTAGTTGGTTTCTAATTTCATACAGCAATTTTGGGTGAATACCATCTTGACCTGGACATTTATTCACTTTCAACCCCTCCAATTTTTAAAAAACCATTTCCTCTGTAATACAGATTGATCTTAATCCCGCTGTATCCATGTCTCTTTGAAAAATATCTATAGGCTCTGGGATCTCGGAGCAGTCCTCCTTTGTGAAGACTGTGCCAAAGTACTGATTGAGCAGATTAGCAGCCTCCCTATTCTCACTTATTATTTTCCCTGTACTGTCTATGAGAGGGCCTACTTTGTCTTTCGTTCTTTGTTTATTTCTAACATAAGAAAAGAAGCTTTTACTGTCAGTCTTGATCCTCTGAGCAAGTTTTTTTTCAAAGTCTATTTTTGCTGTTTTATTCGCTTTCTGAGATATGTTCTGCTTGTCCAAATATTTTACATATGTTTCTTTTGATTTACCTGCCTCTATATATTTTTGCCATGCTTTATTTTTTGCTCTTCTACATTTCACTACAAATCTAGTTATCCACTTTTTACGCTTAGGGTTTACCTCCCTACATGGAACACATTCCTCTTTTAGCGTTTCTAGAACTGTTTTAAAACTTTCCCACTCCTGTTCAACATCTGTTCCTACATTAATATCTTTCCAGATTATGTGGTTCGCTGCCTCTTTCATCCTCTTAACATCTGCCTTAGAGTAGTCGTATGTTCGTGTGTTTATGTTTACTTCTTTCCCTGCAATAAGATCCCAACGGATGATTTGATGGTCACTTGAGCCAAACAGTTCCCCAACGGTAACGTTTTCAATCATATTTTACTCTGTGGTAAAAACTAGGTCGAGTATGTTTTTGCCTCTGGTGGCTGCTTCTACATGTTGAATTAAAAAATTGTCAGTTATGCACGTAACAAAAGGTTTTGACTCTACAAGTGCTTCTGCCAAATCCCATTTTATTTCTGGATAGTTGAAATCTCCCATTAATAATAATTTCCCTTCACTTGCCTTTGTTATACTACTAATCAGCTCCTCATCTTCCTCTTTTTGACTTGATGGACATCTATAGCACACTCCAATCACTGTTTTTTCACCCCCACTTTCCATTTCTCCCCATACAATTTTATTTTTGTTACCACATGATAAATAATCTTTGATCGTTATATTAACAGAATTTATACAGTATAATAAAACGCCACCTCCCTTAGTCTTGTCTCCAATTATCCTATCTTTCCTTAACATTGTATATCCCTCAATTTCAAGTTCACTATCTGCAATCTCCTCATATGTCCATGATTTTAGACTTGAGATATCTTGTTTTAGGCTTGATATATCTTGTTTTGGGTTGAGATAATTTGTTTGAGGCTTTAAATATTTCGGAGTATGCTTCTGGAGTCTGTTAGAATACCCACTTTCTTTGTAGTTGTGTTTTGGCTGAAAATAATCCTCGTTGCCGCATGTACAGCTGTTGTTTCAGCTTTGACATTGGTACATATCTTTCCTGCTGGTATGGACTGATCTATGTCGTCGTTGGGATGTATGATTTAGATTCAACTGCATCCCATTGTTTCCGCTCTCCGTGGCAGATCCATCTGTGTATATGTGTGTCCACTAGTTGCTAGGGTACTGTCTCTTGAGCTCATGTTCATATATATATGTAGATAGGTATATATATGGATAGCTAGATAGATAGATAGACATATATATATATATATATATATATATAGATAGATAGATATATAGATAGATATATAGATAGATAGATAGATAGATAGATATATAGATAGATAGATAGATAGATAGATAGATAGATAGATAGATAGATAGATAGATAGATAGATAGATAGATAGATAGATAGATACATAGATAGATATAAAGAGAAACACTTATAAAAGACATAGGTTGGAGTTGTAAGAAAATGACATTATGTATAGGACATGTTACTTAAACTCGCATAGAGAATGAAATCAATTTACATAGAGAGAGAGAGAGAGAGAGAGAGAGAGAGAGAGAGAGAGAGAGAGAGAGAGAGAAAGAGAGATAGATAGATGAGAGAGAGATGGATAGATATCTTAATTTAACTTAACAATGTCTTTATACTGGTTTAGAAGACCATGCAGAGTCTGTATAGAACCAGTTTCATTTAAATCACCTTGGTCTAAAAGCTATGCGCATCCAATTTATTCTTAAATGCATTAACTGCCCCTGCCTCCACTAACTCGTCTGGTAATGCATTCCAAGCATTCACCACTCTCTGACTAAAAAAACATTTCCTAATATCTAATCTGGACCTCTCTTTAGTCAACTTGTAGCTATGCCCTCTTGTTATTGTGGGTGGCTGTATTTTTAAAAACTTGTTATAGTCTAATTTATCCATTCCCCTGAACAATTTATAAACAAACCTGTATTAAGTCACCACGAATTCTTCTCTCTTCTAGACACTGTATGCTGGTTTTTCTGAGTCTTTCCTCATAACTGTAATTCTGGAATCCCACTATCAGCTTTGTCGCTCTATTTTGTATTCTTTCCATCATATTTATATCCCTTCTATGATAGGGACTCCACACCTGTACACAGTACTCCAATCTAGGTCTAACTAATGCTTTATACAGTTTGACTATCACTTCCTTGCTCCTATGTTTAATATTTCTTTTTATCATATCTAACATTGCATTTGCCTTTTTCACTGCTACCTTAACTTACTCCCTCACCTTTCCTGTATGATCTATTATAACTCCTTGGCCCTTTTACTTATCTATCTTTCTAATATTGTTGTCTCCCATTCTGTAATTATGTTTCATATTTGATCTATCCATGTGGTTGACTACATGTATCTACATTAAACTCCATTTGCCAGCTTACAGACCATTTCTCGAATTTTATCTAAATCCGACATCAATATATCCACTTCTGCTTTTGATGAGACACTACTGTATAGTTTTGTGTCATCAGCAAATTTTGCATTCATGGATCCTATATCAATGCCCAAATCATTTATATATATCAAGAACAAAATTGGTTCCAAAACCCAGCCCTGTGGCACATCACTTTTCACTTCACTCCACTCAGAGTACTCCTTATTTATGCCCAACCTCTGCCTTCTTCCCGGTAACCAATTTTCAATCCATTTAGCAACTTCCCCACCTTTTCCATGTGATTTTAACTTTTGAATAGAGATAGATAGATAGAGAGAGAGAAAGAGAGAGAGAGAGATAGATACAAAGAGAGAAAGAAAGAGAGTGAAGCAACATATTCTTCCAAAACACATGTGTATGTGAGTGTAATATATATATATATATATATATATATATATATATTTTAACCATTCTCTGTTCGATGTAGACCTCCAACAAATACAGGACCAAGTTTTGCCATGGACCATCTGCGCCAGTTCATACCACGTCTTCGCAGTCTGTTTGATGTCTCTCATGAAACTCTCTTGTTCCAGGGCACATAAACATAGAGTGCCTGTGTATGCTATCACGTGGCTTCCTTAATGTAATACCCCTTCAACGTTAAGTAATTTTCTTTGTGACTTGTTCCACGGATATTTGTCGGATTCTCTCCCATGAATCTACATTAGCCATCTTATTACACCATTTCAATCCTATTCTGGGCAGGCATCTATTGATGAAAGTATTGTGACCTTTTTATGGTCCTCCCCGTTTCATTTCTGTGCTATAGAACCGATTTAATATTGGAATTGAAGATTGCTATGTTCGTAGTGGATTTAATTTAAATGATTTCCATAAGTTTCCAAATCAAGTTGTAATTATATTCTGTCAGCTGTATCAGTGTCGTCCGCTTTGTCTACCGAGATGTACGAGGGATGATGGAGCTGATATCTTGTAGGAATGTGTCGCTCAACACAATATGGCCATGATGCAAAGAACCAGTATTTTAGCAATGTGTATTCGCCTACCGAAAGTATTTAACCTCTCAACAAGCAGACTTATTTTATTTTGCATCTGACCGTGAGCATGGGCCAGATGAGTCAAGGCATAATAATAATGTTCGCTTAGGCGCCTGAGGCCTGTTGCGGCGGTCGGCCACATCCATAACCCACAGCTGTGGCGTAGTTCCAGGCCTCGTCCAGGGCGGAGGAGGAGGCTGCTAGTTGCTGGAGCCATACTGTTCGGGGACGGCCTCTTCTGCGCCTCTAGCCGGTCGGGGAAAAACTTTTGGCGCTGAGGAAAGAATTGTATAGTATCTTGTGGGCAGGGGTTTCCTGGTCCAGCCGTACAACATGACTGAACAAAGAAACTCGGCGCCGATCGATTGTTTCTAATAGTGGGTGGATGCCTGTTTTAGTAAAGACCGCCACGTTGGGAATGTAGTCATGACATCGGATGCCCAGGGTATGCCGCTGGTTGCGCATGTGAAAGGCTTCCAGTCTCGACATGTCATCTTTCAACAATGCCCAGGTTTCGGGGCCATACAGCAGTAGTGGAACCGCGCAGGACTGGGACCACGCAGGACTGGGACCATGCAGGACTGGGACCATGCAGGACTGAGACCACGCAGAACTGGGACCACGCAGGACTGGTAAATGCGGATTTTTGTCCCGAGGGAGATCTTGCCATTACTCCACATACGTCAGAGGTCGTGCATAGCGGACGGAGCTAGTCCGATCCGCCTTGAGATATCGGGACCGCTGCGCCAATCGGATGATATCGTGCTATCGAAATGGATGAATTCGTTGGTGCCCTCCGCAGCGTGACCTTGAGTTGCAATACCCTGGAGTGCTGTGTCGGAAATGAGGTTCTGAACTTTGGTCTTGGCCCAGGATATAGACAGGCATGGGGAGGGCGTTTCACTGTCTAACATTTCCAGAGGGCACAGCAGCGCAGGTCTGTCTGTGCCGAACAGGACAATGTTGTCCACGTAAACGAGATCAGTAAACATTGACTGATCAATAGCTATGCCCTCATGAGGCGCGCTGAGACGATCAAGAAGAACATGGATCTTAGCAGAGACAATAATCAAGATAAAAGAGAGGAACAAACAATAAACAGATTTAAACGGCCGCAGAACAAGACAAGCCCAAATCAAAGCTCAGGATATATATATATATATATACGCGTGCGCACGCACGCATGCACGCACGCACGCACACGCACACACACACACACACACACACACATGCATGCATACATACTGACATACTTCAGAAATGAGGTACCTAAGAAAGGCGGTTCAGGTGACGAAAAGGGACAAGATCCGTAACCAGACAATACGTAGCAGTCTTGAAGTTCAACCCCTGCAGACACGAGTGGAGCAGTCCCAACTACAGTCGTTTGGCCATGTCTGTAGAATGGAAGGAGATCGGATACCAAAGCAGTCATGTGAGATAAAAAGTCAAGGACGCAGATCCCCAGGACGTCCCAAAGTACGTCGGGAAGACAACATACGTCAGTCCCTAAGTGATTGAGGGCTGGATTGGAAAGAGGCCAGGAAAAAGACGGCGGATAGAGCAGTGTGGTGTTCTCTTTGGCAAACCTCTACACCTCACGGTAGAAGAGGAGCGACTAAGTAAGTAAGTACATACTGACACACACACGCATATTCATATATATATATTTGTGTGTGTGTGTGAGTGTGTGTGTGTGGGTTTGCGTGTTCGTACATATATATCCACTGGTCCACCATGGGCCAAGACAGAAGACGATGGAATGGAAGTTGGGACCTGCAGCGACGTAACCGCCTCTGAGGATCGGGTCGACCAGTAATCCAGTATATATATATATATATATATACACACACACAAACACACACGCGAAGATTTGTGTGCGTGTGTGTGTGTGTGTGTGTGTGTGAGAGAGAGAGAGAGAGAGAGAGAGAGAGAGAGGGACGCACATGATCGAAAAAAATACTGTAACACACACACAAGTACGCGCACAGAGAGAAAGTGTTAAAGCAGCAATATATGCTCCAAAATCTCCCATAGAGGGAGAGATGCTCCTTACATAGATCTAGTGGAGTGAGCGAGAGAGAGGGAGAGATGCTCCTTACATAGATCTAGTGGAGTGAGCGAGAGAGAGGGAGAGATGCTCCTTACATAGATCTAGTGGAGTGAGCGAGAGAGAGGGAGAGATGCTCCTTACATAGATCTAGTGGAGTGAGCGAGAGAGATGCTCCTTACATAGATCTAGTGGAGTGAGCGAGAGAGAGGGAGAGATGCTCCTTACATAGATCTAGTGGAGTGAGCGAGAGAGAGAGGGAGATATGCTCCTTACATAGATCTAGTGGAGTGAGCGAGAGAGAGGGAGAGATGCTCCTTACATAGATCTAGTGGAGTGAGCGAGAGAGAGGGAGAGATGCTCCTTACATAGATCTAGTGGAGTGAGCGAGAGAGAGGGAGAGATGCTCCTTACATAGATCTAGTGGAGTGAGCGAGAGAGAGGGAGAGATGCTCCTTACATAGATCTAGTGGAGTGAGCGAGAGAGAGAGAGAGAATGCAAATTTGAAAAGTCAAATAGTCGCACATAAATAGATAGAGCAAGAAAGAGAAAGCGAGAGTGAAAGAGAGAGAGAAAGAGAGAGATAGTGAGTGAGAGATAAAGCGACACACACTAATCCAAATACACAAAATGAAGGAGTTGAGAGAGAGAGAGAGAGAGAGAGTGAGAGATAAAGCGAGCGAAAAAGAGAGTGAGAAAGAAGTAGATTGATAGACAGGCTCATTCTCTCAAACGTCTGTCCCCCTCTTTTCTAAAGCAAACATGTACAGACTAAATAACTCCCATTTAAACACACTAACAAACATAGTTACAATCCCTAGCTAAGCATGTAATTGTGTGTCGTAAAAAGCTTGATTTGTTTGTAAAAAATGGCATCCATTCGGTTATATGGTGGGCTTGTCAATAACCGGTTTGTGTACTTCGATCGCAACGAGCTCTGGAAATAACGTCATGTATTTTTTGTCTGCTATTTCGGCTTTTCATTTAAACCCTGGAGTGATTGCTCCACCCTATCTGTGTTCCTTGCATCTTCAGCTTACTTTCCATTAGTATAGGGGTCTCCAAACTAGGATCTGTGGGCTACGTCAAGCTCCCAAATAATTTTATCTGGTCCACAGCAACATGAATTAGTTAGTTACCCACGCAAGCGACGAAGACGACAACATCAGACGGTTTTGTCTTGATGATGTAATTTTCGCTGCACTTTAATTATAGTGAGGAAGAAACTACGCTGGTCATCAACTTCACTCTCAGGTCCCGAGCTACCCTGGACTAGTGGCAAGACATAAGTCATGACAACTGGAGGTAACTCAGGATGCAAGTACTTGTTCCACCTCCCTTGAGACCAGGGGTATCTTGAAACTTGCAGGATTCAATCACCACCCATTTACTTTCATAGCTTGGAGAGGCGAGTGCCGTTCCACTCGACTGATTATCACATCAAGACTGGATGCCTTGCGGATTAGCAGAACACTGTGTCCACTTAAAGTGCATGTTAACAATATCAACCTGTAGCACTTCCAAGAGTTCAAATCTATAAAGATTATTTTCTCAGCTGATGGAGCACTTGATAGAGCAACACTAAGCAAGAATACGAACTATCATTTCAATTAAGCCTCAGTAACATTTCTGGTGAGCCTCAGTAACATTTCAGGTAAGCCTCTGTAACATTTCACTGAATACAATTAATGTAGGCAAAAATACGATGCTGTTCTGATCTGTTGAGTCAATGATTTTTCGTCAGAGCAATTGCTAAGGTGTTAAGTTTTTACTGATTGTAAGTCATATCCCGGTATGGGATCAAGATGCTGAGCAGCGCATGAGCTGCAGTGGTCAGCGACCCATAGCTGACTGCTAGCGTCAGGGCCATCGAACCAGAGCTGCCAAGACCCTTCTACACCTCCACGCGGTGATCCTGGATAACAGGCTGCAGCAGGGCAGACTGGCTAAGGAGAAGGGATCGAAGAGGGAATGCTAACCCGATACTAAAAAAATGCTTGCTGAAGTCGGATGTGTTGGACCGAAAGGTAAAAATAACGCAGTCAAGCTGTAAACTATGACACAACTCATTCCGTTCTCTGGACTACATTCTGCTACTAAGGCCCGTGTCAGGGTTTGGTAGTGGGAGATTGAGAACGAACGAAGCTAAGCCAAGCCAAGTCAAGCCATATCTCGGTATAAACTCGGCTCTCTCTCTCTTCAAGCTACTATCACGTTTCCATTTTGCTAGGAACAGATCATGCTGCATGCCCTCGAGATCGCGATAAAATGTGTTCATTCATTTATAAACACTGGCTATTTTGCTTTGGTCCGATAACAAGTATACAATATAAGATGCGGTCTTCGTACTGGAAGATGTGGAGACCCTTCACTAGACAGAGAGAGAGAGAGAGAGAGAGAGAGAGAGAGAGATAGAGAGAGATAAAGAGAGAATGCGTGAGATAGATAGTGAGTGAGAGAAAGAGAAATACACACATAAACATAATGCCCGAGTGTTGCCGGGGTCCGAAAAAGGAGCAAAGAATAGTAAAACTGTAAACCAACGAAGTATGTGGTAAGACGGCGAAGGAAGACTTGGGAAGGGGCCGGCTATCTCACCCCATAAAAACGTTTAGCCCCAAAAACTTCAACAAAAATGGACGTCAACTAAAAAGAAATATTCAATCCATCCATTTCAGATAGAAGCATATTCTCTGTCAGTTCAGTTATCCATTCACTAGTGCCGGTGAGGGTAGCGGGGAGCTTCTGTTCTCGTTTTTGTGTCATGTGTTTTGTGTCCTGTGTTTTATGTCCTGTGTTTTGTGTCATGTGTTTTGTGTCCTGTGTTTTGTGTCATGGTGTTTTGTGTTATGTGTTTTGTGTCGATCGTTGTAAGCCCGTATCACTGAGAGATTACTCTGATGTCATCTATTTCATTTACCGCTAGATCTCATTCGTACCCTGCAGACGGAACCTCTTGTGTTATAAGCGTGCAGTGGGAGTCAATCAGGATGCATTCTCACGAAATGATCGAACGGCGGTAACTTCTGTCTTGAAATGCATTTAACCCAAGGAACAGTTTCCACTATATTTCTAAAGTCTACATTTCCTATTCTAACTCTGCTGGTGACGCCCGTGGCCGTCCTTATATATTTCAATTCACAGATCGCTACTTTGTTTTCTTGGGCATTGGATAGGTGCCACGTCTGACATTTGTAGAACAAAGTTGGAATAAATACATCGTTTATCAGTTGTTGTTTGGTTGTCAAGCTGATGTCTGTGTTTTTAAGAAGTGATGTCAATTGATACATTACAGAGGAAGTTATCTGACATCGATCTCCCGTGTATCTATCAAGCTTTCCATCTACTAAGCAAATACACCGTATGTATTTGAACTTCAAGGCCTGCTGAAATTCAATGTCGTTTATGCGTATAATTAGAGATCCTGGTCTTCTGGTAATCCACGTATATATTGTCTTTGATACGCTAATTTTCACATGATATCTTTCACAGGTTGTGGCAAACGCGTTCATTGAATTTTCCAGTCTATCTTCATCTTTGCGTATAAGACTTTGGTCGTCGGAAAAAATGTCTTTACGCATTAAGGACCCATTTGTTGTGTTGCAACTTGTTGGCTTCTGTTGTCATGTTGTCCATGTAAACGTGGATCCGCAGTGATGAGAGGCTATACTCATGTCGTACTACTGTCATTATTTAATAAAAACACATCCGTAGTTGTATCCATACTGTACAGCGTTATTCCGCTGTCCATTAGTTAACATTGCATTCTGTAGTCCTCTAAAATCGTACTATGGTTGATCCCTGTGGAAAGAGAAAAAATGCCGCGGTGCAGAGAAAGCCGCTAGGAATCTTGGGTGTTGAAAGTGCTAGTGACATCATCATTTTATGTAAGGGATTACGCTTACTTTTGACTTTTAGTGCAAGTAGCAAAGTGGTGGTTAGAGCGATTGCTTCTAATGTAAAAGTACCTGTTCAATTCTCGGTCTTGAGATGGTCCAGTCTACCCAGCTGTAAATGGAATCCTGAAATACAAGGCGCAGGTCACAAATCACTACCCTGGCCTTGAAGGAGTAAAAATATAAAGTTGAAACTCAGCACTTTATTGAGTTGCTCATGTTTACACTAGACCTGTGAACTTTGATTTTTGTTTTCCTGTAACAGTTTTTCTTACTACAATACACGGTGCAACAAACCCTATCGAACGGATCTTCAACAAAATGGATACGCCAGCGACCTGTGATTACATTCTTGGTGTTGCAACACCTACTGAAATACACAGGAGATGGTAGCACTGGTTTATGACTACTACTCTCAGTATGAGTAGGTAAATCAATAGTGTAGACAGTTTAAATATGGCAGCTCATTTAATGTTGATCTGCCAAGTTCTGGAAGACCTGCCACAGATTGTAACGATGGGAATGCATCGCGAAGAAAGAGTGAATAGAATGATTGGTCCGGATCGAAACATGACTACATAGGAGTAGCTATTGCAGCAAAACCTTGTAAAGCTACAGTTAGTAGAATTATACACAACAAACGGAACACGAGAAAAAGTGTGTGCCCTCCACGTGAACAGAAGCAGATGAGAGTGGATTGATGTCCCCAGTTGCTCAAAAAGCATCAGTCAGAAAACCTTGGGCTGACCACAGCGACAGTAGATGAGACTTGAGTTCATCATTACGACCCCGAACATATAAATCCACCATGCAAATGAAAATCTCTTGCTTCCCAACACGTGTCAAGCTGAGAGCACAGAAGTCTGCCGGGAAAGTGATGCTGACTTTTTCTTTCAGGCTACAAATGTATCCCACTGAAAGATTATATTTTGTTTGTGACAACATGATTAATATACAGTAGTATGCATCTCTGTTCACTAAACTAAAAATGGATATGACCAGAAAACGAGGGATAACACCCACTCGAGATTAACTCTTGTTCGAAGAGAGTGCACACTCCCACAAAGTTCATCTTCAACGTCAAGCAGCCACAGATTTGAATATTCAAATTCCTCACCACCCACCATATTTTACGGATTTGGCTACATCAGACCTTTTCTTCTCATATTCTAAAATAAAACAAGAAACAGCTCAAAGGAAATAATACTGACAGCGATGAAGAAGTCATACTAGCATGAGATAATTGGTTTTGTTCGGAAAAATAGGCTGTTATATTATCAAGGTATTTTCAAGGTCACGGAGAGACGGCAGAAGTGTGTCACTTCCGGCGGTGATCATACTGAAAAAGGAATAAACGCAGTGCACACATCCAGCTATCTTTGACATGCCTTCATCGTCATGGTAAATACATGACCAGCCCTTGACACATTCATTGACAACGTCTTTCTCTAAAGCGGCAAGCTGTAGTCGTTACCACTTTGAGAGAAAAGGCGAATCAACCATAAACGACACTACCAGTGCAGGATGTTTTCTATGTAGGTACATCATCAATTTTCTTTTATTTTTGCAATTTGTGAATGCATAACTCGAATTGAACTTTGAGCATTTTATGTCTTAGCCTTAGTCGACCTGTAGATGCCCCCGTGCAGGTCTCAGCGCTGGTATGAGCTGGATATAGTCGGGAGAAAGGTTTCCTGCTTAGCGGGCTAGGCTTGAGCAGCTTAATACTCCGCTGCGTTGGGACAAGCGCTTACGAAAGGTGGTTAACCGATGTGCGAGTCCATCTTAATAGACTCAAACACTAGAGCAAAGTAGACAAGCAGTCTGTTAGGCGCCATCCATGCTGCTCTAAACAAACCACGGTGTTATGCCATTTCACACAGTTAGATGAAGTTTATGTATTCGTGAGAATTATTCATTTGAGGTATTTGTGTAACAGGATCCCGAAAATTCGAGTAACGAATAAGTATAATCATGAGAAATGGATCGTAGCCATATGCGATAGAAATATAGAAAAATGATTGTGTCAGCGGAGTTGATTCAAGTGGATTGGCTTTGTCGCACACCTTCATCATTTTGGTCAGCCTATCTTGGTAGTCACGGCAACTGGTATCAAATGTGAGGCACGTGACAAACAGGAAGTCTTGTATAAAGATAAGTGTGTAGATGGTTCCCTTGTGATCTTCCTCAATATAATTCAATAAAAGTGCATATTATTTGTGTGGGTTTATTCATGACTGATTAGGATTATGTGCCCTTTAAGTCGCAACTCGCTGAATTTCTGATTAGTTTTCTTTTCCTTTTCCCGGCGATGTTTTTCTTTCACTGCTGCGTGATGCAAGAGTTTCTTATCGTTTCAGTTGGAGGTGACTTCTCGGGACACACATCCATCTGTACCGTCTATAGCATGGCTCGTCAATCTTTTTAAATGTGGCGCCACTTTTATAACTTTCGTGAGGGTAAATTCTCATAACCGCACACTACAATCTAAATTGAAGAAAATATTGTGATTGTCCACTGGGTCTGTGTATTTTTGATGTTTTTCATACATCATCATCATGTGTCATGTTTTTTTGCAGAACGTCATTCTCATTACAGCTCGTCTGTAAAAGACTCAATCTGATGCCAAATTCCCAGGCTGCATGCCTAAGCATTCCTTGGCGTACTGGTTCCATCGCCTTCTTGGTCTGCCTCTGCCTCTCTTGCCCGGCACCATACCTTCCATTACCGTCCTCTCAAGACCGTTGTGTCTTTTGATGTGGTCAGAGTATTTTATTTTTTATGTAAAAAAAAATGTAATTTATGAACCAGTTGGCCTCTATGCCAAACTTTTGTCAAATGTCTGCATTCATTTTTTCCGGTTTATGATATTCTGAGAACCTTTCTGTAACATTTCGACTCGTTGGACTGGATTTTTTTTCTTTTAGGTTTGAGTAACTGTCCATATTTCACAGCAGTATGCTGCCACGGGAAAAACACAAGTTCTCAAAATGATCACCTTTGTTCGTTTACTGCCAAAGTTTCCCATGCTGTGTGGCCTCTGTGTTGCCATAATACAAATATTTTTTTCTAATTTAGAATGTCATTATTCTGCTACCGCCCACCTAAAAGCGAAAGCGCCCTCTAGTGGGCACCCAGGTTGAAGAGCTCTGGTCTACAGCATCGCCTTCCCCTAATTTCAAACCCATGTCCAGTGCCATCACGTCCCGCTTACACACGTCTTTGAATCTCAGCTGTGGTCGACCGACTGATCAATTGACATCTGCCAGCAGTCCATAGCCAACATCTTTGGGGATGTGACCGTCTTCCATGCGTGAACATGGACAAGCCACTGTAGTCTTCGCTGCCTAAGGAGAGTGTGAATGCTGGGGAGACCATTACACGAATGCACATCTGTACTTGTCACTCTGACTCTCCATGACACGCCAGGGACCGACCGCAGGCGCCGTAGATGGAATGTGTTAAGCTTATCCTCATGCTTTGCATAGGTGATCCAAGTGTGGCTATCGTATTTGGACATGCTATTTAACTACACGCGCGCGTATTGTAAACGTTGGACTTGGCCTTAGTTCTAAGTTTGGGCTTTCTCAGATATGCGTTCTGAGACGAGCAAACGTGGCAGTAGCTTTGCCAGTGCGAATGTCAATTTAATTTCAGTGTCTAGACCAGCGATTCTCATTGGCCGTGCGCGACACACACGTCTGCCGCTGAAGCAACACGAGGAAAAAATAATTTTAATTTGAACTGAACATTAAGAGGAGATCTACAAAAAAAAAAAAGAAAAAAGGATACAATATTCTCAACGTCTTGTATGAATACAAGTAGAACAATTTAATTTTAAGTAATGTAAATGGAATGGTTAAAATTAATGAGTCAATAATTACATTTCTATAATTCAAAGAGAAATATTGGCTTGTTTACTTTTGCACAGTTGTTCAATACGGGGTCGAACCGCAGACAATCACATCGATGTAGAGAAAGAAGTCGTTCCAGTTTCTTCATTTTAATGTTGGTCAACGCAAATAACTCCTGCTCGTATAATTAGGTAGTCGAAACGGAAGTAGTGTGCATAGGGCACATTATGAAAACACTGAGAAAACTGTAGTAGTGCAGATAGAGCACTTTCATATAACACTAAGAAAACAGTACTGGTGTAGATATTGCACCTTCTGGTGCCAACTTCTAGAACTGAAGAAGAGTTGCAAAATTTGAGCTGCAAAGTTTGATCAGTTAAAAGTTCTGCCAACTCTTCTGCCTCTTTCAAAGATATATATTTTGTGTAAAGTGGTAACGGCAAATGGTTGCGGACCGAATGGTATTCCGTCACATTGACGGAAGAAATGTATTGCTGCAGTTTGCCTAGGACCGAGAAATGTTCTAAAATCAAACAGGAAGTAATCACTAGATCGATATCAGCTGTGAGAGAAAACATTTCAAGGACAGTTTCAACTTGTGGCTTCCATTTCTTCCCGGAAGCACCCTTGCAGCGCGTCACTTGATGTAAAGCGTTTTTCTTCCTTCAAGCTTGCTCCTGCCTCCTGGCACTTGACCTTGAGAAGTCTAGCTTCAGCTGCTTTAGTTTGAATGTAGGTAATCATCGGGGAGCACGTGGCTTATGGGTTGTCAGCTTAGTTCACAATTCCAACTGTACCAGGTTCAAATCACGTGGTGCTCTGCTTGACTGACAGACTTTTCGTAGGTTTTTTTCATGATTCGACCACTTCTTCAAGTGGACGGCACCTGTTAAATGGGTATTTGACTAAGTCAGGGGAGATTTTGAGTGTCGCCACTGGATCATGGTTTACAATCTCATCGTACCAGGTTCAAATCACGCTGTACAATAACATCTCAGACATCAAGAGATCAATAAACAAGAGATGAATGACATGGATTACACATGCAAAGTGAACAATTCGACAGGTGACCACAGTTCCGGTAATAGTTAAGAGAGAAGAATGGGTTACCGCTGGTGATATAATGATAAATTACCACTGCGTATCATAACCCTAGGTAGGGAATGCAGAGAGTGGTGCAAATGGAAGGCAGAGGTCACGGTTAACCAGCTGATACATGATACCACAAAGGATAGTGATACCGTTATATATACCGATTGATTAGTGATACGCAGTGAGACATCTGGTTGAGACTTCTCGCCTAGAGTGAGAGGCCAGCTGTTGCTGAACGAAGCAAGGAATATGGGGCAGCAACCTCAAGTACAAGAATGATGACGGATGCAGTGACATCAGTTCTCAGATGGTTATCGTTGTGCTAGACTACAAATTTTTACTTTAGAGAATACAGAAGGGTTGGCTAAGGCAAGAGTGGGTGGCAGCTGTAGAGATCTCAGACTCCCAGGGTCTGGTGTATGTATTGTCCTAGTCATGAGTTGGCTCAGGTTAACGAAAGAGCTGAAATCCTGGCCTCTCAAAAAGCACAATATATGGCTAGAAGTGACATTTTCAAGTCTACCAATAACCGCCTGTTGAATGGTGACACCGAAATAGACGAATTATCAATTCAGGATTGATAAAAACACATATAGGTAAGGGCTCATCAATCCTGCACTAGAACAAAAACAATATCCATAACGTTGACTATTTGCTGACAGAGAATGAGCACATATGGGTGTGTCGAGAGTGTATTAACTTCTATCTTTATATAACACTGAGGGGACGGCGTGGCCTAGTGGTTAAGTGACACGGCTCACAACCAGAAGGTGCTGGGTTCGATCCCCATCTCAGCACCGGCCGTTACACCGGGGAAGCAAACGCTTAGAAAATGCAGGAGGAAGCAGACCCTTACATAAAATGCATGCTGAAGTCGGATGCACTGGGCCGACAGGCGCAAAATAAAAACGCAGTGCAATGCATACCGCATTGAGGATTAGAGAAATAAAGCGAACGCAAAAAAAAAATCAAAAAAAATAACACTGCACGAAGGGCAAAATGTCTTTGTGTTTACTGCCGAAGACGGATGTGTCGGACCGAAAGGTGTAAATATAGCAGTCAAGCTGTAAACTACCGACACAATGCATTCAGTTATCCGAACTACATCCTGCTACTTGCAAAGCCCTGCTCATGATTGGTAGCGGAAGAATGAGAATGAACGCAGAAGAAGAATTCTTTGTGTTCAAATGATGGAAAACAGAATGGATACAATGACAAGCATTAGGATTTAACAATGATGGTGTGCCAAACATAACAAAGTATGTATTATTAAACATCAACACAGAATAAAGGGATTGAAATGATAAGATAATATCACTAATGGGGGTTTAATGAGAAAAAATCAGACATACTTTAGTGAAACATGACGTAAGCGGAAGGCGCTGGCATTTGGTAGTGAACACATTAAGAACGCCAGCTGAGAGTGTGACACGACAGTATCGGTTCTATAATCACTAGGGCAAGAGAACTAGACAGAAGCCCAAAACACATATGGATAAGCGGGTTCGTGACTAACATAAAGGAAACAGGGAAAAGAATGGACAGTACCGGTGCAAATGGCTCATGATATGATGACGGAGTGTATGTGTTGAAGATATTTACTGCAAGAGTAGTTGATAAGTATATGTTACTGTTCTGTTGTCAAAGTATATGTTACTGTTCTGTTGTCAAAGTATATGTTACTGTTCTGTTGTCAAAGTATATGTTACTGTTCTGTTGTCAAAGTATATGTTACTGTTCTGTTGTCAAAGTATATGTTACTGTTCTGTTGTCAAAGTATATGTTACTGTTCTGTTGTGAAAGTATATGTTACTGTTCTGTTGTCAAAGTATATGTTACTTACTGTTCTGTTGTCAAAGTATATATTACTTACTGTTCTGTTGTCAAAGTATATGTTACTGTTCTGTTGTCAAAGTATATGTTACTGTTCTGTTGTCAAAGTATATGTTACTTACTGTTCTGTTGTCAAAGTATATATTACTTACTGTTCTGTTGTCAAATTATATGTTACTGTTCTGTTGTCAAAGTATATGTTACTTTTCTGTTGTCAAAGTATATGTTACTTACTGTTCTGTTGTCAAAGTATATATTACTTACTGTTCTGTTGTCAAAGTATATGTCACTGTTCTGTAGTCAAAGTATTTGTTACTTACTGTTGTCAAAGTATACGTTACTGTTCTGTTGCCAAAGTATGTGTTACTGTTCTGTTGTCAAAGTATATATTACTTACTGTTCTGTTGTCAAAGTATATGTCACTGTTCTGTAGTCGAAGTATATGTTACTTACTGTTGTCAAAGTATACGTTACTGTTCTGTTGCCAAAGTATATGTTACTGTTCTGTTGTCAAAGTGTATGTTACTGTTCTGTTGTCAAAGTATATGTTTCTTACTGTTCTGTTGTCAAAGTATATGTTACTGTTCTGTTGTCAAAGTATATATTACTTACTGTTCTGTTGTCAAAGTATATATTACTTACTGTTCTGTTGTCAAAGTATATGTTACTGTTGTGTTGTCAAGGTATATGTTACTTACTGTTCTGTTGTCAAAGTATATGTTACTTACTGTTCTGTTGTCAAAGTATATGTTACTGATCTGTTGTCAAAGTATATGTTACGTACTGTTCTGTTGTCAAAGTATATGTTAGTGTTCTGTTGTCAAAGTATATGTTACTGTTCTGTTGTCAAAGTATATGTTACGTACTGTTCTGTTGTCAAAGTATATGTTACGTACTGTTCTGTTGTCAAAGTATATGTTTCTTACTGTTCTGTTGTCAAAGTATATGTTTCTTACTGTTCTGTTGTCAAAGTATATGTTTCTTACTGTTCTGTTGTCAAAGTATATGTTTCTTACTGTTCTGTTGAGAAAGTATATGTTACTTACTGTTCTGTTGTCAAAGTACATGTTATTTACTGTTCTGTTGTCAAAGTATATGGTTCTTACTGTTATGTTGTCAAAGTATATATTACTTACTGTTCTGTTGTCAAAGTATATGTCACTGTTCTGTAGTCAAAGTATATGTTACTTACTGTTGTCAAAGTATACGTTACTGTTCTGTTGCAAAAGTATATGTTACTGTTCTGTTGTCAAAGTGTATGTTACTGTTCTGTTGTCAAAGTATATGTTTCTTACTGTTCTGTTGTCAAAGTATATGTTACTGTTCTGTTGTCAAAGTATATATTACTTACTGTTCTGTTGTCAAAGTATATATTACTTACTGTTCTGTTGTCAAAGTATATGTTACTGTTGTGTTGTCAAAGTATATGTTACTTACTTTTCTGTTGTCAAAGTATATGTTACTTACTGTTCTGTTGTCAACGTATATGTTACTGATCTGTTGTCAAAGTATATGTTACGCACTGTTCTGTTGTCAAAGTATATGTTAGTGTTCTGTTGTCAAAGTATATGTTACTGTTCTGTTGTCAAAGTATATGTTACTTACTGTTCTGTTGTCAAAGTATATGTTAGTGTTCTGTTGTCAAAGTATATGTTTCTTACTGTTCTGTTGTCAAAGTATATGTTTCTTACTGTTCTGTTGTCAAAGTATATGTTTCTTACTGTTCTGTTGTCAAAGTATATGTTTCTTACTGTTCTGTTGTCAAAGTATATGTTTCTTACTGTTCTGTTGTGAAAGTATATGTTACTTACTGTTCTGTTGTCAAAGTACATGTTATTTACTGTTCTGTTGTCAAAGTATATGTTTCTTACTGTTATGTTGTCAAAGTATATATTACTTACTGTTCTGTTGTCAAAGGATATGTTACTTACTGTTCTATTGTCAAAGTACACGTTACTGTTCTGTTGTCAAAGTATATGTTACTGATCTGTAGTCAAAGTATATGTTACTTACTCTTCTCAAAGTATATGTTACTTACTGTTCTGTTGTCAAATTATATGTTGCTGATCTGTTGTCAAAGTATATGTTACTTACTGTTCTGTTGTCAAAGTATATGTTCCTGTTCTGTTGTCAAAGTATATGTTACTGTTCTGTTGTCAAAGTATATGTTACTTACTGTTCTGTTGTCAAAGTATATGTTACTGTTCTGTTGTCAAAGTGTATGTTACTTACTGTTCTGTTGTCAAAGTATATGTTACTTACTGCTCTGTTGTCAAAGTATATGTTACTGTTCTGTTGTTAAAGTATATGTTACTTACTGTTCTGTTGTCAAACGGTATGTTACCATTCTGCTGTTAAACCGTATATTAAGTTTCTGTGGTTTTAAATTAGCTTTATGTATTAATTTGAAAGTGAATGTGTGTGTGTGAGTGAAAGAGAGAGAAAGAGAGATACAGAGAGAGAGAGAGAGAAAGAGAGAGAGAAGAAGAGAAAGAAAGGGAGGGGAAGGAAGAAAGAAAAATGGGAAAAGGAGAGTGAACGACGGAGAGAAAAAAGTAAAAGTAAAAAGAGAAAGGGAAAAATAAAGACAGGATAAAGAAGAAAAACAACAACAGCAACCAATGAGACAGAGAACACGAGAACCAGAGTGTGCGTCTGTGAGAGAGAAAGAGAGCAAGTCAGAAAAGAGATGCACAGAATTGAGAGGACAATAATAGCTATAAATAACTGTTAATTATATAAAAATCGCCAAGTGTGCAACAATAAAAACAACAGGCAAGTCATGAATGATAAACAAACACCAGCAGGGTTGTAGGCACACGAGATAAGTCCAGGTATGGGGGTCTTCAGACCATTTAGCCCATTTTCTATGGCAGCAGACAAGTCTCGATCAGCCACAATCTCTCGTCTTGCCAGGAACAGGAAGTTACTGTTAGCTGTTATATTTTGGAAGTTGACTCACAGAACCTTTCGTCTGATGGCGACAAATCTTTCACACACAAAAATAACAAAACAAAAATATGTGAACTAGTAATACAATCTAGTCAAAAAAACTGTTGAATTGTCGTAGCAAAAGGAACATAAAAACTTTCGAATAGTCGAGATAATAATGTAAAATAAGTGTCGAATTCCCGAGGCAAATAAGACAAAATTACTATGTTTGAATTGACGTTGCAAAAAGGACATAGCAGCTCTAGAAAAGTCAAGACAAATAAAACATATTCACTGTGAAATGGTCAAGACCAAAAAAGGTAAAATAACTCGATTAGTCCAGACAAATAAGGTACTTTTGAATAGTCGAGACAAATGCGACCAAATTAATGTCGAAAGTTCGATACAAGCCAAAATAAGTGTAGAAAAGGATAGACAAACAGATCCTTCTAATGTTCGAGACAAAAGTTCGATACAAGCCAAAATAAGTGTAGAAAAGGATAGACAGACAGATCCTTCTAATGTTCGAGACAAAAGTTCGATACAAGCCAAAATAAGTGTAGAAAAGGATAGACAGACAGGTCCTTCTAATGTTCGAGACAAAAGTTCGATACAAGCCAAAATAAGTGTAGAAAAGGATAGACAAACAGATCCTTCTAATGTTCGAGAGAAAAGTTCGATACAAGCCAAAATAAGTTTAGAAAAGGATAGACAAACAGATCCTTCTAATGTTCGAGACAAAAGTTCGATCACCATTTTCCACACGCTCCTTTCGACACATTTGTAAATGGGTACCTGAATAACTGTTAGGTAATGAAATTAAGCTAGGAAAGAAACGGACAGTCCCACCTCATACAAAACATGCTGCCTAGAACAATGAAGTATTTAACACTTCATCCCCGACAGCAGTGATGCTACATGTACCTTCTACCAGCCAGTAATCCATTGTTCTCTTGGCCTGATTGTTCTCCACCCCACGAATTCTTGCATTTTACTTGTTGTCCGCCCCCCATCTGACAAGACGTATACACGGCTTTTATTTATCTTATAGTTTACAAATTCTACAGGATGGAGGACCCGGCCGTCCCCATGCCCATCCATATATGCCAGAGAGGTTACAGTTGTAACTATTGTATGCTCCCTAATCGGACAACGTTATATCTACTCCTGGTTAAGCATCCATACCTTTTCATACATAACATTGATGTCTGGCTGAGGTCAAAATTCCACCATCCTTTCACAATCAGTTAGCGTCGTCACGGCCACGGATGTTGCACTGAGATTGGACATCATCTATCACAACTTCGCTGACCCGATGAATCCTATATTTCTCGAACATTGGCATGTGTAAGTGGCTGAAACCCAGACATGAATACAAAGTTTCCTTGGGATAACACAATTAGACTACACCAGGTACACGACAGAATAGGACAACCGTCATCTCCTAAGTATGTCGTTAGGTAAAGATAGTTCCATAGCATCCACTGTCGTTTGGGATGAAGTGTAAGACACTTTATTGTACGAGGCCAAAGTTGTTTATAAAATCAGTTACCTTCCTTGCTGCATTTCCGTTCGTAACAGCAAGTCAAATACACATTTACAGCTAGGACGACTAGAGCGTGCTGGTAATAGGAGTTGAACACCGTACCTTTATCATGAAGAGCGAGTACTTTAACACTACGCCAATCGGACGACAAAGTCGCAGCAAGAGACTAAAGAGGGCTGCGCTTGGAGCTGCAGCATTATCCTGTTAAAAAAACCGTGCCACTATAATCAGAAACAGAGAACGCTGCAGTGAGTTTTAAAGTTAAACATCTATAACAAACACATACAGGTAATAGGTTAGTAGCTTCACCAGGGCAACAAATACAGGTAATAGGTTAGTGGCTTCATCAGGGCAACAAATACAGGTAATGGGTTAGTGGCTTCACCAGGGCAACAAATACATGTAATAGGTTAGTGGCTTCATCAGGGCAACAAATACAGGTAATGGGTTAGTGGCTTCACCAGGGCAACAAATACAGGTAATGGGTTAGTGGCTTCACCAGGGCAACAAATACAGGTAATAGGTTAGTGGCTTCATCAGGGCAACAAATACAGGTAATAGGTTAGTGGCTTCATCAGGGCAACAAATACAGGTAATGGGTTAGTGGCTTCACCAGGGCAACAAATACAGGTAATAGGTTAGTGACTTCACCAGGGCAACAAATACAGGTAATAGGTTAGTGACTTCACCAGGGCAACAAATACAGGTAATGGGTTAGTGGCTTCATCAGGGCAACAAATACAGGTAATGGGTTAGTGACTTCATCAGGACAACAAATACAGGTAATGGGTTAGTGACTTCATCAGTGCAACAAATACAGGTAATGGGTTAGTGACTTCATCAGGGCAACAAATACAGGTAATGGGTTAGTGACTTCATCAGGGCAACAAATACAGGTAATGGGTTAGTGACTTCATCAGGGCAACAAATACAGGTAATGGGTTAGTGACTTCATCAGGGCAACAAATACAGGTAATGGGTTAGTGACTTCATCAGGGCAACAAATACAGGTAATGGGTTAGTGACTTCATCAGGGCAACAAATACAGGTAATGAGTTAGTGGCTTCACCAGGGCAACAAATTCAGGTAATGGGTTAGTGGCTTCACCAGGGCAACAAATACAGGTAATGGGTTAGTGGCTTCACCAGGGCAACAAATACAGGTAATGGGTTAGTGGCTTCACCAGGGCAACAAATTCAGGTAATGGGTTAGTGGCTTCACCAGGGCAACAAATACAGGTAATGAGTTAGTGGCTTCACCAGGGCAACAAATACAGGTAATGGGTTAGTGGCTTCACCAGGGCAACAAATTCAGGTAATGGGTTAGTGGCTTCACCAGGGCAACAAATACATGTAATGGGTTAGTGAATTTACCAGGGCAACAAATACAGGTAATGAGTTAGTGACTTCACCAGGGCAACAAATACAGGTAATGGATTAGTGGTTGCCTCAGGCCAAGAAATACACGTAATGGGTTAGTGACTGCTCTAGGGCAACAAATACAGGTAATCGGTTAGTGGCTTCACCAGGGCAACAAATACAGGTAATTGGTTAGTGGCTTCACCAGAGCAACAAATACAGGTAATGGGTTAGTGGTTGCCCCAGGCCAACAAATACACGTAATGGTTTAGTGACTGGCCCAGAACAACAGACACATACAGGTAATGGTTTAGTGACTGGCCCAGAACAACAGACACATACAAGTAATGGGTTAGTGACTGGCCCAGGACAAGAGACACATACAGGTAATGGGTTAGTGACTGGCCCAGGCCAACAAACACATACAGGTAATGGGTTAGTGACTGGCCCAGGACAAGAGACACATACAGGTAATGGGTTAGTGACTGGCCCAGGACAAGAGATACATACAGGTAATCGGTTAATGACTGGCCCAGGACAAGAGACACAGACAGGTAATGGGTTAAAGACTGGCCCCGGTCAAGAACTAAAGGAGTCCTACTTTACAGCTACGCAGTCTTCATCAAGGAGAAACAACAAATGAAAACAACCAACAAATCATAAAACAAAACTAAACAAAGCAAAACAAGACACAACGTAAGACGAGCGACGTACGTATTATAAAAATCCACTGGAAAGCTCTAATACATGCTTACTATTAGGGTATAGGCTGCAGTTAAAACATTTTTGCTTGGAAATGATGGGAAACACGCTTACTTTCAAAGGAACCAGCTGCAGTTGTGGTTTGGTCTTCATATCGAAGTAACAATTGGAAAAACTATGGCAAACAAATAAATAAATAAATATACACTAAAATGCAGCAACGAGATTTTTCTTATCGATTACAAAACAAATGATCATTTAATCTACAGTGCTTGTTTGTTTGATATTGTTTACTTCTGTAGGCCACTTACTGGTCTACGTTGGTTATTGGCAACATGTGGTTATATTGGGGCGTGCTTGTCTTTCATTATGTTGTCCGGGACTTTTGTAGTACAAGCTGGGTCTGACTGGACGATTTCACTGGGGAATAAAGGCGGGTTGTCCTTGCAATTACTACGTCACGTGCAGGCAAGGTGTGTAATTTCATTCCTTGATATTTAAGAAAATAAAACGTTTGCATTACGTGGGTAGTGAACCCGTTCTCCTTGATCATTAAGCAGATACACACACGTTTCGGCTACTCGTTCGTCATCTTATCAAGTTATCCCTTCTAAACTTTCCGTTCAGTTCATTATGTACTGCATTCTGGCGAGACGCATCCCATTCATGCAGAGATAGAGGCCCTTAGACAAGGAGGTAGATGGTGGGCAGGTCTCTGAGATAAGGGCGCTCGTTAATTCTGGTGTGTGGGTGTGTAAATGGCTGAGGGGGTGGGTTGGCTTTGGCTAGACTGAACAGATACGTTTTGAGTTTTATATGTATGTGGGCGTGACAGATAGACAGAAAAGGAGGGGGATGAACGGTAGCTGGTTGAACATACGCTGTGTCTACCTATTACGTCTGTCACTGTAAGTATATCCTGCCGATCGATTGCCAGAGAAGGAAAGATGTTTGACTGGACTAAGCGTATACTAATGTGTCTATCTGCTGCGTCTGTGGATATGATAGACAGAATAAAAGAGAGGGGAAGATAGAGAGTATCTGGGATGCAAATGATGGCTGTATATGTGTATGTGGCAGAAAGAAAGATATGAGAGAGAGTGAATTTGGGAAAAAAGAAAAATTCAATAATACGATTATACGAGTTTGAAGGATATACAGAGTGAAGGGCATGTAGACAGGGGTAGTGGTAGTTAGACAAGGGTAGTGGGAAATAGAAAAGTGGAGTGACAGAGATAGGAATAGTGACAGATAGAAAGGTGGGGTGGTTGTTAGACAGGGGTAGTGGCAGATATAACGGTGGGGTGGTTGTTAGACAGGGGTAGTGGCAGACAGACAGGTGGGGTGGTTGTTAGACAGGGGTAGTGGAAGATATAACGGAGGGGTGGTTGTTAGACAGGGGTAGTGGCAGATATAACGGAGGGGTGGTTGTTAGACAGGGGTAGTGGAAGATATAACGGTGGGGTGGTTGTTAGACAGGGGTAGTGGCAGATAGAAAGGTGGGGGTGGTTGTTAGACAGGGGTAGTGGAAGATAGAAAGGTGGGGGTGGTTGTTAGACAGGGGTAGTGGAAGATAGAAAGGTGGGGGTGGTTGTTAGACAGGGGTAGTGGCAGATAGAAAGGTGGGGGTGGTTGTTAGACAGGGGTAGTGGAAGATAGAAAGGTGGGGGTGGTTGTTAGACAGGGGTAGTGGAAGATAGAAAGGTGGGGGTGGTTGTTAGACAGGGGTAGTGGCAGATAGAAAGGTGGGGGTGGTTGTTAGACAGGGGTAGTGGAAGATAGAAAGGTGGGGGTGGTTGTTAGACAGGGGTAGTGGCAGATATAACGGTGGGGTGGTTGTTAGACAGGGGTAGTGGAAGATAGAAAGGTGGGGGTGGTTGTTAGACAGGGGTAGTGGCAGACAGAAAAGTGGAGCGACAGACAGAAAAGTGGAGTGACAGACAGAGAATATAGTGGTAAATATAAATAGTGGGTAATCTATATAGACAAGTGAGAGGGGGGGGGGAAGGGAAGTGATATATAGAAATGGTGAGTACTTACTTACTTTCCTTGTCAAAGTAACACGTTATACAGTACGCATCCAATATTTAGCGACATAAATTGCCTTGTTATTTGCCTCCAGCATGTTACACCGATTGCATGTTTCCTGGAGGTTAGGGTAGGTCATCTGGTGGTTTGGGTCCTGTATTGCGCCACAGTCACATGTGTCATCATCTGTGTATGCCTATCGCTTCATATTCCTCTTGCACCGCGAGTCCAGTTCGGAGTCTGTTCATCGACTTTCATTTTGTGAATGGTAGATGATGTCCGGGGGCAGGTTCCTCTCGAAGTTTCATCACTGGGGCCAGCATCAATTCGTACCATCTCTCGATGCGGCGACTTTCAGGGTTTATCTGTATGGGCTGTGTTGATTCTATGAATCTATGTCTGGATCTGAGTCTTGTGCTATGCACCTGATGTCTAAGCATAGGGTGCCTTGGGTAGTGCTCCTGTTTTTCTCGTTCAATTTCTTCTGCGACGCTTCTTCGAATCTCGGGTGGTGCTATGCCAATATTGGGTAAATTTTATCAACGGGTGTGGGTTTTAGGCACCCTGATACTATCCGACCCGCCTCATTTATTACTGTATCAACTAGTTTCGTAAGGGGAGAGTTCTTCCAGTCTGCCACCAGCGTATTCAGCTACGGAAAAAAACACACAATGCAAGTACAGATGTTATATTATTTCTTGCGTGTATCTTACGCATTGTTTCATGACAGTGCGTTATGTAGGACAATGTGCAATCTAACTTCACGCCAAGATATTTGGAGCTCCTGCCCTTGCCATCTAATCTGTAGTTTTCTTTTTGCCTCTCTGTTTCTGAGGTGGTAGGCACATACCTGGGTTCTACTGGGATATGGGTTGAGGTGATTCTTGTGGTAATATTATGCAAGGGCATTGAGAGAACTTGAGTTTGTTTTCAACCTCCTCAAACCCTTTCTCCTGAGCAGCAACTGCTGTGTCATCAGCATAGATGAATTTTCTTGTGCCTGTGTCCATGAGTTGGTCATTAGTATATATGTTTATAGCATGAGTACTTGGAAACTTCCTTGTGCCAGGTCGTTGTTTTGGATTTCCCATCTGCTGTCTTTTCCCCCAAAGTGACAGAACCGTCTGTTCTGTAGAAGTCATTTATTAATATTGATCAGATGCTAGTCTTTGTCATGGTGTAAAGCCTTGATAGTAATCTCCGATGGTTTATGGTGTCATATGCTGCACTTAGGTCAATATAGACCACTCCTGTTACCCGTTTGCGTTTGTATCCATTCTTTATTAATTGTGTTAGGTTAAGAATTTGACTGCTGCAAGATCTTCCAGGTCTGAAACCAGCTTATTACTTGATCAGCTTCTTGTCTATCAAGGGGGAGATGCGATTCAGGATCAGCCTTTCGGTAATCTTATACATGTGACATAGAAGCGACACTGGGCGGAAATTATTAGGTTCTGTTGGTGGTTTTCCTGGTTTTATCAGCGCAACCACATGATATTTCCTCCAGATTTTAGGAATTTGTATTTTATCAATGCATGTGCTTATGAGCTTTAACAGCCATTTAGTTGTTTCCGGTCGGAATTTATAAAATCTTTTTATTCCCTCCGTTCATCGGGACCAGCTGCTTTATTGTTTTTCATTTGATTTATTGTTTTAATGAATTCCTCTATGGAGAAAGGTACGCTCATTGTGTCGTTCTCATTCTCACATTCAGGTTGGATCTTTGTTTGCTCAGTTTTGTGATTGATTTTCCCATCGATTAGTAATTGGTGGGCTATTTGGTTGGGGGTAACTTGCGTTATCCCTAAAGGAACTCTTGTTTGATCATTATTGAGGTTTATTTTTTTTTGTTTCCAGGCTCGGGGGCTACATTTGTTTCATGTCCAAGTCTTCTACAAGGTGACACCACTTTTCTGCTTTGGAGTCTGAGATGGCATGGAGGAGGTCTTCCCCAGCCTGTATGGTTTCCTCATCGAATGGATCACTTTCAAATAGTAGTTTATATTTCTCAAATAGTGCCTTTGAGTCTTCATTAAGGGCAGGGACGTACTCGGTTCTACAGCCTCTTGCTATATGGCGTCTGGATATTAATTTGGTTAGCTCTATGAAAGCATCAGACGTTTTAGGAATTGGTTTCAGTTTAACCACCTCTTTGTCTAATTCGTTCGCGAATGGATCCCATTTTGAAAAGGTGAGTAACACATATAGATACGGGGGAAGTGACAGAAAGATAGGGTGAGTGGCAAATATAGATAAGGAGGAAGTGACAGAATGATAGGGTGAGTGACAAATATTGAATAGAGGGGAGAGAAGTCAGCCAGACACAATTCGGGGCATGGAAGGAAAGACAAACTGGGGTGTGACTGATAGACGCAGAAGTTGTCGAAAAACAGGGGAAGTGAAAGATAAACATGGGAAGTAACAGATTTACACAAATGGGGCGCGGAGTGTTAGAACGACAAGGGGAGTGGTAGATAGGCATGGAAATTAGTGGATATACACAACTGAGGGAGGGGGGGGGGGTTGGCAGATATACATAATGGAGGAGTGACAAATAGACGGGATGGAAAGGGGGGGGGGAATTGGCAGATATACATAATGGAGGCGTGACAAATAGACGGAATGTAGGGGTAGAGGGGGGGGGGGTGCCAAATAAATATGGCGAGTAGCAGATATACATTGGAAGTTGCAAACAGACAATAGTGGGGAGTGACAAACATATTTAATAAGATGGCAGTTAGACACTTGGAAAAAAGAAGTTGGAGAAAGTGACAGAGAGAGAGAGAGAGAGAGAGAGAGAGAGACAGAGAGAAAGACAGAGAGAGAGAGAGACAGAGAGAGAGACAGAGAGAGAGAGAGACAGTCTAAACAAATTGAAGACATATTGCATAATATACGTCAGTGTTCGTGACAGACAGACCACAAAGGTTGGAGAAAAAGAGAGAAGGAGAGAGATGGAGATTATTTCACCGTTAACAAACATATTCTACAGAAGGTTTAAGTGGCGGTGACAATTAGAAAGCAGAGAGTGTGTGAGAGAGAGAGAGAGAGAGAAAGGAAGATAGAGAGAGAGATGGAAGATCATTTCGCTGTTAACACACATATGCAACTGCAGGCTAATGTGGGGTTGACAAATATAAAGCAGAAAGAGAGATAGATGTACAGGAAGAATGAATGGAAGAGAGAGAGAGAGAGAGAGAGAGAGAGAGAGAGAGAGAACCAGAGGAAAAAGTAAGAACTTTATGGTTAATTGGCAGGTTTATGTTGGAGTGGCAAACATAAAGTAAAAACAAAACACACAAACACAGAGAGAGAGAGAGACAAGAGAGCGTGACAAAGAGAGAGAGAAAGAGAACAAGAGAGAGAGAGAGAGAGAGAAAGAGAACAAGAGAGATGATGTATACATCCGATCTACCACATGTGTCTGTGGACCATGGTGATGACGCTGGAAGTCCTGTACTTGACCGAACGCGACCCGAGCTAGACACTGTTATATAATTTACAACAAATAAATAAAGAATGCCTCATTTTTTGCCGTTTTGACAAGAGAACAGTAAATGTCACGCCATGAATCATATAGAAGGAAGTCCTTTAAACCGGAAACCAACCGTTATTGAATAACACTGACTTAGCCTTCTCTCGTCTGCCACAGAGTGTAGAGATCATTCCTATCTGATTATGACATATAAATCTCGTCCTAGTTATGATATATAGTTCTGGTCTATTCCTAACAATCGGCTTCACTGTACTCCGGGCATACCCGTAGGTGTTCAGTCTCTCTCAGCAAATGGCGATGAATGTAGATACTGATTGTTCATGTGCTTTGGCTGCACCCACTCATGTGTCCTACTCTCCTGGACGCTCGTTTGATTTCAAAGCTCTCCAGTCTGTGAATTGCTAATTCATCTTTTGATGTAACATGATACAGCAAGCGGCAATTGGCATACTTCAAAATGCCACTTCTATCAATAGTTAATGTGTCCATAATGGGTGACTGTGAAGACAGGAGGGCACATCTTTTGTTTCTCTGTACCCCAGCATGACCAAGACAGTAGATAAAGACGCGCGCCTGTAGATTTGAACTGCTATCAACTCATGCCTTTGACAGCCCTTATATACCTTTCAAAGGAGGTGTGACACAATGCCTGTGGTCGCAGAAAGCCATCTCGGAGCTGAGGTTGTTGCTTCCATCTTCATTCTCGTACCTGGTACTTATGGCTTGTATGTCCCAATCAGCTAGGCTACAACATGGTCTCTCATTCTAGGAGAGAAGCCCAACCTGACATCTCATTCTAACAGAGAAACCCAACCTGACATCTTATTCTATCAAAGAAGCTCAATCTAACCTCTAATTCTAGCAGAGAAATATAGCCTAGCCTCTCATTCTAGCAGAGACGCATCAACCTCTCATTCTAGCAGAGAAGCCCCAACATGGCCTCTCATTCTAGCAGAAAAGCCCCAACCTGGCCTCTCATTCTAGCAGAGAAGCCCCAACCTGGCCTCTCATTCTAGCAGAGAAGCCCCATCCTGGCCTCTCATTCTAGCAGAGAAGCCCCAACCTGGCCTCATTCTAGCAGAGAAGCCCCAACCTAACCTCTCATTCTAGCCGACAAGCCCCATTGTTGAAAACTAATGTAAA
Source organism: Ariolimax columbianus (assembly GCA_036924085.1). Classification (NCBI taxonomy): domain Eukaryota; kingdom Metazoa; phylum Mollusca; class Gastropoda; order Stylommatophora; family Arionidae; genus Ariolimax; species Ariolimax columbianus. The sequence continues at coordinate 18,398,521 of JAVGWX010000002.1, forward strand.
ATAGTTTGTTGAACACTAATGTAAAATATTTTGTTGAACACTAATGTAAAACAGGTTGTTCGAAACTAATGAAAAATACGTTGTTCAACACTAAGGTAAAATAGTTTGTTCAACACTAATGTAAAATAGGTTGTTCGACACAAAGAAGTCCTGGACACGGAACAAACTAAAACAGCTAACAATTCACACAAATAAGACCGGAACACAGAACAAACTAAACCAGGTAACAATTCACACAAATAAGTCCGGAACACAGAACAAACTAAAACAGCTCACAATTCATACAAATAAGCAAGGACACGCACATGACAAATGATACACAATTTGACAAACATGGCTGCCGTTTCACATCTGGCCTATCCCGACTGCAGCCTTTAACCAACAGATTTATGCACATTAAATGACTAGTTTGGTGGCCAAGATGAAGCCGTGCATGAGCTGATAGTAGTCAGTGACTTATAGCCTTTAACCTTGTAGGGTCAGCGAATCAAAGCGGACCAAGACACTATTCCGCCTCCACTTGTCGGCCCTGGAAACAGGCTGCAGTATTCAAATTGTAGTCTAGCAAGGGATAGGGATAGCAGTGGAAAGACAAACTCGACACTAAAAAAAAAAGACAGTTGAAATGGGATGTGTCTGGACGAAAGGCGCAGATACCGCAGCTCGCTGTAGACTAAGACACAACGCCACAACATTATTTCCAAGACGAATGCCGAATAAATAGCTAGTTCAGTTCAGGTCAGTCGCCATATCCACTTCGAAGGCCGTCTGCAATAAATCTTCAAAGACCCCGCCTTAGAACTTGGTGTAATCTGAAATGCTTGTCCCTGTCTCTTTCTTCGTGCAATCCTGTAAATTACTGCGCTGTTTTCCACTGGCGCGTTTGCCCTCCAGCGGTTATTTTTTTAAGCAAGGTAACATGTCCTGATATAATACCATATCTGAACTGACGCAATCTCATTTCGTTCATCAATTTTCTTTGCCGTTTTAATGTTGATTTCGTTCATCAATTTTCTTTGCCGTTTTAATGTTGATTTCGTTCATCAATTTTCTTTGCCGTTTTAATGTTGATTTCGTTTATCAATTCTCTTTGTTCTCTAAAATTTTCTTTTTCTTTACTCTAATGACTAGATGTAATTCAAAAACGTATTTTTGTTATTATATAACAACAATTTTCTTTTACACTTGAAGATTCAGGATTAAAGTCGAGATGAATAGAACACGCCTGCAAGTAGGAACAATGAAAGAGAGAGAGAGAGAGAGAGAGAGAGAGTGAAAAGAGAGAGAAAAGCAATTTTGAACTAAGAAGACAGTTGAACCTGAGATCCTTGAAGTAGAATCTCATTAGCGCTGATTACTTCAGTTTCGTTTGCTTTCTGTTGTCTATTGTTGTGTTGTAGAGTTGCTCTTTTAGTCGATTCTGAAAATCTTCAACTATTCACATGCTATGGGTTCTGAAATCGACTTTGATTTTTTAATTCGATTTCTCCAAAGAGCGTCTCGCTTGGTAAAACGTTCGTTTCTTATCGTGGCCAGAACTGTCTTGAGGCCTTGCAGAGCTGACATTGCATCTATAAGGAATAACAACCTGCTGACATTGATTCGATGTATTAATAATCATTTCTGCAGCAATAATTAGTGCCCGTACTTCAGCCGAGTAGTTGAACATAATTTTGTCATCGGATGAACTAGTTGATTAGTTTTCTTGATATAAGTAGACAACACAGATTCCTGCGCCTCCATTATTCACTGCTCTGTTTGCTTATTCATGTTTCTCTGTGGTATAGTTCATCGATCATGTCGCACGTTGTCGTTTTCCTTTGGAGAGCATTTCACACTCCAAATGGGTCAGCTGGTTGTTATGGATGCCTTTTATGTTGAGATATTGGGCTTGTTCCATGGGGTTGGAAGTGGTACTTAGTTGTGTCTGGTAGTTATATGTCTGGGACCAATGTACAAAGCTACATATCTTCAATCTTCTATTGGCTAGATCTCCGCATCTGGTTTTCACTGGATGCGCTTGTCGTGTTATTTATTGTTTGTACCATGATCATGGTGTCCCGTCTATGGTGTCATGCCTCTGATTTTTTCCCCCATTTTGTTGATTGGAGTGGGCTTTAGTTATCACCACACGCGCTTACCTGTGTACAGCATCTAAGGTTTGTAGGTGTGATTGGGCTGATGTGCGCGCTTACCTGTGTACAGCATCTAAGGTTTGTAGGTGTGATTGGGCTGATGTGCGCGCTTACCTGTGTACAGCATCTAAGGTTTGTAGGTGTGATTTGGCTGATGTGCACGCTTACCTGTGTACAGCATCTAAGGTTTGTAGGTGTGATTGGGCGGATGTGCGCGCTTACCTGTGTACAGCATCTAAGGTTTGTAGGTGTGATTGGGTTGATGTGCGCGCTTACCTGTGTACAGCATCTAAGGTTTGTAGGTGTGATTGGCCTGATGTGCGCGCTTACCTGTGTACAGCATCTAATGTTTGTAGGTCTCATTGGGCTGATGTGCGCGCTTACCTGTGTACAGCATCTAAGGTTTGTAAGTGTGATTGGGCTGATGTGCGCGCTTACCTGTGTACAGCATCTAAGGTTTGTAGGTGTGATTGGGCTGATGTGCGCGCTTACCTGTGTACAGGATCTAAGGTTTGTATGTGTGATTGGGCTGATGTGCGCGCTTACCTGTGTACAGGATCTAAGGTTTGTAGGTGTGATTGGGCTGATGTGCGCGCTTACCTGTGTACAGCATCTAAGGTTTGCAGGTGTGATTGGGCTGATGTGCGCGCTTACCTGTGTGCAGCATCTAAGGTTTGTAGGTGTGATTGGGCTGATGTGCGCGCGTACCTGTGTACAGCATCTAAGGTTTGTAGGTGTGATTGGGCTGATGTGCGCGCTTACCTGTGTACAGCATCTAAGGTTTGTAGGTGTGATTGGGTTGATGTGCGCGCTTACCTGTGTACAGCATCTAAGGTTTGTAGGTGTGATTGGGTTGATGTGCGCGCTACCTGTGTACAGCATCTAAGGTTTGTAGGTGTGATTGGGCTGATGTGCGCGCTTACCTGTGTACAGCATTTAAGGTTTGTAGGAGTGATTGGGCTGATGTGCGCGCTTACCTGTGTACAGCATCTAAGGTTTGTAGGTGTGATTGGGCTGATGTGTGCGCCTACCTGTGTACAGCATCTTAGGTTTGTAGGTGTGATTGGGCTGATGTGCACGCTTACCTGTGTACAGCATCTAAGGTGTGTAGGTGTGATTGGGCTGATGTGCACGCTTACCTGTGTACAGTATCTAAGGTTTGTAGGTGTGATTGGGCTGATGTGCGCGCTTACCTGTGTACAGCATTTAAGGTTTGTAGGTGTGATTGGGCTGATGTGCGCGCTTACCTGTGTACAGCATTTAAGGTTTGTAGGTGTGATTGGGCTGATGTGCGCGCTTACCTGTGTACAGCATCTAAGGTTTGTAGGTGTGATTGGGCTGATGTGCGCGCTTACCTGTGTACAGCATCTTAGTTTTGTAGGTGTGATTGGGCTGATGTGCGCGCTTACCTGTGTGTACAGCATCTAATGTTTGTAGGTGTGATTGGGCTGATGTGCGCGCTTACCTGTGTACAGCATCTAAGGTTTGTAGGTGTGATTGGGCTGATGTGCGCGCTTACCTGTGTACAGCATCTAAGGTTTGTAGGTGTGATTGGGCTGATGTGCGCGCTTACCTGTGTACAGCATCTAAGGTTTGTAGGTGTGATTGGGCTGATGTGCGCGCTTACCTGTGTACAGCATCTAAGGTTTGTAGGTGTGATTGGGCTGATGTGCGCGCTTACCTGTGTACAGCATCTAAGGTTTGTAGGTGTGATTGGGCTGATGTGCGCGCGTACCTGTGTACAGCATCTAAGGTTTGTAGGTGTGATTGGGCTGATGTGCGCGCTTACCTGTGCACAGCATCTAAGGTTTGTAGGTGTGATTGGGCTGATGTGGACGTGTTGGTGATTCATAGTCCCATTGTGACAGATTGAACAAGGTGGCAGACAGTACTGAGACTTGAGCAGCTCCGTGTTTTAGGAGGTTGTTTTTTTGCTGTTATAACCATCCATTGTAACTCCAACTTTCCGGTTGTATAGGAACGTCTATCCATTTTCTCAAGTCACCTTAGATGCCATCCCTTTACAGTTTTACCAGTACGTCTTTTCATGCCTTACTGAAGGCTTTCTATAAATATATCCATAGTGTAAGGATCTTTTTCCTTTTCTTGGATGTCGTCTTCAATAGTTTGGAATACGTATGTGATTTGGTCTTCTGTGCTGCTACACCTATCTAAACCCTGCTTGTTCTGGTATTAGTATTTTGTCTGTTTCTAGGTACTATTTCAGTCTTCTTTTGACCATCCTCTCCATTTTCTTACAAAGACATCTGGTCTGTAGCTGGTGGCCTTTTTCTGACTCTTTCCCTTCTTTATGATGGAGCACGTATATGTCTCTTTCCATGTCTGCGGCACATTGCCTGTCATTCAGTTTTAATTGTTTATCTGCAGCAGTTTGTTCGTTTCTGCATGTTCATGGTGCTTGAGTATTTCGTTGGTTATCCCATCCGGACCTGACGATTTATTGTATTTTAGTTTCCACAAGGCTGTCTTTAGATCTTCAATAATAAAAGGTTCGTACATTACATCCTAACTGTTTTTGCCTATTTTATTATTGGTTATTTCTTGTAAATTGTCTCTTTGTCTTTTCATTTTTACAGGACTCCGCAAATATATTGCATGCTTGTTTGCTGGAATATAGTTTACCTGCATCTTCTAGTGTAGCAATGTGCTGATAAAAGCTGTTTGCATCATTTAGTTGTTTAGTTAGTTTCAACAACTTCATGTCTTCCTTCTCAATGATTAATTCAAGGCTTTTCGTTTTCCAGCTTGTCCTCTGAGCTTCTAGTTTTAGATTGATGAATGCTGCTTTGTTATTTTGTAGCGTGATATGGTTCTGCTATGATTGTTATAACTCTGTAATGTGTCTCGCTCCGTTTATCTCTTCGTGTAGATTGTGTAGCTCGTTGGTCGATTGCGGTACTTAATTCTTCATCGCTCCTCTTTGTATTGTCTCTCTTGTTTCTTAGGATTAAACTACCTGATTAAACTCCTTGTTAATATTGTTAATGTAACTGACTAGCGCCGTAATGCCTTTTGTGAGCAGGTTTTCTCTATGTTGGTATGCGCACAATTTGTTTTTTTTATAATTCCTTTTTGGTTGTCCTGAACTTACGTAGATTGTTCTTAAAGTTGTGATGAATACAAGGCAATGATCACTTCCGTTGAGTAATTCTTCTACTTCTCTTTCCGCTATTTCTTCCAGGTCCGGCGTGCAGAATACCAAGTCTTTGGTAGAGGTTATATGTCAGCTACTGGAGTAAAGGGTTGTTGTTGTTTTCGTCCAGTTAGGGCTGTTGAATAGAGTTAGGGTGTCATCATCTTACCAATTTTCTATCTCTTCTCACCTTCTGTCTAGTTGGCTATATCCCAAACGAGTGGCTGCTGAAATCAACCAGCACAAGGAAGTTGCCTCTGAGAAGGGGACATCTATACTATCCCTTTTGAATGATTTGTCATTGGGGCAGTAGAAATTGAAGTCAAGTTCCACAGTGTTCTGTGGTAGATGAATTGTTGGGCATTCTGCACCTTCTTTGTGCGCCTTGGTTTCTATGACATTTTTGTTGTTCCTTATTAATGTCTCCTTTCTATCGCTCTTTTATGTTCACCCTGAAGCATTGATACCTCCGTATCTTAAATTGTTTTTCCTCCTGTTGATGGGTTTCTTGTATACAACATATACTGATTCTCTTCTGGACTAGTGGGTTCTCTAATTCTTCTTCTTCGTTCGTTCTCAATCTCCCACTACCAAACCCTGAAAGGGCTTAAGTAGCAGAATGTAGTCCAGAGAACGGAATGCGTTGTGTCGTAGTTTACAGCTTGGCTGTGATATTTGCACCTTTCGGTCCAACACAGAGCAAGCTTCAGCAAGCATTTTTTGAGTACCGGGTTAGCATTCCCTCTTCGATCCCTTCTCCTTAGCCAGTCTGCCCTGCTGCAGTCTGTTATCCAGGATCACCACGTGGAGGTGTAGAAGGATCTTGGCAGCTATAGTTCGCTGGCCCTGACGCTAGCAGTCAGCTATGGGTCGCTGACAGCTGCATCATCTTGATCCCGGTTCTCTAATTCAATTTATTGTTGTTGACTAAGCATTTCCATGCTTAATATTAAGAAGGGTCGTTTTGTCAGTTGTTTCTGCCTTTCACCTCCTGGATCCGCATGGTATATCAGGAAGATCTCTTGTAGCTGAAAGTGGATTCTGTCAAATCTCTGAACTCGGCACGTCTGACTGGAGGGATATTAAAGTGCTAGAAACGTTACGATTATTTGTAGGTTTTTGTGTAGACACAAGTAAAAAAAACAAAAACAAAGCTGGGCGAGCTGCATAATATCATTGACACTGGTGCGTCTCCTGGCCTGGCACCTCTGTTTTCAGCCCCTATTCTATGACGGAATGTGCTCTCCTTCTTCTCTCTGGCTGGGGGCTTTCACATCGTCTTAACCTCATCTAAACCATCTTACCTCCTGTTGGGATTAAAACCCGATCTTTCTGCAATGTTTCTGGCTATAACAAGGTCCCCCAAGGTGCAAGTGAGGTAGACTTGGGCAGGAGAGGCTATGCGACACGTGCGTCTTGTATTTCATAATCACTGTCCTTTTGGACAATGCTCTTGGTAATAAGTAGAATGCTTCTGCCATATCAGATGATGGACATTCTCTGTGCCATTTGTCTTTGAAAGTCATTTGTATCATTGTCTTATTTTCTTCATATGTATCCCTGTCTTAATTTCTTCACATGTAGCACTGTCTTATTTTCGTCATAGGTAGCCCTGTCTTCAGTTTGGGCTTTGATTCCTCCCTCTTTAACTAGTCTATATGCCTCCTTATTTCTACTTATCTTATAGTGTGAATGAATCCAATGTATCTTCACTATGTTGACATTGTAGCTGGTATCCATGAGTGCCTCTGACAGACTGCCCAACTCGTTGATTTAATGGTTTCTGGTGACAATTATCACTGATAGTGAATATGTACGGACAACTATCTTGTATTTGGTATTGCCTTGTTTTATTCTATGGCTATTACAGCTGTTCTTATTGTTAGCGTCAAGTCTGAAGATGTTTGAGTATTTTTCCAGTGGCCACTGAGATTTTCTGCCGAGTATTCAATACTGTGTACACGTCTCTCCCTTCATTTTCTTAAAACAATTCTCGTTACTTATCCACCTGTGTGGGGACGGCGTGGGCTAGTGGTTAAGTGACACGGCTCACACCCCTAGGGTGCTGGGTTCGATCCCCATCACAGCACCAGCCGTTACCCCGGGGAAGCAAACCCTTTGAAAATGCAGAAGGTAGCGGACTCTTATATAAAATACATGCTGAAGTCGGATGCACTAGGCCGAAAGGCGCAAAATAAAAACTACAGTGTAACGCACACAGCGTTGGGGAATACAGAAATAATGCGAACAGAAAACAAACCCACCTGAGTATAAACCAGCACGTTCTGCGACTGGATATATCTTTTGATACACAGCCCAGCACAACTATATCTCCAACATTTGATCTCCGACAGGAAGCACTGTTAAAGGACTACGTTTACCTTTCACGAATCGTGGTAGCCTTGATACAACATATTCTTTTAAAAACAAAATCTACTGTTATTATTTCTCATATTATAACCAGACATTTCTGCTGGGAATTTGATTGGTTGATGGAATCACGTGATATCATAAGTGCGTTATGTTTTACGTGGCGCTGCAGGGAATAATTACGTTGTTAATTAAAAAAAAAACCAATCTGAGATGGGAAGGGACGGACGGGTTGAGGAGGGAGTGGTTGAGCGAGGAATGGATGGGTCGTTGGAGAGAGAGGGGATGGGCAGGGTGATTGGTGGGTTGAAGGAGGAAGAGATAGGCGGGTTGAGAGGGGTAGGGAGAGTAGACTGAAAGGGGATGGGACTGGTTGAATAGAGGGGGTGGGGGATGGACTGTGTGGTGGGTTAGTAAGTGGGCAGAGTGAGGGATATGATGAAGGAAAAAGTGACGGATAAATGGGGGATTGAGCGGTGGGTAAGGGTTGTGTGAGGGGAGTGGGTTGAGGAGTGAGTGAGGCGGGTGGGTTGATGGGTCAGTGAGGCGGGTGGGTAAGGGTTGTGTGAGGGAAGTGGGTTGAGGAGTAAGTGAGGCGAGCGGGTTGATGGGTCAGTGAGGCGGGTGGGTAAGGGTTGTGTGAGGGGAGTGGGTTGAGGAGTGAGTGAGGCGGGTGAGTTGATGGGTCAGTGAGGCGGGTGGGTAAGGGTTGTGTGAGGGGAGTGGGTTGAGGAGTGAGTGAGGCGAGCGGGTTGATGGGTCAGTGAGGCGGGTGGGTAAGGGTTGTGTGAGGGGAGTGGGTTGAGGAGTGAGTGAGGCGAGCGGGTTGATGGGTCAGTGAGGCGGATGGGTAAGGGTTGTGTGGGGGAGTGGGTTGAGGAGTGAGTGAGGCGAGCGGATTGATGGGTGAGTGAGGCGGGTGGGTTGATGGGTGAGTGAGGCGGGTGGGTTGATGGGTCAGTGAGGAGGGTGGGTTGATGGGTCAGTGAGGCGGGTGGGTTGATGGTCAATGAGGCGGGTGGGTTGATGGGTCCATGAGGCGGGTGAGTTGATGGGTTAGTGAGGCGGGTGGGTTGATGGGTCAGTGAGGCGGATGGGTTGAGGAGGGAGTGGGTGAGGCGAGCGGATTGAGGGGTGAGTGACGCGGGCGGGTTTAGGGGTGAGTGGAGCGGGTGGGTTGAGTGGGCGTGAGGCGGACAAATTGGGGAGTGAGTGAGTCGGCTGGTTGAGAGGTGAGTGAAGCGGGTGGCTTGAGGGGTGAGTGAAGCGGGTTGGTTGATGGGTCAGTGAGGCGGGTGGGTTGATGGGTCAGTGAGGCGGGTGGGTTGATGGATCAGTGAGGCGGGTGGGTTGATGGGTCAGTGAGGCGGGTGGGTTGAGGAGGGAGTGGGTGAGGCGAGCGGATTGAGGGGTGAGTGACGCGGGCGGGTTTAGGGGTGAGTGGAGCGGGTGGGTTGAGTGGGCGTGAGGCGGACAAATTGAGGAGTGAGTGAGTCGGCTGGTTGAGAGGTGAGTGAGGCGGGTGGCTTGAGGGGTGAGTGAAGCGGGCGGGTTGAGTGGTAAATGAGGCAGGCGGGTTGAGTGGTGAGTGAGGCGGGCGGGTTGAATGAGGCGGACGGGTTGAGGGGTTGAGTGAGGCGGGTGGGTTGAGTGAGGGATGTGGATTGAGGGGTGGGTGAGGCGGGCGGGTTGAGTGAGGGATGTGGGTTGAGAGTTGGAGCGCGGGGAAAGAGTGCAATGGGTATGTGGGAAATGGGAGAAGAGTGAGATGAAGGAGAAACCTTTAATTGTTAAACTGTTTTTTGTTTCTTTCGCATTGTGCAGTTCGAGTGGCAAGCAGATGTTCTGAACTGGCCTGCTAGCATTATGGCTACAGTTTGAACCCTTCTTTGTTCTTTACCATAATCATATTCTGGACTGTCTACTTGAGCTCCATGTACTTCAGCATAATAGTACTAGCCTCTTGTTCTTCTAGTGTACTTCATTAGGTGTTCCTTGGTATCCTCAGTAATTGACTATTCTATTCACTAGTGACGTACGGAGTAATCTCAAACAGGTTGTGTTTTAGAACTTCAAAATGTATTAGACAAAATACATTCAAAACAATTATATAACTTATCAATTGTATTTATAAATCAACTGGAATCTCCTCTTCTCTTCTGTATGAGAAACTTATCAATGACAGCGTGGTTTATTCCAAACTCGACTATCGCTAGACAACAGTAAACACGACCAACAAACATGGTCAAATCGAATCTCACAATCTGTCGACCATTCTGTCGTATCATATTGTAAAACTACAAAGTGTCGTGTGTCACATTTCTTTTGACTGTGTCTGGAAACTAACTACAAAGTGTCGTTTGTCACATTTCTTATCTTTGTGTCTGGAAACTAAATTACAAAGTGTCGTGTGTCACATTTCTTATCTTTGTGTCTGGAAACAAAACTACAAAGTGTCGTTTGTCACATTTCTTATCTCTGTGTCTGGAAACTAAACTACAAAGTGTCGTTTGTCACAATTATTATCTTTGTGTCTGGAAATTAAACTACAAAGTGTCATGTGTCACATTTCTTATCTTTGTGTCAGGAAACTAAACTACAAAGTGTCGTTTTTCACATTTCTTATGACTGTGTCTGGAAACGAAACTGTCAAGAACAGGCCAAGGTTTACCAGCATTGAAGATGTTTATTTTGATCACTCTAGCTTCTCGACGAAAATGGCCAACTTAGTCAATCACCTACACTATTTTCTATTTTATAACGACCACCTTTTTTAAACTTGTAATCTTTTAGTTATTCTCTTACGTAATTATTTATATACAATAAAATAAGCAAATAATACATTTTGAGCACAAAGAACACTATACAACACAAGGTATTTAGTTCTCATAACCTGATGAAATGGTCCAGCACACCTGCTATTTTCTTTATAAATCTTTTCTCCCGCTAATTCTGGTATTTCGTAACTACCGGAAGCTAGATTTGAAGTGAGCGAAATAGCTTCAGCTCACTCAGTAAACTGCAAAGCGAGGTTGCAAATATAACGAACGAAATAATGTGAAACTTAGCGTTATCAATATTAATTATGTTTACTCTTTATTTTAGCAATATTTATTTAATTACATATTTAATATGATTGAATTCTACATTTTTGTTACTGTTTATTCCTCGCGCTGTGCGGCGTACACCTAGCACACTCCTAATATACCTTCCAGCTATTCACATTTGTCCTTTAGGTTGCCTTAGTTAATCCAGTCTCTGAAATATGCACATCGATGCCAAAATGTCGGTAACAAATTGGCCCTGTCACAGCAATAGCTTTTCACGTCCTGAAATAACTACAATAGTCTGTGGTCAAGCCGAGTATAACTTCACATAAAGAATTGTAACAAACACATTACTGTTATTGTTGTTAGCTATTCATGTTTTTTCGCTTCATTTTGGCGAGGCGTATCACGTGCAACTATGGCCAATCAGATTGTGTTGGGAGGACACACTGCAAGAAGATGTGAAGTCATTTCCAGATCTTGGTATAACAAGGTAGGAAGCACAAAAAAAGATATAACAATAGGAATACAAAAGTCGTAGGAGTTCATAGAGAGATTATGAAATTCAAAAGAGATTAAGTCCAATACAGAAGTAAAAAGCTTCAATTTCAATGTAAAGTAGGCTCTGTTTTATGACACGTGAAGAACAAGACTATGAACAACGAAAAAGGTACAGAGTTTCATCTGGTGTGCATGTGAAGAATAAGGAGACTGAAGTGGCATGGGAAGATCGTTAACATCAACCTTTTGCAGTTGCGTCGACTGGAGCGTGTCGATAACGTGGGTAGAACCCGTACCTTTTTTGCGAAGAGTGAGCGATCTACCACTATGCCACTCAGACTATAGGTGTGTACGATCCACCAGGAGGTCACCCTCTTAATCTCCAGCTGTTTGGGTTGCCGTTATTTCCTCTCCCTGTATGATCTTCTTGCGATCCCCACCCATTGAATGAACATCATGTGGCGTTTGTTATACCGGTTCTAGACCAAGCTGACACCGATTCGAAGACCTGGTGAGATCAACATTCTTTAAAACTGAGGTAATAATACGATTCTAGCCATCACACCATGCGGCGAAATCAAATGCAATCAGTATTTATTTCCCGTTCCTATAATCCTCCCGGCGAACCCAAGCAATTTAAATACTCGCCATAAAAACATATTTTTTTCTCTCTCGCCATTTGATATGACGTAGGCGAGGAGACTATCTGTTTGTGTTCTGCTTTCTGGAAGTGATACTATTTGTAGCACGCCATGTTTTCAAGCCATATGGATGGGAAGAGTAACTAGGGTCAGGTAAAATATACTTATCAAGGCCTCGAGCTCCTGCAAATAGAAGGTGCCACAGCAGTCTAGTCAACCAACTGGAAATCGACATTGCGTAATTACTGAGGTGTCTCGCATTGCACTATAGCTAGTAGACGAATGCCTATTCTCAAGTGAGTTTCTGGATGTAAAAACGTCCATGTAACCCGATAACAAAGAAACTTGGAAAGATTGAACTCAGCAAGATTGAACTCAACTCAGCAAGATTGAACTCAACTCAGCAAGATTGAACTCAACTCAGCAAGATTGAACTCAACTCAGCAAGATTGAACTCAACTCAGCAAGATTGAACTCAACTCAGCAAGATTGAACTCAACTCAGCAAGATTGAACTCAACTCAGCAAACAACAATAACAACCACAACGCCATATTGTCGAACTAACCTTTGATAATGATTATTGTCCATCTCAGAATTAAAACACCTTAACTCATTGGATAATTCCTTACATGGCACATTTCAACGTAACACACACAAACCGCACATTTCAGCGTAACAAAGCCGCACATTTCAGCGTAACAAAGCCGCACATTTCAACGTAACAAAGCCGCACATTTCAACGTAACAAAGCCGCACATTTCAACGTAACACAAGCCGCACATCTCAACGTAACACAAGCGCACATTCCAACGTAACAAAGCCGCACATTTCAACGTAACACAAGCCACACATCTCAACGTAACACAAGCAGCGCATTTCAACGTAATACACACAAACCGCACATTTCAGCGTAATAAAGTCTTACATTTCAACGAAACAAAGCAACGAGCAAAGATCACAAAGCCGTGTATTTGACTTGATGAACTGGGGAAGGTACGAAGACTAGATTCAGGTCCAACTGAAACATACTGAACAGGATCCGGCCTCATCATGTCCACGCCTTGCATTTATAAACAAACTGTATTGTAGTGACCTGGCCTATGAGATTGAAATCGGCACTGTGATCCCCATAATGGTGAGCGTACTGAGAAACATAGTTTTGCACTACGGCCAGGAGGACATAGACCCACAATCTTCAATAAGTTTGGAATATAAAAGAAGACACTACAACCTACCATGGATGTCAATCGGAAAACGCCTAGAGGATCGACAGCTCAGAGCTGCACCTTCCAAGATCTAGTTAGTTGCTAGAAAGAAACCACTCGCAAACTTACTACTAATAGTCAAGTGTGAGTCTGAAAAGCAAACCAGGGAAGACACGGAATGGCCCGTTCTAAGGGATGACCAGATGGATTTGCAGAACAAAAGGTTAGCTATTGGCAACTTAGCATCATGCAGCGATCTGCCTATTTGAATACTAGCATTCCATTAGCTTAATCTGACACCAGAGAAGAATGGTCAAGAGTGAACATCTCAGCACGTTTAGCTTCAAACAACAACAACAACAGTTGCGTACGGTTAATAATGGAAAGCGAGAGGCTTAGCAATCGATAAACAAAGGTGCTACGTTGATAGTAAGTTTACTTGTTGCGACCACTGGTTATTGCCACCTGTTTGCTAGCATCGAATGTTGTCATTGTTTGCCGACATTTCCACGAAGCTCAAGCTGCACATTTAAGAGTAAATTGTTCCCCCGAGTGGATCCCTAGACCCGCCCCCCTTTCTCACCAAAGGAGGGGTTGGGAGAAGAGACAAGAATAGCTCTACAGCACCTTCATTTATGTCACAAAAGGCGAGCAAAGAGAGTTATGCAGTGCATGCCGCTATCAACCAGAAGTGCTACATAAACTAGCACTGTAAAAGCGCACAAAGTGCAATGGCGCAGCCTTCCTAAAGGAGGTAGTGGCCCTTCAGCGAAACAAAGGACATGAGGAAGACGAAGAGCCACACATGTAAACGTATCGCACACTGCACATTTATATGTAACGCACATTGCACAATTAAACATATCGCACACTGCACATTTATATGTAACGCACATTGCACAATTAAACTTAGTGCACACTGCACATTAATTTGTAGTGCACATTACACATTTATATGTAAAGCACACTTAATCATAACACGCCTCGCATAATTGAACGTATGAAACATCGCACTGATGAATCCTTGGGGTATAATGGAGTATAAATAATATACCCCATGTTTCCTAATAGCCATGTTCTCTAATGACACCAAATAGGGTTGTACTTGGGGATGGCAACCTCATTAAGTAAAGCAAAGTGTAACATACATCATCTCTGCAATAATGTTTGGCGTCTGCTTTTTTTGCGAGGATATACACTATAACGGTGACCATATGCTCCTACTCGAGTTACAAAGGGCATATGATGCACACTACACATTTCAACCTGGTACGCACACATCATATTTCAACCCACCCTGGACAATATGTTTCAAGAAAATTTGAAGATTTCAACCTATAACCCACACGATACATTTCAGTATATCAAGAACACGATTGAAATGTAAAACAAACAAACAAACAAACAAATTGTACACTTTATCATTCCATGAACCAAGCGTGTCAACGTACCACACACACTGCACACGTAACGAAAATAAATGGACTACATACACGTCAACGTACCACACACACGTCAACGTACCACATACTAGTCAACGTACCATACACACGTCAACGTACCATACACACGTCAACGTACCATACACACGTAACGTACCATACACACGTCAACGTACCACATACACGTCAACGTGCCACACATACGTTAACGTACCATACACACGTCAACGAAACACATACACGTCAACGTACCATACACACGTCAGCGTAGCATACACACGTCAACGTACCATACACACGTCAACGTACCATACACACGTCAGCGTAGCATACACACATCAAAGTACCACATATACGTCAACGTAACTGAATTTGCACAATTCAACATAACACGCAAGAAAATGCTCATTCACATCACTATCATGACGTCTCAAGAAATAACGAACAGTGCTACTGATTTGTTTCCCTTGTGATCGTCAGTAGTCGGTGCCAGCTCGACCATTGTCACAACTCAGCAGTTTTTGCCACACCATTCTAAGTACCTACCGTTCCTGCTTAAAAGAAGACTTCTGATGTAGAAGATATCCACACCTGTAGATACTGCTGATGAAGGTGAATTCAAAATCCTCTAGCTGTACTGTTATCCTTGAGAGATGTGCTGGTTCAGCTCTCACGCCCTCTTCACGAGCTCTCGTTTTTCATTCCTCTTTCTATTACTATTCTACGCGTCGCAGTCTGGTTGATCACTATTGGAAATCATTCAAAGTGTATGAGGTTCCGTTTGGGTCATATTCTATGAACATGCTGAAAGAGGCAATCCATAAAACACGCCCACAGTTTGGATGTGTGTGTGTGTGTGTGTGGGGGTGGGGGGAAATGTAAACATTGGACACTGGGGCGAGGTTGAGAAGAGGGGGGGGGGGAGGAATGGGGCGGAATGATGTAAGCTGAATGTGGATATTCGATTCATATACAATACATATTAACTCTTATTCACAAACAAATTTATCAAAATAAACAAACTGTTACCTTAGAAAGCTTACTTACCGTCCGACTAAACCAAAATAAACATTCCTCGCATTTGTGTCTCTCTTGCCAGTACCTTCAACCTTTCCAGGTTAAAAGTCTCTAACACGAAGTTAATATTTTTGTAACTCGTTTTTTACATACGTAATACTGAGTTCTCTGCATTCAGCTGATGTGTTGTACTGAACGAAACTAAGTTTTAGCTATAGTTACGAGACACCAACATGTCAGCTGATGTGTTGTATTGAACGATACTAAGTCTTAGCTATAGTTACGAGATATCAACATGTCAGCTGATGTGTTGTATTGAACGAGACTAAGTCTTAGTTATAGTTACGAGACACCAACATGTCAGCTGAAGTGTTGTATTGAACGAAACTAAGTCTTAGCTATAGTTACAAGACACCAACATGTCAGCTAATGTGCTTAATTAAGACCATGTTGAGTGAACGTGCACAAGTGTGGAGGGATCAATAAACAATGGACACATGGGCATGTGGTGAATGGTCTCAAAACAAGCATAGATCAATTTAGATCACAACTTCTCAAACCCTGTTCCGCAGAACCGTATGTTTGGCGAGAAATCATGAATGAATCAAACACAAATAATTAAAACCATAATAGACATAACTGACAGTTGTAGGCAGAGGCGGACCATTCCTGTGGGTGTCAGTACACAATAAATGACCTATACTTTCTCGTCATAATATTTGAGCATGTGGTTTGTAGAGGTTTCACAACTGAACATTGTCGAAGCAACATTTTTCTTGTAGGATATAATTTAATACAAATCAATTAATAAAGCCCGTATAATTACTATTAGATTATTATATGTAAAACTACGCTTGAGCGGCCATGTGGCCCGAAAAGGGAGCACAGAATAGCAACGCTGCAAACCTTGGAAGCGTGTTGAATGATGTAACTACGGCAGGTTGACTACCTCATACTGGACATATGTAAACCAAAAATACTTCAATGCAAAGTTAAAAAAGCAAAAGAAGCTTAAATAATGGTCACTTTCTACTGGCCGTTGACTCGATTATCAAAACAACATCAAATACCAAAAATTCAAATCAATGAAGTATGATCAAACAATTTGGTGATCTGAACTTTCGTCGATGACTTGTTTGTTCTGTGCCATAATCGCAATCAGAGGCAAATTATGACAAGAATACTTGATGGGAAGTCACACAATTTGGGACGAGGTACCATGGATAAAAAAAAACACAAACGATTATGTGAATAATGCAACTAACAATAAAGTAGATAGTGTTGGCAGACACAGTGCTGCTGGATGTGTAATAATTCATGTATGGTGGCAACAATTTGGTCAAAGTAGCTAGATTTAAAGATATCAAAATGGGAATACAAAAGGTAAGATGACCCTTAATGCACTGGAGAACTTATGAAAATCAAAGGAAATGAATAACAAAAATTTAAATATTAAAGCACAATGCACACCCTGTTCTAATATTTACTACAAAAACAACAAAGAAACAACAAGTACATACTTCCATAAATGGCTGCTTGCGCAGAATAATAATAATAATAGCTGTCCATCGTTGTCGATGAGGACCGCCGACATGATCCTTGTCACATATTTCCCTGTTGGGTGTGGGTGCGCATGTGGCTGAACTGGCCAATGCGAGCACGAAAACATCTGCTACATATCGGGCACACGAGGTTTGTAGAAGGGGATGGTGTTCCCGCTGCTCGGGATTTCCGTGTCTCGCGTCTGTTCTGGGCTTTCACAACACGGTCATCTTCACCGGCAGCTACTCCCGATTTGACTGCGCTTCTCCAGTCAGATCTGTTTTGCGCAAGACATTCCCAGGTGTCAATGTCTATCTGGCAACTTTTTAGTGAGTTCTTCAGACCGTCTTTAAAACATTTCTTTGGACGCCTTCTCTCACGCCATCCCTCTCTCAGCTCGCCGTAGAGAAGCTTCTTTGGGAGCCGCTCGTCTGACATACGGACGAGGTGTCCAGCCCATCCTAGTCGTGCTTTTTCTAGCAGTGCATGGATGCTGGGCATGTTAGCCCTCGAGAGAACCTCGATGTCAGTGACACGATCTTGCCATCGGATGTGGAATATTGCGCAGAATAGAGAGATTGAAACGGTATGATAAGGTCACCAATGTAGAACTGATGGAAAGACCCAGACAGATATGCATGATATATGAAGTACCCTCTTCAGAGAGGCAAATATAAACTCAAAGGCCAACAGCAGGATTGCAAAGACAAGCTTTGCGTTTAAGAGACTGCTAACAATCCTATGGAACCGACAAAGCACCAGTGCAGCCACCGTGGCAAAAGTGCCGTAGTGGTGACCACTCTGCTGTATGTCTGAGAAACATGGACAGTGTATCGCAGACACAACAGAGTTAAATTGTTTTCACGTGATCTGGCCACGATCCGGTGGCAGGACAAAGTACCCAACTCTAACATTCTTAGCAAGTCAAACATGTTCAGCTTCCATTATCTCATGCAAAAATCCCAGATAAGATGCAGGGGACATGTTGCTGGCATGCCCGATGAACGTAACCCCAAGCAGCTACTAGGCTGGGAACTTAGAACAGCCAGTTATTCGCCAAGAGCACAGAAAAGCGCTAGAGACTCATTGAAAGTGTCTCTGAAAAACATCAATTGTTACGTAATAATCTGGGAGATGCTTGCACAGAACCGCTCCGTTTGTCGCGCTAGCATCACACAAGGTGATCAGATCGCAGAGCGAAACTCCACAGCCGAGAATCAGAGAAAGCAAGCCGAAATAACAAAACGTACGTCTACTCGACAGCCGACTCCTCACATATGTGCCTCGGCTGTCGCAGTCTGTTGTGCCAGATTTGGTTTTAACAGCCATACGAGAACATATCTCGCAGCACAAGTCTGATGCTGTCGCCATATTCGCTTGCGATGGACTGGTCTTTTTATGTGAACAGATGGCTTTGTCGTTGGATAGGACAAACATTAAGAAAACTAGCTGACAGTATTACAAGATATTCTCTGTTTTAAAATCTCAAGAGAAAGAGATGCAGGTGCAGAAAAAAACTTACCCACAGAGAAAAAAGACAAACATAAAAGAAACAGGAGATACGTGAGAAGACTGAAATGAATAGAACAGCGCAGAAGGAATTGGCGTTTGTTTGTTGAAGACATGAGCTCCATAGCAAGCTGAACGGTTTTGATAGAACTGATTGATGGATAACTTGCAACTGACTGATCTCGGTGAAATAGTTGGACCTGTCTCACTCTCTCTTTGTGTATGTGAGTGTGTGTGTGTGGGTGGGAGTGTGTGTGGATGGGAGTGAGTGAGTGTGAGAGTGAGAGAGAGAGAGAGTGTGTGTGTGTGTGGGTGTGTCTCTCTCTCTCTATATCTATATCTATATATTCACAATCCCAACGCACAGGTTACGAATTCCGCCGTTTCCAATTTGGTAGACACGAGATTTTTCTTGATACGATCGCGTATCCCCTTACGGAAAGTAATGACAACCTACCGTACTATCAAGAAACGTATAACCAAATAGGCTGGCAGTTGGAAGAGTGACGCTCGTGCCGACGTTCTACAATGGACATGCTACTTCACATTATCACATTACTCTCGGCGTCAGTCCGGCATATGCGAGGAAGTCAACAATATTCTATCTGCGTCCCGATCTTTTGCGACGCTGACCCAATGTGGACCTAGATCTTTGGTCAGTCCATCTCGCCATCGCAAAGGTGGAGGACCACGTGGACGTGTACAGGCATATGGCCTCCAAAACGACTGGCTGGTCATTTATCTATTGGACTAGGTAGATGTATGAGTTGACATCCTGGATTTGATGTCTTGCTGTTGGCAGTGAAGGTTTCTGAGGCATTGTGTTTTACTTGTATTTATCTTCAGACCAGCAGCTCAGCTGACGCTTTTTAGGTCGATCAAGGGTTGCTGGTCTTCCTCAATTATATGAGTGATGAGAATGATGACATCTGTAAATCGTAAATGGGTGTGGCACTCGCCATCTATATTTACATCTCTGTTGATTATATGTAATTCTTCGAAAATCTCTTAGAGAGCGGCTGTAAATATTTTTAAAGAGATGGTGTCTTCCTGTTGGACTCTTCTGGCTATCGGAAAATATACTAAACGGTGGTATAGCGTGAAGGCTGAATAGATGTCCTTGTTAGTTTCCACAATCAGTTTGATTTAGGTTTCAAAGATGAGCTGGTTTATGAGAACATTTACCACAACATTGGACTCAATACTATCAAAGGCTCCCTCGTAATAGATAAATACAGGACATAAGGGTATGCGCAGTTCACGTGCTCTCTCCATCAGTTGATTGATTGCGTGGAGGTGGTCAATGGTGGACCCTTTCCTGAATCTGGCTTGTTCTCTTGACGTGTTTATCGAGTTGCCTGTCATTTATATTGGCAATGACACGGTCCCTACTTTACATATATATATGTGGGATCAAGATGCTGAGCAGTGCATGAGCTGCAGTGGTCAGCGACCCATAGCTGACTGCTAGCGTCAGGGCAAGCGAACCATAGATGCCACGATCCTTCCACACCTCCACGCGGTGATCCTGGGTAACAGGATGCAGTAGGGCAGACTGGCTAAGGAGAAGGGATCGAAGAGGGAATACTAACCCTGTACTCACAAAGTGCTTGCTGAAGTCGGATGTGTTGGACCGAAAGGTGCAAATATCGCAGTCAAGCTGTAAACTACGACACAATGCATTCCGTTCTCTGGACTACATTCTGCTACATAAGCCCTTTCAGGGTTTGGTAGCGGGAGATTGAGAACGAACGAAGCCAAGCCAAGCCATATACATATATTTATATACACACACAAATATATATATATATATATATATATACATATATATATACACACACACACACATATATATATATATATATATATATATATATATATATATATATAAATAAATATATATTTACAATTTTTATTTTAATGCACTATTTCCACGAGAGCTGAAAATTACTTCTACGGTTCTTTCACGATAAAAATAGAATAATTGAGAATGATTGAATTAAATTTGTTTCTAAGTGCTTTGTTCTTTGCCCCTGACGAAGATGTTTTGGTCGGAACGCAGATTATTGTTTTCTTGGAAATATTCGTGTCCCCGCTGAACTGACCCATAATTTTCTTGGTTTTTATCGATACATTCTAAATCAGGTGTCTCAAACACGTGGCCAGAAAACCTTTGATATGTGGCCCGCAACGTGATTCTGATCCCAATGTTGTTGTGACACATGCTGACACGAACCCCTCCTCCCCTTACACCCTGGATGTGCACATGAACAGGATCTTACAACATCAAGGTCCCCTTGATGAGGATGAACACTGTAAACCTCGTGTTGCATTACAGCAAGTTGGACCTAGACCAACATTCTTCAGTGCGTCTCGGGACGTAAGAAGAACCATTCGAAATCCGCTTACCAAGAAACTTAACGTCTTTATACTGGTTTAGAAGACGCTGCAGAGTCTGTTTACAACCAGTATCATTGAAATCACCTTGCTCTAAAAGATATGCGCATCAAATGTATTATTAAATGTATTAACTGTCCCTGCCTCCACTACAGTCCTTGGCAATGCATTCCAAGAATTCACCACTCTGTGACTAAACAAATATTTCCTAATATCTAAATCTGGACCTCTCGTTAGTTAATTTGTAGCTATGCCCTCTTGTTGCCATAAACTTTGCCATAAGCGAATAACCCCCTGGCAGTTTCATTGCAATGCTTTTATATCAATAAAATTGTTGTTTTTCTTGTTCTTCTTGGTGTTATTGTTGGTGTTGCTGATGATGTTATTGTTGGTGTTGTAATTGTTGCCGTTGTTGTTGTTCATGGTTGTATTGTTGTTGGCGCCGTTATTGTTAATGTTGTAGGTGCTGGTGTTGTTAGTATTGTTGCTGGTGTTGTTGTTGTCAGTGCTGTTGTTAGTGTTGGTGTTGCTGGTGGGATTGATGTTATTGGCAGTATTGTTGTTGAAATAGTTGTTTTTTAGTGTTGTTGCTGCCGACTGCCGTTGTTGGTGGTGTTCATGGTGCTTTTATTGATGTTATTGTTGTTGGTGTTGTTGTTATTGTTGATGCTGTGGCGTTGTTGTTATGGTTGGCATTGTTGTTATTGTTGGTGGTGGTGTTGTTTGGGGCGCTGTTGTTGTCAATGGTGTTGTTGTTGTTGTTTGTCGGGAGTATTCATACTGAGTTATTCGCTTTTTACTTTGTTTCCCTGCTAGCAGGTTACAGGGGCTTGCCCTGTACCCCTTGGCGTACTGTTCTGTTAAGAATTAATGTCATTGTAACTCCCGCAGGTTGCCAGTCAATCTCAGTAGAGTAAAGAGTCTAGATATTGATTGTTGTCTTAGCTCGCTGGTTGTACACACTCCTGCACCGTCCTCTCAGGCGCCTGTACCTACTAGTTCCGTGCATGATTTCAAAAACCTCCCATAATATGTGCATCGCCGATTCATTGATCAGAATGTTTTCGTCCCATAGCGTACTGATGGCTCCTCTGGCTGTAGTGTAATGCTACACTTCTCAGTAAGCTCTTCACTACATGGATCACACTGTTGATCCACACGTCGCTGACCAGGTAGCTGTAACACAGTCTGTTTTCACGACAACGGGGAGGGCGTTAGTGTGTTCTCTATACACAATATGGTTACAAGCCCATGCAGAAGACCTCTTTAGCCGTCTTTTGCGACTATCTTTGAAGGCTGTGGTGGTTATATTTCTGCCACTATGAGAACGACTCGGGTTTGTGTTATGTCTGAACATGAGTGATCTGCTCTGTCGAGAACTATCACCATCGCTCAGGCAGATACAAATTGCATGCAGCAGTTTACAATCCCCTCTCTATTTTAAATGTTGGAGTCGGAGGTCATAGGCCGGATTAGTTGCACCAGGCTCCCCAAACACAGGCAGGTGATGGTGCGCCACCCTCAATTGTTTCTCCAATCAACTCTACCACTCACAGTCAAGGGTACACTAGCAAACCGAAGCGCCAAACACAGTACCTAAACACAGTACAGCTGACTGGGACAAGCTACTACAAAAACACAGTACAGCTGACAGGGACAAGCTACTACCTAAACACAGTACAGATGAAGGGACAAGCTACTACTGAGACACAGTACATCTGACTGGGACAAGCTACTACAAAAAACACAGTACAGCTGACTGGGACAAGCTATCAAAACACAGTACAGCTGACTGGGACAAGCTACTACAAAAACACAGTACAGCTGACTTGGACAATCTATCAAAACACAGTACAGCTGACTGGGACAAGCTACTACAAAAACACAGTCCATCTGACTGGGACGAGCTATCAAAACACAGTACAGCTGACTGGGACAAGCTACTACCAAAAACACAGTACAGCTGACTGGGAAAAGCTACTACAAAAACACAGTACACCTGACTGGGATAAGCTACTACCTAAACACAGTACAGCTGACTGGGACAAGCTACTACCAAAACACAGTACAGCTGACATGGACAAGCTACTACCCAAACACAGTACAGCTGACAGGGACAACCTATTACCTAAAAACAGAACAGCTGACTGGGACAAGCTACTGCCAAACCACAGCACAGCTGACTGGGACAAGCTGCTACCAAACCACAGTACAGCTGACTGGGACAACCTACTACCTAAACACAGTACAGCTGACTGGGACAACCTACTACCTAAACACAGAACAGCTGACTGGGACAAGCTACTACCAAACTACAGCACAGCTGACTGGGACAAGCTGCTACCAAAGCACGATTGTTAACAGGAACAAGGCCAACCAAGAAGCTACTACCCAAGCACAGTACAATTGACGGGGACAATACCAAGGATCCCAATACCAGAAGTAATGTGTCAATTAGAGATCTGGACTCTGGAGACCGGGAGTTCCAGAGTTAAATCAGAACAGATCATTATTTTTAATGGCCAAGTCCAAAGAGTATTACGTACGAAATGGCCATCATGTTTTGCACTCATGCCCATGATGTTAATATACAATCTTTTTAACAGGCGATCTAAACCTGTACTAATGTCAACTTTAGGTGTTGTTGTTGCTTCTTGTCCCTGTTCTATTGGTGGCATACACACGTGCTTAATTTGGTTAAACTTTAATTTATTCCTGTTGTTGAATGCCCACAACGAACAGGATTACTCGTCTGTGAGCCCTGTTAATGAAGTGGCGGATTGAAGACGCTTTCCTCACATCCCGAGCGTGCTGATGAAGGTGGAACAGGGTCCTCCAGACTGTTGTGCTATGCTTGACTTAATCTGCGAGTCCCTTACTATAACGGATATCCCACATATCCCATACGTCGTTAGCAAGGCTGCCACGAAAACAGCTCGTTTCAATGGAGATCTACATGAAAGTAGAAATGGTGGGGGAGGGGTGGTGGTGGTGGGATTTTGTGGGAGTCTCGGTTTTACTTGACCCTGACTAACATTATCCGATCAGTATGTTTTGCCTGACCCTGATTACATTGCCCAATCAGTATGTTTTGCCTGACCCTAACTTACATTGTCCGATCAGTATGTTTTGCCTGACCATGACTTACATTGTCCGATCAGTATATTTTGCCTGACCCTGACTTACATTGTCCGATCACTATGTTTTGCCTGACCCTGACTAACATTGTCCGATCACTATGTTTTGTCTGACCCTGACTTACATTGTCCGATCACTATGTTTTGTCTGACCCTGATTAATCATTGTCCGATCAGTATGTGTAGCCTGACCAGACGTTAGTATCATCCTACATCACGAGTTGCACTTCAGATAGTGGACATGCTTTCTCGTGGCTTTAGTGCAATGTGAGACTCCTCAGTAAGTTCATTCCTATAAAGGTTACAGGGGATTTTCCCACATCGTTGACCAGACTTATGTGACACAGTATGTTTTCATGAGCACGAACAAGAACGCGAGGTAAGTGTCTGGATCAGTCAACTAAAGAGAGTAGTGTATGAAGCTAGCCAGCTCATCATGTAAAACACATTACTACAGAAACTACTGCTGCAGATGTACTCAAAGTACTTTGACCAAGAATCTCTACGAGAGGTGAACTATAGAGTGACCTTATGCTCCGGCTGGAGTGACAAAAAGATAAGGTAAGAAGTAGAAAGGCCAGCTGAGTGTTGAGTAGCCTTCCGTGTTTGAGATAAACTCTAGAAACAATACTCCACATATGATAAGGACACATAACAGGGGATACATCGTATAGCCCAGGATTTGAAGATTAAAATCAGGAATATAACACAAGACAGAGAGGATTTCATTTAATGCTTACATTGCTAGCGACTTGTTATCGTCAACATGCCATTACAAATATGCGTTTTTAAGCGGTAACTACGTCAAAAACGTAGGCTTAATTTCTTTGCTGCGGTGAATTGGTTAATTGGCAGTTCGGATAATCGCGGATAAATTTTGCATGTTCAATGGATCACACATTAAAAAAAAACCCATTGCGGTGTTTTCCGTTTGCCTCGGCAATCGGTGCAAAGTGCAGGCTATGTTTTTTTCGTTTCTGGGATTCTTCTGACTACAAGACAGATATACTAACCTCTTGACCATTCGCTCCCTTTTCTTCGGTATTATAGCCGTTGTTTCATTATCAATACATATTATAATTATATAATTATATAGCGACGCTTAGACCTCGCTCACTCACAGGAAAATTGTATCATATAGTTAAATGAGCTATATCAATAGTGCTACGATAAGCATTTACACAATGCCGTTGCTAGCGCCATTAACTACTCACGTTATGCACACTTCTTTATTAATACGTGGACAAATTGCATTAATAAAACAAACTATTCTTCGAATTACTTTATGGGTACCGGTATTCTATTAGCCAGACTACACCAGTGCGGACAGTATCCAGGGTCGCCTCTTGGAGGAGATATAGGGTATTAGTCGGCTCTTGTTTGCTGAACCTAATGCAGGATATGATGTTATGAGGTAGGGCTATTTTGGCTACAGAGATTGTATAACTGTGTATGCACCACACAGGAAATGACATAAGATTAAAGAAATGCAATAATAATTCCAATATGGAAAAAGAAAGGTACCACAGGAGACTGCAAACAATACATACAAATATCGCTGATGAGCCACACTGGCAAGACATATGTTGTAAATTATAGAAAAAATAGGCTACATCATTAAACCTGAACCCAACGATACTCAGATGGGCTCTAGAAAGAACAGAAGCTGCACGGATAGTTTTTGTTCTCAGACATTTGGTGGAGATAACATTTGAATACGATCAGGAACTATTCGTTGTTTTTGTTAATCAATAAAAAGTTTTTGACCAGGTAGATAAACATCATCTGTGAACAAATTGGCACACTCTGGTGTAAACTATCACCTAATTAATATGTGCAAAAGTTTTTACATTGATAGCCGGTGCTCTATTCGAACATTAACCGGACTCTCAGACTAATGTCATATCAAATGTGCTGTACGACAAGGACGTGTGCTATCGCATGCATCCAAGAACTGCTCACAAAGAACATCCAAGAACTGCTCACACAGAACAACTAAAAACTACTCGCACAGAGCTACTAACACAGAACAATCAAGAACTACTCGCACAAAGCTACTAACACAGAACAATCAAGAACTACTCGCACAGAGCTACTAACACAGAACAATCAAGAACTACTCGCACAGAGCTACTAACACAGAACAACTAAGAACTGCTCGCACAGAGCTACCCACAAAGAACATCCAAGAACTGCTCACACAGAACAACTAAAAACTACTCGCACAGAGCTACTAACACAGAACAATCAAGAACCACTCGCACAAAGCTACTAACACAGAACAATCAAGAACTACTCGCACAAAGCTACTAACACAGAACAATCAAGAACTACTCGCACAGAGCTACTAACACAGAACAATCAAGAACTACTCGCACAGAGCTACTAACACAGAACAACCAAGAACTGCTCGCACAGAGCTACTCACAAAGAACAACCAAGAACTGCTCACACAGAGCTACTCACAAAGAACAACCAAGAACTGCTCACACAGAGCTACTCACACAGAACAATCAAGAACTACTCGCATAGAACAACTAAGAACTGCTCTCACAGAACTACTCACACAGAACAACCAAGAACTACTCACACAGAAATACTAACACAGAACAACCAAGAACTGCTTACACAGAACTACTAACACAGAACAACCAAGAACTAATCACACAGAACAACAAAGACCTACTCACACAGAACAGCCAAGAACTACTCACACAAAAAAAATCAAGAACTGCTCACACAGAACTACTCACACAGAACCACCAAGAACTACTTACACAGAACAACCAAGAACTACTAGCACAGAGCTACTAACACAGAACAATCAAGAACTACTAACACAGAACAATCAAGAACTACTCGCACAGAGCTACTAACACAGAACAATCAAGAACTACTCGCACATGGCTATTAACACAGAACAATCAAGAACTGCTCACACAGAACAACCAAGAACTGCTCACACATAACTACTCACATAGAACAACCAAGAACTACTAACACAGAAGAACCAAGAACTGCTCACACAGAAAAACCAAGAACTGCTCACACAGAACAACCAAGAACTACTCACACAGAACTACTCACACAGAACAACCAAGAACTACTCACAGAGAACAACCAAGAACTACTCACACAGAACTACCAAGAACTGCTCACACAGAACAACCAAGAACTACTCACACAGAACAACCACGAATTGCTCACACAGAACTACTCACACAGAACAACCAAGAACTACTCACACAGAACAACCAAGAACTGCTCACACAGAACAACCAAGAACTACTCACACAGAACAGCCAAGAACTACTCACACAGAACTACTCACACAGAACAACCAAGAACTACTCACACAGAACAATCAAGAACTGCTCACACAGAAGAGCCAAGAACTACTTACACAGAACAACAAAGAACTACTCACACAGAACAACCAAGAACTACTCACACAGAACAACCAAGAACTACTCACACAGAACTACTCATACAGAACAACCAAGAACTACTCACACAGAACAACCAAGAAGTACTCACACAGAACAACCAAGAACTACTCACACAGAACAACCAATAACTACTCACACAGAACAACCAAGAACTACTCACACAGAACAACCAAGAACTGCTCACACAGAACAACCAAGAGATGAGAAGATTCTACTTGTATAAGTGTTGAGCTTATGCTTCTTTAAATTAAGCAACGGGGGAAGTTAAGTTACTCCTGTCCCCTTGCTCGGCGTGGAAGACAATCCGAGACACACCTCAGTCATGCATGGACACATAACGGCCAAACACCGTGGACTGTTACATCGATTGCAGGTATGTGCTCAGGACCTCTTCACTCTAGAGTAGTAGCAGGGATACTAATAATAATAATAATGAGAAGAAGCCACTTTAAACGTATACTCTTTACCTTATTTCCTAAGATAGAGTATACTGTGTTTCTGTGCCATACGGCCAAGTGCATCCGACATCAGCACTCATTAAAAATGGGTTTACTTCTCATAGCGATACTATCACGCTGAATCCGAAAATATAAATATTTGGGCCGTGAGCCATGTCAATAACGACTTCGCTATGCAGCCTTAAACCACGGATATTAAAACAGTTACTGCAAAGAGCATGGTTACGGGCTTCCTGCAAGGTCGCAAGCTGGAGTGATGACCACATATTCACAGTGAGAGAGTTAGCGACAGAAGAATGAATGCAACTGGTGTGGCATATTGTGTGTTCTACAACAAGCAAAACAGTATCTGTCTATTCTTTTATTTGGTTCTCTTCCACCCCTGGAGGTGTAGTCGCCTTCTTTGTACATACAAAACAGTTTCTATATCGTCTCTTAGTCAGTTCTCTTCTTCTTCTTCCCCTGGTGATTAAGTATCCCTTCTTTGGAGATGCTAGAAATCGAGTATGTGGAACAATGATTGATCTGTTGTGTTTTTGCATGAGGCATGACTGCCTCATTTTGGGCTTGGTGCAGGTCATTGTTGGATATGAATTCATTATCTTGATTACTGTTTGCTCCGACAGCTGATAACAGCCCGTCCATTTTATTTTCAACTGGCAATAGTTCATTCGCGTGCACAGCGTGTACACGGGACCTCCAAGGTTATCGTCCGTCTCCGATAGCAGTAGGTGGTCATCTCACTTCCCCTGAGACTAAGGAATACTTGAAACTTGCCGGATTGAGGGTTCCCACAGCTTTGTGCTTTCGCTCGTTCGTGTCTTAAGAGGCGTGGCCCTTACCTCTCACCTATAGCGACTACCTACAAAATAATACCACACGACTAAGCGGTATGCCATAACTTGTTCCTACGTGAAAACTAAGAAGTTTTACAAGTCGCATGTTCCAGACAAGGACACCGAGTGAGCAGGCTAGCGATGGTTTGCCGTCACGACTAGAACCGCGCCATTATTGATTTATTCCAGAAGTGGCTGCAAATCGTTCGGTGAGCTCAAAATAAACCACATAGTAGCGGAATAAAATGTAAATATACTTCGATCATGAAGTGTTGATCCAAGAGACCCGTATTGGGGACGGAAGAATAGGACCACTGTCCTGAGCTATCGTCAATTTGTTCTCCTTTCTGCTGATACAAGACATTGTCCGTTCACAACATGAACGAAATTACAGAAAGCTTGGATTATCACTAGGTCGTGAGGTCATCCAGTGCTGGTGTGTGTAAAAGGAAATATAGTTCAATAGCCGACGCTGCTGTCGAGGAGCAAGTGTAAATCCCACACACAATTGTTGATACTAAAAGCGGCAAGGGCATGTGCACGGTTGGTACTTGAGTTGGAATAGCAAAAGAGAAATATAGAAATAGAGGGAAAGACTGGATGGTGAAGCAGCAGTCACGTGTATTTATGTACGTATGCGTGTGTGTATATGCATGTATGTATGTATGTATGTATATATATATGTGTATGAATATATATGTATGTATATATATATATATACACACACACACCCACGAGCCACCCAATCCAACACCCCCCCCCCCCACACACGCATTCACGCGCACACACACACAGCGTCCCAAAATAATGTTGACACTATTTAGACGGTAATATCAGAGAACCGATTAAAGATAACCTGTTTGGCTGCTTGCATTTACCGCTGTAATGGCAACATTGAGTGTGTGCGAGCGCATGTCGTCATTATGTTGTTTTTAAAAAAATCTTCCGTGCTAAGTTCCTAAGTATACATAAAATGGCAGAGGTAAACAAGTTTTCATTCGATACACGTTAGTGGATTTTAAAGTGTTTTTAGAAATATGAGAATGTCATTGAGGTGGAGAGATGGTGGACGACGGAATTCGATATTGGGTACAGTCACGTGTACCAATTACGAGATTATGCGACAAGTTTGAGAGGGAAGGAACAGTGCGACGGGTAGAGAACGAAAAAGTCCGAAAGAAGTGTGGAGGGGATGTCACAAACTTTCAGAAGTTCCCAACGGAAGCCCATAAGCAAGCTTCGTGTGCTGCTGAAGACGGATGTGTCGGACTGAAAGGTGCAAATATCGCAGTCAGGCTGTAAACTACGACACAACGCATTCCGCTCTCTGGACTACATTCTGCTACTTAAGCCCTATCAGGGTTTGGTAGCGGGAGATTGAGAACGAACGAAGCCAAGCCAAGCCATTTATACTTTACATACATACATACATTCACATTATTTAAGTATAAGAAATGAGAGCATCTCATAGAAACAAAAGAAAACAAATAAGAAGTCTTGGAGAAATTAGGGATACTGATAAACGAGATCTTTGTCAGACATCGATATTTGTATCAGATCCAATGACCTTGCTTAACAATTGGGAAGGAAATGTGAAGGGTAAACGTTCCGAAGTAAACAACGCGAAAAATTGGAGGATAACACAGAAAGATGGACAGATAAAGCCTGACAGATTGTACTAACAAGGTAAGATGCTACATAAGACGTTGGAGGTCTATTGCAGCCAACGGTCGATGTGGGGATGGTATCTGACCAGTGCCAAGAACTCATTTACAGCTGAATCGACAGGATCGTGTTGACAACGAGGATCATACCCGATACCTGCGCCGTAAGGAACAAACGCGCTGCTGCTGTGATACTCAACCGCTGCGCTCGACATTACGGGAGGAGAATTAGACAATCGATCCATTCACAATAGTATTGATTTCATCAGACGCAAGGCCACGTGATACGTGCGTAAAGTTGGCGTGTGAGGTTGAATAATGGTGCTAAATCAGGAGTGATTGAAATCGATACAGAACGTATTTGAGGGTATTGATAACCTGCATAAGTAAACGGCCTTGAGGAAATATAAATAGGGAAAAACACTGAATGGAGACGTAAAAATTGTACTTTTATATAACACACACACACACACACAGACATATACACATAAACAAACAGACACACACACACACGCGCGCGCATATATATATATATATATATATATATATATATATATATACATACACAGGTCTTGCACATTTGTATTCACACACACGTACGCACGCACTCATACACACACCCACCCACACACACACTCACCCACACACCTACCCACACACACCTACCGACACACACCCACACACTCGTCTTGTTCGTCGCCTAGCAAGGCATTTAGATGTCTAGTTAACAACATAAAAAAATCATTGTGGTTAAGATGAGATTTTTTAAAATCTCCTTGAGCTTCTATTTCCTTTTCTTCAATTCTTCTTTATTGTCCTCATATTCTTCGTAATCGTATGCTCACAAAAGTCAACTTAAATCTATTTAAAGAAAACTGTTACTTGTAACTCCATAAAACGTTCATTCTTCATTTTCTTCTTACACTTACTCTTTTTACGTAACCAGAATGCATCATTGGCCAGCCAGCTTGAAGTTATTTGCATCCCTATAGAGTTTCTTGTTCTTCTCGTCGGTTATTGATAACTTGATATAATTTCTCCAGGAATATCATAATAGATAGCCATATGTGTTTTGCTTATTCCTCACACGCTAAATCCTTTTTTCAGCAGGTATCCAGGGGTAAAGGTCGATACGAATATTATAGTAGTACGAGGCGTGTTGAAATGAAACCGGACCAAACTACATCAAATAAACATACGTACGATGCCCACGATAATATCACTTCTGATGTAAACTGCACATATCAACCGTCATATTTGCAAAATTTCATTATCCTCCGACTCATAGTCGACCAGTTGACATTCATCGCTGAATGCAGGCAGTGCATGGTGACAATAATGTGTCGATAATAACAGTAAACAATTGGGCAACGATGTTTAAAGAAGGACGTGAGTTAACGAAATACCTTTCAGGACCAGGTCAGGCGCATGTTGATGTATTAGAAAATGACATCGTTAAAATTGATGCAACAATTCGGGTGGACCGTCGCCGGAGCTTACGTTCGCCACACTTTTGTCCCCATACACTGCCTGCATTCTGCAATGAATGTCAACTGGTCGACGTCCTTCAGCTGTTAGAAACCGAATCACCGCTCGCTGATCAACTCTAGACGATTCCGCATCACACCCGCCATGTTTTCAACGGTCTGCTGAGGAAACTATGAGTCGGAAGATAATATAAATTTTGCAAACTTGACGGTTGATATGTGCCGCCATCATGCACATGGTACGTATATTCACTTGGTGCAGTTTGGTCCGGTTTCATTTGAACACACCTCGTAGATTACATGGCTCAGATAATGTCAGCTCTTTCACTGGCGTCAACTCTAGCTTGAACAGAACATTGAAGTACAAGTAAAAAATATATAAGATACATCCATCTCTTGTTTTGTGTCTCCTTTCGCTGCTGACAGAGCATATACTAGTCACTGCCGTTGCTGCCTTTACAGGAAACCTATTTTGTTGTTGTTGTTGTTTTACGCCCACAATGAGTAAGATTACCTTTTATGCGTCACGAAAAGACGTTAAGTGGTGATTTGAAACAGCTTTCCTTACATCCAGAGCGGGCTGATGACGGTGGGTCATGGCCCTCCACGCGGTTGTGCTATACTCGACTTCATCTGCGTGTCGTTCACTACAATGTAGATCACGTTGATACCATACCGTCTGGTTAGCCAGCATGCAACAGCCCGTTTCCAGGGAGAACTACCAGTAAGTGAGGTGGGGGTTTTGGCCAGCATATTTGACCTTACCCTAACATGTCCAATCAGAATGTTTTACCTGACCATGACTAACCTGTCCAGTCAGTATGTTTTACCTGACCATGACTAACATGTCCAATCAGTATGTTTTACCTGACCATGACTAACTGTCAAATCAGTATCTTTTACCTGACCATGACTAACATGTTCAATCAGTATGTTTTACCTGACCATGACTAACCTGTCAAATCAGTATGTTTTACCTAACCATGACTAACTGTCAAATCAGTATGTTTTACCTGACCATGACTAACATGTCCAATCAGTATGTTTTACCTGACCATGACTAACTGTCAAATCAGTATGTTTTACCTGACCATGACTAACATGTCCAATCAGTATGTTTTACCTGACCATGACAAACTGTCAAATCAATATGCTTTGGCTGACCATGACTAACATGTCCAATCAGTATGTTTTACCTGACCATGACTAACATGTCCAATCAACATGCTTTGGCTGACCATGACTAACATGTCCAATCAGTATGTTTTACCTGACCATGACTAACATGTCCAATCAATATGCTTTGGCTAACAATGACTAACATGTCCAATCAGTATGTTTTACCTGACCATGACTAACATGTCCAATCAGTATGTTTTGGCTGACCATGACTAACATGTCCAATCAATATGTTTTGGCTGACCATGACTAACATGTCCAATCAGTATGTTTTGGCTGACCATGACTAACATGTCCAATCAATATGTTTTGGCTGACCATGACTAACATGTCCAATCAATATGTTTTGGCTGACCATGACTAACATGTCCAATCAGTATGTTTTACCTGACCATGACTAACATGTCCAATCAATATGCTTTGGCTGACCATGACTAACATGTCCAATCAGTATGTTTTACCTGACCATGACTAACATGTCCAATCAATATGCTTTGGCTGACCATGACTAACATGTCTAATCAGTATGTTTTGGCTGACCATGACTAACATGTCCAATCAATATGCTTTGGCTGACCATGACTAACATGTCCAATCAGTATGTTTTACCTGACCATGACTAACATGTCCAATCAGTATGTTTTACCTGACCATGACTAACATGTCCAATTAATATGCTTTGGCTGACTAGACGTTAGTCTCCTTTCCCCGACGACCGTTTTAAAGAACTTTTTTGTACTCTTGCAGGGGCAGCCTTCTAAGACATTATGTTACACGATGAGGTTGGTATATAGCTTCACTTATTAAATTCACTTATTAGCTTCAGTTATTAACTTCACTTATTAGCTTCTTTTACGTCATGCTTGGAAGAAGCCAGATCAAATCAGGGGCCGAAGGTACAGAAGTAAATGAGCTGACAGCAGCCAGACTAATAGCTGACTTTATGCATCAGGGATAGTGACCCATAATTGACCAAAGCCATATTCCACCTCCAAGTGGCGGTCCTGGAAACACACTGCAACCGCGTATCCTCGCTAAATGATTAGGGATCGAAGCGGGAAGGCAAACCAGGACCAAAAAATGCCGTGCTGAAATCGGATGTGTAGGGTAGAAAGGCGCAGGTATTGCTGCCCCGATGTAAACTATGACAATACATCACAAACGTCCTGTTCAGAACGAACGCCGAAGAAGTGGACGATGAAGAAGAAATAGAAGGAAAAGAAGAAGAAGACAATGAAGAAGATGTAAAAGAAGAAGTAAAATATATAGAAGAAGGAGAAGAAAAAAGAAAAAGAAAAAGAGAGAAGAAGAAGATGAGATTAGCTGTCATTCCCACTTTGTAGTCATGTCCCGAATCTACTGGTGTTTTCCCTGTCCATCTCTCGACATTAACCTCCAACATGTAAAGTTGTCTTCCTTTGTATGCATGCTCTCCCCATTCGGTCCCTGTGTGGTTACCGAGAACATATCTTAACTGTCTGACTACGTTCATTAATTATCTTTTAACCTTCAACTTCTCTTAACTTTATCACATCGCATCTGTTGAAGCAAAAGTTCAACAGTGCATTTGGCTTCATTAACTAGCTTTCAAGAAAGAAAATTTCAGTCGTTAGCAGTGCGGTTTATTAGCTATGATTTTTATAAGGTGAGGCTGCCATCCCCATGTAAGCATTCTTTAGTCGCCTCTTGCAAAGGACGGAAACAGTGATTCTACTCTGTTAGCGCTGCGAACCTACTTATTTAATACCTCCATGTTTCTTTGATCTTTCCACGAGATGCGTCTTATTCTAATAAATATCACATTTCAAAGGATTCAATTATCCTCCAACATTATCAGAATAAACACAGCTGACAATATTCATTGACATTATGTTACAAGGAACCTCACAACATTTATTTGTTTAGACAGAAACACATGCAAGACAAATGGCACAAAAAAGTATGTTAGGTCAAAGATATAAAAAGCGAGAGGAACCTTCATCACATTGGACAAATTGTTGAACTTTAAAGAGATGAAGTCCGATACAAATATAACAATTCTCAGCTCTAATGTAGTTGGTACTGCTCCATGACTCTGAAGTTTGGAGGACAACAAAGTCGTTAGCAAAGCAGATACAAACATTCATAAACAGACGCTTGCGCAGAGATCATGGTTTGAAATGGTACGATGATATCAACAACGTCGACTTCCTGGAAAGATCTAGTCCGATCTCAGTAGAATGTGACATAAAGAGAACACGCTGGTGCTGGAAACGGAGTCCGATCTCAGTGGAATGTGACATAAAGAGAAGACGATGGTGCTGGAAACAGAGTCCGACCTCAGTGGAGTGTGACATAAAGAGAAGACGCTGGTGCTGGAAACGGAGTCAGATCTGAGTGGAATGTGACATACAGAGAAGACGCTGGTGCTGGAAACAGAGTCCGACCTCAGTGGAATGTGACATACAGAGAACACGCTGGTGCTGGAAACAGAGTCCGATCTCAGTGGAATGCGACATAAAGAGAAGACGCGGGTGCTGGAAACGGAGTCCGATCTAAGTGGAGTATGACATAAAGAGAAGACGCCGGTGCTAGTAACGGAGTCCAATCCCAATGGAATGTCACATAAGAAGAAGACGCTGGTGCTGGATTGGGAGTCCGATCTCAGTGGAATGTGACATAAAGAGATAGTGCTGGATAGGGAATACTTTGTGAAAACAGCCAGATGACGTTGCAACACAGACACTGTTCTGGAATCCGAGAGGTACGCGGAGTAGACTTATGGAGTGATGTGACAACGATCCTAACCATAACAGAACAGAACAGAACCCATTATCATGGTGCATGATTGAGAAGAGCAGTGACGGGTTATTTTTCTGAGGAATTCAGATCCCTCGTCTTTGCAGTGTGCAGGGTAGGTTCTGATTTCACCACAGATAGAAAACAATACTTAGGTCGATATTGGGGACCGAAAGAGTGTCATTGTGAAAGAATTATTAAAAGTTGGCAAACAATGTCGTCAAAATATTCATGATCTACTGTATTTCTACGATACTAAGACTCACTCACATCCCCCCCCCCCCCCCCCCCCCACCTTTCACATTTAAAACATGTCTAAAATAAGGACGCGTCTCACTGTTGATTGCGTCTTACAATCGATGACGTTTCAGAATCAATGGCGTCAAACAATAGATGGCGTCAAACAATCGATGGCGTCCTACAATCGATGACGTTTCAGAATCAATGGCGTCAAACAATCGATAGCGTCCTACAATCGATGACGTTTCAGAATCAATGGCGTCAAACAATCAATGGCGTCTTACAATCGATGACCTTTCAGAATCAATGGCGTCAAACAATCGATGGCGTCTTACAATCGATGACGTTTCAGAATCAATGGCGTCAAAAAATCGATGGCGTCTTACAATTGATGACGTTTCAGAATCAATAGCGTCAAACAATCGATGGCGTCTTACAATTGATGACGTTTCAGAATCAATGGCGTCAAACAATAGATGGCGTCAAACAATCGATGGCATCTTACAATCGATGACGTCTTACAATTGATGACGTTTCAGAATCAATGGCGTCAAACAATCGATGGCGTCTTACAATCGATGACGTTTCACAATCAATTGCGTCAAACAATTGATGGCGTCAAACAATCGATGGCGTCTTACAATCGATGGCGTCTTACAATCGATAACGTTTCAGAATCAAAGGCGTCAAACAATCGATGGCGTCTTACAATCGATGACGTTTCAGAATCAATAGCGTCAAACAATCGATGACGTCCTACAATCGATGACGTTTCAGAATCAATGGCGTCAAGCAATCGATGGCGTCTTACAATCGATGACGTTTTACGATCGCAGTCAAAAGTGTTCTGGTGTCAGGTGATCGGTGTTGTCATTCACTAAGACTCGCGCCAATTTTGTGCCAGTTTTTCTGTGTTCATCTAATTATAATATTATCTGATCGTTGAATTGTCATTCATTTTGATTTCTTATTCCGTACAACATATTTCTTTAAAGAAAGATTGCAACACAAAGCTGCATTTAAAAGAAAAGTTGTTGTCTATGTGAAGAAAATGGAAACAGAGTGGCAGGTCGAATAAATGACATTAGTGAAGCAAATGTTCGTTGTTAGTGAGTTATCGTCATCATTGTCATCATCAACATCATCATGTAACATGCCCTTTGCAGAAGTTTGCTCTCGTGACATCCGATCGGTCAGAAACTCGATCCAACTCTTCCGCCTTTGATATCCCCAGAGCGACTGTGTAATGTCCATGGTCCATCTTCTCCTCGTTCTTCATCTGCCTCTTATACCACGTGCCGTAACCTCCATTATCGTTCTATCTAGAATATTGTGGAGTTTGGGGTAACCGAAAATGGTTCATTTCCAAGGTGTAATGTTATTTATTAGCTAGCTTGTTTTATATCGATCTCTTGTAGGATTTCCGCGTTCTTCTTTCTCCATGGTATTTTGAGCAACCGCCTATTGCATTTTAGTTCGAGTCATTTCTGTGCCGTTTTCTGGGTATTTCTGTGCCGTTTTCTAGGTATTTCTGTGCCATTTTCAAGGTATTTCTGTGCCATTTTCAAGGTATTTCTGTGCCGTTTTCAAGGTATTTCTGTGCCATTTTCAAGGTATTTCTGTGCCGTTTTCTAGGTATTTCTGTGCCGTTTTCTAGGCATTTCTGTGCCGTTATCTAGGTATTTTGCTACGTGCCGATGAGATGGAAATACATCATTTAACTGTATTTCTAAATTTTCGTGCAAAAGTCGATGGCTCGGAGAACGATATATTATGGGATAATGCAGATATCAGAGGCTGGAAACGTGATTAATACGAATTTTACTCTGAAAGTTTAGTTGAATCTGACATTGATTGATACGGACATGATGTAGACAGCATACATGAAATGCTGGCATTCAAACAGGCAGGTTTATACCTGCTGCCAGGTAGGCGAAGGCTATTCAAGGCAGGATTTCTTCAATTATACTCCACATAGCTTACTAGGCCGTTGGAAGGTAGGTCGCGTGTCGGATGGAAATGTCCTTATTGCTGCCCGGAGAGCAGCTAACTATCTGCTAATTGTTTTATTTTTCAACTGCTAGGAATTCTTTTACGTGCACATCTAATAGACAATATTGTTGTTGGTAATTTTATTGATCTTCTAGTGGGGTATTTGTGTGTGTGTTCTTTTTGCAGGGATGGAAAGGTGGGGT
The DNA here is from genome assembly GCA_036924085.1 of Ariolimax columbianus. NCBI lineage: Eukaryota > Metazoa > Mollusca > Gastropoda > Stylommatophora > Arionidae > Ariolimax > Ariolimax columbianus. The sequence continues at coordinate 18,436,905 of JAVGWX010000002.1, forward strand.
GGGGGGTGAGGTGGTGGGGGGTGGGGGGTGGGTGGGTGGTGTTATGGAATAAACTAAATTAAGCATCTTAGATTGAAAGATTGAAATTGATTGTGTGATTGTGATGCTGTACTGAAGAAACGCGTCTTATCATAGAAGAAATACCGCAGGTTCAACCATTGCCCTCTTTCATTCAACGACTTACCTCTTATCAGGGGTGTCATTGGTAGGTAAGAGGTATGCATGGATGAAGTGAGAGGGGGGTCATTGGCAGAGGGTGTAGAGGGGAAACTGTATGACGTGGGAGGATGGCGGTCGTCACTGCTTGAACACTGGAGATCGTTGCTGTTGTAATTGGAAGTGGAATTACTGCTGCTGGAACCCTGGCCTTTGTTAAATAGGTCGGATAATTGGCCACACGTGCTGGGTGAGGTGGTCTGTTGTTGTTTTGTATCCGCTAGAGAGAAAGAAGGAGACAGGTTTGGTTGAACGTATGCCTTTTTTAAAGGTGAATACATCCCCACAGCAGATATTGCCGTTGGGTATGATGTGGAAAATACTTTATTGTACTAGGTCTCAGCTTTTTGGGAGGTTAGAATTGTGTATTCTGATCCAAGGTAAAAATGATTTTTATATTCGTCCATTCCTGTATTGTTATTAAAATTGTCTTTCAAGCTCACACGGCTAATCTCACACTCAGCAGACTTTGGTTTTAGTGAATGTGTCGGTGCCCAACCCCATGATTTGGAGAGTCCTTTACCATAGAGAGGTTAATCTGAGGCAGGACAACCAGGTCAGCTACTCGTCATGCTGCCTCCACGAATTGTACGGCAGGTACCCAATTATAGCTGAGAGAGCGTGTTGAGCTTGGAACCCAGTCCTTTTACATACATGCACAAAAACTCATACCTGTTTGCCATTCAGACACTCCAAGTGCTGATACGTAGATAAAAGAGCGGATTTGAAAGATTTACGATGACACGCAATCATAAGGACAAACCTGCATTCACGCAATATACAGGTGCGCATTCATACGCAAGCGCGCTTGTATACGCACATTTACAAATGTAAATTCACGTGTACACATTTACACATAGACTATACATTCACACATAGATTACACATTCACACATAGACTACACATTCACACATAGACTACACATTCACACATAGACTATACAATACATTCACACATAGACTATACATTCACACATAGCCTACACATTCACATATATACTACACATTCACACATAGATTACACATTCACACATAGACTACACATTCACACATAGACTACACATTCACACATAGACTATACAATACATTCACACATAGACTATACATTCACACATAGCCTACACATTCACATATATACTACACATTCACACATAGATTACACATTCACACACAGACTACACATTCACACATAGACTAAACTTTCACACATATTCTTCGGCGTTCATCCTGGAAAGGACGTTGTGTTATAGTTTACAGCTAGACTGCGATATCTGCGTCTTTCGGTCCGACACATCCGATTTCACCACGGCATGTCTGGACCAGGCTTGATTTCTCTCTTCGATCCCTAATCTTTTAGTCAGCCTGCATGATTGCAGTCTGTTTCCAGGGCTAAATAGGGTTTTGGAGAGTTAAGGGTCGCTGGCTGCTGTCAGCTCAGCCACTGCTGCATCGTCGGCTCCATGCAGGCACGAATTCATACACACACAAACATAGGTATTGAAACATAACAAACACACCACACGAACATTGACACACACTTAAGGGAGATAATCTGGGTCAGATGAAATATACCGATCAAGGCGCCACCTCACGACTTGTTCGTGCTCCTGGATTGAGGCTGGATTACAGCAGTTTGGCCAACGAGGTGAGAATAAACACTGTAATCTCCATAGCCGTGAGGTTTTTATGGAAGCCTCGCACTGCACTACCTTCTAAAGGATGTAATAAGAGCCACTGTAACCCACTAGCAAAGAAACGTCGACAAGAGTAGCTAAGAAGAAGAAGAAGAAACAGATAAAGAACAAGAAGAAGAAAAAGAAAAAGCAGAACAAGCTGAATAGGAAGAAAATGAAAAAGAAGAAGAACAAGAACAAAAAGAAAACAAGATGAGGAAGAAGAAAAACTCGAAGAAGAAAAACAAGAACAATAACAATAAATACAGAAACACGCATTAACACTCACGCAGACAATCATTCGTCAATGCACAGAGACACTTTCATATGGACAAAATCACAGATACGTGCTTTCACACACATACAGACCCACATTCACAGAGACACACTTGCGTCTGCATGCTTTCACACGCTCACAGGTACTTACACATGAATATTCACACGCTCACACATACTTCACATAAATATTCACACGCTCACACATGCTTACACGTTGATATTCACGTGCACAAACACAATTCTATATTTACACACGCTAACTTCTACAGATAACAAGAAAACAAATTATTCACTATTTTATTTTATTATTCTTCCTGCGATCCGCTTTGTTGCTTAAAGTGGAGTTCCTTGCAATGTGTTTTATTTACAAGCGACACAGAACATGCGTTTTTAGCACGATTTGTTTTCAATAGATTAGTTTTATTATTGGGGGGATCCAGTGGTCTCGAGGTAAGGTTTTCGCCTCTGGTGCTGGAGGTCTCGGATTAAAATCGCGGTGGAGACCGGAAATTTTTCACGTGGATCATCCGGTAAATATTTCCCCTGATCTCTGAGTAGTGAGATCAGACACCCGTGTGCAGTGGCGCGCACGTCAAAAATAACTTAACAGTTGGACATCGAAAAGAGTAAGCCTAACGGCCTCTGATCGGTAAAATTCAAGTTAGAAATCGGCAGGCTGCGGATCTACCTTGATCTAATTTACGCTCCCACCTCCACCAGTCTAAAAAATAGGCGATCGTTTATTCTGGGATTTACCTGACAAGACATCAGTGGATTTTCCCCTGCCAAAAAAATAGGAAACAAAGAAGGCCACACCTCCCCACGACGTCTAGCGATATAAGTGGACTGAAGATAGATAGAGAGACAGATAGTTTTGCTATTTATTTTTTCCGTGCGCTGAGCGACGTGGGGAGATTTGGTCGAATGTCCTGTGCCCAGTGCAGAAGGTAGGATCTTGTGAGTGTGTTGTTGCAAGATAGTTGTAATGACATCTATCCACCTCTAACCATGTAGCACGATTGTCTAGCGCTGTAAGTCATCAATGTAGCACGATTGTCTAGCGCTGTAAGTCATCAACAGAAGTTGACCAAAATGCATCCTCATGAGATAACTGCATGTTTAATTCTGGAATGTTCTGGTTTCGCAATCTGTCTCTCTAACAACGGCGAACATTCTCAAACATTTCTACTCACGCGTCTTCGACAAGAACCATGTTTGGCACTGCTAGCACAGAGTCGATACGACCTTGGTGAACACAATCTTGGGTTGCGAGCGCGATACTAACCGCTTGGCCATGCTACAGTTGTGTTTGCCAGATTGATAATTTCACGCCATGATAAGTTTGTCACAAAAAGCTAATAAGATTGAGTGTGCATGTAATCGAAAAATGTTAGACAAAGTTTTATAGAAATAAACGCTGTAACAGCAACTTAACATTCGGTCTAAATAAATCAGTTTGTAAGTCAAATTGACGAGAGCAGCAAAGATGGCGTTGTAACAGTTCCAGTCCGATCATGAGCGTTTAGGGCAGGGGTGATGTGGTCGGCGACTATGAGAACAAAGGTACCTGAATGTGTGCCAAGGTCACTCCGTCTCGACACTACGCCAAGGTCACTCACCGTCTCGATACTAAGTCAACAATGGAAAACGGGGTTGCGGGAAAGGTGTCTAGACAGGTAGAGGCTAGGTGCTGACCACTGGCGTTCCGATTTGGGTAGTGTGGGATGAGTGATAGACAGAGGCCATCCCCCAGAGATTCCATTGGACAGCTCTGATACTGCTTGAGACTATATAATACTAGACAAAGTTTAACTCAAGCAGATTGTCATTGTTGATATTATTCGTACAGCAATGACACATTGACCAATGATGGACTAACAAATCGCACAGGAGAGCTTGAGCCCTGCCCGGTTAGCAGCTTGCCCAAGACACGTCGCTCACATGCCGAGACTGATGTCTTTGATCTTTATGTCCCCTACCCCAAGACAGCGGAGTAGTCGCCATCCAAGAAGTCCGCGGGGACCTCTGCTGTCACATTCGCCATGTAGTCAGTCACAAGACGCTTAATCCCCGGATATTGCAAGTTAAATAAGAATTGCAACGTCGAGTGTCCTTTTGTGGCAGCACGTGGCCAAGGTCGCGTTCGATCGACGTAACAGGCCACTGATACATAAGCGAACATTTTTTTTATTATTAGTAAGTCAAGACTTGTTCTTCACCATCTGTAAATTTAGGTGCTCAACAAGTACACCCACGTCATCAGATGACGACATGTCCACTGATTACGTTTTTGTGACTTCAAGCTTCTACAAGATGGGGTGGCCAGCCGTATGCCCAACCTGTCTTAGTCATCTCGTACATCATGTCTGACAAGTTACCGTTTGACTATTCGTTGCTTCCCTTACATGACCCAGTAACACTTGGAGACTCAGTCTAAATTCAGCAGCTAAAATAAAATTGTTGAGCGAAATAATGTTAAGCGAGGAACCACAACAGTCATGTATAGCGTTAACAACAACAACAACAACTACAATAATAACAACAACAACAGGAAACCCTTACACCAAATATGAGTGATACATGACCATGAGTGATACATGACCATGAGTGATACATGACCATGAGTGATACATGACCATGAGTAATACATGACCATGAGTGATACATGACCATGAGTGATACATGACCATGAGTGATACATGACCATGAGTGATACCACTACTTACCGTTGGCGTCAATGATGACGACATGATCCGCAAGAAACATGCCTGTCTTGGCGCGTCGACCTTCTTTACAAACGTAACCTCGCCATAACTCACCTGACCTCTGCTCCAGCACCTAGTGATTATAAACAGCATACCAGAGTTACACAAACAGCATACCACAGTTACAGAAACAGCATACCACAGTTACAGAAACAGCATACCATAGTTACAGAAACAGCATACCACAGTTACAAAATAACATACCACAGTTACACAAACAGCATACCACAGTTACACAAACAATATACCACAGTTGCACAAACAGCATACCACAGTTACACAAACAGTATACCACAGTTACACAAACAGCGTACCACAGTTCCACAAACAGCATACCACAGTTACACAAACAGCATACCACAGTTACACAAATAGTGCTTTTGAACAGAACATGGATGGATCTCCTCTTTCGTCTTGTCGTCTCGTGGTTCCATACGAAGCATAAGGCGATAACTGCAGACATGAATCCTGTAAAGAGGCACTTACCTCGCTCTTGCAGTGGTGATTTCTATTATTGCTGCGCCGTATAGCGATGTATAATATTTGGCACAGAACGATCAGGCATATAACTATTTGCCAGTATCTCAAGAGACGTAGGAAAGCATGACACGGTAGGGTGTTCGAACACCCTCACTTTTAATACCGGCACGACCCCTGATCTCAAGAGACCGACACAGAGTCCTATCGAAGATGGATACATTGGAAGATCTTGTGTACAGAGTGCACACGTAAAATAATCTATGACAGTTGAACATCGAAAAGAGCAAGCCGATGTCCGGGCACACATCCAAAACGTAATGAAATGTCTCCCCACCATTGGTCTGAATGAAGAACAAACGGAGGCCGATTTCACGTTTATCTGAACATTCGATTGTGAACTACGACACAACGCCAACCCTCCTGTGAACTCGACACAACGCCAACCCTCCTGTGAACTCGACACAACGCCAACCCTCCTGTGAACTACGACACAACGCCAACCCACCTGTCAACTACGACACAACGCTAGCCGTCCTGTCAACTACGACACAACGCCAACCCTCCTGTCAACTACGACCCAACGCCAGACCTCCTGTCAACTACGACCCAACGCCAGCCCATCAGTCAACTACGACCCAACGCCAGCCCATCAGTCAACTACGACACAAAGTAATAAAACAACGTTGTCAGGATGGCCGACAAAGATGAAGTACTCCGGTACGACCTACGTTTTCCTTCTATCTAAAAACATGAGTAAACTCCTCGGCGAACGTTGGGACAAGCGACATTTATTCCGGAGTTCTACAGATCCTCTGACTAATCACAGCATTGAGAAACAAACAGTCCGTACGTTTTCACTCAATTTAGATATTAAAATGGCATTCTTTTGCTCGGTGAATGTGTGAAAGTGCTTATTAGGGCAGCGATTCCTAAAACGCACACCGTCGCCGCTAAGTGTGCCGTAAAACTGTTATAATTCTTTTACATCTTCTAACTTTTGTACCGTTAAGCGGCGTGGGGAACTGATGTATTCGATATCTAGCCAAATGCGTAAAGCTCATTTCTGCAAGCCTAATGTGTGATTAAATTTATGTTATGCCATCCATACATCTGTCTCTTTGACATTATCGTGTCTTGCAGCCTGATCCTCTTGTCTGTTATGCAATAAGTGATGGTTGGTTAGTTGCTCACAAGGTAACAAACCCGTTAGTGTTTGTCTTGTAATGTATTCAACACATGGAGTAGTTCTTAATTTATTTGGAAAGTCACAATTTCTCGTTCAATCACTCTTAGTCAAATTATTGTGTGTTTCTTAGTCTTAGTCGACCTGTACTTCTACAGGGGTAGATTCCCCCGTGCAGGTCCCAGCCCTGGTATGAGCTGGATGTAGCAAGTTGAAGGGTTTCCTGCTTAGTGGGCCAGGCTTGCGCAGCCTAATACTCCCCTGCGTTGGTACGAGAGCTTAAGGAGGATGTTACCGATGTCCAAACTCAAACACTAGAGCAAAGTAGACCCGCATCCTGTTAGGCGGCATATATGATGCTCTAGACAAACCACCTAAGTATGGCCGGTGTTATGTCATGTCGCACAGTTAGTCGTCTCTTACCACATGCTCTCTGTGAGGCAGTGGTGCTTTTCTTGTCCTTGCCAGACACAATGACTCCGGCAGACCACTAATTGTATGTTTACATTTGTTTTTTATTCATAATTTAAAATCAAAATACATTTACACAAAGAGGTTTTCTATATTCGACAATAACCCCAAACAATATCATTTCATTTATATGTTACACAGGGCGAGGAATGTATCAAATATATAAATGGTTTGTGTTTCGATGGAACGTCTTGGCATTTGATTAACCTCAACGTGACCCATAGCGGCCAGTCAGAAAGTAGGCTGACTAACTTTAAGGATGTTATCAAAGGTGTTTCATATATTGTTGGCATGTGAGCACTATTAACCGTGTACTACCCTCGTCATGAATAATTTTCTCCACAAAACTGACCTGTTGGCATTTCATAACAGGGGAAGCCACCAACATGTTTATAGTTTAAGGTCTCACCAAGTCAATCCGGCATCCCCCACGAAACACACACACACACACAGACACACACACACAAACACACACACGCACGCACACGAAAATATACAAGTGCGTGCAGCGAACAACAAAATTTGAGAACCACTGCATTCAATTTGTCTTTATTTTTTTGGTCAACAAAACGTCATCGCTACAGTTTGATTGCTGTTGCTCTCCTCTTTTGTTTGAACTCGAGGAAACTGCTTGATGTGCAGGACAAAAAGACTGAAATAAATAATATAATTTATGTTTAAACCATGAGGCCTGCATACGAGAAGATTAGAAAGACTAAGCAAGAACTCGCGTTGCGAACATGTTGATCTGGCTTTAGTTATTAATATCTGAAATTTAGTTGTGTATTTGTGTGCGTATGTACGCGCGCTAGCTTTCAGAAAGATGTATTAAAATGATAAATAGTGTTCCTTATTTATATTACAGATTGTCCACATTCTGATACGAGAGCTCAAAGGATCTTATATTTGTCAATTGTTTTAGCATCCTTTATTGTACTCATTTATCTAACTCTAATTTAAGTTTGTTATGACCACTGGTTCTGTTTTGTCAAATAAATATAATTTGTCCTTTATAATGACTTATCTTCACTAGCTCAACGCTACTAATGTCAAACATTGTTCTTTTCCAAGGCACAGGAGAAGAAAATTACATTGTTTGTAATGAAAGATAACACGAGAAACGATGACATTGTAAATGCGATGAGAACTAGCCTTGCACTGAACAGAAAATAAGATGGTTCGGTCATCTCATGAGATTGTAACCTGACCAAGTGCAACTACATTGAGGCCAATCCAAGTTATCTTGATGTTGATTGGCTGCTGGATTTGAATATGACAGCTGATGCTATAGATAAGTTCTAGTTTTTGAAATAATTATTTTTAATACGTTAATACATTTACATTGTCCAGATCTTATGATAATCCTCATTGATAGACGATTCCTCTTTGCAAGACGATTGTAAAGCGTTTCCAGGTAATCTCTCACAAGGCCCCAACAATGGTCAGCTAGCATTGCTGCATTCCATTTTCCTTGGTACCATTTCCACGACGTTAGATATGTCCAAATGAAATCATTCCCTGTGCTTACCTCTGGCAGTATTGTAGTTAGCCTAGAAGACAATCAGTGGTGAATGCAGAAAGTGTAATTACAATGACACGTTACACCCCAGCCTTCTGTAGCTACTGGTACTTATCATGCCTATTTTTCTCCATTCGGTGTGTGGTCACTTCCTGGAAAGCATCACAATCTAATTGTGTATCACATCAGGTCACTCACTATACAGCTGTTATTTATATTTGTCATAGTTGATAGCGTGCAGCTGTTGTTTCACGTTGTTGTAGGTTTCTTTCAATTGGACTGTATCCCAAGTGGGACACATGGCTGTTGCTGTTACGGATCCAGCAGCATTCAGGCTCTATCTCTTCGGCCCAATGCCCTATATGGAATTTGCACGTGTTTGTTAGTTGTTGTTTAGTACCATACGAAGTGTTCCATTTATTTGGTTCCCAAAGAAGAAGCATTTTTCTAACGTCGTTGAACGACTACCACTCAAATAGATGACCAACCTGTTTCGTACCGATGTGTACACAGTTAGCACTCTGAAGTGTTGTGTTTGGATTCTCTCCAGGTACTTGTTGAGTGGAACGTATTGAGCGCTCAGACTGAAAATAGTGCTCTGTCTTCTTATGAGTTGATTGATTCTGGCACTTGAACTAGGGCATGCCAAATGTCTGTAGACCTGGCTTCCGGCGTTTCCTCATGTCCCATCTGTATAACACAATTTCCTTGTTTGCTGTTCTTATAAATTGTTTGGCGATGTGTAGAGCTGTTGCTGTGTGTGACTGTTCTTGTTTTGATCTTTTCTTTGTCAGTCTGTCTGCCTTTTCATTACCAAGTGTTTATTAGTGCTCAGGGATGCACTGAATAACATATACAATTCTCTTGAGATGGTACATTATTCTCTGGCACATTGGGTGGACCATTTATTCTCTGGAACATTGGGTGGACCATTTATTCTCTGGTACATTGGGTGGACCATTTATTCTCTGGTACATTGGGTGGACCATTTATTCTCTGGTACATTGGGTGGACCATTTCTTCTCTGGTACATTGCGTGGACCATTTATTTTCTGGTACATCGGGTGGACCATTTATTGGATCCGAATGAATGGTTGTATGATCAACTAATTTTGTCTCTTGTTTTAAAGATTATTTGTCGTGGCAAATCTTTTACTGTTCCCTGGAACAGACGGTAAAGCGATGCCATTAAAGATCTCCGCTGTCTATAAGCTTAACGTGGACGAATCAGTTAACGGTTTCCAACTGTTGTCTTTGTGGCAGGTAGATTGTTAGTGATAACATTGGACCCACTATATCAATGTAAGTAAGGAGGATATTTTTTTTTATTTTGAAAAATGAACGCAGTGTTTTTGTAGCTGCTGACCACAAAACATAAATATACGCACATTCTTGTCAAGAAGATTCATTGCTGTAGTCTAGACCCCAATAGTTCTGCTTTCCATTTTGGGATTTACAAATCTCTCAATAGATCATCCAATTTACTATAGGAAATTGAGTGTGGCTGTGCAGACTCTTCAATAGCACGAAATCGAGATATCTTGATGCAGATGTTTTCACAGGGGACGCATGTTAATTGACTTATTTTTGGGGACAATAAGGGACTAACAAATCGGGAGAAATTAGTACCTGCCCGGCTAGCAACATGCCATATACACATCGCTCACATGCTGCGGCTGAGTGACCCCAGACCCAATGCAGCGGAGTACTGGGGTCTACTCAAGGAGTCCGCAGAAACCTCAGTCGACACACTTACCATGAAACCACAAGCATCATGGCTACATCCCCGGATATTGGAAGTTCAATGAGAATTGCTATTTGGAGTGTTCTTTTGTTGCTGCAGTACGTTGCCATAGCAATGGTCGATCGACACAGCGAGCCACTGATGCCTAAGCGAAGATTATTATTATTAATCCGCACTGTTCACGCATTCAGGGAACATTTTGAATAACATCTTAATTAACTAATGATGACAAGATGGACATGTGTTCGACATGACTGCTACAGTGTGTGCCATCCAATTGGCGCTCGATGTTATCTGTCTCGTGGGAAATCACGTGCTCGACGTGCAGTACATCAGATGAGGCCATTCAACCCCCCCCCCCCCCCCACACCACCTTCCCAAATTTATCTTAAAAACAGGAACAAATTCGTGATTTTAAAGTTCATATTCATTATTAGCATGTCTAAATTTGTTTCAAAAACAACTTTTCCAGTATTACAGCTGTCTAGTATTGTAGATTATCAAGATTCGATGATAGAAAACATCCCACATATACAGCACACACAAATAAATGAATTGATGCCATATTAAACACTATCCCTTATATACAGAAACAGAGAAAATAAAAGCGATATCAGTATTCTAAACGAGAAAAAAAAAGTATAAGTCAAAACACAGAATAGCTCAAGAAAACTAGGTCAATGTACACTACAAAATTAGTGAGCAACAATATCTAGGACTCTCCAAGAAGATCAAATAAGAACCATTTGATATTATCGGGGAAGCATTTGAATACGTCAAAATGTTATTTATAGGCGAAATATGTTCATAGAAGGAGATCAAATCCCTGACAGATGTCAGAATACATTTATGAAATTTGCGGCGACGAAAAAGGCGAGGTTAACAAATTCTTAATACTATGGAAAGTTTAACATGTCCTAGAATTTCAAATAGAACAGTCCAGCAAGCCTTGATAACATCTCTTTGAAAATTGTACAGGGTCTAGAAGACTTTTTTTTGGTTTGATTAAAGGTTTGTCATTCTGGATTCTACTGGCGAAGACTCGCATCTTTCTACCCGGACCGTAGTCCTTTGGGCGATATCATGATGTACTGGCCAGTGTATGTATGCGTATGTGTATATGTTTGCATTGTGTTCCACTATGGCAGCGTTGCATACGGTATTACAGCCAATCCTTTCTGTACGTGGAGAAGTGGTCATACAGAGAAAAATCCTCGACATGTCCAGTCAAATTTGACGAAATAATTTCAAATCAGGGTTGTTTAGATTGCAAACCAAGCTTACGCTCGATATACACCCCTACGTCACGAAAACCTTGGCTTGATTGCTGTAATAAATCTCTTAAATAATATTTATGAGACCATACAAATCCCATGAGATATGTTGAAATCAATTGGTATAGCACTTCCACAGATATCCCGGAACGATAACATGTGAAGAATTTAAACAAACCAGTGTTATGAGTCACTTCGGCACAATTGTTTTGAATATAATCATTGTTCAAACAGATAACACAATAAAACATGATTTGGTAGAAGGACAATGAAGATTTGGAACTATCTTTTCTCTCTCTCTTTCTCCCTCTCTCTCTCTCTCTCTCTCTCTCTCTCCATATATATATGTATAAGTATATAGTATATATAAAAACACAAAGGAATACACACGTATAGACACACTCACGCGTTCACGCGCACACACACATACTCCCCTTTTCTTTTATAGAAAGATATCTCGAGGTCTCAAGTTAGAGTGGTTAATGACTGTAAACCCAATAATATTAAAATAGAGGAAAGACAAAGATGTGTCCTTCCACCAGACCTCAATAATGTACACAACGAAGCAGTCATTACGTGTTTAAATTCAGCATCCGAAAATACGAAGGAGAGAGAGAAGATCTGGCAGGAACATTAGCAGGAGGAACATATGATGAACAATCTAATGTACAACCATTAGCAGGAGAAACATATGATGAACAATCTGATGTACAACCATTAGCAGGAGAAACATATGATGGACAATCTGATGTACAACCATTAGCAGGAGAAATATGTGATGAACAATCTGATGTACATCCATTAGCAGGAGAAATATATGATGAACAATCTGATGTACAACCATTAGCAGGAGAAACATATGATGGACAATCTAATGTACAACCATTAGCAGGAGAAACATATGATGGACAATCTGATGTACAACCATTAGCAGGAGAAATATATGATGGACAATCTGATGTACAACCATTAGCAGGAGAAACATATGATGGACAATCTGATGTACAACCATTAGTAGGAGAAATATATGAACATATGTGCAACTCCATCCCTGTGGATTTTAAAGATTAGTAAACTACGCAAGTGAGTCATGTAATGACAACAGTGAGAAAAGTGCATCGATATTTGCGAAGACACAAATATTGTCACATCAGAAACAGAAGAAAGTAACAACTGAAATGAGTAAACAGCCACGGACACTCTAAATATAGCAAAGATAGAGGACCTGGAGGATTTAGGGACGGATACACTCACTGATCTGCGCAATGGTATCTACAATACGCGATCTATACTCTTTGTCTTGATTATATTAGCAATTATAACACCACTACTAAAATAAACCAGACAAAAAAACACGCAGACCACCAAGTGTTAATATTCTAGAATAATTAACTTGAAGAACCTGACAACCCAAACTTTATTCCTAATTAACCAATGGAAAAAGACATAATGTAGACAATGAGGTTCCATGAGAACAATTTTCATCTAGACAAGACAGTAAATTATGAAAAACAATAATTTTGTATTTGAACACTGGCAGAAAAATGCATAAAAATTATGAGAAACATTTTGTTAGTGATTTAAAGACGGCAAACAGGTTTTTTATAGTCCAATATGTAGATCAATTAAATGTCTGAAAGAAATAAGTATGGGTGGAAAAGATGTAAGGATACACACGAGTATATGCTTGGAGCAAAAAGCGACAGAAAAATCTGCTAGCATTTACTCTCCATTTATGTCTGCGAGAGAAGGATGTGTAACATCCCATTGTTTGTTAAATATTTGAACAGAACACATCAATGGTGGTATCAATAAATAACTGCAGATATTCGAATAGCACAGTTCTGTTAGCTGAGAGCAAACAGGAACTGATGAATCAAGTGCTCACGCTAAGTCAAGAATATGGATCGAAAATTAACAGAAACAAAACGACAACCACAAAGATAACAAAGTAGACACGGAATCCGCTCTATGGACAATAAATGATCAAATACTAGAAACGTACAAGAGCTTCTCCTATCTTGGCAACAGAATAACAGAGGATGAAATATTGCGCTGAAAGGCACAAATAGGACACAGGCAAAAACAAGAAGAACAAGAACGATTGCGAGGTACAAGGCATGAAGAGAATAGGGCCGGCCAAAGCTGTTTTCCCAAAGATGAAATAAATATTCGCAAATAGAAATAAAAATAGTTCTGTATTTAAGTGATATGTATACACATCATTACAGGGTGGTATAGAGACATGGACAATGAACAACCAATTGGAGCAGAGAATCGAGGCCCCAAAAATGTGGATACAGATAAAGACAATTCTAGAAATGGAAGAATAACTTCAAGCGATGTACAGAGACAATCCAGTAAGACTGTACCATCAAGGCAACAGAGTATATTGGAGATAGTATATTATTATCTCACTGTCATGTAAACTATGCTCGGTCTCAATGATGGCTGCCTGTAGCCCTCTATTTCTCGTACCTGAGGTAACCTAGAAAAGCGAAACATTCTATCAGCTTGTGTCTTAAATATGTGTGCTATCTAACGATGGTGCCTTTCTTTCCCCTCCTGTTTCATTATTGTTTGTGTGGCTATTTCCATTAGTTCCCCATTAGTGATCTTATCATACCATCTCAATACTTCTATTACTCGCTAACAGCTATTTCCATCAGTTCCACAGTCGTCTCATCATACTATTTCAATCCTTATTTTGTATGCGCCAACACCTATTTATGAAAGTGAAGCTAACGCTGTGTTGACTGCCTTCAAAGGTAACGTTCATTGAAGAAAGAGAAAGAGAATTACAAAGAGAGAAGAGGTAGTAAAGTAAACGTAAAAAATAAGGATGTTTAGGGAGTAAATTTCCAGGTTTTTCTTATTCTCAAGGGGCAATATTAAAATATACGGAAAATAAAACATGTCTCAGATCTAATGCATTTCTTATGTTCCGTACTTTTGAACTTCCCTAGTAGTTTAGCGTCAAGGTGTGAAATGGAGTCATCGTCGAGGTGTGAAATGGAGTCATCGTCGAGGTGTGAAATGGAGTCATCGTCGAGGTGTGAAATGAAGAATGAAGGCATCAACATAATTGATGTTATTGTTGTTGCTCTCAGCTACTCGTGCTGTTAACCCTTGACAACGTTGATTTTGTTGTAGCTGACAGTGGTTCTACTTAAATCTCAAGGCGTACTTAAGAAGATGGATTGGGGTCCAGCTAGCACTAGTGCAATGCGCCGATCATCAATAAGATTGCCGCTAGGGGGAATCACTCTGTGGTGTAGCCTCTTCCATGAGCACGAACAAGAACGTGAAATATGATCTTGATCAGTTTGTTCCATCTTAATCTGGTTACTCCTCGCTCCCAGGTCTATCAGTATGTTTCACCTGACCCTGATTACTCTTCGCTCCCACGTCTATCAGTATGTTTCAACTGACCCTGATTACTCTTCGCTCCCAGGTCTATCAGTATGTTTCACCTGACCCTGATTACTCTTCGCTTTTAGGTCTATCAGTATGTTTAACCTGACCCTGATTACTCTTCGCTCCAACCTCTATCAGTATGTTTCACCTGACCCCGATTACTCTTCGCTCCCATGTCTATCAGTATGTTTCACCTGACCCTGATTACTCTTCGCTCCCAGGTCTATCAGTATGTTTCACCTGACCCCGATTACTCTTCGCTTCCAGGCCTATCAGTATGTTTCACCTATCACTCTTCGTTCCCAACATAAATAATAGCTGAACTAGAGGCAGGAGTATGTGAAGTGGCACTGTTTAAAACATCTGAAGCACCTTTGCAGTATCTTTCGTGGCTCTGAACAATGGCTCTTTGTAATATCTTAGAAGGCCCTTAGCAATACACTTGTTGGCTATTTTCAATGCAGCTTTACGATACAGGGGCGTCGCAGCTTTATGATACATTCGAAGGGGCATCGCATCTTTGCGACACATTTAGATGGCCGTCGCATCTTTGCGACACATTTAGATGGCCGTCGCATCTTTGCGATACATTTGGCGTGGCGTCGCAACTCATTTACTCTGTCAACAGGGACGTTCTCTAGAAATCGTGGCGAAATTCGGCTACCCTGAACAATTCATCAGGGTTGTGCGTCAGATTCATGGCGGCATGTCGGCTCATGTACTGAATGATGGTCAACTGTCTGTAGCATTTCCAGTCATAAGCGGAGTCATACATGGCTGTGTGCCGGTCCCAACTCTCTTTAGCATGGTATTTGCTGTCATGCTTTCAGATGTAACACATAACTGTGCCACTGGTGTGCGTCAGATACAGGACGGATAGACAGCTGCCCAATCTGATGTGCCTAAGGTCCATAAAAGAAGTCAAAGAAACGCACCTCTCAGATCGCCTCTTTCTTGATAACTGCGCCATTGACACGTGCTCGGAACAGAACATGCAGACCACCATGAATGAGTTTTCAGCTGCGTGAACTAATGTTGGAATAGCCGTTAACACAAAGAAAACGAAAGTAATGTTTCTATCTGTTCCTGGAAAGTCATTCCACAAAACTAACATCCCTGTACAGGATCAACATCTACACGCAGTTGATAGCTTGACCCACCTTGGTAGTACCCTCACCAGAGAAGCAGTTATAGATTCTGAGGTCCACAACAGGATTACGAAAGCAAGTGCTGCTTTTGGAAAACAACGAGAAAACTGTTTGGGACCGGTAGAGAGTCAGTGTTGCCACTAAGGTTAGGGTCTATCTTGCAATGGTGCTAACGTCCTTCTTTACGATTTAGAAACGTAGACAGCGAACATCAGACACGTCAGTAAACTTGACCACTTCCACATGAGACGTCTCCGCAGGCTGCACAGGATCAGCTGTCATGATAGAGTACCCAACTCTCAGCAGGATGAAGCTGTCGGACATACATGCGATGGTGTAGAGAGAACATGTGTTGTTCCCATGCTCGATGGGCGCTTCCCTAGCCAGCTGTTGTTCAGCGAGGTCAAGACAAGCGCTCGATGATGGAACAGAAGAAACGATACAAAGACTCCTCGAAAGTATATCTGAATAGTTTCCTCAGTTATGTCGCATCCGGGAAGTTGCTTGCTCCGAACCGCTCAGTCTGTCGCACTACCATCATACATAGTGATCGCATCGACGAGGAGTGATCGCTGGGGCACAGCAAGGGCAAAATGCAAGTTGGTCCAATTTCTGATGCTATCTCCGTGTGTCCCACGTGCGGTAGAGACTGCCGTGCCAGAATCAGACTGTACAGTCATCTGCGGCCCATCTGAATGGTCATGTCTGAGGCTGTTGCCATCTTCGCTTGCGGTGAAACATATTATTATTAGTTACCCTTCCACGACAGACCTCGTCAATCCTTCGCAATAAATGAGCTAGAGATGAAAATTGGTCCTTAGCGACACACAATTTTTAGAACCGCTAGGCATGTGGAATACTTTTATGTGTTTATTATGAAAGCACATTATAGCCACAGAGAGATAAAAAAAAACGAAATGTAATTTACAACGTTGTAAGAATTCAAAAATATTCAAAGCTAATTAAGAAAAGATAATTAAGAAGATGTGTGAAGCATGACCCGTAACACGTGCAAAGTTGGCAAGACAGATTTTTACACCTGCTTTGAACGAAATTATTAACGCAAAAGATAATCAAAAAAAAAAAAAAAAACAATTAAATCAACCGAGCAGAATGCCAGGGAAATAACTGCATAAAATACCATTCATTATGAAAATGCGAGTTCAATTTCCTTGTCTCAAAGTTTAGCCAAATAATTTGTATACGTAGTGAATAGAAGTAGTGAGATGGTCAGAGGCTAAGCTGTTCTTGGCTGGTGAGGAGAGAGAGAAAGAGAGAGAGAGAGAGAGAAAGAGATTAAGAGAGAGAGAGGGAGATTAAGAGAGAGAGAGAGACAGAGAGAGAGACAGAGAGGAAGAGAATGAAGCGTTAGAGAATTTGTTGCATGAGAAGGCTCATTTGCGAGATGGGGTTATAGGTCACCTTTCTCCCTCACTTGATTTCTAACGCAGAGTTAAGTTAGGGGAAACGATGGAAACTCTAAGGCCGGTAAATGTAACTTATTTTTATATAAAACAACAATCGTTAAAAAGAAAGGACAGTATAAGCTCTAGGAATACATATACAACAGACAACAACAATTGTCTGCTACTTCATTTTTTTGCTTTCTGGTGTATATGTTTTCTCAGTGCTTATAATAGACTTGCCTTTGTATTTGTTGTTGCTAATAAAAACAAAAAAACAAAAATGGTTCAATTTAGGGAAAGATAATGTTGCTGGAAGGGAGATAATTGACGAATGGGAGTTAAGTATCAAGGTGAAGGAATTCTTTTAGAAGGTTTATCTAAAAAGTGCAACAATAAATAACGTGGAATTTTGAATATAGAAGCTTTCACAAGGATAGACTACCCCATATAGACATACCGAAGAGAAGCAGAAATAATAAAGAAGCAAAAATAAGATGGAGAGTTTGTGTGAGAGAGAGAGAGGCGAACTTGGAAATGCATGGATTGACAAATACAGATAGACAGAAGAATGTTTTACAACTAAACGTACAGAATACACATCACATAGGTGAAGACCTGGAAACTATGTCCCTTAACTCATGATTTGGCAAACTGGCTGAAAAAATAGTAAGCGACACATTATATTGGCGGTTGGAGAACAAGAAAATTCTTGGTAAAAACCAGGCAGGGTTCAGACGTGTGCATCGCTCTGATGGCCTCCTCTTTATGTTTACACAGCACGTGATGGATAGATTCCAACAAAGGAATAATACACTTGTCATGATCATAGATCTACACCAGGCCTACGACAGGGTACGGAAGAAAAGCCTTTTGTTGAAAATGGACATAGAGGGAAAGATGATCAAATGGATACATCCTCTCCTGACCAATGAAACTTTAGATAGCAACTTTGCAGGTGTAAAAGAAAGCTGGAAGACGGACTATACTGTACCTCATCTATATAAATGAGCTTACTAAATATTTAAATTTATCAAAGGCACTGATCTCGTCAAATGGAAACAGAGAAATATCACATTGGGAAAAGTCCAAGGTCAACAGTGCACTCACTGTCCATAATTTCCAGTATATTGAACACTGTGGGAACTAAAGATTAATACACAGAAAACCGAATTTACCATCTTCTTTCCCAGTCACAAAGAAGCAAAGAGATCCACTAATATCAAAATATATGGAAAATGAATAGTAAAAGAGGATATTCAAGTTTATGTGACAGTAAAACTGGAAAAACAATTGAAATTAGATAGAAGAGGAAAACCATATTCACCATTTACCAGAAGAGAGAGAAAAAGAAAACATGTTTTATGAGCCACCCAATTGGGAAAATGTATACTTTCCAGTAATCAATACACACCTAATTGAAAAGGTCGCCAATAAAGAAACTATACCTACCCTACTGAAGACATGTGCCTATAATACAGTCTATAGGAAATAAACATCACCAGTCCTAATCTATACGGATCTATCAGCTTTCACATTTACCTCGTTTACAGGTTACGGCATCTTTATGAAATACCCGGATGGATTCTCATATGAGTTATGTGATTATGCAGCGAAAACCGTTAAAATGATGACGCGGAAGTAGAATCTATCAAAACAACCGTTTGGGATTTCGTATCAACAGTTTGACTTAAGGCAATTGGTGCCGCTAGATATGGCTACTTTCAGTGACTCTAAGTCGGAACTGGAATCACTGAAACACACCCCTAACCAACAAAAAATATATATTTTTAGTAGGAAGGGCAATTAACAGTACAACCACAGCCCACGCGATTCATTAACGTTACCTGGCAATAGCTCTCTGGACATAGTGAAATACCAGAAAACAAAATGGTGGGCAGACTGGCAGAAAACAGGAGCCTCCAAACAATAAAAGGACAGGCCATGTAGCAACTACGTGGTTAAATAATTCCTTAGAAATAATACCTGGGAAAACTGGCTGAACAGGTGGGCGGCGGTGGAAATCAGAACGCAGTGCTTCCAGGAAATGTCACAGACAACAAGTAATGACGGCATAAATATACTACACAGAAGAGAACAAGTTATAATTATTCAGTTCCGAACAGGACAAAGGCAATAGCCACTTAATCCAATCAACCTTCACCAACTGCCCTTGTGCAGGAAAACACAGCTCTCACCCTGATGAAACATACACCTACTCATGAGGTGCACATCGCTCGCAGGCATGAGAGAAAGATTCTGACAAGTGCTGTCGACAATCCCCAATTCACCGTACAGAACAATAGAACAACTGAAGAAGATCTGTATTTATTTAAGAATGGCATTGAACTGAGAATAGCAGGCTTGCTCAGCAGCTATGGGATAGTAACAACTACAAACAATTTTGGTTTTGGGCTTGAAGTCTCCTAAGGTTAACCAATTTCCCGTCAACGCGATATATCATTTCGTCGATTCCTATGTCCCCGTCTCCGAAATTATCAGACAGTACGCAGAGAATATGTCACTGTATATACTTGTAATTTACCTCCATTTGTTACAAGAAATGGTTCCGCTTGTTCATCGTATTCTTCAACCCCAGACTGCGTGCCATCGTGCAGTTGATAGCATATTTCATTTGGAAACTGGAGTTTGCCATGGACTTCTATAAACCTTCTCTACTGACCATGTAGAGCGCTTTTTCCCAGTCGGTAAAAGCTGCATTAAAAAAATCTGGCAAAGATGGCGCCATAACTGGCTGCGAGTCTACATTTCTCTACTGTTTTGGATCATTATGGATGCCGCCAGACCACGGATTTGCCTGGAATTCACACTAGTCGACGACTTTCACTTGTGTTCACGGAAACGTGGTGTTGTTTTCCGTCGGGACTTGTTATTTCGTTCTTTTTTTGTGATTTCTTCCATCCGTTTATCCTGGTCTGGACGCCGGCTGAATCAGTGAATAGAACTACGGTTATACCAGTTATACCTGTGTCGTGTTTCACGAGTTAGTTCTGCCGGTTCACCTTCACGAATATGGCGTGTGGGAATTTTAGATGCTACTATGAGGAGATGAATACAGCTGGGGAGAGATGACAGACTCACTCACACGCTGAGTGTTGTCCATACGACCTCTTGTGGTTATCGAAAAGGCACGACAAACTGCGTTAGATGCCTTCCCACCTTTCTACCCTGCGGGTTACATGTTTACGGAACGGCTTCGGTGGTAACCCTGAGACAAAATCTGCATCCTATGCTATCTCCAGTCGTCTCGATGAATGTCTTGCCACTGGCAAAAGGTAGCTTAGGCTCTGTGAGTGAGGTTGACAAAAGGCGCAGTTTCTTCCTCACTTTAATCCAAATCACCGCGCAAGTCACCCATTTCAGCGGACACAGCAAGAGATGCGGCTGAACAAAGAGAGTGGTCTTCATCACTTGTGATGGACAACTATTAAAAGCTGTATGCACGTTCCAGTGCTGTTCCTAGCATTTTTCTTGTCGCCATTTTGCAGCGAACAGCATATCAGCTGTTCTACGTTCCCTCCTGAATTTAACACTGATTGTCAGGAAGAAAAACCTCGCCGAGACGAGTTGTGAAGCGATTCAGAAAGATTCTGGTGAATATCTTTCCTGTGATTGACAGTAGTAAGATGCAACGGTGGCTTTTACAGGCTAGCCGATTCCTTTTACGTGTATACAAATATATAATTGATGCATAGCTGAGATTTTGTGGCATGGTTTTATTCTGCCATATTTGTTGGAAGATTTTGTGATGTTTCTCTATTAGAGCTGTAATGTCATCTTTATAGACCTCAGCAGTGATTAAATCTGTGCAGGGACTTTTTCACTAAGAAGTTGACGAACTGCTTATGTGTTTCTACTCCACAATTGGTATATCATCGTCATTTATAGGAACATGAGACACGCAGTCCCTCCAAGCTGGTAAATGATCAGTTATAGGAACATGGGACACGCAGTCCTTCCAAGCTGGTATATGATCAGTTATAGGAACATGGGACACGCAGTCCTTCCAAGCTGGTATATGATCAGTTATAGGATCATGGGACACGCAGTCTCGCCAAGCTGGTATATGATCAGTTATAGGAACATGGGACACGCAGTCTCTCCAAGCTGGTAAATGATCAGTTATAGGAACATGGGACACGCAGTCTCTTCAAGCTGGTAAATGATCAGTTATAGGAACATGGGACACGCAGTCTCTTCAAGCTGGTAAATGATCAGTTATAGGAAAATGGTGCAGACGGTCGATGGCTTCGTACTGTTCATGATTATGGTTGGTTCAGAATATTAAAATGCTCGAGCCAACGTTTGATCCTTTTTTTAAATGGACCGCAATTAGTGTTTTCCCATAAGCAAGTCTGGACCTGATGATGCTTGCTCATATCCCACTGAGTGCATGGTTACAGTTGTTCATCATGGCTGTAAGCAAAACATCGTTTTCACATCTGCTTTATTGCTCAACCATGTTTCCCACATCTGGAGTAGTTTACTTTGAATTTTGATTTACTTTGATTCTACGTAAGTTGTTGAAGGTGTCTTTCTTACATGTGAAATTTAGTTCATTTATACAGGGTTTGCGGAGATGGTGTTTATCTGTCAATATTTCCTTTAAATATCATCGGCCTTCTCATCAAACCAGTCATTTTACTGTCTGATAACATGATCCAGTATCTCTGTAGCAATGTTGTTTATTATCTGTTCACTTAGGGCTGCCAAATGTGTTTCCATACCTTGTTCCAACTGACGAGACAACTGGAGACGGTCTCCTAGAGCAGAGGTCTTCAAACTACGGCTGAAGTGCTACATCCGGCAATCCTCAAGATTTTGTTTAAACTCAGGTAAAATGTCTTCTACTGAAAGGACTGGTGAAAGTCCACAACTTGCTTCATTTTCTAGGAGGCGAAAAATGTTCTCCTTCTTCTTCGTCCGTTCTGAATCTCCGCTACCAAACCCTGAAAGGGCTTAAGTAGCAGAATGTAGTCCAGAGAATGGAATGCGTTGTGTCGTAGTTTACAGCTTGACTGCGATATTTGCACCTTTCGGTCCAACACATACGACTTCAGCAAGCATTTTTTGAGTACTGGGTTAGCATTACCTCTTCGATCCCTTCTCCTTAGCCAGTCTGCCCTGCTGCAGCCTGTTATCCAGGATCACCGCGTGGAGGTATAGAAGGGTCTTGGCAGCTCTGGTTCGCTGGCCCTGATGCTAGCAGTCAGCTATGGGTCGCTGACCACTGCAGCTCATGCGCTACTCAGCGTCTTGATCCCGCGAAAAATGTTATGAAGAACGACAAGCATAATTTCCTTCATTTGGATTTCGGATTCATTGATGACTTGCAATTGCAAAATCAATTTCTGGAAAGACTTTCTGATCTTAGTAGAAGAGATGATGAAATAATGTTGTTTCAATTGATTGTAATATTTAAACATTTCCTAGTCCGTTTCGAACGGACAATATTGATCTCCAGTCAGCTGACATGCTAAAAGACAAATAAAAGGACGGAAATTTGATCGATTTTTATAAATCTTTGCATTCTGAGCAGTTTTCGAATTTGAAAGGATTTGCTAGTGGATGTGTATCAGTTTTCTGGAACTGCTTACCCGTGTGACAAAAACATTTTCAATAATGAAGTATATGAAGTTCAACTGTCAAGAAAGTGTATGTGATGAGTCCATCCTAATTATGAGCACCTCAAGCTTGAGACCTTAGCACACACACACACATACATCCCCGTCAAAGATCCAAACAATAGGTATTCAGTAGCTTTTAGAATCAATGTGTATTTCTTTGACCGGCGAGACTGAGCACAATATATTATGTGGCATGTGTAGACACACTTGGAGATCACTAATTCAGAGTAGCAACAAATGACTGATTTTCGTGTACTTTAGCGTGGTAACATCTAGCATTTTTTATAAAGCTTTCTTTCCCTGAGGGCGTCTGGCTTTTTGATACCAATTTTAAGTTCTGGCACAACGAGGTGATGTTCGGCACCACACATTAACTTTGTCACACCGACATTTTGCCTGGCCTTCTTTCTAATATTTACATAGTCAATCAAGTGTCTATGTTTTGAGAGAGGGTGCATCCAGATAGGTCCTGTTGTTGGTAGGAAGTCGAAATATGGTGTTGGTTACGAAGAGGGTCGTATTATACGTAAGTATGGAGACAAAGTTAATTGCTGTTACAGCTACTTAAGCTGCATTATCTGACGATGCCAGTCTAGTTGGTGTTATCTGAGCCAACGCTTACATCCAAGTCGCCAAGAATGATGAACGTATCTGCTTTAGGATATGATATAATGATTTGCTGCAATTCTAGGTAACCCGTCTCCTTGACGTCATTAAGCTCGTGTGATATTGATTGTGTCACGTCTTCTTCCACTTAGCCACCATGGCCGCCACGAGTTGGTCAATTATTTCCTTTGATGGCCTGCTAACTTATCAACAGATTCTGTTATGATAACAAAAAACCCACTCCTGCTTCTTGTCTTTCTTCACATCCTTTTCCGCTCCAGCAGAATCTAAAATCTGCACCTTTTTCGCTGGAGCTGGCCCTCGCCTGCAAGTCTGGTTTCACTTAGTGCTGCTATATCAATGTTGTATCTGGCAATCATCTCACAATCAGGTCAGTCCGCCTCTTCGGTATGTTTGTGTTACAGTTCCTGTCAAGCAGAGCGTACACGTCCCATGCCTCTAGTTTTTTCTATCTTTGTATTTATAATTTAGGAAGGAGGAGCGAATCTTTCCGTTTTATTTCTTTTTCCTATGTGTTGCCGGCTTTAATAAGGTGCCGACAAGCCGGGTAAGATGGTCGGATAATGTGGAGAGGCAATCTTTAGGGCATCTTTTCTGGCAACTTCCTTATGCTGTAGAAGTGAGCAGTGATTTCATGAGGTCTGCTCAATCACTAGAAAAATGGTAGACGTGAAGATCCCGTTCACAGGACGTGTGGTACTCTGGGATAATCGTGTTAGGATGCTACAGACTAAACCAACGGCACGCTAGGGGTGGGTGGTCAGGGGGCTAACAAATCTCACTGCTGTTCCGATCAGTACAAGATGTTTTATGGCTTGACAAATTTGAGGGTGACTCACCAGTCAGTCAACACCTTCACCAGTCAGCATGATCGGACTACAGTCATGTAATTTATGATAATAAATTTAAACTAGGCACTAATTCACCTTTATTTCTACATAACAATGCGTACACAACTAACATATTGTATTACTTACACAGTATTAGCCTATTTCTTCTGAAGAAAAAATGCACTGCTGTCAGAAGTATGGCGTTTGTGTCCTTAAACATGCTTAGTAGTTTTAGCATTGAAGTACCATTTATCGATGCCTTTAGTATGTTTAAATTGTGACGACGCAGGTACTTTCAGATTCACCATCATAAACTAGCTTGTGTATGATTTATTTCAACAGTAATATTATGAATAATCGTCAGAGAGTCGTTATGTGGTAACAATTAAAAACGTAATTAACATTTACAAACTGATTTTGTTTTTAACTTGTCAAACAACATTTTTTACTTGGAGCAGACGAATGCTTTTGTCAAGCTCTGAAGATGATCTTGTGACCTTAGCTGTCTACGTGTAGGTCTGGGACTACCCACTCCTAATGAATCGCCGCTCGCATATCGCCCTAGGATGATTCAAGTGCAATAGTGGATTCTTCTGCTTCTACTTCTAATCCGCGTCCCTGAGAGAATAGGATCTAGGGGATCCCAGATATAGCTACTAGGGGTCCCGTGGCTCTCCTTCCCATCACACGCAGAAACCAGAAACCCGACCACATGGAGAATGCGACGGGGGATGAGGGGGGGGGGGGGAGGAAGCGTTGTGCAGGTGATAGTGTGCAATGTCGATGACGAGATGAACAAATCTGAGGAGCTCGTGGCCGACCTTACCATCTCCACCAAGACCAGGCAGTCTCGAGAGGAGTGTCGTATCCGTCAGTTCCACCGTGTTTCAGCTTCGCAGTAGGGCATGGGGCGAATGGGTGAACAGGCGATTCGCGCGATGATTTCGTTTAAAGTGAGTGAAACAAATATATATAAATATGTACGGTCGGATACCACACTGAGACGAAAACACAAACGAAACTTACGTTACGACCAAAAGACCTTCATCAGGGACAACGAACAACGGCAGTAATGAACTATCGAATCATATAAGAAGATATAAGTAACCTACTTTCACATTTATGTGTTCATATTTTCGCAATTATGTATTCTTCCCTTCTTTTGTGATTCGCTAGTTCATATTGTTGTTGTTCGTTGTCCCGGATGACGATCATTTGGTCGTAACGTGGGTTTCGTTTGTGTTTTCGTCTCAGTGCGGTACCAATCTACTCTTATTTATAATGTGTTTTTTCCCCTTTTTTTGGTACACTAAACATCCATAGTGCCACCGCAGCCTCGCCGTATTTTAATGTTAGGTTTAAAGAAAGGAAGAGTTGCACATTTCGTCGACCTGGGTTCATATAAAACCAGTGGCAAGACAGGTGGATACGACTGGAGATCAAGACAGGTGGATACGACTGGAGATCAAGACAGGTGGATACGACTGGAGATCAAGACAGGTGGATACGACTGGAGATCAAGACAGGTGGATACGACTGGATATCAAGACAAGTGGATACGACTGGAGATCAAGACAGGTGGATACGACTGGAGATTAAGACAGGTGGATACGACTGGATATCAAGACAAGTGGATACGACTGGAGATCAAGACAGGTGGATACGACTGGAGATCACGACAAGTGGATACGACTGGAGATCAAGACAGGTGGATACGACTGGAGATCAAGACAGGTGGATACGACTGGAGATCACGACAAGTGGATACGACCGGAGATCAAGACAGGTGGAGAAGACCGGAGATCAAGACAGGTGGATACGACTGGAGATTAAAACATGTGGAGAAAACTGGAGATAGACAGGTGGATACGACTTGAGATCAAGACAGGTGGAGAAGACCGGAGATCAAGACAGGTGGAGAAGACTGGAGATCAAGACAGGTGAATACGACTAGAGATCAAGGCAGGTGGAGAAGACTGGAGATCAAGACAGGTGGATACGACTGGAGATCAAGACAGGTGGATACGACTGGAGATCAAGACAGGTGGATACGACTGGAGATCATGACAGGTGGTCGAAGACTGGAGATCGACAGGTGGATACGACTGGAGATCAAGACAGGTGGATACGACTGGAGATCAAGACAGGTGGATACGACTGAAGATCAAGACAGGTGGATACGACTGGAGATCAAGACAGGTGCAGTGATGATTAGGGCTTACCACGTGACTCGCCGTATTCCTGACGCTCAACAGCGCACAAGAGAAGATGTCGCCGTTGCGGCATGTTGATAGCTGCGAGGAGTCAAACCTGAGATTTGGATATCAGACTTGGACCAAATATGGGCGAGCTGACCTTCAAAGGTCACGACAGCCCTTACACCAGATGTACTGCCAATACCTGACAACCCAATCGCCGCACACATAGAATGAGGTAAGATATACAGACACATGAGAAATAGACTTATACAGGATTCACAGACAGACAAAAGAGGGTTAAAAATAAGGTCAAATACCAACTTACCGCAATGATATCTCCCTCTCTAAACGTCAGACTCTGGATATCGTGTACAGCGGTGTTATCTTTCACAGCCCTAGCGTACACACGGCAGCTGGTGTCTGCAAAAGCGGAGGAACAAATATAACATACACACACATTGATATATATATATATCTGTAGTCAAGAGGTTAAGGCACTTATCTCTCACAGTGATGAACGGAAACGGTAGGCGATCGAACCCCGCAAGTTTCAAGCGACCCCTGGTCTCACGAGAGGTAAGACCAGAGTGCCTGCATCTCGAGTTACTTCCAGTCGTCTCGACCAATCGTCTTGCTACTGATCCAAGGTAGCTCGGGATAAGAGTGAGATTGATGACCAGCGCATTCACTTCCTCACTATAATCCAAATACAGAGCACATCACATTATTTAGACAAAACCGTCTAATGTGACCATCATCGCTTCGCGATGGTCAATAACGTATACGTATACCACTTTCTCATACACGCTAGTTGTATAGAACGATGCCTGAGTATGTTTGTGTGCGTTTGCTTGTCTTCATTTCCGCTTCTGTTTCTTCATCTTCTTTATCTTCAGTTTCACTTTTTCTTTTCTTCTACGTCGTTCTTATACTTTCCCACGTTTTGTTTACCAATTATGCTTCTTCTACAACTTCTCAGCGTGGGAGTAAGATTGTGATTAAGTGCTCGCTTCTCACAGGAAAAATGGGTTCGTTGTCCGATATTGGCACGCTCCGGTCGACTTAGCTATAAATATGTATTTGGTTTACTCTTGGGAAAGGAAAGTTAGCTAGTAAGAAGGAACTACTACCCAATCTTATAAAAGCTGGGGCCAAGTACGCTTCATCGCTGACAGCAGTCTTCTTCTTCTTCGCCCTTATCAGTTGAAGTGCATAGACCATCAACAAGTATCTCCAAGCAGACCAGTTCTTTACTATTTGTCCTAGCCCTTTTCAAGTTTCCCTAGTTTTTATTATACATGCCTCTTCGTCTCTTCTCCGTGTATTCTTTGGCATTCTATTGCCTCCTTTCCCATGTGTGTTCCATGCTAAAGGTTGCTTGGTGATACTGGCTTATTAATATAGTAGTATGTGTCCTAAGCAGTGTCCCCTTCTTCCTAAGGCTTCCTGTTCCATTTTTCTTTGTTCTCTTCATTGTTATAAGCTTTCGTTTGTAATCTTACACAATCACTTCAGGCCCAGAATATTTCTCAGGGATTTGTCGATAAAGCTCTGTAACCTCATAATATTGAGTTTGGTCATCCGCCATGTTTCCGTTACATATAAAATGACATACTTCACATTAGAGCTGAAGTTCCTAAGTTTGATATGCCTTATCATCATTTGAGAGTTCTATATTGTTTTCTACACGACAAAACGTCATGCTCGCCTTTTTTGTCCTGGCTTTTACATCCACATCTGCACTACCTGTTTAATGTATGATGCCCCCCAGGTATGTGAAGCTTTCTACCTCACCCAACCGCGTTCCTCTCAATTTATCAGGAGCTGAGTTGTTGGCCGCATATATTTTAACAATGTATATTGTCTGCATGGATTTTAAAACTTACTTGACAGCATTGTCTGCTATGGGAATACCTTTAAAGCCAGCAAGCTACAGTAACCACAAATGGCAATTCCATTCGCCACTTACTGAAAGTCATTGAGCACCTGAAAGTTTATCTGCAATAGTGTGATTTCCATTTTGCTTAACAAAATTATGTTATTTTAAGAATCGACGGCAAAGCACTACGGGCAGACTCATAGGCGTTCAGTTTGTCTCAGTACTTGCCTCATCGATTGTAATGTCTTCATCCAAAAGGTGGCCGTTGATCATCTTCAAAATGTCCCCTCTGCCAATTGACAATGGGTCAACTGCGAGTGCCTATGGACATGAGTATGTTTGCTTTTTCGTTCCCGTAAACTCTGGTATGGCCCGGGTAGTAGAGCCACACACATTCCCGAAGGTTCTAGGCATCTATGGCTACTATATAATCCTGCCACAACCTTCTGTGACTTCGGAAACACGGATTGAGAGTCAGGGATGATTACGGCACTCATTAAAGAGGTCCCTCGTATCTGAGGTCCACTGCCTGATCTCCATTCTCATACTGGAGATCGTTGCCTTGCATGCGCATAACATAACATGACATACCACAATATACTATTTTTTATAAATAGTATTAACATTGTTATAAAACAGCTACATGACTTTATTGAAGACCCCATTGGAAGGAAACGTATAGATTCATTGCACCCGTCTACGATGTGGGGATGGTAATGGAAGAAAGTCATACAATGATCACTTACAAAGCGTCGATAAATGTGGCAGGTATCACAAAACCATTTCCGAGACAAACAAACAAACAAACAAAACACACACATACACACGCACGCACGCACACACTATATAAGTATTTCACTGATACCAATCAAAACTATTTACGAGACAAAGAGAGACAGAGTGAGAGAGAGACAGAGAGAGAGAGAGAGAGAGACATACACGTACGCGCACAATGACACACAAGTATGTCACTGATACAGATCAATCCACGAAAACCTTCCAGCTCTGTGCTGATCTCGTGCCATCATGTCCTGTTCCAACCGCCCCATATCCTTTTTATCTCTCTTGTTGAGCTTCTATCTCTCCACGGGGCAAACCTCTTGATGTTGTTTTTCTGCACCTTGCCATTCGCCCTATTGATAGATGACCTTCTGTCTTGGACGGTTGAGAGCTTACTTGTAGTTGACCTGTAGTCCACATATGTTGACATTTAATAACTTTCAGGTTCTACAGAATCGGCTACCAGACCACATGCACAACCCTCATTACTTGGATTTTTCGACAAGCATAAGAGGTTACAGTTAGGGCTGTACAATCTAGTGGTTGTTAACATTCGGCCAAATGTGAACAGAGACTATTGAGATGAATCGGATATTGACTGATCGAATGACGTAATAACTAGTGTTCATTAAGTATATTATCATTTGTATTAATAATGACGTAAACAACAACCAACGGGTGATGGTTCAACTTGCTTCTTTTTCTTCGTCCTCATCACTTTGTGGGGCATAGGCCACCAACCAATCCTCCTTCAAGCAGATATTTTCTCAAGTTCTTTCCAACTTCTCCCTTTTTTTCTTGAATGTAGTTCTATGTCGCTTCTCCTTGTTTTCTTTTGCCGTACTGTGTCTCATTTCCCGTCTGGGTTCCGTGACAGAGATTGTTTTGTGAAACTGGCTTAGGGATGTGCAGAGTGACCAATCCAGTGCTACTTTCTTCTCAAGATTTTCTGTTCCACATATTTTTCTGATATTCTCTCCCATAAGCTGTCGAGTCAGTGCAGGTCCTGGATCCTTCTAAGGGAATAGTTGATAAAGCCATTTAATCTCTTAATATCGAGTTTGGTTATCTGCCCCCCACCGTAATAGAAAACAAAACCGACTTAATAATCGAGTTGAAGATCCTTACATTGATATTCATTGTCACCCTTGTATAGAGTCTCCTTTAGTTTTGTACAAAGGCCACTCTCGCTTTCTGTATCTTGGTGTTCAAATCATCAACTGACCACTTGTCTGGTTTACGATAATCCCTAGGTATGTGAAGCTCTCTACGTTATCCAATCGTGTTCCTTCTAGTTTGAGAGGAGTCGTGTAGATGGCTTCATTTCAAAATGATACAGAAAACATACGGCATATTTTTCGGTACTGTTTAACGCAGCTGACTATGGAAGATTTGGTAACTGCAGCCATTGGTTAATGATGGTATATACCCTGCGGTTTAATATTCCAATTCTATATTCATAGATAAATTAGCATACATATGTATAGTTTAAATGTATAGTTACACCTTTATTTTAAAGAGTGTGTTTGTGTATATGAGCGTGTGTGTAAGTATGTATGTACATATTTATATCGCCAAGAAGAGATCAAGTTACAATATCCAGACTGCGAACAGGCCACTGCAGACTGAAAAATCATCATTTCAACAAATACAAAATTGGACATACAGATACGTGCCCAAGTGCAGCAAACAATCAAACAGTGGAACGATCGTGTTTGGCGAAGACAGAAGCATGAGACGGACGACTTAGCTTATGATTGAAGTAGATGTGATTATTTGAGAGCGAACGAAAAAGAAGAAAAATAGACTTTTCGCCTCTGAGGCGATTATTGTGCACATCTCTTGCTACAGTGTTTTTATTATTTGTCACTGCCCTGTCCTGGTCTCGATAACACAACAGTGAATAATAATATTTCTTCTTCTTCTTCTTCCTCGTACGCTGACAAACGTCGACTTGAATTTGTTCGAAGAAAGCAGCTGTCATCTTGAGGATGTCGACACTGCCATAGAGCTTGTCTAGTATTGCCACTGGTGATGGCTACATGTGCTTTCTCTGGTCCTCGTATGTCGGGTAATTTTGCAGCAGATGTTCAGCGGTCATTTTTTCAGTACCACATGTGCATTCGTCAGTAGCACCAATATTCAGTTATTTAATAGGTGGTACCTCGGTCTGTTGTGGAATGTGATGGGTCTGAAGAACACCATCTGCTCTCTTCTGTTCAACTGGTAATAAGCATCATTTCTTGTGTAGCCAGTATGCTCTGTTTCCCATTTGTCCATGTATCTTACCCTAATAAAACCGTTTGGACTATTCGTAGGTCACACTTGAATCTGATTGGGTAACCTTCCACCTTCTGTGGCCAGTCTGTCTGCCTCCTCGGTGCGATTGAACCCACTGTACTACGACTTCTGGGTTTGGACTGCTGGTATAGTTGACATGAATACTGATCATAGGTAATTTTGGTAGTGAACAAAACAAATAATAACAGAAGGAAACAAAGTGATACATGGCCTCACCATCTGAAACAGCAACATAATGCGAGACCAACATCCCTCCATGTCCACTGCAGCCAACACACGTCTGCCCACCCAAGCACTGTGGTAAGCAGAGCTTCATGGACAGAACCGCTGTGCAGTGTTCTCACCCACCAAATTGTCGGGCGGAGCTTGTTTTCTAACCAATAATATCATTCACTGTCTGAACAAGTTTTATTCGTACTAGTATGTAAGCCTACCCACTACAAACAATGGCGTACTTCCAATCAGTCACATTACCGTATACATGTAACAATCATGTGAGATCAATCTTAAAGAAACGCATTATATGCACCAATAATTATTAGACATTAGCGTGACGGTTAAATTTTGTCGTGAGAAAAGCTCTATCCATTAAACTGCATATATTAAGATACTCATTCATTCTACATAACATGTCGCCTAATGTAATAGATACTCAATCATTCTACATAACATGTCGCCTAATGTAATAGATACTCAATCATTCTACATAACATGTCGCCTAATGTAATAGATACTCAATCATTCTACACAGCGTCTCGTTTTATGTAATAGATACCCAATCATTCTACACATCGTCTCGTCTTATGTAATAGAATCATTCTACACATCGTCTCGTCTTATGTAATAGATACCCAATCATTCTACACATCGTCTCGCTCGTCTTATGTAATAGATACCCAATTATTCTACACAGCGTCTAATGTTAAGATTTTCTCGAGACAAACTTCACTAATGTGCCATAATAACTTCATAACATAAACGGTAACTAGCTATAATAAACTTGATGAATAGTTCATTAAAAAAAAGATAATTAGTCTTTATTTACATCCAACCATACAGTTAAATGCCTTTACTCTTATCCGATCGAACAGTTAGTGTCTTTATTCTTATCCAGCTGATTACGTGTCTTGATCTTTATCTGGCCGAATAGTGCAATCTCTTTATCCGTATCAGGGTAAATAATTAAATGCATTTATTTTTATCTGGCCGAATAGTTAATGTCTTTATTCTTATCCAACCGCAAAGGTTTTTATTCTTATCTGGCCGAATAGTTAATGTCTTTATTCTTATCCAACCGCAAAGGTTTTTATTCTTATCTGGCCGAATAGTTAATGTCTTTATTCTTATCCAACCGCAAAGGTTTTTATTCTTATCTGGCCGAATAGTTAATGTCTTTATTCTTATCCAACCGCAAAGGTTTTTATTCTTATCTGGCCGAATAGTTAAATGCCGTTCTTCTTTTCCGGTCGAATGGTTAAAACCCGAATTTGGAAAAGTCACAACAAAACCTTAATGTATTAGCCAGGACGTGAATGTGCTCAACAGTTCACTCAGCGATAACGCGGTTGGCCTCTTTCCTGAGGAGGATTGGTAACCCCTGTCCCAAAGATGGCTGATAGCCCCAGTCCCAAAGATGGCTGGTATCCCCTGGCCCCAAAAATGGATGGTATCCCATGTCCCAAAAATGGAGGGTATCCCCTGTCCCAAAAATGGATGGTATCACCTGTCCCAAAAATGGATGGTATCCCCTGTCCCACAAATGGATGGTATCCCCTGTCCCAAAAATGGATGGTATCCCCTGTCCAAAAAATGGATGGTATCCCCTGTCCCAAAAATGGATGGTATCCCCTGTCCAAAAAATGGCTGGCAGCACCTCTCCGACAAATGGTTGGCAGCCGCTATCCGAAAGATGGTTGGCAGTCCCAGTCAGAAGAAAGATTGCTGGCAGCCCTTGTCACAAAAATGGTGGCAGCCCTGTCACAAAGATGGTTGGCAGCCCTGTCACAAGATGGTTGCCAGTCCTGTCACAAGATGGTTGGCTGCCCTGTCACAAAGATGGTTGGCCACCCCTGTCAGAAAGATGGCTGGCAGTCCCTGTCATAAAGATGGTTGGCAGCCATGTCATAAGATGGTTGGCAACCCTGTCACAAAGATAGTTGGTAGCCCCTGCCAGAA
This sequence comes from Ariolimax columbianus, assembly GCA_036924085.1. Classification (NCBI taxonomy): domain Eukaryota; kingdom Metazoa; phylum Mollusca; class Gastropoda; order Stylommatophora; family Arionidae; genus Ariolimax; species Ariolimax columbianus. The sequence goes on from JAVGWX010000002.1 coordinate 18,470,915, forward strand.
AGATGGTTAACAGCCCCTGTCAGAAAGATGGTTGCCAGCCGTTGTCAGAAAGATGGTTGGCAGCCTTGCCACAAAGATGGTTGGCAGCCCCTGTCACACTGAAGGTTGGCAGCCGCTGTTAGAAAGATGGTTGACAGCCCCCGTCAGAAAGATGTTTGCCAGCCTTTGTCTGAAAGATGGTTGACAGTCTCTGCCAGAATGAATGCTGACGGCAGCTGTCAAGATAAAGGTTGGCTGTCTCTATACACGAAAAGTTTGTGGCTCTTATCAGAAAGAAGGTTTAGGACCCCTATCCAGATGGGTGTCATCTATCCAGAAGAAGGATGGTGGTTTATATCCGGTAGAAGATTGGCGGCCCCTATTCGAGAAAAGATTGGTGGCCCTTTCCATATTTGATAGCCTATATCCAGGAAAAGTTGGTGGCCCTATCCGGGAGATGATTGACAACTTCTATACGCGAGAAATGTTGAAAGCCATTTTCGGGAGAAGGTTGGCGTTCCTATCCAGGAGAAAGTTGGTAGCCCCTATCCGAGAAAAATTTGGTGGTTCTTATCCCGGGGAAGGTTGATACCCCTATCCGGGAGAAGGTTGATGGCTCTATTCGGGGAAAGGTTGGTATCCCTATGAGGAACATAATTGAGAGCCCCTATTAGACAGGTTGGTGTCCCTATGAGGAACATAATTGAGAGCTCCTATTAGACAGGTTGGTGTCCCTTTGAGGAACATAATTGAGAGACCCTATTAGACAGGTTGGTGTCCCTTAGAGGAACATAATTGAGAGCCCCTATTAGACAGGTTGGTGTCCCTATGAGGAACATAATTGAGAGCTCCTATTAGACATGTTGGTGTCCCTAAGAGGAACATATTTGAGAGACCCTATTAGACAGGTTGGTGTCCCTTTGAGGAACATAATTGAGAGAACCTATTAGAAAGGTTGGTCTCTCAATTTGAGGAACATAATTGAGAGACCCTATTAGAAAGGTTGGTCTCTCAATTTGAGGAACATAATTGAGAGACCCTATTAGACAGGTTGGTGTCCCTAAGAGGAACATAATTGAGAGCCCCTATAAGACAGGTTGGTGACCCTTTGAGGAACATAATTGAGAGCCCCTATTAGAAAGGCTGGTGTCCCTTTGAGGAACATAATTGAGAGACCCTATTAGACAGGCTGGTGTCCCTTTGAGGAACATAATTGAGAGCCCCTATTAGAAAGGTTCGTGTCCCTTTGAGGAACATAATTGGGAGCCCCTATTAGACAGGTTGGTGTCCCTTTGAGGAACATAATTGAGAGTCCCTATTAGACAGGTTGGTGTCCCTTTGAGGAACATAATTGAGAGCCCCTATTAGAAAGGTTGGTGTCCCTTTGAGGAACATAATTGGGAGCCCCTATTAGACAGGCTGGTGTCCCTTTGAGGAACATAATTGAGAGCCCCTATTAGACAGGTTGGTGTCCCTTTGAGGAACATAATTGAGAGACCCTATAAGACAGGTTGGTGTCCCTTTGAGGAACATAATTGAGAGACCCTATAAGACAGGTTGGTGTCCCTTTGAGGAACATAATTGAGAGCCCCTATAAGACAGGTTGGTGTCCCTTAGAGGAACATAATTGAGAGCCCCTATAAGACAGGTTGGTGTCCCTTTGAGGAACATAATTAAGAGCCCCTATAAGACAGGTTGGTGACCCTTTGAGGAACATAATTGAGAGCCCCTATTAGAAAGGCTGGTGTCCCTTTGAGGAACATAATTGAGAGACCCTATTAGACAGGCTGGTGTCCCTTTGAGGAACATAATTGAGAGCCCCTATTAGAAAGGTTCGTGTCCCTTTGAGGAACATAATTGGGAGCCCCTATTAGACAGGTTGGTGTCCCTTTGAGGAACATAATTGAGAGTCCCTATTAGACAGGTTGGTGTCCCTTTGAGGAACATAATTGAGAGCCCCTATTAGAAAGGTTGGTGTCCCTTTGAGGAACATAATTGGGAGCCCCTATTAGAAATGTTGGTGTCCCTTTGAGGAACATAATTGAGAGCCCCTATTAAAAAGGTTGGTGTCCCTTTGAGGAACATAATTGAGAGCCCCTATTAGAAAGGTTGGTGTCCCTTTGAGGAACATAATTGGGAGCCCCTATTAGAAAGGTTGGTGTCCCTTTGAGGAACATAATTGAGAGCCCCTATTAGAAAGGTTGGTGTCCCTTTGCGGAACATAATTGGGAGCCCCTATTAGAAAGGTTGGTGTCCCTTTGAGGAACATAATTGGGAGCCTCTATTAGAAAGGTTGGTGTCCCTTTGAGGAACATAATTGGGATCCGCTATTAGAAAGGTTGGTGTCCCTTTGAGGAACATAATTGGGAGCCCCTATTAGAAAGGTTGGTGTCCCTTTGAGGAACATAATTGAGAGCCCCTATTAGAAAGGTTGGTGTCCCTTTGAGGAACATAATTGAGAGCCTCTATTAGAAAGGTTGATGTCCCTTTGAGGAACATAATTGGGAGCCCATATTAGAAAGGTTGGTGTCCCTTTGAGGAACATAATTGAGAGCCCCTATTAGAAAGGTTGGTGTCCCTTTGAGGAACATAATTGGGAGCCTCTATTAGAAAGGTTGGTGTCCCTTTGAGGAACATAATTGGGAGCCCCTATTAGAAAGGTTGGTGTCCCTTTGAGGAACATAATTGGGAGCCCCTATTAGAAAGGTTGGTGTCCCTTTGCGGAACATAATTGGGAGCCCCAATTAGAAAGGTTTGTGTCCCTTTGAGGAACATAATTGGGAGCCCCTATTAGAAAGGTTGGTGTCCCTTTGCGGAATAGAATTGGGAGCCCCTATTCGGGAGAAGATAGGGAGCCCCTATTAGAAAGGTTGGCGGTTCTATACGGGATCAATAGCCACTTAAACCGCATCAACCCTAAGGCATCTGTCCTGGTGCAGACACTGCTCTCATCCTGATGAAACATTCAGAGCTCTACTCATTGAGTGCAAAGCGCTTGCAGGAATGAAGACAATGTTTGTACAAGTGCCGCCCGACAATCGCTCATACACTGGGAAATACCTGTTTTATACAAGATAGGCATTGGGATTGCAAGAACAGGGCTGTTGAGCAGATACGGTGTAGGGGAGAAGGTGGGGGCCCATATATGGGAGAAGGTTGGTGGGCCATGTCCGGTTGAAGGTTATCATCCTCTATCCTGTTGGAAGGTTACTGTCCACCAAAACTTAAATACGGTTGCCGATCCATGTCCAAAAAACGGTTGCCGACATATGTCCGAAAGAACGTAGCCGACCTATGTCTGTAAAAAGGTTGTTTACCCATGTGCGTAAAAGGTTGCCTACCCATGTCCAAAAAAGATTGCCGACTTATGTCCAAAAAAAGGTTGCCGATCCATGTCCGAAAAAAGGTTGCCGACCCATATCCAAAAAAAGGTTGCCGACCCATGTCCAAAAAAAGGTTGCCGACCCATGTCCAAAAAAAGGTTGTCGACCCATGTCCGAAAAAAGGTTGTTTACCCATGTCCGAAAGAAGGATATCTGCCCGTTATTAAGATGAAAACAAAATGGAATCTCTGGCCCATCACATTATGACCTTCATATTCCCTAAGAGCAGATGTTGGAGGTGTGTAGATAAGTAGGAGGTTTGTTGTGCTGTAGCACTCGTAGCACGTGTGTTCTTATAACGTCATTCAAGTACATTCGTGTGCGCAGGTAAGCACAGATAAAAGCAGGTGAAAGACGTTAGACAAAGACAGCTGTAGCTAGAGGAGTGATTCTTAAACGCTATTGTGGTAGGGACTTATATGGTAGTCTGCGGAAGTCTAAGCGCCCTTCTGGCAGTTTGGTGATGTCTGTGGGCATTGTTGGTAGAAACAAAGGACTCCTTTGACAGTCTTGTGAACCCATAAGGACCCCGGTGACAGTCTTGTGAAACATATGTGCACATGTAACAGTCTGATGAAGTCAATGGACTGCGTTGACAATAGGTCAAGTCTTAGGGCCGTTACCCTTTTAGCAGTCTTTTAAAGACTACGAAACCCTTTGACAGTCGGGTGGAATCTATGGATCCTTTTGGCGATCTGATGAAGTCAATGGGCCTTTTTGACAGATTCGTGCAAACTATGGACTTCTTCGACAGTCAGGTGTAGCTTATGGACCCATTAACATTTTGGTACGTCTACGAATCTCTGACAGTTCGGTGTAGCTTGCGGACACAGCAACATTTTGATGAATTCTATAAGTCAATTTGGCATTTTGATGAAGCCTATGGGAACTGTGAAAGTTTAGTGAAGATTGTAATTAAATTTTGGCAGTCTGGCGAAGTACGAGTATATGAGTCTCTTTGAAAGAATGTAAGTCTATGGACATCTTATACTAACTTAACTTAACGTAACGTCTTTATACTGGTTTAGAAGACCCTGCAGAGTCTGTATACAACCAGTTTAATTTACATCACCTTTCTCTAAAAGCTATGCGCATCCAATTTATTCTTAAATGCATTAACTGTCCCTGCCTCCACTACCTCCTCTAGCAATGCATTACAAGCATCCACCACTCTCTGACTAAAAAAATATTTCCTAATATCTAATCTGGACCTCTCTTTAGTCAACTTGTAGCCATGCCCTCTTGTAATTGTGGGTGACTATATTTAAAAAAAACTTGTTATAGTCTAATTTATCCATTCCTCTGATCATCGTATAAACCTGTATTAAGTCACCACGAATTCTTCTCTCTTCTAGACACTATAGGCCGCTTTTTCTATCCAATACTCATATCTAGGTCTAACTAATGCTGTATACAGTTTGACTATCACTTCCTTGCTCCTATGTTTAATCTTTCTTTTTATCATACCTAACATTGCATTTGCCTTTTTCACTGCTACCTTAACTTGCTCACTCACCTTACCTGTATGATCTATTATAAACTCTAGGTCCCGTTCCTTATCTATCTTTCTAATATTGTTCTCGCCCATTCTGTAATTATGTTCCATATTGGATCTACCCATGTGGATGACTGTACAATTATCTACATTAAACTCCATCTGCCAGCTTACAGACCATTCTCGAATTTTATCTCAATCCGACCTCAATATATCCACTTATGCTTCAGATGAGACACTATTGCATAGTTTTGTGTCATCAGCAAATTTTGCAATCATGGATCCCATATCATATACTAGCCATTCTGAACCGTCTATCTTGCAGGAATCCGTGAAATGGTTGTTATGTATCAGCTAACATAACAATGATACTATCCCCATATCAAAATACTAAATTGTGTTCAGTGTTGTTTATATATTCGTCTCGTTACATTTGTCTACGATTATTTTTATTGATTTTATTGGATTCTACATGGTTAGATCACAAAAATTTCCCTTCTCCAAAAAAAAACCCAACACATAATTACATAAGGTAACAAATTCCTCTAAGGAACTTAATGCTGGTCACTGTATTCAAAGCACCTACTACTTAAGGCTGGCGACTGTATTCAAGGCACCTAATACTTAAGGCTGGTGACTTTATTCAAGACACCTAATCACCAACATTCTATAGCAGTGTTTCTCAAACTTTCTTAGCTCGAGGCACATTGTTTCATCATCTGAGAAATTACATCACGCGAGTACAGTAGGAAGTAGCACTGCGCTAGTGGTGAAATTCGTATCTAGGTCGATGGACGAATCACAGTTTGAGAAATGTCTCGAGCGTTGACGAAATCTAAGGAATGGTATTTGACCAGTCAACACTCATCAATATATGTCGGGGAATTTGCTTGGTACGACCACTTCTCCACGTACATAAAGGATTAACAAAACTACTGTACTACAAAACTCTCATAGTGGAATACACTTCAAACAGATACGCACACGCATCCATACACTAGCCACTACGTCCTCATTATAAAAAACACACACTCATCAATAATGCAGGGGTTGGGAGAGGGAAGACTAACACCCGGTTATGGGAAATATACTGATCGGACAATGTTAGTCAGGGTCAGGCAAAATATACTGACCCTGGACTCCCCACCATACTTTCATGTAGCTCCCGCTGGAAACGGTCTATTTTCATTTCTGTCGGCTAAGTAAGAACATCGTCGTGAATCCGGTAGTAGTGAGCGATACGTAGATAAAGTCAATCATAAAACAACCGCTTGGAGGACCACGGTCCACCTTCATCAGCACGCTCAGACTGTTAGGAAAGCTACTGCAACCCGCCACTTAAAGCCCTTTCTAGGATGCACAAAAGAGTAATCTTTCTCATATTACAACAACGCATCCATACACTGGCCAATACGTCCTGATATCGACCAAAGGAATACGGTCTAGGGTTGAAAGGTGCGTGGAGAATTCGACAGACAAACCTTTCAACAAACAAAACACGGTTTCAGTTAGCCCTTGAGTGATTGGCTACTGGTGGTATGTTTACTGTACTCGGCAGTTCCGTGTTTACAAGTTCTCTAAAAACTGTGGTTTTAATTTAATATTTTGTTGAATGTGGAGACGCTTTAGTGAAACGGCATAGGTTAATCAACTAAACTGAAGATGCTCAGTAATAGTGTCGAAACACCTTCCCAAATAAATTCATGACTTACTTGTGTACGCAAGTGTCACGATTACTAATTAATTTGTGAATATTCGAAAATTCTATGGGGAAATCATTCACTTGCTGAGTGTGTGCGTGGCAAAGAATTGAGCAAGTATCGTTCCAAGTATCATGTAGACACACTTTAATACTAAATTTAAATCAGTCAACAGGTAAAGACAGCATATTTCAGCTGTTTGCTCTTTTCTCAAGTAAAGCAAGTCAGGTAACTGAACAAAATAATAAACGCAGAAAAGGCGAAAAGGAGCTGGTTGACAAAATTGCTAGGAACATGCAGCCACAAACAACAGCAGAAACTTGATTTGACCTGCTTGTCAAGAAATTTTTACATTTGTTTTAGGAAAGACTATCGAGGCAGAGAAAGTAAATGAGTCTGTGCTGAATGATACTATTTCTTGCCATATAGAAGTCATGACCTCTGACCTCCAGAAACAAGCAGCCGAAAAACGATGGTTAAAAAAATGTTCACTTGGACTAGATAAGTCATCAGACACAAGCAAACATGACAACTACTGAACTACATAAAATTTAAGACGGAAAATCGGCTGGTGAACAGTTCTATCATGTACGAAATCACCTACAACAAAACTAGATTAGACATACGTATGCAATCCTATTACAAACACGTTGGAAGATATTAGGCAATGTTAGGGAAATTTTATTTCAGTGTGCACTGATGATCCGTCAGAAACGACAGGTCGATTTACAAGTTTTGTTTCAAGATTAAAATAATATTTTCATAACGAAATGTCCCCTCACTGTATTTTACGCAGAGAGAATTTAGTAGATCATAGGACTCCAGCATCCGTATTGTACTGTTGCGATGGTTAACAACTTTATAACTAGAACTGTTAATTAAAACAAGACTTTTCAAAGCCGTATAGCAGGAAGCGGGAGCTTGTCATGAGACCCTGGTCCTTCACATGAAGATTTTCGCGTTGTCAAATGGCAAGGTACCCTCCAGATTCGCTGAACTGGGTTACCAGAAATCTTTGTTACACAGAAACACAAACTTACCGCCGCCCTAATTAAAGACGAGAAATGGTGTTCAAAAGGTGCGTTCCTGGTATATATTTTTGGACAAGCAGTCTTAATGCAAGTGACGCATTAATCAAGTTCTTGAGGGAAAATGAATATATGAAGGGTAAAAGTTGAAAACAATAACTTCAAAATATTTTTTCTCACAGCTTATACGGATTTGGTGATTACTTCATGCTTGATGTGAAAGCCCATCTCGGTTTTAAAGGATAAACTACAGCAATACTTTCCTGCCATCAAGTTTGAATGGATACGGTTATGTCAGCAATGGATTTGCTGCTACTATTGCGGACACATAACATGTATCGTTGACATGCTTCAGGTTGATATAAATTTTCAGATCAAGTTTAGGGAAAAAACACAACTTCATTTCTGGAATTTGCCACCAAAAAGACAGGCTCTCAGTGTTATAAGAAATTGCCCTATCTAAGTAAGGCAGATGTGTCACATAGTGGTTTCACTAATGTCTGTGAGTGAAGTTGTTACACACTACAATATACCTGGCCACAGCTTGTAAGGTATGGGGGAGGGAGGTGCCAGTTCCTTCCCTCGCTGTCATTTACTTCCCTAGGCATATGCCAGGTACCCATTTACAGCCGGGTCGACTGTTTTGACCAACACTATCAAAAGAAATGGAAGCGACTTCTTCTTTGTTCTCTTTCAATAACTGAAAGTTTGCCTGTCTGCGATTCGGCTGTGTATTTAATAATTGTGCTAAAGCAAACAAAACAACATTTCTGAAAAAATTATAAAAATGTAATTATTTACTAATTCATTTAAGCAATTTGAGTTTGTATAAATCACACTTACCGTGTTCTGTTTGTATTGATAAATAAGCTTGCTGGAAATATGTAACATCTATTTGACGTCTTCTTAATTTTTCGTTTGAGTTTTTGAGAATCGCTGCTCTTTATATTTTATCATCTACTTTACCGAGAATCGAAATATTTAAATGTAACGTTTTGTTTATTTTTGTATATATTTATGTTTACTCGTGTTTATTTTTGTAAGTCTTGTTTATTTAGCTTTTCGCACGTATTTTCAAATGACATATTATGAGTTATTTACTTTTTCAGCAGCCAAAATACATTTCGAAGTAAAAAAAAGAAACTGAATTTCGCTTTACCAACATAACTAGGATGAGAAATCGGCCCTTATGGTTTTAATTGCATGATACGTTTTCTGCAAGATGCGTTGCATCCTTTTCCTCTTTTCCTCTGTGGCGTTAGCTAGTTTTTTATAGTAATACATGATAAGTTCGCTGTAAGATGCGTTTCATCCTTTTCCTATGTGTCCTTCTCTAATGTGTTGTAGTAATACTCCCGATCCTGTATTAATTGGAACATATTCTGGAGACATTTCTACTCCTGGCTGTCCCTTTCTCTTCCAGAGTTGATACTGTCAATGGAGTAAGCCAGCGTTTCCGTGTAGGTTGTCCGAGACCCTGGACCTTCTTGGCAACTTTGTGTATGACCGAATCCACAGCTGTACTTGATCCAACACGGACGTGTTACAGTGCGTTTCGCAGGAATGAAACGTTGTGCTTTCGCGTCCCAGTTCAACATGATCCAGTGCACCCAACTGTAAATGTGTACCACGTGTAGAGTTAAGAAACACTCGACGACAAGGAAGGAAATTGGTCACCTATTGTCAGAAAAAGTTAATACCCTTGTACAATGAAGTAACTATTCTATTTCCTTAACTACTCTAGTGTCTTAACTATTCTATTGCCTTAACTATTCTGTCAAATCAAATGCGCAAATGAATAGTGAGTGAATGATTGGGATAGACCGTTGTGTTAACACGTCCACCGACGTTCCCTATTAGTATAAAGTTATGAACAAAAACAAATGACGTTTCAGAGCGCTATCGTTACAAGAATAGGGCAAATATGTTTAAACAATTTAATCATGGCTTACTTTAGATAGGCCTCCTAGACATGATCAACTGAAATAGAAGGCCGTCGCACTAATCGAGAAGATATCCATGAAACGTCACATGTGTGGGCCAACTAAATTACAAAACCCATCAGCACTCATATTGTGCCAAGGTTTATAATCAATCCATACATCATCCATATAATCAATCCATACATCATCCATTAATACTTGACACATGAAAGTTTTGTCATTTAGTCGTAGGTCTTTCAAGGGGGTTTTCTTGTGAGTCCGAAGGTCTATATAAAATAGGTCATGGTCTGGACATCTCTAATAGATTGTGGCCTGATTCAATGGAAAATCCCTTTGACACGTCACATTCAACCGACGACTAAATAACGGAACTCATATTACGCCAAGATTTAAAATTAATCCATGCTTCGCACAGCGATATAAAACAAATTCATTGCACAAAACACAACACGTCACTGTTGAGAATGATTCTTGCACAGAATCTTGCCCTGAAACCAACTGCATATCCATCTTTATCTCCCGAACACGCTATTATAGTTGCAGTGACAATTGACACATGCTAGAAGTTCCGTTATTTAGTTAGCCGTGGAATGTGACATTTGAAAGGGATTTCTCCGAGAGTCACAAGGCCTGTATATTCAGCAGGCTGTTATTTAATGCTACTTCTTTCTTTCGCTTATTCTGTTTTTCCTTTCAGCGTCAGGTTATGAAGAGATTTCTAGAAATAGCCATTTTGTGTGTCTCTTGCAGAATAGCATTCACGCCTTAGATATTGCCGCAGGCCGACTTTTTCGTGATCCAACCTTTCTTTAGACATGATTAATGCTACTTTGATCCGGACCATATCCCACCAGAACTACTGAAGTACGCTATGGACTCCATCAGCTCCGCTCTTTACTGTCTCTTTCTACAAGGGCATGACACATTCCCGCAGATTGGCGCGTGGAATAGGTGTTGCCCTATAGAAAGGCATTGTGAGCCGTAAGGACTGCAACAACTACAGACCAATCACACTGCTCAGTCCCGAGCAAGGTATTTGCACATGTGCGTCTGGCCCGACTCAAGCCACTCCTGATTACAAAACGTCGCCCACATCAGTTTGGTTTCACACCGGGTAGATCCACTGTGGATGCCATTCTCGCTCTCTGGCTCTTGTCTGTACTGCATTCAACCGCTCCCTCTGCGCTGCGTATTTGGGTGTAAAGGCTGCATCCCATTCGGTCAATGGGTCTGCTCTCTGGACAGCCCTGCCAGGCATCGGCACTCCTGCCTCACTGTTGAGCTTGATAATGGAGCTACATACGGACACCGATGCCAGGTTCCGCCTAGGCGACTCTCTCTTTGACAGGTTCCAAGCATCTTCAGCGTTCACGCATGGCTGCATCCTTGCCCTTGACCTTTTCTACCATGTCAGAGACTGGGTTTTTCACCACCTTGACTCTCACCACCAAGGCATTGCCATTGACCAGACACGCATCACAGACATCGCCTATGCTGACGACCAAGTATAGTCGGCCCAAACAACGCGGCTCTGCAACAGGCTCTTGAGAAATTGGATCTCGAAACATTAAACTTGGACTTATCAATATCCTGGACCGAAACAACAATTTAGAACCTTAGTTCCGGCACTGGTTCTCATAGTATAGCCGTCCATGGCCCCGCTTTGGAGGGTACTAGTGAGTTCACATACATGTGGAGTTCATTTACCTTCGACAGTGCGTCTGACATGTTAAGACGGAGGAGACTTGCTGCCTCCGCTATAAACAACCTTCGCCACGTGTGGAATAAAGGTAAATTCTCGAATTCAAAATAGTAATCTATCAGATGTGTGTCATTCTTGTCGTCCTGTATGATTCAGAGACTTGGAAGCTACTCGAACAGGACATATCAAGACTCGATGCCTTTCACATGCGCAGCCAGCGACGCAATCTCGGTACCCGGTGGTTTGATCTTGTTCGCAATGTCGAGGTGTCTGCAAAGACGAATCTTCCCCCCATCTCGGTCACTGTGATCCGTCGCCGCCTGTCTGTGTTCGGATATGTGGTTCGACTGGGCAGGAAGTTCGGACTAACCAGATCATGCTTAAATCAGTTACGTGTAATAACGGTCTCCAACCGGCTGGCTGGAGGCGTGGGACGGGCCACCACTGTTCTACATGGCTTCGACAGATAACAATCTCTTCTTCAGCACTGGACGGGGTTTGGCTTCAAGCCTTAGCCGCTGGACGTGGTAGTGGTCGACCGACGCAACAGGCCTTACATGCCTAGGGGAACATTATTATTAATGCTACTAATTAATAATAATCAGTATTTCTTAAACAGCTTTAATCAACAGCTCACAAATTATATTTTTATATCTTCACATATTCGTATCTTCCCATCCTATTGTCACATCGTATTCTCATACCTTCTTATCTTCACATCTTGCTACTTTCAAATCTTTACATCTTGTTATCTTCAAATCTTCATATCTTAGTATCTTTACCTCATTGTATATTTACATCTTATCTTTATAACTTCATATCTCCACATTCTATTGCAACCACATATTCATATTTTACCTTCACATCTTCTTATCTTCCCAGCTTTGTATCTGAACATTTTGGTATCTTCGCATTGAATCTTCCCATCTTCTTATCTTCATATCTTATCTTTACATCCATCCGCAGATCTTCATATCTTATTTTCGCTCCAAACGAAGTATAATGCCACCGCTTCAGTTGGATCTCTCAGAAGCTTGCGACAAAACAGTGGCAGTTTATGTCAAAATGTATGTTACACACTGAGTTTGCCGGTCTCATTTACATCGCTGATTAGTAGCTAGCGTCAGGTATACCCTACTGACTAAGAAACAGTCTCACTTCCATGCCACGCACCTGGAAACATACTATATTATAGCAGACTGGCCATCAACGACGAGACCCACCTCCTTATACTCATACTCTCATTCACAATGCAGATGTTACCCCTAAAGTGACATTTTTGCGTCCCAGTTCCTAATCAGAATACAGTTGACAGGGACATGGCTGCACGTCACGAGATTGACGCCCTATCTGCAGACAATGTCGGTTTTGGATTGAAATGTAGACACGAGACAACAATAGAATAAAGCACATCGGTTCGGAGAGATTGGGCCCTGTCCGGTTAGTAAGATGCCCGTAACACATAGGTTGGGAGAGATTGGGCCCTGTCCGGTTAGTAAGATGCCCGGGACACATCGATTGGGGGAGATTGGGCCCTGTCCGGTTAGCAAGGTGCCAAAGACACAACGATTGTGAGAGATTGGGCCCTGTCCGGTTAGCAAGATGCCAAAGACACATCGGTTGGGAGAGATTGGACCCTGTCCGGTTAGCAAGATGCCAACGACACATCGGTTGGGAGAGATTGGACCCTGTCCGGTTAGCAAGATACCCGGAACACATCGGCCGGGAGAAATTGGGCCCTGTCCGGTTAGCAAGATGCCAAAGACACAACGGTTGGGAGATATTGGGTCCTATCCGGTTAGCAAGATGCCAAAGACACAACGGTTGGGAAAGATTGGGCCCTGTCCGGTTAGCAAGATGCCAAAGACACAACGGTTGGGAGAGATTGGGCCCTGTCCGGTTAGCAAGAAGCCAAAGACATAACGGTTGGGAGAGATTGGGTCCTGTCCGGTTAGCAAGATGCCAAAGACACATCGGTTGGGAGAGATTGGGCCCTGTCCGGTTAGCAAGATGCCAAAGACACAACGGTTGGGAGAGATTGGGCCCTGTCCGGTTAGCAAGATGCCAAAGACACAACGGTTGGGAGAGATTGGGCCCTGTCCGGTTAGCAAGATGCCAAAGACACAACGGTTGGGAGCGATTGGGCCCTGTCCGGTTAGCAAGATGCCAAAGACCAATAATTCATACGCTGAGTCATGCCCCTGCGACATCATGATGTTACGGAAAAGACAAAACAGAAATTGGCTGTATACACTCTGCTAAACCAGTATAATGACGTTCAGTTAATTAAGAAGCACATAGATTTGGAGCTAGAGAGTTAAAGCAAAAACGGGGACAGAATACAGCTGAATTGGTCAGGTAAAACATACCGACCAAGACTCCAGCTCATGCCCCCCCCCCAACCTCACCCCCCCCCCTCTTCGGCCTCCCTGCAAACATGTTATGTCACAGCAGCGTGTGAACATATATGGGGATCGAAACTGTAATCCCCATAGAGGTGCGCTTACTCAGGAGCCTTGCATTGCACCGCAGCCAGGTGGAATCCGGTTCACCACCCCAAGCGCCTTGAGATGTAAGAAGAGCCACTGTAACCCGCTACCAAACATAACGTCGTCAAGAGTTAACTCATCACGATTAGTTTTTAGCAACAACAACAACAACAACCAAGCAGAACATATACCAATATGTCTATAATATTGTAGGTAGAAAGACCTTGACATTGCCAAGATAACCGCAGACCCAAAGTGCTAAGGTAATAGTAAGTCAGTATAAACTTCTAATTTTGGAAAACAATGCATTTGAATTTAATTTGTGTATTGCTTGGTGTTCATTTTCTCTTGGTACCCCAAGCATGGGCTTATGCTGCGTAATGGTTACCCCCCCCCCCCCCCCCCCCTTCCTCGTTCCCCCACCAGTCGCATAGTCCTACTGGAACACAAACAAAACAACAGTGATACAATTACATATAAAGTTGTATACTTTTAATTACTAAATACATACATTTGATAGGGACATTCAGTACAACTCAATTGTAACTGATAGAGACATTCAGTACAACTCAATTGTAACTGATAGAGACATTCAGTACAACTCAATTGTAACTGATAGAGACATTCAGTACACCTCAATTGTAACTGATAGAGACATACAATACAACTCAATTGTTACTGATAGCGACATACAATACAACTCAAATGTTACTGCTAGCGACATACAATACAACTCAAGTGTTACTGCTAGAGACATACGATACAACTCAATCCTAACCGCACACGTAAACTAATAAAACATAAAATCTACGTCATCACTCCTTTGAATTTAAAAATCACAAAAAGGTGAAGTTCACTCCAACACATTACAAAATACATCCCCCGTGAGAATAAAGAAAACCAACACAACGAGCAAGCTACATTTTCGCTTATTAAAAGTTAGTACTGCTCCTGTTAGCTTTACATCAGAAACAGCGCGGCTAAAATTGTTGGATCAGATGTACAAACACAGCCGATAGCACAAGACCAACGCAGACAAAGCGGTATTTAGGATTCTTTGTGAACCAGATGGAGAGAGGGTAAAGTACCAGGTGTGGAAGTAAAAATAGAAGGTTTACGGTCCGGTTTTTTTAAAGGTGAGAAGATTCGAAAGAGTTTTTGAAGTTTGTCCACGTGTTATTTACATCGGGCATTGGTACACAGCTCTGGTATAGCGACCCCATTTTAAAGTTTCCCGGGAATGCTATCGTGTAGATCAGTGCTCCACATCATAGGCGCTACAGTCATATACTGTGCGGAGTTTAGCTTTCAGGTGGGCGGTAACAGAATAATTACACGTTGTATTAAAAACTTTAAATATACACAGACTAGGTGGATGATCGAGGAATTATCTTCAATTTAGATTTGAGTAGGCGGTAAGGACAATTTACCCTCACGAAAGTTATAAAAGTGGACGCCAGATATGAAAAGGTCGAAGAGCACTGGTGTAGACGTTAAAATAAACGAGCTGAAATATTGAGGAACTGGTGGATTAGAGTTTAAAATACTGGTATCCTAGCCAGCAGGGTACTGGTTCGAATCACAGTGGGACGTTTTTTTCCCTTCGAAAATAAAAAAAATTGCTTTGCGCACTTTGACCGACTGTCCGAGCAAGCGAATTAATTTATACTCAGCACTATAATTCCCACCAGTGGAACTCAGAAAGTGAAATGAGCCCAGAAAGGGAAAAACATCGTATTAACAGTAATGATAATGATTTCAGAAAGGGTCAAAAGGGCGTATTAGCAGTATAGACAATGAGCACAGCATCGGAAAAAACGTCGTATTAGCAATAAAGAAAGGGAAAAACGTCGTATTAGCAATAAAGAAAGGGAAAAACGTCGTATTGGTAGTAGTTTACATAAGAGCCCGGAAAGGGAAAACATCGTACTGGTAGTAGTACAGATTGATGGGTCCAAAAAGGGTAAACATTGTTTATTAGTAGTTTATATAAATGCGTCCAAAAAGGGAAAACGTCATACTGGTAGTAGTTAAAATCAATGAGAGTGAAGAAAGGAAAAAAAACGTCGTTTGGTAGTAGATTAGATTAATGCGTCCAGAAAAGGTAAAACGTTATTTGGTAGTTCTTAGTCGACCTGTACTTCTACAGGGGCAGATGCCCCCATGCAAGTCCCACAGTCGACCTGTACTTCTACAGGGGCAGATGCCCCCATGCAAGTCCCACTTAGTCGACCTGTACTTATACAGGGGCAGATGCCCCCATGCAAGTCCCACTTAGTCGACCTGTACTTCTACAGGGGCAGATGCCCCCATGCAGGTCCCACTTAGTCGACCTGTACTTCTACAGGGGCAGATGCCCCCATGCAGGTCCCACTTAGTCGACCTGTACTTCTACAGGGGCAGATGCCCCCATGCAAGTCCCACTTAGTCAACCTGTACTTCTACAGGGGCAGATGCCCCCATGCAGGTCCCACTTAGTCGACCTGTACTTCTACAGGGGCAGATGCCCCCATGCAGGTCCCACTTAGTCGACCTGTACTTCTACAGGGGCAGATGCCCCCATGCAGGTCCCAGGTCTGGTATGAGATGGGTGTAGCCGGGAGGAGGATTTTCTGCTTAGCGGGCTAGCTTATTAGCAGCTTAGTAGCTTATTAGCAGCTTAGTAGCTTATTAGCAGCTTAGTAGCTTATTAGCAGCTTAGTAGCTTATTAGCAGCTTAGTAGCTTATTAGCAGCTTAGGAGCTTATTAGCAGCTTAGTAGCTTATTAGGAGCTTAGTAGCTTATTAGGAGCTTAGTAGCTTATTAGCAGCTTAGTAGTTTATTAGCAGCTTAGTAGTTTATTAGCAGCTTAGTAGCTTATTACTCCGCTACATTGGGACAAGTGCCGCAAAGGGTGGTTAACCGATGTGCGAGTCCTTCTTCTTATTCTTCTTCGTACGCTGTCAAACGTCAACCTGTATTTTTTTCTCGAAAAAAGCAGCGGACATCCTGAGGCTGTCGACCCTAGTGTTGCCACTGGTGATGGCCACATGTGCTTTCTCTGATCCTCGTATGTCGGGCAGGTTTGCAGCAGATGTTCAGCGGTCATTTTCCCTGTACCACAGGTGCATTCGTCAGTGCCACTTATCTTCAATTTATTGAATAGGTGGTACCTCAGTCTGTTGTGGCCAGTGCGGAGTCTGAAGACCACGACCTGCTCTCTTCTGTTCAACTGGTAATAGGCATCGTGTTTGGTGTAGCCGGTATGTTCAGTTTCCCATGTGGTCATGTATCTGGCTTTAATAAGCCGTTTTGACTCTTCGTACGTCATACTAGTATCTGTTTGTGGTAGTCTTGCACCTTCTTTTGCCAGTCTGTCTGCCTCCTCGTTGCCTTGGATGTTGCAGTGGGATGGAACCCACTGTACTACTACTCTTTTTGGTGCGGACTGCTGGCATAGTTGACAGAGTACTGCTCTTTAATCATTAAGTTCAGTATTTTTCTGGCTTTTTAGTGCTGTGACTACGGCCAGGGTATCTGTAAACAGGACTATCTAGCTTCCATTGCTTTCGCCTGTCAGCATTGCTTCTACTGCAGCCCTCAGTGCCTCTGCCTCCGCTCTGAAATTGCTTGAGAATTTTCCAGTTGCCACTGACAGTGTTATTTTTCTACCATTTGGTAGGCTCAGGAATACCCCTGCCCCTCCGTCCTGTGTTGTGTTTGTTACAGAACCGTCGGTGTATGCATGGGTCCAGTCCCTGCTTGGGTAGTTTTTCGTTAAGTACCTCAGGGTTATGTCTCTTCTTTCTTTTTCAGTCTGGCTGTTCTTGTTTCCAATACCTGGTATATTTTCTACCTCCTCCGGAATGATATGCTGCTTCCAGGTAAGTTTGCGTACAGTAGGGATGGGCTTTGGTATTGTTACGGTGTTCATATGGTTTTCGCTCATCTTTGCTTTGGCTATTTCTGCAAAATTTCTCCGCTTTAGTTTCCCATCTCGAAATCTATTTAGTCTCTGATGCATTGGATGGTCTGTCAGTCTTCTGAATTTCTCTGCCTGCTGCTGGCATTTGCAGTCTCTTCTGTCGGTCATGGATTGCAGATTTGTAATCTTTTCAAGTTCTATAATTGGCGTTGACTTCATGCCTCCTGTTATAACTCTCATGGCTTAGTTTTGAAGTTTGCTAATTCTATCAAAGTTCGCCTTTGCTGCTGTTGTCCATGCCGCAATGCCATACTCGAGGACTGGTCTTACTCTTCCAGTGTACAGTGTCTTTAGTATACTTTCGTCTGCTCCTCAGCTAGTGCCAGCAAGTTTCCTCATGATTGCCATTTTTTGTCTGGCTCTCATTCGGTTTCTCTCGATCTCACTTTTTCATGTCATGCGCCGATCAAATGTGACTCCCAGGTAGTTTGGGTTGTCGTTTGACTGCAAATATTTACCGTTAAGACTTATTTTGATGTTTTGGGGTTTATTTGAAAGTGTGTGAGTCCATCTTAATAGACTCAAACACTAAAGCAAAGTAGACCCGCAGCCTGTTAGGCGCCATCTATGCTGCTCTAAACAAACCACTTAACCACGGCCAGTGTTATGCCATGTCACACAGTTCGTCACCTCTTACGACATGCTCTCTGTGAGACAGTGGTGCTATTCTTGTCCTAAGCAATGACTACCGGCGGACCGCTCGGGACCATTTCGTAGTAGTTAAGATAAACGAGTCCAGAAAGAGAAAAAAGCCGTTTGGTAGTAGTTAAGATAAATAACAGACACGCTGTATCAAAAGGAAATAAGAAGTAGAAGAAGGGTGGAGCTGCAGAGGAAGCAGAAGGAGAGGTTAGAAGAAGAAGAGCAAGAAGTCATATTTGAATCACAGGTGGCAACACACTTCATGCTCAACAATTCTGTAAATGTGTTTCTAAACCTTTTCCGACTTGTGACCCCCTGTTATAAAATTCCTGTAACCATCTGCGTCACCCCTCCACCCCATCCCCAACACACATTTACTTTAAAATTAAAAAAACAAAACAGTTTTAATAAAGTAAAGACAACACAGCACAATTAGATTTTTTCCCACAATATAATTTCAACTTAATATTGAATGCAGTGATTGTACTTGCATCTCGGAAGCCAGCTTTAACATTCGCAGCTCAGTGTCCCCATGTCGTCTTCAACATTTTACAGCTTGGATACACTTGCCTGACAATTGTCTTGAAATTTGATAATGTGTTTCCTTTCAATGATAGCCTGAAGATTGTCTTGACATTGGATAATGCGTTTCCGTTCAATGATACACATGCCCGAAGATTGTCTTGAAATTGGATAAGGTGTTTCATTTCAATGTTACTCATGCCTGAAGATTGTCTTGAAATTGGATAATGCGTTTCCTTTCAATGTTACTCATGCCTGAAGATTGTCTTGAAATTGGATAATGCATTTCCTTTCAATGTTACTCATACCTGAAGATTGTCTTGAAATTGGATAATGCGTTTCCTTTCGATGATACACATGCCTGAAGATTGTCTTGAAATTGGATAATGCGTTTCCTTTCAATGATACACATGCCTGAAGATTGTCTTGAAATTGGATATGTATTTTCTTTAAATAAAGTTTCAGGTTCAGACTTAACTCCTTGCCAAGAAAGCGACTCATTTCTTACAATCCTCATCGCTTAACCACAAGGTCATGTTTCCGTCAACTTGCAGGAATGACTGGATTTCATGTTACAACTCAAAGACACGATTGACAACATTTCCTTTCGACAACGACCATACATCAGTATACAAACAGAGAGAAGAACCTCACCATCAGTGTCCATGTCTAGACAGAGTTCTTTATAGAGACCGTTACTTAGGACTCAGATTTGATGGAATTCACAATTTTATTACGAAATTCAAGTACCTCTTGCAGAGGATCAAATCAGTGAATTATGTAGCCAATGCTCTTTACCGGGGAATCAAGTTCTTTGACTTTTGTCCATAGCAAAGCCAGTGCTCTATCTATTCAAACCACACACGTGTCCACTATATTCCTCCAGTTTTGAATAAGGTATTAATATTCTTCATAATATCTTCACCTTTTGCAGTAGTTTAGGTACACTACAATACATGATTTCATCTTTGATATCATCTGAATAAATATTTGTCACGAAGACAAGCAACTGAGAAGATTATCTTGCTTCCCTTGAATCAATGAGGAGAAGAAAAGAAAAGAGAAACTTTGATTTCACTAAAAACTTGCTAATTCAATGGGAAAAAGCATATCTGAAATGCGTCTCTAAATCGTATTATTAGACAGAGAATTAATTACACAACTTTCAACATGCAGGGTTTGATAAGCGTTTTTCAAAACTTGTAAGTTAAATTGTTTGTTTGGCAATTTCCCATGCTACTTCATTTAACTGTTGCACTACTGTTGAGCTTTGTAGCTGAAAACTTCCTGTAGCGTCAAGTCTCTGACGGCTAAAACAAGTTTAATGGAGAGAACAAATCATTTTTAATATGTTCTGAATGCTTTGTCTCCAAGTGAGATTTGAGTTTTGAAGGTTTCATAGATTCAGCACAAAGAACAATATTGCACAAAATATATTCTGACTTCTCTATATCATTGCTGATCAAGGTTGTAAAGCCAAATTTTAGACTGTTGAATATTTCTGAAAATATAAATAAAAATAAATTTGTTTTCTATATATATTTTAAAAACAAGTTTGGTCATGATCTTACATAATATCATCAAATCACGAATTCGAATTCACTGCTTTGTACTGGACGTGTACACGTTTCTGAAGGCTGTCTGTTACTATATGCGAAATTTACGCGAGCTGTTTGCAAAACTGCGTAACGAAGATTTTAAAATTTAATATAAATAACATATTTTTCGGACGTTCATTTGACAAGTGTTATACAATTATTCATAAGGAAATAATCAATAAAGCGTAACGCGGCTACAAGAAAAATATAAAAACCCTTTTAAAATAATACACATATTAATAATAAAAACGTAACATTACAAATATAAAGAAATAATTACCTACATAAATTGCCTTATAGCGGGAAACGCCACAGTGAAATAATTAAGTGAAGAAAACCTTCGTGGTGACATTTCCAATAAGAAATAATTGCAACTAAAAATAACAGCCCCTAAATGCTCTTCGCTCCTTTGGACAGTTTGTTTCACCTGCCCCTGAACGCACTTGGCTCCCTTGGACAGTTTGTTTCACCTGCCCCTGAACGCACTTGGCTCCCTTGGACAGTTTGTTTCACATGCCCCTAAATGCTCTTCGCTCCCTTGAACAATTTGTATCACCTCCCCATGAACGCACTTGGCTCCCTTGGACAGTTTGTTTCACCTGCCCCTAAATGCACTTGACTCCCTTGGACAGTTTGTTTCACCTGCCATTGAATGCACTTGGCTCCCTTGGACAGATTGTTTCACCTGCCCCTAAATGCACTTGACTCCCTTGGACAGTTTGTTTCACCTGCCCACAAATGCTCTTCGCTCTTTAGACAATTTGTTTCACCTGCCCCTAAATGCTCTTCGCTCCTTGAGACAATTTGTTTCACCTGCCCCTAAATGCTCTTCGCTCCTTTAGACAATTTGTTTCACCTGCCCCTAAATGCACTTCGCTTCCTTGTCAGAATGTTTAACCCGGCCCTGATTACACTTCGCTCTCTGACAGTTTCAATAACAATGACTTCACATGATGGAATTCCGAGCCTCATGCACAACTCTCTGTAATGTCATTCTACGACATGTTTAGGAGGCTACAGTAAGATTGAGAATATGTCTGATAACCAGGTTCTGCAAAACAGTGACGAATATTCCAACCTAATACAAGCACATCAATGATTAATGGCAGGTTTCTTGCAAGGTCAGCTGCGGTGGTAGCCCCATACTTCCAGAGGAGAGAAAAAGGAAATGCCTGTATGATGATGATGAATTCATGGAATAATCTACGAATTGATAAGGTGCGTTCTTTGTAGAAGGCTGAGAAACGTTGCATCAGAAGTTTGATATTTTTCATTTATCCTATTATTTTTGGTTGACGTAATAGGGATGGAAAAGGGCATGGGGCGGGGCGAGGGGTGGGGCAGAGAGAGTGAGAGAGAGAGAACCAGGTAAATTATGTGGGCGAAATGACGTCATTGATCTTTGTGTTGTTGTCTTGTTAGCGTATCATCTGGAAGCCCAGAGGGCATACACACCGAGAGAACTCCATCAAAATCTTTACGTAACAGCACTCATCAGCTACTGTACCTTTTAACATCACGTACAATAGGGATTCTTAAATTGTGAATGCCACGGATCGCTTTTACAGTTTCGTGAATGCAATAGATCCCTATTGGTTATTTGGTGAAGATAATGGACCCCTTTAACAGCCTGGTGGACACAATTGATCCATTTGAGTCTAGTGAAAATGACTGATCCATTTGACAGTCTAGTGAAAATGACTGATCCATTTCCGATTACGGCCATCAATATATTTGACAATCTGATGTAGGTAGTTGACCTCTTCGACAGCCTGCTGAATGTAAAAGTGATGGATATCTCTGCCGGTTGTGTGCAGTCTATAGACCGGTTCGACAGCCTGCTGAATGTAAAGGTTATGGATATCTCTGCCGGTTGTGTGCAGGCCTGTAGATATTTTTTTCAAAGAGACATGGATACAGCAGGATTAGGATCAATCTGTATTACAGAGGAAGTGGTTTTTAAAAAATTGGAGGGGTTGAAAGTGGATAAATGTCCAGGTCAAGATGGTATTCATCCAAAATTGCTGTTTGAAATTAGAGACCAATTAGCAAACCCATTGGCTATATTATGTTCTCAATCACTTGCACAAGGGATTGTTCCACGGGATTGGAAAGATGCGGGAGTGATCCCCTTATTCAAAAAGGGCAAAAAAGCAGATCCAGCAAACTATGGACCTGTGAGCTTAACCAGCATAGTCTGTAAATTGTTAGAGTCAATAATCAAAGAAAACATTGTAATGCATTTAGATAAATTTAATCTAATTAGAAATAGTCAGCATGGGTTTACTAGAGGGAGATCATGCTTAACAAATCTATTAGAATTCACGGAGGAGGTTACCAAAATGTTAGATAAAGGGGAGCCAGTGGATGTTATTTATCTAGATTTTGCAAAGGCCTTTGATAGAGTACCTCATCAAAGATTATTTCGAAAATTAAAATCACATGGAATAGGTGGGGAAGTTGCCAAATGGATTGAAAATTGGTTAACAGGAAGAAGGCAAAGGGTGGGTATAAATAAGGAGTACTCTGAGTGGTGTGAAGTGAAAAGTGGAGTGCCACAGGGCTCGCTTTTGGGACCAATTTTATTCTTGATATATATAAATGATTTGGACATAGGTATGGGATCCATTTTTGCAAAATTTGCTGATAACACAAAACTATGCAGCAGTGTCTCATCTAAAGCGGAAGTGGATATATTGAGGTCGGATTTAGATAAAATTCGAGAATGGTCTGTAATCTGGCAAATGGAGTTTAATGTAGATAAATGTACAGTCATGCACATGGGTAGATCCAATATGGAACATAATTACAGAATGGGAGAGAACAATATTAGAAAGATAGATAAAGAAAGGGACTTAGGGGTTATAATAGATCATACATGTAAGGTGAGGGAGCAAGTTCAGGTAGCAGTAAAAAAGGCAATTGCAATGTTAGGGATGATAAAAAGAAATATTAAACATAGGAGCAAGGAGGTGATAGTCAAACTGTATAAAGCATTAGTTAGACCTAGATTGGAGTACTGTGTACAGGTTTGGAGTCCTTATTAGAGAGGGGATATAGACATGCTGGAGAGAATACAAAAAAGAGCGACAAAGCTGATAGTGGGATTCCAGAATTACAGTTATGAAGAAAGATTAAAAAGAACCGGCCTACAGTGTCTAGAAGAGAGAAGAATTCGTGGTGACTTAATACAGGTGTATAAAATGATCAGAGGAATGGATAAAGTAGACTATAACAAGTTTTTTAAAGTACAACCACCAACAAGGACAAGAGGGCACAGCTACAAGTTGACTAAGGAGAGGTCCAGATTAGATATTAGGAAGTATTTCTTTAGCCAGAGAGTTGTGAATGCTTGGAATGCATTGCCAAGTGAGGTGGTGGAGGCTGGGACGGTTAATGCATTTAAGAACAGATTGGATGCGTACAGCTTCTAGAGGAAGGTGATGTAATTGGAACTGGTTGTATACAGACTCTGCAGAGTCTTCTAAACCAGTATAAAGACGTTAAGTTAGGCTATAGACCGGTTCGACAGCCTGGTGAATGTAAAGGTTATGGGTATCTCTGCCGGTTGTGTGCAGGCTATAGACCGGTTCGACAGCCTGGTGTTGCCAATAGAGCCATTCTCAGATCAACAGTTTTAAATGCATTAAAAATATGACATGTGATTATGGTAAATGTATAGTCAAAGATGACACTGCCGTCGTTATGAGTATGTCAGTATATCTTGCAGTGGTTAGTATGTCGGTATACCTTGCAGTGATGAGTATGTCAGTATACCTTGCAGTGGTTAGTATGTCGGTATACCTTTCAGTGATGAGTATGTCAGTATACTTTGCAGTGGTTAGTATGTCGGTATACCTTGCAGTGATGAATATGTCAGTATACCTTGCAGTGATGAATATGTCGGAATACTTTGCAGTGATGAGTATGTCAGTATACCTTGCAGTGGTTAGTATGTCGGTATACCTTGCAGTGATGAGTATGTCAGTATACCTTGCAGTGATGAATATGTCGGAATACTTTGCAGTTATGAGTATGTTGGCAATATTTGTAGTAATTAGCCCGCTGAAATTCTGTTTAATGATGAACCGCATGATGAGTCGCTTTATTTCACTACAGCGAGAGGACGCAGATACACCTTTCATCAGTGTACATAGGGATGTAAGACGAGCCCCAGAAAATTCAATATCCCATTTCACCAAGAGTGAGGAGCTCGGTACGCGTGACTTCTAAAACCGGAACTCTGAAGTACATGATCAATAGTTCGGCATGTTCGTCAATCTGGACTTTTCCGATGACTTCGCTCGTCTGTCCCACAACCGCAATCAGAAGTCAAATAAAACAAGTATACTTGATGAGAAAATACATACAGCTTACGACAATGGCATTGTGTTGGGTGATACACTTTTACATTTTGGTAGCAATATAGATAGTTAGGAGATACAGATAAAGATATCAAAATGAATTATGCAAAAGGCGGCAGGAGCTTTCATTGATTTTGGAAATCAAGTCCAACACAAAAATACAAATCTTTAACTTCAATATAAAGTAACGTCTGTTGCATGGCTCTGAAACACAGGAAGCAGCTACACCAACTTTCATTGTTTTAAAGTTTGTAAAGTATTTGCATATCTGTATTATAATACTGGCGGAGGCTCGCCCTTTCCACCCCTGGTCGCAGCCTTTTATGTGATATTAGGACGTATTAACTAGTGCTTGTATGCATGTGTGTGTGTCTGTATGTACCAACGCTAGTTAGGGCGCTCTACTTTCATAAAAGGATGCTTGCGCAGTTAGAGAGATTGAAATGGTATGATTGGATCAATAATGTGGAACTGTTTGATAGAACACGACGGATATCAGTGGAACATGATGTGAGGATAGGAAATACATTAAGAAAACCAGCTTTAGAAGACAGTCTCTGTTCTGGAATCCCCAAGGCAAGAGAAGTAAAGTCCGACCACAACACAGATTGAGAAGAGAGCTCGAGACAAACATGAAGGAAACATGGAGACTAGAACTAACGATAGGATAGGACCACGTAGCGTGTATTTGTTGAAGGCCTGTGCTCCGCATGGAGCTGAATGGTTGTGATTGATTGTCACATTTCATGTCCATTTAGTCATACTGTATTCAGAATGAGTTGGAATGAGAGGGGTGTGTATATCCATAAGTAGCACAAATACGAGGGGATGCAGTAAACGTTCTTTAAAACATTAGAAGTCTAGCTAACAGTCTGTCAGATTTGGTGGTCTCTGTGGCGAAGTGGTCAAGCCGTTTGCCTCGTGTTCAGGCGGTCGGGGTTCGAATTCGAGCTGCGATGTCGGTTCATGATGTCAATGTTTTCGGAGATCCCTGGGTTCATTGCTGGAGATCCCTGTGTTCATTACTGGACATCCCTGGGTTCATCGCTTGAGATCCCTGGGTTCATCGCTTGAGCTACGGAGTTCGTGATTTGTGCGGTGCTCTCGGCAGGTGGGATACCTTTCTGCTGAGAGACTGAGCTATATGGGTAAACCCGAGGCGATGCTCTCGGAAGGTGGGGATACCTTTCTGCTGAGAGAGACCGAGCCATATGTGTCAATTGTGAGTTGTCTCTGGTTATGAGTAGCAGATACCTTTACACGAATTAGATTTGTGTTTAGCCTTCTGAAACAACATCACAAATATATATGAAACGTGTACACGAATAGCATAGTAACTATTTACTGTCGTGGGGAAAAGGATGAAGAAGAAGACAATACGAAGAGGAAAAAGAAGAAGAAAGACAAAGTAAGAGGAAGAAAAATGATATAGGAACAAAGGAAAGGAGAAGAACAAGCCGAGGAAGAAGAGAAAAAAAAGAAAAAACCAAGCTGAAGAAGAAATATAAGATGATGAAAGAAAAGAATAATAATAGAAGAAGAAAGAGAAGAAGAAGAAAGAGAAGACGAAGAAGAAAAAACATACCATTCCCTAATGCCCGAGGATTGACACAGGATATTGGATCGTGCAGCCCCTGACAACCTGACAGCCAAACTTAGTCTTTTGTTTGAGTAGGTAATTACCACGTTCAGACATTTGGACAAACATTCTGACATTTCTGACTGGTACGTAGACAACATCTGTTAAGTTGCATTCATGTAAGACAGTTTGACGACTCGGTGACAGTTTCAAGTTGAATCGTGTCTTTGTTTCCCTACATTTTCGTATGCCCCGTTGTACGTCTGAGTAGCATAGTAGTTTGAACTGGTTGCTTCTCGCGTCGAAAGTGCTGTGTTCAGTACCCGATCTGGTTTACTCAGTTACAAATTTGTAAATGACGTTAAGTTAGGATACGTAAGGCACTATGGAAAAATAATCTGCTCGCATATCACCTTAAAAAATAAACCAGATCTAAGTGTGTTTTCCTCCGTTCAGTTTGTGTCATACGCCGTAGTACCTTGTACTGCATTTTGCGCCTTACACACCAGTGCATCCGAATTCAGCAATAATTGTAAATGGTTTACTTCTCCATAAGGGCAATACTTTGCTAAATCCGGACATATGCATGTCGGGGGTTGTGACCCATGTCACTTACCACTTCGCTTTGCTTGTCATGTGTTGCACTGGCGGTTGTCAGTCCGTGAAGTGGTAGGCTATCTGATACATCCATTTGTCACGGTGCCTTTAGAATGTGAAAAGTAAGCAATTAATTATTTAAACCATTAATTGTTCTAGAATCAGGGTTCGACTCTCTAAAGGGAGCGTGAGAAAAGCATCTAACATCCAAGGAAGGCAAGGGGCACACACCCGCTGCCCAATCCCGGTAAAGGGATGTACTGATGAATAATAACAAAGTAGGTCTTTTTGATTCTCAGTAATTGGAATGATTACACTTGAAACCAGGCATATCGACTTCATCGCGAGCGTTGGACGGATAGGGAATGTTAGTTAAAACCGCGGGCCATACCATTTGACATTATTTTAAAGTTTTAAGATGGCATTTATTTGACAAAGAATCTTTAGTTTTTGTTTATTTAAAAAAAATGTATTTAAGTTATGTCATCACTATTAAAAAATGTACTAGTCGATTGACAGTAAAACATACATTTCGTGAGATCTTACTGTTGAGTCAATTGACAGTAAAACATACATTTCGTGAGATCTTACTGTTGAGTCGATTGACAGTAAAACATACATTTCGTGAGATCTTACTGTTGAGTCGATTGACAGTAAAACATACATTTCGTGAGAGCTTACTGTACGACTCGATTGACAGTAAAACATACATTTCGTGAGATCTTACTGTTGAGTCGATTGACAGTAAAACATACATTTCGTGAGAGCTTACTGTACCAGTCGATTGACAGTAAAACATACATTTCACGAGAGATCGCCGTCTCTAGGTTGACAGTAAAACTAACATTTCATGAGAGTTTACTGTACGAGTACATTGAGAGTAAAACATACGTTTCATGAGAGTTTGATTCAGCTATTTATTTTTTATTTTAATATATTAATAAATAATTCTTTTTCAAGCTTGGTTTACGAATAAAATTAAGTTGAGCTTAAGACAGATACGATGGAATGGGACGTTAGGGACTTCGTGTCCCATACAAGCCGGTCAGGTTTTGGTAATAAAAATAGTCTCGGATACTTGTTCTCTGATAAATATTTCTTATGAAAGTCACTTAATGGAGCATCCTTTATCTTAATCTTCAGATCTGATTTATTTCATAGAACCAATTTATCGAACTAGAACCAATTCATCGAACTGTGTGTCGTTATCAAGCATTAAGCCATTGATTGCTTTCAAAATGTCCCCGCCTATTAAAAATATCCCCATAATTGGTTCCTTCCCTGCTGTGGTACCATTCAGCCGTCCCTGCCAGACATCCCAGCATAATTAGGGTAGAAGAACAACATACAACCCGGGACATCTGAGAGCAGAAATGCCTGCTATGAGCGACTAGACAGCAGAATTGTAGGTCGTTGTCTTCTCGCAGCAAGGGTGCTGGACTCGATCTCTGTTATCAACACACTCCAGTCGACTAAGTTACAATTGATAACTGAGTTACTAGTAGTAATGGAAAGACAGCGAGGGAGGAAGCTGGCCACTCCATAGCCCTCCCACCCGTTTGTATCTTGAGAAGCAAACGAGTGAGTGAGTCAGACCCGATGCCTCTGCCATGCATGTTTGACTTTTTTGTGCTCACCTTGAGTTATGCTGATATCAACTGGTTGGACAGGTGTAACATAGACTGATCACTTCCACAGCCTACTGATACATTGTACATCCTGCAAACAGTTTTTGACGACGTTGTACATGGTTATAAGGTAGTATGAGATATAGATAGATAGAGAGAGAGAGAGAGAGAGAGAGAGGGAGGGAGGGATGGAGAGAGGGCGCTGTAGAAATATTTTACATAACATGTGTGTGTGTGTCTTTGTGTTTTAGAACTGGAGAGAAATATAAAGAGATGAGAGAAAAATAGAAAAAACGATCGAGATAAAACTGTGGCACACAATGTGATTAAAATAGACTGATAGGGAGGGAATGTGTAAATGAAGGAGAGAGAACGGAATAGAGTTTGCAATTTTGTTTTAAAAGATATTACGGAAAATTGTTGTTTATAAATAAAATGACACGATAAAAGGGAAAAGTGAGTAAGAAATGAGGCAGAGAGTGAGAAGGGGGCACTGGTAAAGATAGGGAGAGACATTGAGAGAAAGAGATGGATAGAGAGCGCACGAGAGAGAGCGCGCGGGAGAGAGAGATGTATATAGAGAAACGCACAATCTGGGGTCGCTATACCCAAGAGGCAAGGGGATCTTCTCTCAAAATCTGGGGTCGCTATACCCAAGAAGCAAGGAGATCTCTCAAAATCTGGGGTAGCTATACCCAAGAGGCAAGGGGATTTTCTCTCAAAATCTGGGGTCGCTATATCGAAGAAGCAAGGGATCTCTCAAAATCTGGGGTCGCTATACCAACGAGACAAGGTCATCGTCTCTCAAAATCTGGGGTCGCTATACCCAAGAGACAAGGGGATCGTCTCTCAAAATCTAGGGTCGCTTTACCCAAGAGACAAGGGGATCGTCTCTCAAAATCTGGAGTCGCTATACCCAAGAGACAAGGGGATATTCTCAATAAACGAATGAGCGAAAACGGGAAATGGTGTCAGTATTCGAATCTCGCAAGTTTCAAGCGTCAAGGTAGTTGAGATCGGCAGCACGTCTTATTAAATTAACTTAATACAAGAAGTCTGGCGGATGTGTTAGTATGGAAAACCATCAAACAGAAGTGAAATATAAAGTATGGCAAATAGAGGAACTTCTTCTTCTTCTTCTTCTTCTGCGTACACAGTCAGACAGTAACTATTATTTTTTCGAAAAAAGCAGCGGTCATCCTGAGACTCTCGCCACTACCATACAGCTTGTCTTGCAGTTCCACTGGCAATGGCCACATCTGCTCTCTCTGATCCTCGTATGTCGGGCAGTTCTGCAGCAGATGTTCAGTGGTCATTTTACCAGTACCGCACGGGCATTCGTCGGTACACCCTATCTTCAGTTTGTTGAATAGGTGGTACCTCAGTCTGTTGTGGCCAGTGCGAAGTCTGAAGACAACGACCTGCTCTCTTCGGTTCAACTGGTAATAGGCATCGTTTTTGGTGTAACCAGTATGTTCGGTTTCCCATTTGGACATGTATCTGGCTTTGATAAGCCGTTTTGACTCTTCGTACGTCATACTGGTATCTGTTTGTGGTAGCCTTGCACCTTCTTTTGCCAGTCTGTCTGCCTCCTCGTTGCCTAGGATGTTGCAGTGTGACGGAACCCACTGTACCACCACCCTTTTTGGTGCGGACTGCTGGCACAGTTTGCAGAGTGCTGCTCTTAAGTCATTAAGCTCAGTGTTCTTCTGGCTTTTTAGCGCTGTGACTACTTCGAGAGCATCTGTCAGCAAGACTATATGGCTCTCATTTTCACTGTGTGTTACCATTTCTTCCACTGCCGCCCTCAGTGCCTCTGCCTCTGCTCTGAAATTGCTTGTGTACTTACCAGTAGCGAATGACAGTGTTATTTTTCTGCCATTTGGTAGGTTCAGGAATGCTCCTGCCCCTCCGTTCTGTGTAGTGTTTGTTACAGAACCGTCGGTGTATGCATGGGTCCAGTCCATGCTTGGGTAGCTTTTCGTTATGAAGCTTAGGGTAGTGTCTCTCCTTTCTTTCTCACTCTGGCAGTTTTTGTTTGCAATACCTGGTATATTTTCTACCACCTCTGGAAATATATCCTGCCTCCAAGTAGGTTTTCGTACAGTAGTGATGGGTTTTGGTGTTGTTAGTGCGTTTATGGGATCTTCGTGCATCTTTGCTTTGGCTATTTCTGCAAAGTTTCTCCGCTTCAGTTTCCCATTTCCCAGATTGTTTAGTCTCTGGTACATTGGATGGTCCGTCAGTCTTCGGAGTTTCTCTGACTGCAGCTGGGCTCTGCAGTCTCTTCTATCGGTCATGGATTGCAGTCTTGTAATCTTTTCAAGTTCTACAATTGGCGTTGACTTCATGCCACCTGTTATGATTCTCATGGCTTGGTTTTGAAGTTTGTTAACTTTATCGAAGTTCGCCTTCGCTGCTGTTGTCCATGCCGCAATGCCATACTCGAGAACTGGTCTCACTCTTCCAGTGTACAGTTTCTTTAGTATGCTTTCGTCTGCTCCCCAGCTTGTGCCAGCAAGTTTCCTCATGATCACCATTCTTTCTCTGGCTTTCATTCGGTTTCTCTCAATCTGACTTTTCCATGTCATGCGCCGATCAAATGTGACTCCCAGATAGGTTGGGTTGTCGTTTGGCTGCAGGATTTTGCCGTTTAGGCTTAATTTGGTACTTTGGGGTTTTAATGAGAGCGAGAATATTGTGCACGTGGTTTTCTCCTCGTTTATTTTGACCAGCCATGAGTTCGCCCACTCTTCCAGCGATGTTAGGGCCGTTTGCATCCGATTTCTTGCTATGGTGAGATTCTTTTCAGAGGTCCACATAGCCAGATCGTCTGCAAACATTGAGCTATGGACTCTTCTTGGTATATTCTCTGTAATATCGTTTATATATACCAGAAAGAGTGTGGGTGACAGTACTCCCCCTTGGGGTACTCCCTGCTCGAGTGTCACCTTTTTGCTCATCTGCCCTTGGACTTGGACTCTGGCCGTTCTTTGTTTGAGGTAGTGGTTGATCCACTTGTACATCTTCCCACAGACATCACTTCTTCTCAGCTTGACTCTAAGTCCGTCCTTCCAGACTTTGTCAAATGCCTTTTCCAGATCCACCCAAACAGCTACTGTGTGCTTCTGTGCCTGGTAGGCATCTTCTATCTCCTGGGCTATGAGGATGACCTGGTCCTCAGTGGATCTGTGCTGTCTAAAGCCGGCTTGCTGTGGAATTAGAATTCGTTTTTCTTCCAGATGCCACATCAGTCTGGTGTTTATCATCCGTTCCATCAGCTTGCCGACACAGCTCAGTAGGCTTATGGGCCTGTATCCATTCGGATCTGTTTTATCCTTTCCTGTTTTTGGTACTGGTACCAGTATTGCATCCTTCCATGCCTGGGGTACAATACCCCTTTTCCAGCTTTGGTTCAGGACTGATAGTAGTTTTTTCTTCGCTGTTTGGCCCAGCCCCATCAGCATTTCGTTTGTTATCCCGTCTTTTCCGGGAGATTTCCTTTTCTTTAGTGTTCTCATAGCCTCTTCCATTTCGCGCATGGTTAGTTTGGCCATCATGTGCTCTTCAGGAGCCGTATTTATGTTTTCGTGTCGCTTTAGCTCTTCGCTAATGTCTGTATGCTTATCTGCAGGGACCTCGATGTGGTTTGCTCTGGCATAGTGATCGACAAAGGCGTTTGCGGCTTTCTTACCTGTGATCAAGTTCTCGCCCTGCTTGATAGTAATTTGTTTATTTGACGGGGTTTCGTCGTTCAAAAATAGAGGAACAATGGTAACATTTCAAGTTTGATATAACTTGTGTTTTGACTAAGGAGTGTGGTACAACAAAAAAAGCTGGTATTAGAAAGAAATGGCCTGGGGGAGGCACCTACCTCCTACCAGGCGTGTCAGCAGGGTTGCGGATTGCTGAAAGGCCTCCTAATTTGGAGGTTAGCTGCGAATAAATAAGCAGCCGTGGACAAAAACAGGTCGGCAGGCATGGAGGCTGTAAGGAGGCAGCCCCTCCACCATGCAAAGACACAACAGGCTAATCCCCTGTTTGTCTTAAAAAACGATTACAAGTCAAAACATAGAGAAAACCGGACTGACCTCAACGGCGACGAACAGGCGAGAAATAAGGACCACGATTTACGGAACATGGGATGTACGAAGTATAAACGGAAAAGAACAAGAACTAATGGAGGAGATGAAGAGAGCAAAATTGACAGTCCTGGCACTTACAGAAACAAAGAAAAAGGGACAGGGCGTTCTGGACCATGATGGCAACATGTTATACTACAGCGGAGTTTCAATGAGTGAACGAGCCAGGGCAGGGGTTGGTTGTATAGTGAATGGTAACAGCAATAGAAAGGATAGAGGATTCTGAAGAAGATATGGAAATGCTTTGGGTAAAATTCAAAGACATCCTCAAAGAGGCTGCAGCAGAGGCATGCGGTCAAACCAAAGAAGGGTGGAAGAGAAAGAGTACACCATGGTGGACAGAAGAAGTGAAAACAATACTACGAGAAAAGAAAAAGGCATGGAAGCAATATCTAGGGGCTAGAAATACAGAAGAACAAACAAAGAAATAAAAAGAATATATACATTTTAGAACAGAAGCAAAGAAGACTGTGCTCAAGGCCAAACAGAAATCCTGGGAAGAATTTGGAGAGAAACTGGAAAATAATGCTGGAGAAAACCAGAAACTGTTCTACAGGACCTTAAAGAACACGAGGAAGGAAAAGGAATGCCCCCTGAAATTTGTTAACCATGAACAAGGTGCGCTGTTGACTGCCACAGAAGAGGTAATGAACAGATGGAAAGAATATTTCTCAGATCTCCTTGGAGTGGAGGAAAACCAAGCTCTGGAAGTAACAGTCCCAATTCAAAAAGAGGGAGCCATGGAGGGAAACGATAATATCACAATGGAAGAACTAAAGGCAGCATTGGAGAAAATTAAGATTGGTAAAGCTGCAGGACATGATGGTATAACACCAGAAATGGTTAAATACATGGGAGCGACAGGAGAGATGCTATTCATGAAGATTCTCAATGCAGCTTGGCGCCACAAGAAGATACCAAGAGACTGGGAGGTTTCAATAATACCAATTTTTAAAATAGCGACAATCGACAATGTGAAAATCACAGAGATATTTCC
The DNA here is from genome assembly GCA_036924085.1 of Ariolimax columbianus. Taxonomy (NCBI): domain Eukaryota; kingdom Metazoa; phylum Mollusca; class Gastropoda; order Stylommatophora; family Arionidae; genus Ariolimax; species Ariolimax columbianus. The sequence goes on from JAVGWX010000002.1 coordinate 18,504,668, forward strand.
CTTCTCAGTGTCCCTGGGAAAGTCTACTCTAGGATTCTAGAACGGCGATTAGGAGGTCTAGCAGAGCCAAATATGGATAAAACTCAATGTGGGTTTAGGGCAAACAGAAGTACTCAAGACCTTATCTTTACACTCAGACAGCTAAGTGAAAAAGCTCTTGAATATGATAAAGAGATGCATCTCTGCTTTTTGGATTTGGAGAAAGCATTTGATAAAGTTCCTTGGGACAAACTCTGGGAGTGCCTGACAAGGAAGAACACCCCAGGACCCCTGATCTCTGCCATACAGAGTTTCTATAAAACACGCAGAAATTATGTGCGGACATCAAATCAAAAGTCAGGAGAGTTCAAGACCACTAGAGGAGAAAGACAGGGGGACATTCTATCACCGTAACTTTTCATACTCCTCATGGATAGAGTCGTCAAAGCCTGCAAGGAACGGACAAAAAAGTATGAAGTAGGGTACTGGAAGATGAGACCAAGTTACATATCGGAACTAGCATTTGCAGACGATGGGGCCCTGATCACGAAAACCGAAGCACATCTCCAGATCAACTTGCAGGTCTGGGAAGAAGAGTTGAAGAAGAGAGGAATGCACATCAGCAGCTCCAAAACAAAAACCATGGTGATCGCCAGAGATGAAAAGAGACATCAGATAACCCTGAGAACACGAGCACTGGAGCAGGTCAGCAACTTTAAATATCTAGGAGTGGTAATAGACAGCAGGGGAGGAATCAAAGAGGAGTTAACTGCACGAAGGGCAGCAGCAGGTAGACAGTTCCATGCAATAAACAGAGGTTTCCTCAGTAGAAGAGAAATAAGCAGGAAAACAAAGATGGATGTATACCGCTCGACCTATGTGCCTGTCCTGACATATGGATGTGAGTCATGGGCAAAGACTACAGCCCAAGAAAGGCAATTACAAACTTCAGAAATGAGGTACCTAAGAAAGGCGGTTCAGGTGACGAAAAGGGACAAGATCCGTAACCAGACTATACGTAGCAATCTTGAAGTTCAACCCCTGCAGACACGAGTGGAGCAGTCCCAACTACAGTGGTTTGGCCATGTCTGTAGAATGGAAGAAGATCGGATACCAAAGCGGTCATGGGAGATCAAAAGTCAAGGACGCAGACCCCGAGGACGTCCCAAAGTACGTGAAAGAGGGCTGGATTGGAAAAAGGCCAGGAACAAGACGGCGGATAGAGCAGTGTGGCGTTCTCTTTGGCAAACCTCTACACCTCACGGTAGAAGAGGAGCGACTAAGTAAGTAAGTATTAGACAGAAATTGACGAAATTGTGGAATGACATCGTAAAGACTGCAGTGTAAATCACATATGGAACACCATTAGAGAATTGGCGAGAACAATATTAGAAACATAGAAAAGGAAGGGGGTCTGGGGATTATGATATATCATAAAGGTAAGGTGAGTGAGCAAGTTCAGGGAGCAGTGGAAAAAGGAAATGCAATTTTAGGTATGATAAAAAGAAATATTAAACATTGGAGCAAGGAAGTGATTGTCAAACGGTATAAGGTATTAGTTATACCTAGATTGGAGTACTGTGTACATGCGTGGATTCCTTATCATAGAGGGGACATAAACATGCTGGAAAGGATACAAAGAAGAGCAACAGGGCTGTTAGTGAGATTCCAGAATTACAGTTGTGAGGAAACACTCGACAAAAACCGGCCTGCCGAGTCTAGAAAAGAGAAGAATTCGAGGTGACTTGGTACAGGTCTGTACTGACTTGGTACAGGTCTGTACGATAATCAAGGAAAAGGACGGATTAGACTATTACAAGTTTTTCAAAGTACAACCACTTCTAGAGTGAGAGGTCGTTGCTGAGCGCAGAAGGGCATACATGTCAACAACCTCACGTTTGAGAATGGAGACGGAAGCAGTGACATCAGCACTGAAATGGATATCTAAGACTTCTATAACAAGGGCGGTCATCGTAACAGACGCGCAAGCCGTACTTCAGAAGGTACAGAAGGAAATGGCTTAGGAACGGGTGGATAGTAGCTGTTAAAGCCTCAAAATTCCAGGGGGTTGACATATATATACTGTCCTTCTCATGCTGGGGTTCAGGGCAATGGAAGAGCTGACATCATGGCCTCACAAGCTCCCATAATGGGCACATTAGTGATGGATAGAAGTGATATTTCGAAATCAGTCAATGACCGCTTATCAGATGAGGACACCGTAATAGATGAAGCAGCAATCCACAGGCTGCAAAGTTTCGATATTAAACGAGGTTCGAGCGAAGTATGGCGCATGAGAGGACGGAGCAAAAGAGTGTACAACCAGTGAGATGTAGGGACCATCAGCATCCATTTGTTGGGAGAGACTGAGCACCTATGGGTATGCCCTGAGTACAGTGACGTCTATTCTTATAAACAGAAACAGGGGTAAGATGGCTCACAGAGATCTTTAATCAGGCGTGGATTGAAGGGAAGATACATGTTGATTGGCAAAGAGCAGTGGTGGTACCTATTTGGCAAAACAAGAGCAGTAGAAAAGATTGCAGCTCTTATAGGGGCATATCCATCCTTCGCCATGTTAGAACAATTTTCTCTCGTGTCCTTGAGCGATAAGTTGGAGCTATTGTGGAGCCGCTGCTCAGTACTTCACAATCACGCTTCCGGCACAGCAGGGGATGTACGGATGCTATATTTACGCTCAGAAAGTTCAGTGGAAAAAAACAATAGATTACAATAAGAAACTCTACCTGGCCTTCATTGATCATGAAAAGGCATTTGACTTTGTAAACTGATGTAGACTATGGGAGGTAATGGCGGGGAAGGTAAACTACTGGATGGCATTCGTGCATTGTACGTAAACAGTGAAGGTGCAGTACCAACTAATGCAGGTATGACAAATTGGTTTCCAGTGCTGAGTGGTGTACGACAGAAGTGTGTTCTTTTTCCACTTTTGTTCATAATTTACATGGATAAAATTACACAGAATGTTTCGACAGTCAACATAAAATAGACTCATAGAGTGTATCGTCAGAGCCAACATATAATAGTCTCACAGAGTGTATCGTCAGAGCCAGGTGTGATGGATGGGGACTCACCCTGGGGGCCACTCTTCCCCTTCTCTCTCTTCTCTTCCCACACTCTGTTTCATTTGACTCTATCCCACAGTCACACCCTTGCACAACTTTCACACGCCCCCTCGTGGTAAAGCCCTTCCATTGCACTTTGGTTGGGCTAGCTTCTGAGGGCGCACAAACCTAGCATAGGTACATACAGATGCACACATGCATCCAAGCACTGGTTTATGCGTCCTGATATCGCCCAATTGACTACGGTCTGGGGTGGAAAATGGCGCGCCTCCGCCAGTAGAAACTAGTGAGGCAAACATCTAAGCAAAAAAAATAAAAAATCGTCAGAGCCAGATAGCTGATGGGTCTTCTACCCTGTGGGCAACTCCTCTCTCTCTCTTCTCTTACCTCACTCTGTTTCATTTGACTCTGTCCTACAGTCACACCCTTGCACAACTTTCACACGCCCCCTCGTGGTAAAGCCCTTCCATTGCACTTTGGTTGGGCTAGCTTCTGAGGGCGCACAAACCTAGCATAGGTACATACAGATGCACACATGCATCCAAGCACTGGTTTATGCGTCCTGATATCGCCCAATGGACTACGGTCTGGGGTGGAAAATGGCGCGCCTCCGCCAGTAGAAACTAGTGAGGCAAACATCTAAGCAAAAAAAAAAAAAAAAATCGTCAGAGCCAACATATAATAGTATCACAGAGAGAGCCAACATATAATAGACTCACAGAGTGTACAGACAGAGCGAACATATAATAGTCTCACAGAGTGTACAGACACAGCTCGGTACTGTAAAGGTTGATCTATATCCATTCAGTCAATCTCTAAGATGGAGACGGCACTCCATCTTATCTGTTTTATTATATACGTGGAATAATCAAGGCAAATGTTTCTTGTCTTAGTCGATTTCACGGAAGGTTCAGAAAAGATGGATGTGGCATGAATGGATAGCGATTGTAGAGGTCTCGAACCTGCCATCGTTCATGTGGATCTACTGTTCTGGTGAGGGTATGGCTCATGGCAAATGACAGAGGTAACATCATGGCTTCGACACTACGCATAGTGGAGGGCAGTTAAGTACGGCATGGCGAGGGGAGAACTGAAATGGCACATAGAATTATGATTATGCCTTTATTCCAGTCACATACTTCTGGTGTACTTCAGCTGTAGGAATAAACACCATGATGAAAGTTATATTTACATGTTATAAGTTGCATGAATCGTTCACATTATGTTGCATGAATCGTCCACATTATGTTGCATGAATCGTCCACATTATGTTGCATGAATCGTCCATGTTATAAGTTGCATGAATCGTCCATGTTATGTTGCATGAATCGTCCACATTATGTTGCATGAATCGTCCACATTATATTGCATGAATCGTCCACATTATGTTGCATGAATCGTCCACATTATGTTGCATGAATCGTCCACATTATGTTGCATGAATCGTCCACATTATGTTGCATGAATCGTCCACATTATGTTGCATGAATCGTCCACATTATGTTTCACGAATCGTCCACATTATGTTGCATGAATCGTCCACATTATGTTGCATGAATCGTCCACATTATGTTTCATGAATCGTCCACATTATGTTGCATGAATCGTCCACATTATATTGCATGAATCGTCCACATTATGTTGCATGAATCGTCCACATTATGTTGCATGAATCGTCCACATTATGTTGCATGAATCGTCCACATTATGTTGCATGAATCGTCCACATTATGTTGCATGAATCGTCCACATTATGTTGCATGAATCGCCCATGTTACGTTGATTGAATCGTCCATGTTACGTTGATTGAATCGTCCACATTATGTTGCATGAATCGTCCACATTATGTTGCATGAATCGTCCACATTATGTTGCATGAATCGTCCACGTTATGTTGCATGAATCGTCTACATTATGTTGCATGAATCGTCCACATTATGTTGCATGAATCGTCCACATTATGTTGCATGAATCGTCCATGTTTTGTTGCATGAATCGTCCACATTATGTTGCATGAATCGTCCACATTATGTTGCATGAATCGTCCATGTTATAAGTTGCATGAATCGTCCATGTTATGTTGCATGAATCGTCCACATTATGTTGCATGAATCGTCCACATTATGTTGCATGAATCGTCCACATTATGTTGCATGAATCGTCCACATTATGTTTCACGAATCGTCCACATTATGTTGCATGAAACGTCCACATTATGTTGCATGAATCGTCCACATTATGTTGCATGAATCGTCCACATTATGTTTCATGAATCGTCCACATTATGTTGCATGAATCGTCCACATTATGTTGCATGAATCGTCCACATTATGTTGCATGAATCGTCCATGTTATGTTGCATGAATCGTCCACATTATGTTGCATGAATCGTTCACATTATGTTGCATGAATCGTCCACATTATGTTGCATGAATCGTCCACATTATGTTGCATGAATCGTCCATGTTACGTTGATTGAATCGTCCACATTATGTTGCATGAATCGTCCACATTATGTTGCATGAATCGTCCACATTATGTTGCATGAATCGTCCACATTATGTTGCATGAATCGTCCACATTATGTTGCATGAATCGTCCACATTATGTTGCATGAATCGTCCATGTTACGTTGATTGAATCGTCCATGTTACGTTGATTGAATCGTCCACATTATGTTGCATGAATCGTCCACATTATGTTGCATGAATCGTCCATGTTACGTTGATTGAATCGTCCATGTTACGTTGATTGAATCGTCCACATTATGTTGCATGAATCGTCCACATTATGTTGCATGAATCGTCCACATTATGTTGCATGAATCGTCCACGTTATGTTGCATGAATCGTCCACATTATGTTGCATGAATCGTCCACATTATGTTGCATGAATCGTCCACATTATGTTGCATGAATCGTCCATGTTTTGTTGCATGAATCGTCCACATTATGTTGCATGAATCGTCCACATTATGTTGCATGAATCGTCCATGTTATAAGTTGCATGAATCGTCCATGTTATGTTGCATGAATCGTCCACATTATGTTGCATGAATCGTCCACATTATGTTGCATGAATCGTCCACATTATGTTGCATGAATCGTCCACATTATGTTGCATGAATCGTCCACATTATGTTGCATGAATCGTCCACATTATGTTGCATGAATCGTCCACATTTTGTTGCATGAATCGTCCACATTATGTTGCATGAATCGTCCACATTATGTTGCATGAATCGTCCACATTATGTTGCATGAATCGTCCACATTTTGTTGCATGAATCGTCCACATTATGTTGCATGAATCGTCCACATTATGTTGCATGAATCGTCCACATTATGTTGCATGAATCGTCCACATTATGTTGCATGAATCGTCCACATTATGTTGCATGAATCGTCCACAATATGGTGCATGAATCGTCCACATTATGTTGCATGAATCGTCCACATTATGTTGCATGAATCGTCCAAATTATGTTGCATGAATCGTCCACATTATGTTGCATGAATCGTCCACATTATGTTGCATGAATCGTCCACATTATGTTGCATGAATCGTCCACATTATGTTGCATGAATCGTCCACATTATGTTGCATGAATCGTCCATGTTATGTTGCATGAATCGTCCATGTTATAAGTTGGATGAATCATCCCTGTTATCTTCTTCTTCTTCTTCTTCGTACGCTGTCAGACGTCAACTTGAATTTGTTCGAAGAAAACAGCTGTCATCCTGAGGCTGTCGACACTGCCATAGAGCTTGTCTAGTGTTGGCACTGGTGATGGCCACATGTGCTTTCTCTGGTCCTCGTATGTCGGGAAATTTTGCAGCAGATGTTCAGCGGTCATTTTCCCTGTAGCACAGATGCATTCGTCAGTGCCACCTATCTTCAGTGTATGTCCATGTTATAAGTTGCATGAATCGTACATGTTATTTTGCATGAATCGTCCATGTTATAAGTTGCACGAATCGCCCATGTAAGAAATATCCTCTGATTTATTGGTTTACATAGTCTATGAGTCATGGGTATGAAAGCAACTGAGGAAATAGAAGAACACGTTTTTTGTTGTTGCTTAGATGTTTGCCTCACTAGTTTCTACTGGCGGAGGCGCGTCATTTTCCACCCTAGACCGTAGTCCATTGGGCGATATCAGGACGCATAAACCAGTGCTTGGATGAATGTATGCGTCTGTATGTATCTATGCTAGTATACAATATACAATTTCTTAACAACAAAAATAATTAAACACCCAGTTTGCACGCCGTGTGGCCTATTAGAAATATGGTCTTACGCTAATATTTTCATGACCAACGACACACCAGGGGAGTGTAGTCAGCATAACACCGGCCGAAGTTTGCATCCCATACCTGATCTGATACTCAATTTTGGAGGCGGTGTCCAACCGAGCGCCGTTTGCAATCGAATTAACATTGGGCACAAATTGGGGATTGAGTCTAGATTGTGTGGCTCGTCAACCAGTGTGGCTCGTCAACCAGTGTGGCTCGTCAACCAGTAGTTTTGTCCATATGAATGTCCTAAAAACCTTCAAGTCGTTTGATCGTATAACACCAGATATAAAGACTTCAGGACAAGAAGATAATCAAGAGCACGATGGATTAGCGTGTTAAATAAGTAATACAGAGGCATGGATTGAAAATAACAACGGCCATGTAGATGGTACAGGAAAGAAGATTGCACCTCCCCGCAGGATGTATATAAAAAGGCGAGGTTATGGTGGTGATGAAAGTCAACTTAAACGGTATAAACACATAGAAAGCATTGCTTATATACGGCATCGAAACAAGGACATTAACGAAACATACGTTACGACCAACATGCCTTCACAGGATTTTTCAAATCAAAACGACAACCATAGCTAAGTACCATGAGCTGTTAACTGCCTTTATTTGTGTTTTTTTTTTTGTCCATGATGACGACTTTTTGGTCGTAACGTATGTTTAGGTCATGTTCATTTTCCGTCGTGGTATTTGAGTCGCATATCTCACGTCATTTAGCGACATAGGTGGATTGATGAGATGGACAGGTGTCAATATAAAGATAGTCCCAGAGCAAAGAATGCGGTTAAGATGTGCCAGGTCTCCTGTGTTATCAGGTAGGGATGGGCAGTTCCTTCCCTCTCTGCGTTTACTCTCACAACAACACATTTGACAATAAATAAACTCTGAATCTCAAAGTTCTTCCAATAACAAGAACATAAAACTAAATTCTTTCTTGACAATTCCATGTTCAACTTTCTCTACCGTCTTAACAAGCCCCCCCCCCCCCCCCCCCCCTAATGATGCCTCCTATCTGTGATGCGCCGCAGGGCAAGAGCAGTAGGACAAAGGAAGAACAAGATGATGATGATCAAAAAGAAGACTTATAAGCAGAGAAAGAAAATACACAAAAATCGGTAATTGTGTGTTTGTTTTTTTTTAATGCTCATTTTCTGTGATTCAGTTCTATCCATGGCTCTAAACTTTAAAAATCGACAATTTTGAATTGCTTTTGAAATTTAGTAAAAATAATTCATTAAAGAAAATACTCAAGTAACAAGGAGACACAACGTCCACAATCAGACAATACTAGTAAATCTCAAGTCCACTCATCAAGAACTAATGACGAACTCCCCGAAATAACTTAATAGCTCCTTACGACTCATTGCTAGCATTGGCATAGGGCTTCATGTGCTCTACATCCCTTACTACCAGCATAACATTGTATGAGCACCTCGAGACATTTTCATGGATTCCCCAAGACCTCATTATGACCTTCCCATGTGCTCATCAAGACCTAACGTCATCACGACCTTCCCGTGTGCTCATCAAGACATTATTACTAGCTCCCCAAGACCTCATTACGACCTTCCCATGTGCTCATAAAGATCTAACCTCATCACGACCTTCCCATGTGCTCATAAAGACATTACTAGCTCCCCAAGACCTCATCACGACCTTCCCATGTGCTCATCAAGACCTTACCTCATCACGACCTTCCATTTGCTCATCAAGACCTCATCACGACCTTCCCATGTGCTCATCAAGTCCCCATCACGACTTTCCCATGTGCTCATCATTACCTCATCACGACCTTCCCATGTGCTCATCAAGACCTTACCTCATCACGACCTTCCATTTGCTCATCAAGACCTCATCACGACCTTCCCATGTGCTCATCAAGTCCCCATCACGACTTTCCCATGTGCTCATCATTACCTCATCACGACCTTCCCATGTGCTCATCAAGACCTTACCTCATCACGACCTTCCATTTGCTCATCAAGACCTCATCACGACCTTCCCATGTGCTCATCAAGTCCCCATCACGACTTTCCCATGTGCTCATCATTACCTCATCACGACCTTCCCATGTGCTCATCATTACCTCATCACGACCTTCCCATGTGCTCATCAAGACCTCATCACGATCTTCCCATGTGCTCATCAAGACCTCATCACGACCTTATCATGTGCTCATCATTACCTCATCACGACCTTCCCATATACTCATCAAGACCTCATCACGATCTTCCCATGTGCTCATCAAGACCTCAACACAATCTTTGCATGTGCTCATGAAGACCTTCCCATGTGCTCATCATTACCTCATCACGACCTTCCCATGTACTCATCAAGACCTCATCATGACCTTCCCATGTACTCGTCATTACCTCATCACGACCTTCCCATGTACTCATCAAGACCTCATCAGGACCTTCCCATGTACTCATCAAGACCTCATCACGACCTTCCCATGTACTGATCAAGACCTCATCAAGACCTCTTCGTTGTATCTGAGAAACCTCAGCACGACTTGTCAAGACATCTTCACGGGCTTCATTAACTTTCTGAGACAATGACCGTATATTGCGAGCTGTCAGTGTGTACAATAACTACTCGAAAAAAAAAACAACCCAGTCCAATACTGTAAACATCGATATATGAAGCACAAATAAACAACAGCTGTTTTGGAATTTTAAAAGTCTAACAAACAGGAAATAGTTGGAGAACCGCTGATGTACAAGACAGACTACGCCCATCTTAGATTTCCTTTGCCTTCCATTAACAGCCAGAAGATACTCATTTGTGCGCGATATATGAGGCTCGGTTTGACTCGACTAATGTTACTATCTTGGGTGAGGAATATCTTTCAAGACACGCCTTCTATTAACTACTATATGTAGGTACATTCTCTGTCTCACCATCAATTTATAATTTCCTAGCTACGCCAGAGTGACACGTTTTCATTTTAAATGGTTGTTCATGTAGCAGATACTGATGTAGGGGATGAGGTGTGAGAGACTTCAGTGTATACGGTCATATCTTTCTAATGAGGTGGAGCTGTAAGTTCCCTTCTTCTCCGTCTGTCCTTATCTAAGAGTAAGCCAAAGAAGTCATTTACGACTGAGTCGACTGCGACCTGTGAATAACGGAGATTGAACCTAGTACCTGTGCCGCCTGAGCCGAGCTCGCTATCACCATGCTATTCACACGCTCATAATATTACTATTTCTAATATTAAAACAACTACTATAAATAATACTATTATTTCTGCTGCTACTACTACAAATAAATAGTTCAGCGATGTCTTCCCTTCCCTGATTCTTCTTAGAGAAAGTGTTGGTAAAATACTAGGGATCTCTTCCTGAGAGAGAAAAGTGTTGGTAAAATAGGGATCGCTTCACGAGAGAGAAAAGTGCTGGTAAAATACTAGGGATCGTTTTCTGAGAGACAAAAGTGTTGATAAAATACTAGGGATCACCAACTGATAACGAAAGTGTTAGCAAAATACTAGGGATCGCCAACTGATATAAAAAAAAGTGTTAGTAAAATACTAGGGATCGCTTCCTATGAGAGATCATCTTGTCTTGCTTTTATTGTGATTTGTTAGTTCGTTCTTTGTCCCAGACGAAAGCCTCGTGGTCTTAACGTAGGTGTCCTGTCGCGGTCAGTGAGTCGTTACCTGTATATGTTTATATCGACTTTTGTCCTGTCGCGGTCACTGAGTCGTTTACCTGTATATGTTTATATCGACGTTTGTCCTGTCGCGGTCATTGAGTCGTTACCTGTATATGTTTATATCGACTTTTGTCCTGACGCGGTCACTGAGTCGTTACATGTATATGTTTATATCGACGTTTGTCCTGTGGCGGTCACTGAGTCGTTACCTGTATATGTTTATATCGACTTTTGTCCTGTCACGGTCACTGAGTCGTTAACCTGTATATGTTTAATTCGACTTTTGTCCTGTCGTGGTCACTGAGTCGTTTACCTGTATATGTTTATATCGACTTTTGATCTGGGGTAGTTGTCTCGCCGCCGCGATTCAATCTCAGCCAGTGTTCGTAAAGCGATCTCAGTCCCACCAGGCGGAGCGATTGCGCGGGCTTGCCGAAAACGCTTGCTCGCCTTTCCCCGTAGAGGTATCGGGATGCGGTTTTTTTTGCCGTCTCCTCCGCCGAGGTGCGCTGCTCTGGTCCGTATCGAGAAACGTTGTCAGTCGGTGGAGATTTATTTAAGGATTATAGCAGAGCTCGACAGTTCGTCTCGCTGGTGGTCAGACTCTCGCAAAGAGCTTGTGACCGGCAAATGGAAAGCAGGAATCGTGCCTGAAGGCCCTGTGTTCTCCCGGGGACCAACCCTCGGGAGAAGGGCAGGCCGGCAGGCCAAATTGTCTCCTAGTCCCAGTGAAATTCATCGCCGTGGTCGTTGGGATCCGTTCTGCACAGAGCGCTGCCATCCCTCCTCGAGGGAGCCCGGTCGGTCGGTCGTCTCCGATGAAAGCGGGCGGATAGCTGCTCGATATTCACCCTATACGGCGATGGGGTGCGAAACCACCAACATAAGACTTAGTTCTTAGTCGGGATGTCGAAAACAGTAGAGCAGCCACCTCACTGTGAACTGTCGAGACTCATTCCTTGACCACGAGATATGTCCGCAAACCAGGCGAACAACATCTCCGTGACATTACCAGACTTGTCCCCTGGCTAAATGCACTTCTGCTTCGATATCTACCTCTCTACGCTATCAGCCATACCAATGGACGCAGAAGAGATGCAGACTAGCGGACATTGCACACCTGCCCCACTGTGTCCACATCCCAGGTGGCGGGGAATGCTAGGCGTACCATCCCTGCATAGAAGCCAAGAAAATAAAGGGAGCAAAGAGATACCCCACTCACAAAAAAATGCTACGTTTCTGGCAGGACGTGACGATCCTGGGATACAGACACACTGGACTGCCTCTCTTCCGGATAAACCAGTCCATATCATATATCATCACCGCACCCTATAGACACGAGTAGTGAAGACTCGTTAGTCTGGTAAGACAACTTCCATAAGAGAGACAACTCTGATCACAAACAACTGCTGCCTTGCAGATAGGCTGGGGACAGCCAAAGGCTAAGGAGGGCATCCCTACAGAAACGTCTGTTGAAATCGGATGCACGGGGTCACAAGCCTAACGAAACAGTGCAACGTAAATCGCAGTATGATGACAGTACAACCGATCAGAAAAACGTATGGCGCTCATCCTGCGGAGTCCCGCCAGGCAGCGAGAGTGCCGGGCCTCACGCCTCGAAGGGGTCCACCCTTGACTACTGGTGGTCACCCACCCATGTGTCGTGGAGTCAAGGCACATGGCTATGGGGCAACTCCTATTGACCAAAAACTCAAGACCCTCAAAATATTACAGTGGAATGCGGAGGGTGTCGTTAACAAAAAGCTTTCCCTAACACATCACCTGCATGAAGGTAAGATTGACGTGGCATGTATTCAGGAAACGCACCTCAACAAAAACCATAAATTCTCAATCAGAGGATACCAGATCTTCCGTCTCGATAGAGAAGGTCACAAAGGTGGGGTCCTGATACTGACCCGAAACTGCATACCGAGTAGCGCGGTATCTGTCAATCACACCGGACAAGCAGAAATTGTAGGAGTTGACATAATGGCTCAAGAGACGAAGCTCCGCATTTTCAATCTGTACGGACCACCAAATAAATCCCTATCGCTCTCGAGTATGGACGTCAGAGACTCCAACTGCATAGTAGTTGGAGACTTCAACAGCCACTCAGAGAGATGGGGATACTCGGACACAGACAGCAGAGGTGACGAAGTGGAAGATTGGGAGATAGACACAAATCTCTCCCTAATCAATAGGCCGGAGGATAGCCCTAGTTTCTATTCTAGAACATGGCATACCACCTCGACTCCAGATGTGGCCTTCTCCACACAGGACATATACCATAAAATAGACCGCCAGGTGCTAAACCAACTGGCAGGTAGCGACCACAGGCCGATCAGGCTAGACATTGATATGGAAGTAGGCCAACAGGAAACAAAACAGCTCCCACGTTGGAATTACAAACGAGCCGACTGGGACAGATTTGCAATCCTGACAGACGGGCTGTGTGAAACCCTCAACACACGAAACAACAAAATGAAGCCCATGGTGGAAAGCCTAAGCAAGGTAATAATGCAAGCCGCCACTGAAACCATCCCAAGAGGGGCTAGGCAAAACTATAAGCCCTACTGGAATGATGAGTTGCAGAAAGTGGAAGATGCAGTAACAAATGCTAGGAACATGGCAGAGCGAGAACAATCTTTGGAGGCAAATATCGCCCTCAAAGCTGCCAAGGCGAAATACAAATACACTCTCAACCAAACAGCAAGAGATAGCTGGAAAAACAAAACTGAAAGTCTCAACCTAGACAAAGAAGGGAACAAGCTATGGAAGCTAGTCAGAGCCATGAACGACGAAACCCCTTCAAACAAACAAATTACCATCAAGCAGGGCGAAAACCTGCTCACAGGGAAGAAAGCCGCAAACGCTTTTGCAGAAAACTATGCCAAAGCAAACCCCATCGAGGTCCCTGCAGATAGGCATACAGACATTTGTGAAGAGCAAAAGGGGCACGACAACATCAATACGGCAGCAGAAGAGCATATGATGGCCAAATTAACAATGAATGAAATGGAAGAGGCCATGAGAACATTAAAGAAAAGGAAATCTCCCGGAAAAGACGGGATAACAAACGAAATGCTGATGGGGCTGGGCCAAACAGCGAAGAGGAAACTGCTATCGGTCCTGAACCAAAGCTGGAAAAGGGGAATTGTACCCCAGGCATGGAAAGACGCAGTACTTGTACCAGTACCAAAGAATGGAAAGGACAAAACAGATCCGAATAGATACAGGCATATCAGCCTACTGAGCTGTGTTGGCAAACTGATGGAACGTATGATAAACACCAGACTGATGTGGCATCTGGAAGAAAAACGAATACTAATTCCACAGCAAGCCGGCTTTAGACAGCACAGATCCACTGAGAACCAGGTCATCCTCATAGCCCAGGAAATAGAAGATGCCTACCAGGCACAGAAACACACAGTAGCGCTTTGGGTGGACCCGGAAAAGGCATTTGACAAAGTCTGGAAAGACGGACTTAGAGTCAAGCTAAGAAGAAGTGATGTTTGTGGGAAAATGTACAAGTGGATCAACCACTACCTCAAAAACAGGACGGCCAGAGACCAAGTACAAGGGCAGATGAGCAAAAAGGTGACACTCGAGCAGGGAGTACCCCAAGGGGGAGTACTGTCACCCACACTCTTCCTGGTGTATATAAACGACATTACAGAGAATATACCAAGAAGAGTCCATAGCTCAATTTTTGCAGACGATCTGGCTATGTGGACCTCTGAAAAGAATCTCACCATAGCAAGAAATCGGATGCAGCAGGCCCTAACATCGCTGGAAGAGTGGGCGAACTCATGGCTGGTCAAAATAAACGAGGAGAAAACCACATGCACAATATTCTCGCTTTCAATCAAACCACAAAACACCAAATTAAGCCTAAATGGAAAATTCCTGCAGCCAAACGACAACCCAAACTATCTGGGAGTCACATTTGATCGGCGCATGACATGGAAAAGTCAGATCGAGAGAAACCGAATGAGAGCCAGAGAAAGAATGGCAATCATGAGGAAACTTGCTGGCACAAGCTGGTGAGCAGACGAAAACATACTAAAGAAACTGTACACTGGGAGAGTGAGACCAGTTCTCGAGTATGGCATTGCGGCATGGACAACAGCAGCAAAGGCGAACTTCGATAAAGTTAACAAACTTCAAAACCAAGCCATGAGAGTTATAACAGGAGGCATGAAGTCAACGCCAATTGTAGAACGAAAAGATTACAAAGCTGCAACCCATGACCGATAGAAGAGACTGCAGAGCCCAGTTGCAGTCAGAGAAACTCCGAAGACTGACTGACCACCCAATGCACCAGAGACTAAACAATTTGGGAAATGGGAAACTAAAGCGGAGAAACTTTGCAGAAATAGCCAAAGCAAAGATGCACGAAGATCCCATAAACGCACTAACAACACCAAAGCCCATCACTACTGTACGAAAACCTACCTGGAGGCAGCATATAATTCCAGAGTTGGTAGAAAATATACCAGGTATTGGAAACAAAAACTGCCAGACTGAAAAAGAAAGGAGAGATACTACCCTAAGCTTTATATCGAAAAATTACCCAAGCATGGACTGGACCCATGCATACACCGACGGTTCTGTAACAAACACAACACAGAACGGAGGGGCAGGAGCATTCCTGAACCTACCAAATGGCAGAAAAATAACACTGTCATTCGCTACTGGTAAGTACACAAGCAATTTCAGAGCGGAGGCAGAGGCACTGAGGGGGTGGCAGTGGAAGAAATGGTGACACATAAAGAAAATGAAAGCCATATAGTCTTGCTTACAGATGCTCTGGCCGTAGTCACAGCGCTAAAAAGCCAGAAAAACACTGAGCTTAATGACTTAAGAGCAGCACTCTGTCAACTATGCCAGCAGTCCGCACCAAAAAGGGTAGTGGTACAGTGGGTCCCCCCACACTGCAACATCCAAGGCAACGAGGAGGCAGACAGACTGGAAAAAGAAGGTGCAAGACTACCACAAACAGATACTAGTATAACGTACGAAGAGTCAAAACGGCTTATTAAAGCCAGATACATGACCACATGGGAAACTGAACATACCGGCTACACCAAACACGATGCCTATTACCAGTTGAACAGAAGAGAGCAGGTCGTTGTTTTCAGACTTCGCACTGGCCACAATAGACTGAGGTACCACCTATTCAACAAATTGAAGATAGGTGGTACCGACGATGCCCGTGTGGTACAGAGAAAATGACCGCTGAGCATCTGCTGCAGAACTGCCCGACATACGAGGATCAGAGAGAGCAGCTGTGGCCATCACCAGTGGAACCACAAGAGAAGCTCTATGGCAGTGTCGACCGCCTCAGGATGACCGCCGCTTTTTTTCGAAAAAATAATGGTTACTGTCTGACTGCGTACGATGAAGAAGAAGAAGATATCGACTTTTGTCCTGGCGTATCACCTAGTCGTTACCTGTATATGTTTATATCGACTTTTGTCCTGACGTGATCACCTAGTCGTTACCTGTATATGTTTATATCGACTTTTGTCCTGGTGCGGTCACCAAGTCGTTTACCTGTATATGTTAATATCGACTTTTGTCCTGGTGCGGTCACCGAGTCGTTACCTGTATATATTTATATCGACTTTAGACCTTCAGAACCGCTGCAACTTCGACGTATTTATTTCTATACAGCTCTCTTATGATTCCACTATTTCATCCGTGCGGTAAAAGACGACTTATGGGAGTTGTACATTGGAATAACAACTTAATCCTGTAAAATTAACAGATCCAGAAATCACCATTGCAAGAATCCGCGATAGATAGAAAGACAGATAGAATAGATGGACGGACGGGTGGGGACGGACGGGTGGGTTCGGGCGGTAAGACAGATAGAGAATTGCATTCCTCAGCTTCCAGAGAGAAGATTAAGTGTAGTGGAGGTACCATCCTCCCAGGAAGGGAACAATTCTTCTTCTTCTTCTTGCTCTTCTTCTTCTTCATACTCTTCTTCATCGACGTTGTTCCTGAAAAGAACGCTTGTGATCGTGTGTGGTAGTTCAGTCCAACACATACTATTTCAGCACATTTTTCTGGCCGAGTTTGCCTTCCATCTTCGATTCATAATCTCTTAGCCAGGCTAACTTGTTTTCTGGACCATCACTTGGAGGTGGAACAGGGTCTTGATCAGTTAAAGGTCGCTGACCCTGATGCAAGCAGCAATCTGTGTGTTTGTCTGCTGTCAGCTCATTCACTACAGCCCCCAAGCGAACAATTGAAGCATGTGATAATGACAGGGTATCTTACAACAGTCGACAACTGATAATGGGGCAGTTACATCAGCTCTGATGTGGATGTTTGAGATGTCAGTAGCCAGGGCAGTCGTAGTGGTGCTGGACTGAAGCTTGTCTTGTCATAATAAAGATAACGGGCACAGCATGAGTGAATATCAAACATAGAGGGTTGATACCTTTAAGAATGTGTGGATCTAATGACATGGTCATGCTGCGACAGAATACATCCCATCTTATACAACATCCGTAGTGATGACAATGGTTACGGATACACAGAACGAACATAAAGAAGGTCAATCAGTGACACCCAGATCGGTGACTCCTAGTGCGATGACCTCCAGGTCAGTGACCCTCAGGACGATGACGACAATGGTTACGGATACACATAACAGACATAAAGAAGGTAAATCAGTGATAACCAGGTCAGGTGATAACCAGGTCAAGTGATCCCCAGGTCAGGGACCCCCCCGCGATGACGACAACTGTGTACGGATACACATAACGGACATAAAGAAAGTCAATCAGTGACTCCCAGGTCGGGTGACTCCCCAGGTCGGTGACAACAATGGAGTACAAGAATTAGATCTCCACCACCGTGCCGGAGTTTGAAATAAGACGTCAGTCAAACAGAGAAGAACGTCTAACATCTCTCTCTCCCTCTCGCTCTGTTATTTCACTCTCTTAGAGCAAAGAGTAATCAGGATCAGGTAAAATGTACAGAATAAGACCTCCACATCACGTTAGCGTTCGTGATCCTGAAAACAGGCTGCACCACAAAACAGGCTGCACCACAAAACAGGCTGCACCACAGTAGTCTTGTCAACAAGGTGGGTATCGACCCAGTAATCCTCATAGTGTTATTGATGAGTTTGGCCACAGCTAAGAGAACACTCCCCCCCCCCCCCTCCCAAGATGCCACAGCTAAGGGAACACTTTCCCACCTTCTCAAGTACGTAAGAAGAGCAACTGTAACCCACTACAAAAGATAAGTAGTTAAGACTAAAATGAACTCGGCACCAGTAACTTCATATTTCATTCTCTCTTCTTTGTTTTCCATGGTCACTTTCTATCTTTCATTCTTCACTCTATGTTCGCTATGGTCCCTTTCTCTCTTTCATTCTTCACTCTATGGTCGCTTTCTCCCTTCAGACGTGAGGTGGGGATCTTGGTCAGCATGTTTCACCTGACCCTGATTACTCTTGTCTCCCTTCATCAGCATGTTTCACCTGACCCTGATTACTCTTGTCTCCCTTCGTCAGCATGTTTCATATGACCCTGATTACTCTTTTCTCCCTTCATCAGTATGTTTCACCTGACCCTGATTACTCTTGTCTCCCTTCATCAGTATGTTTCACCTGACCCTGATTACTCCTGTCTCCCTTCATCAGCATGTTTCACCTGACCCTGATTACTCGTCTCCCTTCATCAGCATGTTTCACCTGACCCTGATTACTCTTGTCTCCCTTCATCAGCATGTTTCACCTGACCCTGATTACTCTTGTCTCCCTTCATCAGTATGTTTCACCTGACCCTGATTACTCGTCTCCCTTCATCAGCATGTTTCACCTGACCCTGACAACTATTGTCTCCCTTCATCAGTATGTTTCACTTGACCCTGATTACTCTTGTCTCCCTTCATCAGCATGTTTCACCTGACCCTGATTACTCGTCTCCCTTCATCAGCATGTTTCACCTGACCCTGATTACTCTTGTCTCCCTTCATCAGCATGTTTCACCTGACCCTGATTACTCTTGTCTCCCTTCATCAGTATGTTTCACCTGACCCTGATTACTCGTCTCCCTTCATCAGCATGTTTCACCTGACCCTGACAACTATTGTCTCCCTTCATCAGTATGTTTCACCTGACCCTGATTACTCTTGTCTCCCTTCATCAGCATGTTTCACCTGACCCTGATTACTCGTCTCCCTTCATCAGCATGTTTCACCTGACCCTGATTACTATTGTCTCCCTTCATCAGTATGTTTCACCTGACCCTGATTACTCTTGTCTCCCTTCATCAGCATGTTTCACCTGACCCTGATTACTCGTCTCCCTTCATCAGCATGTTTCACCTGACCCTGACTACTATTGTCTCCCTTCATCAGTATGTTTCACCTGACCCTGATTACTCTTGTCTCCCTTCATCAGCATGTTTCACCTGACCCTGATTACTCGTCTCCCTTCATCAGCATGTTTCACCTGACCCTGATTACTCTTGTCTCCCTTCATCAGCATGTTTCACCTGACCCTGATTACTCGTCTCCCTTCATCAGCATGTTTCACCTGACCCTGACTACTATTGTCTCCCTTCATCAGCATGTTTTACCTGACCCTGATTACTCTTCTCCCTTCATCAGCATATTTTACCTGACCCTAATTACTCTTGTCTCCCTTCATCAGCATGTTTCACCTGACTTCTCGCTCCCAAATAATAACGATAAGAGATGTCACAGATGCAACCAACCTTTGAGAAGCTGTATCATCTCCTTGGCAGCACCCCCGTTACATGATTTCTGCACAACATCCAACACACTTTGGTTGTCAGCGTTTAGCTGGTTCACATTAGCACCCAACTGAAATCACAACCACAGAAATGGTCAGCGGCCTTGACCTTTAAAAACCATAAAAGATAAGTGTAGGGGTAAAGCTAACAGTGCCGCCAATTATGTGTTGGACACTTCACCATACTAGACCTTAGCTGTTTTTAAAAAAAATGAAGTGGAGTGGTAAACTCCCTTCCCAGCTGCTTTTTCTTTCCTATCATTTAAGGCTGAGTCGAATTGAGTTTGTCGATAACCAGGATTGAACACCTAGTGCTCTTAGTGAGAAGACAATGCTCAATCCTTTTGCTACTTAGTAGCTCTAGAAACTGTCAGACAACCTAGGCTGAGGCAATGTGGCCTTAGGCGTTATATGCCCATTTCATAAATCCAATGCACCCAGTTTGATACCCGCTATGTCCAGTTGGCAGACACCGAGTTCTTTTCTCAGCGTGACCACTCCTCTGCATACAGAATACTAATGGCAACCTATACTGTACTGCACACCTGCCAAGAAACCTATAACAGCCAAATAGGTTGGCGGTTGTAAGAAGGGACATATTTAAGGACATGCCACTTTCAATACATTTTTCTTTAAGAAGTGCAGACGGATGAAGGAATAATTGATGTGCTTGGCTGAAAGCGTCATTAACCTGGTGTGGTGGCTAAAAGAGAGCGGCTTTGCAGACAGGAAAACCGATGCAAAAATTGGTTATGACGAATCCTGATTTCCCAAGAGACTAAAGATCTCGCTCACCTTGTGTGGCGGCTAAAAGAGAGCCACATTGCAGTCATGGAAATCAATAAAATAATTGGTTTTGACTGAAATCTGTCTTGGAATGTTTGAAACCGGCATTCATGTCCCTGCAAGAAAGAGAAAATGGCCAAACTTTGTAAACTAGTGCTTCCCAAAATTTTCAGTGTGATGTCAGACGGGGATTTATCCAATGTAGCAGGGATAGCTGACCAGTATTTTAATCATTGTTCATCCTTGACCATATCAAACTTGTATTAAAATGCATACTTAGCCAACTCAAATGCATGCTCAGCCAACTCAAATGCATGTTTAGCCAACTCAAATACATGCTTCCAACTGAAATGCATGCTCAGCCAATTCTCTGACTCTTTTATAATTTAATGATAGCAGTTATAAAGTGTTTTTTGTTACAACTCTTTAAATAACAAACAGCCATTAAAAAAAAATCTTAATAATGAGACTTTAAATACAGTTCAAATTAAACCTCCAACTTATTTCATCACTTTATTGGGAGAAAGCTGGCTAGTTTTCATTACAAATATAATGTCCGATTTGTTGTTAAAGTTGTCCAATAATGCATCTGCTGTCTGTCAAAGACTCATGTGTCCGACCGAAAGGTGCAAATATCGCAGTAAAGCTGAAAACTAGCGACACAACACATTCCATTCTCCGGACTAGTTCCTGCTTCTTGCAAAGCCTGTTCAAGGCTTGGTAGCAGGAGATTGAGAATGAACAATGAAGAAAAGGAAGAAAAAGCATCTGCTGTCTCTAGAAAAACTTATTTAATCATTTGTTGTCTTAAAATGTGAACTCTCGATTTTAGCTGTTTGAGAGACACAATAAAACATGATTCTGACAGCCAGATGTTTTTTCCATACTATTTGAAAAAATTGACTGCCGACTACGCAACTCATTTTTCAATTGTCTTATTTGCTCTTTCCTTTCTGGCACATTTGAAGAGAAATCTTTGTCAGTTATTAATGAGTGATTTGTTATGAAATGTCGTTCAACGTTGCATGTTTTCTCTTCTTGTGTGGCACAACCAAAAAATCCACTTTCCTCTGACATTGGTTAAGAAATATTCATCTTACTATTCCAATGAAAGTGATAGATTTTTTTATTTTATTGTTTTTCATTATTTTGGTCATTAGGGCAACAGAAATCATAATTTAAAATTTCAAACATGCAAATGATTACCACCAAATATTTTTGTTAAACAAACCAACATATGAATGTAAACCATAGCAAGTCACTTGCATGCATATCAAATGAATGATTAGACCAAGATAGTCATTGGGGATTTCAACTGCCAACACAGTGCATGGGGATATAGAATTACTAGTGCCGATGTAAAAGAACTTGAAAACTGGGTTGGACGTATGGGGCTTTAACTCAGACATGACCCAAAATTACCACCATTCTTTCATAGTAGCAGGTGGGCGAAAAGGATTTAACCCAGATAACATCTTTGCAAGACAACACATAACAAATCAGATAGCGAAGTACACAGAGAAACTGAATCTGTGGACTCAACATGGACCAATCTTATGTAAGGATATCAGACCTGAAACAGTGTCTTTTAAACAACGAAACAATTTGTAAATAATAAGGTGGGGAGCCAATGTCAAAGAAATATCAGATCAAAACAAACACATTTCTAAAACAGTTTCTATTCATAAAAGCAGTAATGACCTTAACTTTATGTCTGCGAACAAATCACAAAAGTGTGACAATCCACTAAGTAATCTCGATGTGGTCAAATGCTATGGAATAACAAAACCAAAATTCCATCGTTATGACTACTGAGATAGACGCAGATTTCAATATCAACATTTTGTACATGAGAAAACAGTTCTCTTCAGTTAGGCCGACATTGTGAGGAAAATGTGGAAACCTACCCAAAGTAGTTTATCACGATACAAAAATATGATTAGTTTTACTACCTATCTTTGAGAATGATATGTATTTTAACATTTCTTCTGATCTCACTTTACATAATTATTTAGTATCACGGCAAAATGTTGACATAATTTTATTCAATATAGTGCAGACCTAATTTCATTAAATAGCAGTTTCTGTTAATTCTCGCTGAGTGCAGCAAATATCAGCACCTTCTTTACAAAGTGAATATTTACCCCATCTGGTAAGGCAACAATCCAAATCTGTTGATGTTTGTAAACTACAATCCTGATTTTTATACCTACGTTTTGGATTTCTAAGGTCATGAATAATTTCGGGTGTATTTATAAACCATACGCTCATGAATATTTTGGGACATGTCAAGTCTAGAATTAAAAAATAAAAATATAAAAAATTGAGATTTCAGACCTTTACCCCGTCATATCATCTCAATATAGCTTGTCCAGGAATGGTACGGATATATGTGTTTCCTCTTTGCCTCTTTTTGTTAGGATATTTTGCAGATGTGCCCCTGTTATTTTATCAATGCTACATTTCTATTCAAAAGTAGCCTTTATCTGTAGTTTGTTTACCATATTGTATGTTAGTTTACTGTTGCCTGTGTAAAGTCTGAAGATTCCCACTTGCTCACTTCTGTTGAGCTGGTTGTTGTTGTCGTTTAATGTCCACAATGAGTAAGTTTACTCTTTTGTGAGCCCTGTAGTAGTTTTCTTCATATCCCAAGATTGCTGATAAAAGTGAGCCGCAGTCCCCCAGGTGGTTGTGCTATGCTTAACTTCATCTGCGTGAGACTCACTACTACAGGGATCACATCGATCCACATCTCGTCAGCCAGACTGCCTTGAAAACAGCCTGTTTCCAGGGAATGCTACATGGAAGAGATAGTATTCTTGGTTAGTGTATTGTGCCTGACCTTGAAGCGACATCCTGGTCAGTATGTTGTGCCTGATCGTGCTAGCGTCTCAGTTCCCTCTGTTGAGCTGATAATATTCATTATCATTGTTTAGTGACCTGTATGATGTGCATGTCACTTGCTCACAAATGGCTTTGGTGATGGATGTATGTGTTTTATATATTTCGCCACTCTAGTGGCAGATGTTCCACATTAATTTTATTATTATATTTATGTTCGTAGCTAGTCGTTATGGTAGTTCAGTATTGTAAACAAACTACAGATAAGTGCTACTTTTAACTAGAAATGTTGTATTGATAAAATAATAGCGACACATCTGCAAATTGTCCTGACAAAGGAGACACCACTGGAGAACTGTTTGGCTCAAGTGACCATCAGATCATTCGTTGGGATCTTATAGCAAGGAAAGATGTAAATATAAACTCGCGAGCATACAACTACTCTAAGGCAGATGTACAGAAGATGAAAGAGACAGCCAGCCACATAATCTGGAAAGATATTGTCAGAGGTACAGATGTTGAACAAGAGTGGAAGAGTTTCAAAACAGTTTTAGAATAACTAAAAGTGGAATGTGTTCCATGTAGGGAGGTAAACACCAAACCTAAAAAGTGGATAACTAGATTTGTAGTTAAATGTAGAAGAGCTAAAAATAAAGCATGGACAAATAATATATAAAGGCAGATAAATCAAAAGAAACATATTTAAAATATTTGGACAAGCAGAACATAGCTCAGAAAGTGAATAAAGCAGCAAAAATAGACTTTGAAAAAAAAACGTGCTTGTAGGATCGACTGATAGTAAAAGTGTCTTTTCTTATGTTAGAAATAAGCAAAAAACCAAAGACAAATTTGGCCCTCTCATAGATACCACAGAAGAAATAATAAGTGAGGATAGGACGGCAGCTAATCTACTCAATCTGTACTTTGGCACAGTCTACTAAAAAGAAGATTGCTCAAAGATCCAAGAGCCTCTATATATATTTTCCAAAGAGACATGGATGCATGCAGTGGGATTAAGATCAATCTGTATTAGGGAGGAAATGGTTTAAAAAATTGTAAAGGTTGAAAGTGGATAAATGTTCAGTTCAAGATGGCATACATTCAAAATTGCTGTTTGAAATTAGAGACCAGCTAGCAAAAACATTGGCTACATTATGTTCTCAATCACTTGCAAAAGGGATTGTTAAGATGTAGAAGTAATCCCCTTATTACAAAAATGGTTAAAAATCCAGCAAATTATAGACCAGTGAGTTTAATGAGCATACTCTGTAAATTGTTAGTCAATGATCAAAGAAAATATTGCAATGCATTTAGACAAATTTAATCTAATCAGAAATAGACAGCCTGGGTTTACTAGAGGGAGATCAAGCTTAACAAATCTATTAGAATTCATGACTGTGGTTACAAAAATTATAAACAAAGGGGAGCCAGTGGATGTTATTTATCTATATTTTACAAAGGTCTTTGATAGAGTATCTCATCAAAGATTATTTTGGAAGTTAAAATCACATGAAATAGGTGGGAAAGTTGCAAATATATTGAAAATTGGTTAACAGGAAGAATGCAGAGGGTGAGCACAAATAAGGAGTAGGCTACTCTGAGTGGTGTGAAGTAAAAAGTGGATTGGACTCGGTATTGGGACCAATTTTGTTCTTGATATATATATATATATATATATATATATATATATATATATATATATATATATTGATATCAGATCCATGATTGAAAAATTTGCAGATGACACAAAACTATTCAGTAGTATGACATCTAAAGTGGAAGTGGGTATATTGATATTGGATTTAGATAAAATTCAAGAATGGTCTGTGAGCTGGCAAATAGAGTTTAATGTAGATAAATGTACAATCATCCACATGGGTAGATTCAATATGGAACATAATTACAGAATGGGCAAGAACAATATTAGAAATATAGAAAAGGAAAGGGACCTAGGGGTTATAATAGATCATACAGGTAAGGTGAGTGAGCAAGCCCAGGTAGCAGTGAAAATGGCAAATGCAATCTTAGGTATGATAAAAAAAAATATTAAACACAGGAGCAAGGAAGTAATTGTCAAACTGTATAAAGCATTAGTTAGAACTAGATTGGAGTACTGTGTACAGGTGTGGAGTCCTTATTGTAGATGTGATATAAACATGCTGGAAAAGAAAAAAGAAGAGACAAGACTGAGTGAGAGTCCAGAATTACAGTTATGAGGAAAGACCCAGAAAAACCAGCCTACAGTGTCTAGAAAAGGGGATAATTCGAGGTGACTTAATACATGTTTATAAGATAATCAAAGGAACGGATAAATTAGACTATAACAAGTTTTTCAAAAATACAATTACCTACAAGAACAAGAGGGTATAGCTACAAATTTTCTTAAGGAAAGTCCAGATTAGATATTGGGAAACATTTTTTTAGTTAGAGAGTGGTGAATGCTTAGAATTCATTGCCACAGAAAGTAGTGGAGGCATGGCCAATTAATGCATTAAAGAATAGATTGGATGCGCACAGTTTTTAACGCAAATAAATGTAAATGAAACTGGTTGTATACAGACTCTGCAGAGTCTTCTAAACCAGTATAAAGAGATTAAGTTAAGTTAAGTTTGCTTACTACACTGTATATAATTCTATTATGGCCTGGTAGGCTGCCAATACTTTTCACACGTAGAGGAACAATCACACTGACAACAAAAAACCTGTGTCTGCCAAACTGGACACAGCAGGATTTGAACTCTGTGCATTGGGATTGTGAAACGAATATTTCAGCTGCCTCACTAGACATAATATAAACAAATAAATACAAGATGTCTAAGATCCAATGTTTCTAGTCTTACATTTAATAGAAGATGAACAACGTCCACCTGGCCAGCCAGTGCCGCCTCGTGCAGGCACGTTCCCTTACGTGCAGACCTGTTAATATTCATGCCTGCATGAAGAAGTAGTCTGGAAATAAATTTAAAAAAACAATATGAAACAACAACAAGATACACAAGCAACATACATTAAGATGCAATATGATACAAAAATAAGATGTACTAAGATACATCAACAAGATTCAATAGCAAACAACAAGATTCAATAGCAAACAACAAGATTCAATAGCAAACAACAAGATTCAATAGCAAACAACAAGATTCAATAGCAAACAACAAGATTCAACAAGATACAATCCTTTTCTTCTTCTTAATTCTTGGAAAAAAGTTATTCACAACTTAATTCCTGCACCATGTATATCATAAGAGGTGACTAAACAATGTTGTGCATGGGGCTGGCAACCTCATCATGATAAAGCCATTGCTATAAAAGTGCACTGCCAATAACTAGAATCTGGCTTTCCTAAAAGATTGTTTTGGTAAGTGAAATGAAGTGGTCAGCCTATGCTCCACTAACTGGGGAGACAGGTTATAATTGAATGAATGAATGAACATTTATGAGGTTGTGTTTTCTCGAGCTTTCTTTCAAACCTAGAAGGCTAGTCTATACTCAGCAGGTTTCTGCAATGGTATGACTGAGTATTTTAGAAGGGCGTGTCCACAATCTTCTTCTTCTCGTTTTCCATGTTACGTCTACACATGAGTCCAGTTCTCTGAATAAAGGCTGCCGTAGTAGAGAGTTTTTCGAGGCTTCCAAACAGCTTTGTGTGGATATTCGTCTCCATGGGTCAGTCCTCAGTACGCAATTGGCTAAGCATATAACACTCCTGCAGGATATGTTCGGATGTCTGTGCTGCCTGCCTACACATACACATGGCCTGCCTACACATACACATGGCTTGCCTACACATACACATGGCTTGCCTACACATACACATTGGCAATGGAGCCAATTTAAATTATGGAAATGCCTATTCAATCAGAGGTCCATTCTGGGAACCCCAATACCAATACTGGCATTGTTGTTTGAAGCTACTCGAGCTGTTTGAAGCTACTCGTGCTGTTGTTTGAAGCTACTCGTGCTGTTTGAAGCTACTCGTGCTGTTGTTTGAAGCTACTCGTGCTGTTTGAAGTTGCTTGTGTTGTTATTTGAAGCTACTCGTGCTGTTGTTTGAAGCTACTCGTGCTGTTGTTTGAAGCTACCCGTGCTGTTTGAAGCTGCTTGTGTTGTTGTTTGAAGCTACTCGTGCTGTTGTTTAAAGCTACTCGTGCTGTTTGAAGCTGCTTGTGTTGTTGTTTGAAGCTACTCGTGCTGTTTGAAGTTGCTTGTGTTGTTATTTGAAGCTACTCGTGCTGTTGTTTGAAGCTACTCGTGCTGTTTGAAGCTGCTTGTGTTGTTGTTTGAAGCTACTCGTGCTGTTGTTTAAAGCTACTCGTGCTGTTTGAAGCTGCTTGTGTTGTTGTTTGAAGCTACTCGTGCTGTTGTTTGAAGCTACTCGTGCTGTTTGAAGCTGCTTGTGTTGTTGTTTGAAGCTACTCGTGCTGTTTGAAGCTGCTTGTGTTGTTGTTTGAAGTTACTCGTGCTTAACTCTTAACTCTTAAACTCAACGTCTTTATACTGGTTTAGAAGACCCTGCAGAGTCTGTATACAACCAGTTTCATTTACATCACCTTGCTCTAAAAGATATGGGCATCCAATTTAGGCCCACCTGTTTGATGACACATTCTTGTTTTAACAGTACTTAAAACAACCACAACTCGAGTTTTCCTTCTGATCTGTTTGAAAACATGTTCTTATTTTAGTAGCACATACAACAAATATGTTTTCAGTTCTCCTTCTGCTGCTGTTTCCTGTTACCTTGTTCTAGCAGTATATACAACAATAATTTTTGAGTTCTCCCTCTGTGCCTGTTTGGAGGTGGGCCTAGCCCTAATGGAACTTTAATCTTGAATTCGCTGTCAGTTGTTCTTTTTTACAATTTTTTGTCCTAGGTCTAACATGACTTAAAACATTAAACATTTTGAGTTTATTCTGTAAATTTATTTAATTTCATTAAAATTATTCATGCAAATATAAACAAAATGTGAGAAAGCAGAAGTTTGGATATTAAGAAATAGTAGTTTATTGGAATAGGAGATGTGTATTCAAGACTTGTTTATGCATACGTATTATGAGGTATGGTCATCAGCTATTGGGTAGTAGCCATTTTGGTTTGAAAGAAAGTTCTAGAAACAATGTGCTAAATATGGTACAGGGATCCCTGGGGATCAGAAGAAGAAGAACAAAAGGAGCTTATCTGTATTTCTGTTTTCAGGGATTTTCTGGACGGGAAGGCCCTGAAGGTCAACCTGGGCAACAGGGAGAAAAGGTAACCTATGTTTACATTTGTTGTCCATCTCTCTATTTTTTCTTATAGATTTAACAAATAAATCCTTTCAATTGTTTGTCAGTCATATACCTATCCATCACCTTACTTATGCTGCTGGATGAACACATGGTAGATTTTGGCAGGATTGTTGACTAAATTCAGGTGAATTCAGTTGAGACACGGATGGGTGGAAAGTAAGGTGACTATCAGTAAACCACACTTTCCACCCACCCTTATCTAAACTGAATTACATGTGTATTTTGTTCCTGTCAGTTAAATCACAATTGTCTTTCCATTTATCTACCTTGTTTTCTGATTACACATCAGTCTTTCTATCCACCTATCCATGTACTCATTCATCTTGATCATAGACACAATCAGGCTTCATCCATCATTCTCAATTATGACTCTAATTATTATTATATACATTTGCTCATTCAGCCATTGATTAATTAATTTATTTATTTATTTATTTATTCAGTCATTTTTTCATTCTCTTATTTGCCTATTTTGGCAATCAATCATAATTAATTCATTTACTTATTCATTAATTAATTCATTTGTGCAGTCAGATATTATTTTATTTATTCCTTCACTTGGTCATATTCATTCATAAATTGAGTCAGACATTCATCAGTTGTTGATATCATTGTTTGTTTAGGGAACAAGTGGACCTCCGGGTCCATCA
Organism: Ariolimax columbianus; assembly: GCA_036924085.1. Classification (NCBI taxonomy): domain Eukaryota; kingdom Metazoa; phylum Mollusca; class Gastropoda; order Stylommatophora; family Arionidae; genus Ariolimax; species Ariolimax columbianus. Next base: position 18,534,042 of record JAVGWX010000002.1, read on the forward strand.
GGAAGTCCTGGACAAGTAGGACCACGTGGATCAACTGGAGAAAGAGGTCGAGATGGATCATCTGGAGTACCGGTAACTTAACTTAACTTAACTTAACGTCTTTATACTGGTTTAGAAGACCCTGCAGAGTCTGTATACAACCAGTTACATTTACATCACCCTGCTCTAAAATCTATGCGCATCCAGTCTATTCTTAAACGCATTAACTGTCCCTGCCTCCACCACCTCCCCTGGCAATGCATTCCAAGCAGACACCACTCTCTGACTAAAAAAATATTTCCTAATATCTAACCTGGACCTCTCTTTAATCAGCTTGTAGCTATGCCCTCGTATTATTGTAGGTGGCTGTATTTTAAAAAACTTGTTATAGTCTAATTTATCTAATTTATGCTGTTTGAAGCTGCTTGTGTTGTTGTTTGAAGCTACTCGTGCTGTTTGAAGCTGCTTGTGTTGTTGTTTGAAGCTACTCGTGCTGTTTGAAGCTGCTTGTGTTGTTGTTTGAAGCTACTCGTGCTGTTTGAAGCTGCTTGTGTTGTTGTTTGAAGCTGCTTGTGTTGTTGTTTGAAGCTACTCGTGCTGTTTGAAGCTACTCGTGCTGTTGTTTGAAGCTACTCGTGCTGTTTGAAGCTACTCGTGCTGTTGTTTGAAGCTACTCGTGCTGTTTGAAGCTGCTTGTGTTGTTGTTTGAAGCTACTCGTGCTGTTTGAAGCTACTCGTGCTGTTGTTTGAAGCTACTTCTGTTGTTTGAAACTACTTGTGTTGTTGTTTGAAGCTACTCGTGCTGTTGTTTGAAACTACTTGTGTTGTTGTTTGAAGCTACTTGTGTTGTAGTTTGAAGCTACTCGTGCTGTTTGAAGCTGCTTGTGTTGTAGTGTGATGCTACTTGTGCTGTTGTTTGAAGCTTGATGTGTCGTTGATAGTAGGTGACAGTGACTTCGTACATCCTGAGGCATGCTTGAGAAGGTGGACCAGGGTTCTGTTGGATGTATTGCAATGCAAGGCTTCCCAATTAGGTCACCACTATGGGGTAAAAAGATAAATGTCAGCACCTTCTTTACCATCTGGTAGGGCAAAAATCTAAATTTGTTGATATTTATAAACTACAATCCTGATTTCTATACCCAAAGTTTTAGATTTCTAATGTCATGAGTAATTTAGGGTGTATATATAAATCATAGGTTCATTAATCTTTTGGTGCAAATAGTCAGGTCTTGAATTTTTAAAAAAACATCAAAAGTAGAAATTTCAGACCTTTACCCCCTCATACCATTTCAATATAGCTTGTCAATGAATGGTACGGATATTGTTGCTTAGATGTTTGCCTCACTAGTTTCTACTGGCGGAGGCGCGCTATTTTCCACCCCTGACCGTAGTCCATTGGGCAATATCAGGACGCATAAACCAGTGCTTGGATGCATGTGTGCGTCTGTATGTACCTATGCTAGGTTTGTGCGTCCTCAGGAGCTAGCCCAACCAAAGTGCAATGGAAGGGCCTCACCATGAGGGCGCGTGTGAAAGTTGTGCAAGGGTGTGACTGTAGGACAGAGTGAAATGAAACAGAGTGAGGTGAGAAGAGACGAGAAGGGGAAGAGTGGCCCCCTGAATGGTACGGATATATGTGTTTCCTCTTATGTTAGGATATTTTGCAGATGTGGCGCTGTTATTTTATCAATACAATATTTCTATTCAAAAGTAGCACTTATCTGTAGTTTGTTTACCCTATTGTATCTTAGTCTACTGTTGTCTGTGAAAAATCTGAAGATTTTGAAAGAAAGCAGCGTTGTCTGGGTAGTCAACTACTTCTCTCCCAAGTCCAAGGCCAGTATTTACGTGTGAGTTTATAAAGTTATCTCCCCTGATTTATGTTTGCATGCACTGGTTGTACATTTGTTTAAAAAAATTAAAACATAAATTCGTGACTACACAACGCCGTGTGCGTGGTAGGGAAAACTTGACTTCACTTGAAACTTGTTAACAAAATTAAGAAATGATGACTAAAGATATGCATCTTAGGGACTATGAAGAGAAACCAGAAGTAAAACTACAAACGAATTTATCACCAATAATAGGCATACAAAAGAGACACTTTAGCACTAAACGCATACATATAACAGGTAAATAATCAGCATACTTCAGTCTTTTTCACTTTTTGTCAGGTAAAAAAATTCAAGTCAATGGGCAAAATAACAATTACAGAAAATTCCCATGGTAGTGAGTTATAGGCTGGCTCAAATAATTGTCAAGAGCATGCAGTTGATGCAGCCTCAAATAATTGTCAGGAGCATGCAGCCTCAAATAATTGTCAGGAGCATGCAGCCTCAAATAGTAGTAGAAACTTTGTTTATAAAGAAGTAGTTATATATAGGCATATGTTAAAAAAGACTGTCGAGATGAATATATATGAAATGTGCCTTTATCGAAATAATTCAATTTCTCGCTGCAAAGAAGACATGACCTCAGACACCCAAAAACAATTAGCCGAAAATGTCACTTCAATTACTCGAGTCGACAGACTCAAGTCAAATATACCAACTACTTGTTATACGATTTTTTAGATGTGGATTCAGTTATTGAACAATCGTTTTCTATATGACATGAATAAATATCTCCACAAAGTTTAGCTTCGCAATCAATTATTTAATAACTACCATTCAGTTAGACCCATTCATGTTACTTTGATTATAATATCTGCCGAAACAGACATAAAAAAATGTTTATGCGGATTGGTAACCCCAATGGCTACTTCCGCGTAGTGCTATGCAAGGCAACGATATTTAGATTGTGTTTTTTGGCTATTTCAAGCAAGTGACATAAAACTGTGGGTGTATGTTATTTAACTTTTTATTACACACTTGTAGAAATATACGTAAATTTAAACAAAAATATAACTTTTATTTCTAAAATGATTAAAATATATTCTTTCGTTGTATAATATCTATACAATAATATACTGTATCAATTTGTTAACATGATATATCAATTGTGTAAACATAATTTAATGTATAAGTTATTATTTCCCGTTCAACAGTAATTATTTCCCATATTTGAAAGGGAAGTAATTATTTTGAAATAGCGTCACGAATAAATGTATGGCCAAACATACAAAAATGTTAAGTTAAGTTCCCCTTCTCTCTCTTCTCACCTCCCCCTGTTTCATTTGACTCTGTCCTACAGTCACACCCTTGCACAACTTTCACACGCGCCCTCGTGGTAAAGCCCTTCCATTGCACTTTTGTTGGGCTAGCTTCTGAGGGCGCACAAACCTAGCATAGGTACATACAGATGCACACATGCATCCAAGCACTGGTTTATGCGTCCTGATATCGCCCAATTGACTACGGTCTGGGGTGGAAAATGGCGCGCCTCCGCCAGTAGAAACTAGTGAGGCAAACATCTAAGCAAAAAAAAAAAAAAAATCCAAGCACTGGTTTATGCGTCCTGATATCGCCCAATTGACTACTGTCTGGGGTGGAAAATGGCGCGCCTCCGCCAGTAGAAACTAGTGAGGCAAACATCTAAGCAAAAAAAAAAAAAAAAAAACCAAGCACTGGTTTATGCGTCCTGATATCGCCCAATGGACTACGGTCTGGGGTGGAAAATGGCGCGCCTCCGCCAGTAGAAACTAGTGAGGCAAACATCTAAGCAAAAAAAAAAAGAAAAAAAAGACGCTATTTCAAATTACTGCTGTCTTTCTTATTAATACACATTTATTTTCCACAAAGCCATCCCAACTGGCTGAGGCATGTATAAACTTTAAAAAAAATAATTGTACAAATATACATCAATTGATTTTGAATTAGCAAAGCTAATTGTTACACCCCCCCCCCCCCCCCCCTTAATTGCGAAAGGGAAACTATTTTCTTTATCACACTTGTGAACAGAGTTAACGAAACATCATGACAACTATGTAATGCGGAATATCCTGTGTTTATTGTTGTATGTTATGTAATGTGTGTGTGCATGATTGTATGTATGTATTTGTGTGCATATATATATATATATATATATATATATATATATATATATATATATATATATATATATATATATATGTATATATATATATATATGTATATAAATATATATATATATATATACTCACTTGACAATTTCCACATGCCCACCCCTGGCAGCCATGTGCAGACATGTGCTCCGACTATCATCTAGCACGTCTGCTGGAGAATCTTCTAGAAGCTTTCGGCACATGTTCCTTCTTAACAGCAACTCAACAATCTGAAGTTTACAGTAATCTGAGATAGAGTTGGTCTGCATGCAACAGCAATTATGTGGAATTAATGATCGATGCAGCCCAGCCAAACTTCCATTCATCTGCTGTTCACAGCTGTTTATTTTTAAAAAGTATTTTCTCTAGACCCAGACATAGACAGTTGCAAAGCTGATGCTGTATTTGCTTGCCTCACAATGTCTATTTGAGACAACAAGATAAAATTTGCAATTAAAACCAAGGCCATGGTTAACAATATATGTGTCGACATTTAGTAGCAAAACTTTGGCAATCTAAACTGAACAAGAGCACAGGAAAAACACTTTGTATCTATGGCGCCTGTACTCCATTTTTGGAATTACATCCGGGGACAGAGTGAGAAATGCAAAGGTGCACTCTTGCACTAGTCTATCAAGCTTGCACACTCTTCTTTGACAGATAAGACTATGGCAGCTTGATCTTGTTCATCACATAGAAAATCGTTACATACCCAAAAATATCCTCTATGGGCAGTTGGCAAATGAACAGTCAGCATACCACAGCTGAGGTTCAAAGATGTATGTAAGCATGACATGAAAGCACTGGACATGAAAGCACTGGACATGAAAGCACTGGACATGAAAGCACTGGACATGAAAGCACTGGACATGAAAGCACTGGACATGAAAGCACTGGACATGAAAGCACTGGACATGAAAGCACTGGACATGAAAGCACTGGACATGAAAGCACTGGACATGAAAGCACTGGACATGAAAGCACTGGACATGAAAGCACTGGACATGAAAGCACTGGACATGAAAGCACTGGACATGAAAGCACTGGACATGAAAGCACTGGACATGAAAGCACTGGACATGAAAGCCACCATCCTTGCAATACAAAGCTGCAGACCGATCCAAGCGGAGATGTACCGCGAAGAAGGACCTCATTCTGTGTGATAAGAAGTTCTTGCAACACGAAGAAGTGAAGGAGAAAACAAAACTTCTCAGTAGAGAGTTACCACTCCAAGGTTATCATCCTATATTCAGTCCTGAGTGACAAGGGCTATTATCACTATATATGTATATAATCAAGATATTCTGGAAATAAAAATATATGAAGGTTACTTGTTGACTCCCCTCGCATCCCACATACATATGTATGAGGTAGCTTTAAAATGTTCCTGGAATAGTCTACTGAAGTTTGAATGAGTGATTATGTCTTGGAGATTACAGTTTTATACGATAGAAGTGACTAACATGACTGATTTTCACATGCATTCTCAAACAAAACTTTGCATGCTGTCCACTTGGGATTGTCAGAGTTAAAAATGTAATTGACTAAACAACGTACAAATGTTGTTGAGAAGTCACTCTAATAGACAGAAACCTTGCATATTAAAGCATATAGTGATAACACAATTAAGAAATTGTACGTTTTTTAGTTACACAATCGTTTCCATGAAGCCGTGTTAGTGTTGATGATGATCTGCTTAGCAGACAACCACCTACCTCAATAAACAGCTGTGTTAGTGTTGATGATGATCTGCTTAGCAGACAACCACCTACCTCAATAAACAGCTGTGTTAGTGTTGATGATGATCTGCTTAGCAGACAACCACCTACCTCAATAAACAGCTGTGTTAGTGTTGATGATGATCTGCTTAGCAGACAACCACCTACCTCAATAAACAGCTGTGTTAGTGTTGATGATGATCTGCTTAGCAGACAACCACCTACCTCAATAAACAGCTGTGTTAGTGTTGATGATGATCTGCTTAGCAGACAACCACCTACCTCAATAAACAGCTGTGTTAGTGTTGATGATGATCTGCTTAGCAGACAACCACCTACCTCAATAAACAGCTGTGTTAGTGTTGATGATGATCTGCTTAGCAGACAACCACCTACCTCAATAAACAGCTGTGTTAGTGTTGATGATGATCTGCTTAGCAGACAACCACCTACCTCAATAAACAGCTGTGTTAGTGTTGATGATGATCTGCTTAGCAGACAACCACCTACCTCAATAAACAGCTGTGTTAGTGTTGATGATGATCTGCTTAGCAGACAACCACCTACCTCAATAAACAGCTGTGTTAGTGTTGATGATGATCTGCTTAGCAGACAACCACCTACCTCAATAAACAGCTGTGTTAGTGTTGATGATGATCTGCTTAGCAGACAACCACCTACCTCAATAAACAGCTGTGTTAGTGTTGATGATGATCTGCTTAGCAGACAACCACCTACCTCAATAAACAGCTGTGTTAGTGTTGATGATGATCTGCTTAGCAGACAACCACCTACCTCAATAAACAGCTGTGTTAGTGTTGATGATGATCTGCTTAGCAGACAACCACCTACCTCAATAAACAGCTGTGTTAGTGTTGATGATGATCTGCTTAGCAGACAACCACCTACCTCAATAAACAGCTGTGTTAGTGTTGATGATGATCTGCTTAGCAGACAACCACCTACCTCAATAAACAGCTGTGTTAGTGTTGATGATGATCTGCTTAGCAGACAACCACCTACCTCAATAAACAATGAGAACATTGATCACGTTTGAAATGTTGTTTGTGTTGAAGGAAGACCTAGTGTACAGAAAATAATCTCAGAAGTTGGAGTAACAGCTGGAATTGTATTCTCCACAATGAGCAGCACATACAATATGTTTGTCAGCACATACAATGTGTTTGTCAGCACATACAATGTGTTTGTCAGCACATACAATGTGTTTGTCAGCACATACAATGTGTTTTTCAGCACATACAATATGTTTGTGAGCGCATACAATATGTTTGTCAGCACATACAATATGTTTGTCGGCACATACAATATGTTTGTCGGCACATACAATATGTTTGTCAGCACATACAATGTGTTTTTCAGCACATACAATATGTTTGTGAGCGCATACAATATGTTTGTCAGCACATACAATATGTTTGTCGGCACATACAATATGTTTGTCGGCACATACAATATGTTTGTCAGCACATACAATGTGTTTGTCAGCACATACAATATGTTTGTCAGCACATACAATATGTTTGTCAGCACATACAATGTGTTTGTGAGCGCATACAATATGTTTGTCAGCACATACAATATGTTTGTCGGCACATACAATATGTTTGTCGGCACATACAATATGCTTGTCAGCACATACAATATGTTTGTTAGCACATGGTTCCCAAAATGTTATCTTTTAAATAGGAATAAATGAGATTGACCTTGACAATTGAAGAAATGAGATTGACCTTGACAAAAGAAGAAATGAGATTGACCTTGACAAGAGAAGAAATGAGATTGACCTTGACAATTGAAGAAATGAGATTGACACTGACAAGAGAAGAAATGAGATTGACCTTGACAAGAGAAGAAATGAGATTGACCTTGACAAGAGAAGAAATGAGATTGACCATGACAAGAGAAGAAATGAGATTGACCTTGACAAGAGAAGAAATGAGATTGACCTTGACAAGAGAAGAAATGAGATTGATACTGACAAGAGAAGAAATGAGACTGGCACTGACAAGAGACCTAATCACTACGGCTGAGCAAGATAGTATTCTTCTCAACAGCAAAAATAACAGAAGACTAGACTAATTGTTTTTTGTGTGATCTTCAAACACAATGTCAGTCCTCTGAATGGAAATCGCCCTCAGCTCTCCAGACACATAACCAGACAAAGAAATTTAGTTTAGCCAATAGAAGAGAAAAAGTTTGACAGGAAGTTTAATTTTTTATTAACATGTTATTGTTTTCCATGAATTCATTCATGAAGGCGGAAAGGTTAACAAGGAAATGTACATTGATATCTTCCGTTGCCTTGGAGACATAAACAGAAGAAAACGCCTAGAAAAAAGGAGAACAAGAGGTTGGTTTCTACTGTATGGCAATGCCATGGATACCTGCTGGTGAAGTAGTGCCTCACAACACACAATGTGACTGCCCTGAAACATCTTCTATATTCTCCCAACCTGCCACTTTTTCTCGTTCGCCTCCCTAAAATTGGCAGCGAAAGGGCCGTCATTTAAGGATTTGAGGACGCTACCATCAATGCGACAAAGCAGCTGAGAGAGATGTCAAAGAATAGGTTCCAGAAATGTTTCCAACAGCTGTCAAAAGTGTGTAGTTGCAGAAGGGAACTATTTTGAAGGATATGCAGTGTAAACAATTGAATTGCTACTTATTTCTATTTTAAAACAAAAGGCAGTAGCATGTACTTTACAGAACGTAGCTTCTTACAACCACCACCTATTTGACTGTTATAAGTTTCTTGGCAAGTGTGCAGTACAGTAGGTTGCCATTACTTTCCGTACTTGGAGGAGCAAACGTCCATGAAAAAAATCCGGTGTCTGCCAAACTGGACATGGTGAGAATCGAACCCGATGCATAATGATTGTGAAAACCGAGCAAGTTTCACCCCTAGGCCATGCTGCCTCCTAACTTATTTCTTATACAGAACACAAATTCCAGATACAATTTGAGGACACGTCATGTGCATACACAGACAGACACGAGCGGCAATTACTCATATAAAAAAATGTTATAATTTTTTGTTTTTTCAACTGATTAAGAAAAGGTGACACACAACTTTATACATTTTCAACATTATCTCAGTTGCAATCGATACAAGTCTCCCAGCACCTACTAAGTGTACGGATTCCTATAGACAATGTCTTTTGGTCGTATGTATATCCACTCATGCACCATATCGTTTTTTTCAATTCTGGAGTCAGATTCTGTTGTATCCACCTTGCATTAACTTTGTGGAACTGATCATGTGGTGTGCTGAACATTGACCGATGTCCAGATGTGGTGTGCTGAACATTGACCGATGTCCAAAAGTGCAGCTATTTCATTCAGTCACTCAATGATTTTTCATCACGATGCTTTCAGCTTCAATTCTCTGGTGTCACTTTTCGGTGTGCCTGACGTGGCCAAGAACAGTCTGCCAAAGATATCATGCCATTTCAGAATTTCTTACTTCACTCATACGCTTGCTGGATTGACAGGCATGCATCACCAATCTCAACCTTTATTAGTCAATGAATTCCGAAAGGCTTCACCCTTTAGCTGCTCGAGGAATAAATAACATAATGCTGGTCCCCTTTGGTGTATGTCATTAGTGTGTCGACCATCTTTAAACGGCTACTATGATGTCATGTGACTCGTCTACACAGTGATATTAACCGCAGAAACTCTTGAATTCCTTAGCAATGATGAACTTTCTTTCAAATCCAGAAGGCTGCTACATGCTCAGAAAAGATGACGTGTGAATATTGAGATAGGTAAAGAATGATTTGGAGAGTCTGCTAGCCTCGGGTGGCTATACTAAACTGTTCATCATCATCCAATCTTGCTATCTCTTCCCAATCAAATCAAATATCCACTACAAGACAAAAAGACATCTGTTGGTGAAAGTCTGCAGTCTGGATGTGATACTCTTAGTCACAATCCATGTTTCCAAGTCATATACAAGAAGCATCTTTAGATTAGTGTTGAACAGGCTGATCTTATTTTCCACGGATAACGCTGCAGAATTCCATTTTGGACGAAGATACTTTAAAGCAAATCTGACTTTGTTATTCCTGGCGTTCACATATTTATAACAGGGTCCCTTTCATGTATTTTAGAACTTTGAATAATTCTAAGGGATGGTTTCTACCTCATATGGTTTTAGAATCATCAAATAAGTATGTAGGAAGGTTTCTTTATGTTTGTTCCCCCGCTAAGAATTTGTGTAACAGCCCAGATACTTTGACTAAGGAATTTAATCAAACTGAGCGACACAGGGATTTCACACCTCACACGCTAGTCAATCGCTTCTACTACCTTGTCCAGGGACGAGAATGAATTTCTCACCTTTTGGTTGGATGTTCTCCAGTTCAGAATTTAGGATACAGGTCTACTATATGAGAATAATTGACAGAGAAAACATTTCACATCTTTTTTTTTATTCTTGGGTTAGGTGCCGATTATGTGAGATGCCTAGCCAGTAGTTCCTACAGAAAGAGCGACAAATGTCTAAGACAGACTAGACAGGCATTAACTGTCCAACGTTGTGGCCAGCAAATGACATAAAATATGTCATTCAAAATAGCGCCAGGGGAATTCATTCACAGAAGAGCAAGATCTGGAAGGTGGAGTTTCCACAAGAAGTACATTTTCCTACTTCGGACAGACACATGGGACATAGAGACATTCAGCAATTTAGCTCAAGGAAAGAGGCTGAGAGATCCCACTCAAAGAGAGTGGACGACTATTAAGAGATTTAGCTCAGGGAGAAAACTAAGTAGAGATTTAGAAAGGAGAGATTCAGAAATTCAACTCAGAAAGAGAACTTCAGTCATAGCACAAGAAGTCAGGTACTTGCTAAAATTGTTTCATAAAGGAAAAGCTTCTCTCTCTCTCCTTCTCTGTATGTGTGTGTGTATATATATATATATATATATATCTTAATCAGCCCGTTCTTCAATAAAGTAGTTGGTCTTGTGTGGGTCCCAACTCTGATTCCACTCATTGTATATATATATATATATATATAAATCTATATACACACACACATTGCTTCATTTGTTGAAGCGTGGGCAAAGCATATTTTAATCTCTGTAGTGCAAAACATGATTCCCAGGGTAACACACAAGAAACAGCTACATATCAAAAGAAACACTGACGCTCATTGAAAATAGGAGAAAATAAAGCAAAAGGGACTTGAGAGACATAAAGAAACTGCAAGAACAGTCAGATGAGAAATAAGAAAAGACAAGACAAGGTACATAATTCACACAGTAAAAACATTGGAAAACTACAACAACAAGGCAGGAGGGAGATGCCAAGAAGACTGACAAGAGAGTTCTGTCCAATTCCACATGTTGTCAATGATAAAGAGAACAACATATTAACAGAAAACAAAGATACTTTGAAAAGATGGAAGGAGTACTGTGGAAGCATGTATGAAGACACCTCAAAGTACCCAGTTACAATAATATCGAATGAAGAGAGAGAACCTGAACCCACATTAGACAAAGAACACTCGACAATCAAAAATCTAAAACAAAACTCATACTCATAGGGGAGGCTGGTACATGCATTTATCATGCACTATGCAAGAGGATTTGGCACAACGCAGAGTGGCCAAAAAACATGGAAGAGATGAATCTATATTTCTGTCCCAAAGAAAGACAACCTAAAGCTATGTACAAATTACTGCACTATTGCTCTAATACGCCCGGCTAGCAAGATCCTCTTGCAGATTATACTGGAGAGAATGGAAAGAAAATTTGAATGTGAAATCCATGAAGTGCAAGCAGGCTTCAGAAAAGATGAGGGATCAGAGATCACATATTTAATCTGAAAAACAGTTATGAAAAATGTAGAGTAAAATGTAGATTTGTATACATGTTTATTGATTACACCAATGCCTTTGATTGCATAAAACATCAGAAATTGTGGAAAATCATGGTAGATATCGGGTTTCCAGTACATCTAATCCATCTAATCGAATCATTGTATCAGGAACAGCAAGCTGCTATCAGAGTATCTGGTGAAACATCAGATTAATTCAAAGTACAAAAGGGAATATGATAGAGATGTATAATAATAATAACAATAATATAATAATAATGCTCGCTTAGGTGTCTGAGGCCCATTGCGCCTGTCTACCACATCCATGACCCACTGCTGCGGCGTGGTTTCAGGTCTCGTTCAGGGCAGAGGTGGATATCTGCTAAAGCCATACCGTGCAGGGCTGGCCTCTTCTGCACTTCCATCCGGTCAGGGGAAGACTTTCGGTGCTGAAGAACGACTTGTGTAGTATCTTATGTGCTGGGATTTCCTGGTCCAGCCGTACAACATGACCGAACAAAGAAACTCGGCGGCAATCAAGTGTTCCTGAGATTGGAAAGAGGATGGTTTTACCAGAGACTTCCACGTTGCAGATGTAGTCATGACATCAGATGCCCAGAATATGCTGCTGGTTGCGCATGTGGAAGGCCTCTAGTCTCGACATGTCGTGTTTCAGCAATGTCCCGCTTTTGGAGCCGTATAGAGGACTGAAACAACGCAGGACTGGTAGATCTAGATTTTTATACAAAGGGAGATCTTGTCTTTGAGGTCGTGCATAGCAGATGCAGTATTCTTTCCTCATACCTTCTTAACACTAATGAAGAGTATTTATGATCAACGTTAGAGAGGATGAGAATATAGTTATCATCCCTTTACATTCGGCAGATACAAGATCCCAGAGCTAAGATATGCAGATGACACAGTGATATTATCAAACAGTGCAGAGGGGTTAGAGTAGATAATAGCAGCTGTAACCAGATGCAGCGAAAATTAAAACTTCTTTGTAAACATAAACAGAACAAAGATAATGACCACCGACAAAACAAATCAATATAGATTCACATTGGGGGGTGTGGAAATAGAAAAGGTCACAAACTTTGATTATCTGGGCTCTAGAAATGACAACAATGGTGACTGTTCAAGGAAAATCAGAAGGAGATTGGCAATGGCAATGCAGAGGCTACACAAACCCGAGAAAAATATGGCAGAATACCAGCAAACCAACAAAATTGAAATTTTTAGAACCTGTGTATTTCACATTGCAGCATACGGCAGCGAAACATGGACAATTAACCAAACCTAAAGTAAGAGAATCACGTCCTCCAGATCAAAATGTTTTAGAAAGACCCTCTGAACTCCATGGACCGAAAAAAAGAAGAATGCAGACATTCAACAAAAGTTGGACATAGAGGAGAACTGATTCAAAAATTTCATTATGGACAGAAAATTGATATACTTTGGTCAAAAGACACAATGGTATTGAGAAAACGGTAATGGAAGGTATGGTGCTGGGCAAGAGAGACAGAGGCAGACCAAGAAGACAATGGCACCAATATGTCCATGAATGCTTGAGCATGACTCTGGAGCAGGCTGGAGATTTGGCAAGAGTTTCTTCCAGACTGGCTATGATAGGAGTTACATTCTGCAAAGGACATGCTTCATGGTATATATCTATATATATCTATATATATATCTATATATATATATATCTATATATATATATATATATATATATATATATATATATATATATATATATCTTGTATGTGTGTGTGCGTGCATGCATCATGGACATACAAAAGTTGGTAGAATAATTTTCACAAAGGAAACCTTTCCTTACCGTGATGCGTCCAAACTGACAAGCTAAATCCAAAGATGTCCTGAGATCCTTGTTAAAAATGGTTGGATCTGCTTGATAATCCAGCAGCATTGCTGTCTGAAGATAACAGTTTTGTAATAGTATGTACATTTTTCCATTACAAAGATAAGGGCTGATCATTGACATTAATTTGTTTAAACTATTACACTGATTGTTTCCATTGCTGAGGGCCACTGAAGTTATTTATAGGACTGAGTATTAAGACCGATCACCCCTTCAGAGTGAACACGCTAGGTTTTAATTTACAAGCTTAAACTGAGAGTTCCAAAAGTGGTGGTTCGCGGACCAGTGCGAGTCCATAGGCTCTCCGTCATTGTTCTACAAAAAAGGATGCTAGGAAACTGAGTTTCATCTTCAAATGATCTTGATAAAAACACAATTGTCTCTCGATCAAAACATTTTTTTCATATGAAAACCAATTTTATAACACAATTTAAAATGATCAAAAGGGGAACTGAGATGCTAGTCCAGTTAGGCACAAAATACTGACCAGGACGTCATGTCAGGGTCAGTACACTCACCAAGACCACAATCTCACTTCCATGTAGCGTTTCCTGGAAAAAGGCTGTTTTCAAGGCAGCCTGGCTGACGAGATGTGGATCGATATTATCACTGTAGTAGTGAGCACCACGCAGATGAAGCCAAGCATAACACAACCGCCTGGAGGACCATGGTCCATTTTCATCAGCACACTCGGGATGTGAGGAAAGCTACTACAACCTGCCACTTAACTGTCCTTTTCAGGGCGCATAAAAAAGTAAACTTACTCATAATGAAAGCCACATATACTGGAGCAGTCGAGAGCGCAGCCATCTTACTTTAGTATTTTATATTGACATGTTTGGCAGCTGTAAATCAGACAATCAATCAGATCCTTTTAGCTTGCTTTGAGCACATGTCTTCAACAAATACACATCAAGTTATCACTTGTCTATATGATGAAGTATCCGGCCCGATGCCTCCCTGTCCTTAGCTGCCTCTTACAAATGCTTGACAGGTTACAGTTTTACTATTCTATGCTCCTCTTTCAGACCCAATAACTCTCGGGAGTGATGTACAGCAACTAAAAGTGAGACAACGATAAGAGACAATGATATAGAGTCTAAATAAAAGCGAGTGAAATGTCAGGACGGAGCGACACTACCGCAGACACGTGACACTACCGCAGACACATGCGACACTACCGCAGACACATGCGACAAGTGGTCTTTCAGAACTGGCTGAGTAGCAAAGTGATAGAGAACTTGCTTTCAGTATCAAAGATACCAGGTTTAATTCCTGCTATAGATTCGCTTCAGCCGACCCGACTGTAAATGGGTACCCTGTTAATTGATAGGAAAGAAAAGAACTAGTCAACCCACCTAATAAAACTTCATCCTTGACAGCAATGTCTGATTTGATACTGCCTTTCTATTACCTTAGACTAAAAGATTCGTACCAATCAATAATATATTATCATCCCGCTATTATTACAATTACTATCAATACTGCTTATCAATACACAGTGTATATCGTAGATGTTGGTTTACAGAAGAATGTTTAAAATTCCATGGACAGCTAATAAGGACTAATAAGTTCTGATGAGGGCATTTGTACATACCACATCAAAGTGTCCATGTTGACACGCCAGATGTAAAGGTATATCCCCATTTAAGGCATGAACATTGACAGGTGAGTTCTTTTGAAGTAGTATCTGTACTGCCTGAGGGATACCTTGCCATGTAGCATAATGTAGTGCTGTCATGCCTGAAAACAAGACAATAAGCGGTTTGTGATGGCAATTTTTTTTAAAGGCAGAATACATTGTATTGTATTTTGCACCTTACTGTGTCCAGTGCATCTTACTTTAATCAATCAATCAATCAATCAATCAAAGCCTGTCGCTTCTCTCAGAGAATAGGCCATTGACCACATCTCGTCAACATAGATGGCCCTCGGTTACTTTTTGTGTCCTCTGCAGGTGTAACCATTTAACTGTAGTTCCCTCTCACATTATCTTACTGTATTTTTAGGTCTACTCTCTTTCTCTTCTTAGTTCTTAGTTGACCTGTACTTCTACAGGGGCAGATGTCCCTGTGCAGGTCTCAGCTCTGGTATGAGCTGGATGTAGCCGGGAGGAGGATTTCCTGGTTAGCTGACTAGGCTCTTCTAGCTAATTACTCTGATACTTTGGGAGAAGTGCTGCAAAGGGTGGTTAAACGATGTGTGAGTCTATCTTAATAGACTCAAAGACTAGAGCAAAATAGACCAGCTGCCTGTTAGGCGCCATCTATACTGATCTTAACAAACCACCTAACCATGGCCGGTGTTATGCCATGTCATACAGTTAGTCGTATCTTACGACATGCTCTCTGTGGGGCAGTGGTGCTTAACTTAACTTAACTTAACTTAACGTTTTTATACTGGTTTAGAAGACCCTGCAGAGTCTGTATACAACCAGTTACCTGTATACAACCAGTGCTATTCTTGTCCTCCTTGTCATACACAAAGACCCCGGCGGACCACTCTTCCCTTGAGAATTCTATGTGAGTGCCTGCCTAGCTATGTTGGATGGTGCCTTCCTCAGTGTATGTCACATCTAGCCCTATTTTCTGATCTTGTTGATTCAGTGGTTTGTGTTGTCTCCCTTTCCTATCTGACTTAACTTAACTTAACGTCTTTATACTGGTTTAGAAGACCCTGCAGAGTCTGTATACAACCAGTCACATTTACATCACCTTGCTCCAAAAGCTATGCGCATCCAGTCTATTCTTAAATGCATTAACTGTCCCTGCCTCCACCACCTCCCCTGGCAATGCATTCCAAGCAGACACCACCAGCATCCATTTTTTGATGGGCTCACTTCCCATAAGGGTACAACTATGCTGGTTCATGGACCTGAACACATGCAAGTTTGGTTTGTGAACGACAGCACTAACCACTGCATTATGTCACTAGTGGATAATAATGTAGAAAATAACTAAATAAATTTGTGGTAGATTTACAAACCATTAAATATCAAATGTCAATGGCCAAAAACAGATTCAGCGTTTGCTTTGTAAGATAGGTTTAGATCTGCGTTGAAAGATAGATTTAGTGCTTGTTTTGAAAGATAAATTTAGTATTTGTGTTTAAAAATTGGTTTAGTGTGTGTGTTGAACGATAGGTTTAATTTTGTGTTGAAAGATAGACTTTGGTATTCATGTTGAAATCATTTTATGTCAGATAATTTTGACATTAATAGAGATTGATTCAACTGTTAGATAGAATTAACATTAGTGGAGATTGATTCAACTGTTAGATAGAATTAACATTAGTGGATATTGATTCAACTGTTAGATAGAATTATCATTAGTGGATATTGATTCAGCTGTTAGATAGAATTATCATTAGTGGATATTGATTCAACTGTTAGATAGATTTAATATTAGTGGAAATTGTTACAACTGTCTGAAAGAATTAGCATAAGTGGAGATTGATTCAACTGTCTGATAGAATTAGCATTAGTGTTGCTCTATATAAATGCCTACCTTTATTATCTGTGAGTCTTGGTGATGCCCCATGGTCCAGTAATGATTGCAACATTGGAACACTGGACATCAAAGTTGCTTGATGGAGTGCAGACATACTAGAGGGAAAAAGACAAGACACAGACTTCAGTGATTCACAACAGGAAGTATCACAGGGCAGACAATTAAAGATTATATACATATGATATGTGAGGCAGTCTTCTTATGGGGAGAAGAGATTAAGGAAGTCCTCTTATGGGGAGGAGAGAGTAATAAGACAGTCCTCTTATGGGGAGAAGACAGTAAAGTTGTCCTTCTATGGGGAGGAGAGAGTAATAAGGTAGTCTTCTAATAGGGAGGAGAGAGTAATAAGGCAGTCATGTTATGGGAAAAAGAGAGTGAGGTAGTCCTCTTATGGGGAGAAGAGAGTAAGGCAGTCTGGATGAAAGAGTAATGTAGATCTGAACCAAGACAGCTCAGAGTGTGGTTGATGATAGCACACATCTGCCGCCCTTAAATCTAATGAAAGCTCAAGTCTGTGTCAGATCTTAGACGACTCGCAACAATCTGTTTATCTTGACGCTGTCACAATCATCGCTTGTGAAGAGCAAGTAATTATTTGGTTAAATAACCCAATGAAAGTCTGCAGGACAAACCAATAGGGACCTGATCAGGCACGCTCTAAGTGTTGACTAGATTGGATTTGCAGAATAGAAGGAAAACTGAAAATGGCTCATAGAACTGACTTCACTACACTTTGACTTAACATTACATCTTTGTTTTTCCATCACTCTTGTCATTCCACTCTTATCTATCTTACGGTTAACGTTGTTTGTTCTTACTGTTTGTTGTTTGTATATGTTATTTTCCCTTATTTTGTCCGGCCTGTAAAGAGTCTAACTGTATTAGTGCTCTTCAGATTCAGTTCGAGCAAAAATGTGAATCCTCATAATGCAGATCTTCATCATTGTTATCATTATAAGTACCATCGTTATAATCTTCATTATTATCATCATCTTTATCAACAGCATTTTTATCATCTTCATCATTAAGAACATTATAATCATCTGTTCAACCCTGATTATTGAGAACCAACTGGCTATATTGAGGTACATTAGTATTTCTTTGATGTGTGACCATGAATGCTGTTAGGCTCTGTTCTCTTGTAGTTTTCTGGATACTGTTTCTTGTCTAGTTTTAGTTCTGGGATGGACTCTGCCTCATATGTAGCGCTGTTCTTTTTGTCTTTTCTGTTTCGCTTGGCTGACTGGGTCTTGCAACTCTTGGATGATGTTATTGTGTTGTTTATCTTTCCTGTTGTTATCATGTTTTCCAGGCCGTACTTTCCAAGGCATAAAAGTCAGACTAATGCGCTCCTTGGTGCTATCAATATTTTTGTATGCCTGCGAGAGCTGGACCATTACAGCAGATATCCAGGACAGAATACATGCAATGGAAATGAGGTGCTATAGAAAACTCCTAAATGTTACATTTAAAGATCGTGTCACGAACGTAGAAATCCGTCAGAGAGTTGAAGACGCTATTGGTCCCTTTGAAGATCTGTTCACAGCTATCAAAAGACGAAAGATGGCCTGGTGCGGGCACGTCGCGAGGTCCAACGGAATTACCAACTCGATACTCTTTGGGTCCGTACCGGGACAGAGAGGGCAAGGGCGTCCAAGGAAGAGATGGGTGGACAACATCACTGAGTGGTCAGGCCTTCGTCCCGGTGAGATACGTCAGGCGGCGACAGACAGAGAGGGTTGGCGTGGGATTTTCATGTTTTCATGTGTGCCCCAACGACCTGATGGGTTACGGGATGAACTGAACTGAACTTTCCAAGAATTTGTTAAATGAATTGTACATGTCCTCAAAGTTTTCTAAAATGTTAGTTACAAGTCCGCTTGTAAAACTAATCTGGAGAACGATGATAGAAGACAACCCATGCTAGATATACAAAACTAAAATATTATCGTGTTAATCCCCTTAACAGTAGCGACGTCTGCGGTTGACGCCCTGCTCGTTAAAGAAAAGTGAAGCGTCTGATATAGTCTCTCCTTTTTAGGTGTAGAGATCACCGCTGGATTAACTGTTCAGCTTGCCAGGCAGAAGTTTCCATGCCAATGGCATCTCCTACATTATTGTGTCCACAGCAGCACCTTCATTAGGGGTTCCGTGTTTCTTACAGAGCCTGCTGTGGGGCGCGACCGAGTATCCGGCAATATAACTGGGCGGGAAGATTGGGTACATTTGCCTTGGTTGGCAGCCAATCTAAGAAAAAGGTAAACTCTGTCTTTAAACCCAGGTAGACGAAGCTAGTTAGCCTGTTCAGGTAGTTGGTCAATTAGAGGGGGAACTCAAACCTTAAGTGACAGGGAGTGCTGGTTAGTCCTGGGACGATGAGAGTATCATCGGATGACTCGAGTAACTAGCATATGCGGACAACGACTCCACTGCCTTGTGGAAACCTCGGGAGGGGGTAGACCTACGGGAGTAAACCCAGACAGAAAATCCGGAGTGGTAGCACCTAAGGCGGATGGTTTCAAAGGTGCCAACTCATTGCGGCAGCTCCTACAGCTGAGCTGGTGCCAAATTGTCCCGCTTTGCATTTCTCTAGATTACACCAGCGAGGCCAAGAGGGGGATCCTGCAGTTTGGGCAGCCCAGGGTTTCTATATTCAGCACCCAGACGCGCCCTGAGAGGCTATTCACTATGATGATGATGAATCCCATTACATTTCACTGAGGAACGGCATATTTCCTTTGAACATTTCTTTCACTTGCAGTAGTGAGAGAATGGCAGACAAAGAGAGAAAGGGAGAAGAGGACAAAAGAATCCCAAGGCAAAATTGAAAACAATAAATCTCTCCAAGAAACGAATGATAAATAAGCACACTCAACCATACAGACTTAAAAACACTAATGTCACACAGAAAGCAAAATAACATATACTAAACCATACATATTACAAATAACGAATCCTAAGCCATACATATTATAAATAACGAATCCTAAGCCATACATATTACAGATAACCAACCACGGCAAATTGTCAACCACAAGCCACATATTACAAACTGCCAGATCAAATAATCTTTTACATAACCTCAACCCCAAACCCCTAATTACCTAACCTCAATCCCGAACCACTAATTACATAACCTCAATCCCAAACCCCTAATTACCTAACCTCAATCCCGAACCACCAATTACATAACCTCAATCCCAAACCACTAATTACATAACCTCAACCCCAAACCACTAATTACATAACCTCAACCCCAAACCACTAATTACGAAACAGCAATAGCAAACCGCAAAACCAATCAGCTCATTGGTGGGATGTACAAACTACCTAAATGAACCCAACTGACGTATAACAAACACATTGCATGCATACAATACCCACCCATCTGCATCTTGATAGTTGACGTTGAACCTCTTACTACTGCCAAGAATTTCTGAAGAAAAATAATAAATTATATTCATAAATAAAATAGGCTCGAAGACAAACAACCGACCCCCAAGTAATCACGTGACTTCCGTTATTCTTCAAGGCCAACCACTATAATCAGCCGCCTTTAGCTTCGCTCACTGGACAACGGCTTCTTCCCCTGTTGTACTGTGTTATATGTATGTTGACCTTCCCACAATTCCCTGTTATTTTTGTAGTAATTCAAGCTACTCGCGCTGAATGCTTCCTTCTTGACGTATTTTCTCTGGTAGAGGGTTGCAGATGGCTTCTTATATCCGAGAAATGACCAGACTCGTCTTGTTCTGAACGAGAAGGTAAACTGTCTTTAAACCCAGGTAGACGAAGCTCGTTAGCCTGTTCGGGTATTTGGCCAACAGTGGGTGAAACGTCGTAAGGACGAACAGAACAAGAGTCTGGGTATTTCTCGCTGTAGTGCAATGGAAGACTCCTCAGCAGACATGCAATTACTGGGATGACAGTGTTGGTCAGGCTGGTGTAACTCAAACTGGTTTATGGTGCACAGCGTGGACATGACCTGTGGGTGTTGGCCATTATGGTGCACAGCGTGGACATGACCTGTGGGTGTTGGCCATTATGGTGCACCTGACCCTGATGTTACTCGACGCATACCTGCCATTGCTAGTTAATGGCCAACGCGTGTCTGGTCTGAAAGACTTGCAGAAATGGGATCAGATTCTGAACGAGAATATATAACAATGACATACTTATAGGAAAAAAAGTTATTTTGGCTGTCACAAGAGGACAGAAACAATCAAGCAACGACAATCACATCCTAGATGGTAGGAACATATCATTATTCCTTGTCTCAGGACATGCCACAACAACCCGAATAAACATCAAGTACAACTGTCTGCTTCACCATTGTGCACGTGTGGACTAAGTAACAAGCTGCTGAACACAGATTGCATGACTGTCCCCTCTACGACCAGTTAGGAAGCTGCACTGACCCAACGGTTCAACACCAAACTCAAAACTACACGTGGCTATAGAAGGACTCCAAACAACGATCTACTAGTTCATCACGGGAGCTCGTATTTTTTTGTTTGTATGTTTGTTTGTTTACTTTTTGCGTTCGCCTTATTTCTCGAATCCCCAAGGCGGTGTGCGTTGCACTGTCGTTTTTATTTTGCGCCTGTCGGCCCAGTGCATCCGACTTCAGCATGCATTTTATGTAAGGGTCTGCATCCTCCTGCATTTTCTAAGGGTTTGCTTCCCCGGGGTAACGGCCGGTGCTGTGATGAGAATCGAACCCAGCACCTTCGGGTTGTGAGCCGTGCCACTTAACCACTAGGCCACGCCGTCCCCCGGGAGCTCGTATGATAATGCGAAGATCAAATATGCGATCAGAAGAAGAAATGGTAGGTCAAATTATTGAGTCACTTTCTGATTGTTTTCTAATTCTCCTGTACTTTCTCAACCTTAACCTACAGCTATGTTCATGATTCTGTTTGTTGTTGCGTATGTATTGTAAATACAATGGACGCATTGTTGGTGAAGGTCTGAATTGTGAATGTTATACGCTAAATTACGATGATCAGTCATTAAGTAACACGAATTTTATAAATAACTTTTATACAAGCTTTATACAAGCAAGCGAACCAGACATTGTGTGTGTCCTATTTGTCAATAGTCCCCCTGCCCAGCAACACACATGGTCCACTTCCTCATTAGCTTGTGGATGCCCTCAAGAGAAACGGATTTTTGTGTGTGACGTTTAACCAATTTTGCACTGCCTCCTTTACCTGGCTGTCAACTACCTTGGGATCCGTCTGGTACACACGTTTCTATGACCGATGTCATCATGGACAATTTTGTGCGCAGCGCCTTGAATCATGTTGAAATCTACAAGTATCCCATCAATAGTCACTCTTCTGTTGCCCCGTACTAGCTGGTCGATCTGCTGTTTCACCGTGTCCGTTGGCCCGCTTGCTGGTTTCCAACTCTGCGGTTCATCAATGACATTTTGTCTTCAGTTTTGAAATATTTTTACCCGTTCACACATTTCCCAATTATTCAAAAAATTGTCTTTATACTGAACCTTCATTCATCTGTAGATTTTTAGAAGGTTTCACCCCTGACAAAAAAACACACAAAATAACACCTTGTTGTTCCTCCACGGTGCATATCAAAATTGGAACGACCATGTTATACGCTATATTGCGCATGCGCATAGTGCTACATCGTCAGAAGTCCATAAATGGTTTACCGGTACTAATGAAGTACCAGTTTGTGTCCTGAAATAAGATTTTCCGTTACACATACTCTTTCAAGCACTTTAATACCCAATTTTTGTTACGTAATGACTGTAAATAGATACATATGTGCAGAGAGAGAGAGAGAGAGAGAGAGAGAGAGAGAGAGAGAAGGAAAAGAGTTACACAACTAAGTGATAATGAAATAGATCGAAAGATAAAAATAAAGATATGGAAAAAATGAGTAAGAAATAACTATGGTGTAATTCAGAGATGGACAGTGAGATAATGAGAGTAGGAAAGAAAGAGAGACAGAATGAAGGAGAAAATGGACACAGATAGGCGACAATGATAAAGAACCAGAAAGATAAAGATAGGTTTGAACCTTGTTATCGGCACGCACCAGTCGACCCAGCTATAAACGGGTTCCTGACAAATTGGTAAAGAAGAAATGGTAGCGAAGAAAGGAACTGGCCAAGCCATATCATGGAAAGCTGGGGCGTAGTACAATCAATTCTCTAGCACTTTATCTCCGACAGCAGTGTCTGATTTGAGACTGCCTATGCATTACCTTAGCCTAACAGGTTCGTATCAATCAATAATGTATAATCAACACCACTATCATTACCCCTATTATTAATACTATTTACCTACACCGTGTATATCACATTCTCTGCGATATTTATAGGTCGGGAGAAAACGATATATATTAGTTTATAATGCCACCAACTCAGACGACACTTAATTCATGCTGTGTATCTGAGATATGACGTCACGCTTTGTGAGAATGGCCAGATAATCAAGAATCAGGATAAGACAATTGAGAAATGTTGGTCAGATCAAAAGACGTACAACATTACAGAAAATTACTGAGTGGATAAGTAGAGTGCAGACGTACCAGATAAAGACAGCGATACATGTGGGAAGATAACATCAAACGATCGATCGGGTGAGATTGTGACAACTTCTTGTGATCACATCTTTGATGTTAGACCGTCAGACGAGTTCTCGTACTGATCTAGCCCATTGTTTGGAACTTGTCTTTAGCTCTGTATAATATATCTTCCGTAACGGGGGACAGTTTTGTAACACAAGCTTAACAGTTTGTTCGTTTATTCCACTTTTGCATAGTGGTGAAGATTACAGTTCAAGCGTGTACATTTCTTTAATCAGTCTCTTGTGCCCTGTCCCGAAGTGATCAATGGTGATCTGCCCCTGCCAATCAAGGAAATATTAGTCGCCGTTGGCTTGATTCTCTTTTCGTCCAACAACCTGATACAGGAAGCCAAGGCTACCGCCAGGGTCAGGTGAAATGTACTGAGCAAGGCCACTATCTCACGTCCTCGTTCTCCGGCAAAGAGGATATGTTACAACAGCCTGGCCAACGCGTGAGGATCTATACTGTGACCGTTATACTGGTGAGCATACAAGTCGCGGTTTTACAATACAGTCAGCAAGATGGGATCCACATTCCATATCGGGATGCAAGAGTGACCCCACTTACCCGCTAGGAAAGAAACGTCAAAAGAGAGTAACTCAGCGCGAGTACCTTCCAACAACAACATTAAAGTTAAAGAGTAGTTGCAACTGGATTCAAATAAAGTGTAAAAAACCAAACATTTATATGCACAAGTAAAAAAACAGAAAACAAAACCTACTCTACGGCCTACATAGATTTGTTGACTCATTATTGTTGTTATCCCTGATGAAGGCCTATAGGCCGTAAAGTTTCGTTTCTGTTTTCGCCCCTAACGCGGTATCTGACCATACACATGCAAGTTTGTTTGACACTTCCAACAACAAACCTGCAATGCAACAGACGGTTTGAAGGCGAGGTGTTGAGCACATGTCCTCAAAAGTTGTGTTGATTCTCCTAGATGAATCACACAACAATTGAGAAAGCCCATGTCCCCAAAAGTTGGCGCACAGTTTAAGAGAGAAGCTACGTCAGTCGACATAAACGATCAGAGAAATCGCTTCAAACGTCAACACATTTCAGCTACATGAGTCACACCGCATACAGATCTTCAACAAATACACACAAAGTCGTCCTGTCATCTCTATTTCATTTATGTTTGTCTCAAATTCTCTTCTGAGTGTGTTTTGGTTTGGCTCTACTTCTCTGGCCACGGGAATTCCAGAACAAAGACTTTCTTGTAATGCTTGGGCTGGTTTCCTAAATGTGAGTCTTATCCAATCCCAGAGCTTTCTCCGCACATTCACTGATATCTGCCTGGTCTTTTCCAATTGCCACATTAGTGACCTCATCATATCATTTCATTACCTCTAT
Source organism: Ariolimax columbianus (assembly GCA_036924085.1). Lineage (NCBI taxonomy): Eukaryota > Metazoa > Mollusca > Gastropoda > Stylommatophora > Arionidae > Ariolimax > Ariolimax columbianus. The sequence continues at coordinate 18,558,951 of JAVGWX010000002.1, forward strand.
TCTGCACACGTATCCATAAAGGAAAGAGTGTACCTTTTTTTTGAGTAGTTTATGTTGTTGTTCCCTATGTTTCAGATCCGTTCTTCTTCTCCTTCGTTCGTTCTCAAACTCCCAATACTAAGCCTTGAAAAGGAAAAGGGCTTTGCAAGTAGCAGGATGTAGTCCACAGAACGGAATGTATTATGTCGTAGTTTACAGATTGACTGCGATATTTACACCTTTCGGTCAGACACATCCGACTTCAGCATGGCATATTTGGCAACCAGTTTAGCCTTCCATTTTCGATCTCTTCTACTTAGCCAGTCTGCCCTGTTGCAGTCTGTCCAGGATTACCACATGGCGGCGAAGAAAAGTCTTGGCAGCTCTGGGTCGTTAACCGCTACAGCTTATGCCAGAACTATTCAATAGAACATATTTTACACTAGAGTTGAAGTTTGCTATCTTCGTGGAGTTGCTCTATGTTCTGACCATCTTGTCATCTCCACATTTGTATTGCCAATAAAATTGTCTTCCTTGTCTTATGTTAAATCAATTGCTTGCTTACATAGAGCTGGCTTTTTTCCCCTTTAACTTCAAGCTGTTGTAAATGTCTTTCTTATTTCCTTTTGCTGACTATCTTACTAACTCATCCATATAATTCCTCTAGTCTCTTATGATGATTTTTCTTACTTCTCTGATGCCTTCATTGTAAATCTCCCCAGATTAGGGACTTTTTTTCTAGCTTTGCTTTTGTACAAACGTGTCTTCTTCATTTTCCTTTCTTATCTTTCCTATAGTTTCTGTTCTTATTTATGATTTGTGATGCCGTTCTATTTACCCCAAAACGTCTTCACAAGTCTCGTTCCATACATTTTTTATTGGGTACATGTTGCCAGTGCTATTCTGCGTTAATTTTTATTTTCATTCAATTGTTTTGTTTTATTAACACATGATACCTATTTGATGTCGTAACTTTACATTTGTCTTGTATTCCCTTGTTCCCGTTGAATTACAGATTAAACATTAGTTTGTGGTAATAAGCTGTTGTCTATATTTTTTAGTGGCATCTATATTTTTGCTACCAGAAGGTGGGTGCCAGATGCCACATCTGTCATCTGCACACTTTTAGATAATGTAATGATCATCTAAACTTGTTGTTTATACATATATGGTCAATATGATTATCTAAACTTGTTGTTTATATAGGGTCAATATGATGCTTTAAACTTGTTGTTTATACATATATGGTCAATATGATTCCATATTCTCTGGTCTGATGACACACGTATTGCTTTCATATGAAAACATGATGGCATCAACTACCAGTTGACTTAAAACAAACAAGTGCATAAGTAACTGTCTATTATCAATCCCGATCTCACCAAAACGTATATTATCCTTACTAATCTTAACCATTTTGTCTCCCATTCAAATACTTACTTTCCGTGTCCAAGCAGCACGTTATACAGTTTGCATTGAGTTTTCAGGGACATGGATTTCCTTGTCATTTGCCTCCAGCATGTCGCACGTATTGCATGTTTCCTGGAGGTTGGAGTAGACCATGATGTGGTCTGGGTCCTGTATTGCGTCACAGTCACATGTGTTATCATCAGTATATCCCCATAGTTTCTTATTCCTCTTGCACCGTGATACACCAGTTCAGAGTTTGTTCAGCGACTTCGATGTTGTGTATGGTAGATGATATCCGGGGGCAGGTTCATCCCGAAGTTCCATCTCTGGGGCATGCATCAATTTATGCCATCTCTCGATGTGGCGACTTTCATGGTTTGTCTGTATGGGCTATGTTGATTTTAGGAATCTATGTCTAGATCTGAGTCTTGAGCTATGTACCTGATGTCTAAACATGGGGTGCCTTTGGTAGTGCTCCTGTTTTTCTCGTTCGATTTCTTCTGCGATGCTTCTTCGAATCTCAGGTGGTGTTATGTCAATTATTTGGTATATTTTAGCAAGTGGGGTGGGTTTTAGACACCCTAATACTATCCGACCCGTCTCATTTATTGCTGCTTAGACTAGTCTCATCCAAATTATATCTTTCCTTCTCCTTTTATCCATGATATCTTGAAGTGTGGTGTAACAGTATTATTTTACTTAATCTTCTTTTTCATTGATTGGTGTATAACACTGGATACTGTTTATTGTTATCTTCTTTTGGCAGTTTTTAAAGAAGCCTACAGTCTCTCATTCTATAGGTCCACTTGCCCTTCATTTGACAGAATTAGGGACACTTTTTCACTAAGCTGTACCGGGTACAACTTCTTCAGTGTATCCCGAGGAGAATAGCATTTCCCCTGTGCTGAGTTTCAATCTCCAAACCCCTTTCCACCTTGTTTCAGCTAGTTCTTGTAATTTGTTATGTCCGCTGTCATGTGTGCAGTCTCACCCTGTTCGTAATATGTACGAACCAGCTACCACAAGACTGTCTCTACATCGCGTCATAAGCCGTTTTGACGAAGGACCCTCTTCTGTCATATGGCTGAGCTGTATTGTACTTTTAACTGACTTGTCCCTATTTGTTAAAGTTTTTATATATTGTATCTTTGACAGGATGATGTAGCAGTCCTCATGTCAACCCTCTCAGTCGCCTCTTTACAGTGGTACTATTCTTTGCTCCCTTTCAGACCCCGGCAACACTCGGACACACAATGGCAGTACACGTTTGATTCGTTAAAAAAAACAGTCAATGTTTCTAGTAACGGTTGCTTCAGAGTTACGACACCTGGTCTGAAACAGAACCAGTCCAACGATCGTCTAAAATATGACTGATTTAGCAAGACTGTTGAACAAACAAAACAAATGACCCTAATAGAATGTTAACATCTGGGGTAGTTGTCTCGCCGCGGCGACTCAATTTCAACCAGTGTTCGTAAAGCGATCTCAGTCCCGCCAGGCGGAGCGATAGCGCGGGCTTGCGGAAAACGCTCGCCTGCCTTTCCCCGTAGTGCGAATTGGGTGCGGTTTGTTGTAGTGGCTCCTCCACCGAGGTGCGCTAGTCTGGTCCGTATCAGGAAACGTGGTCCGTCCGTGGTGATTTATCTAAGGCTTATAGCAGAGCTCGACAGTACGTCTCGCTGGTGGTCCGACTCTCGCAAAGAGCTTGTGACCGGCAAATGGAAAGCAGGAATCGTTGCCTCGAGGCCCTGCGTTCTCCTACGGAGAAGGGCAGGCCGGCAGGCCAAATTGTCTCCAGTCCCAGTGAAATTCATCGCCGAGGTCGTTGGGATCCGTTCTGCACAGAGCGCTGCCATCCCTCCTCGAGCGAGCCCGGTCGGTCGGTCGTCTGGTGCGTGTGGGAGGCCCCTGTCAGGCGGTCCTAGGTCGACGGAGTGAGGGACGGGTGGAACAAACCGTCCGTCCCGTCAGTCGGTCCCTGCGGCCGTCGTCCCAGCGAGGCCTTTTACAAAAACACACCCTTCCTCCGCCGACCGGTGTGTGCTGTACACAGTACGTCTCCGACAGATATCTGGTTGATCCTGCCAGTAGTCATATGCTTGTCTCGAAGATTAAGCCATGCATGTCTAAGTTCACACTGTCTCACGGTGAAACCGCGAATGGCTCATTAAATCAGTCGAGGTTCCTTAGATGACACGATCCTACTTGGATAACTGTGGCAATTCTAGAGCTAATACATGCTTACCAAGCTCCGACCCTCGCGGAAAGAGCGCTTTTATTAGTTCAAAACCAATCGTCGTTTCCCCTCGCGGGGTTGCGGCGTCCCCACTGGTGACTCTGGATAACTTTGTGCTGATCGCATGGCCTCATGTGCCGGCGACGCATCTTTCAAATGTCTGCCCTATCAAATGTCGATGGTACGTGACATGCCTACCATGTTTGTAACGGGTAACGGGGAATCAGGGTTCGATTCCGGAGAGGGAGCATGAGAAACGGCTACCACATCCAAGGAAGGCAGCAGACGCGCAACTTACCCACTCCCGGCACGGGGAGGTAGTGACGAAAAATAACAATACGGGACTCTTTCGAGGCCCCGTAATTGGAATGAGTACACTTTAAACCCTTTAACGAGGATCTATTGGAGGGCAAGTCTGGTGCCAGCAGCCGCGGTAATTCCAGCTCCAATAGCGTATATTAAAGTTGTTGCAGTTAAAAAGCTCGTAGTTGGATCTCAGGCGCAGGCGGGCGGTCCGGCTCGCGCCGGTTCACTGCCCGTTGTCTCCTGCCCTACCGTCTGCCGGCTCTCTCCCACGGGTGCTCTTCGCTGAGCGTCCTGGGTGGCCGGCGCGTTTACTTTGAAAAATTAGAGTGTTCAAAGCAGGCCTCGGCTGCCTGAATAATGGTGCATGGAATAATGGAATAGGACCTCGGTTCTATTTTGTTGGTTTTCGGAACTGGAGGTAATGATTAACAGGGACAAACGGGGGCATTCGTATTGCGGCGTTAGAGGTGAAATTCTTGGATCGCCGCAAGACGAGCTACTGCGAAAGCATTTGTCAAGAATGTTTTCATTAATCAAGAACGAAAGTCAGAGGCGCGAAGACGATCAGATACCGTCGTAGTTCTGACCATAAACGATGCCGACTAGCGATCCGCAGGAGTTGCTTCGATGACTCTGCGGGCAGCTTCCGGGAAACCAAAGTGTTTGGGTTCCGGGGGAAGTATGGTTGCAAAGCTGAAACTTAAAGGAATTGACGGAAGGGCACCACCAGGAGTGGAGCCTGCGGCTTAATTTGACTCAACACGGCCAACACTGAAATGATTGACATGCCGAGACCACTCTTCTGGGATCTAATATGGAACTGGTGCTGGATTTAGACCCCCAGAAATCTGGGGTTATGCCCCCTGTGGCCCGGTTTGGTCTGCATCCAGTGTTCTGAAAAAGGAATTGACGGAAGAGCACTATAAGGAGTGGAGCCTGAGACCTAAATTAACTCAACACGCTAATACTGCAGAATGACTATCAAAAGTACACCTTCGTGGGGTCTAATAAAGAACATGTGCTGGAATTAGACCCTCGAAAATCTGGGGCTACCCTCTAAGAAACTTGATTGTCTCGCTAAGGGAATTGACGGAAGGGCACCACAAGGTGTGGAACCTGCGGCTTAATTTGACTGAACACGCCAATACTGTAGAACAACTGACAAATCGAGAGCACTGCCGTTTGGGTCTAATAATGAACGTACGCTGGTATTAGACTCACGGATGACAAATCAGCTCTCAAACACTCAAATGAAAGAACGCTACGGAAATCGTGTTTAACTCCGCAGAAACCGCAGATTTCAAATACCTGGTCATTGACAAACAAAAGCCCTCAATAAATTCGTCTGACCAAATAGTGAACGGGTGCTGGAAATAGATCATCCGAAGACAGGTCAGTTTTACCCTACAAATGACAGGGCGTTGCTACGGAAAACCAGCTCAAATCGAGAGGAGCCGCAGACACTTTGGTTCACGTACCAGGCTGATAAGCCAAGGGCGCGAGGCTACCATGTGGGGGATTACGGCCGAACCCTTGTAAGCCGCAATCCCGCCCAAAATCTCAGCACCACTGCAATGGGAGGCTACTACATGCTCGGGACCTGGGGCTTGCGCCCCAGCCCTATCAGGTAGAGCCACAGTAAGAGGTCCTTGCCGTCCGCCAATCAAAGCGGGCGGACAACTGCTTGATACTCACCCTATACGGCGATGGGGTGCGAAAACACCAACCAAAGACTTAGTACCTAGTCGGGGTGTCGAAAACAGTAGAGCAGCCACCTCACTGTGAACTGTCAAGACTCAACCACTGACCATGAGAGTTGTCCGCACATCAGGCAAACAACATCTCTGTGACATCTCCAGGCTTGTCCTCTGGCTGAATGCACTCCGGCTACGATATCTACCTCTGTACGTTATCAGCCATATAACTATCATACTGGACGCAGAAGAGATGCAGACCAGCGGACATTGCACACCTGCCCCACTGTGTCAACACCCCAGGTGGCGGGGAATGCTAGGCGTACCATCTCTGCATAGAAGCCAAGAAAATAAAGGGAAAAAGAGATACCCCACTCACATGCAAATGCTACGTTCCTGGCAGGACGTGACGATCCTGGGATACAGACACACTGGACTGCCTCTCTTCCGGGTAAACCAGTCCATCTCATATATCATCACATATCATCATTGCACCCTATAGACACGAGTAGTGAAGACTCGATAGTCTGGTAAGACAACTTCCATAAGAGAGAAAACTCTGATCATAAACAACTGCTGCCTTGCAGATAGGCTGGGGACAGCCAAATGCTAAGGAGGGCATCCCTACAGAAACGCCTGTTGAAATCGGATGCACGGGGCCGCAAGCCTAACAAAACAGTGCAACGTAAATCACAGTATGATGGCAGTACAACCTATTAGAAAAACGCATGGCGCTCATCCTGCGGAGTCCCGCCAGGCAGCGATAGTGCCGGGCCCCACCCTTGACTACTGGTGGTCACCCACCCATGTGTCGTGGAGTCAAGGCACATGGCTATGGGGCAACTTCTATTGGCCAAAACCTCAAGATACTACAGTGGAATGCGGAGGGAGTCATTAACAAAAAACTTTCCCTAACACACCACCTGCATGAAGGTAAGATTGACGTGGCATGTATCCAGGAAACGCACCTCAACAATAACCATAAATTCTCAATCAGAGGATATCAGACCCTCCGTCTAGATAGAGAAGGCCACAAAGGAGGGGTCCTGATACTGACCAGAAACTGCATACCGAGTAGCGCGGTATCTGTCAATCACACCGGACAAGCAGAAATTGTAGGAGTTGACATAATGGCTCAAGAGACGAAGCTCCGCATCTTCAATCTGTACGGACCACCAAACAGAGACCTATCGCTCTCGAGTATGGAGGTCAGAGACTCCAACTGCATAGTAGTTGGAGATTTCAACAGCCACTCGGAGAGATGGGGATACTCTGACACAGACAGCAGAGGTGACGAAGTGGAAGATTGGGAGATAGATGCAAATCTCTCCCTAATCAATAGGCCGGAGGATAGCCCTAGCTTCTATTCAAGAACATGGCATACCACCTCGACTCCAGATTTGGCCTTCTCCACACAGGACATACACCATAAAATAGACCGCCAGGTGCTAAACCAACTGGCAGGTAGCGACCACAGGCCGATCAGGCTAACCATTGACATGGAAGTAGGCCCACAGGAAACAAAACCGCTCCCACGTTGTAATTACAAACGAGCCGACTGGGACAGATTTGCAATCCTGACAGATGGGCTGTGTGAAACCATCAACACACGAAACACCAAAATGAAGCACATGGTAGAGAGCCTAAGCAAGGCAATAATGCAAGCCGCCACTGAAACCATCCCAAGAGGAGCTAGGAAAAACTATAAGCCCTACTGGAATGATGAGTTGCAGAAAGTGGAAGATGCAGTAAGAAATTCTAGGAACATGGCAGAGCGAGAAAAATCCATGGAGGCAAACATCGCCCTCAAAGCCGCTGCGGCGAAGTACAAACACACTCTCAAACAAACAGCAAGAGAAAGCTGGAAAGATCAAACGGAAAGTCTAAACCTGGACAAAGACGGGAACAAGCTATGGAAGCTAGTCAGAGCCATGAACGACGAAACCCCGTCAAATAAACAAATTACTATCAAGCAGGGCGAGAACTTGATCACAGGTAAGAAAGCCGCAAACGCCTTTGTCGATCACTATGCCAGAGCAAACCACATCGAGGTCCCTGCAGAAAAGCATACAGACATTAGCGAAGAGCTAAAGGGACACGAAAACATAAATACGGCTCCCGAAGAGCACATGATGGCCAAACTTACAATGCGCGAAATGGAAGAGGCTATGAGAACACTAAAGAAAAGGAAATCCCCCGGAAAAGATGGGATAACAAACGAAATGCTGATGGGGCTGGGCCAAACAGCGAAGAGGAAACTACTGTCAGTCCTGAACCAAAGCTGGAAAAGGGGTATTGTACCCCAGGCATGGAAAGATGCAATACTGGTACCAGTACCAAAAACAGGAAAGGATAAAACAGATCCAAATGGATACAGGCCCATCAGCCTACTGAGCTGTGTCGGCAAGCTGATGGAACGGATGATAAACACCAGACTGATGTGGGATCTGGAAGAAAAACGAATACTAATTCCACAGCAAGCCGGCTTTAGACAGCACAGATCCACTGAGGACCAGGTCATCCTCATAGCCCAGGAGAGAAGATGCCTACCAGGCACAGAAACACACAGTAGCTGTTTGGGTGGATCTGGAAAAGGCATTTGACAAAGTCTGGAAAGATGGACTTAGAGTCAAGCTAAGAAGAAGTGATGTTTGTGGGAAAATGTACAAGTGGATCAACCACTACCTCAAACAAAGAACGGCCAGAGTCCAAGTACAAGGGCAGATGAGCAAAAAGGTGACACTCGAGCAGGGAGTACCCCAAGGGGGAGTACTGTCACCCACACTCTTCCTGGTATATATAAACGATATTACAGAGAATATACCAAGAAGAGTCCATAGCTCAATGTTTGCAGACGATCTGGCTATGTGGACCTCTGAAAAGAATCTCACCATAGCAAGAAATCGGATGCAGACGGCCCTAACATCGCTGGAAGAGTGGGCGAACTCATGGCTGGTCAAAATAAACGAGGAGAAAACCACGTGCACAATATTCTCGCTTTCATTAAAACCCCAAAGTACCAAATTAAGCCTAAATGGCAAAATGCTGCAGCCAAACGACAACCCAACCTATCTGGGAGTCACATTTGATCGGCGCATGACATGGAAAAGTCAGATTGAGAGAAACCGAATGAAAGCCAGAGAAAGAATGGCAATCATGAGGAAACTTGCTGGCACAAGCTGGGGAGCAGACGAAGGCACACTAAAGAAACTGTACACTGGAAGAGTGAGACCAGTTCTCGAGTATGGCATTGCGGCATGGACAACAGCAGCGAAGGCGAACTTCGATAAAGTTAACAAACTTCAAAACCAAGCCATGAGAATTATAACAGGTGGCATGAAGTCAACGCCAATTGTAGAACTTGAAAAGATTACAAAACTGCAATCCATGACCGATAGAAAAGACTGCAGAGCCCAGCTGCAGTCAGAGAAACTCCGAAGACTGACGGACCACCCAATGTACCAAAGACTAAACAATTTGGGAAATGGGAAACTAAAGCGGAGAAACTTTGCAGAAATAGCCAAAGCAAAGATGCACGAAGATCCCATAAACGCACTAACAACACCAAAACCCATCACTACTGTACGAAAACCTACTTGGAGGCAGGATATATTTCCAGAGGTGGTAGAAAATATACCAGGTATTGCAAACAAAAACTGCCAGACTGAAAAAGAAAGGAGAGACACTACCCTAAGCTTCATAACGAAAAGCTACCCAAGCATGGACTGGACCCATGCATACACCGACGGTTCTGTAACAAACACTACACAGAACGGAGGGGCAGGAGCATTCCTGAACCTACCAAATGGCAGAAAAATTACACTGTCATTCGCTACTGGTAAGTACACAAGCAATTTCAGAGCGGAGACAGAGGCACTGAGGGCGGCAGTGGAAGAAATTGTGACACACAGTGAAAATGAGAGCCATATAGTCCTGCTGACAGATGCTCTCGCCGTAGTCACAGCGCTAAAAAGCCAGAAAAACACTGAGCTTAATGACTTAAGAGCAGCACTCTGCAAACTGTGCCAGCAGTCCGCACCAAAAAGGGTAGTGGTACAGTGGGTCCCGGCACACTGCAACATCCAAGGCAACGAGGAGGCAGACACACTGGCAAAAGAAGGTGCAAGACTACCACAAACAGATACCAGTATGACGTACGAAGAGTCAAAACGGCTTATCAAAGCCAGATACATGACCAAATGGGAAACCGAACATACTGGTTACACCAAAAACGATGCCTATTACCAGTTGAACCGAAGAGAGCAGGTCGTTGTCTTCAGACTTCGCACTGGCCACAACAGACTGAGGTACCACCTATACAACAAATTGAAGATAGGGAGTACCGACGAATGCCCGTGCGGTACTGGTAAAATGACCACTGAACATCTGCTGCAGAACTGCCCGACATACGAGGATCAGAGAGAGCAGATGTGGCCATTACCAGTGGAACTGCAAGACAAGCTCTATGGCAGTGGCGAGAGCCTCAGGATGACCGCCGCTTTTTTCGAAAAAATAATGGTTACTGTCTGACTGTGTACGCAGAAGAAGAAGAAGAATGTTAACGATTTTATATTGGTCGTTGAGAATTAAAAGAACATACAAATCGAAACCTGTTTAGCTAAATGTGGAGAATGTGCCTTCAACAAATACATGCCAATTTATCCTTTCTACATCTGTTGTTCTGTTTGTGATTAAAAGTCTCTTCACAGTGGGAAAGCATTATGTCCAGCCTTCCTTAGAAGCATCTCATGACATGTATGGCAGGTTACAGTATTGCTACTATTCTTGCTCCCATTTTGGACCCGATAACACTCACGTGTTTGTTAATACTGACAAACATATTTGTATGTGCTCAGTCTCTTTCTGCAGATTCTGAAATACGATAATGGTGGCTTTTGTAGCTCGCTGGTTCTGCACACTTTTGATCCAACGCCTCAAGCGTCGATAGGTCGTTCCTGCGTGCGATTCCAAACTCATGTAGCCTATGTATTGCTGATTTATCGAATGGATCATCTAGCAGGTGATTATTGAATGATGTCAATATGGTGTTCTATCCGCTGCTAACATGATCTCCTTTCTATATCTGATGATAACATGATCTCCTTTCTATATCTGATGATAACATGATCTCCTTTCTATATCCGCTGCTAACATGATCTCCTTTCTATATCTGATGATAACATGATCTCCTTTCTATATCTGATGATAACATGATCTCCTTTCTATATCTGATGATAACATGATCTCCTTTCTATATCTGATGATAACATGATCTCCTTTCTATATCCGCTGCTAACATGATCTCCTTTCTATATCTGATGATAACATGATCTCCTTTCTATATCTGATGATAACATGATCTCCTTCAGGTGCCATCTCTGCATCGATGGTCGGCTGCAATGGATCTCCAGTGTACACTCTCTCTCTCTCTCTCTCTGGTCGTAATGGTGCAATCTGACAGGCTTTTACCAGTCCATCTTCTGATGTTATTCACCCACTTAAAACGTTGCCTGCCTCTTGAACGACTGCCTTTCACGCTACCCTTTAGTATGGTTGGTCTTCAACAAGGAGATATGTCTTGTTATATGACCAAAATAACGTAACTGTCTAACTTTGATTTGAGTCACTAATTTTCTTTACACCCCCAACTTTTCCAATACCCCGAAATTTGTTTTCTTCTCTTTCCAAGAAATGCTACCCAATTTTCTATATACCAATGTTTTGAAGGCTTCGATACTCTTTTCAAACTTGTCATTCAACGTCCATGTTTCTGCGCCATAAAGTAGTGACGAGTATACATATCACCTGACAACTCTCATTTTCAAATTCTGATTTATCTTTTCTTGGATGTCAGTATGTGTTGCATGTTGTTGAATACCGTCTTGGCCATACATATTCTCTTTCTAATTGCTTGTTCACAGCTGCCTTCTTCCGGTATTATATGACGCAGATAGGAGAAACTTTGTACCTGTTCCAGTAGTTGGTCTTTTATACGTATGTGCATACAAGGTTTCTTATCATTTTCCCCAAGTAGCACAGGCTTTGTTTTCTTTGTGTTTATGTATAATCCCAACTCTTGACTTATGTTCTATATTGTTGTCACAAGCTCCTGTAATTCTTGCTCATTTTTGTTTTACATCAAAACTGTATCATCCGCAATCTAAGATTATTCATTGCCAATCCTCCAATGACAAGCCCTGGCATCCCCTCTATCTGTATGAATGTTTGTTCTGTGTCGATATTAAAAAGACAAGGGGATAATACACATCCCTGTCTCACTCTTCTTTGTATTTCTATACTCGGAGAGCATAACTTCCCTGATTTTAGTGTGGCAGTTTGTTTCCAGTTCAGATTAATATCGTTCTATATTTGATGATAATATGTCCCGTTATCCACATCGCATGTTCATATGTTCCAGTATCCCTATATCATGTCAATGTGTCTCTCATCTATATCAAGATGTCATTTTATCCCATAGTACCTATCGATATGTCTCATTATCCTAATCTCATTCCAAGATGTCCCATTATCTATCTCATGTCAATATGTCTCTTATACATATCTCATGCCAATATGTTCCAGTATCCATATCTCATGCCAATATGTTCCAGTATCCATATCTCATGCCAATATGTTCCAGTATCCATATCTCATGCCAATATGTTCCAGTATCCATATCTCATGTTTGACTAAGAGGGATGTCGACACCAGAAAATGGACTCTGTCCTTGCCACAAACCCCGCAACTGCCCCTATTGCAACCAATCGAAAGTAGAGTCAAGACTGGTTACACTGAAACCTGCCAAAGGATGGTTGGAGCTGGAGACTCCATTCTGTGGAAACTATAACTAACATGAAAATAATACCTCTACATCCCAGGGTAAACAAGTAGCGACTAAACAATGAAAACGCATAGCTCGACCAGGACAGTCGATCCACACACGTCCCTGGAGGTTTGCAAGCACGACCAGGACAGTAGATCCACACAAACCCAGGAAGACCAGTACAGTCGACCCACACAAACCCCTGGAGGTTTGCAAGCACGACCAGTACAGTCGATTCCCGCACGCCTCCGGAGCTCAGCACGACCAGCATAGTCGATCCACACACAGGCTAGAGGTCTATAACCTCGTAATAACAGAAAACTACCTACCGAAACTATTCACTATTATTATACAACCATTTCGATTATTTAAACAATTAATAGCTATTCTCCAACACGCCAGTTCCTAGAGGTGTGGAAGATAAAGGACGTACGAGCGGAATTCCCGATGGGGAAATGTTTGTAATAACACAAGGTATGGGAAACGTCAAGGAATCGACTAGAGAAGTCCCTTCGGGGCATAACACACAAGGGAGTGACACAAATCCATAGACAACTGTCCCAGATTTGAAGCTTTAGTTGCAGACGCGGCTGTTACAAATCACAAGCATCTTTCTTTCTGTCTCATTGCAACCGCCTCCCTGTCTTTATGTGTATCTCACTTTCTCTCTATTACTCTCTGTATATCGGTCTGTCTCTTTCTCGCTCTGTCTTTCCCTATCTCTCTCTGTACATTTGTCTTTCCCTCTCACACCCTATTTGCGTTTATGTGTCTTTCTCGCTTTGCGATTTAGATTACCCTAAGAGAGATCATCTTTCGTAACGGCAACAATAACACTGAAACATATAGACTTTAGGGCATACCATAAAAACAACAGATTACACCAAGCAACAGTTGTTAGACAACACTGTATGCCTCATTCAAACTTATATCCGATGCATTCATTGAAAGAGTAACCTTCTCGCTCAATGTGATGCATAGGGCCATCGCTACTGTACTGATGGCACATTTATAGGCAGAATGTGTCAGAGTGACTGCATTGGCCGTTTCAATGACAATGGTTTAACAAGAAGAGGTTGATATTACCATACACAACCCACTTCAGTAGTTTTGTCAACATGCTAGGGAAGTTACAGTATTCCTATTCTGCTCAACACGGGTGCCACATCAAAGCTGTCGCGTCCAAATATCCCGAGCAACAATTAGCAAAGTATGCCCCACATCACACCAGCATCTACACAACAAGCCAGACCACATATCGCACTGTTCTCAGCAACAATTACTAAACGACCTACTATATATCGCGTGCACACACTCACAGAAACACATCCATTCTCTCAACTACACAGTTCTGAGCACCAATTAGTAAACGATCTATCACACCCCCACCCCGCACACACACCAACACAGTTTTACGATCCACAATTACTAAACGATCCATCACGGCTACGAAGATTGTTCTCACGAAATCGCTCCAACACGCCACAAATCGTGTATAGTCCCCCCCAAGGCAGGGACACAAACCACTCAAAACCCACCTCAGTATGAGAATTGGTAATGAACGACGGAAATATGGCAAACAGCTGAATCCAGGGACAGACACCGAGCCTGGAAGTAACACAAGCTTTCAAACGAAAACAAATTAGCAACAGCAGAGAGAACTCTGACAAATTATGAGTTTGCTCAGCCTCGTTCCCGTAACCATCGCGTGTTCAATTAACAGGGCAATTCCAAAACCGTTGTTACTCACTAATGAGAGCGGAGATATGACGTACATACATTGGTTATGAATTAAGATAGAGACGTGATAAAAGGACAACTGTGTTGTGCATCCTGAGACAGAAGAGCCGATGATTAAGTCTCAAACATCACATGTAATTATGTCACAAGGACCAGTTACGAATACGATCTCTAGCACTCAGTCCATTTCCGAGAAACTCAACTGCAAAGCACTTTTTAGATCCACCACAAGAATGTGTGTCTAGATGCCGACAATCTTTGTATGACTCGGACTTCCTCATATGACCTCTTTCTTTTTCCTGCATAGAGTCTTTGATGTGTATACCACCAGACCAGTTCCCGTGATAAATGAGCCGCTGTTTATGGAGTTAAGCTCCGTACAATTGCGAGTTTAATGTTGACTGTTCACTGGACCAGTACCTTCCTTAACTGGTCGTGCAGGGGACAGACCTGTACGACTTGCTCAATAGTTTGTTCGTTTAGTCCACACATGTATAGTGATGAAGTAGACAGTTGAAGATTGTGTATGTATGTATGTATACATCTATGTATGTATGTGTGTATGTATGTATATATGTATACATCTATGTATGTATGTATATATGCATGCATGCATGCATGTATGTATGTATGTATGTATGTATGTATGTGTAATGAACATAAAGTGGCGGGACAAGGTGACCAACTCGGAAATACTGAAACGCGCCAAGATACCTTCCATCTTCTCGACTCTCAGCAATAAGAGAATGAGATGTCTGGGTCACGTGAAACGAATGTCAAATATCCGCATGTACTACCATGTATCAGATCACAAGGAAGGCCTAAATTAAGATACAAGGACATCTGCAAAAGATCGATGACCGATTTTACAATCAATCCAAATACCTTGGATGAGGATAGAACTACATCGAGAGCGACCTTGAGAACGGGCATCAGAACTAGTTCTGATGACAAAGATGGAAGACAAGCGACGCACAAGAAAGGAGCGTACACCACATCAATCGAACTTTTTCTGTCCACACTGCTGTCATTCCTGTCAATTGAGAATCGGCAAAATTAACCACGAAAGACGATGTCCCTCCAGGACAGATGCTGCCACCGTCATCTTTACAATAGTCACGCTTACTGACCGTCTGTCAAGACGAAAAAGGCCATAACATGTATGTATGTATGTATGTGTGTAAATATATATATATATATTTATATATATATATATATATATATATGGGGGTCGCTGTAGTCAAGAGGTTAAGGCACTTGCTTCTCACGGTGATGAACGGAAACGGTGGATGATCGAATCCCGCAAGTTTCAAGCGACCCCTGCATCCCGAGTTACCTCTGGTCGTCTCGACCAATAGTCTTCTAACTGATACAAGGTAACTCGGGATATGAGTGAGACCAGCACAAATTCTTCCTCACTATAATCCAAATACAGAGCACATCACATTATTAAGAGAAACCTGTCTGATGTCGTGACCATCATCGCTTCGCGTTGGGTAATAACTTTAAAAAAATATATATAAATATGTGCGTGTGCAGTCTTTTGTGCTTTGTCCTGAAGCAAAGAATGGGGATCTGAGCCTGCCGGTCAAGGGTGTGATATTCGTTGCTGGGTTGAATGTGTTCTCCTCTGAGAACCTGGATAACTATTTTTCACGAAGTATGTGATTTTAATGTCTTCTTCACAATTCCCTCCCTGTTTTGCAGGCCAATCTGCCTTGTCGTTCACCAATACACCACAGTGGGATGGTAGCCATTGAAGTATGGTTTAATTTCTGGCAGCTAATCTACCTAAGTTCATTCCTCAGGTGCTAGAGTTTGCCACTCTTGAGAACTTGGAGTACATATAGTTGATCTGAGAAGGAGACTCAGTGGTCTCAAGGTAAGACGTCGGCCTCGGGTTCAAATCACGGTGAAGACCGGGATTTTTTCACATGGACTTTCTGATGTCCCCTGATCTCTGGGTAGTAGAGATCGGACGCTTCGCAGTTCGAAATCTAAAAGAATAGGCTTAACTGACGCTGCCCGGGGCAAAATTATAAATTATGTTAAAAATCTACCCAATCTATTTCGGGATCCTGGTCGGTGTTATTGTTCGTGCATTGTGCTGAGATTCTCAAAAAAATATGAACAGAGCACTTATTGGTTAAACCGTGTACAAAGTCATTGATTCTTCGGTCTAAACTAAACTAAACTGTGAAAATGACTACCTGGTGGCAGTCAGAATTGTTGTTATAAATCACAGTTGCATCTTGTTAATGTTAAGTGTTTGAACCTCAGTTGAGTGGTTAGAGTAGATTTTGACCAGTGGGATCACATTGTTCGACAATGGTTTTCATGATATGAGACAAAAATACCAGCCCCTCAATTCTTGACTGTATTAGATGTTGATCCATCTATGCAGGCATGCATTCACGATTGTTTTAGTAAGTATCTTCGATCATATTCAGTATAGCAGTTATAAATAACTATAATAACCAAAAGCACTTGTCTGTGGTTGTTGTTGTTTGCGAAAGTCCACAATGAGTAGGTTACTATTTTGTGCGCCCTGAAAAGGACGTTAAGTGGCAAGTTGCAGTAGCTTTCCTCACATCCTGAGCGTGCTGATGAAGATGGAACGGGGGCTTCCAGGAGGTTGTGCTATGTTTGGTTTCATCTACGTGTCACTCACTACTACGGGGATCATGTCAATCCTTCGCCTCGTTAGCCAGGATGCCATGAAAACAGCCCGTTTCCAGAGAAGGCAACTAGGAAGCCGAGGTGAGGGTCTTGGCCAGTATATTTTGCCTGACCCTGACTAACATGTTAGATCAGTATATTTTGCCTGACCAGACGTTAGTCTTCTTCCCCACTTGTCTGTGGTAGAAGCAAGAGTAACTTTGCTAGTAGATAGTTAAAACCTTAGCGAACAACAAAACCGTGTACAGTGAAGTCTTTCCAACAGCATTTCTCTACCTTTAGATCATGGGAAGGAAGACTAACGTCTGGTCAGGCAAAACATACTGATCAGTCAGGGTCAGCCAAAATATACTGGCCAGACCATCACCTCGACTTCCCCATAGTCCTCCCTGGAAATGGGTTGTTTTCATAGCAGCCTGGCTATCGAGGCGAGGGATCAATTCCGTAGTAGTGAGCGACACACAGATAAAGGTAAGCGTAGCACAACCACCTGTTGGACCCCAGCCCACATTCATCAGCACGCTCTGGATGTGAGGAAAACTACAACAAACCGCCACTCTACGTCCTTTTCAGGAAACCTAAAAGACTAAATCTACTGTAGGTTTCAGAAAACGTTAACAATAACCTATAAAAGCATAAATATGTAGGGCTTAGCCACAGCATTGGGACAGATACAAAACAAAACTCATGTTATGCCTACAAGACTTTCATCTGTGACATAGAAGAAAAAAAACACTTTACAATTCAGTGGGACACAGAGACATTTGACAAAACTCTAGGACTGAGTGAGACACAGAGACATTTGACAGAACTCAGGGCTAAGTGGAGCACATATTGATATTTGACAGAACTCTAGGGCTCAGTGGAGCACATATTGATATTTGACAGAACTCTAGGACTGAGTGGGACAGAGAGACATTTGACAGAACTCTAGGACTGAGTGGGACAGAGAGACATTTGACAGAACTCTTGGACTGAGTGGGACACTTGACAGAACTCTAGGACTGATTGGGACACAGAGACATTTGACAGAACTCTAGGCCTCAGTGGAACACCTGTTCAATTCCCATGTCCCAACATTTCAACAACTACAACAGTATCTTTTTTGTAATTCATTATTTATATTTGAACTTTTCCCTACATCAATATAAACTGTAAATTTGGAAAGAGTCTACAAAATAAAACATGTCAACAAAGCATTTTACAACATGCTTCTATTTTTACCAAAATATGGGACCAGAATCAATATGAGGATGGTCATGTATCAGTCTATGGTAAGCTTAACTAGCTTGCACAAGCCAACCCTTTTATCCTATTTCCTTGCTCAATCCATGTTAATGAATTTTCTCCTTATTCTATTTCTCTGCTCACTTCATGTCGAATTGTTTTTCCATTTAAATGTCATACCACACAATATTCCTCTATCATAGCTCCATGTTTATTTCATCCTAATGTTTGGCGATAGTGTTATCGCTGTCAAGCTCTCCAATAACTTTGTTTCATTTTAGACCTTGAACCAATCTGCAATTTTAAAGCAAATTATTAGTCACTGTTAATCAAGCAATCCAATCCTATTCAGCTTCCGTGGAACATAGGCCTATCAACAAATGCGCGACAGGCCATGAAATGTTGACCTGTCTATACATATTGAAGTTTTTGAGGCTTAAAGTTTCTATTGGATCGAGTAGCCAGTACCATGCCCAACCATCCTTAGTCTCCTCTTATGACATGACTGGCAGGTTACAGTGTTACTATTCTTTACTAGTCTTTTGTGACCCGTAACACTTGGATACACATTGTATTTAGTGTTATAAAACCAGATGATAACAGCCACAGATCTGTGGTAAAAAATACAGCAAGAATAATACAGTTGTAGATTGGGGGATAGAAAGTGGGAATGGATAGAATATATTACTGTCTGCCAGACAGATGTGTCGGATCAAAAGGTGCAAATATCGCAGTCAGGCTGTAAACTAGCAACACAACGCATTCCATTCTCCGGACTACATCTTGCTACTTGCAAAGCCCTGTTCAGGGCTTGGTAGCGGGAGATTGAGAACAAACGTAGAAGAAGAAGAAAACACATTACTGGTTTACTGGACGACCTGTTCTTCAGGGGGGGGGGGGGGGGGGGGGGGGGGTTACGCCGCAGTGGGTTCCAACTTTTTTCCTGTGGCTACGGTGGACCAGTGGGTGATAAGTTTCCCGTCTGTAGCATCATAGATATTGTTTCTGAATTCAAGATAGTCGGACCAGTGTGTTGGTGATCTTCCCCGTTATCATCTTCTGTCTCGTGGGTACCAGACTGCTGTCGCTGTGCTTTAACGGTCATCAGTTCTCAGAAGCAGCTGACCAGCCCAGCAATGCTTTGGCTAGTCTGCATGGGTAACTGCATCCTTCAGGAATGGCATTTACCCTACAACAGTGTTGTGAAGACCTTTCAAGCATTGGTTGTGGAGCATGAGGCCGATCATGCGTCTCTCAAGGGAGACTTGGGTCACTCTGAGTTTAGACTCCATGTCTTTTGTAGGAGCCCATGTTTCTGCATAACACATTGCATGTAAAACTGTGAAATTGAATACACATTCTGAAATAAATCTACAACAAGACTAGACATGCACTGGATCAGAACCCACATGAGGAGAGAAGAACAGGAGACCAAGGCAGCAGCAGTCGCATGTGTGCAGCTCAAGAACTCCGCAGACTCTTCTAAACCAGTATAAAAACGTTAAGTTAAGTGGACAGTTAAAAAAGGAATTTGTTGAGAGCAACCGTTGCAGCCTTATGATCCAAGGGTTGGCAGAATGAAGTCAAGACTTTTGCCATCTTGAGACATCAGTGAGAATAAATAAAAAGACTGAGTAATTAAAAACTTGGACATCCTGTGCTTGCGTAGTCAAATCAAAATGGTCTAACTGCAGCTCTGTGGGCCAAATGTAGGATGTGTAGAATGTTTGAGGTGCACGCTCATACAAAATAGACACATGTATAAATAATATGTTTGAGTTTAGACCAAAAATGTATGGCAAACACAATATATTATTGCATTGAATGAGGCTGGTCAGTCTGAGGTAGTGTGCTTAGTTTCAACATAGCAATGAAATCTTATGAGGTAACAGATATCCTAGGTCCAGGTACAACAAATCAGGTTGCCATGACAAGTGTCATATCAAACTTGCACAATCCCTCCCCATCCCTATATACTTTTCATCCAGCACTATGCCTGGCTTCTTAATTTTGTACCTGGCTCTTAGATCCTAAAAGAAAAATGTGTGAATCCCTACTCTAGGCTTTAGCACTAAAGACTATATTTATACATTCACTAGCTGGAGTATCCAGTGTTGTCATGGACAATTATTCAAGTAGTCAATTTTTTGTCAACCTCACAGCACCCCTTACCTCCACTTTCTGTCCCTCCCTGCCCTCCAATCTCTTTCCCCCCTCAACCCACCAATCATCTTGCTGATCAACTCATACACCCCTGCCTTTGTCTGGCCCTCCTCAATGCACCCATCTCTTTCTTCCCCCCCCACCCTCAAAGATTGCAAAACATGAAACGTCACATTTGCCTTTCATCAAGTCTTGTGTTGAACATAAATTCGCCCATGGTGTATCAAGCCATATTTCGAATGAACTACCCCTCCATCTTCTAAGTTATGCAGCACTTCAACCGAGTAGTCAGAATTCCCCCCCCCCCCCCCCCCAGTATATGAGCTTTTAACATGAAATGTAAAAATTGTGTCCCAATCCATACCATTCTATACTGCCGCTGTAAACCAGATGTCTTTCCAGGTGCCGAAAAAGCTGTACAATGGATTAACTATTTAACTTCGTTAATGCTAAATAACCCAGGAATGAAACAATATAGACAGCTGAAAATAGTTAGTTGACCTACAAATTCCAGACAGAATGACCTGTACAATTTTCACATCGCTAGAGCTCACTGTTGCAGAGTTTTCAGCAAGGAGGACAACCAGACATGTATTTTCTGTCTTATAGTATTGTTGAATGCCCACCATGGATATGATTGGTCTATTACAAAAGACAATAGAATACTCTATTGTGCACCCTAAAAAGGGCATTAGTTAGCAGGTTGCAGTAGCGTTTCTCACATCCCGAGCATGCTGATGAAGGTGGACAGACGGTCCTCCAAGGCTGTTGTGCTATGCTTGGCTTCACCTGCGTGTCGTTAACTAAGGGGAAATGTCGATCCACATCCTGATAGCCAGACTGCCTTGAAAATAGCCTGTTTCCAGGGAACGCTCTATGGAAGAGAGATAGTAGTCTTGGTCAGTATATTGCGCCTGACCCTGACACGACATCCTGGTTAGTATACTGTGTCTAACCGGACTGGTGCTTCAGTTTCCTGTCATGGTATAGATTTATGTAATGAATGACTCAAAAATTTTACATTATTGGTTCAAGTGGCCCTTTGGTTTAAAGAATTTGGACTACCCTGAATTTAGGCACACTTGTGTGTAATTATCCCAGAAAACTTGAACAGACTTACTCATTATCCCATGCTTGGATGTCTTCTGTAATAATTTCTGCAAGGTAGCCTGATTATTGTCTTTCACGGCTTTGAGAATATCCTGATCCTTCCCCATTAGCGCAACGTTCACCTTTCAAACCTAAACTGATGGCAGTAGAATGATGATATCAAACTTTGCATTTATTTATCAAACTTTGCATTTATTTATCTTATAGCCTGTTTTTTTAATCTACATATTTTTGGTTTATTATTTTATCTACTTGTCTGTGGTTCTGTAATTTTACTTACTTGTCTTCAGTTCAGTATGTTGGGTAATTGTCTGTAGTTCATTATCTACATGTCATTGGTACAGTAATTTGTCTATGGTAAAAGTCATTACACTATGAATAGACTTTCAGAAAGTCTTCAAATAGGTATGGAAAGACGCACAAAGGGTAAAACTACAAATAACATTATTGGTAACATTAGAAAATGTATCAAGTCATTCCTACACAACTGGAAAGAAAGAGTTACCATAGATGGTTATAACAGCAAAATAATTCTCCTAAAATATGGAGTTCCTCAGAGCTCACTACTGTCTCCCACCCTGTTCTTTGTGTTCATCAATAACCTTACCCTCTATCTACCACAAGGGGTGAGAGGCGCTCTATACGCAGACAACTTGGTGGTGTGGTGAGTTGAAGAACACCTAACAATTGCAAGTAAGTGAATACAAGGTGCAGCAGACAATATAGCAGCCTGGGCAAAGAAGTGGATGATTCAGATAAACACTGAAAAATCTGCAAAAACACTCTTAAAAGTACAAAAAGCAGGACAAATACAACTCACAAATATACAGGTCCAAATAGACCATGAGCCAGTATATTTGGGTTCATCACATTGGTTGAGAGAATGACAATGGGACCACTCCCTGAAAAAAAAACAGAGGTCATGGCAAAAAGAAAAATTATAAAACAGAAAAATAGCTGGATCAAATAAAATGATGCTAAAGAAAGTCTATACTGGAGTAAATAAGATCAATAGTGGACTATGGATCAGCACCATGGTCCACAGCAGCCAAATCATACCTACAAACCTTAGAAAAGGTACAAAACCAAACTCTTCATGTGATCATGTGTGCTATGAAGAGCACTTCAATAAATAAAATGGGAATAAAAACCACAGGCATTTCACCTCTATGCTATAGACATGACACAAAGATCATGGTACAATTAGAACCGTACAACTACATGACAGCACATCTGATGAAGCCTAGGTTCTGAGATATAGCCAGAGGAAGATTGCAGGGAATTAGCTTTAGACATCGGTTTTAAAAAATAACAATCGAAACACAAAAATCTTAGCATTCATTATTACCACCTGCCCCATTTGAGAGCAAAATACTCTTCAAAAGAAAATAGCATGTGACATGAAGACACGGTCAAAGAATAATACCCCAGAAAAGCATGGATCCAGACATATACTGATGGAACAGCAGCCAGAGCAGTGAAGAACAGCTTAGGAATCTATGTTATCTACCGAGATAAAAGAAAACAACTAGTTTATCCACTGAATCATTTTGTAAAAAATACTCAGCTGAAATACAGGCATTACAGGCACTAATTATTGCTACAGAGATAATAAACACAATAAGTCAATGTCAGCAGGTTGTATTCCTTACAGATGCAATGTCAGTTCTGCAAGTTCTCAAAAAACCAGAGTTTAAAACGGCGTTAGGCAAACTAACAGCCAAGTGAAGGGGAGTGCCACAGTGGATATCATCACACTGCAGCATGCCACGAAATGAGAGAGTGGACAGATTAGCTGAATCAACCACCTTCCAGATAAAAAAAACCTTTAGTCAAGCCATAACGAAAGTCAGCCAAATGAAAGACAACTATCACTGCCATGATTGAGTAGAGCAAATGACCATGTTCCACATGACAAGGTGACATAACTGAATGGTAAGTTACACAGGCTCAAATTGGCTATGGAGATGTACATCCGCACAAAGCAGTTTGGAAGCCTTGAAGAACTGCATAACAACAATTTTTATCCTGAGAACTGCTCTTCATATGTAAACATAATTACATATCTGTTAAACAAGGAGGAGATATGTCTAGTTGTCAGTATTTTATCTATTAATCATCTGTAGTTCAGTATTTGATCTATTTACCTGTGGTTCAGTAGTTTTGGATCTGTATTTTATCAACATGTTCTTAGTTCAGAATTTTGTTCACATTATTTTCAATTCAGAAACTCATCTATTTGTCATAATGAAAAAAAAACAATTGGCCAAACATTTAGAAATGCTGGTCTCTTAGTTTGGAGACACAAGTTCAAACCCTGTAAAGTCTATATTTTTATCTAAGAGGGAAAGGGATCTTTGACATAAAAACTTTGTCTTTGCTCTGTGTTGTAACTGCAGGGGCCAGCAGTCTTGATTCCCCAGCTAAATAAATTTGCCAGCAAATCTTGTGGATTGAAAAAAATGGAGTAAAGATAGTAGATACTTCCTATTTAGCATCAGATTTAGCTTTTCCTCTGGTCCTCCGTTGAAGCAATGGGGCACGTATTTATGTACCATAATTGTAACAGTTTCTGTAGTAGGTTTTTGACTTGATAACAGTGCCAGTCTCATGCAGAGCCCTGCTTGGATAATTGTTTTGATAAGTCTCACTAGGCGCTGTTACACATGTTTTTCTCCCCACAAGATACTTCTGAATCCACAGTGGAGATATATTAAAATGCATTATCTATTCCTTAACATTCAGTAACTATTCCTTCTTGTTTTTGTTGTGCTGTTATTTGAAGATGCTTATGTTGAGTTAACTCTTGACATATCTTTTGTTGCAGGTCACAGTGGCTCTTCTTACATCCTGAAGCGTACTGGGGTTCACCTGGCTGTAAGGCTCCTCAGTAAGCTCACCATGATGGGAATTAGTTTGAATCCCCACCTTGTTCGGCATACTGCTGTGACACAGCCTATTTTCAGGAGCACATACAGAGAATGCGAGGTGAGGTCTTGATCAGTATGTTTCATATGCCCTTGATTACATTTCGCTATTATATTACTTAATAGTAAATATAGTTTTCCACATTTTTATTATCAATTCAGCTTATCATCTACTGTTTTACCAATTCTATTTTTCACCTATTTGCCAATCCAGCATATCATCTACTTTATCACAAATTCACCTCATTATCTACTTTATCATAATTCAGCTTTTCATATACTTTAATATAAATTCAACTTATCGCTCTCTTAATATAAAATTCAGCGTATCACCCACTTATCATAAATTCAGCTTAACATCTACTTTACCATAAATTCAGCTCATTATCTAATTTATCATAAATTCAGGTATCACATACTTTATCATAAATTCAGCTTATCACCTTCTTATCATAAATTCAGCTCATCAACTACTTTACTATAAATTCAGCTTATCATCTACTTTACCATAAATCCAGCTTATCATATACGTTACCATAAATTCAGGTTATCATCTACTTTATCATAAATTCAGCTCATCATCTACTATATCATAAATTCAGGTTATCATATACTTTATCATAAATTCAGCTTATCTCTCTTTTATCATAAATTCAGCTCACCATCTACTTTATCATAAATTCAGCTTTTCATCTACTTTACCATAAATTCAGCTTATCGTCTACTTTACCATAAATTCAGCTTATCATCTACTATATCATTAAATCAGATATTAAGCTACTGTAGTCTACATATCATCAATGCAGCTTTCCATCTACTTTATTTCTCAATTCACAAGAGTGTACTGTCGCCATGGAAAACAACGAAGAAAGAAGCCGCCAACATCATGAGCCTCTATTCACCTTCTCGTCTACCTTGTCGTCGATAGGTCTAACTTAGTAACTAATCAGCCTGTTTACAAACTTAGTAACTAATCTACAAGTTTACAATCGCCGAGGACAATCGATAGTTCATCTACTGAAACTCTAGTGAACACGCCAAAACACGATGACAATAAACGTGAAAACACGACACATTGGTTTGAATGTCACAATCCAGTAAAACAAATTAAACTAATAAAAGACAATCTTCGACAGCAGATGCAACCAATCTGTGAATCACAGACACAAACTTGGTGACAATAGCTTTGAATGCACTCCAGTACCTCCCTGTGATAAGCAATCTGAACAACAACAATATTTGAAATTGTTTACCTGGTACCCGCCACCTGTCAGGATTTAATAATGATGCGCATGCGCGGGTCTTGCGGGTAAGTGAAACGGTGTTCATTGATTTTGTACCGGCGTATGGAGCAGCCCAGTTCTTTTTGTTCGAAATGGTCTAACTTTCTTTCGGAGTATGTGCGTTTCTGTCCGTGTCTAAGTAGTTGTTGCTGTGAATGAGTAACTTTACTCTTTTGTGCGTCATGAAAATGGCGGGTTGCAGTAGCTTTTCTTACATTCCGATCGTGCTGATGAAGGTGTCCTCCAGGCGGTTGTACTATGCTTCATTGCTTGGCTTCATCTGAGTGTTGCTCACTGTCACGGTAGGCCACATCGATCTAGCATCTCGCTAGCCAGTCTTCCAAGAAGTACAAACCGTTTCCAGTGGAAATACGAAGAAATCGGGATTGGGGGGGGGGGTGGGGGGGCAGTCCTCTTGATCAGTATATTTTGCCAGACCTTGACTAACATGTCCAATCAGCATGTTTTGTGTGACCAGACGTTAGTTTCCTCTCCCCCCATGTGTCTAAGTAGTAGACTCGTAAACCCATTGCTTATACTTATAGAAGTAAACGTCTTGTCTTATCTAGTTGTGCCGTGAGGCGACGTGGGGAGCCGTTGTTTTCAGTCCAGGACCAGACGTGCCACTGAAGCAGTAGTTATCCCATGACGATTTAGAATATCCGCAACATTTTCTATCCGTCTAGTTCTCGATCTGCCACGGTTGCGAAAACCCGATTGTCGTGCATTTTATGCACGCATGGGTAATTGATAAGGATGCATATCATTAGGTGGACGAAGCACTTATTTATCTCATCAATATACCCAGTCTTCCTTCAACGATGTGTTGCACCTCTTCATTGCGCATTCTATTTCGTCTAATAATGTTGATGGTTTTCCGGAGGCATCTCATCTCACAAGTCGTGATTTTTCTCTCTAGAGATTTAGCAAAAGTCCACGTTTGTCCCTGGTAACAGATCGTTGACATGAATATACTTTTGACCAGTAGTCTTATTGTGGACATGTTTATGTTATGGTGTTTTAATAATA
Organism: Ariolimax columbianus; assembly: GCA_036924085.1. Lineage (NCBI taxonomy): Eukaryota > Metazoa > Mollusca > Gastropoda > Stylommatophora > Arionidae > Ariolimax > Ariolimax columbianus. The sequence goes on from JAVGWX010000002.1 coordinate 18,585,557, forward strand.
GTGACAACTGGTACGCAATTGCGTTTGCTTTTTAGCATTTGATCTCAATTTCTCTATCTGAACCTACATCATGTGTGAAAACACTGTCCAAGTAGTTGAATTCCTGCACTTGTTCTTGGTCCGTTTACCAAAATTTTCGTGGTTTCTGGCGACCTGCTTGTCTGCAGTATCTATTTTGGGTGTGTTAATTTTCATAATGTATCTTTCTCACCCAGAGTTGCGCGCACTTCACAGAGTTGTTGTTGCTGTTGGTATTGCGTAAGGCGAAACAGAGACGTGGAAGGAAGGTGAGCCCCCTCCCCCCCCCTTTCCCCTCCATTCACTTCCCCTCCTCAACTTGAACTTTTGCACGTTATTAGAAAAATAGTCTTGGAAACCCAATATTTTTCTAACAGAAAAACAAGAAAAATAACATTGCAGAATGTTGAAATTACATTTTTCACTTCAGAAATAAACACGGTGTTTTTGTTTTCCTATATGTAATTTTGACTTTTTGTCTAAGTATGCGTGATATATATTGAGAGGGGAGGTAAACTCAGAGACCTGCCCGTGCTGCACAAACTTTAGGTACGCCACTGTGGCGGAGAGTAATCAGAGTCAGGTGAAATATTGTGACCACGACCTCCACCTCACGTCATTGTTCGTGTTACCGGAAACATATTCTGTCACTGCAGTCAGGTGACATATTGTGATCAAGACCCCATCTCACGTCATTGTTCGTGTTACCGGAAACATATTCTGTCACTGCAGTCGGGTGACAGATTGTGACCAAGACCCTACCTCACGGTATTGTTAGTGTTACCGGAAACATATTCTGTCACTGCAGTCAGGTGAAATATGTGGGGGTCGACACTGTTACCATTGTAGTGGTAAGTTTAACGATGAGACGTGCATGGCACTACATCCAGGAGGTGTTCACTGTAATCACTATAGTGGTAAGTTTAACAAGGAGACTTGCATGTCACTACATCCAAGAGATGTTCACTGTAATCACTGTAGTGGTAAATTTAACAAGGAGACTTGCATGGCACTACATCCAGGAGTTGTTCACTGTAGTGGTAAATTTAACAAGGAGACTTGCATGGCACTACATCCAGGAGGTGTTCACTGTAGTGGTAAGTTTAACGAGGAGACTTGCATGGCACTACATCTAGGAGGTGTTCATTGTAGTGGTAAATTTAACGAGGAGACTTGCATGGCACTACATCCAGGAGGTGTTCACTGTAGTGGTAAATTTAACGAAGAGACTTGTATGGCACTACATTCAGGAGATCGATATTCTCTAGTATGTCACGAAAAGAGCCACTGTAACCCGCTGCAAAAGAAACGCTGCCAATACTTAACTCAACACGAGTAACTTTGAACAACAACAAATCGTTTGACAGCGTACGAAGAAGAAGAAGGAGAAGAAGAAGAACAACAACAACAAATGACAATGTGTTGAGCAAATGTTGAAAGGGGGCGTACATTAAAGAATAAGCAAACAAACAGATCTGTTAGAGGCGTTCTACGATATAATATCAATAAATGGAGAGCAAAATGCACCATCAAGGCAAAAGGTGGAAGATGCTGGAGAGACTTAGCAGTCAATCTACGATGTCGAGACATCAACTAATGCTATCTGATCTATAGGAAAACACCGATGGAACACTTTTCAGTAGAGATTTCATTTCGGGTTCACTCTTGATTGTTTTCACCCAAGTAGTCCCCGAGTTGAACTGATGAGGACAAATGTAGCCTTAAAATATGTCCTCTGTTTCACGTGTAGAAAAAAGACAAATCATCTCCATTGATTATTATTGGATATCCCCCAAAAAGTATTAAAGGAAAGCACGGCAGTACAAAGAAATGAACCCAGATTTAGTAAGAGTACGCCTCGTGGGAAGAAGAGGAGAGAACAAAATGGGAATGAGGAGGGGGTGGGGGCTATTAATGCACATACTACTTAAGTGGAATCAGTTGATTTCGTCTTTCTGATTGTATAGTATGACGACGTGGTGGAGGTGACAGATCATGTCGTCTAGCATTTCTGTCTTTTTCTTCTTGTGATCGCAATTTGTACACCGTCAGTCGAGTTCACGTGATCAACTAAATCGTTGTTTGGAGCTACCATTTACACTTATATCCGTACAGTTTTGATATTCGTGTTCTTCGGACAACATCCTGCTACTTGCAAAGTCCTTTTCAGTGCTTAGTAGCGTGAGATTTAGAACGAACGAAGAAGAACAATCATTTATTGAGTTAGTTCATCTTTCTTAACGAGCCATACAGGGTTCAGTTGTTTAATACATGCTCGGCAGTTAGTTCGTGTAGTCCCCATGTGCATTGTGGTGATGCATACAGCTGAAGCTTGTTCATGTATATATCCACTTTAGTATGAAGTAGTCAAGACACTTACCTGGAAACTTGTGCGAGCTTGAGTTCTTCTCTGTGTATTCCCCCTGCAAGGCGAAACACTTCATTGATCTGTTCTTCACTTTCCTGATACCTTGATTGTAGAACTCCGTTTGGGCCTGGATCCACGTCTCCAGTTCACCAATCATGTCCTGGATGTCACAAAAATGACGTTCACAAAGCGAATCCTTCATGTTTGGGAACATGGCACTAGGTGAATATGATGGATGGGCCATGATTTCATACCCGCATGTTTTTCTGACGTCCAGGACTTTATTACTGAGCTGCAGACCTGGTCCCAGGGCATGAAGGTAGCGTTCTACAATCAGGGCGTCAGGAAGGTAACACATTGACGGGAGAAGAGTATCGCCTTTCAGGGTAAATACATAGAGAAGGACTCAAGCTCACATCAGTTTCAAGCAAATGCCTTGACGCCTTCATTTTAAAGTGCAAAACTTTTCCACCATACCTCGTATACACAATAGAAGTAAGGACGTGTCTGGTCGTGGCGGTACATACATGAGAGAGGTAAAGACGTGTCTGAGCTTGGCGGTACATACATGAGAGAGGTAAAGACGTGTCTGAGCGTGGCGGTACATACACGAGAGAGGTAAGGATCTTCTGCGCGTGGCGGTACATACATGTGAGAGGTAAGGACATGTCTGAGCGTGGCGGTACATACACGAGAGAGGTAAGGACGTGTCTGAGCGTGACGGTACATATATGAGAGAAGTAAGGACGTTTCTGAGCGTTACGGTACATACACGAGAAAGGTAAGGACATGTCTGAGCGTGGCGGTACATACACGAGAGAGGTAAGGACATGTCTGAGCGTGGCGGTACATATACGAGAGAGGTAAGGACGTGTCTGAGCGTGACGGTACATATATGAGAGAGGTAAGGACGTGTCTGAGCGTGGCGGTACATACACGAGAAAGGTAAGGACATGTCTGAGCGTGGCGGTACATTCACGAGAGAGGTAAGGACATGTCTGAACGTGGCGGTACATACACGAGAAAGGTAAGGACATGTCTGAGCGTGGCAGTACATACACGAGAGAGGTAAGGACGTGTCTACTCTACATATGTTGTTTTTTGTTTAATGCCCACGAAATATATGTTTACTGAAGAGAGCGTTAAGTGGCGGGTTGTAGTAGTTTTCCTCACATCATGAGCGAACTAATGAGTGACGTGTTCTCTAGGCTGTTATGCTAAATTTGCATCTGCATGACGCTTACTACTACCTCGTTTTAAAGAATGCAATAAACAGCCAGTTTCCACGGAGAACAACATGGGCGTGAAGTGGGGTCTTGATTAGTATATTTTACCTGGCCCTGACTAACATTGTCCGATCAGTATGTTTTTGCCTATCCCTGATCAGTGGTTGATCAGTATGTTTCGTCTGACGATGACTAACATTGTCTGATCAGTATGTTTCGTCTTACAATGACTAAAATTGTTCGATCAGTATGTTTTTCTTGACCATGACTAAAATTGTGTGCTCAGTATGTTTCGTCTGACCCTGACTAACATTATCTGATCAGCTTGTTTTGTCTGACCAGACGCTAGACTAATCTCCCCTAATGTACAGATAAAAATAGATAAACGCAAGTACAGATCAAGAGCTTATTCTATCTTGGAAATATAATAATTGAGAAGGGAATATGTAAAATGGAAATCAAGAAGAGTATAAGGATAGCCAAATCAGCTTTCATCAACAGCCCCATACTGACATCCAAACAAGAAACTAACAAATTATTGTATTATGTAGTAACGTGGACGATGAACAAACAGTTGGAGAAGGGAGCTGATGTTTTTGAAATGTTGATATATAGAAGAATGAAGCACATATCGTGGAAAAGAAGTAGAACAATTTGGAGTACAACGAGAATTTATGAACTCAATCAGTCAACCCGTTCATATATTTCGGTCATATCAAAAGACTTAAGGAAAGGTGAAGTGCAAACTTGGCAGAGGTAAACAATGCTGTAAGTGATGTGGTGGGGTGAGGGGGTGGGGGTGGGAAGGTAAAATAAATAAAATGAACAGTGACCATTCTGGCATTAAGGCAAGAGACAGACGTCGGATATCCATTTCAGCCGATCTTCCGCGTAGAAATAGCACATGAACTGAACTGAACATTCAAGCAAAGTTTGTGGTAACGTTCCGTGTGTGAGGTGTGTGAATAGACTTGACCAGTTGTTGTAATGAACTAATCAGCACTGCTTGTTCACGAAGTCAGAAATGGGGGAAATGGTATTCTGCACGGCTAACACTATTTCTGCATTTGCGTGTGAATGAACTTCTAGGACAACGAACAAAAGGTTTATTGTGCAGCCGCCAACACATACTTCAACATATTTACGAGATGCATAGTGTTTAAGCCATTTTTATCCCACCACAGAAGAATGGTGCTGGATACGAATCTATTCCAGCCAGCAATAACATTATGAATAATTTTGTACGTGATAATGACAACACTCAAACTCACACAAGTGATTGACATGTAATCAAACGAGCAAAAACTTGCAACGAAAAGAAAAAGTAAAATAAACATTTGGTCTTGAATTCCGAATGCCGGATCTCTTTACCACATATTAAAGAAACAAAAAACAACTTTCTCAGCGTCCTCTGTTCTCTCGTAATGTTTTCGGTATTTTTTTTGTGTGGGTACATTTTCTTGTTCGTCTTTAGCTTATTCTCCTTTTCTGTTTCTCTTTCTTTTTCTTTTCCTTTTTTCCAATCTTTCTTCTTCTTCGTTCGGCTTGCACTTGTGACAGTTCTAGTTGGAGCATTGGCGTTTAGGGCAGGGGAGATTGGGCTGACGACGCTAAGACACAAAGGTTACCTGAATGCCTTGGACGAACGTAGGTCACACAAATGGTCAATCACCGTTTCGACACTAGGTCAACAAAGAAACGAGAGGTTGGGAACACGTTAGGTGGAAAATGTTGTCTGGTACAGGGGTGGGCGTTTGGAGCTGACCACTCTGACATTCATATTTAATAGAGATGGGGGTTGTTGGCAGTCTGATACTTCCACGACAAGCTACCACATTTAGAATGACAGTGACTCGTGGATAGACAACAAATAACATATTAGACGGTGGTAGTTCCATATTGTAGTGATGGCTAAATAAGACGACCCACAGAAGACCATTGGACAGCCATGTTGCTGGTTAAGACTATAAAATAATCTGCAAGGATAAACTCAGCAGACTGGATACGAGATTGGCTGAGAGAGTTTGCAGGGTGGTTGAACCATCATGCACCTCGAGTTTGGCCAGTCCTGCTCAATAGGTGTTTATAAACGACACCCTGTTAACAGTAAGAGAGCTGAATGTGTGTCCTACAGGACACCCTGTGAACCAGGTATTTTCTGAATGGTCACACGAGTGCACAGATCGCCTAAGGACGAGATCTGAATACGTGTTGTATGTGCAAGACATCCTGTGAACGATGTATGTTCTGAATTGTTACATGAGCGTATAGATCGCACAAGGACGAGATCTGAATGTGTGTTGTTGTTGCAGGACACCGGGAGAATGATGTGTGTTCTGATTATGTGTGAGCGTACAGATTCATCTGAGTATGTGAAGTGATCTGATTATGTGTGAATGTACAGATCAATTGAGTGCATGATCACACGTGAGTACGTGATCCGATTATAAGTGACGTAATCTAAATATATGTGAATGCACAGATCGCCTGATTATACGTGAACCGATTGTATGTAAATGTACAGATCGCATGATCGTAAGTGATCTGATTATATGTGAATGCACAGAAAGACTGAGTACATAATCCGATCGTGAGGACGAGTTGTTGATTGTGTGTTGAGGCTACATAAGAAAGACGGTCAGCTAATTAGAACCATTAGGTTGTGGCTATAATATTTATTGAGGGTGGGAAGTTTTATTGATGCATGTACAGATTTAGAACCTGGGTATATGGGTAGTTACAGAAGTGATATCAACAGCAATTGCGAATATCTTCTGTTGTAATATATATATATATATATATATATATATATATATATATATATATATATATATATATATATATATATATATATATATATATATAATGATTATTTAGTTTAGAAATCCTTTGCTTTTTGATGATATTGTGCAACGTTATTCTTGTAATGAATTATATTGTTTTCTTTTATGATTAGAAGTGTGTTACTGTGTTCTACTGTGTGGAGCTCGTGTTGTGGTATAGATGTATGTTGTAATCTTAAGATAAGTAAAGTATTCAACTTAAAAACCTACGCTGCCACACATATAATTTGGTCCTAGTGACCAGGATATTTTTGCTAAACCTAGACTCTACTACACGCTTTTGTTAAAGCGTGATATAAGTATTATATAAGTTCAATCCCGTTTTAGCTTTCTGTTGGTCTATATTCTTCTTAGTTCTTAGCCGACCTGTACTTCTACAGAGACAGATGCCCATGTGCAGGTCCTAGCTCTGGTATGAGTTGGATGTAACCGGGAGAAAGATTTTCTTCTTAGCGGGCTAGGCTCGACCAGCTTAATACTCGACTATATTTAATTGTTGTTCTTTTTTGAATGGTTTATTCTATCCCTAGTGTTTTGCCGCCACCAAGCATACCTGCAAGGCAACATCGGGTTTTCCCTTCTCTAAACAAGCAAAGAAAGGCAAGGGCAAAGGCCGCCGTCCATCGTAGACGATGATGGCATAATTAATTTTGCTAGCGCTATTTTTAGTAAGGATTTACTGCGCTACTTTTTATCCTCACTCTCTTGTCTCGTGCCGCCTGACTCCAGTGGCAAGTCAAGGACAAGACGATTAGGTGGCGACTACGAGATGCAGGGGACTCCGCATCAAGCACCCGTGAAAAAGACGGCGGAGTTTGGAGTCCAGCCCACACCACCTGATCACGAGGCCGACGGCTTAACCACTTCGACACGGAATCCGCAACTAATATACTAGTTACGGGTTAGGAACGACGTCTACCTCGACTAATCTGGTTTTAGGGGATCAAACATTCATACTTCGTCTGCACTCCTGCTCCTCTTAGTAAGACTATGCCATCAAAGGTGCGACCTGCAGATACTCATTCTTAGTCATAGTAATTTGTGCACATGTAGACTGGCTTGAGAGATTGTAAGAGATAAATAAGTTAAGCTACTAGACCAGCGTAAGAGATAGATAAGGTACTAGACCAGTTTAAAAGATAAATGAGTTGAGATAATAGACCAGCGTAAGAAATAGATGAGTTATGGTACTAGACAAGCGTAAGAGATGGGTGATTTATGATAATAGACCAGCGCAAGAGATAGATGAGGTACTAGACCAGCGTAAGAGATAGATGAGTTCAGACCAGCAAAAGAGATAGATGAGTTAAGACCAGCAAAAGAGATAGATGAGTTAACCCCAACGAAACACCATAAAAGGTGTCCCAAAGTTAAGAAGTAACTAAGTCTATATAATATGTTAGGATCGATTCGGCCTATATTCAATAGTTGCAAGTGTTGAATGACGAAAGACTAGTTCAGTTGTGACACAGATCAATACTTGACTTGTGATCGTTGTCACGAACAAACATTATATGTTTACAACTCCCTGCCTCGAAGTGTCCACATATTTCCTTGAGAAATGTGGGAAGATTCTTAACCACAGGCTGGAAAATGCGGTCGAAGAAGTGAGACACAAGTTCAGTAGAACAGGAGCAAACCAAGGCAATGGGTCTATCTAGGTTTGTATATCTTAGGAAGAATGTAGAATGATGGTTAATGAGACAGCTGTCGAGAATGGGGATGTTCGATCTACCAGAAGTAAGAGGGGGGTGGGGTAATAGTTGAAATCAAAGATGGTTTTGGTAACCTCCTTGTTAAAGACGGCAGTAGTGTCATCATGCGTGATTTATAGAAATAGTGGTTAGAGAATTGGATACGCGCTTCCTCTTAGAATCAAAATGTCTGGTACCAGATGATCCATGTTTCTTAAAATAAATATTGATTGTCGACGAGTGACTGTTGTGTTGAAAGTTCTTGGAAGTACTCGATCTATCGTTGTTGTCTTACGTGCATGTTAAATATATTGTGGATCCATTTTTGTCCTTATTGATTGAATTACCATTAAAGTTATCATCTCCATCATTGTTTTGATAATTTTGTATAAATCCCTGGGCTGTTTTTGCATATTGATAGTTGTCCTACATATGTCTTCCGTGTTTGTTCTTTAATGATTTTGATTATTGTTTTGGTATTTAATCTTGCTTTCTTATGGGCGAAAAAATATTTTTCGTGTCTTTAACATTAGTCATGTTGTGTAGTCTATTTTTAGTCTGTATTGATGTTTTAACTTCAACGTTCCACCAGGCTGTCTGTTTTATTATTTACCTGTCTTAAGTTGTTTGTTCTACATTTATTGTTGAGTGCAAGTGCACTGACTGTTTTAAAGACGGCCAACTATTTAGTTATGTCTCCAGTTTCCCAGTTCAGTTTCTCGAAAGCCTGTCATGTCGGCACATATTTCTTTTCTAATAGTTTCCTCGTCTATATTATTTAATGTGAGGCCGTTATTGGGGTTGCCCTTTTTTTTAACTTTTCATACATGATGTTGTTTGCATCTTTATCTATAGAAATTGTAGGTATTACTCTATCGTCTGTTATATTTCTTCTTTGTTTCGAAGGTTTTGGATATTTGCAATCAATTTGTGATGTTATATTTGAGTTGTTCGCAGGTAACATGTTTCTTCTTCTTCTTCTGCGTACACAGTCAGACAGTAACCATTATTTTCTCGAAAAAAGCGGCGGTCATCCTGAGACTCTCGCCACTACCATAGAGCTTGTCTTGCAGTTCCACTGGCAATGGCCACATCTGCTCTCTCTGATCCTCGTATGTCGGGCAGTTCTGCAGCAGATGTTCAGTGGTCATTTTACCAGTACCGCACGGGCATTCGTCGGTACACCCTATCTTCAATTTGTTGAATAGGTGGTACCTCAGTCTGTTGTGGCCAGTGCGAAGTCTGAAGACAACGACCTGCTCTCTTCGGTTCAACTGGTAATAGGCATCGTTTTTGGTGTAACCAGTATGTTCGGTTTCCCATTTGGTCATGTATCTGGCTTTGATAAGCCGTTTTGACTCTTCGTACGTCATACTGGTATCTGTTTGTGGTAGCCTTGCACCTTCTTTTGCCAGTCTGTCTGCCTCCTCGTTGCCTTGGATGTTGCAGTGTGACGGAACCCACTGTACCACTACCCTTTTTGGTGCGGACTGCTGGCACAGTTTGCAGAGTGCTGCTCTTAAGTCATTAAGCTCAGTGTTTTTCTGGCTTTTTAGCGCTGTGACTACTTCGAGAGCATCTGTCAGCAGGACTATATGGCTCTCATTTTCACTGTGTGTTACCATTTCTTCCACTGGCGCCCTCAGTGCCTCTGCCTCTGCTCTGAAATTGCTTGTGTACTTACCAGTAGCGAATGACAGTGTTATTTTTCTGCCATTTGGTAGGTTCAGGAATGCTCCTGCCCCTCCGTTCTGTGTAGTGTTTGTTACAGAACCGTCGGTGTATGCATGGGTCCAGTCCATGCTTGGGTAGCTTTTCGTTATGAAGCTTAGGGTAGTGTCTCTCCTTTCTTTTTCACTCTGGCAGTTTTTGTTTGCAATACCTGGTATATTTTCTACCACCTCTGGAAATATATCCTGCCTCCAGGTAGGTTTTCGTACAGTAGTGATGGGTTTTGGTGTTGTTAGTGCGTTTATGGGATCTTCGTGCATCTTTGCTTTGGCTATTTCTGCAAAGTTTCTCCGCTTTAGTTTCCCATTTCCCAAATTGTTTAGTCTCTGGTACATTGGATGGTCCGTCAGTCTTCGGAGTTTCTCTGACTGCAGCTGGGCTCTGCAGTCTCTTCTATCGGTCATGGATTGCAGTTTTGTAATCTTTTCAAGTTCTACAATTGGCGTTGACTTCATGCCACCTGTTATAATTCTCATGGCTTGGTTTTGAAGTTTGTTAACTTTATCGAAGTTCGCCTTCGCTGCTGTTGTCCATGCCGCAATGCCATACTCGAGAACTGGTCTCACTCTTCCAGTGTACAGTTTCTTTAGTATGCCTTCGTCTGCTCCCCAGCTTGTGCCAGCAAGTTTCCTCATGATCGCCATTCTTTCTCTGGCTTTCATTCGGTTTCTCTCAATCTGACTTTTCCATGTCATGCGCCGATCAAATGTGACTCCCAGATAGGTTGGGTTGTCGTTTGGCTGCAGCATTTTGCCATTTAGGCTTAATTTGGTACTTTGGGGTTTTAATGAGAGCGAGAATATTGTGCATGTGGTTTTCTCCTCGTTTATTTTGACCAGCCATGAGTTCGCCCACTCTTCCAGCGATGTTAGGGCCGTCTGCATCCGATTTCTTGCTATGGTGAGATTCTTTTCAGAGGTCCACATAGCCAGATCGTCTGCAAACATTGAGCTATGGACTCTTCTTGGTATATTCTCTGTAATATCGTTTATATATACCAGGAAGAGTGTGGGTGACAATACTCCCCCTTGGGGTACTCCCTGCTCGAGTGTCACCTTTTTGCTCATCTGCCCTTGTACTTGGACTTTGGCCGTTCTTTGTTTGAGGTAGTGGTTGATCCACTTGTACATCTTCCCACAGACATCACTTCTTCTTATCTTGACTCTAAGTCCATCCTTCCAGACTTTGTCAAATGCCTTTTCCAGATCCACCCAAACAGCTACTGTGTGTTTCTGTGCCTGGTAGGCATCTTCTATCTCCTGGGCTATGAGGATGACCTGGTCCTCAGTGGATCTGTGCTGTCTAAAGCCGGCTTGCTGTGGAATTAGTATTCGTTTTTCTTCCAGATGCCACATCAGTCTGGTGTTATCATCCGTTCCATCAGCTTGCCGACACAGCTCAGTAGGCTTATGGGCCTGTATCCATTTGGATCTGTTTTGTCCTTTCCTGTTTTTGGTACTGGTACCAGTATTGCATCTTTCCATGCCTGGGGTACAATACCCCTTTTCCAGCTTTGGTTCAGGACTGATAGTAGTTTCTTCTTCGCTGTTTGGCCCAGCCCCATCAGCATTTCGTTTGTTATCCCGTCTTTTCCGGGAGATTTCCTTTTCTTTAGTGTTCTCATGGCCTCTTCCATTTCGCGCATTGTTAGTTTGGCCATCATGTGCTCTTCAGGAGCCGTATTTATGTTTTCGTGTCCCTTTAGCTCTTCGCTAATGTCTGTATGCTTATCTGCAGGGACCTCGATGTGGTTTGCTCTGGCATAGTGATCGACAAAGGCGTTTGCGGCTTTCTTACCTGTGATCAAGTTCTCGCCCTGCTTGATAGAGGTAACATGTTTGAAATGACTCTTTCGTTGTTGGAAGATGGTGGTTATTATTATTAGACATTGCTCAGTACACACATTTATACATATCTTGTTGATGACTAGTTCTGCGTTCAAGTCGCGCATTACGATCAGATCAACCTTCTTATTGAACCTTTTGATATATTCTGATAGACATTCTAAGAGTTCCTTTCTGTCTTCCTCATTGTGGTTTTCATTGCATGGGGAGTAGACCTGGATTAATGTTTTTTGCCCCTTTCCATTGTTTGTAGGCGCAATAGTCTTTCACTGACGTATTCTGATTCTACGGTCAATTTTCCTTTTTCTGCATGCACACAAAAAAAATAAAATAAATAAAATAAATAAAAGCCAACATCATGATTGGCTGTTTCCTTTGTGTCTACACGGTTGCATACTGAAATCTACTTGCCTTAATGTGAATAAAGTTTATATAAATTCTATAAGCTCTGGCTCCATTCTACATAGTCCACTAAAATGCAATGTTGCTATTTTAGTGACGTGTCTATTCTGCAGGCTTTTCGAGGTTTCCAGTGCGTATTCCATTGAGACAGGTCCGTTTAAGTTAAATTAATGTATTTGTAACAACAGTATACTGCTGTCGGTTTGCTAGTCGAGTCATAGCACTGGCAGTGCCCTTTTCGCAGGACACATTTATGGGTAAACGGCCATGGGTAAACCCTTACTCATTCTATTTCCGTTTCCAACGACGTGGGCGTGGGTTTGGACTCTAGGGGACCTCTGTTGATTAAATGTGATAACTTGTCTAAGGATTATTATTGTTTTTCTTCGCTACAGTTGTCATTACTGCGATGAGTAAACAAATAACCTTAAAATGATATCCTCTGTTCGAAAACAAATATTAGTGTAATTTTCTAAATTCCCAACCGTATATTGTCCGGAAACATGACAAACTAATTCATTTAATAGTATCGCATCAAGACTTCTGACTCTCACCGACATTTAACAGTATCACACCAAGACTTCTGACTGTCACCGACATTTAATAGTATCTCATCGAGACTTCTGACTGTTACCGTCACATATCTCCGTCATTTTTTACTTCTTTTCAGCTGATCAGACATAATCAGAAACACAGAGTTGTAGCAAAGAACACGATGCCAGCCATCCTCTACAGCTGAATATGCTTGAGATCCTGGCATTAAAACAGGCAAATAGAGTTTAATGTAGATACATGTACAGTCACCCAAATGGGTAGATCCAATATGGAACATAATTACAGAATGGGAGAGAACAATATTATAAAGATGGAAAACGAAAAGGACCTAGGGGTTATAATAGATCATACAGGTAAGGTGAGTGAGCAAGTCCAGGTAGCAGTGAGAAAAGGCAAATGTAATGTAGGTATGATAAAAAGAAATATTAAACATTTGAGCAAGGAAGTGATAGTCAAACTATAAAGCATTCGTTAGACCTAGATTGGAGTACTCTGTACAGGTGTGGAGTCCTTATCGTAGAGATGATATAAACATGCTGTAAAGGATACAAAAAAGAGCAACAAAGCTGATAGGGGGATTTCAGAATTACAGTTATGAGAAAAGACTCAGAAAAACCGGCCTACAGTGTCTAGAAAAGAGAAGAATTTGATGTGATTTAATACAGGTTTATACGATGATAAAAGGAAAGGATAATTTGGACTATAACAATTTTTAAAAAAACAGCCACCTACAAGAGCAAGAGGGCATAGCTACAAATTAACTAAAGAAAGTTCCAGATTAGATATTAGGAAATATTTTGTTAATCAGAGAGTGTTGAATGCTTGGAATGCATTGCCATAAGGAAGTAGTGGAGGCAGGGACAATTAACGCATTTAAGAATAGATTGGGTGCGCATAGCTTTTAGAGCAAGGTAATGTAAATGAAACTGGTTGTATACAGACTCTGCAGAGTCTTCTAAACCATTATAAAGACGTTAAGTTAAGTTTAGGCAACTGTATATCTGCATCTAGGCTGCTAAATGATAAATGATATGCGCTGTAGGTTGTTTTTGCGATTTTTACTTTCTGCGACTCACTAGGCCTGTCAGTAGGTTTAAAAAAAATGCAAGTAGCATGTTCTTTGCAGAACGTCGTTTTTTACAACTTTCCATCTATTTGGCAGTCAAACGTTTATTGGTATATGTGCAGCACACTAATTTGCCATTACTTTCCGTACGCGGGGGAGCAATCGCACCGAGATAAAAACATGTGTCTGACAAACTGGACACGGTGGAATTTGGGCTCGGTGCTTTGGAATTATGAACGGACGTTTCATCCCTAAGCCACGCTAGGTACGAACTTCATTATTTTTCGGTATTTGATTGTCGGACAGCGCCTTCCAGCTTGCAATTTCGAATTTTAACTGATAAGGGCTCGTCTACCTGCATACGGGATCTCTGAATTTATCGCCCTTATCTGATACAACTAGGAACTCGATCTCACCCCCCTTGCGACCATGGGTCACTTGAAACGTGAAGATTTCGAACAGCCACTGTTCATTTGTTTGAGCAGAGGCGTGCGCCTTGCTTGTGTTCGAGTCTACTCGTTGAGTAAGCTTTTGACAGTTCTTTATGAGCAGTTTACAGCGGCTTTTTTCACATTCCAAAGCGTACTTAAGAAGGTACACCGGGGCCTTCCTGACAATAGTGCAATGCGAGGCTCCGCAGTACGCTCAATACTATGAGGACTACAGTGCCGATCTCACCATGTTGGCCAAATTGCCGCGAAACACCCTGCTTCCAGGCGCACGAACGCAGAGATGGAGTCTTGATCAACACATTTCTCTTGACCTTGATTAATCTTCACTTCTCGGCGAGCACCTATCTCTCTGCAATAGGTGACCCTCAGCTAAATATTACGGATATAAAGTTGACATAGAGGGATACACCAGAAGGAAAACATAGCAATATAACTAGACAAGAGCTGGAATGCATATTTTTATCCTGGAAGTAATACATAGAACTACTATAGCAAATCAATCCGGATATCCTTGCTGTTAGCCACGTCATGTAAAACTAATTGCTAGAGAAAGTATCAATGCTATAGCTTTGGCCTAGGTTTTCATGAAGGACCTGTAGTGTTAACCTTATATTTCTTAAAGCTTGAAATGGAGACGATTCGTTGAATTTGAAAACGACAAATGGCGGAGAGATCAAGAAACACCAGGCGATGAAAAGTGAGAATAAACTAAGTAAATTTAAGTCTCATATGTGGAGCTAAAGAAGACCACAGCCAGAGGTAAAAGACAGCTACAAATCTATGTTTTTTTTATACTGAATCTAGTTATTCGTCATTAATTCTCAAATGTCCCTAATAAAATGAGAAACGTATGTCAGAACACTAACACAACAACAAAAACAACACAACCATTCTGAGGGAATACATCTTCACTGTGCAACGTACGGATTAGAAACAACAATAGCATATCACTAAAACACTAAAGAAGAAAATGGACTCATTGAGTTAAAATATTACAGTAGAATTATAGGAATAACATAGAGAGAAGGGAAAATACAAAGGTCCTAATGGAGCAGGACGACGAACCAAATTGGCTTGTAAACAACATCATTCCTAGAAAACTATCAAATACTTTTACCACAGTAGTCCAGGAACCTCCATACTAGAGGGAATACATAAGTTGACGCTCTTCATTCATTCGCCATTTTTTCCCCATGGAACACAGGGCTGAAACTTGTACGTTCCCCAACGTTTATTTTTACTCGTTTAAAAAAATGGAGTTTGGCACACGTGGTCAGGATTAATCGAGACTACTCTTGTACCGCTCATTTTCGTATTTTTATTGTTCTTTCGCGACTATTTTTATTGTTCTTTCGCGACTATTTTTATTGTTCTTTCGCGACTATTTTTAAAAGGCTTAAAATGGATCAAGATGCTGCAGCGGTCAGCGACCCATAGCTGACTGCTAGCGTCAGGGCCAGCCAACCATAGCTGCCAAGACCCTTCTACACCTCCACGTGGTGATCCTGGATAACAGGCTGCAGCAGGGCAGACTGGCTAAGGAGAAGGGATCGAAGAGGGAATGCTAACCCGGTACTAAAAAAATGCTTGCTGATGTCGGATGTGTCGGACCTAAAAGTGCAAATATCGCAGCCAAGCTGTAAACTACGACACAACGCATTCCGTTCTCTGGACTACATTCTGCTACTTAAGCCCTTTCAGGGCTTGTTAGTGGGAGATTGAGAACGAACAAAGAAGAAGAAGAAGAAAAGGCTTAAAACTTTTTGACGAAGTGCCACGCTTTTCAACCACAGACCGGATATTTTATCTGGTCTGTGGTTGAAAAGCACGGCACTTCGTCAAAAAGGCGTATATATCTACTGAACAACAAACTAGACAATGTCCAAATGGCAACACCCTCTGACTCACTTTCTGTTTTGCATGTTTCATATAGGTATCTTCTGACATTTCTGAACTTAATTCGAGTGCTTGCCGGAATACCGTGTCGGAAACATATGATCAATATAACTTCCCAGGCATGTCGTTACAAACAATTAAAGAAGACTGCTCATGTGGCTAGCAGCCTCGTCATATAAAACTTTAAAACTGCCACAAAAAGTGATATGGAACTAACAGAAACTAAGAGATTTCGCCCTTCCTCTCTCTTCTTATCTCACTCTGATTCATTTGACTCTGTCCTACAGTCACACTCTTGCAAAACTTTCACACGCGCTCTCAGGGTGAGACCCTTCCATTGCATTTTGGTTGGGCTGGCTTCTGAGAGCGCACAAACCTAGCATAGGTACATACAGATGCACACATACATCCAAGCACTGGTTTATGCGTCTTAATATCGCGCAGATTGACTACGGTCTATGGTGGAATAGGCGCGCCTCCGCCAGTAGAAACTAGTGAGGCAGACACATACAATAAACACAAATTAAAAAAAAAAGAAGTGATATTATACATGCTATACTCTCTATAAAAGGGGAGTGGTGGCTGTTTCTGTGGAACGAAAAGGGGAAATAACGATTTTTTAACTTGTGTAAAATGGTAACTGAATTATGTTAAATATGCTTCATTTAAATTATTAAAATTTACTTTAGTTAAACTGGACCAAAGTAAATTGGACAGATAAATGAGAACCTCGTCTCCACCTTTTTATAATCAGAAACTCTTCTAGCCAATCCGGTGCCTCGATACAGCACCGCTCCAAGATGGGGGGGTCAGTCGGTGCTAACAATGGCGGCTCTTGTTCTGGAATCTACAGGCTCCGCTTGTTGCTTCTCGAACTGGTGCGACTGTAATGTACCAGAAGAGCGCATAAATGATGAACACAAGAGATTCGTGGATAGATAATATACTATATAGTCGTTGAACGGAGAGTTTAAGTTGGGACTAATACTGTTGTTTCCAGAAAAAGTCGACGAAACTTGAAAAAGGGAAAGAAATGTGTCACCCACATCATTCATGATTGTTGAGCCTTATTTCTCACGGCCAGATGCTAGCTGAGCTGGCCGAAAGCTGCGATTCGTCAGTTCGGTCTCATCAAGTGAGACATATTTTTTGGAATTTATGACTCAGATAGTTTCGTTTGATAGCGAGATTCCTAGATACAAATTCATGAAGTGATAATTTGTTCTTTAAATAAGTTCGTTCAACTTAAAGAAGGGATATCACAATCACAATGTCAATGTCACTACAGTGGAAAATGCATACCAAATTTCCCTTCAGTCGAGTTTTTGTGTTAGGTGTAATACTGTTTTTTCTTGGTCTGGCCAGTATGATCATTTCTATAATATCATTTGTCACACAGTCGTGGGGGCATTATGTTGGAACAGGTATGTGGGGTGGTACCACTGTTCTGGCATCAGGAATTACAGCTGTATTCGTGTCTAGAGTGAGGTCTTTAGCCAGCGTGAAAACATTTTGTATCTGTTCAATGGTTGCTTTATTTACTTCCTTGACAGTGCTAATATTGTCAGCTGGCGGATTAACTTTAAATAGTGGATTCTACAGTCGCATTGACTTGGCTGACTACAACAAACGTACATCAAATCTCATTCATGCCTCACTTCTTGTTATCTCAGTGTTTTGTCTTTCTGGCAGCGTCTTGGCAGTGATTGTTTGCTCTAAATATCTTTTCTTCGAGCATTATGACAAACCAAAGCGAAGACGTCACCACAGAAACATGTCAGACAGCACAGTTAGAGCAACTAGCACATTGCGAGGTGGAGGTTCAAATCATAACAATCAGAGGTCAGCAAGTGGTCGAACACCAACACATACTAGTGAACATATATCTCGAAGACATTCTGATATTGTGGATGTTAACAGGGTTCAAATTGAGTACAGACGATCTCATAAACGCTCTGTATCAGATCAGCCACATGCAATCTCTCATTCCCGGAGACAGAAGCATGGTCATCTGAATATAAGTCACGGACCTGATAGTAGCAACACTAATTTGTTATGTCATACTAGTGTTAGGTACTATACTGATAGAAGAAGTGGTAACAATAGAAGCTCAGGTCAGGGAATAGAAGTCAGGGGAAACTGCAGAGAAACAGACAGGCATCAGAATATTGTTACATCTAGACAAGGATCCAACAGACCCGTTTCACTTATTCACATGCAGCCAACACAGTCAAGTAGTCCTACCTCTGCCTCGCCAAAAGTCCGTCTACCAACAGAGTTTAATGAAGAAGAGCTGCCTCCATACGAAGCAGTGGAAACGTCTGCGAATGCCATGAACAGCCCACACTCAGACAGCGGTGATGAGTCTGATACAGAGAACTCGTCTAGCACTGATGCCCATAGTTATATTGCTCATGATGAGGAAGGCATGGAGACGGTCCCAATGGTTCAAATTCAGGAAATTCAAAATCAAGAAAGTTGCTTTTCTGATGACAACTCAAGACAGTATAAAACGACAAATTTCACATCTTTCGATGACCATACAAGAGATAGACAGTCTTGTGCAGTACTACCTGTAAGTGGCCACACAGAGGCAGTAGTAAATAATGCATCCTTTGGGGCAGTGATTATGAGAAACGACCAGAACAGTCAAAACAGGTCAATGTTAAGTTACATAAATTCTCAGCAGTTAGATCAAGGGGACTCCGAACACCTGTTGTCTGTTTCACCAGAAGTTTGTGCCATAACAGGAGAGAGCCCTGAACTTTCACAGCAACATGATGAATGTTTTCCTCATATAGTTAAAGAGAACTTCTATGAGAATGGTCCCTGTTATGAAAATGTCAGGTGTGGAGGTAATCATGTAAGTGAAACAAGCATGAACCACCTGTCTAAGTCTTCATCAACAAACTTGACTGAAATCACAAATGTTAGAACTTCTACAATAGACAAGGAAACCAACAGGAAATCTTCAGCCAAGGTGGTTCCTGTCCAGGTCATCACTCACTCATCACCAGTATCCAATACTTCACCACAGTCACCATTAGGCACCTTTGGCTCCACCCTATCAGCCTTCAGGCCTGTAGGTTCAGCTTCTTTGGCATTATCTCCTGGTGGTGTTTTCTCATCAACTACACATAGCCCGCCTCTCCACTCAAACATTGATGGATATTCTCCTCAGAATGATATTACAGATGTCTGCTGTGGAAACCAGAACTCATCAAGATATATTGATGTACACACAACGAAAAGAAACTATGACATTTCATCAGGTTCAACATCCAAGTACATTGAACAGGGAGCGAAACCAAAAGCAGTAAAACACAGAGAAAACCTTTGCTGTGGTAACAGCAGTGTGAATATGTCATGGAAAAACATACCCCTACCTTTGTCTTACAACCATTCTGAAAGTGCCTCTAATGAATCAGAAAAGAAATTGCCTTCAAAAACTATCCCACTTGCAGATTCAGACCCAGATATTTCTATGCCTTTATTCAAAGATGAATCACCTTCTAAACTGTCACCCCGTGTTTATCCATCTAAAAATAGGATGTCCTCCTCAATGCCAATAACTTCATCCGCTGCTGCAGCTCCTATGTCTTCAACATTACCAGGCTCCCCTTTTGGAGCTGCTGCTGAGGCTCTTCTTGCTGCATCTACAAAGTGGAACACAAACAATATTTCTGAATCTGCTGAAACTCACCTCCAAAAGGTGCAGCCATCGACAGTAACTGTGTTGAGCAACACTTCAGTGTCTTCTGTCCGGGAGGCAAGCACTCAAGTTAGCAGTGGCTCTACATCCCATTGGCACTCTCACAGAATGGGAGGTAACCAGTCTCTTTTACAGAGCAGGCGTGAGGAACTACACAACTGCCAGCTGTCTAGCAGGACAGTTGAAGGAACTAACAGAGCTGCAAGACCCACCAGCATGCCACCTTCAGGAGGCATGGGTAGCGTTAGTCATGGCATTTTGGGACTTGCAGTTGATAGGCAAGCAAGGAACAGATCCAGTGAAGCATCTTCTTTCATTGCCTGCCATCAAAGGCAAAGCCAGCAACCGCAGTCATTAGCCCTTCGTCAAAACCATCTCCTTCAACACTACCCATTGCAACCTCAACAGCCGAGGCTCGGAGTACAGCTACACCAGAGAAGACAACAGCAGCATCAGCTACAGCAGAACATTGAATCGCAGCAACATCATCAGCAAATGCAACAGCAACAGCAGTTATTGCAGCAGCCACAACCGGGTAACCAGCAAAACGTACAAGCTCAACAGACAAGAAATGGTAGACCATTGTTCTCTGTTTTGTTGTAAATGCATTACTTATTTGCCTCTCTTCATCCCTGGGGTGCAGAAGTTTTTTTTTCTATTTCTTGTCATTTATATTTTTCTACAGGATGGGATTGTTGTTTTTGAATGCCCACAATTAGTAAAATTACTCTTTTGTTACACCCTGAAAAGGGCATAAGTGACGGGTTGCAATAGCTTTCCTCACATCTCAAGTGTGCTGATCAAGGTGGACTGGGGTCTTCCAGGCGGTTGTGCTATGTGTGGCTGCAGCTGCATGCCACTCACTACCACGGGGATCACATGAATCCACCAACTCTTTAACCAGGCTGTCATGAAAGCAGCCCGTTTCCAGGGAGACCAGTATGAAAGTGATGTGGGAGTCTTGGCCAGTATATTTGACCTAACCCTGACTAACATGTCCGATCAGTATGTTTTGCCTGATATTAGTCTTTGCTCCCCACAGGATGGGGTAGCAGTCACATGTCCAAACCCCCCTTAGTCGCCTATTATAACATCCTGGTAGGTTACAGTATTACGGTCAATTGCATCTCTTTCAGTTGCCCTCCCTCACCTGGTAATACACAGGTGTAATACTGTACATGTTTTGTTATTAAGCTTTGAACAAATAACTGTATTGATTTTTAAGTAAATAATTCACTCCTTGTATATTAACATTTGCGAAGATTGTTAACAATTTATATATAGACTCACAGAAGATGTAGAATAACAAATGTCCGCTTTCACTTATTATTTTATTGATATGTACTCCTATTCTATTCCTACCTCCATTGTTTCCATCTCACATATATCTTAAGTACTTAAGTATGAATTAACTGCTTTCTTTTTATACTGTTTTCATTTGTGCAGTCTCTGTTAGTGACCTCCAAGTTCAAACATCGATCTCATCTATTACTGTACTTATATAAAACTGTTTTTGCAGCAACAACTCAGTATAACTGTATCATCATTCTTCCTCTTTTGCTCCAGTAGCAGTATGGGGCCACTACATCAGTTGACCATCTTGAATGAAGCTTGCACTGAAGCAATATGTGCTCATGTAGTTGTGGCTTCTGTTGCACTTTGCTTAATAAACATGATGAGGTTACCAGCCTCATGTACAACCTTACTTAACTACCATTTATGGCATTTATGGTGGCATTGCAGTGACCCTGTTCTTTCTTCCACAGTAAGGATCTTCGGATCCAAATCCAGGATAAGTATAGCATCATACCTTGTATTCAATATGCTTCTAAAACTTGCAAAAATAGTAACATTGTAGGAGGAACATTATACATTAACTGCATATCATAAGGGGTTTTCAGGCATATGTTAAGTGGGGTTATATCGTCAAAGGCAATAGGCTCGGCAACTTAAATTTGTGTAAAAGTGAACCTAGGGCTTATGACAGGTTCGGTTCCAGACCAGGTATCGTACCTCGAAATCTATTGTAACTTGAATCATTTACTGTTATTCACTTATCGATTATGTATTGCACTGTAGTCATCATATTCATACACTCCTAATGTCATTATAGCATTTATAACTACAAGAAACACTATAGACCTTTTTTTTTACTAAATAGGTAAGCTTAGTAATTAAAAATAGCACCCAACGACGATCAGATAGTGTTGGGAGGCACAATAATGTAAGATGTGGAATCATTTTTCTCTCTCTGTAACAATATGAACAAAGTAGGAGGTACAGATGGAAATATCAAATTGTGAATACAAAAACGAGATGAGCTTTAATTGTTTTAAGGAATTTATGAAAATCAAAAGAATCTACCACATAAATACAGATATTTCTTCTTCTTCTTCTTCGTACGCAGTCAGACAGTAACCATTATTTTTTCAAAAAAGGCAGCGGTCATCCTGAGGCTGTTGACACTGCCATAGAGCTTGTCTAGTGTTGCCACGGGTGATGGCCACATCTGCTCTCTCTGATCCTCGTATGTCGGGCAGTTTTGCAGCAAATGCTCAGTGGTCATTTTCCCGGCACCACACGGGCATTCGTCGGTGCCACCTATCTTCAATTTGTTGAATAGGTGGTACCTCAGTCTATTGTGGTCAGTGCGAATTCTGAAGACCACGACCTGCTCTCTTCTGTTCAACTGGTAATAGGCATCGTTTTTGGTGTAGCCAGTATGTTCGGTTTCCCATTTGGTCATGAATCTAGCTCTAATAAGCCATTTTGACTCTTCGTATGTCATACTAGTATCTGGTTGTGGTAGTTTTGCACCTTCTTTTGCCAGTCGGTCTGCCTCCTCGTTGCCTTGGATGTTGCAGTGAGATGGAACCCACTGCACCACTACCCTTTTTGGTGCGGACTGCTGGCATAGTTGACAGAGTACTGCTCTTAAATCATTAAGTTCAATACAGATATTTAACACCAATGTAAAGTTCATCCAATTATATGGCTCTGTAACGTGAGAAACAACAAAAATTACAACAGGAAAGGTCCAAACTTTCATCAGTGGATGCATGTGCCGAACAGAAGAATTAAAATGGTATGATAAAGTCACTAATATGGAACTGTCAGAAAAAACTTGACATATGTCAGTAATACTTGACATAAGGAAAGGGCGCTGACATTGGATATGACACTCATTACAGAAAACAGTTACAAGACAGTCTCTGTCCTGGAATCCTCAAGGCAAGAGAAGTCAAGGCAAACACTCATGGAGAAGAAAGTTTATTATAAACATAAAGGCAGCAGGGAAGATGTGGACAAATCTGGAAAGAATGACACAGGACAGGAAGACGTGTTGAGTGTTTGTTGAAGATCTAGGCTCTGCAGGGAGTTGCAAGGTTTTGATGACAGTAATGAATGGTTACTATTTTAAAAAAGTATATTTAATACTATACATGCCTGTATAGTGTTAAACTGACCAATTGTACAGACCTAATAACAAGAAACCTAATACTGTAAAAATAAATACTGAAAGATATTTGATTTTTTTAATCACAATAAAATAAAAAGTTATTAAGCTTTTAGACTAAACTTAGGCTAACAATAGACTAAATGCCAAACACCAAACTGCTGATGGAAAATACTATGTCTTATTAGTTCTACATTGCAAATACTATTATTATTTTAATTAATGTGTTTGTTACACCAAAACAGGACAATACATTTATAAAAACGATATTCTCTAAAACACAAAGTGTTACATAAAATGCTGTGATATGATGTGTGGTTCATGTAGTTGCATCTTGATGCTAAGGCGTCAGATGTTTGAAATGACTGTTGTAAGGTGAGAAGTGGTGTCAATGGAAAAAGGTGTCTCAAATGGGAGTTACAATGTCTTAATTCAAGGTTCACCTGTATGGTCCCTACCAGCAATACTTAACACAGAATAATAACAAGATATATCATGGTGGTCCGACTGCAGTCAGACAGGTCACGTTTGATCTGCACTGAAACAAAATGTATTTCTTAAATTGTAGGGAACAGTAATATGGGTGTCCATCTTCAGTTAAACCAAGTTCTATAAATGTAGAACATTTGAGTAGCAGAGGGATCTCTTCTCTTGTACAAGATTCGTTGTAAATGGCTTACTATAAGGTAAGGAAAAGGGATTTTGCTACACCACACCATAAAACGCTGATGGCCAGTACAATGAGGTATCTAACACTTCACCATCACCAGCAATGTCTACTGTGGGACTGCTTTTTGTTCTGCATTAAATGTTTTTATCATTTAGAAAACAAGTCTACTTGTGAATTTCTGATAGCAAAAACTTTTTTGTATTGCCCTTCATATTTCTTTTATTTCTCTTCATAAATACTTGATAAACACATTGCTGTGTTGGAGAGTTCTGTGAGGCTTCCAAATAACTGTGTAGAGGTCCATTTCCATTGACCAGTGCTCAATACACAGTTGCCTAAACACATAGAAATCTTGCAAGGATATGTTCCACTGTCTGTGCTCCTTGTCCGCACGTACACGTGGGTGTTTGAGCCATCTTTAACCTGTGTAAGAAGCTATTCCATCTGATATGTCCCATTCTCATTGGGAATAAACTCACTTGCTCCGTTCGATCAAGGCAGTGATAGTTGTCTCTTGTTTGGTCGACTTTCCATATGGCTTGGATAGCGGTCGTCTTTTACTGGAAAGTGATTTTTTGTTCTTGTATTGCTCCCTCCTTTTCTAATGCCACAGTGTGATGGTATCCACTGCAGCACTACCTTTCTCTTGGTTTTTAGTTCATCTAAGGTCTTTTTAAGCTCAGACAGTTTGTCATTTATGAGAGCTTTCAAAATAGATATTGCACCTGTAAGGAATGCAACCTGCTGGTATTGGCTTGTTGTGTTGTTTATTTTGTCTGCAGCAGTATTTAGTGCCTGTATTTCAGCTGAGTAATTTGAAAAGAATCATGCAGTGGGTGAACTAGTGGTTTCGTTTTCTTTATCTGGGTTTTTATTCAAATCATCTTTCCGGCCACTAACCAAAGCCCTATTGGACAGCCAGTACTACTGAATGCAGATATCATCTGATACTTCCATCTGAATTAGTATTTTTAGTTTCAACACATCAACGAATTCTCATAAGATATCAGTTGTTCAATGTTTTAGTCATGAATGGCCTGTAATCTGACCTTTTTTTAGTACATGTAGCACTTGGGGTTGGAGATATTGGAAAACTTAAATACTCTGATATATGTAACTATATCAAATTAAGGGTACATTTTGACCAGACTATTACTTTTCTTGGCTCACTTGGAGCCAATTTTCCCATAAACAAACAACAAATAAACAGATTCAAAAATATTTTAAACAAAAGTGTAATCAGAATAGAAGAACATTAAGGTTTACTATAGCTTTTATTAAAAAAATCTAAAAGTTGCTTGGAATACACTAGGGAAGAACTGCGAAAATAAAGCCACACAATATGGTATAATGAGAAAGGCTCAAGTATATGGCTTAAAATCTGTGGAGAGTGGCTGTTGAACTAACTTTATGTTCTTTTGGAATCAGAACAGAAAGATTAAATTTTTTAAAAGTTAAAATAAAATACATGCTTGTGTATTTAGAAACAATATATCCTTAACTGACCAGCCATTCATTTCCTCCTCTGTAAAAATTGTTATTGTAATGCTTCTGTTACTGAGAATACTCATGCAAACAAGAGCAATGACCTGTGAAATAGTGACCAAAGTGTTTTCAAAATAATATGCATGTCGATCTCATTTCATATTTCATTGTATGCATCTATCTTGTGTACATTTTACATCTCTATTGTAGTATTAATACTGCTGTTGATACTTTGTTTAAACTTGTAAATAGTGGATCATCTGTTACTGTATATAGTTATTACAGTTTTGGACTGTGCAGCGCTGATATAGTTTTCTTCCCTTGTATTTTTTTTTTTTAATTGTACATATATTGCAAGGGAAGATAATCAGTGATAATTATATTAGTTATCTTCTTTATTTGTTATGCTTAGTGGCTTTTTCTTATTCTTCTTTTAGCTTTTCTGCTACTGGTGAAGCATAGGTTTATCCAAATGGTTTCTGGGAAGGTCCTATGTGTGGCAGACGAGAATAGGACAAGTGAAGCCATCCTTAAAAATGAATTAATTTGTCATTATCAGTATCATTTTACCAACATCAGTTTTATCATCCCTAAAATTAAATGCTTTTTACATTGATAAATATATTTTACAATGAATTCAAACATATTTTTAACACATAATGTACCCATCCCAACAAACCAATGTTATTATCCATACTATGTGTGCCCTGTAGTGACAGACATTTGACATTTAAGCGAAGATTTTCAACAACATAAACAGATTGTTTCATGGTCACTATGCTAGAAGGTTCATGTCGTTTATCTATGTTGTAGCTGAGAGCATTATATGACACACATCTGACATTTGAAGCACAAAAATAATTTGCATCTCTATCATATTCATCACCCTTCCTATTTTGCTCCAAAAGGAGTATGGGGCCACTTAATGTTAATTTTTGTTGTAAGAAACATATGCTGAAGCATTTTTACACTTATCAGCGCTGATTTCTGTTGTACTTTTGTTTTATGGGGTGAGGTTACCAGTACCATGTACAATCCACCTCATTTGTCTTTTATGACATGCACAGTAGGATGGGAGACACTTTTATTTTCACCTGGGGAGAGGGGGGGGGGGGGGTGGTCTGGTTTTAATGGACACCTTGTAGTGGGATCATCCATAAAGATGTCCACAAAATTATGACATTTTTTCCCACCCCTCCCCTATGCCCACTTTTGATTGACCACTCCCTGCTTTGGATGCCCACTCTACATAGCCTTGATCAAAAACACAAGCTTAAATGTTATAATTACCTATATATACTTAGCTGTTAGTTTGGTTCTCAGCAGGGGGAATAAATGCTCTAATAATAGTTTTGCAAACAAATAAAAACACAATAGTTGTGTTGGTTGTCCCCAGTGAGTTCTAGATAACATGAGCATAGAAGTTTAAACATCTTCCCATTAGAGATTTTGAGTCTATAAAGATTGGAAGAACTGGCAAGATGGACACAATTTAAAGGTTGAATTTGGTTTAGCTGGACAGTAAAAAGCTTTCAGAGATAAGGTTTGTTGTTCTTGATAGATTTGTACATGAGTGAGAGTTGCTATGTTAATGTCCACTTTCAACTTAAATACTCCCTTCTCCAAAGTTCATATTTGTCCACTTTTTTACGAACCACATCCCACACCTTCCCACAGATCTCCATTCAGAGTTTTGTTGCGGGAGATACATAAACAAAATTAAATCAAATTATTATAGCACAAAATAAAATATGAGGTTGTTGTTATGCAACCTATTTTTCCATACAAAAAAATGTAATTCACTAAGGCTTGTTTTATATACAAAAACAACTTCAACATAAATTGTCATCTTGTTTCTATTTCTCTCCATCCAGAGTACAGGGCCACCACTACAGTTGGCCTCCTTTACAAAAACACTGCATGCTTTTGCAAGGGTATTTTCTGTAACAATTTGTTTAACACTATGAGGTTACCAGCTCCATGTTCAACTCTCTCTAGCTGACTTTTACAACATGCTTGGATGTCCATTGGGCCTTTTCTTTCCTCCCCAAATAATGAGTTCCAGGCCCATTCAGTAAATACATTTACAAATTCAAGTAAAAATATTTTTTATGATATATATTAAAATGTCCCATTAAGTCGGATTAAGTATAACACAAAATTTACACATGAATTCACCATAAACAATTTATTCTAACAAAAGTAAAATAATATTCAGTAGACCCTAACTATATGTTAGCTTTTAACACCACTATTTTTGAATCAATTTTGAAGTCCACCTATCATTTTATATGTTCATTTTCAAATGCACAAAGATGGATTAAGATGTAATCATTGTCTCTGTATGGCGACAAATACGTCTCCTTTAATTAATTGACTTTTCGTATCTTAATTAGCAAGGCTTGTTGCTGTCCGAAACTGAGACGAGCAGGAAGATTATTTTGTTTTGCTTACATTTAATTTTAAACTGAAGGGGCATTTCGTGTATATCATCTCCGTTTGATTTACAAGTGATCCATAGCAGAAAAAGAAAAAACAGAAAGATCCCATCACGCCATGCAACGCATAGGAAATTATTTTGTAACCCACGGCACTTAGTGGATGGGGTCAGCATCACGCGGTCTGAAAACCCATTTCTGCTTCAACTGGGGAATACACCCAGGACCACTCAGATGCGAAGCAGCACGCAGCTCCCAATACATAGCAAATGCTATTTACTAATTTTGTTTACCTGCTTAATTTTTGTAAACAACTGCAGCGTAAACATCTGTTTATATAATAAGAAAAATAAGAAGTGAATAGTAGTCATGAGGCACCCAAAAAATCTTACAAATGAACAGCTGATATCTGTCGTGGACATAAAATATTGTCCACAACAGTAAAAACAACTTCAGCAAATACAGAAAAATATCAGAGTATTGTAAAATTAGCAGCACCTGATGCAATTATGTGTTTGAAAGTTAATTCAAATAGTTTTGCTGAGAATGGACAAGTTATTATTGTTCTGAATACATCATGTCAAAAATAAGTATATGTTTTTATTTACTAGAAAAATATGTTAAGTGCATTGATATATGATTTTACAAGAACAAACAGTTATTATAAAATGCAAATATTTCTTTTCTTCTCTATCATGCTTTATAGCTACCAATTAATAATGAATAGCGAGTGCCAATTGTATTGAACAAAGTAGACAAGAAGTATGGTGAAAGTTGTTTTAGAATAAAGATAATTAAAAAATAAAATAAAAATGTCTTTTAAACAAAGGCCACAAAATAGATTGTATAAAGACTAGAATGTTAAACCTATTCTTCACAATGAGAGCGACAGGTGAAGTTAATTTAAGTAACAAAACAACATATGTACATTTTCATTCCTATTTGTTTTTGAAGAACAATTTAAGAGAATTTTGTTTTCTTGAAATTTGTCTAGAATATTAGATAATTGCTTACCTATGGAATGCTGTCCTGAGTAAAGTTTTTAGTCCAACATAGTACTCCAAAGCAAAAGATTGTAGGTTTAACGGACGCCGCCTGAGTTCAATTCAAAATTATATTACAAATCTACCCAACATATTTCTGGTTCCTCGCCAGTGCTACAGAGTTCGTGCATTGTGCTGAGATTGTGCTCTAAAAAATATGGAGAAGAATAGAGCACTTATAGGTTAAACCGCATGCTTTAACGTTGATTCTTTGATTAAACTAAACCAAACCAAAAGATTGAAATTAATTTAAGTAACTGTTGGATACTTAACATCAGACAAATTCTGTATGATTGATATCGCTGCCAGGAGATTTCGAAATTCCATTTCAGGAAGTAATAAATTTAATATATTTTGGTAAAATTGAATTCATGGAGTTTTGTCAGAACTATAGACCCATACATTTCATTATCACATAAATATTTCTTTTCAAACTTCAAACCCAAATCTATTTGTTTGTTTATGGAGGGTATGAATATCAACTACCTACATTTTTGTGTTTTATTGAATTTTGTGTAAAATAGGCTATATGAAAAAAAAGGGCATGCATTTTGTATCTATATATATTATATATTTATTCAAAACTACTAGAAAGATTATTTAATCACACTTTTATCATTACTTTGTCTGTATTATTTATATACACACTTATTTGTTGTGGCAAATAATGCTTCATTATATTATTATTTGCTCGTGTCTTTCTATTTCACTGTTCCGAAGCCTTTTCACACTTCTTTTCCATTGTTGGTTTCAGTCAGGTGCACTCATACTTGCTTACTTATTTGCTTCTCTTGTTTCCTGGTGCATAGAGGTTAGCCAGAAAGAGCACCATACCATTATATCTTCTGTTTTCCTCTTGGCTTGATTCCAGTCTAGTCTACAGTCCTTTAAAGACTTCTTATAATGTCATGCCAGTGGGCCAGTTTGCCCTGGGGTTCTAGATCTTTGGCTCCTTGGTTCCCATGACTGCCGTAGCAGCCTATCTTCTGTCTTTATGCAGACATGGCCAAACCCTCCTAAAGTTGAGATTGCTTCAACCGAGTCTGCAAGGGCTGGGTTTCGAGAACATGCCATAATGTGTGAAGAGGGACCTTGTTACTTGAGCCATCTTTTTTATGTATCTCATTTCAGAGGGTTGGAGCTGGCTTGCATTCATGTACATGTACATTTATATTGCAAGGTTGTAGTTGCCCTGACTTCCTCCACCACTACTTTTTGAATCCCCTCGTTTTTTTCTATATCGGTCTAGTCAGGTAGTTCATGCACTGGATTGGAGCTTGTGGGGATGCATGGAAGCCAAGCAACACAAAGAGAGGAGCGGTAGATGAGTAGGTTAGTGCTACTGAAGTCTCATAGGTGGAGCTCAAGAAAATAATCCAAAATATGTTCTACAGGCAGAAGGAACAATTTCAATCAAGCGCTCCTCTGTCTTTCTCCTCCACTGTAGTATAGTCTCCTGGCACATCTGCTGTCCTGTGAGTCTCAGTCCAGTGCATGTCTATTTATACTATTATTCTGTTTTTTCCATCCCTACTTGCTCTTCTTAATTAAAGTCCATCTATATTGCATGTTGTTTGGTTCTCTTTCTCAAAGCTTGTGCAAGCTCTGGCCACGCTTTCCAACTATCAGCCATGTTTATGACGAGACACTACAGAAAGAATAAGGTGAAGCAGAAATTGCACTCTTTTAAATTGCAATATTTTTGGTTGTATTATTTTAATTGTATTAATTTATTTGTAATGTATTTTTGTAATATTCATATATTTTAATTGTATTAATTTATTTGTAATGTATTTTTGTAATATTCATATATTTTAATTGTATTAATTTATTTGTAATGTATTTTTGAAATATTCATATATTTTTATTGTATTAATTTTCTTTTATTGATGTTTATTTTTTGTGTTAAATGACTTTAATTGTGTTCTTCTTCTTGGCTCTGTGGTTGATGAATCGTTAAGCAGTCAGTAATCATTAAATTTGATGACATCTTTCAGGGTACTAACAAACCCAATGCATTTCGCTCAGTCTGAATCATCCTTTGTATGCACTGGTTCATGGTGTTCATGTCTGCCTCTATAGTTTTCTGCCAAGTTTTCATTGTATTACTTAATAACAAAAAAATATTAATATATATATATATATAAATTATAGTGGGATCTTTCTGACATCTCTTTGGTTTTTAAAAATCAAAACTGACAGTAAAGTGTTACCAATTATTTTATGGCAAACATTTTCTTCTGTCCATATTATATTTTATAAGATTTTTATCGTACATATGTACATACTAAAAATCACAGTGATTTACACCGACTGTGGATAACAAATTCGGATGTTGTTTTTCTTTGACTATTTTTGATGAACCGTTTATATTGAAAATGATTCACACATGATTAATATTTCTTCACTGATTATAGATGAGTGATTGTCATTAATAACGTAAAACAGGAAATGGCAGAAAATGATGTTGGAGGCTTCATTATGCGAGTTCTCAGTTTTTGTAAAGTAAGGGGTGACCAGTTTCTCACTGCCTTTCCTTTCCAAAGTCAACAGAGTCAGGTAACCATTTACAGCCATGTTGATTGAAGCCTGTCTCGAATAGGAAATGTAACCTGTCAGTTTTGTGACGATACACAATTCATAGATGAATGGTTGTATTTTTGTTTTATTGATCATGTACTCATTGTTTCCTTTATTGATCATATATGAGTGATTGTTTTTTTAATTGATCATATATGAGTGATTGTTTTTTTAATTGATCATATATGAGTGATTGTTTTTTTAATTGATCATATATGAGTGATTGTTTTTTTAATTGATCATATATGAGTGATTGTTTTTTTAATTGATCATATATGAGTGATTGTATTTTTAATTGATCATATATGAGTGATTGTTTTTTTAATTGATCATATATGAGTGATTGTTTTTTTAATTGATCATATATGAGTGATTGTTTTTTTAATTGATCATATACAACTAATTTGTTTTTCATTAATCATAAATGAATGATTGAATTCTCATTGATCATAAACACTGATTGTTACTGCTCATATATGAAGGATTCATGTTGCTTATTGATAAATTTACACATCGATTGTCATTGCTAATTAATGTGATTTTATTTGACTGTATAGAGAAGGATTGATGCTGTTCATTGACTGACTTACTATTTGGAGGATAACTGGGTAGCATAGTAGTAGAGCACTAGCTACTTATGGAAAAGATGCTGGGTTTGATTCCCATTATCAATATACTCCAGTCAACCCTGCTGTATATGAATATCTGGCTTACTGCTAGGAAAGGAAAGGCATTGAGAAATGGAACTGACCACTCCACCTCATAGAAAAACTGAGGTTTAGTTAGTGCCATGGAAATCTCTAACACTTCACCCTCAATAACAGTGTCTACTTTAGGACAACATTTTTTAATATTGATAAGGGCTGCAGTAAAATGGTGATTGAAAAACACAACGGATTAAAATGTAGTTGATAGTAAGGACAGTATCATATGAGGGCCACTACAAGTCTTTATCAATGACTGGACAAAATGAGAGCAGCCCAGAAGAAACTAGTTGACTTTGTCTCATCTCATCTTTCTCAAATCCTGAGAGGTTGTAGGAACATCACATCTCACTATATCATGAACCATCTGACATTGCCTCAGTCTGCCTACTCCTATTGTTTCAGTCTCTTCAAAGATTTTACCTGTTTATTTCCAAACATCTGTCCAGCATATCTTATGACAGCCTCTCTTGCCAGGAACAGTGCACCTGAGTATATTAGGCAGTCCATTTGATCATATTACATGGTCGTACCATTGGAGTTTACAAATTTTTACAACTGATACAAGATCTCAATATGGTTCAATAAACTGTTGGATTGTACTGCGTATGTTGACATTTGTGACACAATTCCGGTAGATGGAGAGAATCAGTGTCTATATTAATGTGATCTATTTTTGTTTTAAGCAATATTTCTTGTCCATCCGTACTGGCTTCGGTGAGGTGAGAATTGTTACTACCTGTGCTGCACTTGTTAATGTAAGTAGGTAGACAGCGTAAGCAACAGGGCCCGTTGTGCCAGCCATCCATGATCATGATGAATGGTTGAGTTTCAGGCTGCATGCAGTGGCGATGATGTCTTTTTGATTTGACCCAGCCAGATGAGAATTACGTGGAGGGCCGATGGAGCTTTATGATGGCCATGACCTGCTTTAATAGCTGATGGACAGGGATGCCCTCGGCAAGGCTGACCACATGTCCAAATAGGGACAGATGGCAATGGTAAAGTTGGTATCAAAGCCTCTCCATTGGGTGACTTTGTTGTTTGTGACCCGTCATACCAGAGGATCACAAGAGTGCACCTCTGTATGCGCATGTGGAAGCATTGTTAATTCTTCTTCTTTTGTCTGACTGCTCTTTCCGTGCAGCATCACAGAGAGGAAGTATGCTTAGACTTCTGGTTTGCTCTAGAGTGTTTGTCATGCTGATGTGCCTCTATCTATCGTCACTGGGGTTAACTTCTTACTCGTGGTCCTGAAACCTTTTTTGTAGTGTAACCTCAATGCAGGTTGACCATAGTTGTCACATGTCCAAACCACTTTATTTTCTGTGCTTCAATATAGTAAGTAACCAATGTAGCTCCCACCATTTTCCTCATCGTGCTGTTGTGAGTTTTGTAGGAAATTGTTTTTGTTTGGCCATACACAGCACATCTCACAGGTGTCGATCTTACATTTGTACCTATCTTAAAGCGCCCAAGTTTGGCCTTGATAACAAAGTGTAGGGATGATCAGCGTGTTTATCAGCATCTGTTTAGCCGATGTAGTGACATTTGGATGTTTCAGTATTGGTGCCAGCTAGTAGTACAGCTGTTTACCTTTTGAATTCTATTTTCTTTCCATCTGCTCAATCTGGCATCATCAGTGAAGACATTTCCCAGATACGTAAACACCCGTTCCTGCTTTAGAGTTTGTTGTTGATGTGGAAACTGCGCTATGTTGGTTGACCGTTAATTGTCATAGTTTCTACCATGTTACTGTTGCCCTTCATGTCATAGACAGGTTGAGTTCAGATATGTGAGATGTTGTAAATCATCCTATCTGTTGTAGAAGAGGCTCTGATCATCTGCGAAAATCAATTTGTTGAGTGATTCTTCGCATTGATTGGCTAATCGTGATTTTATCCATATAGATGATGAATGAAAGAGGGTATAGCACATGTCCTTGATGCACTCCACTCCTTTCTGGGAACCAGCTTGTCTATCTGACACTTGTCTGAACAACCCTCTCGTTATTGCCGAATGATGTACAGTAGTAAAACTCAAAAAATATTTCACCCAAAATATACCAAAAACAGGTAAAAGTAGTTCCATAGTAGACACTCATCTAGGATGAAATGCTATGGAGTTCATTGTAATAGGTCTCAGTTTCTTTCTTGAGTGGGGATGACTTCCCTGTTAGTTAGGTTCCCATTTACATCTCACATCTCTGCGTAGACTGGGGCACATACAGACTATGGATTGAACTCAAGCGCTTTTCCACAAGAGACCAGTTCTCTCCTGACTACTATGCTAATTGAACAATGCAATATACATGGGTCATTGAAAAGGATTGCAAACAGGATAAAGGATTTTATTTTTTTAATAAAGTAAAGTAGATTTTAAAATATTTTTTGAGGCCATAAAAACAGATTCATACTTTTTTATTCTGTATTGATCCACAATTTGACTAGGGATGTACAATGCCCTCCACTGGTAGTTATCAATACTAAAATATCACACCTGTAGGATGATATGTAATATATGCTCTCCTACATCCAGTATGCATGCCACATGATAATCACAGGTATGTTTTTTATCATTGTTTAAACAAACCAGCAATAACCCATCAACAATGTCAGAAGTAAAAAAAACAACCTTTAATTTATATATATATGTATGTCAGATTAAAAGCACTTTGATAACAAGTTAAATACAACAAATTGGAAAGACTTTTATCACACAACTTTGAAAGAAAAAAAATGGTACTGTGAGCCAGATTCGAACCAGGGATCCAAGGATTTCAGAATTTTCCACTGCAGTCTCCACTCTACCAACTAAAATATTGCAGGTTATATAAATTATTCTTGATTTACTGCACCTATATTTAGTGTGTAAAAAGTGACTGACTTACAATACGACGAGCAAGAATTATGTTATTTCTATTCTATTTTATGTTACCATGTCTTCAGAATTGTGATTACTTTCTTTCTCATTGACATGTCCATCTGCTATATTTAATGATGCATTTTCATTTGTTATAGCACTGATTTGTCCTGAAAAATATTGGCAGTGAGTCCATGTACTGTTTAGCAACCAAACTCCATCTTTTATTGTGAGTTTTATCCACAAAGTTTACCTATCATGTGCCTTATAAGTCCCTTTACCATGTTTTTAAAAACATGAAATGATATTCAAAGTCTGACATTAGCCACAGAAAGTATGTCTGACTGAGCCTTCTCCTTTGTATATTCTTGACCATGGAAATATGACATGGGCTATTTGTACTTCTTAAGTAAACAGTTTTACATTTCTTCCTAATATTAGCACAGTAATATGTCTCTTTTTATGAGAGTATACTTGTCTATTTATTATGTTATTGTATAAGCAGACTATGTTATGTATAATTTGTTACCTTATTTGTCATTCATTAACTGTTGAGGTTCAGTATATCTTTCTTGTCCAGTTTTTAATTTGTCAAATGAGTTTTAATCAGAAACCTATCTGCAGTACATTTTCTAACTGTTACGTAATGTATCTGTTTGCAGTATTTAGCATTTACATCTGTTTTTTAAAATTAGTTAAATTACACTGCACTGATTATTATGATTAATTTGTACTGTTGAGTTACACATGATAAAGGATAATCAAATGATTGGTGATATATCAGAGATATGTACAAGTCAGATTACGAAACGCTTGCAATTTTCATGTAAAGAACAGTGCAGCGGGACTTGGTTAGACTTATCAGATGCTTGTAGTTTGAACCTTTCCATCTTTCTAGCTTTTTGTGAGTTGTTCGCATATGTATACATACTTAGATGCTGCTCATCTATCCAGGGCTGTAGATACCTTCTTCTGTTTTTCTTGTGTCTTCTCTTAAACAAGTAATCTCTACAGGATGGGATGGCCAGACCCATGCCAACACTCTTTAGTCACCTCTTATGACACCTGGCAGGCTATGGGTTCGAATTATATACGGTACTGTTCTTTTTGGTTGCATAACATATTGGTAATCACATCAGTATGATTTACTGGTATCAAAAGGAAAGCAGTCTAATCAGATGCTCTATGAGGATCTAGAGATGAGTGGCATGAATGGTGCATATAGCAAGTACAGTTTGACTACAGTTGAGAGAGGAGGAGGTTCGTTCATCAATTAACTTTCTGGCTCCAGCTGATGTGTAGCCTACCACTGCAGCTAGACCACATTTAAAGGAAGCCTGTTTGCAAGCATTTGTAATCATTCACATTTTCACTCAAAGGAAGTATAGGTTTTAACTACAGCTGGGCCCTTTAAATGAAGTTTGTATCTGAGCTTTTGCAGTGGCTGATTATTAATGGCAATCTTATTTTAGATGGTGTGGTTGCTATTTCTAAGCACAACCCTCTTTAGTCACATTGTACAACATGCTTTGAAGATAACAAGGGGCCTATTCTTTTCATACTGGGTACCACTCGGTGAAGAAGTGGTCACCATGGCAATGAAATGACGGATCACCAAAAAAAGTCATCTTCACCCGGGCAGATAATACAGACAATAATGCATTGGGAAAGTGGAGATTGAAGCTAAATAGTTAAAAGTGAGAATATTGCTGTTCTGTATGCGAATAAATCTATGCTACATGGTGAGACGCCAGGACAGGGCTTCCCTGCCTGTGAGTGACAAGTTGAACATTCTTGTCAACAACTTTCAGGATGAGATAGGAGATTATCAAGTAACTACATCTCTGAGACTTCATGAATCAGTGCAGTTATTGTGTCTCTCAGTCCTGAAGATCCAAAAGGGGTGATTACAGCATGAGTAGACATTCATGAATGGCTCAGATATTCATAGAGGATTTACTGTGTTGATCATGCTAGGGTTCACAGCGATGAAACATTCAATAGCCTGACCAAGGTTACATCTCCTGCTGCTCTAGATGGTAGAATGTAGGTACACCACTACACTTAGTTTACCGTAACCTGTTTTTTGGGAAGCCTGAATTCAGTTATTTGCAGTGCAGTTTCAATGTAAATGGTTTTTTATATGGTGGTTACTAGTCCCATGCACAATCCTCCTTACAAGCCTCTATGCTGATGAGGACACAGTGGTTCCATTCTGTTTGCTCCTAGAACCAGGTGGTCACTTGATCAAATATGATGGTAACACTGCAATTAATAAATCATCAACCAAGAGACTGCAGGGGTTTGAATACCAATGTTGGTCAGACAATGGTTGGTGTCTGAGAGGTTGGATCAGGAGTGTACACAACCAGTGAGCTACAACAACTATCATACACTTCATCATCGGCTGATACAAAGTCAGCTCATATAGCTCTGCCCATCATGCAGTGAATGCTGTACATTAGATTTGGTGTCTTTATTTGTCATAAACTTTGTTAGCAACCTCCTCAGCCATATCAATTGTTAGTCTAGCTTTTTTTTTTTTTTTTTGTCATGACCATTGTTAAAGTTTTTCTGAAACTGATCACCTGTCTCTACCTTGCTCTCATTCTACTTGGCTGATAATATAGAATATTTTTGTGGTACTCGCTCCTGACTGCATATGATAGAAGTGATACCAATAAAATATTTGAAATATATATGTTCTGTATCATCTTGAGTGTTATTGGTCAAAGAATAAATAACGTTGTTACCTGCAAAGCATGTCAAAAGAGGCAACTAAAGAAGATCAAGCATGGAGCTTCACACCGCAATCTGAAGAAACTATTAGCAACTGAGAAAAAAACCTCTGTACCATATGATAGAAGAGGAGCGACTAAGTCATATCATATTCTATATCAGGTGTTTGTTAATTCATTATCATGTGTGTTATCCATATGTTTGTTAATTCATTATCATGTGTGTTATCCATATGTTTGTTAATTCATTGTCATGTGTGCTATCATCCATATATTTGTTAGTTCACTGTCATGTGTGTTATCATCCATATGTTTGTTAATTCATTGCCATGTGTGTTATCATCCATATGTTTGTTAGTTCACTGTCATGTGTGTTATCATCCATATGTTTGTTAATTCACTGTCATGTGTGTTATCCATATTTTTGTTAATTCATTGTCATGTGTGTTATCATCCATATGTTTGTTAATTCACTGTCATGTGTGTTATCATCCATATGTTTGTTAATTCACTGTCGTGTGTGTTATCATCCATATGTTTGTTAATTCACTGTCATGTGTGTTATCATCCATATGTTTGTTAATTCACTGTTATGTGTGTTATCATCCATATGTTTGTTAATTCATTGTCATGTGTGTGTTATAATTTCCCTGTGGCTCACAGGTCTACAACAAATACTCACTAAGGCCTTCTGTCATGAGTCCGTCGCTCCAACTTTGTCTACATCTTCCCTGTTTTCTTTATGTTTGCCCTAAGCTCTCTTCTCCATGTGTAATTTGGTCTGCCTCTACTTCTCCTGCCTGGGGAATTCTATAACAAAGACTGTCTTGTCATACTATCAGCTGGTTTCCCTTAATGTGTGTACTACCGAACACCATCAACTTCTCCACTTATATCTATCTATCTGGGTCTCTTCAACAGTTCCATATTAGTGATCTTATCAAACAATTTCAATCCATCTATACTGCACAGACACCCATTTATGGAAATGTTTTTTGGTTGTTGTTTTTGATGTTTTCCATGCTGTAAAACCATACAGACTTGATATTGAAGATTTTTATTTTTGTGATGGACTTAATTTATTTGTGATTCTATAAACTCTCCATTGCAAAGAAAGTTCCTCTTGCCTTTTGCATTCTTTTGTTAGTATCTTTAGCTTTCTTGTCTACATTGCTACCAAGATATATGAATTATTCCTCATCTTGTAAGAGTGTGTCTTCCAACACTATCTGTTTCTTCTTCTTCGTATGCTGTCAGATGTTGACTTGATATATAAAAAGAAAGCAGTGGTCATCCTGAGGCTCTCGACAGTGTCATAGAGCTTGTCTAGTGTTGGTACTGGTGATGGCGACATGTGCTTTGTCTGGTCCTCATATGTTGCGCAATTTTGCAGCAGATGTTCAGGTGTCATTTTCCTAGTACCACAGGTGCATTCGTTAGTAACACCTACCTTCAGTTTATTGAATAGATGATACCTCAGTCTGCTGTGGGTTGTGCAGAGTATGAAGACCACAACCTGTTCTCTTCTGTTCAACTGGTAATAAGCATCATTTTTTGTGTAGCCAGTATGCTGTTTCCCATTTGTCCATGTATCTAGCCCTAATAAACCTTTTGGACTCGTCATAAGTCACACTTGAATCTGGTTGTTGTAACCTTCCACCTTCTTTCGTTAGTCTGTCTGCTTCCTCATTGCCTTGAATATTACAGTGAGATGGGACAAACTGTACTATTACTCAATACTTATTATATTTTTAGTCTGATTACGGATATGAATCACAATTATATTTTGCATCTGTTTGCAGTTATGAGATAGAAGAGCCAACCCATTGGCAAAGTCCAGATCATCAAGTTGTTTTGTCAGAGCCCATTGAATTCCATTTTAGTTGAATGAAGCTGTTGTCTTCATAATCCAGTCAATAACCTGCAAAAAGAGAAATTGTGATACGAGACATCCCCATAATGCAACAAGTTCTAATACAAAGGCTTATAATACTAACTACATTTCATATCTTCATATGTTAGTGAACTTCAGGGGCACTCTATCATGCCTGAGAAACTTCCAGAGTGATTCTCTGTTTAGGCTGTCAAATGCATTTTCATAGTCCATGAATCTGCAATGAGTTCCATTTCAGACTTTGCTAAACTACGAGTATTATTCTCAGTGTAGCTATGTTTTCACCAGAAGAGCCCATTTGTCAAAAGTCTGCCTGTTCTTTTCTCAAATGTTTGTCTATAGCCTCACTTAATTTCTCTAGTATGATCCTGTTAAATGTTTTGGTTTCTCTTGAGTTATAAATTGGATATTATTCAATCTTTAAATAGATAGTCTGGACGCATGCTACTGGTACGTAGGATGGATGGAAGTGTGTTATTGCCAGTTACTGTGTATTTTATCATCTAGAGGCAAGCCAGATTAATGCGTTTGTCATTATTTTCCTGTGACATTTGATACAAATATAGCGATTGTGTGGATTTGACGGTTGTCTACTATAACTGTGATTACCTTGTCTGTGATACTTGTGGTTTTTATGTCATGTAACATTTCATAGTCAAGATGGCGCAAATGGATTACCAGCAACGATTGACTAGTTATTCAGTCGTCATTGATGACATTTTTGTGATTTGTATCTTTGGCTCACGCACATCATGATGTGGTTGGATTACCTCCTCTGCCTCCTGTTGATTTCAGGCAAGCCAGATTAATCATAATGCGTCTGTCACTATGTGGGTGGCTTTGACTTTGTGAATATCTGGAACATTATTTGGCACTTACAGGTTCCTGTGCCATTTGTTATGAAGATGTTGATTTAGTCCTGGTCATCCTACATTCCCAACCTATTGGATTTCATACTCTCTCCCTTGTAGGATACCTGTTTATCGGATATCCTGCGGGAGTAAACCCTTAAGAACAAATTTGCATCTTGTACTATCTCCGGTCACCTCAATGTCTTGCCACTGGCCAAAGGTAGCCCAGATCAAGAGAGTGAGGTTGACAAATTGCTAATCTTTATCTCTTTAATCCAAATCACAGCGTAAGTCACCCATTTCAACTGACAAAGCAAAATGAAAAGATTGTCCACACTGCTGAACAGATAGAGTGGTCTTCATCACACGTGATGGAAGAACATCATATCATACTGCTGCAGATTTATATTTTGTGGCAACTTGTCTTCCATCCGATCTGCTTGTATTTTTCTATATGCGAAGAAGTTTGTCTAATATTGCTGTTGAAGTGTCAATGTCTTCCTTGATTGCTTGTGCTGAAATATCATCTGGACCAGTGGCATTACCATCTTCCCGAGGGATCTGCCAGGGTCTTTGTGTTTGACAAAGACAAGAATAGCACCACTACCACACAGACAGCATGTCATAAGAGAGGACAACTGTGTGAGATGGCTTAACATTGACCATGTGTATGTGCTTTGTTAAGAGCAGCACAGATGGCGCCTAACAGGGTGCGGGTCTACTTTGCTCTAGTGTTTGAGTCTATTAGGATGGAGTCACACATCGGTTAACTACCTTCCAAAAAACTGGTTGCATACTGGTCTTTTAAACCATAATAAAGACATTAAGTTCCTCTCTCAACGGTATTATGTCTTTCTTGATTTATTCTTTGGTATCTCACAATTAACTTGCAGCCTCGTTTCATCCGATCAAATGTCTGGGGGATCTTGTGGGGCTGGTTTATTTAAAAGTTCCTTAAAGTGGTCTGCACAATTCCTCATTTATGTTGCTAATCAAATTTACTTCATCTTTAATAGATCTATTTGCTCGCATATATTTATTTACTTGTCAGTTTGTATGTGCTATTGTACAGGTCTTTTCACCCATATGTACTACTCAAAAATAAATTAAGCGTCACTTACAAAATATCACCGTACAAAAAGTAAAAAGTAAATAAATATTTAATAAAATTATTTTTTCGTAATTTAGACTTCAGAGTGGGACAGTGTCATGAGAAATTGCTGGTTAATGGTCAGTAACACGGGTGACCTCCACAGCATTGATACAAACTTGGCAGCATCTTCTTCATGGATAACATCAACCTTCTGATAATGTTTTGGAGGATCACTTGCCAATCATGCAGAAGGTTTTGAAACAATTGGTTCAGATCCCCACCTGGTGGATAGCTAGCTCCTGCTGATCGTCCCAGAGAGGCTCGTGCTGCCAATGACTTACTCCAGCAGCAACATGTCACCAGGATGTACTGACCAGCTTACTCACCTGATCTCAACATGTCACCAGGATGTACTGACCAGCTTACTCACCTGATCTCAACATGTCACCAGGATGTACTGGCCAGCTTACTCACCTGATCTCAACATGTCACCAGGATGTACTGGCCAGCTTACTCACCGGATCTCAACATGTACCAGGATGTACTGGCCAGATTACTCACTGGATCTCAACATGTCACTAGGATGTACTGGCCAGCTTACTCACCTGATCTCAACATGTCACCAGGATGTACTGGCCAGATTACTCACCGGATCTCAACATGTACCAGGATGTACTGACCAGCTTACTCACGTGATCTCAACATGTCACCAAGATGTACTGGCCAGCTTACTCACCGGATCTCAATATGTCACCAGGATATACTGGCCAGGTTACTCACCTGATCTCAACATGTACCAGGATGTACTGACCAGCTTACTCACCTGATCTCAACATGTACCAGGATGTACTGACCAGCTTACTCACCTGATCTCAACATGTCACCAGGATGTACTGGCCAGCTTACTCACCGGATCTCAACATGTACCAGGATGTACTGGCCAGATTACTCACCGGATCTCAACATGTCACCAGGATGTACTGGCCAGCTTACTCACCTGATCTCAACATGTCACCAGGATGTACTGACCAGCTTACTCACCTGATCTCAACATGTCACCAGGATGTACTGGCCAGCTTACTCACCGGATCTCAACATGTACCAGGATGTACTGGCCAGATTACTCACCGGATCTCAACATGTCACCAGGATGTACTGGCCAGCTTACTCACCTGATCTCAACATGTACCAGGATGTACTGACCAGCTTACTCACCTGATCTCAACATGTCACCAGGATGTACTGGCCAGCTTACTCACCGGATCTCAACATGTCACCAGGATATACTGGCCAGCTTACTCACCTGATCTCAACATGTACCAGGATGTACTGACCAGCTTACTCACCTGATCTCAACATGTACCAGGATGTACTGACCAGCTTACTAACCTGATCTCAACATGTACCAGGATGTACTACCAGCTTACTCACCTGATCTCAACATGTCACCAGGATGTACTGGCCAGCTTACTCACCAGATCTCAACATGTCACCAGGATGTACTGGCCAGCTTACTCACCTGATCTCAACATGTCACCAGGATGTACTGGCCAGCTTACTCACCGGATCTCAACATGTCACTAGGATGTACTGGCCAGCTTACTCACCTGATCTCAACATGTCACCAGGATATACTGGCCAGCTTACTCACCTGATCTCAACCCTATTGAACATCTATGGCACGGTGAGATTTTGTAAGTAACCATTTACTGATTTTGAGAAGTATATTTTCTCTTGTCTCTCCTGACGCTCTTTCTTACTTGTTTGTTGGCTTCAACGTACATTTCTTCAGCCTTGGATCTAATATTTCTGATCATGCTTCAGCCCAAATCTGCCTTCTTAATTCTTCTTTCCTCTATCCTTGCCATAGTTTCTGTAGCTATCCTTTCTTTGTGTTGGTGTTTTATTTCCCCCAAAACCTCATCATAAGTCCCTGTCCATATAGCTTGTATTTGTTGCCAGTTCTCTTCTGCATTATCTATTTTTGCATTGCTGTTTGAACACACAGTAGCTATTTGATATTTAAAAAAAAATGTGACAAGGAATTAAACATAACATACATAGATCAATAGAAAGCTTTCGATACGAGTAACAAACTGCACAATAATAGAGGTATGTGGATTACAAGGACAACTACTAAATAATATGAGAGCATTCTGTCATCTTCTTCATCTCTGTTCGTTCTCAATCTCCCGCTGCCAAGCCCTAAAAAGGGCTTTGTAAGTAGCAGGATGTTGTTCGGAGAACAACTGTGTTGTAGTTTACAACCTGACTGCGATATTTGCACCTTTCGTTCCGGCACATCCGACTTCAGCAGACATTTTTGGCTACCTTCCCTTTTCGATCCCTTCTATTTAACCAGTCTGCTCTGTTGCAGTCTGTTATCCAGAATCATCATCACGTGGAGGTGTAGAAGGGTTTTAACAGCTCTGGTTCGCTGGCCCTGACGCTAGCAGCCAGCTATGGGTCCTTGACCGCTGCAGCTCATTCGCTGCATCTTGATCTCACTCTGCCATATGAATAAAAATGTAATAGGAATAACAGGTGGAATAATATATGCGTTTCTATTAACCACGTGAGTACGACAGTGAT
This sequence comes from Ariolimax columbianus, assembly GCA_036924085.1. Lineage (NCBI taxonomy): Eukaryota > Metazoa > Mollusca > Gastropoda > Stylommatophora > Arionidae > Ariolimax > Ariolimax columbianus. The sequence goes on from JAVGWX010000002.1 coordinate 18,629,771, forward strand.
GTGCGCTTTCATCATTGTTGTTCAACAATAAATGGACAACAGAAACCCGCTAGATTGCATCACAAGAAGTGTAATTCAATACAGAAGACGACAAAACCCCAACTCTGTACGTGAACTACTCTTTGCTGATGACCAAAGACTACAAATGAGGATAAAAATGGACTGCAGAAACATAGGAATCTACTTGGTATAGTCTGTGTAAGAAATAATATGAAGACATAAAATGTGAAGATTAACAGAACATTATGTCTACTAGACATCATTATCATGTAGCATGTCCTTTATATAAAGTCGTTTCTATCACAACCTGTCTGAAAGAAACTCCAGCCTCCGCCACAGTCATACCTCCAGGATATCTTATTGCTATTGTCGTCTCGGCCTACCCCTGCCTCTTTTGCCTGGCACTACTCCATCCATCACTGTTCTATATAGACCGTTGTGCCTCTTGATGTGACTAAAGTATTTCAATTTTCTGGCCAAAATGAAATTGATAAACTAGTTCTCCTCTATGTTCAAATCTTGCCCAATGTCTATATATTTGTCTTTTTCTCCGTTCAGGGTATTCTGAAGAACTTTCTGTAACATTTAGACTCGAATGACTCGATTATTTTTCTAGAAGTTTTGGTAATCGTCCATGATTCGAAACCATATGCTGCCACAGGAAAAACACAGGCTCTCAAGACTTTCACTTTTGTCGTTTTGTTGGTGTTCTGCCATAATTTCTTTAGGCTGTTTAGCCTATGCGCTGTCATGGCTAATTGTCTTCTGATTTCTTTGGAGCAGTCGCCATTTTTGTTAACTCTGGAGTCCAGATGTTCAAAACGCGTGACCTGATCTATTTCCTCACCACCTACTGTACATGTATGTTGCCATCGTGTTTTGTTGGTGGTAATTAACTTTGTTTTATTTGATGTATATAAATATGTTTTGATCTTTACTGTATCCATTTGGGGCCGTAAGTAGCTGCTATAGCCCTTCTACAATTCTTGATAGTATCACTGTGTCATCTGTGTATCGTAACTCTGGAATCTCGTAACCGCCAATCGTAAATGGGTCGAAACTTTCTATGTTCTCGTCTTCTCTAACACTTCTCACTATACATTCCGAATAGATGCTATAAAGATAAGGTGAGATGATACATTCCTCGGTTACTCTCTTTTGTACTGCGAACCAATCTGATGTTTGCCAATTTGATGTTGAGTACTGCTCTTAAATCATTAAGTTCAGTATTTTTCAGGCACAAACCAGTTCGATTAGAGCCATCTTCAATTTGAACACTCCTCCTCACATAAGGCAATTCTGTATTTAGAAAATAATTGTTGCTGCTATGATGACATTTAACGGCTGTAAGATTGAACTCCTGCCTGCCACCTGACACAGTTGATGGAAAGACCAAATAATTGCATCACAACGACAAAAAATACATCGCTCGATAAAATACAGTTTGATTAGTGATGATATTCGAAGATTACTTTCTATGTTCATAAATTTGGAATGGCTTTGGTTAGTCGATGAGTTTGAAGATGGCAGAGGAGCCCGATGTGGGTCTTGACGGACGGTGGGCTGTGTGACAGGGACAGTATGCCTGACGTGAAGGTTTCATTTTATGGGCTTTCCGTTTTCGTTGTCCAGCTGCGCTTTTTATGGAAGCCTCGTGTGACACTGCACCTTTACAACAAAATGTGTTACTTGTGGCTCGATTCTAGGCATAAATTACAAATACAGGAAAAGTATCAATAACAAAATGTCCACCTTCTCACCACATTTGCAGATTTAACAAAAGCTTTTTACACTGTATCTGTGACGGCCTATGAAAGATCATAGCCAAATTTGGATGTATCAAAACCTAGATTACAATGGTCCGGCAGTTCCAGGGTTACATGTTGGCTCGAGTTCAAGATCATGATGAATACTCTGAGCCCTTCGGTGTTACAAATGGAGTAAAGGAAGGATGCATCCTAGCCCAAACCCTTTTCAGCATGATGTTTGCTGCCATGTTGACGGATGTATTCAAATGCAGTGATACAGTCAAAATACGCTACTGCTAGACGGTGAGTTCTTCAACCTCAGGAGACTGTAAGCAAGAACAAAAATGCAAGTTGAGACCATATGTGAACTTCTCTTTGCTGATGACTGCGCTCTCAATGCCCATTCAGAGACTGCAATGCAATGGACTGTTCACATTTTTGCAGCAGCATGCAATGACTTTGGTCTCACAATTTATACAAGTTAGACTGAAGTGCTACACCAAGCAGCGTCAAGAATTGAGCACAGTGAGCCATCTATCACTATCAATGGCTAGAAGTTAAAGCCTGTGGAACGCTTTGTATACATTGGCAGCACACTCTCCAGAGCAGTTCATTTTGATGAAGTGAACTCGAGAATTGCCAAGCATGCGTAGCATTTTGAAAACTAAGATCCTCTGTTTCGAACCGGAGAAGAATCAAGCTTAAAACCAAATTGTAGGTTTATGCAACAGTCGTCCTACTAACTTTTTTGTAAGCCTGTGAAACCTGCACTATGCACAGTCGACATGCAAAGAAGCTTGACGGCTTCCATCTAGACTGTCTGACGTAACTGCTAAAAATAAAATGGCAAGATAGGATCATTGATGTAGAATTTCTTTCGCGGGCTTGGATGACAAGCATTTTCACAACTCTGTGTGAATCGCAGCTTAGATGAACTGGCCATGTTATGTGCATATCATAAAATATTCTAAAGCGAGCTTGAGTCATGCAAGCGAGCTCGTGGTGGCGAAATAATACGTTATAAAGACACTCTGAGAGCATCAATTAAGAACTGTGGGATTGACCTTGAAAATTGGGAGAACATTGCTGCTGATGACTCTGCATGGCGTAGCAAAATCTCTAGTGGCACGGCACAAATACAGCGGGTAAGAATCAAGGACTCTGCACAGAGACATGCCACAAGAAAGGCAAGAAACAAGTTGTCTCCGTCTGACCGCCAGATATGGTTTCTCTATCATCAATGTGAAATACTTTTTTGGGCTCGAATTGGTTTAATCAGCCACCTCCAAACCCAATTTAAGAATGACAGATGACAGTATGAATCTCTTTCGAAACAATTTATAAACAACAATATGTAATATTGTTAAAAACGTTGTATTTATTAACCTTCGCGTGTTCATTTTTAGTGTTTAACCTTTGGATGGCCAGGACGTATGCACGCACTCCACAAATGAATGTTAATAAATAGGATCAAAATATTACCAGCTTATTATGTGTTATTACAATATATACGCAGTGATACAGAAAACAACACGCAACGTCTTTTATAGAATTATGTTCAATTTTAAAAATTGAAAGATTTTACTTTTTATGGTGGAACATTGTAAATGAAAGACCATGTGGCGAGCATAAAAGTTGTGGTTAATAACTTATTATCGGAGAGCCGAAATTAGCCGGGATAATAATAGGATATCGCAACTCAGGTTGGAGTAATTCAAGTGAAGGTCACACACGCCAAGCCACCATTGCCAAGTCCGGGTTTTGATTAGTAGCACATGCAAGGAAAATAAATGTTTACTGTAGTAAGTTGGAGACAAAGATGATGAGAGATACTGGACCAGCCCATTTGCTGTATTAACTAGAGTCACAGAAAAGGGCATAGGGGTGTCAAGTGACACCTACTTTGGAACTGACACTCACTGTCAGATTGACAGGGGTGACAATAACGACAGTTAGGTGAATAGGTTTCAGTGGGAGGAACTTGTCAGATTCGCAAGTGTTATAGGCACAATAGTGATTCGACTGCCTTTCCGGGCAACAGGGTAGGCAGAAGTACCTCGTGATCAGCAGCCATATTGTTTAGGTAGGCGCCTAAGGGACCATTAAAACCACGAGCAAGAGACAGTTCAGGTAGAGCTGGTGAAAAGGCTTTCCCATTGACTATTATCCATTGACAGTTGGATTCGTGCCAATTTGGGTAAATGGTGACCGTTCTATACTGGCGAGATGAGAGAGAAATAAGTTGTATTGCTCTTAGGTTCAGTTCTTGTGCCTGCTGAGAGAGAGAGAGAGAGAGAGAGAGAGAGAGAGAGAGAGAGAGAGAGAGACAGAGAGAGAGAGAGAGAGAAAGAAAGAGATAGAGAGAGAAAATGGCACATGTCTGAATGTACGAAAAATGTGTAAGAAGGACACCTAAAAGAGCAGTCACGTAGACTATCTCAAGAACTGCTCATGTCAATTTTAATAGGATAGACGTTTAAACCAAATTTGGCCAGAGGGGTCGGTCAGAGTCCCGTAATAGAAAGTGAGGTGTACCTTGAATCTCCACAGGTAGCACAGTCACAAACTTTGTTGAGATATTTTTGTTCCACTGCGCAGTTCCAACGTTACGAAGTTTTAAAGATGTCAGAAGCAAGCGACACCGTCAGAAGTCGAACATGACTACGAGACTACGAATTTAGATATAGTTAATGAATTGTAGAAACATATTTCCACAGATGCATATAGAAGATAGAAGATAGGATTGGGTTTTGGATCCAGGGGCTCTATTCAAGCTCATGCTGACACCCCTTGAGTTAGACAGATTTGGTCATAGCTAGTTTAGTTTTGATAAAGTTGTAAATGACAAGAGTTGCAATAAATAAATTATCGTGTTTTTAGCAGCGAAGGCTTTAAGGTCACTGCTGAGTAATTATATTATTAAAGAGTTTCAACATATATCTACACAACGACACGACTTCAACACAGCAAAACACAGTAAACATATCGCTGACCATAACACAAAATAAAATAATTTATTAACAAGAATAGTTGTTGCACAATATCAACAAAAGAAAAGAACCTCTAAACTACATAATCATAATATATATATATATATATTTAACTACCACACAAAATGCAAGCAAATGCTGTTGATGTTATTTCTGTAACTACATAAAACCCAGGTTCTAAGCCTATACTTGCAACAACAAAAATTCACAACCTCAAGAGTTATTCTAGACACAACTTAATGATTCCAGTTAGACAGCCGTCCTTCTTCTGCACCCTCCACACACAATCACAAACTCGTCCTCACGATCAGATTACGTATTCAGTCGATCTGTGCACTGACATATAAACAGATCACGTATAATCAGGTGATCTGTGCATTCACAAATGATTAGATCACTTACTCACATATAATCGGATAACGTACTCACATGTGATCGAATTACGTACTCACATATGATCACGTACTCATTCGATCTGTGCACTCACATATAATCAGATCCCTTACACAATCGATCAGTGCACTCACATATAATCAGATCCCTTACACAATCGATATGTGCATTCACATATAATCGGTTCACGTACTCACGTGTGATCGCGAACTCAGTCTATTTATGCACTCACATATAATCAGATCCCTTACTCAGTCGATCTGTGCACTCAAACACAATCAATTCTCGTACTCAGGCGAATTGTACGCTCACACACAATCAGATCTCTTACTGTTCACAGGGTGTCCATCATAAGCACCTATTGAGCGCGACTGACCAAAGGTGTATGATGGTACAACCACCCTGTAAACGCTCTCACTTCCAGACTCACTCCGAGTCTTCCTGCCAGTCACCCAGTCAGTTTCTCATGCAATCTCCGAGCCAGTCTGTCGATTTTTATCCCTGTAGTGTATTTTATAGTGTCAAGCAACAACATGACTGGCCAATAGTCTTCTGTGGGATGGATGATTTAGCTATCACTTCAATTTGGACTTACCCAATTTTAAATGTTATTGACTGTCTATCCACGAGTCACTGTCATTCTAAATGTGGTAGCCTGTCTATCCACGAGTCACTGTCATTCTCAATGTGATAGCCTGTCTATCCACGAGTCACTGTCATTCTCAATGTGGTAGCCTGTCTATGCACGAGTCACTGTCATTCTAAATGTGGTAGCCTGTCTATCCACGAGTCCCTGTCATTCTCAATGTGGTAGCCTGTCTATCCACGAGTCACTGTCATTCTAAATGTGGTAGCCTGTCTATCCACGAGTCCCTGTCATTCTCAATGTGGTAGCCTGTCTATCCACGAGTCACTGTCATTCTCAATGTGGTAGCCTGTCGTGCAAGTATCAGATTGCCAACATCCTCCATTCTTGCCAAGACTGACGCGAGAGTGGTCAGTTCTGAGATCCACCCCTGTATCAGACAAAGTCTTCTACCTAATGTGTTCCTAACCCTTCGTTACCTTGCCGACCTAGTGTTGAAACATTGCCTGACCCTGGCTTGTTCGTCCAACGCACTCAGGCAACCTTTAATTCTTAGCGAACACACTCGCCAGCCCAATCTCCCTTGCCCTCAACGTCCTAGCTCCAGCTCCAGCTCCAGCTCCAGCTAAAACTGTCACATGTGTTTTATTATTCACACGTCTTATTGTTTTCTATGTTGATGTTGTGTAGAAAGAATAACTGCAAAAGTGAGATAGACCACTAAATGTCACAGTGAGAAAGTCTGAGAGTAAGTAAGTGAATCTGAGAGATTGCTTCTTAAAAGAATATCGTTGTCACACCTGTATACGATTACATGTTGATACGGTAACATTTGTTCTGTAGATATCAGTACATCTATAGGTTTAAACTTATTGGCATTCTATTTACATTATATTCATTTTATATTTTTATTCTCGAAGACGGATGGGACCTGTAGTGAATCCCAGTGCATTGATTCGCCTAAGGCCTACAATTCTATTATGACGGCCTTGTCTGTGATAGACGAGAGTAAGTTCCCTGCAACATTTTGAACGTACAGTAACGTGATTTGAACACTGACCTTTTCTCCTTGCAGCCCAAACGCATGCAGAACGTTTAGCAACATTTTGTGTTTTAAAGTAACCTCTAGATACACAAACAACAGCACATATATGGTACAGGAGCGAAAGAATGAACAAATGCGTAACTTGATCAACTTAAGGCGGACATTGATACACGCAGAACCAAACATAACATAAACATAGTGAGTTCGTCAATATAGAATGTCATGTCCGTGTTTTATTTCAATATTACGATGTGAAGACAAAACTCCCTGTGTACAGCTCATCGTGACACATGCACTTTCATATTCAACATAGTATTATTATGTACTTGACAATAAAACGGTGTTCTTCAGTTCTGGTTGCATTGTATTGACAAAGATCGTAAAGACAAGTACATTTTCAGCACTTACTAAACAAACACACTATATATACATGCACACATACTCACATACACACCACACACACTCCTCGCACAGACATACACCGTACACAAATGCAACCGTGCCATACGCACACACACACACAATAAACAACACCTACCACACACACAAACACACTCACCTACAAACTCACCAAAAAACACACTCATTCGCTCACAAACATGTGTTCCTATGATTGTTGTCGCTTGATTATTCATCAAATTAGTTTCCCCACTGTTTCCGTACTTGAAGTGGGTCTATCGGGAAAATAGACTTGAGTAGCGGCGCTGCTCACAAACCGGACTTACTTGCATTCGTTTCCATGAACCGGAATTAACACGGGATCTTTACTTCTTTAAAATAAAAAAAATAGTCACGTTAGTATTTGTTTTCAAGTGATTTTTGGGGTACGTTTTAACCGAACTGTAAAAACTGGGAAAAGCAATGTATCTGGGTCATCTTTCGGTCCTACCCACCATGGAAATACAAATGTATAAAAAAAATTATCAACAATTTTGTCTACATAATCAATGTCGAACTTACCGATGGTAACATCAATTTTACAGCTTTTAATGCCCCATAAAAAATAAAATATTTTAATTCCAAAAGCAATTTAAAAAACATATTGTGTATTGTTTTCTGTATCATTAGTACGTAGCATGTGCTTTGCAGAACGTCGCTCTTACAACTGCCAACCTATTTAGACTGCTATAAACTTCGCAAGAGGTATGCGGTACAGTAGGTTGCCATTACTTTACCTACGGGCACTTCCGATCGTACCAAGAGAAAACTTTGTGTCTTTGAAACTGTGCATTGCGCGTTCGTACATGGTAAGTAAGGATTGTGAGACCGAGTTTCATCCCTTTACTACGAATTATATGATAATAAAACAATTAATCTTCTCATATTTTGTTTCTATTTTTTAAATACGCTTAAAAGAGTAGGTGGCGTGGACAAAAACGGAAAGCTTTCATAAAAGAAAAACACGCGAGGATTAATAAATTCAAACTTTTAAACAATAAAACAAAGACAAGCCGTGACAAAACAGCATTTGAAGATGTGTAATCCTTGCATTCAATCAGGCATACCAGATAGCTGATGTCAGGTGACCAAATGTTCAAACTTATCTCGGTCTTTTGCTTTGGAGCACCATGTTGAAATCACAGAAATATATTCGCAAGAATCCTTTTGAATCACCTCACAAATAATCTCAAAGAAGTTGTATTCCCGGCAGTCAGTGTGGATTGTGGAAAGAACGTGGAACCTCTAATATGGTGTTCGCTACAGGACAATTGTCAGGGAAACCTTTATGTCCTGTACGCAGCTATTATCGATTGACAAAGGCGTTCAACGTAGTTAATAGAGGGGAATTTCATTACACAATATATCTGCCAAAGAAGTAGCGCAGCAACTGCAGGCTAAAGTGTAAGAAAAAGATGAGCTAGTGCTTAAAAACTGAAATTTGCGAGCAGATTCACAAACCAGAGTCGTACACAATCCTAGGACATTGGGATTGATGATGAGGTTAACGCAACACAAAACCAGCAACACATTGGAGATTATACATTGTACATTCTGTCGTACGACTTCATTTCCATTGCTGTGGTAGTTCAGGGTTATTTAGGCTAAGGAATGCAGACCGCTTTGCATGTGCTGTCGCCAGGTGTTATTTTTGTTGATTTCGCACCCAACAGAAAAAAAAACAAACCACTATAAGCCTTACCGGGAATTCGATCCGCTGTCTTCCTTGTCGACAGGCACACATCAAAACCACTCGGTAACGCTCTTATTTCAAATCTTAAGTGACCTTAGTCTACAGACACCATTGACGATTTATGGAGCTATTGTGCTTCTAGTGAGGCTGTATGCGTATGAAACATGGACTGTATACATGCTTTAAAAAACGTAACTATTTCGACACAATGTGGTGTCGCCTTCATTCTTGAAATATTTCATAAGATAGATTGACCGATGAAGATCTTTTCTACATTTGATAACACTTGGTCTTGTCTCAGCTGCTGTGATAAGTCTTTGCAGTACATGCTGCTCATAGCCTACTTCCTACTACAAGAAGGCGATGGGAGGTATGGTGCCGAACAAGAGAGGCAGAGGCAGATCAAGAAGGCGATGGCACTGTCACGGAATGCATGGGTGTGACTCTGGAGCAGACTGGAGAATTGGCAAGAGATCGAGTTTCTTTCAGATTGGGAGCGACGTTCTGCAAGAGCATTCTTTATGACGGTGATGATATCTGTAATTATGTTCCATATTGGATCTACTCATGCGGATGGCTAGATTTATCTACATTAAACTCTATTTGCCAGCTCTCAGACTATTCTCGAATTTGATCTAAATCCGACCTCAATAAATCCACTTCTGCTTTAGATGAGACACTACTGCAGTTTTGTGTCATCCGCGAATTTTGAAAACATGGATCCGAAATCATTGTTCAAATCGTTTATATATATATCAAGAACAAAATTGGTCCCAGAACCGAGCCCTGTGGCATTCCACTTTTTAACCTCACACCACTCAGAGTACTCCTTATTTATGCCCACTTTCTGCTTTCTTCCCGTTAAAAAAATGTCAAATCATTTGGCAACTTCACTTTCTAAATGTTCTTTGATGAGGTACTCTAACAAAGGCCGTTTGCAAAGTCTAGATAAATAACATCCACTGGCTCTCCTCCATCTAACATTTTGGTAACCTCTTTTACGAATTCTAATAGATTTGATAAGCACACTCTCTCTTTAGTAAACCAATGCTGACTATTTCTGATTAGATTACATTTGTCTAAATGCTTTACAATGTTTTCTTTGTTTATTGATTCTAACATTTTACAAACTTGCTCGCTAAACTAACAGGTTTATAATTTTTTGGATCTGGTTGTTTGCCCTTCTTGAATACAGGGATCACTGCTGCATCTTTTAAATAACCTTGAGCATTCCTCTTCGCACGTGATTGAGAACATAGCCAATGGCTAATTGGCTTCTAATGTCAAAGATAAATTTTGGATGAATACCATCTTGAGCTGGATATTTATCCAATTTTAACCCCTCCAATTGTTTAAAAACCATTTCTACCGAAATGCAAACTTATCTTAAATTAACCTTCTGTATCCATGTCCCTTTTGACAATAGACATAGGCTCTGGGATTTTGAAGCGGTATTCTTTTGTGCGGACTGCCAAAATAATGATTGAGTAGATTAGCAGCATCCCTATTCTCATTTATAATTTTTTCTGCGCTTGATAGATTTGAGAGGGACTAATTTGTTTTTCGTTCTCTGCTTATTTATAACATAAGAAAATAAAAGTAATAGCTATCCATCGCAAGCGATGATGACAAAAGCAGTCACACATGTTGTGCTGCACCTCACCAGTGAGTTTGGAGGTGGCTGTATAGTCAAATTCTGGCACGAAAAATCCTTCCACATAGGTAGCATTTAATGTCAGAATTGGACATGTGAGTGTTAGTTGTTTTGTCTTTACGCAAAGTGCGTTTTTGCTGTGAATCGGAGGTCCGGCGCGCCTCAGCAGTGGAGGTGCCTCTGATGCCTTGCGGTCCTGTACGAGACATTCCCATGCGTTTGCATCGATGCTGAAGCGTGTCTTTGAAACGCTTCTTTTGGCTACTGGCTTGACGTAGGCCATCTTTCAGCTTACCATACATTAGAAACATAAGAAAATAAGCTTTTGCTAACATTTTTGATCTTTTGAGCAAGCTTTGTTTTGACGTCTATTTTTGCTCCTCTATTCACTTTATTAGCTGTTTTGCTTGTCCACATATTTTAAATATATATATATTTTTTTTTATCTGCCTATATATTTTCTCCATGCTTAATATTAAGCTCACCTCTGCATTTAAATGCAAATCTAGTTATCCACTTTTGGCGCTTGGGGTTTACCTTCATTCATGGACACATTCCTTTTTTAAATTTTCTAGAATTGTTTTCAAACTTTCCCACCCTTCTTCAACATTTGCTCCTCTGACAATATCTTTTCGGGTTATGTGGCTCGCTGCTTCTTTCATCTTTTTAACATCTGTATTAGAGTTAACATTCTTATTGTAGCCATGGAACAACAACAACCTCTGTCGCCAATATTTATGATCCGTCGCAACGCCGATGGCCTAAACATTTCTCGTAAATTGTGCTCCTTGAATTTACGTCCTGTTGTTATACCTTTATCACTCCGCAGGCCGTCTGATACGCCCAGCTCGTCACACTTTAAAAAAAAAAAAATTTTGACATTTTTTTTCTTTAAGTACGGAGACCCTACCGATAGACATTTTTATACTGCTGGATTCGTCACGTTCATCTACACACGCTTTTTGCCGGTAAAAGTATCGAATGTTAGATTACAAATGGCTTTTGAACGATTTATTCTTTTTTTTCGCCGAATGGAGCAGGCCGACTTTTTGGGGAAAGGTAAAGTAGGTTTTTGGGAAAGATCTTTATCTTGTAAATATGTTTATTTTATTTGTTTAGATGAAAGAACTGCAATTAAATTGGAAACTAACAGTTGTGTCGATATTGTAAACACAGTATCGATTCTTTGTTATGGTTTCCATGGTTTTCTATTGGAGCGACTAGGTTTAGTCGGGAAAGTCCAAATATTTAAATTTTTTCCAAAAAATGTCACATTCATATTCTTGTATCTCAGAAACTAACAAACACACAACAACAAAAACATCAACATGTTCTTTATTCAATTGTGTCTCTAAACACAAGAAAATCATATTTATTGACCAACAAACAGAACAGTTACAATTTTTGAAAGTTGCAAAATTGAAAAATGTGAAAATTTTTTAAAATTTAATGCGGACGGGTACAGGTTATAGAACCAAGGGGAATGAAGAAAACAAGTGACTGAGTTATTAAGTAATTGTTATTTTCTTGCATAATTTCGATAAATTGGAAGAAACAAAGTAAGTGAATTTAGTGATATAATGTAGTATGTTTCTAATTAAAATAATTGAAAGTGATGATATTATGTAGTTTGTTTTTCTGAAAAAAGTAAGTGAATGTAATGATATTATGTAGTTATTATTTCTAAAAAAGTATGCATTTATGAATAAAGTAAGTGAATGTAATTTTTTTTCGGCCGCCTTATTTCTCCAATCCCCAAGGCACTGTGGTTTTTATTTTGCGCCTATCGGTCCAGTGCATCCGACTTCAGCATGCATTTTTATGTACGGGTCTGCTTCCTCCCGCATTTTCTAAGGGTTTGCTTCCCCAGGGTAACGGCCGGTACTGTGATGGGGATCGAACCCAGCACCTTCTGGTTGTGAGCTGTGTCACTTAACCACAAGCCTACGCCGTCCGCTAAGAATGTAATGATATGTAATATGTATTTCTGATTAAAAGAACAAAGAAATACAAGCGGAACACATGTGATAGTATTTTCATGAGAGGGATTTGAGATCTTGCTTATCTCGCCACAAGTACCAGGTTTGCCACCTGGAATGGCCTCGTCCAGTTTATCAAGCTGCAAATAATTATACAACTTTTTGTTAGAAAAACTTCAGAAAAAAACTGAGACCCAGTACAATGAAGTCTACAACACGTCATTCCCGACGACAGCTTCTGCTATCTTTAAAGCTTGTGTTGTTGTTTAAAATATAAATTTCCGATAAACAGAGTGTAACAGTTCCACCCCTAGCATGAGAGTTTAGGGCAGGGGTGATGTTGGTTGCTGAGAACAAAGGTACCTGAATGCCTGCCAAGGTCACTTTCTGTCTGGTCAATACGCTAAGGTCACTCACCGTCTCAACAAAGGAAATGGAAGTTGGGGAAAGAATGTACAGGTAGAAACTGACCACTGGCGTTCCGATTTGGGCAGTGGCGGGTGAGTGGCAGACGGGATGGCAGCGGAGCTTGCTGCGATAGATGAGTGACAGGTGTTCAGAGTAATTCGTTCCAATAACGACTGAATAGAGCCATCCCCATGAGATCCATTGGTCAGCTCTGATACTGCTTGAGTGTATATAACGAGAGACAAAGTTTAGCTCAGAGGCTGGCACGGAGAGGGAATGAGGAATGTAGATAGGAGTCTGGTTTAGCTCACCGACTTAGATAGAGGAGCGATTGATAGACTGTTGTACGAATGTTGGAGATAGAACAGCATACGCCATTTTGAGTCGGGGCCAGCTGCTCAAATAGGTGTGATTGGGGGTTTTGTATTAATAGATAATCTGAACGTGTGTTGTACGCAGGACACCATGTAAACGTTGTATGTCCTGACGAGTTTGTAGATGGAGTAGATGAGATCTAGATGTGTGTGTGTGATGGAGTACGGAAATAGAACTGGGTTTTTGGTAGTTGGGAATTCCATCAATAGATAATGCTTAAAATTTCCGCTTTAGTTAATATTTATATTAACATATATATAATATAGGAATATTTAGTTAAGATGATATGTGTTGTATTGTATTTGTAATTCCACTACTCATTTTTCTGGTATGAGTATTATACAATAAATATGCCATTTGCTGTGTGCTATATTATTTGCAGTGTGTGGTCATTAATGATGTGGATGAGTGTGATAATGTTTTAAGTTAGAATAACCCTAGAACAAGAGGAAGTAAAAAAATGGAGTGATGTGTGTATAGTACGTAAGTGCAGAGGAAGATGTTAAAATGAATGACGTGATCCTGTAAAGTATACATTGCTGTATAAAATGCAACGTGAAATGAAAGTAAGTTGGTGTCCAAATTGATTTGTATATATATACATAACATTCCGTTTACACGTCTCGTGGCATATTTTGAATGCAGTGTTAAGCTAATATTTTCTTTACCTACGGCACACATCCGCCTCCTTCACCTCCCAGACTTGGTTTGCTACCGCCTTTTATAAGCTGGGTCGACCTCAGAGACGTTATCGATCTGAAGAAATATTACGCCCCAATTGAGGATTGAATTGAGTTCGCTCGGGTGGGTGGCCAGTGCTCTAACCACTTCGTTAGCGCATATAAAGAGGAGAGGAGACAAATGTCTGTAAGGCAAAATATACTGATCAGACGATGTTAGTCAGGGTCAGGTAAAACACTGATGGGACAATATTAGTCAGGGTCAGACGAAATATACTGACCAAGACCGCGAACTCACTTCCACTTAGTTCTCCATAGAAACAGGCTATTTCATAGCAGCCTGATTAACGAGGTGGGGATCGACAGGATACCAGTTGTGGTGAGCAACACGAAGATGAAATCAAGCGTAGCACAACCGCTTTGGAAACCCTGGTCCATCATTATCAGCACTTTAGGGATGTGATGAAAACTACTGAAACCCGTCAGGTAACGCTCTTTTTTGGAATCAAAAGAGACTAAAGTTACTCATCGTTGACATTCCACACCACCAACAACAACCGCATATAAAAATATAGAATGAATGTAACGTTTGTAAATACTTTCTCATATAACCAAACGGACTCAGTTTGTTTGAAAATCGTTAGTTGAAGTTAGTGGATCATCGTCAATTACTAACACATTCTCAATGGCCATCACACTCGATGATGTCTTTCCGAGTAGCAACAAACACTCTCCACTTCAACCGCCCTGTATTCTCCTTTGTACTGTTCTGCTTCTATTTTATATTATTTCGGTTTCTTTTGTTCTTCGCCAAATTGTCAGTCGGCGATCTTTCGTCTTCCCTCTATCGTCCATAGCATGGACGAGACAAAACCTAAATTGCTCAAGAACAAGGAAGAAGTAATGTCATTGGATATGTGATATATTGATGTCAGGTAACAGAGAGTACATACCGGAGTATTGGAGTAAGACAGATCAGTGGCGCATAGAAGGTGTCTTTCCGTGTTTTCCTTTGGTCTCTTATTTTTAAATTAATGGTAGATATGTAATGCATTGAAAGCATGCAGCTCAGGGATATGATGTTAGGCTTTCCCTGGTTGACATTAAGCCTACCCAGAGTAAAGGGCGCTCGCTATATCTTTGGCGAGATTGATAATTGTCAAGCTGTCACTGTGTCAGCTCTTGCTACTGAGAGGTCTTTAAGCGACACCACTTGAAAGAACGATAGGAACCAATAAAAACATTCCTTGTAAATCATCGCACATTTAACGCTGAGTGGCTTACTCCATTTAACGGATTGAAACCCGACACCAGATTCATCAATTAGTTGACTTGGCACGTTAAATCTAACATGTTTAAGATATCTGACTGCATGAGTGTGTTTTACGTTCTGGTTGATAAAATCTTAGCCCTTGTCCATATTGTCTATGCCATAAGCGTGCCCGAACCATCGAAGACGTTGATGGCTCAACAGCAAGTACATGCTGTGAGTGATTGGAATCTGTAAGACTATATTATGTAGCACTCTTAGCTGCCACCCAATCGCCAATAAAGTAAGTATATATCGTTATAGTGTATATATGTATAAATCGTTATTTGCTGTAAAATAACTAGAATTTCTCTCATACATTTGGTGGTCTATACCAATAACAGGGCTATTTAAAATGTATCGGACCTTTGGCCGGGAAAATTGATATTATTTACCTGGACTTCTGAAACGTTTACTTCCTTCAAAGTACTATACTTGCGACTGCACACACTTTTCCCAACGGTCCCACCAATGCTAAATGAATTTCAGGAAGGCTTCATTGGAAATGTTGAACAGCTAGGGCGTTGCTTTCCGCATAATATACTATCGAGTCTCAATTTGTGTCACGTTCAGCAACATTATCAACTTGGGGAACAGTTACAGATCACAAGGAGCAATGTCGGAGGAGTAGGAAGCCTGACAAACCAAATGAATACTGTGTTTGGTCAAGAAAGTCGGAATCAAATGCAAAGAATGTGTGGATGAGTTGTCATTTGGAGCTGCAAAGTTCGCGGACACTATCCGCATGATTAAATCTTCCCACCAAAGTGAAATGTACCGAACTAATGCTCATTCGCTCATTCGCTAGTTCACGGATATTATCGATTTCCAACTGCAAAGGTTTCCTTTACCTGTGCAGCGTGTACACGAAATCTTTGAGTTTATCGTCCATCTCCGAAGGACGAAGCATACGATCCCAGCTCAGCTATTCTAACATCCACTGCTTCGTGCTTTCTTTCGTTCGTTTCTTGATATGCCAGCTCCTCCATTTTCTACTACATGGAATCCCATTGTTACATTAACGGCTGTCGTGGATGACGTGTAAGAGAATTGATTATACTAAGTCACTGTTTGTTTATGAATTGCGGTGGCCAATTCTCTTCCTCTGTGTCATTCCTTCCCTACCAGTAAGGCATACCATTTTACAGCTCATTATGCTAGATCGCAAACCGAATCTATTGCTGTGAAAGACACGTCCTCTATCCACTACACCACTGCGAGACTCTAAGTAAGGCAATACGTTAACAGTTGTATTTTTTTTGGTTGCTTTTTGCAGATTTGTGTGTCCACATGATACAATGACAGCCCTCGTTTTATATACAGTGTTTACCGCCCTCATTTCCTCTGCTTTATCAACAGTATGTGACGTCACTGATGCTGTGTCCGATTCAGATAAGAATAGAAAGTACTTCTCTTTGACGCAGAAAAACAGCTGTTATGTCTTCGCATTGAAGAAAACAAACAATCCACGACGCACGTAGAAACTGTGGAAATATTGGAGGCCATTTAACAGATGTTGACAACTTTACAGATAATATTTTGCAGGTAAATACAGCCCACTAGTTTTGACCATCCATCATTCCATCCATCCATCCCTCCATCCATCCATCCATCCATCCATCCATCCCTCCATGCATTCATCCATCCTCCATCTATCCATCCATTCATCCATCCATCCATCCATCATCCATCTATCCATCCATTCATCCATCCGTTATTCCATCCATCCATCCACCTACCTACCCACGTAGGGGACAATACATTGCTTCGAGAAAGACGTTACGAGGGGCAGTAGAACAGAGATGCGTTTTCTGATCCTATTTCCTCACTCACTTAAAAAAATCCAGCTTTCACTGGCCAAGTTTTAATAGAGTTTACCACCTTCACCACACATTGTAAGACCGGATTGAATATATGGCTCAGATACTTTGATGAGAATGCTTTTTTGTGAATGATGCAATGAGTCCACAGTGAATCCGGAGATATGCTTCTATACATCTCTGCATCCCTCCATAACGACCGGACATCGATCGACCACCATCAGTGCAGACACCAACGCACTTTGTCCGCTCCACATTATTTTCAACCACACATGTGCCCAGGATCCTGAACAAATCATGAGTCTGTGCACTTGCAATTTTACTGTTACAAAAGAGAAGGCCTTCCAAAATGTCATTACCATATATGAACAGCACATTGCACATCAAATGTGCACCCTTATTGCTGTCTTTGGCCTCATTCAGCTGCAACGTAAATTCTTTCCCTTTTATTGCTCATTGAGATCCTCCACCTCGTGCTGGATTCTGCGACTGATAGTATCGTTAGACAAAGACACCTTGACATCAGTTTCCTCGAGTCATGTGAGATTTCACTGAGACGTTGCTTGAAACGTGCCGAGTTCTACGACGGTTTCGCCGATACATGTCATTTTACACTGGTGGCAAAGGATAGAATACATTCAATTACGGGACGTATAGGTGAATTCTTCTTTGATATCCAACACTACTTTGGGGAAAGCCACCGGACATGACATAGAGACACGCAGCGTACCGCGACTGTTGTTGCAGAATATGGTGGCAAGATCTTCCTTTAGCGAGTTTTGCTATGTGAATGGGGAATATTCGATTACTTTCTCGAAATGCAGCATTCAACTTCAAAGAAGGATTCTTTAACGTACTCTATAATTGGTCAATCGGTTTAAAAGGACAAGCATCGGTTGAGGCTGGATTAGAACTTCGTGGGTACTTCCAGCAACATTTAAATATCTCACGTGACGTTAAATAATCGGTCGCTAACTTCATCTGTTCTGAGCATCGTGGTCACAAGTATCGTGTATTGCTCGATGGATAATAAGCATCGATTCAACTTTACGGATAGATTAATGACCCTCGTGGTCTGCTTTAATTCTGACGTTATCAACGTCTTCCCCGCCTTTGCTTACGTTCAAATATCAGTTCCATCCATTCCTCCCTGCCTACATTTGTATTTATTTTCCCTGTCCACATTTGTTTATATTTATGCAACAATGGTTGTATGTACACACGTCCGATCATTTCCTATTTGACCTCTAACAGTTTATTGGACTCATCGATATTTGTTCTTACTTCAGCCACTTATTTTACATTCATGACCATCCTGGTGACTATCGATTCCATCTAACATAGCAGGACGATTGTCACAGTCAATCTGGAGCTGTTTCTTTTGTTACGTGTTCGTCATAGCTCGCATGGTATATTAGTTGTTTTTACACGTGGTTTCTACTGTCCCTGATGAGAGTTCATTTGTCGTAACTTAGGTTCATTTATGCTCTTACTCTAACCCAGTATTTAAAGTCATACTTGTCAACATTTGTATATTCTGTATTTAAACATTCAAGACCATAGCAGACCTGCCATATTTTTCTTTATTCTTTATAGCAAAGACTAATGCCGGTGTCAAGTGTAAAATAGTGACCCAGATGCCTCATCTTTCCCCCACCATGCATTTGTCAACATGCTTTGTTACGGTATAGTGGGGGCGAGTATTGCTATGTAAATCGGGTACAATAATCCCTGCAGATGTGAGCCTGCTGATATATTTTCAATTACACTGAAGTGAGAGAGTCCACGCTCACTCTCTTCAGTAGATTCCGGGATATAGAAAGATCCACTGCAAACGTTCTACAACAGAAAAACAGTTAAACGCTAAGAAGTCAGACCATTAGCTTCAACAAGAACAAGAACGCTAGCAGCAACAACACGTATTATTGCTTTTCTTCAAACCAAATAGTTTATCCTTCTTCGGCTGGTGTTTTACGTCAAGTGTTAGAGAATGGAACTAAAAAAAGGGAGTCCTTAGATGCTACATGGAACCAGTAGAGATATACCGCAATTAATCATGGACAATCATCAAGCAAGCGAATATATATTTGTAAGCAACGGAGATGTGGTTTTACAGAAGAATGTCGTGGATCTCATGGACTGAAAGGAAGACTAATGATAGAGTTCTCGAAGAGGCCCATACACAAAGACAACTCATTGCAAAAATCAGTTGATGTTATGAGAAGAGACGATTTGGAGCACGTTGTGACAACGGAAAAGATAACAGCAAAGAGAAATAGAGGAAGGCAGAGATAGAAGATGTTGGACAGCCTGAGATAATGGCGCCGGAGACAACCAACAACAGAGTTGGTAAACGACACGTGTGATAGAAGCGGATTGAGGTCCATGATTGCAAACGCCATAAAAGGACGTTTACTCTTTGACAATAAAGTAAAGTATTTTAATTTAATGACAGCACATACTATCCTCAGTAAACTTATAATCTTGCACTTCATTTTCTAGAAATACATCTCGGAAACCAATATGAATCATTTACAGTATGTTCAGGAATATTGGATCGGTTTACTGTACAGTAATGCTTTAGATCTATGGTACTGGGACAATGGTAAGTCCGTGTCCTTTTCTTTAAAAGAAAACCCCAAAACAATATATGTCTAAAATACTAACTTTCTTACTCCCATCTCAACTGTCCTGTTCCTTTATGTTGGCAATCTATCTATCTATCTATCTATCTATCTATCTATCTATCTATCTATCTATCTATCTATCTATCTATCTATCTATCTATCTATCTATCTATCTATCTATCTATCTATCTATCTACCTATCTATCTATCTATCTATCTATCTATCTATCTATCTATCTATCTATCTATCTATCTATCTATCTATCTATCTATCTATCTATCTATCTATCTGTCTGTCTGTCTGTCTGTCTGTCTGTCTGTCTGTCTGTCTGTCTATCTATCTATCTATCTATCTATCTATCTATCTATCTGTGCAACAGTGTAGCAGTTCCTCGTGTAGCATGGGAGCTTAGGGAATAGGGGCTGGCGACTGTGCTCTCTGAGAAAATAGTTAGCGAGACAATGTCAGTCCAGCGTCAGTCGCCGGTGTCGATACTACGTAAATGGGTAAACGAGAGGTTGATGTCACTAGGTGGAAAACTTGTCAAGATTGGGAATAGTTGATAGATTGACCATTCTTAGTATCGGGCTGGGAAAAAAAAACATAAGAGGGGGTAAGAGTGTCGACAAGGACTCGCACGCAGGCGATGTACCATTTAGACTGACAGTGACCTGTATAAATTGCAGGAAATAAGATACTAGATGGGTAGGACCAAATTAGATTGATAGCTAGCCAGCCAACGGGATAGGACCACTAGACAGCCATTTTGGGTGTACATGGTTAAGAAAAGAGTCTATAAAAGACAATGTGGACGGGAGATTCAGCATTCTGGAGAGAGAGCGTTTGCCAGGTTGTTATCTCATCATACACATAAAGCCTTGCATCTATCTCAAAGGTGCGAATGGTGGACCCTCTGTGAGAAATATGAGATAGAAATCTGATCACTTGCGAGTGAGAAGATTTGTCGTGGTACGTGTCGAAAAGGGTCTGGTGAGCGCAGGGATACAAATCCCAAAGAAAGTGTCAAAAATATTCTGTGAATCCTGGGATACAGATCCCAAAATAAGTGTCAAAAATGTTCTGTGAATCCTGGGATACAAATCCCAAAGTAAGTGTCAAAAAATATTCTGGGAACCCAGCGATACAAATCCCAAAGAAAGTGTCAAAAAATGTTCTGTGAATCCTGGGATACAAATCCCAAAGTAAGTGTAACAGAATGTTCTGTAAATCCTGGGATACAAATCCCAAAGTAAGTGTCAAAAAATGTTCCGTGAATCCTGAGAAATAAATCCCAAAGGACGTGTCGAAAAGGGTTTGTAAACCCAATACCAGTGTAGGAAAAAGAGAGATATACAATAAGAATCCTCAGGGAAAAAAAATTCTCTCAGAACGGGTGTAATACGGGCACCAAAGGGACACATTCCAAACGCTTGAGAACGGATAACTGGTCTGGGTGTAAGTTAAGTTATAGCTGGTGTCTCCTTCAGCTCATTTGTTAACCCGTGTTTGTACGCTTCACAGCCTAAAGAAGCAGTCAACCCTCACATAGGACGGCAGATCATCACCAACATAGACATTCTGGAAGACAAAAGGAGACAACGAGTTTAGATAGATAACCACTGATTTGTAATACCATTGAATTATATTAAATTTAGTGTTATATTATTTCAAATAGGAGACTTATAACCTGGGCATATATTAGTTCGGAGGTGAAATCAACAGCTATTGCTTGAATTCTTTGTGTTAATTTAATATAAATATATTTTAGTTTGGTAGTTTTTTTCTTTTTATTAATATTGTGTAACAATTATTCTTGTAAATAAATCTTATTATCTTCTTTTAATAGTTGAATAAAATGTTTTAGTGTTTACTGTGTTGAAGTAGTGTCGTGTAGTCAGTCTTATGTTGTAACTCTTAAGATAACTAACTCAACTAAGTAGAGCCTACTGCATCTGTCTGTCTATCAGTCTGCCTGTCTGCCTGTCTGTCTTAGATTGTTTTAAATTGCCGTATATTTCAATATGGGCCACGGCGCGGCACACACAATTGTCCATGATGACTTCGGTTATAGGAAAGTGTGTAGCAGATGTGTCACACGACAACTACCAACAAGATAATGGAGGCGCAGCAAAATTGGTTAAAGGTTACACCAAAAAACATTTTTTTCTAGAGACCATTCACAGCTAGTGGGCAGGTGGACAAAGAGAGGTACGGGAACTATGCCACAAAATAAGACACAAAAAATGTATGGTCCGCCTCTTGTTAAAAATGACACTAATACAACTGCTGTCACTTAATGACTGTCACTCTTAAATCTTTCATAATTTCTATTATATTTTGATAGCTTAAAATGTGCAATTTTGTGACTCTGGTTAATCAGCTTTAGTATTATTTGTTTGATAAACTTGTTTATATTATTAATGTTATTCAGGTGCAGATGTGACAGGAAATGTAAATATGTATATTGATCCGCACCCTCGCGGGATTTTGTTCCTGAAAGATCATTGCGCTACTATAAGCAAATTTGGAGTGCGCAGGGAACAATGTTTAGGACAGAAGTTATTCATCTGCAGGATAAGTAGGTTTCATGTCTTTGTTATTCCATATCATGATCATAATTCATTTTTCACTCCAATATGAGCATGGGATTATACTAAACAGTTGACGTACTTAAGGAGAGTTATATTTTTGTGGATGCTACTCTGCCGTCGGTTTTAGAAATGCATTTGACAAAGTCTAGCATCAGCTCTCTGAAATAATAAGTAATAATACACATTAAGTTATTAAAAGATTATATTTTATAAACCTTAAGTGTAGTTCTTATCAACGGAATAATCTGAGTTTGGTTTAACTAAATATTTGGAGGTAAAGCTGCGAGCTATCGCCGAGGCTATTTAATTAAATATATTACTTAAACAAACATACTCGAAGCTCTAAAAAGATATATAGAAATAAATATATACAGTATAGGAGCAGGAAGGTAAGCAGGAAGGTATGCATGATGGGTTTCTTAGATAGAGCTGAGAGGATATTGTATTTAAACAGCAAGAAAATATGGATCACCAGGTTACACTTGATTCGTTCGGAAATGAGCATATAATTTATAATTGAGAAAGTAGACAAACGAAATTGGTTGACACGAAAGTCTTATATCTGAATTCGATAAAACAACATCCGATATCTTTTTGCATACTTACATATGTGTGTGTGTGTGTGTGTGTGTGTGTGTCTATATATATATATATATATATATATATATATATATATATATATATATATATTACATCACTGTCTAAACAATTCATTTATGAAGGATTTGACTAAAGACAGGACTAAAATAGTGTGTTGTAGCAAATGCAGTCAAAGGAGAAGCGCCGGGGTCAGCGACGAGTAAAAGCATTAGCGGCAAGACAGAAAATAAAGATAAAAATGAAAAGAAGGAATTCGAAAAAGACTACAAAACAACAAACTAAAATAAATGTTTTATGCACTGTGAGAATAATACTACATAAAAGAGAAGAATAGAAATTGTATGTAGAAGAAGAAAACCCAGATATAATCGGGTTAACTGAATAATGGACATTGCACATAGTGAACGTGACTTAGAGGAATTTGCAATGTTAAGAAGAGATCGGGTAGTTGGAGACAAAACAAAGGGAGGGGGAGTTTTATTATACTGTACAAATTCAGTTAATATAAAGATAAAAAATTACATATCATTTGGTAAGAAAAATGAAAGTGTATGGGGAAACATCGAAAGCCGTGGGAAACAAACGGAGGTTGGAGTATGCTACAGATATCCATCGAATAAAAAATCAGAAAACAAGGAGATGATTAGCAGCATAGAAAAGAAAATGAACTTTCTCATCTCGGAAATACAATGTCATCTGACAGACAGATATGTTAAGACGGATTGGCTTCGCTGCTTTGGCGATGATCGACCTCCGCCGGTTGTAGAACAATATTAGATTATCCCTGAGTTCAAAGCTGCGTATTTAACAATCGTGTGTGATTTCAGTGCTAATGTATGGAGCCGAAACTTGGACTCTGCTGAAAAAAGACATCTCAAGACTCGAGTCCTTTCATATGCCCCATCAACGGCGTATTCTTGGAATTGTTTGGTACGATCTAGTACGAAATGTCTAGCACTCTACTATGACTAACCTCCCAACTGTATCAGAAGTTCTGGACCGTCGTCGCCTTTCCCTATTTGGACATGTTGTCCGAATGGATCAGGAAGTTCTAGCTCACCAGATCATTCTCAAGGCAGTTCAAAGTGCAAAGAGTATCCAACCAGCTATCTGGAAGCGCTTGAACATATAGCAAATCTCCCCCCCCTCCCCCCCCCCCCCCCTTAGGATAGAGATTACCAAAGACAAAAACACACTCGACCTAGTATTTAATACATAAGAAAACCTGGTTGAAAATGTTACAGTTGGAGAAATGTTTCGCTCAAGTGATCATCCGTTTGGATCTTATAGCAAGGACGGAAGAAACCATAAGTACAAGGACATACGAATATTTTAAAAGAGATGTTGAAGAGATGAAAAAATAGGCAAGCCATCTAATCTGGAAAGACATTGTCAGTGTAACAAATGTTGAAGAAGAGTGGTAGAGTTTCAAAACAATTCAAGAGCATGTAAAAGAGGAATGTATTCCATGTTGGAAGGTAACCCTTAATCAAATAAAGTGGATAGCTAGATTTGTATTTAAATATATGAGCTAAAAATAACTAAAGCATAGAAAAAAAGAGAGAAGCAGAAAAATCATAAGCGAATTAAGCAGCAAAAATCAACTTTGAATTCAAACTTGTTCAAAAGATCAAAATTGATAGCTAGTGTTTTTTTTAAAAATGTTATAAAAAAACAGAGAACGAAAAACAAAGTAGGCTCTCTCAAAGACAGTAACGGAAACATAATAAGTGAAAATAGGGTGGCTGTCAATCTACTTAATCAGTTCTTTGGCACAGTCTAGACAAAAGAAGACTGTTCCTAGATCACAAAGCCCATATCCATTTTTAAAAGGGACATGCGAACAGAGGGAATAACATCAGTCTGCTTAAAAGTGGAAATGGGTTTTAAACAATCGGAGTCGTTGAAAGTAGACACATATCCCTCTAAGATGTTATTTACTGAAGCATTGGAAAGATCCCGCAAATTTTGAATCGGTGAAGTTAACGCCCATAGTCTGCACAATTTTATGAAGTAAATAATAAAAACAAAAAAAAAACTAAAATGTACTGGAGCCAATTAATCTAATTAGGTATAGTCAGCATGGGTTTACTAGAGGAAGATAGTGCTTAACGAATCTATTAGAACTCATGGATAAGGTTAACAAAATGATAGACGGATGTGAGCCAGTAGATGTTATTAATCTACATTTTGCAACGGCCTATGATAGAGTACATTATCAAAGATTGCTTTTAAAGTTGAATTCACTTGGCATAGGGAATAAAATGTCAAATGGATAGCAAATTCTTTAACGGGAATAAAGCCGAGAGTGGGCATAAATAGTGAGTACTCTGAGTGGTTTAAGGTCAAAGGTGACGCCATATATATATATATATATATATATATATATATATATATATATATATATATATATATAAATATATACACATATATATATATGTATATATATATATATAAATATATATATATATATATATATATATATATATATATATATATATATATATATATATATATATATATATATATATATATATAAATAATTTGAACAATGATATCGGATCCATGATTGCAAAATTCGCGGATGAGACAAAACAGTGCAGAGGTGTCCCATTTAGAGTAGAAGTGGATATATTGAGATCCGATTTAGATCAAATTCGAGAATGGTCTGAGACCTGGCAAATGAAGTTCAATGTAGATAAACCTGCAATCATCCACCTGGGTTGATTCAATATAATTACAGGTCGGGGAAGAACAATATTAGAAAGATAGAAAAGGAGAAGGGCTATGGGTTATAATCAATCATACAGGTAAGGCGAGTGAGCAAGTCCGAGAGGCAGTGAAAAAGACTAATGCAATGTTATATGTATGATAAAAAGAAATATTAAACATAGGAACAAGGAAGTGATAGTGAAACTGTATAAAACATTAGTTAGACCTAGATTGACATATTGTGTGCAGGTGTGGAGCTGTTATCGTAAAGGGGATATAAACATGCTGGAAAGATACATATAAGAGCGATAAGCTGATAGCTGGATTCTGAGATAATAATTATGACGAAAGACTCAGAAAAACAGTCCTACTGTGTCTAGAAAAGAAAAGTATTCAAAGTGATTTAACACAGGTTTATGTGTTTAACAAAGTAAATGATAAATTAGAATTTAGCAAGTTTTTCAAAGTACAGCCAACTACAAGAACAAGAGCGTAGAGATTTAAATTGAT
The DNA here is from genome assembly GCA_036924085.1 of Ariolimax columbianus. NCBI lineage: Eukaryota > Metazoa > Mollusca > Gastropoda > Stylommatophora > Arionidae > Ariolimax > Ariolimax columbianus. The sequence continues at coordinate 18,655,930 of JAVGWX010000002.1, forward strand.
TACAGAAAGTTTCACATTAGGTTCCAGGAGATATTCTTGTAGTGAGAGAGTGGTGCACCTTTGGAATGCATTCCAACACGAACATAGTGGATTCAGGCTCAAGCTATTGTGTTTAAGAATAGATTTAATGCACATAGTTATTTTTCGATCAAGTGGAGTATAAGAAACTGGTTGTATATATAATCTAACAGTCTTGTAAACCAGTGCAAAGAAATTCAGTTACGTTACGTTTAGAAACAAACCAATTAGCCACACCGAAAATGAATCCCAACTCAATACATGAACTTTTTATTTTGCCGACGAACAAAGATGTATTTGCGAAGATGAAGATATTCTACACAATCATTTGAACGCACTTGACACAATCTGTGAAGAATTCAATGTGAGAACTAGCCCACCAAAGACAGTACAAATGAAAATCAACATAAGACCAGGTCCACTAACTATAAGTGTCAACAATATCAAACTTCAGCGGACTTGGGACTTCAAATATCTGGGAAGTATTTGTACAGAAGAAAGAAAGCTTGAAAGGACAATGGAAACACGATGTGAGAAAGCCTTCACTATGATTTATCAATTGTGACCACTTCTTAAACACACAAACAGCAGCTACCGTTTAAGACTTGGTCCTTCATTATTCAATGTCCAGCAGAGGACAATAGCGACGTGTTGATTGAAATATGTAAGAACATAGGTGAGTGCCACTAGAAGAGATATATGCTGCAGAATGAGGACATTAGAAGCATGATGGGAACTGACCCGGGTACTGAGTACAGTGCTGGACACAAAATACGGTTATTCGGTAATCTCAGGCTGATACCGCTTGATCAACTCCAACTGTACACATATAACAGAAAAAGTTATTGCTACAGAGCAAGAGGAAGCCCGCGTACGGTAGACGGATAGATGACAGAAGATTAATCTTTCAACGATACTTCAACGACCCAAACAATACACTTGGCTTAAGAAAGACGACCTAAACTTCTCACGGCGCTCACAACACAAATGGACGATTGGCAGAACTGAGCTGATACAGGAATTTTCTCTAACTCTGCAGGTCTAGAAGACCAACGGTACAGTCTGGATGCATTAGTTGCTGCTGCCTTGGTCCTGTATGGGGCTAGCAACTTTATCGTGTAAAACAAAGTGTCACAGAGGACCACATCTACAGGAGCACAGCAGTGTTTTAACACGTCACGGATGTCCTCAAAGAGGACCAACTGTAAGCATGTTTAAGCGGTTTGTGAACTGAAGTAGACCGGTTCGAATTCTCAAAGCAACATTGACGTACTTCAATGGAAAATATACACATTTTAACATGCCTGCTGTTGTCGGGTGCCCTATACCAATAGATCTAAACACATTACTACACACACCTTAGGAGAAGAGTGTAACCGAAAAAAGTAATGCTCCTACTGTACTGACTAAGGGCCGTTGTACAAGACGTTTTCTCTTGTTCTACAGATATACATTGCTTCAACCAGAGCCCAGCTGAAATGAACGGAGCTGTATGTTCACAGGATGGGCAAACAAAGAGAGTTGGTGAATATCGATGTTGTAGTGTAAGCCCCTTCCTTCCTTCCTTCCTTCCTTCCTTCCTTCCTTCCTTCCTTCCTTCCTTCCTTCCTTCCTTCCTTCCTCCCTCCCTGCCTTCCTTCCTTTCTTCCTTCCTTCCTTCCTTGCTTCCTTCATTCCTTCCTCCCTTCATTCCTTCCTTCATTCATTCCTTCCTTCCTTCCTTCTTTCCTTCGTTCTTTCCTTACTTTCCTTCTTCTTTCTTTCTTTCCTTTCTTTCGTTCTTTCTTTCTTTCTTTCTCACTCACTCTTTCTTTCTTTCCATTTCTTTCTTTCTCTTTCTTTCTTTCTTCTTTCTATTATAGTGCATGTCTCTTTGTTTCTTTCATTGGAAGTGTTAGTTTTATTATTTATTATTTATTTTTCTTGTTCTTATTCTTTATATTCTACTTCTCCTATCTTAATCCGTTTCTTGTTCAGGATCTTTTTCCTTTTCGTGTTCTTCTAATTCTACTATTTCATCATCGACTTTTTCTTCTCTGTCTTCCTTTAATTTTATTGTTCTCTCTCTTGCCTTTCTTCTATTTTCATTTAACATTTATTCTTTTTCTAAAGTTTAAGATCACGGTTCGAATTCATAAGCAGACTCGATGTGAGGCCAGCTACTGTAAGCCGCCACTTAACGCCACATCAGTCAAGTGAGACATACTCAATGTGGGGGTTAAACAACAACCATCCCTTCTTGTAGCCAGTCACAACTTTCATCAGTCAAGTGAGACATACCGATGAATACCCCCACCTCACATCCCTGTCATGGTCCAGGAAACGGGTTGTGTTGCTACACCATAGCTTGCAGGGTTGGGATCGTCACTGTAAACCTCACAGAGGTAAGTTTATTGAGAAGACTCGCATTGCAGCACAGCTAGGGGATCCATGCCCACCTTCTTCGATATTCCTCGGATATAAGAAAAGCAGCTACTGTGAAACGCTACCAAAATGAGGTCGTTATATCGAATACCCCATTATGCTCAACAAGGACAACAACCCATACTAGGACACATTTGCTCCTCTGGACAGATTATGCCCCTTCTGTAGATGCCAGGTTTAACTGCAACAATAAGATTTACATGTTTCTTGTAATAACACGTGATTAACATGTTTCTTGTAATAACACGTGATTAACATGTTTCTTGTAATAACACGTGATTAACATGTTTCTTGTAATGACAGGTGATTAACATGTTTCTTGTAATAACACGTGATCAACATGTTTCTCCATAGGAGGGGAAGGTTAATCTGTTTATCCTGGAAACATGAAATCAGCCTGTTTATCACACATGTCAAAGTAGTCCTTTTATGTGATTCAAATGCGTGACATGTAGCTAGCAGTAAGGTAAATGTAGTCTCACAGCAGATACTGCTGTCGAGGATCAAACGTTAGACTTGATTGGGATAGGCAACATTTTGACTATGAAGTGGAGTGACTTTATCCTTTCTTCGATGCCTTTCCTTCCCTGGCAGTAAGCCAAGTACCTTTTTACGGCGTGTCAATAACGGAAGTTAAGCCTATTATCTTTGCAACACAATAAGACTCTGCGATGAACATTAAAAGTAGCCCATCCAAAGTGTAGACCTTCGCCACCAGCTATCTCGACAGCATGGTTTTTCTTAGGGATACGAACGCATTCTGGAATTAAATCCCGTATCAAAGACCACAAAACTAACATACGGATCCGATGCTGACGTATCTCTGTGTTGTGTTGGTAGGAAACGTCAAGTAGCTTCATACAATGATGGCTTAAAGGGTACCAGCACCGCCTAGGGCAGAGTTCAATCCCTATACATTTGGGTTGGCTAAATGTCAATAGCAAACAGAATGCAGGCTAGAAGCCACAGAGATGCTTCTTATCCAGACCTAGTAAGCTGCAAACATCTTCCCCAGACCTAGTAAGCTGCAAACATCTTCCCCAGACCTAGTTAGCTGCAAACATCTTCCCCAGACCTAGTAAGCTGCAAACATCTTCCCCAGACCTAGTAAGCTGCAAACATCTTCCCCAGACCTAGTAAGCTGCAAACATCTTCCCCAGACCTAGTAAGCAGCAAACATCTTCCCCAGATCTAGTAGGCTGCAAACATCTTTCCTTATACCTAATAAGCTTCAAACATCTTCCCAAGACCTAGTAAGCTTCAAACATCTTCCCAAGACCTAGTAAGCTGCAGACTTTATTTATTCGTACCAAGCTCTTCACTCTTGACAAAAAAGACCGTTAAGGTCCTATCAAACATCAGCGATACAACAACTACAAAATAGAAAATCGACAGCTTTCCATTTCTTAAGGGCTCTGCATACCTAAATCTGGGGCTCTGGACTGAATGAAAACCACAGTCGAAGAGAATAGCGTGGACAAGAAATCCTTGTCAGCTGGAGTCTTACAGGCAGATGGCGAGTCCCACTGGCAGATAGCGAGTCCCACAGGCAGATGGCGAGTCCCACTGGCAGATAGCGAGTCCCACAGGCAGATGGCGAGTCCCACAGGCAGATGGTGAGTTTCACAGGCAAATGGCGAGTCCCACAGGCAGATGGTGAGTCCCACAGGCAGATGGAGAGTCTCACAGGCAGATGGCGAGTCTCACAGGCAGATGGCGAGTCTTACAGGCAGATGGCGAGTCTAACAGGCAGATGGCGCGTCTTACAGGCAGATGGCGAATCCCACAGGCAGATGGCGAGTCTCACAGGCAGATGGCGAGTCTCACAGGCAGATGGCGAGTCCCACAGGCAGATGGCGCGTCTTACAGGCAGATGGCAAGTCCCACAGGCAGATGGCGAGTCTCACAGGCAGATGGCGAGTCTCACAGGCAGATGGCAAGTCTTACAGGCAGATGGTGAGTCTTACAGGCAGATGGCGAGTCTCACAGGAAGATGGCGAGTCCCGCGGGCAGATGGAGAGAATACAGCCCAAAATATGAGTCTGTGCGAACCAATGTAGCTGTGTTATTTTTCCTATTTTACTTTTTCTTCTTCGTTCGTTCAACCCCCAGCCCCACCCTTCCCCGCCTCACTAACAAGCTCTGAAAAGGGCTTGACAAGTAGCAGGATGTTGTCCAGAGAACGAAGTTTGTTGTGTCGTAGTTTACAGATTGACTGCGATATCTGCACCTTTAGGTCCAACACATCCGACTTCTGCAGGCCTTTTCCAGTCCAGGGTTAGCCTTTCCTCTTCGATCCCTTCTCTTAAGACAGTCTGCTCTGTTGCAACTTGTTATCCAGGATCACCGCGTGGAGGTGTAGAATAGTCTTGGCAGTTCTGGCTCGCTGACCCTGACGCTACAAGTCAGCTTTGGGTCTCTGATCGCTGCTGCTCATACACTGATCAGCGTAAAGGTGTAGAAGGACATTGGCAGTTCTGGCTGGCTAACCCTGACGCTACAAGTCAGCTTTGGGTCTCTGATCGTTGCTGCTCATGCACTGCTCAGCATCTTGATTATGCTCTAACAGAATAACAAAGAAGATTAAGATGTGCAATACAAAAATCTATTGTTTTTTTCTTTATAAACTATTTGTTAACGCGCAACAATTGTTTGTCTTTCTTTATAACCTGAATATTTCCTTAAACAAATTTGTCAGATTAATATTAAAATTTGTTTTTCCTTTTCAGCCATGGCTCTCATTGCTGTCCTTGGTGGTGTTGCAACAATTCTGCTTGTTGTACTTGTCGTTACGGCTGCAATGTATGTAGCATCTTTATCATTCGTCTGTTTTTCGGTCACTATATATATAGCATAGTGTAGTATAGTAGCCCCTGTCAGTCATGACTGACTATAGTAGCCCCTCTCAGTCATGACTAACTATAGTAGCCCCTCTCAGTCATGACTGACTATAGTAGCCCCTCTCAGTCATGACTGACTATATATATATGTAGTTGGGAAACAAGGCAGATGAAATTCAACTTTATGGTGACAGAAGCGACACAACACGCTTCTATGTCGCTTTAAAGACTGTTTATGGCCCTCAATCGTCGTATGGAACTCCAATTCTGAATGCAAATGGACCAGAACTGCTGACAGACAAACCGAGAATACTGGAACGCTGGTCAGAACACCTCCACACGATCCTCAACTAACCGTCCTCCGTCTGCGACGAGGCAATAGAACGCTTGCCTGAGATACCAATCAACTATCAAATTGGAAGGCTGCTGGTACGGACCTAAAACTGTCTGATATCTACAAAGTAGGTAGTTGTGTCCTAACACAGAGACTAACTAAGTTGTACAACACAAAATGGACCACTGAGACTGTCTCACAAAAACCGAAGGATGCTTCCATCGTCCACGCGAAATGGAAACCGTCAATCCGGCGACAACCACATAGAAATCTCCCTCCTGTGGACTGCTAACAAGATACTTGAACGAGTTCTCCTTAACCGATCGATCATTTACCTAGAACATGGTCTTCTTCCAGAGAGCCAGTGTGGCTTCAGATCGGGTCGCGGAACTGTGGATATGATATTCGCGACTGGGCAACTTCAGGAGAAATACCAAGAGCAGCCACGTGTGCTATACATGACATTCGTGGACCTGACCAAGGCTTTCGATACCGTCAACAGAGATGGACTTTGGAGGGTCATGGAGAAATTCGACTGTCCAAGCATATTCATCAAGATCGTCAAACAATTACAGGAAGTAATGAATGCTCGTGTAGGGAGTGATGGGAAACGTCAAATGCTTTTCCTGTATCAAGTAGTGTCAAGCAGGGCTGTGTACTAGCCCCAACACTCTTCAGCATAATGTTTGCTGCCATGCTCAGCGTTAGCTTTCAGGGTTGTAACCAAAAAGGAGTGGAAATAAAATACAGGACTGATGGAAAACTCTTCAATCACAGGCGACTGCAAGCTCACATGAAAGTAAAGGACACAACCACCTCAAACTTGCTTTTTGCTGATGAATGTGCCCTCGCTGCCAGCATCTAAAGAGACATGCAGCCATTAGTGGACAAGTTCTCAACAGCCAGTGACTTGTTCAGTTTTACAATTAATACAAAAAAACAAACCCAAGTCATGTTTCAGCCTGTTTCAGCATGTTTCACGAGTGACGCATATCGTGAGCCAGATATCAGAGTCAAGAACGAGCACCTCCAATCAGTAGACATCTTCACTTACCTTGGCAGCACTCTTTCCAGGGAAACTACTATTAACTGCGAGGCTAGTAACAGAATCTCCAAGGCCAGTGCTACCTTTGGGCTGCGCAACAGTCTCTGGAATCGGAGGGGTCTTACTCTTTATACGCAACTTAGTCTACGAGCCGTAATACTCCCCACACTTCTGTTTGCCAGTGAGACGTGGACTGTGTACAGCAGACATACTAAAAAATTAACCACTTCCACACAAGGTGCCGCCTAAGATTATTCACAATAAAGTGGCATGAGAGGGTACCAGACACCGAGATCCTCATGAAGGCAAAAATGCCGAGCATCCACACACTGTTGAAGAAGACCTAGATCAGGTAGGCCGGCCACGCCGTGCACATGTCAGACAACCACTTCCCCAAACAACTAATGTATGGTGAGCTGAAAGATGGCCTGCGTCAAGCTGGTGGCCAGAAGAAGCGTTTCAAAGACTCCCTCAAAGTATCTCTAACACGCTTCAGCATCAATGTGTTGTTTCTCCATCGTTTTTTATCATCTGTGAATCTTAGTGGGGGTTCGCAGATGGCTGATCAAACCAATCTGAGCGCGAAAGCGTCTGTCACAGTGAGGGCAGAGAAGCACTGTCTGACCCTCAGACCGTCAGGCGGAGGCAACTCTACTCTTGTGTCGCTCGTTTCCGTGCAGCTTCAGTGATTCTTGTCTGCTCCATATGTGCCGTGCTAAAGGAGATTTTACTACGTCGGGTTGAGAGATCAGCAGAAATATTCTCCAAACCATCAGTGTAAATGTCGCAGTTCTTCATTGAAGCTTTCAGAGTGTCTTTGTAGCGTTTTATTTGGCCACCGCGAACTCGCTTGCCTGACTCAAGTTCGCCATAGAATATTTTCTTTGGAAGTCCCTCATCTGACATGCGGACAACATGGCCAGTCCATCTAGCTCAGATTTGCACAGAGTTGTGTGGATGCTTGTCATGCCAGGTCGCGAAAGAACTTCTGCATCTGTGATCCTATCTTGCCATTTTATGTTCACCAGTTCCTCAGGAAGCCCATATGAAAATGGGCAAGCTTCTTCGCATGTCGATTGTGCACAGTCTAGGTTTCACAAGCGTACAGAAGAGTCGGTAGGACGACTGCCGCATAAACCTTCAATTTGGTTATACGCTTAATTCCTCTCCAGTCCCAAACTGATGATCTTAGTTTTTCAAATGCTATACATGCTTTGGCTATTCTCAAGTTTACTTCCTCATCAATATGGACTGCTCTGGAGAATGTGCTGCAATGTATGCAAAGCGCTTTACAGGACTTTACTTTCTGACCATTGATAGTGATAGATGGTTCACTGTACTCAGTTATTAGGGCTGCTTGGTACAGCACTTCAGTCTTGCTGGTAGAGATTGTGAGACGAAAGTTAACGCAATCCGCTGCAAACATGTTAACAGTACATTCCATCTCAGTCTCTGAATGGGCATTGAGAGTACAGACATCAGCAAAGAGAAGTTCGCGTATGGTCTCAATTTGTACTCTTGTTTTTGCCCGCAGTCTCCTCAGATTGAAGAACTCACCGTCTAGGTGATAGCGGACTTTGACTCCAGCATCACTGCCCTTGAATGCATCCATCAACATGGCAGCAAACATCTTGTTGAAAAGGGTAGGGTCTATGATGCATCCCTGCTTCACTCCATTTGTAACACCAAATGGCTCAGAATATTCCACATGATCCTGAACTCAAGCTAACATGCCATCATGGAACTGCCGAACCATTATAATCAATGCATTGGGACATCCAAATTTGGCCATGATCTTCCATAGACAATTACGACTTACCATGTCGAAAGCTTTTGTAAGATCCACAAATGTGGTGAGAAGGTGAACATTTTGCTCTTGACACTTTTCTTGTATTTGCCTTGCTGCAAAGATCATGTCAGTGGTACCACGTCCTTTTGTAAATCCACATTGACTCTCTGGAAGTAGCCATTGTTCTAGGTGATGCGAGCATCTGTCTAGTAGAATTCTTGCAAGTATCTTTCCAACGCAAATCAGCGATATCCCCCTATAGTTGTCACAGGCCTGCCGATTTCCTTTTTTCTTATAGAGATGAACGGAGGATGCATCTTTAAAATCCTGTGGTATATGCTGCTGATTCCACATTTCACAGAAGAGTCTGGTCAGCTTCTCAGTCTGGGTCCCCCAGCTTTGTAGGAATTGAGTGGGAGCCTGGAGCCTTTCCGCTAGTGAGAAGGTCGATAGCTTTCTGTGTTTCCTGGACGGAAGGACAGTGAGTTAGTCTCATTAGTTTCTATTTGTGGCAGACGATGTATCGCCTCATCATTATTGACGAATGCCTGTTGAGAACGTCACTGACGTGCTCTGCCCAGTGTTCCAGTATTTTTGTTCTCTCTGTTATCAGGATGCTGCCATATGCATTCAGCAAAGATGAAGTGCCAGACAGATTTGGGCCCTATAATTCTCGTAGTGCACTGTAAAAGTTTCTGAGATCATGTCTATATACGAACGCCTATATCTGATCAGCTTTCTTGCATAGCCATGAATCTTGCTTTTCATGGAGCCTTCGTTGCACAGTTTGGCGAATCTTGGAAAACGCCTTCTTCTTTGCACATGATTTTCGATCATTGCTAAATGCACGATAGAGTTTATGCTGTTCCTCTATCAGACCCTGTATATCTTCGCAGTTTCAACCAAATCAGTTCTGGGGATTACAGGATGCACTGCCAGGTGTGTTAGCGGAGGTGGAGTACAACATCTGCCTAAACATGGCCCAGCGTGCTTCTATATCAACTGTAGTGTCCACAGTGACAGTATCAAGTTGGCTGGCTAATTTGTCTGCGAGAACCTCTATGGTGCTGTTGTTGTCCAGCTTCATTATGTTAAGTCGCTATGGAACTTTAACTACTTGTGGGCGTCCTGAAGCCTGGATCCTAATGTTAAGCTTGGAGATCAGTAATCTGTGATCTGTCCAGCAGTCTGCACCTCACATGGCCTTGGTGACCCCGACATCATGTCTGCCTCTTCTATGGACAATAACAAAATCAATCAGATGCCAATGTTTTGAGCGTGGATACGTCCATGTTGTTCTTTGCACTTCGGCACGCGAAAAAAGGTGTTGGTCATGACAAGGTCAATGGCGGTAAATGTCCTCAAAAGGGTGTGAATGTTTGTGCTGCAGTTGCATATTCCATATTTTCCTATGATTCCTACGAGTAAACTTCCATCGATGTAAACGCATGGGAATGCCTCGCACAGGAGCGCAAGGCATGGCGTAGAACTACCACCACAGGCACATTCATTGCTGAGGAACCCCGGGCATCTGAAGCACAGAAAAAAACGCACTTTGCGAGAAGACAAAACAACTGACACTCCAATGTCAAATTCTCACATTATATGCCACGTATGAGGAAGAATTTTTCGTGCCAGATTAGGACTAGACAGCCACCTCCGAACTCACTAGTGAGGTGTTACACAACTTGTCTGAATGATTTCATCGTCGCTTGCGTTGGACGGCTATTATTATTAGTAATGTTATTGAATTTATGTAAAATTTGATCACAAGTCTTAACCCTGGCTGGCCATGCTGGAGTTACAATAGGTAGTTTAACGTTTTTCATATTTGAACTAGACCTGTGAATTTTGATTTTGTTTTATCTGCAACGATTTTTCTGGCTATGGTGCACTGTCCAGTATACCCTATTGAATGGATCTGTTGATTGAACAAAATGGATGTCAGAAGCCAGACCTGCGATTACATTACTGATGCTACAAAAAAGTAGACACTTACAGAAATATACATGGCGATAGAACCAGTGTTTCATGATTCCTGTCCTTCGTTTGACAAGGTAAAACACTGGTGTACACTGTTTAAATGTGGTCCCTCATTTGCTCTCTATCTATCTGCCAAGATGTGGAAGACCTGTCGCAGAGTTCAACGATTGACATGCAGCAACACTAAAGAAAATAATTGATTCAAGATGTGGAAGACCTGTAGCACAGTTCAACGATTGACATGCAGCAACACTAAAGAAAATAATTGAAAAGGATTGAATAATGATAACTGTGGAGATAGCTAGTGCAGTCAAACTGAGTAAGGCAACGGTTAATAGAATTTTGCACAACAAATTGAACATGCAAAAAGTGTTTTCCCGCTGGATTCGGCATCTGCTGACACATGATCAGAAGCAAATGTGAGTGAATTACTGTTGACAGTTACCCAAAAAAGCATCAGTCAGAAACCATTTTAAAGGGACTTCTGTTAAAAGATTACCTTCCTGGTGATAATACGATTATTGGACTGCACTATGTAGATCTGTTCACCTAAAGAGAGACTGACCAGAAAGCGAGTGATAACATGCATTCAAAATCTTTGTTTCAAGACAACCCGTCTCCTTACAAGCTCGTTTGTTTCAGCATGCAACCAACGGTTTGAACACTGACAAACACGTTTGTGCAGCATGCAACCAACGATTTGAACACTGACAAGCACGTTTGTGCAGCATGCAACCAACAATTTGAACACTGACAAGCACTTTTGTTGCAGCATGCAACCAACGATTTGAACACTGACAAGCTCGTTTGTGCAGCATGCAACCAACGATTTGAACACTGACGGGATCAAGATGCTGAGCAGCGCATGAACTGCAATAGTCAGCGACCCATAGCTGACTGCTAGCGTCAGGGCCAGCGAACCATAGCTGCCAAGACCCTTCTACACCTCCACTCGGTGATCCTGGATAACAGGCTGCAGCAGGGCAGACTGGCTAACGAGAAGGGATCGAAGAGGGAATGCTAACCCGGTACTCAAAAACTGATTGCTGAAGTCGGATGTGTTGGACCGAAAGGTGCAAATATCGCAGCCAAGCTGTAAACTACGACACAACGCATTCCTTTCTCTAGACTACATTCTGCTACCTAAGCCCTTTCAGGGTTTGGTAGTGGGAGATTGAGAACGAACGAAGAAGAAGAAGAAGAAGAAGAACACTGACAAGCACATTTTGTGCAGCATGCAACCAACGATTTGAACACTGACAAGCACGTTTGTGCAGCATGCAACCAACGATTTGAACACTGACAAGCACGTTTGTGTAGCAAGCAACCAACGATTTGAACACTGACAAGCTCGTTTGTGCAGCATGCAATCAACGATTTGCTGATGGCAGAAGTCTGCCACTACATATGTTGGCTATGTTTAAAAAGAATAAACGTGCACAATTTCAACTCTCCCTCATGGTTAGGGTAAAGACTCCTTGCCTACGTGACCACCAGCACTTGTACCCAGAGTCCATAAGAACTAATCGTTTATGGATGCTGATTAGTAGTAAAAGAATGACTAGACCCATGTGTGTGTACGTATATGTATGTAAATATAGGGCATATTCAGGATTTGGACATGGCGAATGAACAATGGATCAAATTCTCAACCTGCGAAATATTCTCAAAAACATGCAGGGCAGTGTCGACCTACACACTGGCTTCATTGATTACACCAACAAATTTTGACTGTGCAACAACAAAAAATATGGAAAAATGAAGAAAGACGTGGGGTTCCCAACGCACGTGATTGAACTGATCGAAATATTATATCTAGAGCAACAATCAACGGTCAGATTAGTCCCTGGAGACATCGGATTAGTTTGAGATGTGTAAATGCAGTAATACAAGATGCATACTCTCCCGTTATATTTTCAACATGAATCGTTCCCAAACAGCCGAGAAAGAATAACAAGAACTAAGATATGCAGATGAAACAGTTGTCCTTTAGAAGAGCACAGGTGGGTTGACACAGATGATACAGTACATCGAGGAACACAATCTATACCTAAACATCAGCAAGAACACAATAATTAGCACTGATAAGTTAAAAGTCAGATATGAAGTTATAGAAAAGCAAGAAATTACGAGCGTCACATATTATAAATATCTCTGCACGTTTATAAGCAATAATGGAGATTGTTAAAAAGAAGCAAGAAGAAGTTGGACACACACTCACACAACTTGTTACCTCACACACATTGTTACCTCACATACTTTATTACCTCACATTTATTTTTACCTCACACACCTTGCTACCTCACATATAGTGTTACCCCAGAAACGTTGTTACCTCCCTTACCTTGTTACCTTACATATATTGTTACCTCACACACATTGTTACCTCACATACCTTATTACCTCACATTTATTGTTACTTCACACACCTTGCTACCTCACATATAGTGTTACCCCAGAAACGTTGTTACCTCACTTACCTTGTTACCTTACATATATTGGTACCTCACACACATTGTTTACCTCACATACCTTATTACCTCATATGTATTATTGGCTCACACACCTTGTTACCTTACATACATTGTTACAGCGCACACATTGTTACCTCACACACCTTGTTACCTTACATATATTGTTACCTCACACACATTGTTACTTCACATATTGTTACCTCACACAACTTGTTACTTCACACGCCTTGCTACCTCACATATATTGCTACCTTGTTACCTCGCCTATATTGTTACCTCACACACCTTGTTACCTCATATATATTTTTACTTCACACACATTGTTACCTCACAGATGTTGTTACCTCACACCTTGTTAACTCACCCACCTTGTTACCTCACATATATTGTTATCTCACACACCTTGTTACCTCACACACATTATTACCTCACATATATTGTTACCTCACACACAATGTTTCCTCACACACCTTGTTACCTCACACATATTGTTACCTCACACACCATGTTACACCTAGCACACATTGTTACCCCACACACATTGTTACCTCACACACCTTGTTACCTCACACACAATGTTACCCCACACACATTGTTACCTCACACACCTTGTTACCTCACACACATTGTTACCTCACACACCTTGTTACCTCACACATATTGTTACCTCACACACCATGTTACACCTAGCACACATTGTTACCCCACACACATTGTTACCTCACACACCTTGTTACCTCACACACATTGTTACCTCACACACCTTGTTACCTCACACACCTTGTTACCTCACACACCTTGTTTCCTCACACACATTGTTACCTCACACACCTTGTTACCTCACACACAATGTTTCCTCACACACCTTGTTACCTCACACACATTGTTACCTCACACCCTTTGGTACCTCGTACACTAATACTTGGAACACTTCACCCCAATTTACAACCACTGCTGTTGTACTACCTTACCTTTAATCTTTCTTTTGCAGGGTGGTGAAGTACCGCCGAATTCTGATTGCCAAAGAAACAACGCCACGATTAAACCTTTCAGATATTTCCCAGATGAACAGCCCAGAAACACGCCAAGATAGTGGACCGAGTGAGCAGACTAGTTCTAACCTTAGACCATCATCTGAGGTTCTATACAGCAACGCGGATGTCTCAATTCCCAACCGATTTAACTATGTTATCCATGCAGGCCAAATATCAGACATATATGAAAACCAGATTGATATGTATCGTACTGACAACGCTTCGGTGCCGTTTGTAGCGTCGCTGTAGCGTGTTGGTTAGAGATCTGATCTAGCTGCAGAGGACCGGCAGCGATGAGTATTCCAATTTAAACCGTAAACGGGAGGTTATAGATAACGCTGGGTCCGAGAACATGTGCAACATTCAAAGTGTGCCAGATTCTCTTTAGAACAAATAGCTCAATAATTTACGAAACCTAATACATGACCTGCTGAACATCACTACTATCATCATTAGACAAAACAATTCTATTTTTACTTGTTTTCACCTTTGTATGTTTGTACGATAATGTAAAAATAACGCTGCAGTTTTATTCCTTCACAAATCTTTTTATGAATCATTGTAACGTTAATGATGATTTAATGTACTACTATTCAATAATAACTGTCACAATGAGCTGTTCTTCTATTTTTTTCCTTATGTCCTGCTTGTGCCTTTCAGCGACAGGTTATGAGGAGGTTTCTTGACAGAGCCCTAGTACGTGCTTCGTACACGGGGAGTTTTACTGCTTCTGTTATTTCTGCTATCCATCTTTTACGTGGTCGGCCCTTGGCTTTGTATCCATTGTATCTGTATATTATTACATTCTGATGAATACTATCTGGTCTTTGACGTGTCAAGTAGCCAAACCATTTGGTTTGCTGTCTCTTGAACGGCGGATGATAGTTTCAGCATCGAGATACTAAATCACACGGTTATATTGTAAATTTCGTTTATAGAATCATATTCATACAATAATCTTTGCACAATCATATCCATGCAACACACAGTGAAAATGAGAGCCATATAGTCCTGCTGACAGATGCTCTCGAAGTAGTCACAGCGCTAAAAAGCCAGAAAAACACTGAGCTTAATGACTTAAGAGCAGCACTCTGCAAACTGTGCCAACAGTCCGCACCAAAAAGGGTAGTGGTACAGTGGGTTCCGTCGCACTGCAACATCCAAGGCAACGAGGAGGCAGACAGACTGGCAAAAGAAGGTGCAAGGCTACCACAAATAGATACCAGTATGACGTACGAAGAGTCAAAACGGCTTATCAAAGCCAGGTACATGTCCAAATGGGAAACCGAACATACTGGTTACACCAAAAACGATGCCTATTACCAGTTGAACCGAAGAGAGCAGGTCGTTGTCTTCAGACTTCGCACTGGCCACAACAGACTGAGGTACCACCTCTTCAACAAATTGAAGATAGGGTGTACCGACGAATGCCCGTGCGGTACTGGTAAAATGACCACTGAACATCTGCTGCAGAACTGCCCGACATACGAGGATCAGAGAGAGCAGATGTGGCCATTGCCAGTGGAACTGCAAGACAAGCTCTATGGTAGTGGCGAGAGTCTCAGGATGACCGCCGCTTTTTTCGAGAAAATAATGGTTACTGTCTGACTGTGTACGCAGAAGAAGAAGAATATCCATGCAACAATTCTTGCCCAACACATCTATGCAACAAACCTTGCACAATTATCTCCATACAACAATCCTTGGACATTTATCTCCATACAACAATCCTTGGACATTTATCTCCATACAACAATCCTTGGACATTTATCTCCATACAACAATCCTTGGACATTTATCTCCATACAACAATCCTTGGACATTTATCTCCATACAACAATCCTTGCTCAACTATCTCCATACAACAATCCTTGGACATTTATCTCCATACAACAATCCTTGCTCAACTATCTCCATACAACAATCCTTGGACATTTATCTCCATACAACAATCCTTGCTCAACTATCTCCATACAACAATCCTTGGACATTTATCTCCATACAACAATCCTTGCTCAACTATCTCCATACAACAATCCTTGGACATTTATCTCCATACAACAATCCTTGCTCAACTATCTCCATACAACAATCCTTGGACATTTATCTCCATACAACAATCCTTGCTCAACTATCTCCATACAACAATCCTTGGACATTTATCTCCATTTCAAAAATTCTTGCAGAAGTTTCTGAAGAAAAAGCAATATGTAATGTAATAAATATCCTCGTTTGGTATTGTTTTATTTCCTAGCCACTCGTACTTCGTTTTTCTTTCTTTACAAATTTTCTCTGAAAGCGAGTTCGGTAGATCTTCTCGCACCCAGGACAGGCACAAGAAGGTGCACAGCTGTCTTCCTGGCTGTAGTGATATGCACGGATTCTCGTTAAGCTCACCACTACGGGGATCATAGTTTTGATACCATCCACGTTAGTCAGGCTGCTGTAACACAATCTATGTTCTGTATGTACAGCGTGAAACTGGGATGAGTTCTTTGTTAGAATGTTGTATCTGAGCTTGCCGGTAAGCTTTCATTCTGCACGTTGGCATCAGGCAAAATACTAGAAACTATATACTTGCTGATTGACCGAAGGACGCAACACACGCCACACAATAGCTATAGTTCAATCATTTTCCACGAAGAGCAAACATTTCTGACCTTTTATAAGATATAACTCGGTCTTCATGTGACCATTAGTGAATCAATCTTGTCATCGTGCGGACGTTAGACAATCGGCCCATTCTCTTGCGGCTCTTAGGCAATCGGTGTTGTCTTCATATGGCCCTTAGACAGACGAGCTTGTCGTTATGTGGCCCTTAGACAGCGTGTCTTTATGTGGGCCCTAAACGATACAGCTTACCCTCATTCTGTTGTTCGAGCCTGAGACACGTTGTCTAGTGGTACTGACGATTTATTATGTCATCATCTGCATGTTGAGAACTAAAGTACTTCAACATTAATATTGTTATGCAGTACCCCATTTAAGGGTTGGGAGGGAGGGGGGCGACTTATCAACGATACATACATACAAACTGTTGTTGTCAGTCTTAGACATACATACAAACTGTTTGTTATCGGTTTCAGACATACTTACACACTGTTTGTTATCAGTCTCAGACATGGGCCATGACAAGGGTTGGTGAATGAAAGATCGCTACACGTGAAATTACATATCAGTGAAAATTGGTTATGTCCCCTAGAGGAATCAGCGAGAAACGAGAACCAGTGAGAAACAAGAAACAGCGAGAAACGAGAAACATTGAGAAACGAGAAATCCGAGAGAAATGAGAACCTCATAATACATGAGATATAAAGAAATTTTGGGACATATAACAAAAGTACTTACTCTACCTCAACATGGAGAACAACATAAAACCTATGATCACCAGATGGAATCGGGCGGGATAGACAGCCTTCAACTCCATCATGACAGCAACAGACGCCACAAAAGACACCAGACTACGTGCGGACATCTTCGACTCGGTAGTCACGTTCTGATATGGTAGCAAAATCTGGTCTCTAACAAAAGCAGCAGAGAACCAACTGAGAACAGCACAAGCATCTCTTGAAGGACGCCTCGTGGGCATAACTCTCAGACAACAGCAGTAGTGCGAAGTACACAATAGCGACATCCCGAGAATGTCACACATTAAGGATGTCTGTCCTACAGTACGTCAACCACTCGAAACACCGCGGGGCTGGAAGACAAGATGAACGATGGAGCACCATAACAACCATGTGGTTCCCGCGCGACAAAAAGAGGCCTAGGGGATGGCCCCCAACTCAGTGGGGAGATTCACTAGAAAAATACAACATTCACGACCCCATAACAGACAGCTATAACACTGGACGACACGCGTTCGCGATAGAAACGACTGGATCCTGAGTTGGGACCCGCTCAAGGCTGACCACCCCTTGACAAAGAACGGATCGAACTAAAAAGAACTTAACCTACCCTTCCCTCCGAGCGAGCATCTAACACCAGACAGCAGACATTCATAGTCAAAAGAAGACAATTAAAAACAAGGACAGATGGCCTCTTTTAAAAATAACGTACACAGATTGTATACAAAAGCGGAATGCAACTCAGGATGACGAATAGCTACACGAGTGGAGAGATGAGATGAGATGAGATGAGATGAGATGAAGATCTTAACAGCCACTTCCGGCTGTGGTGTTAAAGACTCCATTGTACTCAGTTATTTTGAAGTTCCCAGTCTGTTGCGTTGTCTCTCATAATTTTATGTTACAGCTGAGTACATTGTAAATATCGTTTATCTCTCAAACTTCATTAAATATTTGAATTTAAAAAAAGACACGTTTGTAGTGAGACAAATGTACGCAGACACTAATGTCTCTTGATTCAAGTGTACATTACAACAAACGTATACTGAGACAAATGCATAGTGAGATAAACGGATTTTAAGACATACTGAGACAGAAACATAATGGTAAGTCTTGTAGTTATCGTGAATAAAGTATTGTACTAGGCTTATATTTTATGAGGTGGAATGGCTAGTTGACTTCCTCGATGCCTTTCCTGCAATAACAGTACACATGTAAACCATTTACAACTGTGTCTACTGGAACGTATCGATAACTTTACTTAACGTCCTGCTACTGGTTTAGAAAAATTTGCAGTCTGTATACAACCACTTTCTTTTACGTTTCCTTGATCTAAAAACTATGCACATCCAATCAACTCTTGAATGTATTAATTGACCCTGACTCCACTATTTCCGGAGGCAATGCATTCACCACTCTCTGGCTATAAAAATATTTCCTAATATCTATTCTGGACCTTTCTTTGAGTAAAATTTAGTTGTGCTATTTTGTTCTTGTAGGAGGCTGTATTTTGAAAAATAAAAACAGCTTGTTGTAGTCTAATTGATTCTTTCTGTTGATTATCTTATAAACCTGTATTAAGTCACCTCGAATTGTTCTCTTTTCTAGACGCTGTAGGCCGACCTTTCTGAGTATTTCTTCATAACTGTAATTCTGGAATCCCACTATCAGTTGTATCGCTCTTCTTTGAATCCTTTCAGCATGTTTATATCCCGTCTACGATGAGGTCACCATACTTGAACACAGTACTTCAATCTAAATCTAACTGATGCTTTATGCAGTTTGACTATCAACGGATATTAAAATCAACAACCATTGTCCCACTCAGACGATCACTTAAGTATGGGCCAGGTTTGAATGGGTATAAAATTAAAACTTCCAAACACTGTAACAGATCCATGTAGAGTATAAGAAATTGGTGCTGGAGGCTTTTTCTCGGAGAGTAAAACAATTGGCTGACAAAGTATTTAGCAAGGTTAGCTCAATCTAGGGCCAACACAACACCATTGTCAAGTCGGGGTTTGCATTAGAAACGAGAGAGAGAGAAAGAGAGAGAGAGAGAGGGAGAGAGAGAGAGGCTTCAGTGTTCACTAGGAGTTGGAGCTAGTTTGTCTGAGTTGGGATAGTGATTTTAGACCAACCCGTTCTTTACATTGGACTAGTATCAGAAGGGGAAGTTATCGACAGTTGAATGACAGGGTGACAAGTGGCCATATGATTCAATAGGAAAATAATAAAGATAGGCTTTACGGCTGACGAGTCAGCTGGGAAGGACCAATCTACTACTATCTTGGTTTGAGTCGTACTAAAATTGAACCATAAAAGAGAGACTTGGTCATTCGAGAGACAGAGCTGATCGGAGCAGTCTATCCCATCACATGTCAAGAACATTGCACTTTTGCTCATTGACACGAATGGTGGACTTTCTGTAAGCGACACTGGAAGGTAATATGTTAGTTGCAGAATTGGAGATTTGACAGTCCTCAGCTCGAGGTGGTCTGTTGAAGGCGAGAGATAACGAGCCAAAGCATAAAAACTTCATAGTCAACAGCTCGAAGTCTTCACATTTATCAGCTCACGGGGTAATCTGTTGAGTGTGATAGACAAACGGTTCTTGTCTGAAGGTGTATAGGTGGCACCTGAAAGAGCTGTTTCGCAGATTGGCTCGTAGTCTGAATCAGAATGGTCAGAGGGATCGGCCATAGCCTCTGATCAAAAGATTTGTAACCAGAAACCTCAAAGTGCAACCCCACAATAATAGCAAGAAAATAGTATCGCACTGCACAGGACCACACGCCGCTAGAGATCAAGTTTTTCACCAACTGCTAGAGGGCACAGATGACTACATAAGAGATATAAGCTAATAACGAATTTGTATAGAATGTCATATATATTAAGTTAGATTACTGAACTGGGTTTATAGTCCAAGGATTTTATTCTAGCTAATGCTAACATTTCCTGAGATAGAAAGATTGCGTTTTTAATTAGTTGTTTAGTTTTATCCATGTTGTAAACCATAGATATGTAATAAATGAATATGTTGATTTATCGTTCTCATAAGCTTTATAGTTTTTTATATTGAAGTAGTAACGTCATGTCTTAGATGTTTTAATGTTTAACAAACAGTTTAAAATAAATCCTATCTCTACCACAACACATTGCGATATATAGATCTTCATCAGAGACAAAAATAAACACTAGTGAGAATATGTAATTAATTTCAACGATACAGATGATAGATAATTTAAAATGACGCCCAGCTGGTCACAAGATTAATTTTGCTCTAGTGTTTTAGTTAACCATTGATGAGTACGAGCTACGGATTTGACTGGAAGTTACACTCGTTGACGACTTACATTGTGTTCACGGAAATGCGTTGATGTTTTCCATTTAGATTAGTTCGTTTTTTCATTCTGTGTTGTTTTCCCTCCGATTATCATGACATGGACATCGGCCTTTTGAATTAATATTCCGGCAACTCTGTGACGTACTCCCATTGCCCAGTGCACACAGTCCCTTCAGATCTCATGGGACCAGACAAAGAACGACACAATCCAGTGATAACAAATTCGAGAACGTGTACCGTGTGATCATCCTAATAAAGTGTTTATTTAACTCCATCGTTATTAGCACATTGGAGAAAGCGTGACCCGGTCTGACCAGCGAGCGCCACATCGAAGACTCAGGCTAAACGACTCTGACCACTATGAATGTTACTGGCCTTGGCTTAAAGACACCAGAGTTGGTAGAGTTTATGAATAAATTTAGAGTCGGGATCCTCTGCATTTCAGATATACGAAGGTAAGGGCAGAACATCAAGGAGGTACGTGGCGGTTCTGTTCTGTTGTGGAGTGGTGTCAACATCACACAAAGAGCCAGGCACGGTGTTGGCTTTTTTCGTCACTCTGAGATAGCCAAGTTCATTACGAACACAGAATACATAAGTGAAAGACTGATACGCCTACAATTGACGGAGTGTGGAAAAACCACGACATTGGTTCAGATCTACGCCTCGTGTAACGATAACAACAATATCGAGGACAGGATGGAATTCTTCCAGAGCCTTTCTGACGCTATCAACGGCGTTGACGAGACGGATGATTTGATTGTGATGGGTAACTTTAATGGAAGAACGGGAAAGAAAAGATCATCTCATGAATGCTGTCTAGGGTTCTACGGTGACACCTCTTTAGAACGGAACAGCAATGAAGAGGAGCGTATTAAAATTTGTATTGAGCAGGAGCTAATAATAACAAATACCATCTTCCAGCACCGGGGCAGTCATGTTAAAACGTGGTACAGGTGAAACAACACAGAAATAGCGTCCCAAATCGATTTCATTCTCATCAGACACAGGCAGAGATATAGTGAAGTAGTAAGGACGG
Organism: Ariolimax columbianus; assembly: GCA_036924085.1. Lineage (NCBI taxonomy): Eukaryota > Metazoa > Mollusca > Gastropoda > Stylommatophora > Arionidae > Ariolimax > Ariolimax columbianus. Next base: position 18,677,603 of record JAVGWX010000002.1, read on the forward strand.
CTTTATTTTCTAAAAAGAAAGCTTACAAGGCTTGGTTGACCTCCGAAAAGCAAGATGACTCCATCGTCTACAAAACAGCAAGATTAAACGCCAAAAGAGTAATAAAACACGCCAGAGAAAAATCTTGGAAACATGATGGCGAGCAACTAACTTCCATATGTAAAAATCGTCCTGGAGACTTTTTCAAAAGTGTCAAGGCTATGCGATTTAGATACGAGTGCTTCAATTCTACTACAACCATCAATGACAAGTATGACTTTCATATATTTAATGAGCTCAGCAGAAGAGATCGATGGAAGGAATATTTTCAAGAGCTTTGCAACCCTACTGCCTCCACGGGGGATTCAATTTTTTACCATGCAACCCAGATCATACCGGAATCCGACATAACGATTCAAGAAACTGAGAGCGATAAAGATTTGTCCCAGGAATAAGTCACCAGGCAAGGACGGCATAACAACGGATCTGATTCGTGCATGTGGGGAAACAGGGTTACACTGATTACATAGACTCTGCACAAAGGCATGGAAAGACGGACACGTACCAGATAACTGGCAGCAAGCTATAATCGTTCTAATTTGGAAGAATAAAGGCGACAAAAGAAACTGTGCCACTTACAGATGCATATTGCATAATGTCTGAATATAGAATATAACCTATTGTTGAACCTCAACTATTCAGAGCTCAATTTGGATTCCGCCAAGGTATGGGCTGCACTGACGCCTTGTTCCCCATACTGCAAATGAGCGAAAGAACAATAGAATACATCGAAAATCTATGTGTTGCTTTCATTGATCACGAAAAAGCGTTTGATGGGGTAGACAGAATTAAACTTTGGAAGATACTGGAAGATTTTGGTGTACAAGGCCAGCTTCTTGATGCTTTCAGAGCACTGTATCTTTCGAGTACAAACGTCCCCAGAACGACTGATGGTGTGACAGATGCTTTTGAAATCACTACCGGCGTGAGACAAGCGTGTGTGCTTTCTCCTCTGTTGTTTAACATCTACATGCACAAAATCGCAACATAGACTGGTCAAATTGAGACATCTGAAGCAGAACATAGCTCTTTGCATATGATGCTTGCTGTACGACGATGACAACAAACTGCAAAACCCCACGAACGCGCTTTCGACTACCTGTGCTAAATACAAAATGCAAATTAGCGAAACCAAAACAAAAACTATGATGATCAGTAGAACTCCCGGGCCACTAAAGATAAGTCTAAATGATATTGCTCTTCAACAGATCCATGAGTTCAAGTATTTGGGCAGTATTTTTTCGGCAGACGAAAGGAAAATTGGGACTAGATGTCAGAAAGCCAGACAGCATCTGCAGTGACTTACCAGCTACCCCCACTGATTAGACATGCCTACCATGTTTGTAACGGGTAACGGAGAGGGAGCATGAGAAACGGCTACCACATCCAAGGAAGGCAGCAGGCGCGCAACTTACCCACTGCCGGCACGGGTAGGTAGTGACGAAAAATAACAATACGCGACTCTTTCGAGGCCCCGTAATTGGAATGAGTACACATTAAACCCTTTAACGAGGATCTATTGGAGGGCAAGTCTGGTGCCAGCAGCCGCGGTAATTCCAGCTCCAATAGCGTATATTAAAGTTGTTGCAGTTAAAAAGCTCGTAGTTGGATCTCAGGCGCAGGCGGGCGGTCTGGCTCGCGCCGGTTCACTGCCCGTTGTCTCCTGCCCTACCGTCTGCCGGCTCTCTTCCTCGGGTGCTCTTCGCTGAGCGTCCAGAGTGGCCGGTGCCTTTACTTAAAAAAAAATTAGAGTATTCAAAGCAGGCCTCGGCTGCCTGAATAATGGTGCATGGAATTATGGAATAGGACCTCGGTTCTATTTTGTTGGTTTTCGGAACTGGAGGTAATGATTAACAGGGACAAACGGGGGCATTCTTATTGCGGCGTTAGAGGTGAAATTCTTGGATCGCCGCAAGACGAGCTACTTCGAAAGCATTTGTCAAGAATGTTTTCATTAATCAAGAACGAAAGTCAGAGGCGCGAAGACGATCAGATACCGTCGTAGTTCTGACCATAAACGATGCCGACTCATCAACTTCCACTGATGGCTTACGACGCTGGTAGATCTGGCTACAAGGAAAGGGGCGACCCCGAGGTAGGTGGATAGAGCGCATTATAGTGACTGTGCAGCGACAAGGGCTCACATTGACCTACGCAGCGCACTTGGCGCAGGATAGACGACTTAAGCTCCCAACGACGCTTAACTGCAAAAGTGGAAAGAAAACTAACAGATGATAGGAAAAGGTAGATTTCCGGGATATTCGTAAAGTTTTTTTTGAATTGTTTGGTCCATCTTTTCCCATGTAAATGGCTCTTTTATGGCAGAAATTGCTAAATATATTTTCTAACAGAGAAAAATAATAACACGCATCTCTTGCCATGTAGGCTAAGAAAGCAGGTCCAAACAAATGCATGCTGAAGATACACTGGGCTCCAGGACATAGAACGCTGCAATATAAAAGGTTTCGTAAAGACAGTCACAGACATGACTTTGTTGGAGTCATAGATGTGACTGTCTGTTTGTGAAGGAAGAAGAAGACCGAGAAAAAATAAATTAAAAAGAAGAAGAAAAACAACAACAGAAACGACAACAATAGTTGACGTCATCATGTGCATCGTACGTAATTTCACTTGTTGCAGTTTGGTCCGAATTCATTTGAACACGACTCGTACATAACCATGTACCTCATTAACGCACCATTGTTGCTTCCACGACTAATTATATTTTCATGTATGATTGTTTTAGATAAGTATATATATAGATATATATTTACATTTATAAATATACAGACATACACGCATGTACACACACACATACACACACACACACACATACACACACACCCACATGCTCGCAAACACACACAAGACAAAGATGATATCTTTCTCTAGGTAACATTGAGGGCGAAAGTGAGCGTACGAGTTGGGTCTTGTGGAAAATTACATCTTACGCCTACAGTACGTTCATTACAATGTCTACGTCCTGGTTTTACTGCTACAGGACAACAACTCACTCTTCTAGGCTTATCCTAGGTTGGGAGGAGAGTTGCCGGCAAAAATATTCAATGGATGAATCTTTTAACTGAATTTAAATTGCAATACCTGATTACTTCCCTTAAGAACCTTTTCATGTCCTTGACAATTTACTTGTTTAAAAAAAAATCTGTTGTGTCCCTTTCTATATTTTAAAATTGATTATGTTTAATAATCATTTAGCTATTTTCATTTAATTCACGGAGAATCTATCCTTCACATACCTTGCGTGGAATTAGCTAAGATATACAAATTTAAAATTGGTTAAATCTACTTCAATCTTCGACTGAAATTCCCGTCTATACAATTAACCTTATGGTGAAACAAAATCTCATTATACACATTTCTTCCTATCTCCAATTTAGCTGTTTTTTCACTTTTTTTAATCAATGTATAATGTTTGGGCTGTTGTTTCTAGAGCTCTGTTTTATTCCTCTATTACATACGGGATGTTGTTTCTAGAGTTTTTTAAATTTCTCTATTGCATATGAGTTATTATTTGTTAGAGCTTTCCTTTATTACTCTATATTGGCTATCGATTCTACAGTTTTCTTTCAAACCACTATAAGTACTCGACACTCACGCTTTAAATTTTATAGAATGTCAGCGTACACAACCATGAGTTGGAGAGCCTTTCACATTGGAGGTGTTAGACCGATCTATTAAGTCATCTATTGTAATAATATTGTAGTTCAAAAGTGGTGCTATTCTCGTCTCTGTCACACAAGTAGGCTTTCCTGAAACCAATTAGATCGATATTCTATCCTATAGGTACTATACCGCACTGCTAGATTAGCTTTCAGTGTGGCAGTGCTCCTGTTCTCGTCTTTCGTTTCTCCTTTCATCTACTTGTGAAACATATATAACCATAAAACAGAACTATACCAGTCAAATAACGCAAGTTTTCATGTTTGATCTTCATTTGTCTTGTTGCTATGATATGCTGTCTGGTGCTTTATTCTCGCGTGGTTGGTAGGTTTAGGTGTACGACATGTGTATTCCAACTATTGAATGTCATGCATGGCCGGGATCTCAATACATATTATGCATGAACGGGAACTCAATACATGTTATGCATGAACGGGAACTCAATACATGTCATGCATGGTAGGGAACTCAATACATGTCATGCATGAACGGGATCTCAATACATGTAATGCATGAACGGGAACTCAATACATGTAATGCATGAACGGGAACTCAATACATGTCATGCATGAACGGGAACTCAATACATGTCATGCATGAACGGGAACTCAATACATGTCATACATGGTCGGGAACTCAATACATTTCATACATGGTCGGGGTCTTAATACATGTCATGAATGAACTAGAACTCAATACATGTCATGCATGAACTAGAACTTAATACATGTAATTCATGAACGGAATCTCAATACATGTCATGCATGGCAATGATCCCACTTTCACTCCGGTTTCTCGTTTTATTCTAGTGAACATTACCGCTGTTTGTACCTTGTTGAGTTCTTGCTTCCATTTCATACCCATTCTCCCATTGTCTGTGAACAGATATTTGATTTCTCTAACAAGATGAAGCTCTACGTTTTTGACCTAGAAAATTAGTGATCTTTCCTTGTGCTGACACTCGGCAGAATGTTTATCTTTCATTACATTAAAAAAGACACGCACATTTCAGCGAACACTTACCTAGACAGGTGGGTTAAATAAACATCATTCTTAGTAGACCTGTACTTCGACAGGCACATATGCTCCTGTGTAGATCCTAGCTCTGGTATGAGCTGGATGTAGCCGGGAGGAGGATTTTCTGCTTAGCGGGCTAGGCTCGAGCAGCTTATTATTCCGCTACGTTGGGACAAGTACCGCGAAGGATGGTTAACGGATGTGCGAGTCCATCTAAATAGACTCAAACACTAAGCAAAGTAGGACCCGCAGCCTGTTAGGTGCCATCTATGCTGCTCTAAATCAAGCACTTAACCATGGCAGGTGTTATGCCATGTTACACCGTTAGTCGCCTCTTACGAAATGCTTTCTGTGGGGCAGTGGTGCTATTCTTGTCCTTTTCATACACAAAGACCCCGGCGGACAATTTTGGGTAGACAATATATGTTCAAAAATGAAGAACAAACAAACAATTTAGAAGAACAAAATGTATGACCATTTGTTACACAACTGTTAGAGAAAATTGTTTAAATACCATAGTTCTCAGCGTGCGGTTGGCAGGTGGCAGGTGAAGACAGAATTGATTGCCAGTGTCACTAGACCAGGTATGTGGGACTTGAACCACCAAATGTGGACAAGCCTGATTGTCTAGTCGAAATAGAACAATTCGATCGTCCAGTGTCGAATTAGGGCAGGTTCGATTGTGCAGCGTCGAATTAGGGCAGGTTCGATCGTCCAGTGTTGAATCAGGGCAGGTTCGATCGTCCAGTGTTGAATCAGGGCAGGTTCGATCGTCCAGTGTTGAATCAGGGCAGATTCGATTGTGCAGTGTCGAATTAGGACGTTCCACTGTCCAGTGTTGAATTATCGCAAGTTCGGTTGTCAACGGCTGCATGACGTCAAATTCTATTGTCGAAGTACCGCTTGAAGACAGACTCTATTTTCGAAGAATAGTATTAGTGTAAACTCGATTGTTCAAAGACCTTATGGTAATACATTTTACGGTTACTTCTCCATACTAAAACCAACATTAGTTTGTAGGACAAGGATATTTCTCTTTTTATTTGTTACTTTCCATCTTCTGCTAAGAAAAGTCAGACCCATCTGAAAGTTTCTTTAGTCCCCCCTACCCCTTCTTTGTGGTCAGAAAGGAGCCAGATACACTTATGTTTTCTACCCATAAATGGAAGGAAAGCCACGAAACGCATAGTACTATTATTTAAAATCTTCAAAAAGCAAATCGCTAAGGGCGGCTGATTAATAATAATAATAATAATAATAATAATAATAATAATAATATCAACAATATTTTTTTGGTACCCTGGCATATGCCTCTAAGAGAGGCATAGATCAGCATTAAACGTGATCAGTTTTACAGTGAACCTGTATCGGGTTATTTCCAGCGGCACAGTCTTCAGTGCGCCCTGGAATGAGAGAAGAGCCACACAAACTCGCTTTCAGAGAAAATTAGTCATGAATGATTACGAGTAGCTAAGAAAACAAACAACAGCAAACAAGGATATTTATTAGATTACATATTGCTTTTCCTTCAGATTATTCTGCAATGATTATTGCTTGGATATGATTCTGTGAAGATTGTTGTATGGATATGATTCTGTGATTGTTGCATGGCTATGATTCTGTGAGGATTATTGTATGGATATGATTCTGTGAGGATTGTTGTATGGATATGATTCTGTGAGGATTATTGTATGGATATGATTCTGTGAGGATTGTTGTATGGATATGATTCTGTGAGGATTATTGTATGGATATGATTCTGTGAGGATTATTGTATGGATATGATTCTGTGATGATTGTTGTATGGATATGATTCTGTGAGGATTGTTGTATGGCTATGATTCTGTGAGGATTGTTGTATGGATATGATTCTGTGATTGTTGCATGGATATGAATCTGTGATGATTGTTGTAGGGATATGATTCTGTAAGGATTGTTGTATGGATATGATTCTGTAATGATTGTTGCATGGATATGATTCTGTAATGATTGTTGTATGGATATGATTCTGTAATGATTGTTGTATGGATATGATTATGTAAGGATTGTTGTATGGATATGATTCTGTAAGGATTGTTGCATGGATATGATTCTGTGAAGATTGTTGCATGGATATGATTCTGTAAGGATTGTTGTATGGATATTATTCTGTGGATTATTTGGGCATGCTGTGTTGTCTGTCGTAGACAGATTTACATTCTATCCACCTGATTGATTATCTCAGCATTAAAATTATCAGGAGTCGCTCATTGTGATAGGGAAGTCATTATTCACTAGCAGCTTGTTTAGCCAGCTCATTCAGCTATCATGAAGATTACATATGATTCATCAACAAATATGTAAGCAATGAAAAGTAAAAGCTTAGTTTGTAGGCGTGCATTAATTTCAATGTGAAACAGTAAGAGAACAAAATGAAATATGCCAATGCATGTTCTCAATTCAGTAGTTAACATGCTAAGATTCGTAAATCGGTGAGTCCATTGAGGAATCTGCAACACGATCTGACGCACTTTGAATACCGTACATGTTCTCGGACTGTGCGTTATCCATAATCTCCCCATTACGGTTTAGATGGGAATACTCATTGCTGGCTGGATTCTGCACTAGATCAGAGCTGTGACCAACAGGCGGCAACGATGCTGCAAAAGGTTTGCCAGTACGTGGAAAAACATTCTGTTCTACGTAAATGTCCGATATTTGAGGTGTCTTCAGAACATGGTAATTCGGATTGGAAGGTGTGTTATCTGCGTTGCTATATAGAAGCTCAGATGTTGAACCAAGGTTTGAGCTGCCCTGTTCGCTTGGTTTCCTCTTAGTCTTCTCAGCGTTGTCGGCATGGAGGATATCTACTAGTGATATTCTTGGAGATGTTTTTTGGGCCCCCAGCATTCGGCGGTACTTGCCAATTCTGTAAAAAAAAAATGTAAAAACATTGTAGGTAAAATAGCCCATTAGAAGTGGTTTGAGATTAGGATGAAATGTTGTAAGCTTTATTGTACGGTGTGTGTTAGGTAACAAGGTGTTTGAGGTAACAAGGTGTGTGAGGTAACAAGGTGTTTGAGGTAACAAGGTGTGTGAGGTAACAAGGTGTTTGAGGTAACAAGGTGTGTGAGGTAACAAGGTGTGTGAGGTAACAAGGTGTTTGAGGTAACAAGGTGTGTGAGGTAACAAGGTGTTTGAGGTAACAAGGTGTGTGAGGTAACAAGGTGTTTGAGGTAACAAGGTGTGTGAGGTAACAAGGTGTTTGAGGTAACAAGGTGTGTGAGGTAACAAGGTGTTTGAGGTAACAAGGTGTGTGAGGTTTCAATGTGTGTGAGGTTTTAAAGTGTGTGAGGTAACAAAGTGATTGAGGTAACAAAGTGTTTGAGGTAACAAAGTGTTTGAGGTAACAAGGTGTGTGAGGTTTCAAGGTGTGTGAGGTTTTAATGTGTGAGGGGTTTTAATATGTGTGAGGTTTTAATGTGTGTGAGGTTTTAATAATTGTGAGGATTTAATGTATGTGAGGTTTTAAGGTATGTGAGGTTTTAATGTGTGTGAGGTAACAAGGTGTTTGAGGTAACAAGGTGTGAGGTTTTAATGTGTGTGAGGTTTCAAGGTGTGTGAGGTTTTAATGTGTGAGGGGTTTTAATATGTGTGAGGTTTTAATGTGTGTGAGGTTTTAATAATTGTGAGGATTTAATGTATGTGAGGTTTTAAGGTATGTGAGGTTTTAATGTGTGTGAGGTAACAAGGTGTTTGAGGTAACAAGGTGTGAGGTTTTAATGTGTGTGAGGTTTTATTGTGTGTGAGGTAATGTGTGTGAAGTAATGTGTGTGAGGTAACAAGGTGTGTGAGGTATCAAGGTGTGTGAGGTAATGTGTGTGAGGTAATGTGTGTGAGGTAACACGGTGTATTAGGTATTAAGGTGTGTGAGGTAATGTATATGAGGTAATGTGTGTGGGGTAACAAGGTGTGTGTGGTATCAAGGTGTGTGAGGTAATGTGTGTGCGGTAATGTGTGTGAGGTAACAAGGTGTGTTAGGTAATGTGTGTGCGGTAATATGTGTGAGGTAACAAGGTGTGTTAGGTAATATGTGTTATTGTAACCAGGTGTGTGAGGTAATGTGTGTGAGATATCAAGATGTGTTAGGTATCAAGGTGTTTGAGGTTACAGAGTGTGTGAGGTAACAAGGTGTGTTACGGAACAAGGTGTGTGTGACGTAACAAGGTGTGAGGTAGCAAGGTGGTGAGGGGACAGTTTAATGCAATTCTACCACAATTATTGAAGATTGATGACCATGTTCTAGACATTTTGTGTGTGGAAGTCTCAGCTTTTGTGATGTGAAGTAGAATGGAGTACCACAGTAGACACTGTCGATGAGGATGAAGTGGTGGCGGTTTCTTTATAAGAACTATAAGCAGTTGTAAGGTTTGGTGTACAGGTAGTTTCCAATATGTCATTGTAAGAGGCAAGAGCGTGTGTATGGCCTATGATACATGCAGCTCCACAGCCAAGGGTGAGTATGTGGCCTGAAGATTGTGTACTAGGTTTACAATCACAACGTTCCAGGTTCATTTCATGTAGCCCTCCACTGGATAACCTGAACATGTTGCGGAATTTCTCAAGATATGACCGCTTCTCTCAGTTGATCCAACTGTGAATCTGATGAAGTAATTAATAATTTCGCAGCCGCCCTAGGAGCTACGAAGTTTGTGCTCTGTCGCTTGTACGTTCAGCAGTCAAAGTTAATGAGCCCATACGTGTTGGGCGCTCTGGTCGGTTCTATGAGCCGTTATACGTTCACTGCATTACAAACACTCTTCTGAAGATGAAGTTTAGCCGACTTGGTTAAGCGAGATCTTAGCTACTATGAGGTACGATGTAATAGCTGAGCGAGATCTTAGCTACTATGAGGTATGATGTAATAGTTAATAAAGATGATTGTGTGTGTTTGTATGAGTGTGTGTGTTTGTGTGTAAATTTGTGCTCGTGTGGGGTTGTGTATGTGTGTAAGAAAACAAAACTAACGAGCGGATAACGATAACACATACATTGTAGACAGGACGACAACTGCAACAAGTAGAACTGCTGTAACACCACCAAGAACTGCAATGAAAATCACACCTGAAAAATAAAATATTTCAATGTTAGTGTGGTACAGTTTGAAAGTAAACATGCAGATTATAATGAAAGAAAAACACTTGTTGTACGCTCATAAACGATGTCTTTTTTGTTAAACCGTATCTATTTCTGGTATTGTATCGTAACATAGAGCTAGCTACCTTGGCTTACACAAACGCATATTGTAGGTTGTATACTTGGACTCTGCTTGTGAGACTCCAGAAGACGAGGATTCCTCTTCGAGCATTCTGACCTTTCTCTCTTCATCTACTTGTTTCCATTTCAATTAGAACCAGATTTAGACATATAGAGATCTTGAGATATGAAACGCTGTAGATTATCTTTTTTGGTAGGCGTTGTTTGTTAGGACCTAACTGGCTGTGGTAGTCTAGGTTTAGCTGAGTAGTTTACTTATCTAAAGAGTTACAACATGTATCTACACCACGACACAACTTCACGCAGTAAATAACACAGTAAACACTATCCTGACTGTAAAACAAAACAATACCATTTAGCATGAATATCAACAGAAAACAAAGTACATCTGAACCAAATAATCTATGGAGATATATATTTATATATTGAACTACAAAAGGAGGTTTTAAGCACTAGCTTTGATGTTTCATCCAAGATCTATGGCACCCACAGGTTCTTGCCGCTGCACTGCCCTATCTGCACACTCAACACACAATTATAAATTCGCCTTTGCTATCAGATTACGTACTCAAACTAATCTGTGGGCTCACACATAATCAACAAACTCGTCCTCAAGATCATCTTACCTAGATGACTTCGCATACTCAGACTGATATGTACAATCTCTCATTTTAGAGTTAACGTTATATGGCCCTATACGGTTCCCATCTAACGTTATGGAGCCTTATACGGTTCACATCTAACGTTATGGAGCCTTATACGGTTCACATCTAACGTTATGGAGCCTTATACGGTTCACATCTAACGTTATGCGGCATTATACCTGTTCACATCTAACGTTATGCGGCATTATACGGTTTACATCTAACGTTATGCGGCATAATGCCTATTCACATCTAACGGTTCGTGGCCTTATACGATTAAAATCTAACATTATGTGGCGTTATTAGGTTTACCACTAACGTTATGTGGCCTTCCAGGTTTAAAAGGTTTCCCACCTTCGGCGCTGCTGGTAAGCTGTCATTGTGTGAGGTCATGCTACAAGACGTTCCTCACTATCATCTCTAGGAGATACTTCACCATCGCTGTATAAGTTGTAATTGTGTTGTTGTTCACAGGACTATATTAGGAATACATTAGTCCACAGTTCCATATTAGGAATACATCAGTCCACAGTTCTATATTAGGAATACATCAGTCCACAGTTCTATATTAGGAATAAAGTGGTCCACAGGTCTATATTAGGAGTACATTAGTCCACAGGTCTATATTATGAATACATTAGCCCACAAATCTATATTAGAAATACATCGGCCCACAGGTCTATATTAGGAATACATTAGTCCACAGGTCTATACAAACAAACACGTGAGGAATACAGAACAAGGTTTATAGTCAATTTATGTTATATATATTTATATATTGCAGGAATATGCTTTATTTGGAATATGCCACTGGATTAAGGTAGCAGGAAACGAGAGAGAGAGACTGCATCGCTATTCTTTTCCAGTTTAATAAATGAAAGCAATAATTTCAGCATCTGCGTGAAGGAGGGGTTTTGTATTGGGATCCTGGAATGAACACTTTGCTTAATTTTGCTAGGGCCGATAGGCCGATACGAAGGACATCACGCATTGTCAGCGAGGTTGCTCGTTACCGGGTGGACATGGCTGATCTTTGTGAGACTAAATTACCAGACTAAGGCCAACTTACAGAGGCTTGGGGTGGTTACACATATTTCTGGAGTGGCCGTGCTAGCACTGAAAGACGTGAGTCTGGTGATGGTTTCACCGTGCAATCCTTCTTGGTCCGAGAACTTGTTGTGCTCTCCAGGAACGTCAATGATATGATAGTATCTGTCCGGCTGTCATGGAGTCAGAGGCACTATGCTACGTTGATTAGTGCATGTGCCCCGACCATGACCAACTCTGAGATGGCAATGATTCTTTTTACAAGAATCTTCACACCCTCATTGTATCCGCTCTACCTGTAGCACAATGCAAACGAAAGTGCAACAGTAAAGGACGATTATTGCTGAACCTACGTGCCTTTCATGACCTCTCCATCAAAAATACCATGTCTCGTCTGTAAACCCGAAAAATACACATCGTGGATGCCCCCACGTTCTAAGCAGTTGCATCTCGTCGACTATGTTATCACTAGGCGGGGGAAAAGACTGGACGTGTGTGTGACTAATGCCATGTGTGGTGCTGGACAGACAGGACGTGTGTGTGGCTAAGGCCATGTGTGGTGCAGGGTGCTGGAGAGACGGGACGTGCAAGTGACTAAGGCCATGTGTGGTGCAGGCTGCTGGACAGACGGGACGTGCAAGTGACTAAGGCCATGTGTGGTACTGGCCAGACGGGACGTGTGTGTGGCTAAGGCCATGTGTGGTGCAGGGTGCTGGAGAGACGGGACGTGCAAGTGACTAAGGCCATGTGTGGTGCTGGCTGCTGGACAGACGGACGGGACGTGTGTGTGACTAAGGCCATGTGTGGTGCTGGCTGCTGGATAGATGGAGCGTGTGTGTAACTAAGACCATTTGTGGTGCAGGGTGCTGGACAGACGGGATATGTGTGTGACTAAGGCCATGTGTGGTGCAGGCTGCTGGATAGACAACAGGCTTATTGTCTCCAAGTTAAACATTTATATGGAGCCTATGCGCCGTCATCTGGAACAGATGCCTGTAAATAGATTCAATATCGCCATGCTACAAGTCGAGACACATTTTCTCCAGCGAATTCAGGAATCGTCTGGAGAGCAACAGCCACATTTTTCAGTGTGAACGATAAGGGATCCAATAATCTGCAAATAAGTGCTTGGATCATATGACTCAAAGGAATGACTAGTTTGACATAATCGCCTTAGCTATCAAGATCAGGCTAGTTGAAAAGCACCACCTGTTCCAACAGTTCAAAAGAGACCCCCCACATTGTTCAAACAGAGTACGTTAAAAAACGTTGCATCACTCATCTCCTGCCCTTAGTGCTGACAACACGGTACTATTGATAGACAACGTTCATATTTTGAAACGCTGGGCGGATCATATTGACGCCAATCTCTGCTGTCCGTCCATTATCAGCGTACAAGCCAGAGCTAGCACGCCACAGGCTACTATTGGCCAGCGGATTGACCTTGAGTCCACCGATGCAAAAGTCAGGATGGCTGTCAACTGGATGTCCAAAGACAAGGCACTCGGTTCTGATTCCATTCCGGCTAGAGATTTATCAAGCAGGGAGTACTGTGCTTCATCAGAAACTGACTACACTCCTTCGTTGTATTTGAGAAACTAAAACAGTTCCACGGGAGATGAAGGATGTCCCAATTGTACACAAGGACAACCGTCAATCCTGTGGCAATCATAAGGGTATCACTTTGCTGTCAATCGCACACAAAATTATGTCTTGCTCTACCACCTAACTGGTCACCTTGAGCAGAGTTTACTCCCAGAGAGTCAGTGTGGTTTTTTGCGGGTCGTGGGACGGTTGACATGATATATATCAGCAGGTCAACTGTAAGAAAAGTGCCAAGAACAGAATTGTGACCTGTACACATATTTTGTCGATCTGACCAAAGCCTTTGATACCATCCATAGGGATGGAGTCTGGCAAACTATGCAGGGTTTGACTGCGCTCTTTCAAAGCGGTTGTCCGCCAATTTCATGATCGCTCGTGTACTGCACGATGGAGAATTGTCTGCAGCCTTCCCAGTCACCACCTGTGTCAAATAGGGTTATGTGCGGGCACTTACACTTTTCACTTTGGTATTTGCTGCAATCCTCATTGATGCTGTCCATGTAGCGGCTACTGATATGCATTTCAGGTACAGGACGCTGGACGGCTGTTCATCCCGAGGCGCCTTATATCCTTCACTAAAGTCCGTGAGGGCACGATACTAGATATCATATTCGTGGCCGATTGCGCTCTCAACACTTGCTCCGTAAAGATATGCAATCCTTCATAATGGAGTTTTCGGCTGCATACAGTAACTTTGGTTTCACGATCAACACTAGGAAAACGGTGGTACTCTTTCAACCAACCACGGGGAGCCGAATATGGAACGAAACATTACTGTACAGAACTAACGTCTCGAGGCAGATGCAAACTTCATCTACCTAGGCAGTACCTGTATTGGAGAGATGAATATCGTCAGTGAGGTCAATAACAGGATGGCTAAGACAAACTTTGCGGTAGGGAGTCTCCGAGAAAATGTTTGGAACCGACAAAGGCATCAGTGTCGTCACCAAGATAACAGTGTATCGTACTGTGGTAGCATCCTCTGCTGCATTCCTGTGAGACATGGTCAGTATATAGCAGACATGCAAGACTGCTCAATCGTTTTCACTTTAGATCAGGTGGCAGGACAACGTTCCCAACTCTGAAATTCTTAGCAATACTAACATGTTAAATATCCATACACTTCTGAATTGGCTGAGCAACGATGTACGGGATATGTTGTTCGTATGTCAGATGAGCGCATCCCTAAGCAACTGTTATACGGTGAGCTCAAAACAAGCAGACGCTAACCAGGTGGACAGAAGAAACGCCACAGAGACTCATTAAAAGTGTCTCTAAAATGCTTCAATATGGACGTCGTGGAAGATGCTTGCACAAAAAGCGTATCACCTAGCATCACCGATGTCGCTTAGATAGCAGAAAGTACCGCCATCTCGGAGTCTCCGAAAAAAACGTGCTGCCTGAAAAAACCCACAATACTCTCAACGATTCCACAGCCGGATCCCCACACGTGTGGATTGTATGTAGTAGGGTGTGCCGTTCCAGGATTGGTCTTTAAAGCCAAGAGAACACATTTCGTCAAAATAGTCTCATGCTGTCGCCGACTTTGCTTGGGATGGGCAACTATTATTATTATTATTAGGAATACATCATTTCACATGTCCGTATTAACGAAAACATTACATCAGTCCACATGTCTATTTTCACGAGTTCATCAATCCGAGTGTCATAATTCATGAATACATCAGTCCACGTGTCTATATTCACGAGTACAACAGTCCACGTGTCTATATTCACGAGTACATCAGTCCACGTGTCTATATTCACGAGTACATCAGTCCACTTGTCTATATTCACGATTACATCAGTCCACTTGTCTATATTCACGAGTACACCAGTCCACTTGTCTATATTCACGAGTACATCAGTCCAATTGTCTATATTCACGAGTACAACAGTCCACGTGTCTATATCCACGATTACATCAGTCCACGTGTCTATATTCACGAGTACATCAGTCCCTGTGTCTATATTCATGAGTACATCAGTCCACATGTTTATATCACGAGTACATCAGTCAATATGTCTATATTCATGAGTACATCAGTCCACATGTTTATATCACGAGTACATCAGTCAATATGTCTAAATTCACAAATACATCACCCCACATGTCTATATTCACGAGTGCATCAGTCAAAATGTCTATATTCACAAACACATCACCACACATGTCTATATTCAAGAGTGCATCAGTCCACATGTTTATATTCACAAATACATCAGTCAACATGTCTATATTCACGAACATATCAGTCCACCTAACAGAGAGAATGCTATGAAGATAACAATTGATGAAGGTTTAAACTTTGGATGTGGTACTATTAGGTTTATCTGCTCGTTTGATTTAAGTCCCGTCGGCTGTCACAGCCAAGGTGCTGAGCTCGACTTCTACGCTACTCAACTGCAAATTGGTAGCTTTCTTAATGTTAGCGAAAGATTGGCGGCAAGACAAAGAACTGGTCACGCCACCTCATAAACAAAATGTTGTCTAGTACAGTCAAGTCTCTAACACTGCATCCCCGATAGCAATTACTGATATAAAACTCCTTTACGACGCTGATTTATTTTTGCGGGAAAATATTCGCAACTTTATATTTCGCTATGGTAGTTAACTTTCAAAGATTTTAACTTTTCTGTTTGTTTGTCAATAAATCTGAGTTTCTTTTGTGTAGATACACAATTAAATAAAGAACGTGTTGGTGTTATTGTTTTTGTTATGAGAAACAAGAAGATGAAGGTGAAATTGTACTGGGAAAAAAATATTTGGACTCGACAGCTAGGCCAAGTCGCTCAGATAGAAATCCATGGAAACCACTATAACGTATCTATACTGTGTTTATAATATCGACACAACTGTTAGTTTCCAATGCAAACGTAGTTATTACATCTAAATAAACAAAATAAACAGATCTAATCGATAAAGATCTATCCCAACAACCTACTTCGTCTTTCTAAAAAAATTGGCCGGCTTCAATTCGCGCAATAGGAAGATAAATCGTTTAAAATCCATTTATAATCGAACATGCAATACTTTTACCGGCAAAAAATGTCTGTGTAGTCACATATCCAGCATTAATTTTCGATTTCTAGTTTGTAGATCGCGTGTGCCAAAATTGGTTTTACCAGGAAGCGCTCAGTTACATATCATGTGTTTTCATTATATAACTGTGTTGCTTTCACATTTGTGGTAAACATGCTAATCTGATTTCCTTTGCAAACATAGGATTTTCCTAGCAGAAACATTCTTTCACGGAGGAGAAATTCTGTACGACTTTAGACTTGCTGTTGGAAGGGCACATGCAAATTTCTTCGCTCTTGACAGTTATAATTTAGTAGCAGTTTACAGGGTTTGTTCTTGTATTAAGAGGAGTACTAAAGTAAGTGGACCTACAAGAGAAAGAAAAAAATAGGTATTCACTTGAAGAGAAAGAAACAAAGAGGCTTACACTTGAAGAGAAAGCAAATAAAAAGCATACACTTGAAGAGAAAGAAACAAAAGGGCATATACTTGAAGAGAAAGAAACAAAGAGGAATACACTTTAAAAGAAAGAAAAAAAGGGCATACACTTCAAGAGAAAGAAACAAAAGGGCATACACTTGAAGAAAAAGAAACAAAAACTATGCACTTCAAGCGAAAGAAACAAAGAAACATTCACTAACAGAAAAAGAAACAAAGAACTATTCACTTCAAGCAAAAGAAACAAAAAGGCATAACCTTGAAGAGAAAGAAAAAAGGGTCATACACTTGACGAGAAAGAAAAAAATGGGGCATAACACTTTAAGCGAAAGAAACAAAGCGGGGTACACTTGAAGAAAAAGAAACACAGAACTATTCACTTCACGCGAAAGAAACAAAGAGATATTCACTTGAATTGAAAGAAACAAAGAACTATTCAATTCAAGCGAGTAAAATAAAGGGGAACACACTTGAAGATAAAGAAACAAAAAAAGTATACACTTGAAAAAAAAGAAAGTGGCATACACTTGAAGAGAAAGAAAGGTGCATACCCTTGAAGAGAAAGGAAAAACGAGGTATACATTTGAAGAGAAAGAAAGGTGCATACCCTTGAAGAGAAAGGAAAAACGAGGTATACACTTGAAGAGAAAGAAAGGTGCATACCCTTGAAGAGAAAGGAAAAACGAGGTATACACTTGAAGAGAAAGAAAGGTGCATACCCTTGAAGAGAAAGGAAAAACGAGGTATACACTTGAAGAGAAAGAAAGGTGCATACCCTTGAAGAGAAAGGAAAAACGAGGTATACACTTGAAGAGAAAGAAACAAAGAGGCGTTCACTGGTAAATAAAGAAACAAAAAAGCATACCCTTGAAGAGAATGAAACACATGGTCATACACTTGAAGAGAAATAAATAAAGAGGCCTACACTTGAAGAGAAACAAACAAAGAGACATACTCTTGAAGAGATAGAAACAAAGAGGCATAAATTTGAAGAGAAAGATACAAAGAGGCATAGACTTGAAGAGAAAGAAACAAAGAGGCATACACTTGAAGAGAAAGATACAAAGGGGCATTCACTTGTAAAAATGGAAACCATAAGGGGTACACTTAACGAAAAAGAAGCAAAGAAGCATATACACTTGAGGACAATGAAACACAGGGTCATACATTTGAAGAAAAAGAAGCAAAGAGGTATACACTTCAAGAGAAAGAGACAAAGACGCATACACTTGAAGAGAAAGACAGAAACGGGCATACACTTAATGAGAAGGAAACAAAGAACTATTCACTTCAACCGAAAGAAACAAAGAGACATTCACTTGAATAGAAAGAAACAAAGAACTATTCACTACAATCGAAAGAAACGAAGCGGTATACACTTGAAGAGAAAGAAACAAAGATTTATTCCCTTTAATCGAAATAAATAAAGGGGGACATACTTGAAGAGAAAGAAACAATTAGGCATACACTTGAAGAGAAAGAAACAGGCATAAACTTGAAGATAAAACAACAAAAGCTTCTTACACTTGAAGAGAAAGAAACAAAGGGGCATGCACTTAAAGAGAAAGAAACAAAGGGGCATGCACTTAAAGAGAAAGAAACAAAGTGACATACACTTGAGGAGAAAGAAACAAAGTGACATACACTTGAGGAGAAAGAAACAAAGTGACATACACTTGAGGAGAAAGAAACAAAGGGGCATGCACTTGAGGAGAAAGAAACAAAGTGACATACACTTGAGGAGAAAGAAACAAAGTGACATACACTTGAGGAGAAAGAAACAAAGTGACATACACTTGAGGAGAAAGAAACAAAGTGACATACACTTGAGGAGAAAGAAACAAAGTGACATACACTTGAGGAGAAAGAAACAAAGGGGCATGCACTTAAAGAGAAAGAAACAAAGTGACATACACTTGAGGAGAAAGAAACAAAGGGGCATGCACTTAAAGAGAAAGAAACAAAGTGACATACACTTGAGGAGAAAGAAACAAAAAACTATTCACTTCAAGCGTAAGTAACAAAGAGGTATACATTTGAAGAGAAAGAAAAAAAGAACTATTCACTTCGAAGCGAAACTAACAAAGAGATATACAAAAGCAGAGAAAAAAACGAAGAACTATTCACTTCAAACGAAACAAACAGAGGCATACACTTGAAGAGAGTGAAACAAAGGGGCATATACTTGATGAGAAATAAACAAAGAACTATTCAATTCAAGCGAAACAAACGAAGAGACATATACTTAAAATGAAAGAAACAAAGAGACATTCTCCAAGAAAGAAACAAAGAGACATCCACTTCAAGAGAGAAACGAAGAGAGAAACACTACAAGCGAAAGGAACAAAGCGAAATACACTTATAAATCGAAATTCACCAACTCACTTTGCTTGCCCATTCCATCGTTGTGTATTTTACAGCTAGTTTGCTTGCTCTCCTCATTGTCAGCTGGAGTGGTATCAAATGTAGGGCTCTCGGCTGTAGCAGACACAGTTGTGTTGTCTACCTTTGTAGTTGATTCTGCCCATGCGTCTGATACTCGTTCACTTTTATATTCTTGAATGAAATCAGCACAACGCTGGGAACATACACTTCCATTCATTTCAGCTGGGCTCTGCATGTAGCATTCTAGATCTGTAGAACAAAAGAAAACACCTTGTACATACGTCCTTATTCAGTACAGTAAGAAAGCCTTTTTTCTCGGTTTCACTGCTTAACCTAAGGAGATGTGCGAAGTACTGTATTTATACATAATGGAATATTGCATCCGACTACAGCAGATATTTAAAAACGTGTTTATTTTCCATATGCGTACGACGACATTGCTTCGAGAATCCGAACCCGTCTGCTTTGGGTGGTCAGGTATGTCACCAACCGCTTGACCACGCCTACAATTGGCCTCCTTAGAGGAAACAAGTGTCAAAACATTACTGAATTGTTGTAGAAGTGGTTCCTGTGATACTATGTTATACATAATGAAGTTGTTAAATTCATGTATGTATGTATGTATGTATGTATGTATGTATGTATGTATGTATGTATGTATGTATGTATGTATGTATGTATGTATGTATGTATGTGTGTGTATGCATGTATGTGTGTGTTTGTGTATGTATGTATGTATGTGCGCGAGTATGTGCGTGCGCTGTGTAATTTATATATATAGCAAACGTGTTATTTCTTTCTTTCAGTGAAATTTGCCGATGTGTGACGACATTGCTAATAAGTCACACACGGTTTCTTTACGCAGGGGAGACAATATACTATTTATTTTTGATTGGTGAACTCTCTTCTTACTCCTGAGTTCGTGCTTAATTAAAATGTAAAAAATGTTTACTGGAAAAAGTTTGTCAATAATTACTGCTTTAAATTAACATTTTCGCTTAAGACACAAGTATAACAGAAGTAAATCAAAAGTTAATTGTGATTGACTCATTTGTCTCATTCATTTGGCATCTGCAGTTGAGTTTTTAGACAGCTTATTAATTTGATCCATAATCTGCGGCACAGCACTGATTAGAGCGGAATATTGTTCGATCGGGAACGAACCCGGAGGCGAGCGACCCAGCATAATACATTGGATACCAGAGAAAGTCTTCCAAGTAAAGGCGGCTGCAGTAATGTGAAGAAAATGTGGGCCCACACTATACACCCAATATTCCACAGTTTGTGTAAACGAGATCTTTACTCTCTCTGTAATAATAAATGTTCTTTGCGAATGCCCATAATGAGCATGTTTACTCTTTGTGCGACATGAAAAGGACGTTAAGTGGGAGGTTGCAGTAGCTTTGTGTCGTCATTGGTACTGTGACGTCGACAGGTTAAAGGTTTCATATTATTTCTGCTTTTTGTTTTTTAAAATGCGCCAAAGTTTTTCTTTTCCACTTTCTGCAGAGGGAGGGAGCTCACCCTGGGGGTCACTCTTCCCCTCCCCTCTCTTCTTACCTCACTCTGTTTCATTTGACTCTATCCTACAGTCACACTCTTGCACAACTTTCACACGCGCCCTCATGCTGAGGCCCTTCCATTGCACTTTGGTTGGGCTAGCTTCTGAGGGCGCACAAACCTAGCATAGGTACATACAGAC
Organism: Ariolimax columbianus; assembly: GCA_036924085.1. Taxonomy (NCBI): domain Eukaryota; kingdom Metazoa; phylum Mollusca; class Gastropoda; order Stylommatophora; family Arionidae; genus Ariolimax; species Ariolimax columbianus. The sequence continues at coordinate 18,698,439 of JAVGWX010000002.1, forward strand.
GCACACATGCATCCAAGCACTGGTTTATGAGTCCTGATATCGCCCAACGGACTACGGTCTGGGGTGGAAAATGGCCCTCCTCCGCCAGTAGAAACTAGGGAGGCAAACATTTAAGCAACAACAACATAGGCATGAAAGCGATTAAAACTAAATTAATTTGTAGAAATAGTTGAATATCTTTGATAACTTTGCCTTCAGACAAAAAGTTCAGTAAAGGTATGTCAAAGAAACGTAAATCTCGTGGCAATCAACGTAAAGTTGAACGAAACATTGGGAAACAACACATCGACGTTCGCTATTCAATGCAGAGTGCTACGCATTGTTGATAGTATTCACTACCATAAGGGCACAATTATGCATTGTTGTTGTTATTGAATGTCCAAAATGAATAAGTTTACTCTTTTGTGCGTTCTGAAAAGAGCGTTACGTTAGGTCAACTTAAGTGGCAGGTTCCAGTGTCAGCTTTCCTAACATCCTGAGTGTGCTTATGAAGGTGGGCATGTGTCCTCCAGGCAGTTGTGCTATCAGCTATGCTTGGCTTCATCTGCGTGACGCTCACTACTACGGGGATCATGTCGATCTATATCTCGTCAGTCAGACTGCCTTGAAAACAGTCTTTCCAGGGAACTCTACAAGTGGTCTTACTCTTTTAGGTCTTAGGTCTTAGTCTTGGTCAGTCAGGTCAGAAGTCTGAGTAGTATTAGTACTATTATTAGTATTACTCAAGTTAATACTACTACTATTAGTAATAGTAATGATAGATCAACATCGGTACAGACTGAATGTTTTGAAATTGGAATGCAACAAAATGTCACGATCAGAGCAGAAAATGGTGGATATTAGCAACCTAAAGCATGACTTTGATGAGGATTTGTTTGGGCAAAGATCTGGCATATGTTAAGTAGAAACTGTAAGAAGGTTATCAAGGTAGATCTAATTATAATATTAATCGTTTTAATTAATGATACTGATTTGCTTCAGGGGCACATAATTGTTGACTTGGGGCTTCTTGGTCAGAACATTGCTGAAAGATTGGTGTGTACCTTTTGTCAAGTGCTGTACAATTAGTTAAAGTGAAAAAACAAGGGCTTGGAGTGAGTTTGTATTTCACTGTAACAGTGCAAACTGTCATCAACAAAAACATTCCCCTTTAAGTAGTCAGCTCTAAGTAGGGCATGCAAAGATACATCTTATCAATTGACGTGCAGCTTTTTTGATGCGCTATATTGGCTACAGTCATACTGACTTGAAGACTTTCTGTGGTACAATGGATTGAAACTCCCAGCTAGACAAAGTAGTAATGCTGTTATATATAAAGGAATGAGGGATGCTGGTACTATGGTGTACGTTATTAGTATGCAAAATGCTGCTGTTCAAGAGTATAGAAGTGCAAAAGAAGGTGACAGAAAGTTCAGAGGCATCGTTGTATCTTGTAATGGTATCTTGATGACCAGAATCCATTCATCTACATTTGGTGCCACTACTGTCACTGGCTTGCAAACTGGAGAGGTAATATATGCTAATGCGAAGTGTAAAAAGGTGCAAATCTTGTCAGCACTGACAACAAGACGGATACATTTCAGAAATGGAAACTAAGTCATGATGAGGTTTGAACGATGATACATGATGGATCCTCAGGATCCATGGAAGTAGCAGCTGCATGTAACATTTGTTCTTGCTCAGCAGACAAGTATCATCTCAGGTACACAAAGTTTAGTGGGGATGAAGACACTAAAAGATTAAAAAAGGTATTTGAATCCAAGCCTTATGAAGAGGATTGCCTGATACAAAAATGGAATGTGTGGCTCTTGTTCCGAAAAGAATGGCTACTTGGCTGAGAAATTTTAAGTTTCTTAAGGAAAGTCTTTAACTGATGGTAAATCCACAAGTAATAAAGGTAGACTAACAGATAGTGTCATTGATAAGCTACTGGTATACTATAGAGATACAGCTTTAACTAATATAAACAGCCTTCACAAAATGCGAGAAAAGATTTGGACAGTATTTCCACAAGGTCTCAACCGATGATAACCTTGTTCACACCTTTTGCAATATTGGAACTATGCCCCACAAACAGGCTGTCAGAGGTGGCACAGTGGATTACTTTAACCACAATGGAAACCTTCCAGTTGCTGTCATGGAGGCAATTGTCCATATTAAAAAAACAACCTCCAAGACAAAATTACTGAGAAAGTGTCTGCAAGGTTACACTCAACATTCTAATGAATCATTGAACAGTTTGATATGGAAAGATTATCCTCAAATAAAAAGTCAAGGACTTTCAACTGTAAAGACAGCAGTTGGAATTGCTGTGTGCTACTTTAGAGATGAAACTAACAGCCTGAAAACAATCCTTCAGGAATTCAACATTCAGCCAATACAATTTATGCATGCTTTTTGTGATGAAAAGGACAGCAACCTTCCCATTCAAAAATACAAAAAGAAAAACTGTAAATGCTTCCCTTGAATCAAAAAGACCCAAGAGACGTAGGAGACTTGTCCTAAAGGAAGAGCAGACACAAATAGAGGATCAGCTGTGTCTTCCTGTGAGATACTGAACTCTTTTCAGGTAAAAGAGTTTAAATATTTTTATAAATCAACTTCAACGAAAATCAGGCTTTTCATTCACAGTCCTGGTGATAATTTCTACAATTTTAGAGCTAGAGCTTTCACATTATGTACACATATAGTCTATGGTATCCTGTATGGCATGAAGCTCCACATTTTTCATACATGAAATGGAAACAGAGATATTACTGAGCAAATTTATAAATTTTTGCTATTTAAACGGGTCAAATTGGAAAAGCCGTAACTACAAGCCCATTGGGTTAGACATATTTTGGTGTTTCATGCCATAGGTAGGGATGTTATGGTCATAATCTGCTGGTTTGGCATTCTTTGAACTTTTGGTGTTAGTGAAATTAGTTATTCGATCCACTGGGGGTTTTGCTTTTTTTTCCCCCTTTATTTCAAGTTAATTAATTATTTTCAGATAAAACATGGCAATTCATAAAGTAAACTCTGAACATTATACAATATAATATAACTGAAAACATGTGGCCAAATTTTGAGTCGATAGATTTTTAAAAAAAAAATGTTAATATTTAACAAAAAACTCTTTTTTGGGTGCGTCTTCCCCTTAATTAGAACCATGTGAAGATAAAGACCAAGAAAACTATTGATTGACCATGTTGTCAAAACCACAGAGGCAGAGATTTAAACAAAATATGCAACCACACAGATGGCAAACAACAGAAGATTGCACCTCCCAGTGTGTGAAATGACAAGTGGATGTATGAGATGATATTTGTTCAGTATTGATGTAGAGGACATCATTAAATCACTCACTTGGTGTCTGTTATATTATAAGATCAGAACAAGACAGTCATCCTTTTTTCGGGCATGTTATAAAAAGAGGCGTCTTGGGGCACGTTGTGGCAATGGAAAAGATTACAAGAAAGAGAGACAGAGGACCGATGAAAGAGAAGATGTTAGAATGCCTGAGAGAATAGCATGGACAACGATCAACAACAGAATTAGAAAAATGTACTTTCTTCTTCTTCTTCTTCTGCGTACACAGTCAGACAGTAACCATTATTTTTTCGAAAAAAGCGGCGGTCATCCTGAGGCTCTCGCCACTGCCATATAGCTTGTCTTGCAGTTCCACTGGCAATGGCCACATCTGCTCTCTCTGATCCTCGTATGTCGGGCAGTTCTGTAGCAGATGTTCAGTGGTCATTTTACCAGTACCGCACGGGCATTCGTCGGTACACCCTATCTTCAATTTGTTGAATAGGTGGTACCTCAGTCTGTTGTGGCCAGTGCGAAGTCTGAAGACAACGACCTGCTCTCTTCGGTTCAACTGGTAATAGGCATCGTTTTTGGTGTAACCAGTATGTTCGGTTTCCCATTTGGTCATGTATCTGGCTTTGATAAGCCGTTTTGACTCTTCGTACGTCATACTGGTATCTGTTTGTTGTAGTCTTGCACCTTCTTTTGCCAGTCTGTCTGCCTCATCGTTGCCTTGGATGTTGCAGTGTGACGGAACCCACTGTACCACTACCCTTTTTGGTGCGGACTGCTGGCACAGTTTGCAGAGTGCTGCTCTTAAGTCATTAAGCTCAGTGTTTTTCTGGCTTTTTAGCGCTGTGACTACGGCGAGAGCATCTGTCAGCAGGACTATATGGCTCTCATTTTCACTGTTTGTCACCATTTCTTCCACTGCCGCCCTCAGTGCCTCTGCCTCCGCTCTGAAGTTGCTTGTGTACTTACCAGTAGCGAATGACAGTGTTATTTTTCTGCCATGTGGTAGGTTCAGGAATGCTCCTGCCCCTCCGTTCTGTGTAGTGTTTGTTACAGAACCGTCGGTGTATGCATGGGTCCAGTCCATGCTTGGGTAGCTTTTCGTTATGAAGCTTAGGGTAGTGTCTCTCCTTTCTTTTTCAGTCTGGCAGTTTTTGTTTGCAATACCTGGTATATTTTCTACCACCTCTGGAAATATATCCTGCCTCCAGGTAGGTTTTCGTACAGTAGTGATGGGTTTTGGTGTTGTTAGTGCGTTTATGGGATCTTCGTGCATCTTTGCTTTGGCTATTTCTGCAAAGTTTCACCGCTTTAGTTTCCCATTTCCCAAATTGTTTAGTCTCTGGTACATTGGATGGTCCGTCAGTCTTCGGAGTTTCTCTGACTGCAGCTGGGCTCTGCAGTCTCTTCTATCGGTCATGGATTGCAGTTTTGTAATCTTTTCAAGTTCTACAATTGGCGTTGACTTCATGCCACCTGTTATAATTCTCATGGCTTGGTTTTGAAGTTTGTTAACTTTATCGAAGTTCGCCTTCGCTGCTGTTGTCCATGCCGCAATGCCATACTCGAGAACTGGTCTCACTCTTCCAGTGTACAGTTTCTTTAGTATGCCTTCGTCTGCTCCCCAGCTTGTGCCAGCAAGTTTCCTCATGATTGCCATTCTTTCTCTGGCTTTCATTCGGTTTCTCTCAATCTGACTTTTCCATGTCATGCGCCGATTAAATGTGACTCCCAGATAGGTTGGGTTGTCGTTTGGCTGCAGGATTTTGCCATTTAGACTTCATTTGGTACTTTGGGGTTTTAATGAGAGCGAGAATATTGTGCACGTGGTTTTCTCCTCGTTTATTTTGACCAGCCATGAGTTCGCCCACTCTTCCAGCGATGTTAGGGCCGTCTGCATCCGATTTCTTGCTATGGTGAGATTCTTTTCAGAGGTCCACATAGCCAGATCGTCTGCAAACATTGAGCTATGGACTCTTCTTGGTATATTCTCTGTAATATCGTTTATATATACCAGGAAGAGTGTGGGTGACAATACTCCCCCTTGGGGTACTCACTGCTCGAGTGTCACCTTTTTGCTCATCTGCTCTTGTACTTGGACTCGGACTCTGGCAGTTCTTTGTTTGAGGTAGTGGTTGATCCACTTGTACATTTTCCCACAGACATCACTTCTTCTTAGCTTGACTCTAAGTCCATCCTTCCAGACTTTGTCAAATGCCTTTTCCAGATCCACCCAAACAGCTACTGTGTGTTTCTGTGCCTGGTAGGCATCTTCTATCTCCTGGGCTATGAGGATGACCTGGTCCTCAGTGGATCTGTGCTGTCTAAAGCCGGCTTGTTGTGGAATTAGTATTCGTTTTTCTTCCAGATGCCACATCAGTCTGGTGTTTATCATCCGTTCCATCAGCTTGCCGACACAGCTCAGTAGGCTTATGGGCCTGTATCCATTTGGATCTGTTTTGTCCTTTCCTGTTTTTGGTACTGGTACCAGTATTGCATCTTTCCATGCCTGTGGTACAATTCCCCTTTTCCAGCTTTGGTTTAGGACCGATAGCAGTTTCTTCTTCGCTGTTTGGCCCAGCCCCATCAGCATTTTGTTTGTTATCCCGTCTTTTCCGGGAGATTTCCTTTTCTTTAGTGTTCTCATAGCCTCTTCCATTTCGCGCATTGTTAGTTTGGCCATCATGTGCTCTTCAGGAGCCGTATTTATGTTTTCGTGTCCCTTTAGCTCTTCGCTAATGTCTGTATGCTTATCTGCAGGGACCTCGATGTGGTTTGCTCTGGCATAGTGATCGACAAAGGCGTTTGCGGCTTTCTTACCTGTGATCAAGTTCTCGCCCTGCTTGATAGTGATTTGTTTATTTAACGGGGTTTCGTCGTTCATGGCTCTGACTAGCTTCCATAGCTTGTTCCCTTCTTTGTCCAGGTTTAGACTTTCCGTTTTATTTTTCCAGCTTTCTCTTGCTGTTTGCTTGAGAGTGTGTTTGCACTTCGCCGCGGCGGCTTTGAGGGCGATGTTTGCCTCCATGGATTTTTCTCGTTCTGGCATGTTCCTAGCATTTGTTACTGCATCTTCCACTTTCTGCAACTCATCATTCTAGTAGGGCTTATAGTTTTTCCTAGCTCCTCTTGGGATGGTTTCAGTGGCGGCTTGCATTATTGCCTTGCTTAGGCTCTCTACCATAGGCTTCATTTTGGTGTTTCGTGTGTTGATGGTTTCACACAGCCCATCTGTCAGGATTGCAAATCTGTCCCAGTCGGCTCGTTTGTAATTCCAACTTGGGAGCGGTTTTGTTTCCTGTGGGCCTACGTCCATGTCAATGGTTAGCCTGATCGGCCTGTGGTCTTACCTGCCAGTTGGTTTAGCACCTGGCGGTCTATTTTATGGTGTATGTCCTGTGTGGAGAAGGCCAAATCTGGAGTCGAGGTGGTATGCCATGTTCTTGAATAGAAGCTAGGGCTATCCTCCGGCCTATTGATTAGGGAGAGATTTGCATCTATCTCCCAATCTTCCACTTCGTCACCTCTACTGTCTGTGTCAGAGTATCCCCATCTCTCCGAGTGGCTGTTGAAATCTCCAACTACTATGCAGTTGGAGTCTCTGACCTCCATACTCGAGAGCGATAGGTCTCTGTTTGGTGGCCCGTACAGATTGAAAATGCGGAGCTTCGTCTCTTGAGCCATTATGTCAACTCCTACAATTTCTGCTTGTCCGGTGTGATTGACAGGTACCGCGCTACTCGGTATGCTGTTTCTGGTCAGTATCAGGACCCCTCCTTTGTGGCCTTCTCTATCTAGACGGAAGGTCTGATATCCTCTGATTGAGAATTTATGGTTATTGTTGAGGTGCGTTTCCTGGATACATGCCACGTCAATCTTACCTTCATGCAGGTGGTGTGTTAGGGAAAGTTTTTTGTTAATGACTCCCTTCGCATTCCACTGTAGTATTTTGAGGGTCTTGAGGTTTTGGCCAATAGAGGTTGCCCCATAGCCATGTGCCTTTACTCCACGACACATGGGTGGGTGACCACCAGTAGTCAAGGGTGGGCCCCTTCGAGGCGTGGGGCCCGGCACTATCGCTGCCTGGCGGGACTCCGCAGGATGAGCGCCATGCGTTTTTCGAATAGGTTGTACTGCCATCATACTGTGATTTACGTTGCACTGTTTTGTTAGGCTTGCGGCCCCGTGCATCCGATTTCAACAGGCGTTTCTGTAGGGATGCCCTCCTTAGCCTTTGGCTGTCCCCAGCCTATCTGCAAGGCAGCAGTTGTTTATGATCAGAGTTTTCTCTCTTATGGAAGTTGTCTTACCAGACTATCGAGTCTTCACTACTCGTGTCTATAGGGTGCAATGATGATATGTGATGATATATGAGATGGACTGGTTTACCCGGAAGAGAGGCAGTCCAGTGTGTCTGTATCCCAGGATCGTCACGTCCTGCCAGAAACGTAGCATTTGCATGTGAGGGGGGTATCTCTTTTTCCCTTTATTTTCTTGGCTTCTATGCAGGGATGGTACGCCTAGCATTCCCCGCCACCTGGGGTGTTGACACAGTGGGGCAGGTGTGCAATGTCCGCTGGTCTGCATCTCTTCTGCGTCCAGTATGATAGTTATATGGCTGATAACGTACAGAGGTAGATATCGTAGCCGGAGTGCATTCAGCCAGAGGACAAGCCTGGTAATGTCACGGAGATGTTGTTCGCCTGATGTGCGGACAACTCTCATGGTCAGTGGTTGAGTCTTGACAGTTCACAGTGAGGTGGCTGCTCTACTGTTTTCGACACCCCGACCAGGTACTAAGTCTTTGGTTGGTGTTTTCGCACCCCATCGCCGTATAGGGTGAGTATCAAGCAGTTTTCCGCCCGCTTTGATTGGCGGACGGCAAGGACCTCTTACTGTGGCTCTACCTGATAGGGCTGGGGCGCAAGCCCCAGGTCCCGAGCATGTAGGAGCCTCCCATTGCAGTGGTGCTGAGATTTTGGGCGGGATTGCGGCTTACAAGGGTTCGGCCGTAATCCCCCACATGGTAGCCTCGCGCCCTTGGCTTATCAGCCTGGTACGTGAACCAAAGTGTCTGCGGCTCCTCTCGATTTGTGCTGGTTTTCCGTAGCAACGCCCTGTCATTTGTAGGGTAAAACTGACCTGTCTTCAGATGATCTATTTCCATCACCCGTTTACTATTTGGTCAGACGAATTTATAGAGGGCTTTTGTTTGTCAATGACCAGGTATTTGAAATCTGCGGTTTCTGCGGAGTTAAACACGATTTCCGTAGCGTTCTTTCATTTGAGTGTTTGAGAGCTGACTTGTCATCCGTGAGTCTAATACCAGCGTACGTTCATTATTAGACCCAAACGGCAGTGCTCTCGATTTGTCAGTTGTTCTACAGTATTGGCGTGTTCAGTCAAATTAAGCCGCAGGTTCCACACCTGGTGGTGCCCTTCCGTCAATTCCCTTAGCGAGACAATCAAGTTTCTTAGAGGGTAGCCCCAGATTTTCGAGGGTCTAATTCCAGCAGATGTTCTCTATTAGACCCCTCGAAGGTGTACACAGATGGCAAACAACAGAAGATTGCACCTCCCAGTGTGTGAAATGACAAGTAGATGTATGAGATGATATTTGTTCAGTATTGATGTAGAGGACATCATTAAATCACTCACTTGGTGTCTGTTATATTATAAGATCAGAACAAGACAGTCATCCTTTTTTCGGGCATGTTATAAAAAGAGGCGTCTTGGGGCACGTTGTGACAATGGAAAAGATTACAAGAAAGAGAGACAGAGGACCGATGAAAGAGAAGATGTTAGAATGCCTGAGAGAATAGCATGGACGACGATCAACAACAGAATTAGAAAAATGTACTTTCTGACTACACCCATTTGACGACAGCTAGAGTTATTGCAACTTGTGAGACAGACACAAAAGACAAACGTGCATCACATTTGTGGTAGAGCCTAGAATAATCTTTGCACAGCATCAACAAAAAGTAAAGAACATCTAAACTAAAAAATTATCATATATATATTTTACTACTACAGAAAATTCAAGCAGATGCTATTGATGGTGTTTCTGTAACTACGTGTCAACCCAAATTCTATGTCTAAACTTGCAACAATAAAACTTTCCACCTTCAAGAAATATTGTCAGGTCAATTCAGGTTAGGTTCTCCCGTTACCAATGAGGTCGTTGGGGCACACATGAAGACATCCTCACAATCCCACGCCACCTTTCTCTGTCAGTGGCCGCTGCCTGTGCCTCTTCTGATCGGAGATTGGTCCATTCTTTTATGTTGTCCTCCCACCTCTTTTTAGGCCGGCCTCTTCGTCGTCTGCCTTGCACCGTTCCGTGGAGGTTCGTATTTGCAAGACCATTTGATCTCGATATGTGACCGTACCAAGCGAGTTTCCTTCTTTTGACAGTTGCCAAGAGGAATATTGACATGACCAGTTTACGCATTGATGTGATTTTCATGCATAATGTTAAGATTTTGATAAGCCGTGCAAGCGCCGCTATTGTCGGTGTTATTCTGGCCAACACCTCACATTTTGATCCTTCATCACTGACAAACAAACCCAGATATTTAAAACGGTCAACCACTTCGAGTTCCTGACCATTAGCTTTTATCTTGCCGTTGAAGCCCTCGGCGTTGTTGGTCATTAATTTTTAGAAAAATTCTAGCCACAACTTAATGGGTCCAGTTAGCTCTTTCTTCTGCAACCTCAACAGACGATCACAAACTCGTCCTCACGATCACATTACGTGCTCAGACTAATCTGTACGCTCACACTCAATCAGATCACGTATTCAGGCAATCTCTGCATTCACAAATACTTAGCTCACTTCACGTATTCACGCGAATCTGTACGCTTACACATAATCAGAATACACGTCGTTCACAAAGTATCCTGCACATACAACACACATTCAGATCTCTTCCTACGGCGATTTGTACACTCGTGTAACCATTCAGAACATAACTTCGTTCACAAGGTGTCCCGCACGTACACGACACATTCAGATCTGTTACTGTTCACAGGGTGTCCATCATAAACACCAATTGAGAGTGACTGGCCAAGTCGAGGTGTATGAAGGTACAGTCACCCTGCAAACTCTCTCACTTTCAGACTCACTCTCAGCCTTCTTGACAATCTCTGAATCAGTTCACAAGTTGACTGTCTGACACAGCCAACACTCAGATTTGGAACTACCCCCAACTATATATTATTTGTTGACTATCCAAGAGTCACTGCCACTCTAAATGTCGTAGCCGGTCGTTGCAGCATCAGACTGTCACCAACCCATATCCACGACCATTCTGAACGCCAGAGTGGTCAGCACCGAACACCCACAACTGTACCAGACAATGTCTTCCACCTAAGCCCCTCGTTTTCTTTATCGACCTAATGTCGAAACAGTGATTGACCCTGACGTGACCTGCGTTCTTCCAACACGTTCAACGCGCATCTTGTGTAGGAGGTCGGGGAGGTGTCGCATCTTGTGTAGGAGAGGTTCGGTAGGGTGACGCATCTTGTGTAGGAGAGGGTCAGTGAGGGGACGCATCTTGTATATGAGAGGGTCAGTGAGGGGACGCATCTTGTATAGGAGAGGGTCAGTGAGGGGACGCATCTTGTATAGGAGAGGGTCAGTGAGGGGACGCATCTTGTATAGGAGAGGGTCAGTGAGGGGACGCATCTTGTATAGGAGAGGGTCAGTGAGGGAACGCATCTTGTATAGGAGAGGGTCAGTGAGGGAACGCATCTTGTATAGGAGAGGGTCAGTGAGGGGACGCATCTTGTATAGGAGAGGGTCAGTGAGGGGACGCATCTTGTATAGGAGAGGGTCAGTGAGGGAACGCATCTTGTATAGGAGAGGGTCAGTGAGGGGATGCATCTTGTATAGGAGAGGGTCAGTGAGGGAACGCATCTTGTATAGGAGAGGGTCAGTGAGGGGACGCATCTTGTATAGGAGAGGGTCAGTGAGGGGGCGCATCTTGTATAGGAGAGGGTCAGTGAGGGGACGCATCTTGTATAGGAGAGGGTCAGTGAGGGGACGCATCTTGTATAGGAGAGGGTCAGTGAGGGGACGCATCTTGTATAGGAGAGGGTCAGTGAGGGGACGCATCTTGTGTAGGAGAGGGTCAGTGAGGGGACGCATCTTGTATGGAGAGGGTCAGTGAGGGGACGCATCTTACTGCCGTAGGAGAGGGTCGATTAGGCGTCAGATCTTTTGTATTATGGTATGTATGTCTCCACGTCTGTTTCTCTATTGCTGGGATTTCCGTCGCTCAAGGATGTTCTAGTCTATTTCTAAATAATATGTGTGCAGAGCTTATTGTCTTTCTCAGGTTGTTGGTCCTGGAAATGCTTTACTTGGTGCAATATCGGAGAGCACATTTAATCTTGGTACATGACCGCAAAGTTAGAATTTGTGTGTGGTCACATCAGTCAGTAATACTTTGTATGGTCCGATATTATGTTCGATTATATTTTGTATGTTGATATTTGCGATATGATTACTGTAAATTACTACAAGGATTTGTACTCTTCCAAGGCGTGCACAGATTTTTGTCCCACCATATCTCAACAAATAAAAATATGATACGACAGGAAGTAAATATGAGCCTAACTTTAGACCTCGATAATTGTGGATTGTCAGTTGTGCATCAATTCACATGCCTGGGGTCACTCATCTAAGTCAAACTCACACTCGACCCAGATATAGACGGTCGCATTGGCAAAGCTGCAGTTACCATTTCTCGCCGCATTAAGAGTGTTTAGGAAAACCAGCAACTTACAATAAAAACTAAGGCCATGGTGTATAATGCACGTGTTGCCAGCACCCGCCTATACCGTAGCGAAACGTGAGTAACCCATGCCAAACAAGAGCACCGACTTATTAACACCTTCCATTTTCAATTCTTGAAATTACAAATGCACAAGTGCACTCTCGTGCTGCTCTCTCAAGCATGTACACTCTCTTTAGGCAGCAAAGACTACAATGGCTTGGTCATATTCGTCGCATAGAAGATGATCGTATTTACAACGATATCCTCCGCGGACCGGCGTCGTACGGCAGAAGAACTGTCATCCTACCACAGCCGAGGTTCAAAGATATGTGTAAATTTGATATGAAGACCTTCGGACAGACATCCTGGGAAGATGAAACCGCAGTGATATTCAGGTGGTGGTGTACTTTAAAGAGACATCTCATGATGGATGAAAATAAACTCCTGAAGTGAAGTGAAGTGAAACGACAACGTCGCAAGAATAAAGAAAACCAAAATCTCAGTAGCGAGTGACTACTCCAAGGTCGCATCTCCCTATTGTCAGTAGTGTATGAAAGGGATTAGCACATCAGCAACAACTACTGCTACTGCTACTACTTCTACTCAGTTCAGGTGCCATCTTCGTATCGAAGGTCGGCTGAAATAGATCTCAAGTATACTCTATCGCTTGCCGTAATTGTGCAATCTGAAATCCTTTTTCCAGTCCATCTCCTGATGTTATCCACCAACTTAAAGCGTTGTCTGCATCTTGAACGACTGCCTTCCACCCTACCCTCCAGTTTGGTGTTCAGCAAGGATGTCTGCCTTATTATATTACCAAAATAACGTAACTGTTTAACCCTGATTTCGGTCATTAATTCTCTTTTCCCCGCCAACTTTCCAATACCTTCAAATTTGTTATCTTTTCTTTTCAAGAAATCTTCTTTATACTCACATTTCGAAGGATTCAATAGTCTTGTCCAATTTGATATTCATTGTCCACGTTTCTGCGCCATAAAGTAGTGACGAGATACATAACACCTGACAATTCTCAATTTCAAATTCTGATTATCTGTTTGTTGTCGAATACCATCTTGACCATACCGATTCTCTTTCTGATTTCTTTTTCACAGCTGCGTTCTTCCGTTATTATATGACCTAGTTAGGAGCAAGTCTGTACCTGTTCCAGTAGTTCATCCTTTACTTTTATCTGCTTAACTGGGTTCTTGTCACTTTTCCCAATTATCATACTCTTTCTTATCTTTATATTTATGTCTAATCCAAACTCTTGACTTATTGTGTATATTGTTGTCAAAAGCTCCTGTAATTCTTGCTCACTTTTTGCCATAAAAACTGTATCATCCGCATATCTAAGATTGTTCATTGCCACTCCTCCAATGACAAGCCCTGGCATCCCCTCTATCTGTTAGAATTTTTGTTCTGTGTAAATATTAAAAAGACAAGGGGGGATATACATCCCTGTCTCACTCCCCTTTTTACATTTCTACTTGGAGAGCATAACTTTCCTGATTGTAATGTAGCGGTTTGTTCTCAATACAGATTACGGAGCAGTCTTATGTCTTTACCGTCCAGAACTATTTCTTGGTGAGATTTAATTATTTTTTGATGTTAAACTCTGTCAAAAACCTTCTGGTATTCTATAAAGCAAATATAAATGTTATGTTTTCTATATATGTTTCTATCAAAGTTCGCAAATAGAAAATTTCTTCCCTTGTTCCATTAAACTTTGAAAGATCAAATTGTTTTTCTGAAACTTCCCTCTCAATTTTATATCTTATTCTCTCTTGTATGATCTTGAGTAGTATTTTAATTGTGTGACTCATTAGACTTATTGTTCTAATGTCTGAACATTCTGTTGTTTGAGGTTTTCAGATCCGTTGATATGCATCCATTATTGTATATGTCAATACACAGATCAGTAAGTATATCTATACCAAATTCCTCTACGGCCTCTATCATTTCTATGTTTATGGAGTCTTGCCCTGCTGCTTTCCCATTTCTCATAGTTTTTATCACATTTAACACCTCTAATCTGAGGTTGCTGGGCCCTTTATTATCATATGTTGATAGTTTGGCTCCTCTACTGTCCTCAAAAAGTTGCCCTTGTATATTCCGCCCATCTGTTCGATACGTCATTCTCATCCATCAACATGACACCATTCTTATCTAGGATGCATTCTTCCCCCCCCCCCCCCCCTCCTGGCTAAACCTGTGTTCTTGTTTGTTGTTGTCTTTATTTCTATAAGCACTTTAGTGGTATTGTGTTTCAGACCCATTTCTTTTATTCCCTTGCATTTTTATTCCAACCACTGTTCTTTGGCCAGCCTGCACATTGTAAATATCTCTTTGTATAGTGATGAATATGAAGGAGTGTTTTTAGCTTTCTTTCTATCTTGTATTTTAGTTAAGATGTCATCTGTCATCCATTTTTGTTTTTTCTTAAGTTCTTTTTCTGGTAATCATTTATTTGCTACTTGGATACTGGTTTTTATTCGTTCCCATGTAGTGTTTATTCTCCACTCTGTGTTTCCTTCCTTGTCCTCTGACTGTAAGTTGTCATACACCTTCTTTACTGCCACCTGGTACTATTGCAGAATACATCTAGTTATTTTAGCGTTGTCCTGTCTTTATTAAGTGTCTTTGTCCCTCTACACTATGTGATTTAGAGTTGAATATGCACTTTCATACAAACTGGATTGTGGTCTGAATTGATGTCAGCTACTGGGTATGTCTTGGTGATTTTGACAATATTTCTAAATCTGTGTCTGATCATGATAAAATCAAATTCATTTCTTGTCCTACCACCTGGGATTTTTCATATATAAAATTGTATAATATGGTGTTAAAAAAAGAGATACAAATAGTAAGCTTGTTTTCCCGGTATAATTGTATCAGTCTTTCTCCTCTTTCATACTTTGTTCCAATTGCATATTTTCGCACGATGTTTTTATATTCCCTTGTTCCTACCCTAGCATTCATGTCGCTCATAACAATTAGTCTACCTGTTGAAGCCAAGGTGTTCAGTAACCGCTTCAGGTCTTCATAATATTCATCTACTTGCTCTTCGCTGTAATCTCAGGTTGGTGCACATGTTTGTAAAATGGACTTATAAATGGTCTAGCTCTGATTTTCAGTCGCTTCATTCGATCGCTATGCGTCTAGTATCCACATATGTATTTTTCTAATTCTTTAATAATACACCAACACCTCTTACTTGCTGTTCGCCCCCTGAATGAGTGAAAATGTATTTATCTTTCTGTGTCTACCCAGTATCTTTCCATCTTGTTTCTGCCACACCCAATGTATCTATATTTATACACTACTACTACTACTATAACTACTACTACTACCACTACCACTGCCACTACCACTACCACTGCCACTGCTACTGCTACCGCTCCCGCTGCCGCTGCCACTGCCACTGCCACTACCACTACCACTACTACTACTACTACTACTACTACTACTACTACTACTACTACTACTACTACTACTACCACTACTACTACTATCACTACCACTACCACTACCACTACCACTAGCCAATTGTACAGTAAGAACAAACTCAGAATATTCCGAAATAATTTCATATTAGGACCGGTATACGGCAAAGTTCTGTACTATTTCCTTTACTGTTTATCAGACATGTAGATGCAATACGTAAGAAAGCCAACAATAGTTGATGAGATATCCAACCACACAATTATCACTTAAAGAAGTTCTCTTTACTGATGACCAAGCAATAATAGGGACCTCAGAAAAACAACTGCAGGAACATATCAACAATCTTGATGAGGCCTGTACGGATTATGGTATGAAAATCAATATAGAGAAAACCAAAGTTATGACGATTGCAAGAAAAGAAACAGAAACAAATATATTTATGCAAAACCAATAAGTAAAAGCAGGCGCAAATTTTATTTCACGTAAATGGGTAATATAATCTCCGTGTATGGCAAAGTGGACACTTAAATCCAACACAGATGGAATAAAGCAAATCAAAGCAAATGTCCCCGATATCACCCTTGATGTAAAACCGATATAATGGGTACAAAAAAAGAACACTGTACAACACGATGTTTTAACCCACATTGTGCTAATAGTGCCAATATTGGAAATTGACAAGCAAAGATAAAAGAGTCATTGTAACAACAGAGATGAAATGTCGTTACAGAATTCTTGGGGAAAGAATAATGGATATAATCAGAAACGAAGATATCAGGAAACAAGTAGACCCAACACCAGTGCTAGACTTCATCAAGAGACAGTACACCAAATGGTTCCGCCACGTGATACGACGACCACCAGATAGTATCCCTCAGAAAGAAATGCTATGCAAATACAATGGATACAAATCCAAGGGCACACCACGCAAACGATGGATGTCAGAAATAACAGAAGCAATAAAGCTTGCCGTGTACGAAGCACATACAAGAAACCTCTACATAACCTGACGCTGAAAGGCACAAGCAAGACACACAAGAAAAGAAGAACGAAGAAGTACACGAATATACAATTAACATCACGTAGGACTAGATGTTCTAAAATTGGAGTACGCCTTTTACTGTTACAGAGATCCCAGGGATAAGAAGAAAAGATCAACACAGTGTCCACGAGCTGAACATTTTAGCACAAACAATGATTGAGGAGAAATATAATACCAAGGAATTGACACAGGTGTACACAGATAGTTCAGCAGAGGGGGCAGGCCGAAACGGGGGAGGAGGCATATTCATAAGACACAAAAGAGGAAATATAACAGAAGAGGCCCTTCCAACAGGAAAGTTGTCCACAAACCTTAAAGCAAAATCGATGGCCCTCCTACGAGCACTGAGAATGCTTCAAACCGAAAGGCAACCTCCAAAAAAATAGATGTATTCACGGACTGCAGAGAACTATTAGAGACAATACATAAAAACAATCAGCGAACCACTATTATCGAAGATCAGATCAGAACTGGGAAAACTCCAGAGATCCTCAACAATAGTGCTCCAGTGGCTACCATCCCATTGCGAAATCACGGGAAATGGGAGAGCTGATGCTCTGGCAAAAGATGGCAGCAAAAAGGCACAATTTAATCATCGAGTACTATACAGAGAAATCAAGAGCATCATCAGAAATCAGTATATACACCAATGGAGAGAAGACAGAAACATAAGCAGTACACCAGACCCAATTCACTATCTCAAAAGACATCAACAAACTACCTTATTTAGCCTGAGAACTGGACACTGCAGACTACTGGAACATCTATACCGACTGAAGATCTCACACACCGATGAGTGCCCATGTGGAACAGCATGCCAGAACCCTGAGCATATTCTACAAGAATGCCCAATCTATAGGGAAATGAGATGCCAGACCTGGCCAGGGGGTGCGAAGCTGAGACAAAAGCTGCGGGGCAGCCGCTACGACCTGGTGAAGACTACAGACTTCATCATGGCGACTGGCCTGAAAATATAGCATGACCAAAAGATCCTGAACTCAAAGGAGAAGACTGTTACCGTTATACAAAAATTAAGACTGCATTAAAAGGTATATATATATATATATATATAAATATATATATATATATATATATATATATATATATATATATATATATATATATATATATATATAAATATGTTTCCCATTTTTCAAAGATTTGTTAATCGTAAAAAATAACAGAAAATGCCCCAAATGAGACCGAAATTGCGATCAAGGACTGCATTGGTATAATAGACCTTCAAAAGAAGATCAGGCGTTGCTAAAATCAAATAATATCGGAATAAAAATGAAGAAAAGAATAATCATTACTCATGTGCTAATTGCATCGTGGGGCCGAAACATGGATCAAAAAGCTTTGAAACGCTTGAAATGTGGTGCTACCGTAATTGGGTTGGACAAGAGGGAAATCCAATGACAATGTCCTCACTGAGCTAGGCGCAGAAATACAATTATTGCAAATGGTACAAGAATGAAGATTGTGCTGGCTGTGGCACAATATAATACATAACAGTCTTCTGCCGAAAATGTTATGGGGCATAAACATGGTGTTGTTGTTGTCGTTGGCCGAATGAAGAGAAGTGCTCAGATAACGTTATAACTAGTTTCATAGTTAATCACATGCGCAAATGGCAAACAGAGTATACTGGCTACACAAAAAATGTTGCTTATTAGGAGTTCAAAAATAAAGAGAGCAGGTGGTGGTCTTCAAGATCCGTACAGGCCACAACCGACTGAGTTACAATCTATTGAACAGATTGAAGATATGTGCTACTGGAGAATGCATCTGTGGTACTGGGAAAACATATGTTGCACAATTTTCCGACATTCGAGGACCAGAGAAAGCATATGTGGTCATCAAAACTATACAAGCTCTGTTGCAGTTCCGACATCCTAAGAATGACCGCCGCTTTCTTTGAACAAATTCGTCGACCTCTGAGAGCGCTCGATAAAGAAATAGAAGAACTGATAAACCAGATGATGATGGTGATGCGAACTACATGTTTCATAAAAAGAAAGACTTGCACCTATGAATGTAACCGTAAAACAATAGATTGCAGCAAGAATCAAATGTGTATACACGATTCATATTTTTCAGACGTTTAGTTTGCTTTATCAATAACCCATAACAAGATCTGGCCAAATTTCCTGTTCTCTCAATAGCAGTCGTAAGTTTGCCGTTCAATTAAAATTAAATCTAGACAGGCAATTTAAGAATGCAACTTACAGATCATAAATCACCAGTTATCATTCCAATACTGAAAACAAATAAGGATACTCTTTGAATGCGTAAAAATAGTTCGATAAGTCTAAAAACGCACGTTAATATCGACTATAACCGCTGACTATATAAATTGTTTCTTGCAGAACGAAACGACTGTTGACCTTTACTAACTTTAGTTTAGTGACTTTGTTATGTTCAGTCGTTCTTTATACCAAGCGTAGTACCAATAAAAACACACCAAAAAAAGTGGAATGTTAACATGACAAGACCTATGTAATCCTCTTTCTGATATAATGATGGAAGAACTTAGAAGCTACCACGAAATGATACAGTTTTGTTGATCAATCAATTGAGGTAGAGTATACTATGTACCATCGAATTTGCAGATTGTCATAATACTTGGCTCAGAATGCGTCACATGAGTTGTCAAACTGGCATTGGGTACAACGCCTGAGTGGCTAAGAGATTCCAGCTCCTGGTTTGTTCATTGGGTTAACTCCCAAAGCCTTTTATACAAGTAGATATAACCTCAAGACAGCAGAGGTCAAGTGTTGAGGTTGTTAGAAACACGACCTGAGATAACATATCAGATTGACAGTGACCAACGCAGTGCAAGTTCACAGTGAAGATACTAGCATAGGACAGGACACCAACTTTGACACCAATTTAAACTAATGTGCCTTCTTAGAAGGTACAGTGTCGGTACAGAAGCAAAGGGAGAAGACACCTCTAGCTAATACATAATTATATCATCCACAACAAGCTGATCGTTTTCTACACACATGAGTCCCAATGCGCCAATATGACGAAATATACAGCAGTAAGAAATAACACGCTGCCAGATAACATGCACACCAGTAGTAGGTGTCCGAAATCGCTATTTGAAGGTTGATTGAAATCCAATTTATAACTCAGGACAAACGAAAATAAATATTTTTAAACTGTCTTATGCAGAGTACGCAAAAAGGCACCGTCTTCTTCGTTGCTGTATGACTCGCATAAATATGCCCAGGCAATCCATAAAAAGGTCACGTCAGAAATCAACCCATATCAGAGAAGCCAACGGTTACGATTGGTTGCTTGAATGTACTTTTCATGACTACATGTGTAACATAACTCCTCTAGGCAATAAATGATGTTCGCAAGACCTCAATCGAAAAACGAGTCTCGCCCGTGTAATGTGTGACTGTCCGCTAAGACATTTTGGTTACATTACATTCACTGTTTCAGGAAAGTCAGCGATATATACAACAGAACTAAAGGATCGAATGCAATAGTCAAAATTTTATCGGCCAGACATTGTTTTCACTTGCAACAAGACCATGTCAGAAATTTAAATTTTGATACTGGGTTAACAGGCACCTAAAAATAGACCTAACATAATTACCAGGGTGTTCCAAATGAAGTTGTCTGAGCTATTGAGTGACGTTTTGAAAAGGAATCTCTTTGGCATTTCCTTCACATTAACATCTACGTCATTAATTTTCAGACTTTACATTCATTTTTAAAGATACACAGAAAAGGTTACATTAATTAGTGGTGAGAAACCTGATGCAAATATTAATCCAAGATTATATGACATTGTGAACAAATCCATGATTCATGGACCTTCTGAAACGCAGATCAGCATGCACAGTGGAAAATATGTATGTGAAAGACTGCCACAAGTAATTTGTATTTGTAGATCCAACTACAGAAATTGGTAATGGTTACCTCATTCACAAAACAACAAGAATTGAAAGTGCTGTTAATTTCAAATGTAACATTATTATCTATATCATTGTGGTCTTTCTTTAATTTTTCACCTTATTTTCATTACATTTCTTCAATGTAATAAATGCAAAAGACTATTTTCTGAAGCATTGACCTACAATATATTTTGTTCAGAATGAAATTGTAAAACCAATATATATCCATTGTTTTTGTATTGTTTAAAATTTGATTCCATAATTTCCTTTCTCTTTTTCCATTCACACAGTTTTGCAATATGACAATAATCTACGTTATTGACAATAACAAATCTTTAATTGTTAAAATATTGTCATTTTGTCATTGTGTACACCATAAGTGATGGACAAAACCAACAGTGACTCATAGCTGGCTGCTTGCATCAGTGTCAGTAATCCAGAACTGACCAATACCCTATTTCACCTCTAAGTGGGGGCCATGAAAACAGACTGCAACCATGCTGCCTAGCTAAGATATTAAGGATCGAAACGGAAAGGTAAACTAGTCCCTAAAATGTTTTGAAATTGGATGTGTTGAACCAAAAAGCGGGGACGGCGTGGCCTAGTGGTTAAGTGACACGCCTCACAACCAGAAGGTGCTGGGTTCGATCCCCATCTCAGCATCGGCCGTTACCCCGGGGAAGCAAACCCTTAGAAAATGCAGGAGGAAGCAGACCCTTACATAAAATGCATGCTGAAGTCGGATGCACTGGGCCGACAGGCGCAAAATAAAAACGCAGTGCAATGCACACCGCCTTGGGGATTAGAGAAATAAGGCGAACGCAAAAAAAAAAAAAAAAAAAAAACACCAAAAAGCGCAGATACTGCAGCCCTGCTATCATCTACGACACATTGCCACATACATCCTATTCAGGACTAAAGCTAAAGGAGAAGAATGATAGACCAATGAAAACACTGACAGGAAAATATATGCAAGAAAACTGATTTATGAAAGATGTTAGAATATTTGCCTAGCAACACAAACAGCATGTGAGAATATGGGCATAACATTTTCATGAAGTATTAAATTGACCAGTTCCGGAATATCCTTCAGACATTCAATCGACTAACTAAAAGAAATCAACTGGAAAAGACATCTGGGAAGCTATTTTACTTCTGAAAGATAGTAAACCCACTGAACTCTGGTGTATCAGAAGAAAAAAACAAATCAGACATTATAACTTCAATAGAGTTATACCGTTTTATATAGAGAAAACACCGGCAGACAGTAAGAAATGTGAAGTAGTTCATTTACTTTAAAACGAAGAATATGCAACGGAGCCCAAATTGTAAGAGTAGGGGATTGAACTGGATTATTTTAAAATACTTGTAAAAGTTAATAGATAAACAGTTGAGGAAGGAGCAGGCAGGTTTTGTAAAAATAGATTCTATGTTGACCAGATAGCTGAACTGCGATGAATTGTCCAACATGGTGTAGATTGGAATGCATAACTTTATATTGGATTCGTAAATTATGAGAAGACATTTGATAGATTAGACATGGAATAACTTTGGAAATTTCTCAGGCACTATTAAGCGTCTCTGATGCTCCCAGACATAATTTAAAAAAACACTATAGACTTCTACAAGATGAAGAACTTTCGTAGACCTATGAGATAAGAACTGAGGCGAGACAGAGCTGCCTCTTATCACCTTTCCTCTTTCCACTGGCTGTTGACTGGATTTTGAGAACATGGCTTTTGCTTACGAAAAAATTATGATCTGGACGTGGCTGATGAATTGGCTCTTCTTTCTCATAAGTACAAATCAAATACAAAATAAAATAGATCTGCTTACTGAATGGTTCCTCAATGTAAGCCTAGCGTTCAAAAAGAAGATATTTTGTATTTGTCAATAAAAGCATACAATGACAGTGATAATTTTTTGATGGACACGATACTGCTAGATGTAGATTTAAATCTTGGTAGCAATATAGACAAGTTCGGAAGTACTGAAAGATTTCAAATTAAGAATACTACAAAAGGCAAAGAAGCTTTTACTGCGTTTTGTGAATTTCTGGAAATCGAAAGGAATACGTCTACCACAAAAATACAGATCTTAAAATACAATGTCACGCCTCTCTATCGTATGGCTCTGTGACGTCGGGAACAAAAAGTAGACAACTCAAAAGATACACGCTTTCATCAATGGACGATTGCACCAAACTGAGGGAATAAAATGGTATGATACATTCACTAATATAGAACTGTGGGAAAGTGCAGGGTAAATGCCAGTGGGACTAGACGTGAATATAAGACATTGGCGATGAAAAGGACGACATTATGGAAACTCCCTGAAAGCATCACAAAGCAGTCTCTGCTCTGGAATCGTCAGGACAAGAGAAGTAGAGGCAGACCTAAACATTCAATGTCGAGGTAACCATAATAAGAGCATGAATGATGTCAGTTATATTAATAACGAGCAGATGTTCTGCACGGGTCATCTAGTATATTGTAATTATTATTCTATTACAGCTATGTAAAGGTTTGTATATAATTTTGTGTAGGAATGCATTTAATTGCACAGGATCTGTGATAGCGTACAGTTCTAGCTCTAAATGTGCTCTTAAATCAATTTATAATTCTTCCAAGATAAGAGCTGCACTTGTAATTTATGAAATATAAACTGCAAGTTAGACTTTGTCAAATGCTTTTATAAAACCGGCAATGTGGCATCATCCATACATCGGTCGCTGCAGATCACAAATAGGGTTCAGCCCAGAATTCGTGTAAGGAGACCAGCTGTAGCGGTAATCATTGATCTTCTATGAGTGAATGAGGAATTGTAGTGATGATGGAAAAACATGAACAAATGAAACATACTTAGCTTGCAGATGAATAACTCCTGTCCGGAACAGTCTGAACTGTCCACTTGATCCTTGGCCATAGTAACGCAACGGTCATCATAAGTGGAAACCCCCTTTGTTTTAAAGTTGTTCACAAGCGAAACTATATGTCCTGACACATTTGCGCCTAAGTAACAAAAATAAAAACAACAATTTACTAACACAAATTATTTGAATAATAAGATCAGCACAATAACAATGCATATCAGAATAGAAATCTGGTTGTTACATTTTGAGCAGGCCTGTTGTTTAGAATGTCCACAATGTTTACTCTTTCGTGTGCCCTGAAAAGGACGTTAAGTGACTGGTAGCAGTAGCTTTCATCACAGCCGGATCGTGATGATGAAGGTTGACCTGGTTCCTCCAGGTGATAGTGCTATGCTTGGCCTCATTTGCGTGTCTGTCACTTATACAGGAATCATGTCGATCCCGCACCTCGTTAGCCAGGCTGTCATGAAAACAGCCCGTCTCTTGGGAAAAGAAATTATGGAAAAATGTATATTACCATCACCAACATTAATTTCCTCCTCCTCCTATCTATCTATCTATCTATCTATCTATCTATCTATCTATCTATCTATCTATCTATCTATCTATCTATCTATCTATCTATCTATCTATCTATCTATCTATCTATCTATCTATCTATCTATCTATCTATCTATCTATCTATCTATCTATCTATCTATCTATCTATCTATCTATCTATCTATCTATCTATCTATCTATCTATCTTTATCTATCTACGTAACACATCTTCTTAATTGTATATTAAGCATCAAAACATTTAATGTTTTGACGTTAAGAATCAACATAGAAGACTCTAATACTTGATTCGATATAAATAAGAAAGAAATTCATTTATTACAAAATTCTTTGCTACAACAATATCAAACAGAAACCAACAAATCTAAACATGTTAACTCTAAATCTAACACAGAGGTTGTAAGCATAAGCTTTTGATGGTACCCCTGATGCTAATTTGCCCAGATTCTCAGACATCTATCTTACATATTCACTAAACTTTATCTACACAATTCTTGAATTATAATTTAGTGGGTAACTAGCTCAATTCGTTGTCTCGAAGTGCGTCCAGGTCGTTGTTGTTGTGATGAATCTGCCCTCTCTGGTTGGCTCTAAAATAAAATCTTGTCTCATGGGTTAGAATGAGCTCCAGGAGGAGGCTTTACAACGTACTCTTGGACCAGAATGATTCCCAAACGTTGGAAACTTGTCTCGCTAGTGTCTGTGTTACACCTATTCTGAGAGATTCTGCTTTCTGAGGATTCACCTCTCTTTTTCCAACCAAAACGTGGGATTATATCCCAGGATTCTCCTGACCATATTCGACCATGACATACGATTGTATCACAGGGTTCATAATACCTATTTCGACGTAATCAAAACCATCTAACTCGAAGTGATCACATTTCCTTCTCGTCTCGCTATTACACGAAGTCCACCATTCACCCAATGGGCAGTACTGCAAATGCCATAGTCGCAAAATGGGATAACTCTCTGTCCAGCTGTGAGTGCTCTGTTTTTATTTCCTTACTTGTATTGCTTCATTAACTCCGCATAAACAAAGATAGCGGTGGTTGAAGTACTCTGATTCTTTCCCGTTGACTGGTTAGCTGTGAATCTTATAAGCTACTCCCGCTTGGCCTGGAATCCAATTGACTGCTCTGGCTACTTGTCATCCTGTCATTCTAAATGTGACAGCCTGGCGTCAGATTATATGTCGCCTAAACCCTCTACCTCCATTCTGGACACTAGATAAAACACAATAAAATGGGATCCAGATGGGGAAGTGATCGCGAAATACAAGACTCAAATGTCTCATAGCCTCTCCTGCTCAAGTCTCCCTCACCTAAGCGTTGGTGGATCCTGTTATACTCAGTAATCTTGCCACAGGTTGGGTGTTAACCCCAGCGAAATATAAGAAAAAACTGCAAACAAGATGAAGACGAAGTCACAGCCCTCAACCAGTTGGGAGAGATGAAACACACGCCATCACAGAACAGGTGATGAAGACAGAGGTACCAGGCTAGGAGGCGCACTAGCAACCATGGTACCATGCAAACCGCCCGACCCCTTTTTTCTATGTCTGCACAAAAGTAAAAGGATAATAGATATAGTGCTCGTACTGTGAAGTCCTTCCAGGCAGGAGCAGTGCCGGATTCTGAGCCTCGACATAACCCACCTTGAGCTACTGGAAATCTCAATATCATACCTTGTGCGACTAGGAGGTGCAAGGGAGAAAATACTGGTCAACCAGACAAAACAGTCCATCTGAATGTTATGCATTGGAAGGCGAAGCGAGTCAGCAACAAAAAAAGCGAATTAGAAAATACACTATTCTAAAATAAAATCAGTGTATGCTGCATACAAAAAACCCATCTGCAGGAAGGAAAACAGTTTAAGATACAGGGGTACTAATGCTTCAGAGTGGACATAGAATATAGGAAGAAAGGAGGTATTCTAACCTCGATACGGAATAGCATAACTGCTATAGAAGCCAAGGTGCACAAAGAAGATGCAGAATACCAAATAATCTAACTCAAACAGAACACTCTGGAACTATACCTCCTCAACTTCTTCTGCCCCAGCGACATACCACTGACCATATCAAGTATAGATGTCCTCAGTGGAAACTTTCTAGCGGTGAGAGACTTCAACAGTCACCTAAAGCTGGAGATATGGTCAACTAGACAGGGAAGGAAAGATAGAAAACCTAACGACACCCCCCAACATTCTACTTCAGAAGACGTGAAAGTACCTCTACTCCAGACTAAGCATTTAGCACGCCAGACCTGGCAGGAATAGCAGAAAGAGAAATAGGAAAACAACTGGCTGAAGCGATCATCGCCCTGTATTCATACAAATTAGCAGAATAATAAATATTAATCCAAGGCAGCCAAGAAGGAATTATAAAGAAGCAAATTAGTGCACATACCAACTTAGAGTAAGCCTGCTCACAAAGGATATTAGTGTACTAGATAGAGACATTTACAGTGTCAGCAGGGAGTTTAATAAGGGTGTGCTCCAAGCAGCAAAAGAGACAATGCCAAGAGGAGCGGGAAGAAATATGTACCATATTGGACTAAAATTATTTACATGAAGAGATGAACGAGGCGAGGGCCATTGCAGAATTACAACCATCCCAACAGAATCACATCACGCTGCAAAAGAACAAAGAGAAATTCATCGAAGGAAAACTAGTAGCCCAGAGGACAAGCTGGAAAGAAAACACCCATGAATTTAACTTTGAGAAGGAAGGCAGAAAGTTGTGGAAACTATCTAAAAAAGTAAGTGATAATAATAATTCTCATCGACAAACAACTACACTAGAAGAGGCAGGTACCAAACAGCCGATATATTTGCGGAATGAGAGCAACATCATAGTTAACGCATGCAGACAAAAAGACATTCGACAAGAAATAAAACACAAAAAAGCGAAAACAGTTCGAATGTTATGTCAAAACCTTTTACTTTGGAAGAGCTAAAAATGGCCTTATGGAAATTGAAAGACCATAAATCAACAGGTCCAGATGGCATAACCGACGAAATGCTCAAACACCTTGGACATACAGCAATGAGCAAACTACTGCAAAAATAAGCTTAATCAGCTGTGTCTGTAAGACAATGGAGAGGATGGTCAACAAAAGACTGAAATGGTGCCTGAAAACAGAGAAAATACTAATACCAGAACACGCAGGGTTTAGATAGTATAGCAGCACATAAGACCAGATCACATACTTGTCCCAAATTGTTCAATACGCCTTCTAAGAAAATAAAAAAGGTCCTTTCACTATGGATAGATTTCGAGAAAATCTTCGATAAGGTATGGAAAGATGGACTAATGGCAAAACTGCAACTAAATGACATCAAGGATAACATGAGAAAATGGATCAAAGCATTTCTACACAACCGGAAATCTAAAGTTACTATGGATGGTTATAACACCAACAAAAATCCGCCTAAAAATGTTTATGTTTCTAAAAATTGACGTCACAGCACTCCAGACATACCTATAGGTGTTGAGTCTCTCTCAGCAAATGGCGCAGGGAATGGAAGCTGGTGTTCCCTGTAGCTCGGTGGTTGAACATTCTCTTGCTCTGTCCTTTCGCGCGGCCTACTTCTCTCGAACTTAATTTAATTTCAAAACTTTGTAGTCTGTGGATTGCTGTTTCATCTATTGCTGTGTCCTGATCTAACAGGTGGTCATTGATTGATTTCAAAATGTCATTCATATCCATCATTAGCGTGCCAATAATGAGAGCTTGTGAAGCCAAGATGACAGCTCTTTCCTGAATCCCAGCATGACCAGGACAGTAGATCCATGTCAATCCCTAGAAGGTTTGATGCCTCAACAGCTGGTATCCACTCGTATCTAAGCCATCCCTTCTAAAGTATTTCTTGCTCATCTGTCACGATGACTGCCCTTGTTAAAGAAGTCTCAGATATCCATCTCAGCGCTGAGGTCACTGCTTCCATCTCCATTCTCAAACTGGAGGTTATTGACATATAAGCCCTACTGCGCTCGGCAACGACCTGTCCTCTCACTCTAGCTAAGAAGATCCAGCCTGATGTCCCGTTGAGCCACACTTATTCGCCTATGTATACGACATCACTCTCCTGCGTGTTCTCCTTTATTAGCCGATTCACCTCTTGCTCTGCTCTCCCGTTGTCACATTCTCTGCATGCCTTGCCTAAGGTTATAATGTCTCTATGGCACTCTATCATTCTATCCCTAGTGTGGACCCATTCTTTCCCCTTGGCTATCGTCTCATTATGGGGTGACATGTCCGATTGTTTTCTCTGCCTGTGCCATCCATGATGCCCCTCTCTTGTTACTTGATCCTTTGATGTCTGAGATACTACTGTACAAAGGGTGCCGCGTGTCTGTGGTAACATACATACAAGCTTTGACTTGTGCCAGTTTATGTCTGGATGTCACCGATAACAGTCTCATCATGTACCGCATCATCACAATCGGGGTATCTCTAGTGCAGACCAGAACCAGTCGCATTCCTTCATTCTGGATGCGTTCCAGCCTTTCCCACTATGTTCTTGATAGTGTGAGGATGCCCAGTCTGTAATCTATAACTGACAAAATAGGATGCAAAGGAGGCGATGTTCCAAGTTGGCAGCAGCTATAGTCTCTTAGCCCTCGCGTACATCTTGGTACGGTCTGGTCAACATGGCAATTGCAGGAGAGACCTAGATCAAATGTCACTCTGAGGTATTTCAACCTGTCACACCTGTCAATGGTGCATCCATCAAATGTGATGCCCGGGAGTTACGCCTTTACTATGGAATTATTCAAATAGCACCACATCATGCAGTCATTGTTCGGATTAATCTTTGAGCTTGAGTTGCCGTACCACTGTGAGATTGCTTGCAAGGTTTCCTGGGTGCCTTTAACCAACTTTTGCCTGTCTGAGCCAGTCCTGTACGTTAGGATGTCATCTGCAAATGTTAACGTTCGCCCTGTCCCTTTTTGTGGAATGTTGGCTACTTTTACTGTGTAGATGTAGAACAGCACCAGTGATAGCGGAGACCCTTGAGGCAGTCCTGGGCATATTCGTATCGGTTTTGATGTCCAAGATTCCACACGTAGCGCTATTGTTCTTTCCATCGGGACAGCTGATATCAAATTAACCAGCCAGGGTTTAATCCACACTGCTTCAGACATGTCATTAAAGTCCCACAATCGACAGGGTTGTATGCGTCTTCCAGGAAGAGAGCCACGGCGACTGTTTCTTGCTTTGACTAAAAACCCTGATTCACATCATACGCAAAGGTTCCAGCGTTACATCTGGTCTCCTTCGCTGTTCTATAGCTACCCAGCGTATCGGGTAGCATGTGCTCCAGTTCTAAGTGGGAAATTATTTTCCTGGCCACAACTTTCTCGATCAATTCTGTATGGGGATTATCCGGTAGATGCTGAGAAGATTTGAGTCCTCACCAGGTTTAGGCACTTGACACATATAGCAATGAGTACTGTCTCCACCATTGTTCCTCGTGTTTATCAATGATCTCAACGATCTACCACAAGGGGTGAGAGCAGCTCTATACGCAGACGACTTGGGGATGTGGTGTGTAGAAGAACACCTCACAATTGCAAATAAATGCAAGGAGCAGCATACAATATAGCAGCATGGGCTGAGAAACGGATGGTACAGGTCAACGCCCAGAAATCTGCAACAACACTCTTCCCACACTCAAACAGAGAAAAGGCAGGACAAATACAAATTGGAAATATACAGGTCCAAATAGATGATGCGCCGGTATATCTGTGCAATAAATTTGATAAGAGAATGACAAATATTACACTAAGACCATGTTACAAGTAGAAAAATACAAAAACATGACAGCACACCCAATGAAGACCAGATTCGAAGATCTTGTCAGTGAAAAATGAAAAAGAAGTAACTTTGTACATCAGCGCAAAAAAATAATGAGAACATATACGGATGAATTATAAGAAATCACTAAAGAGGTTAATCCAATATCCTTTCCAACCCCATAGGAATAACACCAAATCCTCAGCATAAAAATATTCATAACTGACACAATCCCCATGAGAGACCAAAATGCTCTCCAAAAGAAAGCAGCAGCATGCGACATGATCGATAAAATGTACCCCAGAGAAGCCTGGATCCACGTATATACTGATGGATCAGCAACAACAGCAGTGAAAAATGGAGACGCAGGAATCCATGTTGTCAACCCAGATAAAGAAAATGAAACCACTAGTTCATCCACAAACAAATTCTTTTCAAACTAATCGGCGGAAGTACATGCAATTCTTCTTCTTCATCGTACGCAGTCAGCCATCAACCTTTATTTTTTCGAAAAAAGCCGCAGTCATCCTGGGGCTGTCGACACTGCCATAGAGCTTGTCTAGTGTTGCCACAGGTGATGGCCACATCTGCTCTCTCTGATCCTCGTATGTCGGGCAGTTTTGCAGCAAGTGCTCAGAGGTCATTTTCCAGGTACCACACGGGCATTCGTCAGTGCCACCTATCTTCAATTTGTTGAATAGGTGGTACTCAGTCTATTGTGGCCAGTTCGAAGTCTGAAGACTACGACCTGCTCTCTTCTGTTCAACTGGTAATAGGCATCGTTTTTTGTGTAGCCAGTATGTTCGGTTTTCCATTTGGTCATGTATCTAGCTCTAATAATCCGTTTTAACTCTTCGTATGTCATACTAGTATCTGGTTGTGGTAGTCTTGCACCTTCTTTTGCTAGTCTGTCTGCCTCCTCGTTGCCTTGGATGTTGCAGTGGGATGGAACCTACTGTACCACTACCCTTTTTGGTGCGGACTGCTGGCATAGTTGACAGAGTACTGCTCTTAAATCATTAAGTTCAGTACATGCACTAACTTTTGCTGCAGAAATGATTAGCAACACAACAAGCCAATGTAAGCAGATTCCATTTCTTACAGATACAATGCCAGTTCTCCAATCCCTCAAACCCCTAAATAACCCAGAGCTGAAGCAAGTCTTGGGCGAACTAAAGACCAAAAGTAGTTTAGTGCTATAGTGGATACCATCACACTATGGCGTACCAGGAAATGACACAGTAGACAGGTTGGCACAGGAGGGAGCAGCACAAGAACAAAACGAACAAACAATCACCTTCCAAGAAAAGAAGACACTTACCAAGCAATAAGGAAAATTGACCAAACGAAAGACAACTATCACTGTCTTGGTCGAGCAGAACACATGATCCTGTTTCGCTTGAGAATGGGGTATAACAGATTGAATAGCCATTTACACCGGCTAAAATTGACTCCATCGCCAACTTGTATGCGCCGGCAGGCAGCACAGTTATCCGAACATATCCTGCAAGACTGTTATGTGCTTATCCAATTTCTTACTGAGCACTGGAACACGGAGACGAATATCCCGACAAATCTGTTGGTAAGCCACGAAGACTCTCAACTCCGACAACCTATTTCCAGAAAACTGGACTTCGTGTAGACATAACAGGAAAAATCATGGCTAATGAGTAGAAGACACATATGGATTGATTTCGGCGTTGTAGTCGGTGCACCATTCATACAGTTTCTCCAGCCTGCTCCGCACAGAAACGTCAATTTCAATTCTACTTTGCCCTGATTGTATAGCAGAATGTTGTCCGTATATGTGCGGATCCTACCAGGCCCAGTCTCCTCCATCAGTGCAATTTTGTGTGTACACATTAAAAAGTACAGGAGACAGAGGAGAGCCTTGATGAAGTTCCGGCCTTATAGTTCTGATCTCTGACGTCAAGGAACCGTAGTTTAGAGCTACGCTTCTTGACATAAGGACCGTTGCAATCCAACGGACAATCCGGAGATCAATATTCAGATCTACTAATGGTCGATTAGCTTGCCGTAATTGATCCTATTGTAGGCATCTTCCCGGTCAAGCGTCGCGACGAAAGTTTCCTCTTTTGTCTGGAATCCCCCATATATGTCGTATGCACAGACAGCTGTATTGGTGGCCGTGTCTCTGTCAGGTCTGATTGCGCCTAAAGTGTCTGGAAGCCTTCATATATGTCATTTGCCAAGACAGCTGCATTGGTGGCCGTGTCTCTGTCAGGTCTATATGCGCCTAGGGTGTCTGGAAATTAACCTGTGTGTTCCAGCTCACTGACAACTCGTCTCGCAATGATTCTCTCCAGCATTTTCCCGTACACATTATATAGTGTGATGATGCGGTAGCCTTTTATATCAGTAGTATCTTTGCCTGGTTTCGATAGGGGGATAAGATAGCTGTGTAGTCACTCATCTGGTACATCGTCTGACTTAAGACTCTCGTTAAAATCATTTGTAATATTTGCGAGCTCATCATCTCCAATCCTTCAGCAGGTTGTATCGTACTCCATCATTGCCCAGGTGCATTAATCAGGTCGTGCTCCTCCTCCATTGTTCCTAGATTTGTCACAAGTGCCTTGAGTTGAACGATTTCGTCTTGATGAGTCTGCTGAAGGTACCTGTCAAAAAAGGCTCTTCCCTTCTGTTTGTCAGTAGTCAGCACCTGTCCCAACTCATTTCTCATGAACATACTGGATCTTGTGTCAATCTTCCGTGTCATTCCCCTATGTAATTTCCAGAATTTGTGTAGGGCTCTATCCGCCACCACCTGTTCCGTAAACGTCTCCCAACGTTCTTGTTTTGCTGCTCTGGCCATTTGGATTTAAATCTTCAGTGACCCGTCATTCTGGTCTCTACCTCCATTCTTCTCTCCAAGCGACGTGTGCGAGTCTTCTCGTCTGCCGCCATTCCTTAGTGGCCGTCTTCTTGCTTCTCCATGCGGTCTCAATCTCATCAGACCACCAAGGGGGTTGAGTAGGGCTCTCTTGCTTTTCCATGCCGATTATCTCAAGCTACCCAGCATCGAGCCTTTAGGGAGCATGTATTTTAAAGCATGTTGCATCTTGTTTGGTTTGTCTGCTGGGCTGCCCCTTCGTAATGGGAACAGAACATGGCAAATGGTTACTTCCGTGATAAATCAGTGCTGACCCCCCCCCCCCCCCCCGATGTTTGTCTCTTGTGGCATGAAACCAGTATGAGGTCAGTGAGAGGGGTATCAATGTAATCAGTCATGGCGGCCACAGACAAGCAACAATGGCCTCTCTTCCTGTTGATGCAAGCACTGGTTTTGTCTGTCCTGGACTACGGTCTTGGGTTTCTCACGCTATCACAAACACAGATAAAAAGATTGGAAAGAATCTAGAACGAGGCCATTAGAGCAGCTCTTTAATGCACTGGAGATACTTCCATTGCTACCATGAGATTCCTGCTTGATTTGCCAATCATCAAGGTTCGACATCAAGTAGCGCAGGTAAAGGCGTACGCCAACTTTGACAACAGCGAACACCACCCTTTGCACAAAGACTTGGATACACTCAGCCAGACGCATTAAGCGAGGAAGGTCATGGATGGCAGAGGCAGAAGGCTCCCTGATGAGGGTATGTGCATTGGAAGAAGTGGGAATAGGTAGTGAATTAGTAGATGTGGGCAGCGAGAGCTCCATGACAAGGGTGGTGATACAAATGAGCAGAGAGTGTCGCGAGTGGGGTGGCACTAAGACGGAAATTTCAAAATTGGAGCTGATCCAGCAACACTCAGGACACAAGACCAAATTCTGTACACAAAAGGTTCAGCCAGCAGAGATGCAAACACGTGCAGTTAGGGTTTTGTCGGCTACCAAAATGGCAAAGACATGGTGGATAAATTAGCTCTCTACTCTACTGTCACATCTAGTATGAGGATGGAGATTGAGGCGATAACAACGGCCCTGACTTGGTTGGTGACGCAACCTGTGACACGCGCAGTGATACTGTCAGACTCGCAGGCATGCTCCGTAAGATAGAACGGTTCATGCTAAGATGGGAGTAAAGCTCTCTTCTGAATACTCTGAAAAACAAAGTGTAGGTGGATCTACTGCCCGGGACATATAGGCGTCTGGGGCAACGAAATAGCTGATGGAGTGGCGGAACGAGCTGGGGCGAACGAAGCGGAGATGACCAGAGACGGTTGAATTGATAAGGGCAGTCATCGACAGTCTTCATAATGATGTAGAGACAGAGGGTCGCGAAAATGCATATGTGCAGAGGATTATAGATTTGGGAGTGACTAAGGGAGAAGGGAAAAAGTGTGTTCTGTCTGGAAAGATCCAAAGAACACGAAATAAACACCTGACTCGGATGCTTGAGTATATATACGGTTGTTTGGCTGCTTGGATGAAAAACGGAGCACTTATGGGAATGTTCGAAAATAGTAATTGTGCTTTAAAAAAAAAAGTATACAACTACAGTCCATGACGGTAACGAATGTGACTCGTAAGACCAATCCGGGCAGAGAAGCGTCTTCCACAGTGTATGCAAGGAAAGTAATGACAGGACCGTTTGCAGCATCGCATGGTGGGGCGTGTCTTCTCAAACTCTGAGTCTTTAGTCTATCAGCAATCATTATCTCCCTTGTCTGTATTCCAGGCTTAATCCTGCCCCTCCATATAACACGATCCATTGCGTGCTGTTTCCATGATTCTAAATCGATGCCTGCATCATTCATATCCATCATGCATATATCCTTGGACCGAAGTAGTGGCCGACCTCGAGACCTTTTCCCGAACTGTAATTCCCATAGAGAAAATATCTTGGTATTCTGCCATCATCCATCCCCCGGACGTGCACCAGCCATCTAAGATTTCGAAGACTAACCATGGCAAAGATTGTGACAGTGTCTGTTCGCTCCAACACCTCTGCGTTAGTGATCTTGTCTTGCCATCCAAATCCTAAACTAGTGTTTTTGTTTTTACAGTGAACTTCCTGTTCCTCCAAACCATTTTTGTTAATTTGTTCATTGTTTTTGCTGCCTTTCCTATCCTGATATTGATCTCTTGGTGCAGGGATAGTTTATTATTGACTGAGGATCCCAAGTACGTAAACTCATTTACAACATCGAGAGCCTCATCGACAATGGATATTACTGGTGGTTTTGTAGCACCCTGGACCATAACTTGTGTTTTCGCTTTGCTGATTGTTAACCCAAACTCACAGCAGGAAACCGAAAATGCAGATAGTAAACTTTGCAGTTCCTTCTCTGAGTGAGTCGTAATTGCGGCTTCCTCTCCTGAAACCTAATTGCGGCATCATCCGCAAAAAGCAGTTCTCTCATCAGCACCCTGTTTATTTTGGTCTTGGCTTTCAGCCTTTGGGAATTTAATAAGCCACTATCTGTGCAAGAATGAATGAAGATACAACATTCCTTGTTATGAAATGCATGCCTCAAGAGAAGTCAGGTATATATTCAAAAGACGGTCGCAGCAAGCACACTGTCTTGATTGCGAACTCCTCTGAGGACGCACCGTCAAAGTTGATGGCGCCTTTCATGTCATTGTGCAACGACTCGATAATGCTCAGAAGAATCGGTGGGCAACCAATCCTCCCGAGCGCTCTGAACAGACCCACACGACTGACCAAGTCAAATGCCTTCGTGAGATCTATGACGGCACTATGCAATGGTTGCTTTTGTTCTCTGCATTTCTCTTGCAACTGTCGTAACGAGAATATTATTTCTGTGGTAGGCCTATTCCAACGAAAACCGCACTGTGACTGTGGGTAAATCTGGTCTCCTAGGACCTGGAGTCTGCACAGAACAATTCTGGCAAGTATTTTCCTAGAAGTACAGAGAAGCGAAATTCCTCTGTAGTTGTTACAGTCACTGCGGTCCCCCTTGTTCTTGTACAAGGTTGCAATGCCCGAATCACTTTAAATCCTGCGGTACCTGTCCTTCTTGCCAGCATAATGGTGAAAAAAATCAGCCGATGCCAGGTCGGGAGAACATGGAGGATGTTTCAAGATAGATAGATATATAGATATATGTAGATAGATAGATAGATAGATAGATAGATAGAGATATATAGATAGATTGAGATAGATAAATAGATAGATAGATAGATAGATAGGTAGATAGATAGATAGATAGATAGATAGATATATAGATATATAGATATATAGATAGATAGATAGATAGATAGATAGATAGATAGATAGATAGATAGATAGATAGATAGATAGATAGATAGATAGATAGATAGATAGATAGATAGATAGATAGATCAACATGATCCATTATTCACGTCAGGTCACGGTGAGACAGCCCATGAAGAATGTAATACTAAACTTATTCTCAGGTTAACGTCTACTCACATGACAGTAGAGATGTGATTAAGAACGTATTATTCTTGGACATGGTTTAAAAATGATAAAGGAAACTGACTTACCATTATCCCAGTACCATAGGTCTAAAGCATTGCTCCATAGTAAACCGATCCAATATTTCTCATTTTTAAAATCGTTTGCCTCAATTTCGGATATAAATTTCTGAAAAAAATTGGGAAGTTTCGAAATGTCATGAGAAAAATACAATGTATTGTCATTAAAATCAAAAGCTATAGTTTATGTGGGAAGTAGATACAAATCTGTCTGTGCTGCAAGGCTTCGCGACATTTGGCGTTGTAAGTCTGACAATATGGGATAACCTAATGGGTTTAAAAGATAGAAATGCTATTTGTTGCTGTTATTGCTGTTGTTGAACTTAGTCGTCTGAGTTCTTCACTTTTTGGTAGTAAATTTGAAATAGCTCCTCTTAAATGCCACGGTGGGCTGAAGAAGATGGGCCTGGGTTCTCCTAGCTGTAATGAATGCAAGCCTGCTTTGTAGGATCCAAACTACAGGATCAGTGTTGATTATTATAGTTGGTCAGACTACTCAAACAGCATGTTTCCAGGTGCATGACGTGCAAATGAGTTGGGCTCTTGGTTAGTTTACGGCACTAATCACTAGCGCTAGTCTATGATCTCAAAACATATTTTACATGGGGTTTAAGAACAAATAACAATACGGAGAGGCCGCAGTGCTGAAGATGGAATTAGCATGTATAAAAAAAATGTTCAAGTATAACCAGATACTCTGTTTGACGAAGAATATGACGAAACTTACGGTACGACCAAAATGCTTTCATCAGAAACAACAGAAGACACACATGAAGGTGCGAACACTCTCCTCAATGATCACCTGAGTACCACACCATGTAACACCATCCCTGGTTGCGTTCATCATCATCATGGATCGTGTTCGCAGGGAAGGTTGACGGTAAAGGTTCTCCACTTGTCTCCACCAGGTTGAATTGTGTCCCGACCACATCTTGATGTTGTCTGTCCATCTTTACCTCAGCCCCCCTGTAGCTTTCTTGTCATCCACACTTCCATCCAATATAAGCTTCGGCAGATTGCTATGTCTCATGATCTGATCAACATATTTTGTTTTCTTGTTTTATATTTTTGTTCCAGGACCCCACAATTTGTTTCCTGTCTTTTCAAGAAAGTATTCCAAGGCTTCTGAAGACCCACATTTTAAAGGCTTCAGTCCTCTTCTGCATTTTCTTTGTCGGGATCTAGGTTTCTACTCCATACAATACAACTGAAGGCACATAGCATTTAATGATTCTCATTTTTAGTTTCTGAGATATCTGTTTGGACAGAAGTATTTGTCTCATGCTGTAATAGTGTTCTTAGCCATTGCGATTCTCTAGGAAATCTCCCTTTCGCACGGCCATCCCCCGTCAACGGCTGCCCAGCTATTTTATATTTATATTATTGCTCCGCGTTTCCTCTCCGAATTGCACGGCGCCTACAATCGTCCCTTGCGCGTCGCATACGCGGACTTGAAGTCCGCCTTCGACTCGGTTGATCGGTCGGCTTTATGGAAATCCCTCTATAGAACAGACTCCCCCCCCCCCCCCCCGTTAAACCTTATCAAGAAGCTTTACAAGGACATTTGTTTCAGAATTCGACTGGGTGACACTCTCTCTGGCAGATTCCCCACGACTGACGGTGTCAGACAGGGATGTGTTCATGCCCCCGACCTTGTCTGCCAGGCCATCGACTGGCTTCTTGACCTCCTCAGCGCGCACCAAAAGGCTATTGCTATTGAATAGTCAATCTTCACTGATCGACATTGTTCTGTTCGGCACAGACAGCTCTGCGCTGCAGTGCTCTCTGGACATGCTAGACAGCGAAACGTCCTCCCTAGGACTCTCTATATCCTGGACCAAGACCAAAGTTCAAAACCTTGTTTCCGACACAGCACTCTAGTGTCTTGAAACCCAAGATCGCACTGCGGAGGGCACCAGCGAATTAATCTATCTATGGCCGCAGCGGTCCCGATATGTCAATGCGGATCGAACTAGCTGTATCGTGCACGACCTTCAAAGTGTGTAGAGTAATGGCAAGATCTCCCTTGGGACAAAATTCCGGATATACAAATCCTGTATTGTTCCAGTCCTGCTCTACGGCTCCGAAAACTGGACATTGTTGAAATATGACATGTCGAGATTAGATGCCTTCCACATGCACAACCAGCGACGTATCCGGGGCATCCGATGACAGGACTGCATCTGCAACATGGAGTTCTCTGCTAAAACAGGCCTCCTCCCAATCTAAGAAACACTAGACCGTCACCAAGTTTCTTTGCTTGATCGTGTTGTACGGCTGGACCAGGAAACCCGGCCAACAGCGGCAAAAGTCTTCCCCCAACCGGCTGGAGGCGCAGAAGAGGTCGCCCGCGTACAGTGTGTCTCTAGCAGATATCGACCTCCACGTTCGCCCTGGAGGATGCATGGAACCACACCGCAGCAGTGAGTCATGGATGTGGCCGACCGACGCAACGTGCCTCAGACGCCTAAGCGAACATTATTATTATTATTAAGGGGGTCTAAAAGGAGGTGAGGCCAGAGTGTCTGCATTCTGAATTACCTCTAGTGGTATTAACATATGTCTTCCCTCCATCCCAAGGTAGTTCGGGACCAGAGAGTGATATTGATAGCCAACATAGCCTCCCCCTCACTATAATCAAAATACAACGCATGATACATCATCAAGACAAAATCGTTTGAAGGTGTCGCCATCATCGCTTGCGATGGGCAACTAACTTTTTCATTTATTTGGTTTATTAGCTATAAGCTGACAATGGTTTACGTAGCTTAACACATGCTCCAGACTTTCTCCATTTACGAGACGTGTTCAAATGAGACCGAACCGAACTGCACTAAGTGAACATACGTGCGATGCGCATGATAACATAACTTATGGTGTGAACAGCACATAAACCGTCATGGTTGCAAAATTACATTATCGTCCGACACATAGTTTCCTCCGCAGACCGCTGAGAGCATCGCGGGTGTGATACAGAATCCGTCCAGAGTTGATCAGCAAGCGGTGATTCAGTTTCTAACAGCTGAAGGATGTCGACCAGTTGACATAAATCGCAGTATGCAGACAGAAGTGTGTCGAAGACAACAGTAAACAACAGGACAACGATGTTTAAAGAAGGACACGAGTTTTGATAATATCACTCATCAAACATAGTTATAAAATCCGTGCACTCCATCGATTTGATCTTCTTAGGCAACATTATGAACTTTGAAATTGGTCATTCTTGTGGTACGTATTCTATTGTGTAAATATCTTTGCATAAATCTGGGACTCGATCAACACCAAATTCTTTCAGTGCATCTGTCATTTCTACGGTAATGGCATCTTGTCCAGTCGGTTTTCATTTCTTCATTATTCTCATAGCTCATTCAATCCCTGTTTTTAAATTTGACAGGCCGTCTGTATTTTTTAATGGAGGTTTGCTAAATCTTTGATAGTGGAAGAGAGCATCCATATATCCTGACCATCCTTTCTTATTTCCTCCTCTTTCCGTAATTCTGCACCGAACTTTGCGGCTTTTTTTTTCGCACTGTGATATTTTTTTCCAGTTACCCATGTAGAGCTCTTATTGTATGTGTTGCGTTAATATCTTCTATACTTGTACATTTTTCATACAACTATTTCTCTTTAGTCTGTCTACACACTAATTTTATATCTTTTTCAATTATATTAAAATGATTTGTGTTTTTGTCTTGTTTTCTACTTTCTATGAGTTTTAGAATATCCTCAATCCTCTCGTTTTGCATTTTTGTCTTTCTTGGTAGGATGCAGTTGGTTTTTCTAATGCTATTGTAATGCATTCCCACATTACATCGATTTTCTCTTGTGGATTTTCACTCTTATTCAATTATTTACCATCAATTAGAAGACGTTCGGGTATGTTTTTCAGTTTTATATTTTATCGTTCCTGCAAATCACGTTGTTTTAACGCAGAGCAGTCTATCTTGTTTCCCTTGTACTTTTCCTGTTTATCTGACCTTCAATCCTATTTTCTCTTTAACTACTAGAGGATTATGATCTGAATTAACATCCCCTAATTGAAATGTTTTGTCTGACACTGTCTCTAAATCTGTCTCTGATCATAACAAAGTCGATCTGGTTTCTTTTTCTTTCACCGGAATTTTCCAAGTGTATAAGTTCTTCTCGTGTTGTTGAAAGAAAGTATTGCATACAACTAGGTGATTATCCTCACAAAATTGCATAAGGATATCGCCTGTCTCCTTCCGTATTTAAATACCGAATCTTCTCAGTGTGATTGCTCATTGCCTCGATATTCCTCGATGTCTGCTTCGCAGCAGTTTTGATTGGGTGAGTAAGTTTGTACTATAACCGAATCGAAGAGTTTCGAACTTATTTTTAACAGGATCAGTCTTTAATTGTATGGTTGCGTTGTCTGTTTTTACTAGCGCATTATTGATCTTCCTAGATGAAGACCTTTTGATTCAAACATAGGTTACGTTCATGTTCTTGTTCTAACACGGTGTCTGAGGATACCTGTCCATGTTTTCATATTCTTAAGAATAAATAACTCGCTGTCCAAAAACTGAGGAAAAGATAACATGGCTCACAGCCACAGACAGGCTTTTCCCCCCTGTCTTCAGAGCCAAAAACTGCAGCAAAAATGACCCTATAACACAGAAATCTTACACAACGAAAAATCGCGACACTAACGGCTGCCATCAGCCATAGCAACCCTTCACTTCCACAATAACAGAGACCTGAATGAATAGAGACAGCTTGGAGGAAAAGTATTACGGGCTCCCGAAATAAATGATTCAGTTGATACCTTCATACTGAAACATCAAGGGAAACAAGGTGGTTCGACGGTCTAGCCAGAGGAGTAGCGAAACTGATACAGAAACAATACCTGGTCAGCTACGAAGAAGCACAAACCGTATTAAAAAGGCAGTACAATGTAACATGGCAGAGACAACACCTCAAATACCACGAAAATGACGGATACCAACAACTGTCCTGGAAAGATCAGACTATCGTACATCCTTTCCGAGCTGGGCACAACAGAACGAGAAACGACCCGTGCAGCAAACTCAAGATAGGTACCAACAGCCTATGTATCTACGACCTGGAAACATGACAGCAGCACATGTACTCCGGGACTGCCGCTAGTATGCAGATCTCAGGAGAAGGATGTGGCACACGACAACCAACATCGAGAAGTCACTGCACAAAGGTATTGGGACCCTGAAAACAACAGCAAACTTTATTTGAGAATCCGAAGTACTAGTTAAAAAAGCAATGATCACAGAAGAAGAAGAAGGAGAAGAAAAAGAAGAAGAAGAAGAAAAAGAAAGACAAGAAGAAAGTTATGTGGAAAAAATCAGCTACATTATATACTCATTTGCAAAGATGTTTCCCACTTTTACAATATGTATACCTTATTCTTGCCATGTTTGCTGATGAGACACAAGTGCATTTTGTAAACCAAGAACATAATTGCAGAAATGTAACGCAGACCTTGCAATCACTATGGTGCATTTTACAACCAAGTGAAGTTAATACTGTTAACAAGTTTACAGAATATTGTCATGACAACAGAGTTTTTCTTGCAGATATATTTCTTGCAGATCTATCAGACAAGGCAGACTTACTAAAGAGATCAGGTCAGGTCAGGTCATCCCGTAACCGCTGAGGCATACATGAAGACACGCTAACAAACCCATGCCACAATTCTCTGTCAGCGGTCGCTCCCTGTGCATCATCTGGTCGGAGATTAATCCATTCTTTTATGTTGTCTTCCCACCTATTTTTTGGGACGGTGTCTTTGTCATCTACCTTACAACTTTCAGTGAAGGATCGTATTTGCAAGACCATTTGATCTCGATATGTGACCGTACCAAGTGAGTTTCCTTCTTTTGACAGTTGCCAAGAGGTCTTCAAAAGGCCCTATTGCTGTTGTAAGAGAATTACTAAAGAGATACCAACATAGATTACAGTAGGGGGCTAAATATTATCATACATATATAAGAATTACAATGCAGTACTAGCTTTCGTTTCTCTTGCAGAACCTTTGGGATAGGACCCAATTTTTTCTATTTAATTCCTGGCCAAATTTATCTCATAGTTTCTTCATTGTAGTCAGTCTGTAGGTGCATATCGAGAAACTGACAGTTGTATATATTTTACATTAACTAAACAACAAACAAACGTATATACACAAATCTAGGCTGCTAGAGTAACATTTTATGAATCAAAACGGATCTATGGCTAATTTCATTTATAAAAATACTTAATTTAACAGCTTTACACTGGTTCAGAAGACTCTCCAGAGTCTGTATACAAATAGTTTCTTTTACATCTACTTGATCTAAAAATACATATGCGTATCCAATCTATTCTTGAATGTATTAATTGACCAATGCTGAAGTCTAATATGTTGGACCGAAAGGCACAAATATCGCAGTCAAGCTGTGAACTACGACACAACGCATTCCATGTTCAGGACTACATCCTGCTACTTGCAACGACCTTTTCAGGGCTTGATAGTGAGGAGTTTAAGAACGAAGAAGAAGAAAAAGAAGACATTTATACAAAAATATACGTTTGACAAGTAAATGGCCTGTTAACAACGCCGATTTTCTTTTATTTGCCTATTGTAGATTTTTTCCTTAAATGATTTCAATCATAAATATTTCATGCTGATATTATTTCAGCGCTCACTGCCTTTCAGTACCATTGTTCAACATTTTAAATGAGATAACGTGTATAGTTTGTGTCTTTATTTGTCGTCATAATTTACTTTCTTTTCTATCTATTCAACAAGTTTCGCAATATGACAAGGACACATTTTATTAATAATAAAGGCTGCCGAAGATTGATGTGTTGGACTGGAAGGTGCAAATATCGCAGTCAAGCTGTAAACTAGTGACACAGCGCATTCCGTTATCCTGACTACATCATGCTATTTGCAAAGCCCTGTTCAGAGCTTGGTAGCGAGAGATTGAGAACGACCGCAGAAGAAGAAGAATTAAAAATAATGGAGTTTTACTATTTACAATGCTCTTATTTCTTTCATGTGCTACAGTTTGAATGTCGGGCATATGATATGCACGATTCTGTTAGTATTTGTGTGTGTGTGTTATGTGTGTATACACAGCGAGACATATAACCATACATATAGATAACTAATGGAAAAATAAATAAGTATGATAAAATAGAAAGACAGAGATAGAAAAATGGATGGGGGATGCACGGAGGGCTGGTAGTGTTGACGAATGGATGGGTGGATGAATTATATATGGTTTGATAGATGGATAGACAGATGGATAGATATATATATTGATAGATTAACAGATAAATACACATATAGACAGACAGATAGATATATACATCAAAACTTAAGGACTGTATTTACCTTTAAAATATTATCTGTAAAGCTGTCAACATCTGTTAAATGGCCTCCAATATTTCCACAGTATCTACGTGCGTCTTTGATTGTTGCTTTCTTCAATGCGAAGACATAACAGCTGTTATTCTGCCCCAAAGAGAAGTACTTACTATTCGTATCTGAATCGGACACAACATCAGTGACGTTACATAGTGTTGACAAAGCAGGGCAAATGAGGGCGCAAAGCACTGCACATAAAGCGATGGTCGTCATGGTACCGTATGGACACATACATCTGCAAAAGTAATAAAAGGAAATTGAACTATTAACGTCTCGACCTAGATCATTGTAGTGGTATAGTGGATAGAGGGTTTGCCTTTCGCAGCAATACATTTCTTTCGTGATACATCCTAGTCTGTGGTAGATATTTATATTTCTTTCTATTTTTTAACAGAACAGAACTCTAGAGATATTTTGATAAGCATTTGTGTTCAGTATTAATTTGTGAAACAATAACACAGTTGTAATTTGTAGTTTACTGTAGCATAAATATTTTCAAAATATAGTGGTCTGCTTGGAAAAGCTAGTTAGTTTTCTTGACGGAGTTAAATAGCGTGGTATAGTGAGTAGTAGTAACACTCTGTACTGTAACTGTAACTTAACTTAACTTAACGTCTTTATACTGGTTTAGAAGACTCTGCAGAGTCTGTATACAACCAGTTTCATTTACGTCACCTTGCTATAAAAGCAATGCGCAT
Organism: Ariolimax columbianus; assembly: GCA_036924085.1. Taxonomy (NCBI): domain Eukaryota; kingdom Metazoa; phylum Mollusca; class Gastropoda; order Stylommatophora; family Arionidae; genus Ariolimax; species Ariolimax columbianus. Next base: position 18,742,689 of record JAVGWX010000002.1, read on the forward strand.
CCAATTTATTCTTAAATGCATTAACTGTCTCTGCCTCCACTACCTCACGTGGCAATGCATTCCAAGCATTCTCCGACTCTCTGACTAAACAAATATTTTCTAATATATAATCTTGACCTCTCTTTAGTTAGTTTGTAGCTAGGGCCTCTTGTTATTGTGGATGGCTTAATTTAAAGAAAAATTTGTTATAGTCTAATTTATCCATTCCTCTGATCATCTTATAAACCTGTTGTGTCACCACAAATCTTCTCTCTTTTAGACACAGTAGGCCGATTTTTCTGAGTCTTTCCTCATAACTGTAATTCTGGAATCCCACTATCATCTTTGTCGCTCTTTTTTTGTATTCTTTCCAGCATGTGTTTATCCCCTCTATGATAAGGACTCCACACCTGTACACAATACTCCGATCTAGGTCTAACTAATGCTTTATACAGTTTGACTATCACTTCCTTTATCCTATGTTCAATATTTCTTTTTGTCATAGCTAAAATTGCATTTGACTTTTTTAAACTGCTAAATGGACAATCTCACTCACATTGTCTGTATGATCTAGTGTAACCCTTAGGCCCCTTTCCGTTTCTATTATCCTAACATTATTCTCTCCCATTCTGTAATTATGTTCCATATTGGATCTACCCATGTGGATGACTGTACATTTATTAACATTAAACTCCATTTGCCAGCTCTCAGACCGTTCTTGAATTGTATCTAAATCCCACCTAAAATGTTAACCACTTCTGCATAGTCATATATCATCCACAACCATGGATCTCACATCAATGTCCAAGTCATATATATATATAAAGAGCAAAACGGGTTCCAAAACAGAGCCCTCTGCATTTTACAACTCACCCCGAGTACTCTTACTCGTTATATATGTCCACTCTCCGCCTACTTCTTGTTAAACAATTTTCTTTCCATTTGACAACTTTGTCCTCTATTCCATATGATTTCAACTTTCTAAACAGTTTTTGTTGAGGTATTATACCAAAGGCTTTTGCAAAATCTAGATAAATAACATCCACTAACTCCTTTCCATCTATTTTGTTAACTTTCTCCATGAATTCTAATAGATTTGATAAGCATGATCCGCCTCTAGTAAACCCATGCAGACTATTCCTATTTGTTCAAGTGCGTTGCATTTTTCATTGATTATTGACTCCCTAATTCTGCAGACTATGCTCGTTAATCTCATCGGTCTTTAATTTGCTGGATCTGATGGTTTGCCTTTTTTGAAGAAAGAGCTCACTCCCGCATTGTTCCAGCCCCTTAGAACAATCTATTTGGTATGTTTTTGAGAATATCTTATTTTTCTCTCGTTCGCCATGCCTTTTCTTGTTACGTCTTACACGTGAAGTCCATTCCTCTGGATAAATGTTGCTGTAGTAGAGAGTTCTTCAGGGCTTCCCAACATCTTTGTGTGAAGATGCGTTTCCGTGTACTAGTGCTCAGTACGCAATTGTCTTAGCATATAACAGTCTTGCAGGATATGTTCGGATATCTGCGTTGCCTGCCTGCGCATACACATTGGCGATGGAGCCAATTTTAGCTGGTGTAAAGGGCTATTCAATCTGTTATATTCCATTCTCAAGCGAAATATGAACACTTGTTCTACTCGATTAGAACAATGATAGTTGTCTTTCGTTTGGTCAACTTTTCTTATTGCTTGGAAGGTGATTGTTTGTTCGTTTTGTTCTTGTATTGCTCCCTCATTTGCCAACCTGTCTGCTGTCTCATTTTCTGGTAAGTCACAATGTGATGTAATCCACTGCAGCATTATCCTGCTTTTTTGCTTTTAGTTCCCCCAAGGCGTTCTTAAGCTCTAAAAGTTTATCATTTTTGAGGGCATGCAAAACTGACATTGTTTCTGTAAGGAATGCAATCTGCTGACATTGTCTTGTTGTGTTTCTAATTATCTTTGCTCAATAATTAGTTCTTGTACTTCAGCCAAGTAGTTTGAACAGAATTTTCTAGTGGATGGACTTGTGGTTTTATTTTCTTTATCTGGATAGACTACATAGATTGCTGTGCCTCCATTTTTCACTGCTCTTGTTGCTTATCCATCAGTATTTAACTGGATCCATGCATGTCTGCCGTACAATTCATCGATCATGTCGCATACTGCGGCTTTCTTTTGGAGAACATTTTGGTCTCTCATGGGGAAGGTGTCAGTTATGAATATTCTTATGCTGAGGTTTTGGTGTTTTTCTCTTGGAGTTGGAAGGGGTATTGGATTTACTTCCTTAGTTGTTCCTGTGAAATTAATTCTTATGTGTTTTAATTAATGTTTTGGACCGATGTACACAGCTGCTTCTTTTCATCTTCTAGTAGCAAGATCTTCGAATCTGGTCTTCATTTGGTGTGCTGTCACGTTATTGTATTTTTCTGCTTGTATCATTGCCTTGGTCTCTTGATAATATAATATAGCTAAGGGTATGACTAACAGGTGTCTACTTTCATACATCATTTTGGAGGAAAACTATCTTGACATAATCATTTATCTACTTTCATCCCTTTCAATTGTTTAAAACCCATATTCCCCGTAGCGCAGAATGTTCTTAATCACTCTGGATCCATGATCCTTTGCAAAATATCTATGGACTTGGATACTGGTGTTATTCCTATCCTCCTATATGGTTCAGACGCTTGGACCATACTTAAACTGGGCATATCAAGATTCGATGCCTTTCATATGCGCAACCAGCGATGCATCCTCGGTATCCAGTGGTTTGATCTCGTTCGTAATGTCGAGGTGTCTGCAAAGACGCGTCTTCCCTCCATCTCGAACACTTTGGTCTGCCGCCGACTGTCTGTGTTTGGTCCAGTGGTTTGACTGGACCGGGAAGGTCCGGCTTAGCAGATAATGTCCAAGTCAGCTAAGTGTAACAATGATCTCCCACCGTCCGTGGAGGCTAGGGAGGGACCGCCCCCGTTCTACATGGCTCCGACATATATCATTCTCTTCTCTGGCATTGAACGAGGTTTGTTTACAAGCCTCAGCAGTTGGACGTGGTAGTTGTCGATCGACGCAACGGGCTCTAGATGCCTAGGCGAACATTAGTATTGTTCTTTTGTGTAGACGGTGCCAAATCACTGATTGATTAGATTAGCAGCATTCATATTCTCACTTATTATTTTTCATGCCCTCTCTTTGAGTGGGCCTATTTTGAATTTTCGTTTTCTATTTATTTCTAATATAATGAAATAAGTTACTGTTGTCTGTCTTGATCTTCCGAACAAGTTCTTTTTTTTTCAAAATCGATTTATGCTGCTCTGTTTCCTTTATGAGCTTTGCCTAAATATTAAAAATATACTTCTTTTTATTTGCTTTCCTTTATATATTATTCCAATGCTTTACATTTAGCTTTTCTACATTTAACAACACTTATACATGCATATCTAGACATCCATTTGTTTATTGCGGCTGTTCTTCCAAGATAGAACACATTTTTCTCTTAGATTCTCTGGGATTGTACTGAAACTACCTCACTCTTCTTCATCATTTGCTACATTGACAATATGTTTCCAGATTATTTGGCTCGCTGCTTCTTTCGTCTTCTTAACATCTGTCTCAGTGTACTCGTATGCTCTTGTACTTATGTTTTTTTTATTTCCTTGCTTTAAGATCTCAACTAATGATGTTCAATTGAGCCAACCAGTTTTACCGATGATTACATTTTCAATCATAATTTTCATTGTTACAAATAATAGGTCGAGTGTTTTTTTTGTGCTTCTGGTCATTTCTTACACATGTTGAATAAAAAAAAATAGTCATCTATGCACTTAAAAAAATGCTTTTCACTCAACAAGCGCTTCTGCCATCTTTCATTTTATTTCCAGCTAATTAAAAATTCCCAATAATAATAATTTCCGTGCACTTGTCTTTTCTATAGTGCTAAACAGATCTTTATCTTCTTCTTCTTTATTCGATGGAGATCTGTACCATAGTTCAACCACCGTTATTCCATCTCCGCTTTAGATTTCTCGTCATACTTTCATTTTTGATGCCAGGTGATAAATTTGCTCTGATAGTTATATTAACTGATTTAGGACAGTATAATGCAACTTCCTCTCAGTACACCGTGTCGCCTACTAACGGGCTCATTATCTACCCCTCTGTTTCAACTTTTCTTGTTAGTTCTCACAGTTCAGCCATTTGAAGACCAGAGGCTGGGCTTCGCCAACAGTGTCTATATTAGCTGCACACTTTTGAGATTGACAGCCAGGTTTTTGAGATAAATATATTGATTATTTGATGGCAAACGACTAATAATAAGAACAATGATAGAGCCAAAGAAGAAGACGTAGATTAGTTGAGCATTAATGCAACAGTTCCCGCCGGAGCAAGGAGAGTTTAGGATGCCTGAACATGTTAAAGCTTAAAGCTACCTGAATGCATGTCAAGGTCACTCACCATCTCAGCAATGGAGAACAGAGTTGGGTTAAGGAATGTGGACAGGTAGAAACTGACCGCTGGCCATACGATTTTGGTAGGGGGAGATTGATTGACAGACGAAATTGGCAGCGGGCTTGCTGCGAGAGAATGAGTGACAGGTGTGCAAAGTGTTTCGTCCAATGGGACTGAAGATGACCATCACCTGAGATCGATTGGTCAAGCTCTGGCCTTGCTTGAGGATATATAACTCGAGACAAAGTTTAGCTCGAGAGGCTGGATAGAGGGAGAGAGAGAGGCTGGAGAGAGAGAGGCTGGATAGGGAGAGGCTGGATAGAGAGAGGCTGGATAGATGGATGGAGAGAGGCTGGAGGAGAGATGGAGAGTGTGAGAGAGAGATTGAATGTAGATAGTATGTTTAACTCACCGACTTAGATAGAGGAGCGATTGATAGACGGTTGGACGAATGTAGTGATAGAACAGGATCGCTCAAATAGGTGAATGAGTTTTGCATTAATAGATAATGCGAAAGTGTGTTTGTAAGCAAGGACACATTGTGAACGAGTTATGTCGAGATCGCCCGCCTGAGGGGATTTCAGTGAGGAAGAGTATTTGATAAGGTGTGTTGAAGACGCAGTTAAGGCGATGTGTGCGTGATGTAATTGCAAGGCAATAGAACTGGGTTTTTAGTTAGTTGGGAATTCCATCAATAGCTAATGCTTACAATTCCCGTTTTAGTAGAATGTTTAGTTAAGATATGTATTATATTGTGTTTGTAATTTCTCTACTCATTCTATGATATGAGTACGATATAATAAATATGCCACCTGCTGTGTGATATGTCATTTACTGAGTATGGTCATGATGATGTGGATGAGTGTGAGAATGTTCTAAGTTAGAATAACGGCCAGGGCAAACGGTGGGATTTGCTACAATAACTACTACATGTATATAACAATTTACACTACTTTACATCGTCCGGTTTGCTATCACTTTAAATCTTCAATATTTATAGGCAATACATGCACAACGATATAGATAATGTAAACATGGTTTAAAAATTGAAAGTCTAAAATGTGAACCACAGTGTGACGCAGCCAGATAAATTAAACATGACAGATACTATGTTGCAAGTCAGGTAATTTGATAAATATAGTGTAGAGTTTTCAGCACGTGAGATGGAATAAGCCAATCCACGTCAAATATGTGACGGTTTGAAAGGACCTTGTTTTTCTGTTCATTCCTAGCATTCCGCCAAGTGGTGATGATTTAAAATTCGCAACAGCAAGACCTTACACAATGCCAGCTAAGCGGCTACCAGCACCTCCATGGGCAGAGTACATGCGCTATACTGATGGGTAGACTAAATCTTAACAGGGAAAAACTTTGAGGCTGGGCACCCTAGGCCTTACAAATTAACAGACAAATGAAAATCGGAAAACAAACCAGAGAAGACATGGAACGACAACTTGAGTGATGATCTGGCTGATACCAGTACTCAGGTATATTGGCAGAACCTACATTAATACGTGCAATAAATATTTCACACTTTCAATTACATTACTTTTTCTTTGTTCATAGCACTTTTGTTCTTCCCTTTTCTGTGAACAATACAGTTTTGTCTAGTTCCAGCAAGCAAACCTTTTACATATCTACGAAGGAGGGACAGTCAGACATCAACAGCAGAATGAAAAACACCAGAGTAACCACTGACAGCTTAAACATCTGGAAGTCTTCTCAGAACAGTACAAACTTAAACATTTGAAAGTCTTCTCAGAACAGTACAAAAACCAGGCTAAAAACGTACAAGAGGTTCATATTATTCGTACCCTTTTGTTGTGGACAGTGCTGGAAAATAGTAGCAAAAAGAAATGTCCAAATTTTCAACTGTTCATACAACATGACGAAGGAAGATTTATAGAATTCCGTGGTCAAACACTATTACTAGAGAGAGCTATTTGACCAGATTAAACTAAGAAGTTATGCACACAACGATAACAGGTCAGCGCAGGAACTGAGACGGCCATGTCCTAAGTTGAGTGCAAGACAACACACCTACACACACTACCGCTAGTTCACTACAGGTTCAGGATTATACTGTCAACAATTTCTCTAAAAAGTTGTTATTATATAAAACCAAACGTATACAGTTAATCAAAACTCACATGTCAATTTACTACAATATATACTGTAAACGCAAAAGGATTATGTCAATAAATCTATTGGATTTCTTGCACCATGCGCATGTTACTCTCCGAAGCTACCCTAACCCAGGCTGGTTCTCCTTCAGTTTGGGGAAACAAAAACTTTTTATTAGTACCAAACCTCTCTCGAACAGTATGTAGTCTACTCCCAATATATATTCTCAAATTTAGTTTTTAGTATCGGTTTTATGGCTCTGGTTTCCAATATCTGTTCTTGATTTCTGTTCTCATTTTACAATATCTGTTCTTGATTTCTGTTCTCATTTTACAATATCTGTTCTTGATTTCTGTTCTCATTTTACAATATTTGTTCTTGATTTCTAGTCTCATTTCACAGTATCTGTTCTTGATATCTGGTCTCATTTCACAACATCTTTTCTTGTTCTATGAGGCTCTTTCTCGATATCGGTGCTTGATACCCGGGCACTTCTCCCAATATCTGGTCGCTGTTCTAGGTCTGTTTCTCGATATCATGTCGAAGCTATGCTCTAGGACTCAATATTGGCTATTGATATCTGATTTTAATATCTGTTCTCGTACCTTTTTTGCATTTCCAAATAGCTGGAGCCGGCCTAACATCATGACACTGCCCTTGGATACGCCAGTTGCACACAGGCTGTATCAATCCCGGTCGCTTGCTCTGGCGTCCAAAGTCTGGCATGCCTCTCTCTCCTTCCCTGTCTTGGCTAGTCCCTTTCAAATGAACATCTTCCACATTATTCAACAAACCTTTCCCATGAGATTAATCACTTCGGACCGCTTCAATCAACAAACCTTTCCCATGAGATTGATCACTTCGGACCTCTTCAATCACGTTCATGTACCTGCCAGAAAGTTTCTCTAGACGTTTCGTGACCATCGTTAAGTAGTAACATTCCCGATTGCTCATTGGCCATTTAGCATATTTAATGACATGACACACGTATATCTCTACCTCTGTCCTCGTTAACCGCTCGTTTTATTACGGTAAAGGCAATTGTATCTAAATTTCTCTAGCTCGTTAGTGCTGACCGCCATTTGTCAGGGATTCGGTTCATTGTTCCTTGCTTGTATCTGGCTGACAATCTGTGTTTCTCAAGACGTAAAAGAATGCACTTTCCTCGGAACATCCACATGTACTATGCAAATTCAAAGTTCGAGATTCTCGACTTTTGAATGAATATGCCGCCAGAGAACCTGGCATCATCAAGAGAACCTTTCATTATATGGATCCCAGAGTAAAAGCGATAGGTGACCGGCCTAGAGTACTTGACGAAAAATTAAAGAGGTCAATGTGGAAATAATGAATCAGAGCTGGGGTATCGTACAAATGATGACTGTAGAGCGGATGAAGTGGATCATGCCTTTATATCTACTCTTGATTCAGTGGATGTTTGACATCATGCCTTTATATCTACTCTTGATTCTATGGATTTAAGACATCATGCCTTTATATCTACTATTGATTCAATGGATGTGGAACATCATGCCAATGCGAGGGTAGAAAAGAATATTTCATGACTGGCAAACATTCTGCAGCTGGTGCAACTCTTCCCTCTACTCTAGATTTTCTCATCGCATATCTATCCTGGCCTGCCCACAAATGAAGGCTCTCACTTAATGCAGTGTCTTTTTGGCCGTGACTTTCTGTCCTGAATAATTTTGGGTTAGGTTTTCAAAAGGGGTGTATGCATTTTTACAACACTTAAAAGACTTCTTCAAACTCATTGAATCGCATTTTTAAAAGTTCTGATGATCATTTCCATGAAATCATCTCGCAATACAGCAACTTCTTTGTGAAGCCCGTCTCAACTGAGCTTTCTACAAAAGTATATGAATGCCACTCATGATGGCTCTGGATAGGATTTCATTATTTGTGATATAAACAAGCTATGTAAGTCGTCCAACCTGTATGCTTCTCCAGCATAGACATACAGTCTTCTTTGGGAAAATGGAGAATGCGTCAAAGACAAGCTATGTAAGTCGTCCAACCTTTATGCTTTCCAGCATAGACATACAGTCTTCTTTGGGAAAATGGAGAATGCGTCAAAGACAAGCTATGTAAGTCATCCAACCTTTATGCTTTTCCAGCATAGACATACAGTCTTCTACGGGTAGAACAGGAAGGTGAGCAGATTGGTGGGATGGTCGAGCTTCAGATTAGTCGTTATGCTGACCCCTCAGTGTACCTACATTGTCAAGCGTTTCCGATTTCCACCAAGATCTGTGCACGCCCACGCATTTTCTTTTACCAGCTAATTTGCAACAATCACAAGTCTTGTCAGTGTGCTTCTGGATTAGAAGAAATTTAATCACAGTTTAAAATATCTGCCCACTCAATGTAAACATTGGTTGCTTATGCTTTTTAACCTGAGGCTGGTTGGTTCATATCCTCAGTTGTCTTGTCTTTACGCTAATGGTCAAGTCAAAGTTGTCATAGCCAGCAGGGAACTGGGCCCTGTCTTCTAACATATTCTGTTAGCTAGTTACTTTTTAAACGTAATTTCAATATATATATATATATATATATATATATATATATATATATATATATATATATATATATTACATACCGTTACATTAATTCTTACTTTTTCTGAACAGTCCCATTCTTAAATGTGTTTCTTCCTTTTCATCAGAATTGTAAACTACAAAACGAAGCTGATACCGACTTACACTTCTTCTATTTTATCCAGCAGTGTAAAGTGTACAGGATCGCATCTTAATATCAACTCATGCACTGTAACACACATTCATCATTTCGGAATTGTAATTCTTAATTTGATCAGAAATGTAATTTATAATTTTATCAGAAATGCATTATTAAAAAAAAACAAACACCATAATCCTAGTCCCATATAAGAAACTGTTGTTGGGGATGAAGTGTTGGAGACATAATTGTATTTGGTCGCAGTATTTTTTTGGGGGTGGTTTTTCTAACAGTAAGGCAGGTAATTATCTGCTGGATAGACTGGTGCGTAGCTAATCCGAGGTATCAAACTTGGTAAGTGTGTTGAAAGAAGCATGGTCTCCAACAATTGAAATTAGAATCGCTCGTTTTTTTCGCTTATTTTCCTTTCTACTTTTAACCAAAACAGCATACATGATCAAACCACTACATTCACTTACTTTGTTTCTTCCATTTTATAAGAAATGTAAACTACACACGAACAAACAGAAATGTAACTACTCATCCCTTACACCATGGCTTACTTTTCCTCATATCCCCAACCCCGTTACACATCAGTCATTTACTTACTATCTTCATCCAACTCGCTTTATAAGTAGAACCAGGAAGTAATTCCATGGAGCTAACATTTCACATCGACATCCAGTGCCAGCGGTTCTCTAACATTATTTCTGTCGGCCATATCTTCAACTGGATAATTTGCTTAAGAAACGTCTCCTTTTTAATTTATAAGAAATATCTTCAAAAACAATCAAATCAACTTCTAGCAGAGTTATGTTTATAACACAGAACACAACTACGTCATATACTAGTACATATATTTGTGATATATACTTTATGTATTTTACGTACAGTTATACATTACTTTTTATATTTGCCAAATGTATTTATACACACACATGCGAGTGCACGTACACACACACACACATACACACACATACACGACACACACACACACATATAAATATATACACACACACTAATACACCCACACGCATATAAATAAATATACACACACACACGCACGCACGCCCACCCACACACACACATACATACACACACACCTACATACATACATACACTGGGCAAATAGTAGATACAGTCATTTTCTTTTGCCCTTAAGTCGTAACAGACAACTAAAGAGGGCTGAACACATTTTCTTGTAAATTATGGAACATTGTTTTGGCTCAGTTTTCTTGGTAATATTAAAATATATTTTTAAAAATGATAAGCATTTGTCTATGAGAAAAATCTGTAAACTTCTGAACAATCTACAGGTTCCTATAGTTTTATTTCCCATATTATATTTGTTTTGATTTATTGTCTCCTTCACTACCATCGATTATTGATGTCTTCTCGTCTCTCTTACCTGTGTCTTAGTTTGTGCAGTGCGGAAAATCCTACCTATCGTTCATTTCGTTTTATACGCGATTTGCGACATTACGGACATGTTGCAGTGTTACTATAATTTGATCCCCTTTCGAGCCCGGTAACGTACAGGCGCTTACATGTTATCACACCCTAACACAATCAATAACAAAATGGCCACATTTTTCTGAGTTTATGGAATTGTGAAAACATATGTTAACTTTTGAGTCGATCCGCCATGTTGTGCCATATTCTATAGCTTCATATCAGTGTGACAGCACAGTTTGAGAATCATTGAGTTAGGTGTGTCATTTATGATGGTCTCAGCCTTTGTCCAGACCCGGACGAGAAGGATCTAGGATGATTGTGAACACTTCAAACCAACCACACTTGAACGCGCCGGATGTGTTCAGACATGAACGCTTTAGTTGTATAGCAGAGTTACCAAATTGTGCTATATTTTGCAAATTAGGCTGTTTATTCAAAAGTCTCCCTACACGAGTACGAAAAAGAAGATAACAACGAAAAAGAAGAAAAAGAAAACGAAGAACAAACAAGAAGAAGAATTCACCTTACATGTGTAAAATTGTATCCTTTATTCAACAAATATCTTTATTCACAAAATATGTTCTATTTGTTTAGCGCTTTCTGAAAAATAGAAAATAAATGTCAATACATATGGATTGTATATTTTAGAAACACATTTTGTTAACAAGTGTTAATGTTTCTCTAGGTATTTATACCCTTTTCTAAACCTTGTACTTTTACTGGTCTTTGCGATCGTTGCCATTTCAAGAATAGTTTAATGACATCTAAATGTCTTTGTGTTTCGCCGTTTCTTTTTTGCTATCGTTCCTTTAAAAAAACCAAAAAAAAATACATCGCGCGTCTACAACTCAGACACATGCGTCATAGCATGGATATTGCTCTATGGTCTATTAGTCTTGGTTTGATGATTGACAAGTTAGGAGTTTCCAGTCCATACAAAATTTCTCGAGTGGATCCCGGAGTACTTTAATAAGGAAGAAAGAATACGATCCTGCATGTCTTTAAACGCAATTATAAAGAGCTGAACAATGGCCTAGTGACCTCATCGTGTAAAATTGCTGTAGGAGTACCTAAAAAGACCAACTGTAGTGGTGGTCCTGCACCATACTGTCCCTACATAATATCTCAATCCAACTTGGATTGTATCTCATAGCCTCAAGTTGAGCATGAAGGAAGGATTTGTCAGTAATTGCACATTATTTGTGGCGTTCTGAGAGCCACTTTTGTTGTTGTTGATGTGGTATGAAGCACTGGTCAACTGACGTTCACTATCTCTATTTCATTGTAACTATTACTTCTTCTTCTTCTTCTTCTTCTTCTTCTTCTTCTTCTTCTTCTTCTTCTTTTTCTTCTTCTTCGAAGTAACTATTACAATAATTTCTTGTCTGTTGTTTGCTGTAAATTTGTGTCTAGTACAAATGACTTGTGTTTGCGATGATTGTGGCTACATCAAAATTGTTGTATAACGTACTGGCTAGGATTTTCCCCATTTTCTCAATCCGACGACCACACAATACTTCTGTTTGTGATTGATATTTAATTCTGACTGATCACATGATACTTTTGCTTGTGATTGATATTTCATTCTGACTGATCACATGATACTTTTGCTTGTGATTGATATTTAATTCCGACTGACCACATGATACTTATGTGTGTGATTGATATTTCATTCTGACTGACCACATGATACTTTTGTTTGTGATTGATATTTTATTCTGACTGACCGCACGATACTTCTGATTGTGATTGATATGTCATTCTGACTGACCAGACGATACTTCTGTTTGTGATTGATATTTAATTCTGACTGACCAAACGATACTTCTGTTTGTGTTGGATGCTTCAACATTTTCTCGCACTACTTAGGATTGTGTCTACTTCAACGCGTCACTTAACGCGCAAATGAAAGAACACAACAGAGCAGATTTACTCATTGTGGGCATGCAACAACAACAACAACAACAACAGCAACAACAACAACAACAACAACCATTACCCTAACTGGGGCTTAGACGTTGCCCTGGATCACGTTACTCATTTCTTCCATTCTCAACCTCTCTTTTTCCCTTCTCTCTCAAACCGCCAATCCCTTGCGCCTCCCCACCACCCCCACTCCCCCACCGCCGTACACCTCACCAATATTTTTCTTCCACTATAACCGTCAATCTCAACCTCAATCTCAACCCCAGTCTCAACCTCAATCTCAACCTCAATCTCAACCTCAATCTCAACCTCAATCTCAACCTCAATCTCAACCTCAATCTCAACCTCAATCTCAACCTCAATCTCAACCTCAATCTCAACCTCAATCTCAACCTCAATCTCAACCTCAATCTCAACCTCAATCTCAACCTCAATCTCAACCTCAATCTCAACCTGCGTTCCCTCTGGCTCTTTGACCCTTCATTATCGTCCCCCTTTGACACGTCCATTTCTTACCCGTCTCAACCTCCCACCCCCCCCCCCCCCCCCCTCAGTCCGTCCATCTCTACCACACCCTAACCGTCTATCTCTAAACCATCTCCTCGACACTAAACATGCCCAATTACCTAATAAATCTGCAACATTTTCAATTAAAATTGTGTTTTTAAGGAACAATCAATATCTGACATGCTATAGTCGAAGAACTATACGTTTACTAATTTGGAATCGGCTTCTCAAAGAATGTGAGTGGATATCTTACGTGTGTTGCCCATTGGTACCGTGTTGAAGATACATTTAGCCACATGGTATCAGCATTAAGCATTTGGTTAAGTAAATTGGATCTTGGTGTCAGAATTATGCTATTTACCGGTAAACAATATTCATCTTGCAACCATATAATCATATGTACATAACTCGGGAAGAACTTAAAATAAATTGCGTCGTCTGGAAATCGGGCCATGAAGTTCTCATTGAAAATTTCAGCTCGACATATCGCTCCATTTGCGAGTTATGGCTTCTTCAGACAAATATACACAAGTAAAAACTTTCAGAAATATTGTTTAGATCGTAACGAATTAAAATCCCAATGTACCAACTCCAGGAGCAACAAATATGAACGAAAATGAAAGTAGGCAAATAGTTTCAGACTTATTACATTTTATTCTACTGGAATGTTCATAAACGTAAGGACGCTTATGAAATATGTTCCACCAAATACCACGAGACTATTTATGTTTAGATCTGTCTATCAAGTCAATTTTTCTCCTCTCTAACTTTCTCTCTCTCTCGATATATATATAAACATCAGGGACGCTAAGAAAGCAATGCCTCCTATTTTATTCAATGAAAACCATAACAGATAACAAGATCACACTAACACCATTTGACAGAACAATATCTTGTATTCAAAAACTATTTTTCAACATAGCCGTCACCGTTGACTTTACATTTTCTCCAATGAGGAACAAGAGCATACATGCTGTGCCAGTGGAGTTTAGTCACTGTTTCATACTGCTATGACATTCTCGTTCCCAAAAAAATGTTGCCCACGCAGTCCATCTTTCATTGATCCAACCAGATGGAAGTCAAAAGGCACAAAATCCAAACTATACGATGAGTGTGGTGGGATAGTCGAGACAAGGCTAACAATGTCCTTAACGGTCTTCAAACTGAAGGCATGGGCTTACTGTGTTGCAAAAGGCAGGTTGTATTTTTCTCTGGCCTGACCCTGAAAATTTGAGCCTTCATCTTAGTCAGCGTCGCAATGTAACAGTCAGAGTTGATAGTTTGTCCACTTTCCATGACATCAAGTTGGATTCCCCGTTCCCTATTCCAAACGACAGTGCACATCACTTTACCTGCCGAGGATTGCGTCTTGAACTATGTTCTTAATGGGGAATTCACATTTCGCCACTCCATGGATTGCCATTTTGAACCAGGTTTGCAGTTGTGGCACCACGTCTCATCACCAGTGATGATGCGTTCCAGGAAAATGCTGCTTTCTTCCTTTTAATTTTTCAAGAGGTCATGTCAAACTTGGATGGGGCGTTCTTTCTCTGTTCCTGTGTAAGCCTTCGAGAGACCAACCTAGAGAAAAATGTGATATTCCAAGGTTGCCACCATCGTTTCAAGCGCATAGAAGCCCATATTCATGATCCGTAGACAGTTCTCTGGTCGTATTTCTCGGACTTAGTCGAATGACCTGATCGAGACGTTCTTCATTGCGTGATGTGAAAGCTGTGCATAGACATCCAGAAGGTGGCGTCTCCTTCATGTTGCTTTGGCCGCTGCTGAAACGCACAACCCACAGCATTACTGCTCTAACATCCCCTGTTTGGTCTCCGTGAACATTCAGCAAGCGGCGCTGCATGTCTCATCTATTGTTATTATGGTCGGTAACATGTTTTTCGACCAACATATTTTGGCCACAACAATTAACCCTCGTTTGTTTCTGTTCACGTGTCAGCAGACGCGGCACCCAGCGGGCACACACTTTTCTCATGTTCAGTCTGTTGTGTAAAATTTAAAAAATATGTAGTATCATTGATTACACTAAGGCCTTCGACACGGTAAAACATCAAAATCTATGGAGAATCACGAAGGAAATGGGGTTTCCTTTGCATATAGTCCATCTCATTGAAACATTATCCCAAGATCAACAAGCCGCTGTCCGAGTATCTGGGCAAACATCAGATTGGTTTGCAGTAGAAAAGGGAGTCAGACAGGGATGTATCCTCTCACCTTATCTGTACAACATATATGCGGAATGTATAATGAGAAATGTACGAGAAGATGAGAACATTGAAAGTTTCGACCCATTTACGATTTGGCTAGAAAATGCAAATACACATCAAGAGACACAACGGTCTTGAGATAACGGTGATGGAAGGTATGGTGCCAGACAAAAGAGGAAGGGGTAGACCAAGAAGACGATGGCACCAAGATATCTAGGAATGCCTGAGTATGACAGTGGCGGAAGCTGGTGTTTTGGCAAGGGAACGAGTTTCTTTCAGACAGACTGTGATGGGAGCGACGTTCTACAAAGGACATGCTACATGATGACTTTCATTCAGTTTTGCTGACCTAGATATTTCTGCAATTGTCATTTTCTTATCCTGGACAATAATTTTCTTCACTCTTGCAGCATTTTCATCGCTGCACTAATAGGATAGTCTACCTGATCTTGGAAGATCAGCAACATTGGAATGACCACACTTAAACTGCCTTCATCAGTTTTCAACAGAAGTATACGAAGGACATAATTCATAAACACTAGATCCATCTTCCTGTGTCTTTCTGTAGGTGTTTTGCCCTGCAACATCAATAATTTTATCACAGTTCTGACCTCTGATTTCTCCATTGTTCTGACAAACCGTTAGAGACGCAGATCCGGTCAATAATGTGTGTTGCGGCATGCACCATAAGAGGGGAGGGAATATACATTCCCTCCGTCAAGGAGGGAAATTCATACTTCTCAAGTCCAGTATACATTGAATGAGCTACACATGTGCCAAATTTCAAATTTCTCCTTCTAGTCCTTCATAGTCAGAGTAAAAACGTATGGCAATCTCGTATATATTTATTTATAAATATTTGTAAGTAGCAGTAGTGATAACAGTTATTTTGAATGATAATATACTGCATTTAAAATGTATTCTAGCCACTTTTAATTCAACATATCTGGCAGCCCTGTAGCAACAAGTTAATTACTTTCTTCCTGCTGAATACATCCTGGTACATTTGATAGCACGTTCCTATCTCGCGGCGTAATATATTCTTCTTCTTCAAGAACTATGCCATCTTTTGTAGGGGATAATGTTTTTCAGCATGCTCACACCACCCATAACATTCTATGTATTTTCATATTCTTTTTGGTTAGAATTATACCCAACACTGAACGCTGCACACTTTGCAGAGTGTGAAGTAGCTACATTAGTTCGAACCTGGTGCGAAGATGCTGCAGCAGGCAGCAGTCAGAAACTCATGTATGGCTGCTTGTATCAGCCAGCGAATCAGAGCTGACCATGGCCCTATTCCGTCTCCAAATGTTGGATCTAGAAGCAAACTGCACACAGACACAAACATGCATCCATACACTGGTTAATACGTTCTAATAGCACCTAAAAGGTTGCTGCCTGGGCGTAAAATAAAAGTAAAAATCCGATCCCAAAAATGTGCTGAAAAATGATGTGTCGAGCGAAGATGCACAGATATCGCAGCCCTGCTGTAAACTGCGAAAGGTCATACCGTCTTTTTTTCAGAAGGAACACAGAAGAAGTAGAAAGAAGTTTCTACCTGTGCGACAGAAACACCTTTAGATGGTTAAGACACTGGATAATGACAACTAATAATCTGTTCTGCGTGGGTTTCATTTAAAGTTGATTAATGCTTTTTTAATAATTGTAACACATTTCCTTATTTTTCGACTGAAAACAACGAGAACACTTATTTTTTGAATGAAAACAAACCAAACGAGAACACTTATTTAGAAAGATAAGACCGGTGCATAGATTTGGGCAATTGAAATTTATATCTAGAACTGCATTCCAAATAGAGAAGTAAGTTTTGTTTAAGAAGGCAATTAAATACGTTTCTTTAAAATAATTAATTATGTATTAAATATTATCAGCGATGTTTATCACGAAGATTCATTGCATTTTAATTGCAGTTTTTCGTTGACACGATTTAAAAAAAAATATAAATGAGATTTCTAAAAAAATATTTGTGTGACTCCAAGGGGGAGAGAGGACTAATGTCAGGATCAGGTCAAGTGTACTGATCAAGACTTCACCTTACTGGAAATTGGATGAGGCACAGCAGTCTGATCAACGAGGTGGGAATCGACACTTATATCCCCTTAGAGGTAAGTTTACTGAGAAACCTCGCATTGTACTACATGCTAGAGGGCTCCGGATCACCTTCTGAAGTCTACTTGGGATGTTAGAAGAGCAGCTGTAAACCGTTACCAAAATAAGGTAGTCAAGAGTTCATTCAGCTCAGCACGAGTAGCTTTGAGTAAAAACTAAACTGAGATGTATGGTATGGTGAAGTGAGGTGAGGTAAGGCGAGGTGAGGTGAAGTAGGGTGAGGTCTGCTCACATCGGGGCCATCAAGAGTTCATTCAGCTCAGCACGAGTAGCTTTGAGCAATAACGTCAATGAGCAGTATGGCATGGTGAAGTGAGGTAAGGTAAGGCGAGGTGAGATGAAGTAGGGTGACGTCTACTCACAGCCATGCCATCAAGAGTTCATTCAGCAGGTGTAGCTTTGAGCAATAACGAGATTGAGCGGAATGGTATGGTGAAGTGAGGTGAGGTCTACTCATACGGGGTACTCAAGGGTAATTATCTCATTGTGGACACCAGTACCCAAAAAGACGCTTAAACGTCCTTGTTCTTTAAGAAGGTCATTGCATGACTTCTACAATTCGCCATTGGCGTACATCATAAATAAACGACCTCCCAGGGCGGTAACCATATTGGCAGATGATCTCTGATCAAGATAAGTCGAGGGAGATTCCATGCGCAGAATCCACTGGGGTGTAGTAATGTTTCTAGTACCCATCAATCCATTACAAGATGTTACATGACCAAAGCCATGAATTGTCTAGAGCAGAATTGGTTTTCAGGGCCTAACTCACAAGACCTACGTTCATGTGGACATACACCAAATGCCACGAAGACTCACTGTGTGAGGATATACTCCAATGACCATAGAGACTCACTGTGTGAGTATATACTCCAATGACTATAGAGACCCACTGTGTGAGTATATACTCCAATGACCATAGAGACCCACTGTGTGAGTATATACTCTAATGACCACAGAGACCCACTGTGTGAGGACATACTCCAATGACCACAAAGACCCACTGTGTGAGACTCCAATGACAACAAATAACTTTAATACATTTTTCTCAGAAACATACACATTCAGAGTAGTGCTTGACCTTGACCATCTGTAGATAGATCGCCATAACTTGACAGAAGATTTGACATGATTTTGAAAAGTAAAGAAAAATCAAGCAAAGCAGATATGGAGCTTTTGAGGAAAAGCTCGCTCTTTAGGAACTACAGCGCATTTGATGAAAAGGCAGCCAAGGAAATGACAAGGTATGACAAGAAAAGGTGTCAAATAAAATGGTCTAATATTTAAGAGTCAAAGAGAAAACAACATTCATTAATTTTATGATCAAAACCTGATAAATTAGGAATCTACCAAAGACATGAAAGGCAGCTATTGTCAGACCTAATATACAACAAGAAATTATTTGAAAGGTTTCATCTCAATCGCGTTCACCTCCTAACGATAGCAAGCTGGCACAGCGATCCAAATGTGTACTCAATTTGGGAATTCTCGAGTTTTTTCAACAACTTCCAAGCAAGGTTCAAAAAAGGATGCCGAAGTGAAAGCAAAGCTGTTCGTCACTACCAAATATGTGATGGACATTTGCCAGGAAATAATACTTTCGGATGTTGTCTTCACCGACCTCCAAAAAGCTGACGTCAAAGTTTTAAAAACCAGTCTACAAATACATAAAGAAATAAATGGCATACACGGGGAAATATGCTATTGGGTTAGAAACTGTCTGGGTGATAGAACTATTCAAACTTTAGTAAATAAGCGAGTGTCTCCAAAATGTATACTCGAATTAGGCTCAGTCCTTATTTATTTCTAATTTTCACAAATTGCCAATCAGATCTGGCAGATATCCTCACAGCCACGTTTGCTGCTGCTATTGTCATTTGGACAAGTGGGTCAATCTTATACCTGGCCACTGAGAGACTGAGACGAGCACTTCTCACAACATCATCCTTTTGTAATTTCTTAAGCTGAATTAAACGACAACTGATAAGCAATATACTGTTGGTACCAACACTCTGTTCTCAGTGTCAGACATGGACTTTGTCAATGCGTGAGAGACGACAGTTAAAAGGTGCGAAATGACTTTTTCGAGAAATGTTACTAGCGTAACTATGAAAGATATCATGGGAAATGATGACGTCATACATTTTGTGATAACTGATTTCTGTGCTGATTACTTCACAGAAAGTAAGATACTTTAGTCATATTCAGACCATGATACCTCATTGTACGTACAATTTCAATTGCACCCTTGCTAAAATAAGTTACCTGCGACAAAGCTCTTCATAAATATACATTCAGTCATAGTAATTGCAATTGTTATCGTTAATAACTCTGTCATCAAGCAAATCATCAACACAACGATCGGTTTATTAGGATAGTTATATGTATGTACACAACTATGTAATGGCAACTATTAGAAACTCAATTTTTATTTTAACACATTGAATACACACACATATACACACACACATACACACACAAACATATGGATATATATGTACACTATATCTATATGTATACACTGTAGATACACGAATAAACATACATACAGACATACATACAGACAAACATGCAGACAGATAGATAGATAGATAGATAGATAGATAGATAGATAGATAGATAGATAGATAGATAGATAGATAGATAGATAGATAGATAGATAGATAGATAGATAGAGAAATGGATGGATGGATGGATGGATGGATGGACGGATGAATGGATGGATGGATGTACACCACCACACAACTAATGCAGTTAACAAGCACACGCAGACATACAAACGTTTAAACATGTAAATGTTCATTTCCACATTAACAGTATAAGCTTTACTTCCTGGTTAGAAGACTTCTCTCTCACTTTTTCTTCTTCTCTCTCTCTCTCTCTCTCTTTCTCTCTACCTCTGTTTCTCTATCTTTCTCTCTGTTTCTCTATATACCTCTCTCTATCGCTCTGTGTGTGTGTGTGTGTGTATCATGTTCTATGTCTCTCAGTCCACATCCGCCTCATCTCTAATCTAATTAAGTGTGCAACTGTGCTGAATAAGTGTTTGTATCAACTAGTTTGCTAATATAACTATTTATTCTAACTAACGTTTTATTTCCTGAGGAATTCAAGAATGGCTGAGTCCAGAAGCAGAGGCGTGGAGTTCATGAGAATCGCTAATTGGGCTGTGGCAATATCCGAGTAAGCCCAAACGTAGAACTAGGAGGGTACATAACGCTGGTTAATTTGTCTATGACATAGACTTAGAGGTCCACAAGAAAGACAAGAGTGTCCATGAAAATTGTTGAGGTGTCTATGACAATGATTTAGTAGGTCAATTACCAGGATCGTGTTGATGTCCGCAGGATGGACCCAGAGGCCAACTCTAAGACCAATGTAACAGTTCCATCCTGAGCACGAGCGTTTAGGGCAGATGTGATGTGGTCGGCGACTCTGAGAATAAAGGTACCTGAATGCGTGCCAAGGTCACTCTCCGTCTGGACACTACGCCAAAGTCACTCACCGTCTCAACAAAGGAAAACGGAGTTGGGGGAAAGAATGTGTAAAGGTAGACTATGAACTGACCACTGGCGTTCCGATTTGGGCAGTGGGTGATGAGTGACAGACGGTAGGGCAGCGGAGCTTGAGTGACAGGTGTTCAGAGTAATTCGTTCCAATAGCGACTGAATAGAGCCATCCCCCAGAGATCCATTTTTCAGCTCTGATACTGCTTGAGACTATAAAATACTAGACAAAGTTTAGCTGAAACAGGCTGGCCATGGAGAGGGGATGAGAGCGAGAGAGAGAATGTATAAAGCAGTCTGTTTAGCTCACCGAATTGATAGAAGAGCGATTGATAGACTGTTATACGAATATTAGAGATAGAACAGGTTCGCTCAAACAGCATACCCCATTGAGTCGGGGCCAGTCGCTAAAATGGGTGTGTGTTGGGCATCTAGATGTGTGTGTAGACACCGAGGGAACGATGTATGTTTCAGAGTGTGTGTATACGCAAATCGACTGAGTTGACAGATCATATGTGAGTATACCTAGAATATATTGAATGCATTATGTCCAGATCGCTCGCCTGAGGGGATTTGAGTGAGGAAGAGTTTTTGAGAGTGTGTTGAGGATGCAGATAAGGGGAGAGGTGTGTGATGCGTGTACGGCAATAGAACTGGGTTTTCATAATTGGGAATTCCATCAATAGCTAATGCTTAAAATTTCCGCTTTAGTTAATATTTATATTAACATATATATACTTATGAATATTTTATTAAGATGATATGTGTTGTATTGTGTTGTAATTTCATTGCACTCACTTTAATAGTGTGGTAAGATTATGATATATAACAAATATGCCACATGCTGTGTTCTGTGTCATTTGCTGTGTGAGGTCATGAATATTGTGGTTGAGTGTGGTAACGTTGCAGTTAGAATAAACCTAGTGCAAACAGTGGGATCTGCTACACCAAGATCAATGGGGCCCACGAGAAGTTATAAATGCATACGTACCTGATAAAGATCTTTAGGTTGATACGTTGTTTTTCAATCATTTGCGTTAAACTGGTATAAACATAATTGTCTATTATTGACTATTGACATTATTCACTCGTTTAAATATAATTCATTCTACATTATGCTCACAACTAATCAGTGTTTTCTCTTGTATTATGTTCTTTGTCTCTATTTTGAGATCAATTAGAAAGAGTTTAGTTTTGTATAATATTCCTACTTCAGCTCCGAGGAGGCAACCTGCGATCTCTATAATGGGGGCCGTCATCTTGTTACTCGTCAAATCCTAGCTTTGGAAGGTTGCTTCAAACCTTTATGTTAGGGCTTACAGCAGTCAAAGAGCCCATCTACTGACCTCTAATGCGCCTGTAGTAGGAACATTGGATATTAATAGGGATAATACTTTTGAAGTTTATCAATGTCCGCCTCTTGAACGATTGCATCAACAATTTACAGATTTTACCGATTGCATCAGCAATTTACAGACTGGGCAGGTTGAAATCAGACGAGGTCCAGCAGCAATGGTGCCTGCGAGGCAAGAGCTGAAGTGTGCATAAGAACCATCACAATCCACAATCTTGCTAAAACCATCACAATCCACAACCTTGCTAAAACCATAACAATCCACAACCTTGCTAAAACCATAACAATCCACAACCTTGCTAAAACCATAACAATCCACAACCTTGCTAAAACCATAACAATCCACAACCTTGCTAAAACCATACCAATCCACAACCTTGCTAAAACCATAACAATCCACAACCTTGCTAAAACCATAACAATCCACAACCTTGCTAAAACCATAACAATCCACAACCTTGCTAAAACCATAACAATCCACAACCTTGCTAAAACCATAACAATCCACAACCTTCCTAAAACCATAACAATCCACAACCTTTCTAAAACCATAACAATCCACAACCTTGCTAAAACCATAAAAATCCACAACCTTGCTAAAACCATAACAATCTAGAAGCTTGCTAAAACCATAACAATCCACAACCTTGCTAAAACCCTAACAATCCACAACCTTGCTAAAACCATAACAATCCACAACCTTGCTAAAACCATAACAATCCACAACCTTGCTAAAACCATAACAATCCACAACCTTGCTAAAACCATAACAATCCACAACCTTGCTAAACCATAACAATCCACAACCTTGCTAAAATAAACAAAGCAGCTGTGGGTCTGCGCTGTCTTTAGCAAAAATCATTCGCACATCTTCCCAAATTCTATTATCCTGCATCACAAATTACATAACCTTGTATTCCAAATTATATTATCGTTAGTTCCAAATTGTATTATCTTGTATCGCAAATTGTATTATCTTGTAACCTAAATTGTATTATCTTGTATCCCAAATAGTATTATCCTGTAGACCAAATTATATTATCTTGTAACCCAAAACTTGTATTCCAAATTGTATTATCCCGTGGTCCCACATTGTATTATCCCGTGGTCCCAAATTGTATTATCCCGTGGTCCCAAATTGTATTATCCTGTAGTCCCAAATGTTATTATCTCGTGGTCCCAAATTGTATTATCCCGTGGTCCCAAATTGTATTATCCCGTCGTCCCAAATTGTATTATCCCGTAGTCCCAAATTGTATTTTCCCGTGGTCCCAAATTGTATTATCCCGTGGTCCCAAATTGTATTATCCCGTGGTCCCAAATTGTATTATCCCGTGGTCCCAAATTGTATTATCCCATGGTCCCAAATTATATTATCCCGTGGTCCCAAATTGTATTATCCCGTGGTCCAAAATTATATTATCCCATGGTCCCAAATTGTATTATCCCGTGGTCCAAAATTATATTATCCCGTGGTCCCAAATTGTATTATCCCGTGGTTCCAAATTGTATTATCCCGTGGTCCCAAATTGTATTATCCCGTGGTCCAAAATTATATTATCCCGTGGTCCCAAATTATACTATCCCGTGGTCCCAAATTGTATTATCCCGTGGTCCAAAATTGTAATATCCCGTGGTTCCATATTGTAATATCCCGTGGTTCCATATTGTAATATCCCGTGGTTCCATATTGTAATATCCCGTGGTTCCATATTGTAATATCCCGTGGTCCAAAATTGTAATATCCCGTGGTCCAAAATTGTAATATCCCGTGGTTCCATATTGTAATATCCCGTGGTTCCATATTGTAATATCCCGTGGTTCCATATTGTAATATCCCGTGGTTCCATATTGTAATAAGAATAGTTGTCCATCGCAAGCAGCGATGACGATATCATCAGATGTGATCTCATATAAGACCTATCCTGGCATGACAGACTCTGATAGACTTGGAACACGCGTGTGGCGACCCGGCTGTGGGGCCTTGATGTTAATTTTTCTGTCGGGGAGCTTTCTTTTTTCTGAGCCTCAGCGATAACGTTTGGCTCTGCATTCTGAGCACATCGTGTGATGCTAACGCGCAAGATGAAACGGTTCTATGCATGCATCTTCCAGGAGCTGACATCAACATCAAAACTTTTCAGAGACAATTTAAAGATTCTCTGCAGCATTTCTTCTATTACACGGACGAGCGTCTGTCTGTTCTGAGCACACCTTGTAGCAGCTGTTTGGGGAGGCCCTTATAGAGCAGAGAAATAACATGTCTCGTCCATCTTTTCTAGGCTTTTTAGCACACGTGTATGGATGCTAAACATGTTTGACTTGAATTTATATGTTAGGTACTTTATCCTGCCACCTGAACCAGAGCAGCCAGTACAAGCAGCTGACGTGGGCACGATTTAACTGTCTGGCCTGTCTGCTAAACACTGCCCATGTTTTGCAGACCGACAACATAATGGATCGCACTACAGTCAGATAAGTTAAACTAGTTGTATACAGACTCTGCGAAGTCTTCTAAACTAATAAAAAAAACGTTAAGTATGTAAGACATAGATCATCTGCCCACCTTACGTTCCTGTCCGTGTTCCTGGACACAGGATGAGTCACAATATTGAGGTGAGAATCGGCACTGCAATTCTCATAGTAGGGAACGTACTGAGAAACCGTGCATTGCACTACAGCCAGGACGGCGCTGGTCCACTTCACGTATGGCCATTGGAGACACGTTGAGCCAGTATAATCAGCTGACAAAAAAACGTCAGCAACAGTTAACTAAATTATGCACGAGTAGCTCCTAACAGGAACAACGAGAGCAACAACAACAACAACAACAACAACAACAACAGGAGGAAGTATCGTGAATAAGAGACACGGACTGAAAACTCTAGGACCTGAGACCTTAAATATCGCAGGCAAAAAGTAAAACCTAGCATGTACGATGTGTGGCGACTACATGAGCATGCAACCAATTGTCATCAACCCTATAATCCTTTGTGTGGACGTCGGCAATGGACATAAGCAGTGTTAAGCTAGGATATGCATTACTGGAGCTAGTCAGGTCCACACACTTCGGCATTACCAGGGAGAAAACAAGCAGCTATGAGACTGCCCGTAGTGCATCAAAGACGATTCTGAATAACAAACTGTGTCAATAATGTATAATGAAAAGTCTATTCTTCATCGACAACAGCATACCGTCCATATCATGCATTAATAATAGACGCAAACTGTCAACATAAAGAAACGTGCTAATCTACGGTCACGCTATTTGATGCGTTGCTTGAAAATGGTGTTTCGTAACTTCCATACAGAGTCTGCATGGGGCTGATGAGAGTTGTTGATATATGGCAGCATCTTGTGAAACGAGTGTTGATGTACGGTGAGAGTGGACAAGGTGACGTGGTGTGTGTGTGTGTGTGGTGTAGATGTGTGTGTGTGTAGGTGTGTGTGTGTGTGTAGGTGTGTGTGTGTAGGTGTGTGTGTGTAGGTGTGTGTGTGTAGATGTCTGTGTGTGTAGATGTTTATGTAGGTGTCTGTGTGTGCCTGTGTGCGTATGTCCTGGAGCTCATTTGCGTGTGAGTTCCAATAGTTGAATATATATATAAACGATAACTTGAACTTGTTTGTGTGATTGTTTTCGCTGGTATGTTTGAGAGGAAAAGGTCGAGTTAAGTAGAAGGACAACATAAATAATTGGACAGAAACAATACCCAAAACACACACACACACACACACACACGCGCGCGCACGCACGCACACGCGCGCACGCACGCACGCACACACGCACACACATACACATACACACACATACACACATACACAGACATACAAAGACATACACAGACATACACACATACAGACATACAGACACACACACACACACACATACACACACATATACATACACACACACATACAGACATACACACACATACACACACATACACACACACACACACACACATACGCACACATTGTAATAATACATCTTTATCTTCAGCCCCGACAACAGAACACTTGACCAGATCACGTTATGTCACTTGATTATGTCAACATTTATTTTTAGAATTTAGAACTTAGACCAGCCTAGTTGTTGACTTGTCGATTACTCGTACTCAAGCTGCATGTTAGTCGGAAAGAGGGTATCGATTTTCAAATTGACTCGAGTATTTTCTTGCGACTTGTTTTGTTGTTGTTGAATGCCCGCAATGAGTAAGTTTACTTTTTTGTGCTCTTCGAAAAGACGTTAAGTCGTGAGTTGTAGTAGCTTTCCTCACATCCGGAGCATGCTGATGACGGTGGACCGCAGTCCGCCAGGTGGTTGTGTTATGTTTGGATTAATTTGCGTTACGTTAACTACTATGGGGATCACATCGATCCGCATCTTGTCAACCAGACTGCCTTGAAATAAGCCTGTTTTCAGGAACGCTACATAGAAGAGAAATTGTGGTCTTGATCAGTGTAATGTGTCTGACCCTGACGCGACGTCCTGGTCAGTATGTTGTTCCTGACCCTGACGCGATATCCTGGTCAGTATGTTGTTCCTAACTGGATCAGCTTTTCAGTTCCCATTCTTGTGATTTAAACAATACTTATGGTGGGACTTGCCGAAATCTAACAGCAGCCGGCCAGTGAATGTTAAACACTTATTCTTTCACGATTGTATTTATTATGGGAAACAAACAACAAACATTACAAAATTATTAGTCATTGAGTAAAGGATCATCATCAAGTAGCATGCCCTTTATAGAACGTCACTCCTGTCACAGTCTGTCTGAAAGAAACTCTTTTACTTGCCAAAACTCCAGCCTCCTCCACAGTCATACTCAGGCATTCCAACATATCTTGGTGCCATCGTCTTCTTGGTCTAACCCTGCCTCTTTTGCCTGGCACTATACCTTCCATCACTGTTCTCTTAAGACCGTTGTGTCTCTTGGTGTGACCAAAGTATATACATTTTCTGACCATACTAGAATTGATAAATCAGTTCTCCGCTATGCTCAACTCTTGCCGAATGTTTATATTTGTCTTTTTATCTGTCCAGGGTATTTTGAGGATCTTTCTGTAACATTTTGACTCGAAGGATTCGATTCTTTGTCTAGCAGTTTTGGTAATCGTCCATGATTAACAGCCATAAGCTGCCACAGGAAAAACACAGGCTCTCAAGACTTTTACTTGTGTCATTTTGTTGGTGCTCTGTCATAATTTCTTCCGGCTGTTCAGTCTCTGCTTTATCATGCCTATTCTTTTTCTGATTTATTTCGAGCAGTCGCCATTCTTGTCAATTCTGGAGCCCAGATATTCAAGATCCGTGACCTGATCTGTTTCCTCACCACCTACTGTACATTTATTATGACATTGTGTTTAACCGGTAGTCATGATTTTTGTTTTGTTTATGTTATGGGAAAAGAGAAAAGAACGATTGTAATCCGACAGGAATCTGAATATTGGACAAAGGACAGTATATAGAGATTACAAGCAATAAAACAGATGAACACCTCTACATACCATGGCAGATGGTGGGTCTCAAAGTCAGTCCAAGTAAAGATGCATGGTTGAGGTTTCAATCTGTCCCTATAATGGCAGATGGTGGGTCTCAAAGTCAGTCCAAGTAAAGATGCATGGTTGAGGTTTCAATCTGTCCCTATAATAATATCACTGTCTGCAGGAGAGTTTATAAAACATGGTGATTCATAATGCCGTCACATTACTGTAGCTGCAGTTAGGTTTATCAGCATTTAGTTTTGAAAGACATCTCAAGAAACAAAAATATCAAGTATAGTATTAATATGCAAGGAAGAAAAGTTTGTTATTATGGGGGTTACAAGTAGAATACAATTGCTCATCTGATATGTGACGATATGTTGTGTAATGTTGTCTAGTGTTGTGTTATGTTGCGTTTTGTAGTGTTCTGTTATTTTGTGGTATGTAGCGTTGATACATTGTGGTATGTAGCGTTGCCCTCTGGCAAAGATGGCGCCATAACTGGCTGCGAGTCTACATTTCTCTACTGTTTTGGATCATTATGGATGCCACCAGACCACGGATTTGCCTGGAATTCACACTAGTTGACGACTTACACTTGTGTTCACGGAAACGTGGAGTTGTTTACCGTCTGGACTTGTTATTTCGTTCTTTTTTTGTGATTTCTTCCATCCGTTTATCCTGGTCTGGACGCCGGCTGAATGGCGCTACGCTTATACCTGTATCGTATTTCACAGGTTAATTCTGCCGGTTCACCTTCACGAATATGGCATGTGGGAATTTTAGATGCTACTATGATGAGCTCAATACAGCTGGGGAGAGATGCCAGAGTCACTCACACGCTGAGTGTTGTCCATACGACCTCTTGTGGTTATCGAAAAGGCACGACAAACTGCGTTAGATGCCTTCCCACCTTTTTACCCTGCGGGTTACATGTTTACGGAAAGGCTTCGGTGGTAACCCTGAGGCAAAATCTGCATCCTCTGCTATCTCCAGTCGTCTCGATAAATGTCTTGCCACTGGCAAAAGGTAGCTTAGGCTCTGTGAGTGAGGTTGACAAAAGGCGCAGTTTCTTCCTCACTTTAATCCAAATCACCGCGCAAGTCACCCATTTCAGCGGACACAGCAAGTGATACGACTGTCCACACGGCTGAACAAAGAGAGTGGTCTTCATCACTTGTGATAGACAACTATTAGCGTTGATACATAACTTATTTTGTTATTTTGTGTTGCTGATATGTTTTTTGTGCTGTGTTACGTTGTGCTGTGTTGTTTTGTGCCGTGTTATAATATGTTAAGTAGAACCATCACATCACATCACACCAGGCAGAGCTACAGGTATCCAGCTACTTTCAGAAGATTGCAAATAGTAATTATAAGAATGAATAAACGTTATTCTATTCTTCTTCTACTTGTTCTTATTGATGTTGTTGTTGTTGTTATTGTTGTTGTTGTTATTCTTCTTCTTTATCATAATTTTCTGAACGGATGTTTTGTGACGTTGGGTCATGGTTCATAGTGAGACTGTGACATCTACAACTTTCGTTCTGCAACATCCGAGTTCAGCATGTCGTTTTTGGGATGGACCGTATTTACCATCGCTCTGCTACCCGTGTCACCCAGCCAGACTGCACGGGTGCAGTCTATTTCCAGGACTGTCATTTGAAGGTTACAGAGGGTCTCAGCATAGTTCTCATTCTCTGACGCTGCTGACAACAGTTTTTCAGGAAGTCGGTGGCTGCTGTCTGCTTGTTCTATTATGTTGTCTTTAGCGCAATATATATATATATATATATATAGGAATCCAGGAAAAAGAAAATGTAACTGTGTTGCAATGAAACACATCTCATCATGACGTTGGACGCCGTTTGAAGGTACATTTGATAAAAGTGCTCCATTTGTTTGAGAGTTTTTATTTTAAATCTATTCCTGCAATCAAACGTAAAGTCAACAATTTTAAACAATCAGTCTAAAAAAGCAAAATCTCAGACAAAACACACAAAAAGAAGAATGCACGAAGGAAACTGTGTCATCCCAGCTTTATTTTCCAAGGAAAGGTAAAGGGCAACAACTAATGGTTGTGGATTCGTCAAATAAACTGCAAAACCGAACAAATGACCAACTCATATTCTCAACTAAACATAACGCCTTAGTCAAGAGGGAACAATAAATAATATTCATACATAATAACAGCACTTCAAAATACGTATTATTCAAGTCGTGTAAACAGTGGCGTATCTACAAAATAAGACGATCCAAGGAATAAATTAAGTGGGATGGTCTTTACTTAATGGGCTCACGAATTATATGCAATTATGGGGAAGTGGTAACTTGCCAGCACCCCGTCCAGGGGTTCTCTTTATAATTTGACCCACAGGACGGTTCACTTCTGTAATAACGGTGCTAATAGATTACCACTTTGTAGTGCGACCACGAGGATCTGCCCACACTGCGATGGAGTTCTCGGAACATTCGGTTAAATTTTGAGACCTGTAATATGTCCAGTTTAATGCTGGGGTCAATTTAACATTACACGCTTTTCTAAGAAGCTCTAGGACGGTCTGCTTTCTGATGGAGGTCATTGGACATGCATGCACTGTGGTAGTCTCTATTGACATGCATGCTTGGCGGTAAGCCCCCTAGGACATTCACGATACTGTATAAAGCATCTAGAACATATCCTCTTTGTGATAGACCAGAAGGACATATTTGTTCTGAGATGTGGACCATTGACATGCATGATCTGGGATGAATTCGGTAGGACCAGTACACTTAAGGTGGGACCTCTTTTACTACCACATTCTTTGTAGTGGCCCCTAGCACGTACACTGCCTCCCCTAGTCGTAGTTACGACACTGCATATTAAAGGCTAAACTGATCCGCTATTAACACATTCTCAAAACCAGTATGTGCGTGAGGGTGACGCTTAAAAATGACCCATCACATCCTTCCGTAACTACGTGAAACACTTGTAAGTAATATAATCAAGCATGGTCTTCTAAAGATCATCCCCAGGTCCATGTTGCAGGAAGTTGAAACCGGGCGGAATAGGACATTTTCCAGATAAGTCGCTGGTGACTACTATTGTCAACGTGGTGACTGGTCTAGCATGCCGACAGGCAGTATACCGTTACTAATGAAACATTAATGAAACCTGCACGGAACTGATTTAAATGGAATGCGACATGAAAACGATAAAGGACTACGGGGTAGGTGCACGACTTATAAAATTGCACAGGTAGTCGAGTCAAGATAGATTGGAGGCATTACGCCCTGATGTCATAAACACGAGAACAGCAGAGGGACTGACAATACTCATGTGCTCAAGTTTGGCTCAGACACCAGCTGGGATTGAACAGAGAACAATTGTCACCATTTGGGACCAAACAGACGTTGCCACCTGGGATCAAACACTGAACTTAATCGTTTGTATTTTTGGCACGTTTTTGTATCTGTTCCCACGTCATTTCGCAAGGCAATTTGTTCACGAGATTGTTGATATTAAAGAAAAGTAAAATACAGAAATCAACCCAAACCTTTTTAATGCTTAAGAAACGCAACCAAGCACCTGTAGACTCTCTTAAGGTGCTCTAATGCAGCGTCCTCTATTAAGTCTGCATTGTTGCGGGGCGGATGGTCGGCGCGAGCCCAATATTGAACCAGATGGCAAGACAATGAGGGTCAACGCTTCAATACTTGGTCATGGTTGGAGTAGAAATGATCTCAGCATCGCCAGATCAATGGGCAGTGTTGAAAGTCAGCAAGGACTGTGTATTGTTGTACAACAGAAGATCTGCATCCCCAGCTCCGCAGGCACTACTTATAGTCTCTCAATGGACTCGGCTGGAAGCCCGAGTGGCTCTCGAGTCAAGCCATTGTTCCCTTCTCGGAAGACCGTTGCAAGCGAATAAAAAAGTTGTGAGTGAGGCTTACAACCACACTTACAAGTATACCCTTGCCATAAATCCACACTGCAAACAAATGGATTCGGGATTCCCTTTAACTGGCTAAGATCAATCCAAGTTTTGAATTTATATTCCGCCAATTGGAGTGACACGTAAAATATATCATAAATAAATCAAATGCACATCATCAAATAGGTATGACAGCTATTATCTTCGTCACTTTAGGTAAAAATATCACAAAGTCAACAACTAACAAATAAATTCATAAACAATGTAAATAATTTAAAATAAACAGTGCCACACAAGGACAAAAATTACACATCTGAGGCAGAAAGGCAAACACTGGCACACTAGTTATATTACACACGCATTTTGGCCTAGGTAAGGAATACCAGTTATCGAAAAAAAAGGGATCAAATATATCAGTAAATATTTCATAATAGTATTGTACATTTTAAGGCACTCTGTGGCTAGTGTATGATATTATGTGAATAGCACGCTTGATATATTATGTACACAATTTGTTATACTAGGGAAACGGTGGACGGTACCAAGTGGCCGTTTCTGTTTCAAGCAGTTTTAGTTGAGATGCAGGATAGTTTGTACTGTCTGTGGCATGTGTGGTGCTGTGAACTGTTTGTTGCGTGTGGAGTGTGGTGAGCTGTTTGTGGCGTGTGGTAGTGTGGTAGACTGATTGTGGGGTGTGGTGAGCTGTTTGTGACGTGTGGGAGTGGGGTTTGCTGTTTTTGGCGTGTGGGGTGTGGTGAGCTGTTTGAGGCGTGTGGGAGTGTGGGGAGCTGTTTGTGAGGTGTGGTGAGCTGGTTGTGGCGTGTGAGAGTGTGGTGGACTGATTGTGGCGTGTGGTTAACTGTTTGTGGTGTGTGGGGTGTAGTGGGCTATTTATGGCGTGTAAAGTAGGGTGAGCTGTTTATGGCCTGTGGGTTAGGGTGGGCTGTTTGTGGCGTGTGGGCTAGGTTGAGCAGCTTGTGACGTGTGTGGTCTAGGTTGGGCTGTTTGTTGTATGTGCGATATAGTTGACTGATTGTGGTGACCACTTTGAGAGTTTGTGAGGCAGGCCTTTGTTATTTGTGGTAGGTAGTTTATTTGTAGTTTGGGAGTGTGAGATCGCCTGTTTGTGTTAAGCCATGTAGCGCTGGCTGTTTGTCTCAAGCCCTGAAACAATGGCTGTTTGTATTGATCCCTGAAGCAATGACTGTTTGTGTCAAGCCCAGAAGCACTGGCTGTTTGTATTGATCCATGTTTAATGGCTGTTTGTGTTGGGTTCTGAAGCACTGGCTGTCTGTGTCAGGTCCTGAAGCACTGGCTGTTTGTGCTGGGTCTTGAAGCACTGGCTGTTTGTCTTGGATCCTGAGGCACTTGCTGTTTGTGCTGAGTCTTGAAGCAATCGCTGTTTGTGTCAGGCTTTGAAGCACTGGCTGTTTGTGCTGGGTCTTGAAGCAATGACTGTTTGTGCTAGTCTTGAAACAATGGCTGTTTGTGTCAAGCCCCGAAGCACTGGCTGTCTGTGTTGGGTTCTGAAGGACTGGCTGTTTGTGTTGTGTCCTAAAGCACTGGGATGTTTTCTCAGCCCAAGTAGCACTGAGTTATTTTCATCGTGTGGAAAAGATAATCCAGCCTGTTTCGTAGAGATTGGGAAAACAATCTCGGCTGTGCATCAGTCTAGGCTGAACTGTTTGGGGCAAGTGGGTAGAACTGGGCATTTTGTTGCATGTGGGATAAACGTGTTTGACTGTTATCGTCGAGTGGAATATACACGTCTTACTGTTTATGAAATGTAGTGTATGCGCTGCCATGTAAAGGAAGTGTGAATGTATAAGTTGGATTGTTGAACACGTAGGATACGCCAGGCTGCCAATGAACTAAGAGATAGATATGACATACTGTTTTTGTCATTTGAGAAAGCCAGACTATTTTTGACATGGGAAAATATAACCCAGCTTGTTTATTGCATGTAAAATAGACCAGGTTCTTTTTGACACAAGAAACATGATCGACTGTTTTAACATGTGGAACACGCCAGAATGTTTCTGTCTTATCTGATACTTACACCTAGTCATGTCATTTAAGAAATGGCAGGCTATTTATATAATGTAGGCTACTCCAGGCAGTTTATGCCATTTGAGTAAGGCCAGAATGTTTGTGTCCTGTGGGAAACTCCATATTGTTTATGACGTGTATGAAAATCGTCTGATACAATTCAGACTGATAATGACAAGTGGCATAAGCCAGTCTGTTTATGCCATGTGGTATAATCCAGACAGCTTATGTTATGTGAGATAGGCCAGATGTTTTATGACACAATTAATGTCGAATCTGCCATACGAGACAAAAGCGAGGTAGCAATGACAGCCCTGATAATCTACGACAATCTCGGCATGTTCTCTGAACATAGACACAATCAACAGATCGATAATAATCTCATGCTCTCAGTTGTTATGGCATCCCTTTTCTGTCCTTGCTATAACAATCCGTGTGATATTCGGAACAGGCACTCATATTTTGTGTTTAATAACTTCATAATAGCTTATACTAAGTGAGTGGTGCCCTAGTTGAAAAGAATAATACCACTGTAACCGTCCAATCGTGTTTGAAATACCACTATTGAAGGACTAGCAACTTCATCATGTAAAACCATTGATGTGAAGAATCCTTGGCAACTACCGGAATACTTTCTTCAAGTAATAGGACAATTGTAGTGGTGGTCATAAGCTTCACTTGCGAACAATAAAATAATAGTGAATATGACCATCTCAAGTATCGATTATTGGACACAATCTAAAATGACACGAATAAACCTTAAGTTGACCACTGCTTTATTTGAAAATATTTAATTTTTTTTTGCGTTCGCCTTATTTCTCTATTCCCCAAGGCGGTATGCGTTGCACTGTAGTTTTTATTTTGCGCCTGTAGGCCCAGTGCATCCGACTTCAGCATGCATTTTATGAAAGGGCCTGCTTCCTCCTGCATTTTCTAAGGGTTTGCTTCCCCGGGGTAACGGCCGGTGCTGTGATGGGGATCGAACCCAGCACCTTTGAGTTGTGAGCCGTGTCACTAAACCACTAGCACGTATGTGCAATTATATAAAACAGAAAAATCGTATGAAATATTATGGTTCTTTCTAGGGTAGAGGAATCTCCAGCTGAAGGCATTGAACAAGTCGTTGTGTGTGGAATAGCCGACTGGGTTCGAAAGAATGCACTAGAAACCTCAATTTCGTTAATTGGTCTGAATCTGGCTCTATATGCAGCACAGGGGTAGCCACTCAAGCTGACTTTTTTAGCTCTATATGCAGCGCAGAGGTAGCCACTCAATCTGACTTTTTTAGCTCTATATGCAGCGCAGAGGTAGCCACTCAAGCTGACCTTTTTAGCTCTATATGCAGCGCAGAGGTAGCCACTCAATCTGACTTTTTTAACTCTATATGCAGCGCAGAGGTAGCCACTCAATCTGACTTTTTTAGCGTTATATGCAGCGCAGGGGTAGTAACTCAATCTGACCTTTTTAGCTCATATGCAGCGCAGAGGTAGCCGTTCAAGCTGACCGCTTTAGCTCTATATGCAGCACGGGGTAGCCACATGCAGAGCGCGGATAACCACTTGCAGCATGGGGGTAGCCACTCATGCTAACAATGTTAGCTCTATATGCAGCACGGGGTAGCCACATGCAGCATCGGGGTAGCCACTTAAGCTGAAAATGTTAGCTCTATATGCAGCATCTGGGAAATACCACTTAAGCTGACCATTTTACGAAAAGCTTGTATTAGGAATGTACGTGCATTCTTGCAGTAATGGTTTCTATTGTCATTCGTTTTGCATGATGTGACTGCTAGTTTCATGCACAACCCTCTTTAATTGTCATTTACAACATGCTTGGAATGTTACAGTGGTCCTAGAGTTTTTTTGTCTCAGGCATTGAAATATGATGCTAGAAATTTAACAAAAAAGACAATAACTCGTTGTCCTTACGGTGTGGAAGAAGAGGACTCCTAGACTTGCCTCTTATTAATAATCAAGAGTAAAACGACCAGTCTGATTTATGTTACTTCATTGTTTTGTCCACTTGGGAAGCTGAATTTGTCATTTTGGGTCAAATGTTGTTGTAAACCCTTGTTGTTGTAGGATTTCTGTTATATCACCTATCCATCTGTCACTTGATTTTCCTCGTGTACTGTAACCTGATATTTTTGTGTGACATGTTAACAGTGGTAGTTGATCAGGTTGCATTATTCCCAGAATCATAAGAATAACCCATTAATAAGAATGGATATCACTCACTAGAGGAACAGTAGTCATTTTCTTTAAAGTATTTTCAGATTAAATTTCAAAACTACAGCAAAGACACACACTTCTGCCGTAATTTCTGCTGATGTTATTTAACAAGGTACAAAATCACGTTAGCATTTCATTTGATTATTTTCACATGATTATTTATTCTTACGTAATATCAAACGACTTTACAACACCATGAAATCTCTGGTTGCGATTTTGGATTTTACCTTTAACGACAATAAGGTATGCAACACTACGTTAGATGTATAACGTTTCTAATGAAACGATTATGTACCTTATTAGAAACATCCTCAATCTAACGTAGTCATTCTAACGTAGCTTAACGTATATCTTATTGTCGTTAAAGGTAAACTGCAAAATCGCAAACAGAGATTTCATCGTCTACAAAAAAGTCGTTTGATTTTACGTAAGAAGAAATAATCATGTTAAAATAATCGAATGAAATGGTAACGTTTCAGCAAACATTTCCCAAAACCTACAGTATAGAATTGTATCGTTTAGTGCCCTATAATATGAATCTACCTAAATGGGCAAATATTTGTGACCTGTTCTCCAAACATCCGGTTTTCACGTATGGCCAAAGAAAACAACCTTGACAGATCTACACTTGTGGACTTTTTGTGTTGATATCTTCTAAAAAAAAAAAGATATAAAAATGGATACACAAAGTCGGAAATGTATCTCACAGTATTGTATGACCTTTTGCGGCAGATGGCCGGAACCTGCCAAACCAAAATGACAGTGACTTTGGATTATATTTTGCTTAAATAAAACGTCAACATGACAACTCAGACCTTAGAACAGTTTCAAATAGCTAATACAAATAAACTAATAATCAACAAGTATTAATAAAGTCATGGCAGCTTTATCTCAGTATCTTGAAGTTAATTACCAAATTGGAACCAAAAAAACACAAAATACATTTTTTTTAAAAATGGACACACCTCTCACCAACTCTACAATACAATTCAGTTTTGCTCATGTGTTTGTCAAAACAAAACCATTCACAAAGATAAACAATCAGACAATGTATCTCCGAGTTTCCTATTGTTATTTAAAATACAATATAACCTTCTCCGTGTCAAATTTAATCATCTTACAAATATCCAACCGTAATTCTAGACATGTTTATGTTCATCTGTCAAAGATTGTGATGTTACTAAAGATAAAAGTGTTTTACCTATGTGATACAAGTATGTGAGTACTCCACCGTAAAATTAATTGTATCTAGAGTCCTAAAACGCTCTATGGGTACATATATGAGTACATATTTTTTATTACTAACCACTTTTTGTTCATGTCACGTGAATATCGTCACCATCTGTGCATCACAATCTACTGATATCACCATTGAATGTCCTGTTCTGACATCTAGGTCATTCCATGATCTATGTTCCCCCGACTATTCCCCGGGACTACCTTATGAGAAGGAAAGAATATGGCGACTGGGTCTCCTTGAATGTCTTAAAATATGACTAGAGAGGGTTTACATTGGGCTAGCATCCTCATCATGTAAACTAAACTGCAAATAAAAAACCTCCACTGCGAGAGCAGAAACAGTGCTTCCTGTAAGATGTCTTATATACTGGTGACTATATGCTTCATGATGAGTGAAATAGTAAGAATAGAAAAGGAGAACGAAGAGTAGGATGAGAAGAAGAAGGAAGACAAAATAAGAAAAAGGACACGCGGAAGAAGAGGAATATATAAAGAAAAAGAATAAAAAGAGTAGACGAAACACACGATGAAAAAGAAGAAGAAAGAAGGAGAAAAACGAAGAGGACGGAAAGAGAAGAGAAAGAAAAAAAGAAGAAGAAAAAAAAAGAATAATTATATCAAGAAAAAACAAACAAAACAGAAGAGTATGGAGAAGAAGGAGAATGAGGGGATGAGGAGAAGGATTTGCAGGATGACAAAGAGAAGTAGTAGAGATGATGAAGACAAAGAAGAGAGAAAAAAGGTAACCAGCATAGGGAAAACAGGAAGAAGAAACAAGAAACAAGAAGGAGAAGAGAAGAAAAAGAAAAAGAAGAAGAGAATGAGTGACCCACGATCTCAATTAGAGAGTTCCAATCAGAGCTTGTGGGAAGATAAACTTGCGTTCACTGACAGGAACCTTAAAACTAATCTCCTTAGTGTAAAGTAAAGTAAAGTAAAGTAAAGTAAAGGAACCCATAGGATTACTGCCGTAAGGGTGTGAGGTGTTAGCGATCTCACATTTCAAAGGATCAACTATTTGATGGCAGTAGCCATCTCCTCTCCCTCGCCACTTTTACTTCCCGGACTGAACCGGTACCCATTTCAGGCTGAGTCGACCCGGGAACCATTGCGGTTAAAAAAACAACACATTTCCTTATTGTAGCTAGTCGCATTTTGTCAAGGGGTTCGATTATGGAGTGAATGACGACCATTTTATTTTGTTTTTTGTTTTTCGATGAATTTGTTTTACGAATGTAAGTGTTCGTTTCTGTGATGTTGGTCGATACGCGCTTATTCTGTTTATTATTCCCCGAACTTGCCGAATCACTAAGTTCTTACAATGTTACTGCCCCACTTTGCTTGAACATGTCATTCCTTTCTTCTTGATTTCGTTTGGTATCTGCACGTGCAGATGATTATACGTGAAGTCAGCACAAAGTCACTTTGGATGGTTCTGTAGTGGTGGGACTGTACAAATGTGTTTTACATTATGAGGTTGCTAGACACATACATCATTTCTTTCTTTAGTCATCTGATATAAGAAGATTGTGTTCTGTTCTTTCACCTACCATAAGCGATCCAAGGATAAACGAGTAGAAACAAATATTCCTTGGATTAGAACTGTTAATATGAGTCAAACGTATACTTTGTGGCCATATTGTGGCAGGAATATAAATCGCTATTTTTGTTGTAGATATGCTCAGCATGACAGACTCACACATGCTTTTTTTAAATTGCAGATGATCTTCAAAATTATAAGGTCTCGAAGTTTGTATTGAATTGTGTATGTGCATGTGTGTTTAAGATTCTGGGTCTCAAAATTCGCCTTTCATTATTCAACTGTTCGGAATTGGACCGATACGCATTCGATGTATTCGGGGAAGTATTTAAAAAACAAACATAAACTAAACTCTGTTGCAGATTTTCAGAATTTGATGGACGGACCAGAAGCTTGTGTTTCTTCGTGGATTTATTCAGGAGCAAAACAGATTTTAAACTGTTTCTTTATGAATGTATTCATGAACTAAATAGATTTAACACTGTTTCTATATGGATGTATTCATTAATAACAACTTTTTTCCCGTTGATTTGATCATAAAATTGCATACGATATATGTATCATAATTGATAATGTGTTTAAAATCAAATATTCAATTCGAGTAATTCACTGTTGATTTATTGAGTGAGTACTTGGCAGATTCAAAACGAGTTTTTTTGTGTGCATCTGTCCATGATGGGACGGACTCTAAAAATTGTGCTACATTATCCACCCTGTCTCATTATTGATTTGTTAACTTTTAATACAAACTCAAAACGTGTCAAAACGTATGTTCTATTGAAGATTTACTTTAAATATTTCAAACTCTTTATTCAGAATTCTGAGGCTCCGGTGTCCTGATAAAATGACTGGCCTGGTGCCTGTACTGGACTGAAAAGAGGTTTCGGAGCAATAGAGGGAGGCTCTTGTCTGCTCTTCCTGAAAGATATGGTAACAGTAAACGTTTCAGTCCATAACTGACCAATACATATATCAATTATATAACAACGTACAGCGGCTATTACCATACCACCACCGCCATCACCAAAAGCTCCACCCCCACCCTACCACTACTACTAATATTACTACTACTACTGCTACTATTACAACTACTACTACTACCACTACTACTACTACTACTACTACTACTACTACTACTACTACTATTATTGCTACTTCAGATACCACTATTTACAACTACTGCTACTACAGGTACTACTATTACTACAGTTACTGCAACTACTACTACCACTACTACAGTTACTACTACTATTATTACCACTACAACTATAGTTACTGCTGCTATTATTACTACTACAGATTCCACTACTCACAACTACTGCTACTACAAATACTACTACTACTAAAGTTAATACTAGTGCTACTACTACTTTACTTTACTACTGCTACTACTACAGCAACAGTTACTACCACTACATGTACTACTACTGCTACTACATATATTACTACTACTACTTATACTACTACTACTGGTATGGCTAGTACTACTACTACCGCAACTACTACTACTACTACTATTACTACTACTACTATAGATACTCCTACTACATATACTACTACGACAAAGGCAATACAAAATCAATGAAGTTACTATATTCAAAAGCTATAATGTGTTTTTAAAAAGCTAGAAAAGTAGAGGGTGTAGAAGAGCACCATCAACATACAAACAAAAATGGCCAGAATTCTGGAGAAGATAACAGGCGCCACCACAAAGTGTTAATAATAAAATTAACTATAGCAAAAGTAAAGTAAAGAAACATGAAAAACGATAAACAGAACCTAAATTAGAAATACAAGCGCCAAGGCTAACGAAATGTATACCGAATCCAAAATAGTAAAATAGAGCGTCAGCATAACAACATTAAATATATGAATCAGTTGGCAAGAGAGACACAGGCAGCTAAAGGAAGTCGAAAGACCTGCACAACAACACACCGGAACTAATAGAAAAATATAAGCAAGCAAATGCTTTTTTTTTAAGATAAGTAAAGAAACTGCATTTGTTAAATACTCAACAAAATCCCACAGACATGCAGAGGGCAGAACCGGTACTACAGGTTAATTTCGAGAAACCAAAAAAAAAAAAAAAAAAAAAAAAAAAAAAAGAAAAGAAGAATTTTGTAATACAATAATGTAATCTAAGTAGACATTAACACCTCAACATATATAATATACACATTACTTAGACAGTTTGGGACAGAAGCAATACCAGCAGAGAGGCAGAAGGACATCTAGTCGAGTTGCTGAACACAAAATATCAGCAGCTATATATATATATTATAGAGGAATAATGGTATCACCCGAGACTGAAATAAAAAAATATATAATTTTTATCACGTTAGAAAGAATGAAAAAGGCCATAGACAAACAATTGAGAAAAGAACAAGCAGGATTTCGACAAAATATGTCCCATACAGATCAAGCAGTTACACTGAGAATAATAGTTGATCAATGTATGCAATGAAACAGCACTTTATTTAGGATTCGATGACTATGAAAAATCATTTGACAGATTAGACAGTAAGCTGCCAAGTCAAACTTAATTCAGAAAACGTGTGAAGAGATGAAACGTTTTCTAAATAATGATCAATTTTATGAATTCTTTGAAATATGAATTGGTGGACCACAGTGATATCTCTTATCACGACTTCTCTAACTGCTGGCTGTTGACTGGATTATGAATACAACAACGCCATCAATACAATGGAATTTCACAAAACAACTTGCTGAGCTGAACTCTACCCCAAAGCTGCAAATAGATGCAGAAAAAAACATTGTTTTTTTGATGTCGCAGAAATTGCGACGGCTAATACACAGAGATAATAAAACTAGATTGTGATGTTAAATATTAAATATATCTAGCACCAATCCCATTCCGTTGTGAGACACATATCTACAAAATGTGTAATTGTTCATATGGCTTTGTAGCAATATAAACAAAATATCAGGTACATATAAATTTATCAGAACAGCGATATAAACTGCGAGAGGAGATTTCAATTTATTGAAGGCACTTCAGCTCAGTTCAAATGGCATCTCTACATCGTAGCTAATCTGCGATGGATGTCCAACGTTTTTGGGCCTTTTGCATTGATCTTCCAGTTTTTCAATAGTTCATCTTTCAATATTACTAATACTAATACTAAGACTAAACTAT
Source organism: Ariolimax columbianus (assembly GCA_036924085.1). Taxonomy (NCBI): domain Eukaryota; kingdom Metazoa; phylum Mollusca; class Gastropoda; order Stylommatophora; family Arionidae; genus Ariolimax; species Ariolimax columbianus. The sequence goes on from JAVGWX010000002.1 coordinate 18,784,638, forward strand.
TACAATTACTGTTACTATTGCCACTTCTACTTCTTGCATTTCTATCACTACTTCTGTGCTATTAATTCTACTAAAGGTTCACTAATATTACTACGCCCCACCAACATCAACACTATTATTATAATTATTACAAATGCTATCACTACCAAAGCAACTATTACGACTGCTGCTACAGCTATACCTAGAAACACTACTACCACTACAGCCCCAACAACCACCACCACTAATGCGGTTGATTCTGCTAGTATTACTACAACACTTCTGACCACCAGTGGAAATACCTCTCCTGACAATCAGGAACAAATTCGGAAGTGGTGAGGGGGAGGTGGACAACTTACTTGGTGTCCTCTTGATTAAGAAATCGAAGTACAGCTGATTGACTCCAATCCCTATCGCCTGACTCATTAATTGATGGAGGGGCTGGTCTGTTACTGAAAATAAGCAAATGTATGTGGGTCATCTCTATATAACAATACTGCGTTATGAATGAGATTCGCGGACAACCATCTAACGTGTAAACCACTGGCGGAAACATGTTTCCTGAAGCGATTACAACAAAGATGTTAGATTTCTACATAGACCTTGGATTGCTACATAGACATTGGATTGCTACATATACCTTGGATTTCTACATAGACCTTCGATTTCTACATAGACCTTGGATTGCTACATATACCTTGGATTGCTACATAGACCTTGGATTGCTACATAGACCTTGGATTGCTACATAGATCTTGGATTGTTACATAGACCCTGGACTGCTGACACAGCCAGCGAATATAAATTGTCAGAACAAATATTACAAACAAAAATAAGTCAGACAAGGCTCAGCGGACATAGATAGGAATGGCGAGATGTATAATATGTGACAAATGAACGCGTGAGATAGAAGAAATCCTAGAACAAACATGTAATAGCAGAATAATTGGAAAGAGAATACAGATTGTCTGCAGTGCTTAAATGTGAAAGCACAGATGATTGCAGATAGCATTATAGAACAAAAAGGAAAGGACTATGTGCAGACATTAGGACATACAAGCTTTTCGTCGGCTGTAGGACAAGACTTGTGCAGGACGAAGTGCATGTCGGTTATTTGTTGACTGAATGACATACGGGTTATTTGGAGGCTGTAAGAAAAAAAGGATGACGGTTTGTGGGCTCTAGGATAAGAGGGATTGGTTTGTGGGCTGTAGGATAAGAGGGGTCACGGTTTGTGGGCTGTAGGATAAGAGGGGTGATGGTTTGTGGGCTCTAGGATAAGAGGGGTGATGGTTTGTGGGCTCTAGGATAAGAGGGGTGATGGTTTGTGGGCTGTAGGAGAAGAGGGATGACGGTTTGTGGGCTGTAGGACAAGAAGGATGACGGTTTGTGGGCTGTAGGATGTTTGTGGGCTGCAGGATAAGAGAGGTGACGGTTTGTGGGCTGTAGGATGTTTGTGGGCTGCAGGATAAGAGGGATGACGGTTTGTGGGCTGTAGGATGTTTGTGGGCTGTAGGATGTTTGTGGGCTGCAGGATAAGAGGGGTGACGGTTTGTGGGCTGTAGGATGTTTGTGGGCTGTAGGATGTTTGTGGGCTGCAGGATAAGAGGGATGACGGTTTGTGGGCTGTAGGATAAGAGGGGTGACGGTTTGTGGGCTGTAGGATAAGAGGGGTGACGGTTTGTGGGCTGTAGGAATTGTAGACGTTGTACAGGGTGCAGGATTAGAGGGTGACTTATTAGTTCTAGAAAATGTTGATTATCTGTGATCTGTAGGAAATATGGGTTATGTAAGTTGTAGGACAAAAGGACGATTTGATCTTGTGGAACATGTGGGCTGTATGTAAGTTGTAGGACAAAAGGACGATTTGATCTTGTGGAACATGTGGGCTGTATGTAAGTTGTAGGACAAAAGGACGATTTGATCTTGTGGAACATGTGGGCTGTATGTAAGTTGTAGGACAAAAGGACGATTTGATGTTGTGAGACATGTGGGCTGTATGTAAGTTGTAGGACAAAAGGACGATTTGATCTTGTGGAACATGTGGGCTGTATGTAAGTTGTAGGACAAAAGGACGATTTGATCTTGTGGAACATGTGGGCTGTATGTAAGTTGTAGGGCAAAAGGACGATTTGATTTTGTGGGACATGTGGGCTGTATGTAAGTTGTAGGACAAAAGGACGATTTGATCTTGTGGGACATGTGGGCTGTATGTAAGTTGTAGGACAATAGGACGATTTGATGTTGTGAGACATGTCGGCTGCATGTCAGTTATTAGTTCTTAGTTTTTAGTCGACCTGTACTTCTACAGGGGCAAATAACCATGTGCAGGTCTCAGCTCTTCTATGAGCTGGATGTAGCGGGGAGAAGGGTTTCCTGCTTAGCTGGCTAGACTCGAGCAGCTTAATATTCCGCTGCGTTGAGGCAAGCGATTACAGTACGTGGTTAACCGATGTGCGAGTCTGTCTTAATACACTTAAACACTAGAACAAAGTAGACCCGCAGCCTGTTAGCCGCCATCTACGCTGCTCTAAACAAACCATCTAGCCATGGCCAGCGTAAGTTGTAGGACAAAAGCATGATTTAATCTTGTAGGACATGTGGGCTATATGTAAGTTGTAGGACAAAAGCATGATTTAATCTTGTAGGACATGTGGGCTATATGTAAGTTGTAGGACAAAAGCATGATTTAATCTTGTAGGACATGTGGGCTATATGTAAGTTGTAGGACAAAAGCATGATTTAATCTTGTAGGACATGTGGGCTATATGTAAGTTGTAGGACAAAAGCATGATTTAATCTTGTAGGACATGTGGGCTATATGTAAGTTGTAGGACAAAAGGACGATTTTTTATTGTAGAATATATACTGCCTTTGATATAACAAAGTTCTAACTTTCTCATTCTCTCTCTCTCGCTTGCTCTTTTTCTCACTATCTCACCCTTTCATTCTATGTCTCTCTTTCTCTCTCTCTCTCTCTCTCTCTCTCTCTTCCGTTCACTTTTTCTCTCACTCTCTCTAACGCTCGCTCACTCTTTCTCTCCCTCTCTCACTGTCTCTCTCTCGCTCATTCTTTCTCTCTCGCTTATTTTCTATCTCCCTCTCTCTCTCTATCTCTCTCTCTCTCTCTCTCTCTCTCTCTCTCTCTCTCTTTCTCATTGTTCTATATGAATACACCCATTACTTATGTTCACCAGGAAGATTTTTATGGCTAATATTTCATTTTAAAGAAATGTAAACTTATCCCTTGCCGAGGTTTCGAACGCATGTTCTCGGGGCAAGAACATGGATGCCCAAACTACGTTGCCATCCGCTCCTCTTATGACATACAGAGCACGCATTATAAATTTACAAGAACTATTCATATATTCCTGAATGGACCTGTATTTCTAAACTACTCAAATCATGCCTTCAATGAAATCATGCTTCGGCATTAATTCTTCTAGCTCCGTGTAGAGCTTAGGCCACCACAGGTCTGATCATATTCCGTGTCGTCCTTCTAAGTTCTACACACGAGACTGAACTGACTTCCTCTTTCCCAGTTCCTAGTTAAGTGTGTTGTGGTCTCCACGACGTGACTTGTTAGTTCCATTCCAGCGCATGTATAGTTATACTGTTAAGGCTTTTTTCTGAGAGCGTTTACTATCTATGTCCATTATCTCCCCCAAATGCCCTGATAATGGTTATTGCCCCTCTATTTTCTCACTCATCTGTTTCAGACTGCCTCCGATCATCAAATGGGAAATACGCAATAAAGACACTTTCTGGTGAAGGTTTGTAGTCTGGTTGGGATACTCTTAGTGAAATCGCATGTATCCGGGATATACACTCATAAAAAAAAATGTTTAATCCATCAACTCCCTATCGAGCATTGGCCATCAACAACTACTCATTACATTTATCTATCATGTACTATCTTGTCCAAATTTGTCCACGCCTTTCCTGCGCTTTTTTATACTTTGACTTGACCTCCCTTCTGAATGAATGTTTAGGTCTGCTTCTACTTCTCTTGCCTCAAGGATTCCAGAAGAGTGACCAAATATGCAGAATCGATATTATTTTCTGTCAAACAACTTAATCTTATTATATCTACTACATTCTGTTATAAGGAGTCTATGATACGTATCCCAGCTGATATTGTTCATAATTAGAGATACGTATCCCAGCTGATATTGTTCATAATTAGAGATACGCATCCCAGCTGATATTGTTCACAATTAGAGATACGTATCCCAGCTGATATTGTTCATAATTAGAGATACGTATCCCAGCTGATACTGTTCATAATTAGAGATACGTATCCCAGCTGATACTGTTCACAATTAGAGATACGTATCCCAGCTGATACTGTTCACAATTAGAGATACGTATCCCATCTGATACTGTTCACAATTAGAGATATGTATCCCAGCTGATACTGTTCACAATTAGAGATACTTTCTCGAATGGCATAGTTCGTAATGGCAACGATAGTCCCACAGAGAACACTTGTGGCTGTGGATACGCATATACATTTGTACGTACACATATACACATTTAAAAACACATACACATACACATATATGCACATATATACACACACATACGTTAAAATATACACAAATACGTTAAAATATACACATGCACATACACATATACACATGCACGTACAAATATACACGTGTACGTAGAACATACACATATATTTGAAAGAAAGGTTAATGTTAGTCCCATATCAGATTCCGTCGTTGTGGATGATGTGTTAGAAGACTTTATCGTAACATGTCGTATACTTTGGAAAGTGGAGTGACAAGCTCCCATCCTCGGTAACATGACTTCTCTATCTGTACGAATTGATTGTTGAATATACTTGCGCATACTATGACCAGGATGTGAACACGATCCCTTTACTGTGAAAATGCAAACATTAGATATATTCTTCCACTGGGACTTTATAAAAAAAAATTAACGTAAAGAAAATTGCAAACTAAAATGTAGTTAGAACATGCTAGTGCCCGCAATACTTCAATAAGTGAGCAGTGCCATATAAGACGTGATATAATTTAGTACATAAAACAGGCCCTATGATCTAAAAAAATAGATGTAAGTACACACGGGATTAAGTGCAGATACAAATATCAAATAATACATATGCATTGCTATGAACTACTTTGAAAGATGAGCCATGCTGTGTGTTGGACGTAATTTATATATGCATGCCGATATGCTAGGGAGTCCAATATTAGAAATAAATAATATCAACACCGCACTGTACTATGCTTGTTGTAACTTAGCGACAATTCTTGATTATAACCCCCCCCCCCCCCCCCCCCCCTTCTCCCACCCAAAAAAAAACCAAAAACATTCACGCTGAAGACTGATTTCCACATAACTCCTTGCATATCCAACCACCGGAAAGAAACTGCTTTGGCGATCGTTTTACTAAAATGAGTCTCAGTAACAGTAGTTGGGGCACTATACTTCTGCTGGAGCGAAGAAGAGAATGTTAACATGTTATAGTGTTGGTTAAGACATACACCATTTGTCTCAAATTTCAACAATATACATAGGCGGTGGAATCGTTCATGTGGCATCAACTGATATTCCCCGGATAGAGTCCACCCACTCGCCGAATACAAAATATCCGGCTGTTAATCTCGATACAAAATATCCGGCTGTTAATCTCGATACAAAATATCCGGCTGTTAATCTCGATACAAAATATCATTGTCCCTGCCCACTAAGATGTAAACATAGTATAGCCATGTAAAAAACAACTCGTCCCATCAATGTATTTAATTTACTTATATAAATATTTACACATTAAGGGTTTAAAATATTTAAAAAACTACATTAGTGATAATTGGTTATATTTTATTATGTTATATTTTTTAAAACTGTCATTGCATGTTTTCTTTTCCTTTTTGTTCGAATGATTTATGATATATTTTTCAATGGATTTGTGGCTGTCTAATACATATATAGAATTATTCTTATGTTCTGCATCTCTGCTGCTGACAAAGATTTTTCTGTTTGTTCATTGGCTGTTCAGGACAATCCATATTGCAGCATTTGTTGTACATAGACTCTCTCTCTCTCTTTCTGTCTTCGCCGTCTTCTTCTTATTCCTCTTCTTTTTCCCTCTCCCTTTCTTCTTCTTCTTCTTCTTCTTCGCTCTCCTTTTCTTCAGCTTCTTCGTTGGTCCTGGAGATCGCTCTATGTTTTGTTGTGTCATAGTTCTGAGCCTTCCGACTCGATTAATCTGGTTTTAACACAGAACATTTTGTGACAGGGTCTGCCTTTCCTCTTCGATTCCTTTTTTTCTGAGCCAGCCTGCAAAGATGCAGCATGTTTCAAGTGCCGCCACTTGGAAGCGGAACATAGTCTTGGATAGTCATGAGACGCCTAATACATTAAAGCCGCTGTTGGCGCTAACAATTCTTACTTCTGTTACCTGAATGACGGGATACACATATGTATACGTAGGATTCATGAGACGATTAGTAATTTGAACATCTTCATTGCCTTTAGTAAAATTCCCCATTTTTATTACGTGCGTATTGTGCTTGTTTGTCAAAATTCTGATAAAGACATCCAGGTCAAATCGTCGAGTATCATCTCTCACTGTTCTGTCTTCACTTTGTTCGCACTTTGGCTATTGAGTTGTAGTGCATCCACTCGAATTTTTTTGGAGCTTCTGTTGCAAATATTACAATTAATGTTTAAAAAAAATGGGGATATTGTTGCAGATAGAGTAGTTATAGTTACAAACATGGGAGCTATTCTTACAGATATGGGAGATAATGTTACACATATTGGAGGTATTGTTACACATGTATGAGCTATTGTTATAAATAAAATGTTACAACTGTGTGAACTTCTGTTACAAATAGAGCCATAGCTAGACATATGGAAGCCATTGTTACAGCTGCAGGAGCTTCAATTACAAATATGATTGATGTTACTATTAGTGTTAAAGTTAATGATACACATAGGAGAAATATTGTCACAAGTATTGGAGCTACTGTTGCACAATTTTGGCGCTGCTGTTACATACTTATGAGCTGTTGTTACAAATATAGAAACTATTGTTACAAATATCGGACCTACTGTTGCAAAAATGTAATCTTCTCTTTAAAATTTGGAAGTTATTGTTACGTGTTTGTGAGCTACTGTATCAAATATGGGAATTACTATTACACATTTTCGAGCTTTTGTTAAACATGCATACGCAATTGATACCAACTTGGAAGCCACTGTTACAAATGTAGGAGCTGTTGTTATGAATATGAAAAATATTGTTACAAATATGGGAACCATTGTTATAAATATGGAAACTATTGTTACAAACATGGCAGATGTTATTACATTTATGTAAACTATTGCTGTAAATATAGGAACTATTTTTATTAAAATTAGAGCTCTTGTGCCATAAATAAGGGAACCATTGTAAGAAATATTGGAACGATTGTTATACATACAAGAACTATTTTTACAAAAATAGGGGCTACTGTTAAAATATGTGAACTATTGCTGCAAATAGGTTAATTATTATTGCAAATATTCGGACTATTGCTACACATGAAATTATGGCTACAAAAATGGGAGCTATTGTTACTAATGTGGAAACTGTTGTTACAAATATTGGAACTATTATTATTAACATGAAAACTACTGTTAAAAAAATGGAAGCTATTATTACAAATATAGGGACTGTTGTCACAAATCTTGGGACTGTTTTTAGAAATATTCGAACTATTGTTGCAAATCGGGGAACTATTGTTGCAAATATGGAAGCTGTTATTACAAATATAGATATATTGTTACAATTATGGGTACTATTCTTGCTGATATGCAAACTATTGTTGCAAATATGTGAATCATTGCTACAAACACAAGAATTACTGTTACAAATATGAGAGTTGTTTCAAATGTGGGAATTATTATTGCAAATATTCGGGCTATTGCTACATAAATGAAAGCATTGTTGCAAAAATGGGAGCTGTTGTTACTAATACAGGAACTTTTGTTACAAATATGGGGACTATTGTTAAAAACATGGGAACTACTGTTACAAATGTGGAAAAAACAAATATGGGGAATATTGTTATTAAAATGGGAGCAATTATTACAAATACTGAAACTGCTGATACCAGTGCTAAAATGATATATACTACTGTAAACACAAATACTGCTGCTAAAGCTATTGTGCTAAAATGATATATACTACTGTAAACACAAATACTGCTGCTCAAACTATTGTGCTAAATCTAGCAGCACTAGCAGTGACTAATGCATCGCACTACCATCATGACAAGGATCAGGCCTGCTACACTACGATCTGCATAGATCCAACTCACGTCTGTCCAGATACAGCCTGCGTCTGACCTTTCAGTGTCTCAGCCACGTTCTGGTTGGAGTACAGATGAAACGGAGAATTGTACTGCAAATGTACTACTTTGGGCCCGTTCTCCGACCCACCCACATGTGGGGCTCCCGCAGGACTATATGGCCCAGGCGAGATGGGGCTTTTGGCAGGGGTAGGAGTGTACGGAACAGACCTGACTGGTGCTTGCTCGCTCGAGTAGCTGGCATCTGCTTCCCAAGGTTTGACTCCAGTAGTTTTCAAGGTGTTTCGCCAGGCGGGTGTGCCTGTGTCTTCCTGCTCTTGGCGTTGCCAGGCAGGCGGGGTCTGCAGAGTAAAGGTAGAGAAGGAATGTGAGTTCCATAGCTGGCACTGCCGTTGGGAATTAAGTGTCTTAGATTAAGTTTTTAAAAAATGAGGTCTGGTGGCAAGTAACTTTCCTCCTTGCCTTCTTTTTATAATTATAATCCTGATACCCATATAAGACTGGAGTGACTGGGGCGTTTTGGTTTGGAGTTTCAAACACGGTACAAACACTATGAGAAGCGAGCGCTCTACCATTCTACTACAAATAGTTTATGAAAAGTAATCAGTTTTATTATTACACGAAAACAAACTATTTTATTCTGGAATAATCGTTAACATGAAAATCATGGACAAGTGGACAGTATGAAGAATAGTCGCAGACCAGATGATGAGGAGGGAGTTTGTTGCTTCCCTTAAAAATGTCATGCGTTCTCTATCACAGACCAATAGCTTAGGGAGATGAATTAACAAAACCCACTTTTGGATCCCGGGGATTTAAAGTGTGTTATAAATAACAACAATAAGGGTTGAGCTTGGGGCAAGCAAATTTATGGAGTAAATGAAATGACTACACAAACAACCAAGTCTAGTAAGCTGCAGGAAGTGTTTAACATACCAACTACAGATAGCCTTCGCTTACTTGACAACATACATTAACATACTTGTTTGAGTACCAGGATTCCAACGATCCCAAGTACACAAACCATAAATACCAGAGTCCATTAAGTGCTCGATTGAGATTCTATGCAAAGGAGGCAGATACAGTTATAAAGAACAGGTCGAGTTAGGAAAATGTTTCTTATCAACAGGAAGATGTATATCCGTGTTGTCTCTCGTTTCGTCTTTCCCTCAACATAAGAGGTCGTAGTGGCATCACATCTCCCTACGTCATGAACCATTTTCGCTAACTGTTTCACTAACATTGCTAGTATTTTGTCTATTTACGTTTTCCCATGTCCATTCCGAACATTATCTGTCCAGACCATCTTAGTCCGATAGCTCAGTTTTTTTTTTGCCAGATACCGAACCCCTGTCAGTTGATGATTCTTTCCTCCTTGAATGGTTGCAAAATGCAACTAGGGAAAATTGTACATGGCGCTAGCAACTTTGGCACGTGAAAACCATTGTTTCAGAATAGACATTGTACTAAAATGGATTTAGAGTTTCTTAAAAGCTGCTACAGGTAAGCCAAATGCAGCCATGGATCTGTTTTTCATCATCTGGAATGACAGGTAAATAATGATGACGCTGATGATGATATTGAGGATGCCACTACGTAAATACATTTGTTAAAAACAGAATTGCTATTCACATTAATATCATGTTTCCATACACCGTCATCCATCTATCTGGTTCTCATTGGAGCATAGGTAGGTAGAGTGCTTTGGTGACGAGGGTGCGTCGTGCCAATCGTCCGTGGCCACGATGAATAGCTCAGTGCCAAGCTGCGTGCAGTGATAGTAATCTCTTTCCAATTTGATCTAAGCAGGTGTTGCGAGGACGGCCGCAGAGGCGGGAACATGATGGAAAGCGCCGTTTTCCATCCCTATATTTCCTGGCCTGCTTTAACAGCTGAAGGACGGGACGTCCTTGCCATGGTGGGTCACACGTATAAATAAGCAACGACTGTGACGGTTTAGATTAAGACTCTCTTCCGTTCCTCTCTCTTCTTACCTCACTCTGTTTCATTTGAATATGTCCTACAATCACACTCTTGCACAACTTTCACCCGCGCCCTCAGAGTTAGGCCCTTCCATTGCACTTTAGTTTGGCTGTCTTCTGAGAGCTGACAAAACTAGCATAGGTACATATAGATGCATACATACACCTAAGCATTGGTTTATGCGTCTTACTATCGCCCAGTTGACTACGGTCTAGGGTGGAATAAGCTGGCCTCCGCCAGTAGAAACTAGTGAGGCAAACACATACAAAAAAAAAAAAAAAGGTTTAGCATGTGGATGGCACTTTCAAGATCTGTCCGTCGGATGACCGTTTAAAAGGGCTGCATTTAGAGCACACAATCTCTATCTATTCTAAACTACTTTCTATAGTTTCCTCAACGAGATCCCATGAGATACTGGTCGTCTTTTCTACTGCACTTTTTCAGGTGTTCCTTTGAATCGCCATTCGCCTCTTGTCCTGTTGGGTTTCGAATCCAGTACATGTTTTGTAATATTACCAGACATCTTAATGAGGATCTGTATTATTCATCTCGCCTTTCTCTACTCTCTCTCTCTCTCTCTCTTTTTCTCTCTCTCTCTCTCTCTCTCTCTCTCTCTCTATGCTGGTTTTGCCGTGTTCTTTCTAATATATCTATGAATGTTTTTATCTATTAAATATGAAATATGGGGCCATGACAACTGTTGGTGAAGGTCTGTCTGGCGACGGTCTAATAAAGCCTGGGAGTCCCCAAATACCGTCACGATTCCATGATTGAGTATGATTGCTCGACCATGGACCATTTGTCTCATACCGCTGTTACTGAACGTCCGGCAGATCATAATTCTTGAGCACCATAGTATTGTAGAAAGATATGAAAACTATAATTGCCGTTGAGGTTGAAATCTAGGTCATCTATCTAAAAACTAAACCTGATCGATTGACACCAACATTAATAAATTGCACAATTAAATTAAAACTGAAGGCTTGAATACGTATATATAAATAACAACGTTGTATCCATTTAAATAAAAACTAACAATGGTTTGTTTTGTATATGAAAACTAAAATTTGGTCCAATTATTTAGATATTAAGGATGTTTTTTTCTTTATATGAAAACTAAAATTTGGTCCATTTATATATTATATAAAACAATTGTTCTCTTTATATAGAAACTGGAATTTAGTCTATTAATATAGAAACTAAGAACGTTTTTTTTATATGAAAACTAAAATTTGGTCTATGTATATACACATTTAGAATGATTTTCTCTTTTATATGAAAATTAAAATTTGGTCAATTTATATAGAAGCTAAGAATGCTTTTATTAATATGAAAACTAAACTTTGGTCTATTTATGCTAAACCTGAACATGTTTTTCTTTATGTGGTTTTTTAAATCAATTTTTAAATCTCATCTTTTTATTTTGAAACTAATTTGTCTCTCTTGATACATAAACTTCAATCTTTTCTATTTATATAAAAATGTAAATCTTTCTATTTATATAAAAACTTTATTCTTTATATTAATAGGAAAACTAAAAATCGAGTCTATTTACATACAACAAAATAAGACAACCAAAGGACAACAGAAAATTCGGACCCAATACACAAGAGTAGACTGAACAAGAGTACACAGAACAGGAGTACACTGAACAAGAGTACACTGAAAAAGAGACAACAGGATAGAACATAGACTTGTAGCATTGTTTTACGGAATGCATTATGGTAAAGACAAAACACGAAAATCGAATGAGGTAATATGACTATTAGAGAAACGTCTTTCGGGATATACACTGACACAATAAAAAAGGAACATGGATAAAACAAAACAAAATATTTAACAGTCGTACGACAGACTCATGTGAGCAATATCAGATATACCGAGAACAAAAACAGCAGCTCAATCACAATAGAAACGTTTGACAGAGGGGAAGGAGGCTGTGAAATGAAAGAATATCATTTTACAAAACACCAAAGGGACCATTAACGTTTTACCGAATGAACAGATGCACAGTGAAAACAGGAAAGGAAAAGAGAACAAAGCGACAATACAACAGTCTAATGAATGAACAACGGACTTTGTGAAAAAAGGCAAAATCATAAAACAACCCAGAGATCACGTGCTCGAGTGGCTCCAGTAGGATTGTTAGCAATTGTCCAACAATTTAGTTGCTGAAGCAGTTTGGAGAGGGTCGAAAATGGTAACCTAACAATTGTAATAACGTAGTGCTACAGAAACAACCAGTACAAGAGAACTCAGAGCTTCTTCAATACGGGCTTACGTTGTGTTGTCCAGCTACTGCAGTGGCGCATGTTACCAATGGAGAGACAAGAATGGAAGATATCAAGGTCTTACCGAATGCACAGGTTCAAATGATGCTGCTGGCTGTGAATATTTAGGCGCAGGTTTTGGCGCATAGTGCACAGGGGCTGGGGTCGGCTTGAACTTTGGCGCAGGGCGCCATCCAGACTGGGCTTGTTTGCTCGATGGTTGGCTGTAATCAGTTCCTAAATCACCATAACTGCTGGTTCCTGGGCGTGGCTTGAGAACTTTTGGATGCGGCTTATTGGCTGGAGTTCTCACTAGAATTAATGCAAGTATAATTATCATTTACACATGTAAATGTGTTAACGTATATACATGTATAATCGTCTAGAATTATACTGACAGTAAGGTCTCGAACCTATGCCATCCAGACGGCTGAATAAAGTCAAGCTCATGGTTGAAGATAAGCGGTTCACAATAACCGGCAAAACATGTCATAAGAGGCGACTAAAGAGAGTTATCCATGAAGCTTGCAATCTCATCATGCAAAACCATTGCTTTGAAAACGCTACCGTAAATGCTTGGACACAGGCTTCCTGTTATGGGCCAGGAGTAGTCTTGGCTCTATACTTCCCTTAGTGCAAGAGACGAATCAATCAAAAGCCTGTAACAAAATCGTTCAAGTGTTTATTTACAGTGCTGAGATGTTAGTGTGCAGACTAGGTTTTTAATTTCCCTCCCAAATAAAAATAATGAATGACTGACCGAGGATTTTAACGCAGGTTCACCTGGTCAAAGACCAACATCGAAACAGTTTGACGAGCCGCCGCTCTTCATAAGTGTAAATAACGTTAAGTGAAGTTATCGAACTGATGAAGGCATGTAGACATTTACGATGCCAAGAAGGTGTATGAAGGCAAGTTCATAGACGAAGTGTCGCATGAAGTAAAACAAATAGACGAATGTCAGCATGGATAAAGCTGATAGGCGAAGCACAGCATGAATTCCGGTTCATAGACGAAGGACCGCATGAATACAAGCTTATAGGCAGATGGCTGCTGGGCGACAAGCTAATAGTCATGGGTCTCATGACGACAAGCTAATAGTCAAATGGTCTCATGGCGATAAGCTAATAGTCAAATGGTCTGATGGCGACAAGCTTATAGTCAAATGATCTCATGGCAACAAGCTAACAGTCAAATGGTCTCATGGCGACAAGCTAATAGTCAAATGGTCTCATGGCGACAAGTTAATAGTCAAATGGTCTCATGGCGACAAGCTAATAGTCAAATGGTCTCATGGCGACAAGTTAATAGTCAAATGGTCTAATGGCGAAAAGCTAATAGTCAAATGGTCTCATGACGACAAGCTAATAGTCAAATGGTCTCATGGCGACAAGCTAATAGTCAAATGGTCTCATGGCGATAAGATAATAGTCAAATGGTCTCATGGCGACAAGCTCATAGTCAAATGGTCACATGGGGACAAGCTAATAGTCAAATGGTCTCATGGCGTCAAGCTAATAGTCAAATGGTCTCATGACGACAAGCTAATAGTCAGATGCTCTCATGGCGAAAAGCTAATAGTCAAATGGTCTCATGACGACAAGCTAATAGTCAGATGGTCTAAAGGCGACAAGCTAATAGTCAAAAGGTCTCATGACGACAAGCTAATAGTCAGATGGTCTCATGACGACAAGCTAATAGTCAAATGGTCTCATGATGCCTAGCTAATAGTCAAATGGTCTCATGGCGAAAAACTAATAGTCAAATGGTCTCATGGCGACAAGCTAATAGTCAAATGGTCTCATGGAGACAAGCTAATAGTCAAATGGTCTCATGATGACAAGCTAATAGTCAGATGGTCTCATGGCGAAAAGCTAATAGTCAAATGGTCTCATGACGATAAGCTAATAGTCAGATGGTCTCATGGCGAAAAGCTAATAGTCAAATGGTCTCATGACGACAAGCTAATAGTCAGATGGTCTCATGACGACAAGCTAATAGTCAAATGGTCTCATGATGACAAGCTAATAGTCAAATGGTCTCATGGCAAAAAACTAATAGTCAAATGGTCTCATTGAGACAAACTAATAGTCAAATGGTCTCATGGCGAAAAACTAATAGTCAAATGGTCTCATTGAGACAAGCTAATAGTCAAATGGTCTCATGGCGAAAAGCTAATAGTCAAATGGTCTCATGGCGAAAAGCTAATAGTCAAATGGTCTCATGGCGACAAGCTAATAGTCAAATGGTCTCATGACGACAAGCTAATAGTCAGATGGTCTCATGACGACAAGCTAATAGTCAAATGGTCTCATGGCGACAAGCTAATAGTCAAATGGTCTCAGAGCGACAAGCTAATAGTCAAATGGTCTCATGGCGACAAGCTAATGGTCAAATAGTCTCATGGAGACAAGCTAATAGTCAAATGGTCTCATGACGACAAGCTAATAGTCAAATGGTCTCATGGCGAAAAGCTAATAGTCAAATGGTATCATGGAGAATAGCTAATAGTCAAATGGTCTCATGGCGACAAGCTAATAGTCAAATGGTCTCATGGCGAAAAGCTAATAGTCAAATGGTCTCATGACGACAAGCTAATAGTCAGATGGTCTCATGACGACAAGCTAATAGTCAAATGGTCTCATGGCGACAAGCTAAAAGTCAAATGGTCTCATGGCGACAAGCTAATAGTCAAATGGTCTCATGACGACAAGCTAATAGTCAGATGGTCTCATGACGACAAGCTAATAGTCAAATGGTCTCATGGCGACAAGCTAATAGTCAGATGGTCTCATGACGACAAGCTAATAGTCAAATGGTCTCATGGCGACAAGCTAATAGTCAAATGGTCTCATGGAGACAAGCTAATAGTCAAATGGTCTCATGACGACAAGCTAATAGTCAGATGGTCTCATGGCGATAAGCTAATAGTCAGATGGTCTCATGGCGACAATCTAATAGTCAAATGGTCTCATGACGACAAGCTAATAGTCAGATGGTCTCATTACGACAAGCTAATAGTCAAATGGTCTCATGATGACAAGCTAATAGTCAAATGGTCTCATTGCAAAAAACTAATAGTCAAATGGTCTCATTGAGACAAACTAATAGTCAAATGGTCTCACGACGAAAAGCTAATAGTCAGATGGTCTCATGACGACAAGCTAATAGTCAAATGGTCTCATGATGACAAGCTAATAGTCAAATGGTCTAATGGCGACAAGCTAATAGTCAAATGGTGTCATGGCGAAAAGCTAATAGTCAAATGGTCTCATGACGACAAGCTAATAGTCAAATGGTCTCATGGCGAAAAGCTAATAGTCAAATGGTCTCATGACGACAAGCTAATAGTCAGATGGTCTCATGACGACAAGCTAATAGTCAAAGGGTCTCATGATGACAAGCTAATAGTCAAATGGTCTAATGGCGACAAGCTAATAGTCAAATGGTCTCATGGCGAAAAGCTAATAGTCAAATGGTCTCATGACGACAAGCTAATAGTCAAATGGTCTCATGGCGAATAGCTAATAGTCAAATGGTCTCATGACGACAAGCTAATAGTCAAATGGTCTCATGGCGACAAGCTAATAGTCAAATGGTCTCATGGAGAAAAGCTAATAGTCAAATGGTCTCATGATGACAAGCTAATAGTCGAATGGTCTCAAGGCAAAAAACTAATAGTCAAATGGTCTCATTGAGACAAACTAATAGTCAAATGGTCTCACGACGAAAAGCTAATAGTCAGATGGTCTCATGACGACAAGCTAATAGTCAAATGGTCTCATGATGACAAGCTAATAGTCAAATGGTCTAATGGCGACAAGCTAATAGTCAAATGGTCTCATGGCGAAAAGCTAATAGTGAGATGGTCTCATGACGACAAGCTAATAGTCAAATGGTCTCATGGCGAATAGCTAATAGTCAAATGGTCTCATGACGACAAGCTAATAGTCAAATGGTCTCATGGCGACAAGCTAATAGTCAAATGGTCTCATGGAGAAAAGCTAATAGTCAAGAGGTCTCATGACGACAAGCTAATAGTCAGATGGTCTCATGACGACAAGCTAATAGTCAAATGGTCTCATTGAGACAAGCTAATAGTCAAATGGTCTCAGGGCGACAAGCTAATAGTCAAATGGTCTCAGGGCGACAAGCTAATAGTCAAATGGTCTCATGGCGACAAGCTAATAGTCAAATGGTCTCATGGAGACAAGCTAAGAGTCAAATGGTCTCATGATGACAAGCTAATAGTCAAATGGTCTCATGGCGAAAAACTAATAGTCAAATGGTCTCATTGAGATAAGCTAATAGTCAAATGGTCTCATGGCGACAAGCTAATAGTCAAATGGTCTCATGGCGAAAGGCTAATAGTCAAATGGTCTCATGGCGACAAGCTAATAGTCAAATGGTCTCATGACGACAAGCTAATAGTCAGATGGTCTCATTACGACAAGCTAATAGTCAAATGGTCCCATGACGACAAGCTAATAGTCAAATGGTCTCATGGCGAAAAGCTAATAGTCAAATGGTCTCATGGAGAATAGCTAATAGTCAAATGGTATCATGGCGACAAGCTAATAGTCAAATGGTCTCATGGCGAAAAGCTAATAGTCAAATGGTCTCATTACGAAAAGCTAATAGTCAGATGGTCTCATGACGACAAGCTAATAGTCAAATGGTCTCATGGCGACAAGCTAATAGTCAAATGGTCTCATGGAGACAAGCTAATAGTCAAATGGTCTCATGACGACAAGCTAATAGTCAGATTGTCTCATGGCGACAAGCGAATAGTCAAATGGTGTCATGGCGTCAAGCTAATAGTCAAATGGTCTCATGGAGACAAGCTAATAGTCAAATGGTCTCATGACGACAAGCTAATAGTCAGATGGTCTCATGGCGACAAGCTAATAGTCAAATGGTCTCATGACGACAAGCTAATAGTCAGTTGGTCTCATGACGACAAGCTAATAGTCAAATGGTCTCATGATGACAAGCTAATAGTCAAATGGTCTAATGGCGACAAGCTAATAGTCAAATGGTCTCATTGCGAAAAGCTAATAGTCAAATGGTCTCATGACGACAAGCTAATAGTCAAATGCTCTCATGGCGAATAGCTAATAGTCAAATGGTCTCATGGCGACAAGCTAATAGTCAAATGGTCTCATTGCGAAAAGCTAATAGTCAAATGGTCTCATCACGACAAGCTAATAGTCAGATGGTCTCATGACGACAAGCTAATAGTCAAATGGTCTCATGATGACAAGCTAATAGTCAAATGGTCTAATGGCGACAAGCTAATAGTCAAATGATCTCATGGCGAAAAGCTAATAGTCAAATGGTCTCATTACGACAAGCTAATAGTCAAATGGTCTCTTGGCGAATAGCTAATAGTCAAATTGTCTCATGGCGACAAGCTAATGGTCAAATGGTCTCATGGCGAAAAGCTAATAGTCAAATGGTCTCATGACGACAAGCTAATAGTCAGATGGTCTCATGACGACAAGCTAATAGTCAAATGGTCTCATTGCGACAAGCTAATAGTCAAATGGTCTCAGGGCGACAAGCTAATAGTCAAATGGTCTCATGGCGACAAGCTAATAGTCAAATGGTCTCATGGAGACAAGCTAATAGTCAAATGGTCTCATGATGACAAGCTAATAGTCAAATGGTCTCATGGCGAAAAACTAATAGTCAAATGGTCTCATTGAGATAAGCTAATAGTCAAATGGTCTCATGGCGACAAGCTAATAGTCAAATGGTCTCATGGCGACAAGCTAATAGTCAAATGGTCTCATCACGACAAGCTAATAGTCAGATGGTCTCATGACGACAAGCTAATAGTCAAATGGTCTCATGGCGACAAGCTAATAGTCAAATGGTCTCAGAGCGACAAGCTAATAGTCAAATGGTCTCATGGCGACAAGCTAATAGTCAAATGGTCTCATGATGACAAGCTAATAGTTAAATGGTCTCATTGCGAAAAACTAATAGTCAAATGGTCTCATTGAGACAAGCTAATAGTCAAATGGTCTCATGGCGACAAGCTAATAGTCAAATGGTCTCATGGCGAAAAGCTAATAGTCAAATGGTCTCATGGCGACAAGCTAATAGTCAAATGGTCTCATGACGACAAGCTAATAGTGAGATGGTCTCATGACGACACGCTAATAGTCAAATGGTCTCATGGCGACAAGCTAATAGTCAAATGGTCTCAGAGCGAGAAGCTAATAGTCAAATGGTCTCATTGCGACAAGCTAATAGTCAAATGGTCTCATGGAGAGAAGCTAATAGTCAAATGGTCTAATTACGATAAGCTAATAGTCAAATGGTCTCATGGCAACAAGCTAATAGTCAAATGGTCTCATGGCGAAAAGCTAATAATCACCAAATGGTCTGATGACGAGAAGCTAATAGTCAAATGGTCTCATGACGACAAGCTAATAGTAAAATGGTCTCTTGGCGACAAGCTAATAGTCACCAAATTATCTCATGACGACAAGTTAATAGTCAAATGGTCTCATGGCGAAAAGCTGATAGTCAAATGGTCTCATCGCGAAAAGCTAATAGTCAAATGGTCTCATGGGGATCAAGATGCTGCAGTGGTCAGCGACCCATAGCTGTCTGCTAGCGTCAGGGCCAGCGAACCATTGCTGCCAAGACCCTTCTACACCTCCACGTGGTGATCCTGGATAACAGGCTGCAGCAGGGCAGACTGGCTAAGGATAAGGGATCGAAGAGGGAATGCTAACCCGGTACTCAAAAAATGCTTGCTGAAGTCGGATGTGTTGGACCGAAAGGTGCAAATATCGCAGCCAAGCTGTAAACTACGACACAACGCATTCCGTTATCTGGACTACATTCTGCTACTTAAGCCCTTTCAGGGTTTGGTAGTGGGAGATTGAGAACGAACGAAGAAGAAGAAGAAGAAGAAGAAGAAATGGTCTAATGACGAAAAGCTAATAGTCAAATGGTCTCATGGCGACACGCTAATAGGACGATGACTGTGTGAAGTAATGCTGAACCATTAATACCCTCAATAAATCAACTGTAATGACGCAGTGACATCATGAACATAATTGTCTTCCCAAGGGTCGTATATTAGCTGCACGTCCTATTGATTTCAAACTCATCTTCTACATTAGAAAGGTGAGTTCCAACCCAGCTCCTGTCTGATTATGATTTAAAGTTTCTCGTCTAAGGGTATGTCTTATTCATACTTTTCTTTGCTCCTTGATTTCTCCGTCCATTGGTGAGTACGCTTCCTGTGTGTTCATGGGATTAAACAAAGAAATTTCGCCTTAAATTTATATCTGTTCTCTTAAAAAAAGAACACCCTACTACTTCGCGAGAAGTACGAGTATTATTTGAACGACCCTCTTATAGAAATGATATTTCCATGATTTAACTTGAGTAAAGCATGACGTCATCTTCAGAATAAAAGCTGAATGTAAATAGAGTCAAAATTCATCTTCACAAGAAAATGAAGATGGTTCAGGTGTCAGGTGTCCACTTTGGGGAACAAGCCATGACCACATCTGACAAAGTTACAGGCAACTACCAAAAGACAACTACAAGAAAACCGATCAGTCTAACAGACTCTAGAGGCGTACTACAAGCCAGTTCAAGCATCAAACAGTCAGCTAACAGATTTCAAAAGCGTACTTCAACCCAGTTCAAGCACCAAATGGTCAGTTTAACAGACTAGAAGCGTTATCCAAGCCAATTCAAGCACCAAACAAGATAGACTATTATATGAAATAAAATATGACCTCTGTCCCAAAAAACAGATTTAACTCTTTCAGGACGTAGCGAAATTCTTGCAGTAAATTCATGAAAACGAGAATGCAGATGACCTCGCAAAAGACTAGTGGCGGCACGCAGACTCGTCATTCATAGAGCTATGCAGAGGCAAAAACATTTATAAAACGGTACATTAGGACGGAATGGTAAGACTTGCACAAAGAATGCACACGAGAAAATGACATCATATATAAACTTGGCAGAGATTGGCAGACAAAGATATTCAGAATCAGAATGGGACATTTGCAGACTCAAGGCATACTTCCACATAATGAGCCTTAGAGACACCACCACATATGAATGCGGATCATCCAAGCAGACACTTAAACGTATCTTGCAGGACTGCCCTATCTATGCAGACCAAAGCGAGACAGTCTGGCTCGGTGAAGCTGCCATGCTCAGAAAGCTGTGGGGGACCTGCGAAGACTTGAAACTCAGCCTCCTTCGTGAACCTCGTCGGGCTAGAAGCTTAGCATCAGTTCATCGAAGAAGAAAAGAGAGAGAGAGAGAGAGAGAGAGAGAGAGAGAGAGAAAGAGAGAGGCAGAGAGAGAGAGAGAAAGATAGATAGACAATACTAGAAATGATAGACAAAAACTGTAGTCGTACACACAGGGGCGACCTTTGTAAGAGAAGCGGGGACCTTGATCTGAGAATGAACTAAGAGAAACAAGAAGAAATATTTCAGCATTTGCAGTGACGATTTGCGAGGAAATAGGAAAATACTTTCATCTCATTTCACAATATGTTTGGACGGCATTATTGAGCATATTCTGAACACGCCTGATATGAGTGCGAATGTTATCGTCAAGGCCATCTCGGATATACCGGTCAGCCTTCTAACTTCACGTTCACCTCGTACACCTGGACATAAGCTGACCAGCAATCTGGTCAAAGTGTTAGATATTGAGACTCTGAACCGATAGTGGTGAAACTACTGTTCATCCTAGCATTGTACTACATCCAGGGCGGCATAAGCTGGCCTTGTTCGATACGCTCCGAGGTATAAATAAACCACTGTAACCCGATATAGGGAACTACAATTACGAAGTTTATTTCCCTTTGTGTGCTGAGCTGGAGGGTATTTATCGCCCTTAGGAATATAAGCCTCTTGCCCGTTCAATCACCACAAGGTATCTAGGCATTGTTTTTATTTCATTCTTAATTAAAATAAAAAGTACGGTTTCTTAGGGTTTTCAACAGCGTCGCCTTTGATTAGAACACATGTTAGCTAACTGCTCGGAGACTATATATCAGATAAAAACTGTAAATGGGGCAGAGCTCAGTTCGAGAAGCTTCGAACAACAACAACAATTTGGTTATCAGACGGGTTCACATTTTGTCAAACATAAATGAAAATGTGCACTCTGTGCTGCACAAAAAACACACTGAACACACACAAACGACTCACAAACTATTATGTGACCAACAAGATTTCAATGTTAGAGATTGAGTTCGGATGTTTGTTTTTGTATCCGGTTAGAATTATCTGATATAATATCTTGCATGCAAACACTCACGTGCGTATTACGTAAGTGATTTTGACTTACTAAAGTTGTTTTCACTAACACGAGACCGATATTTACATTCAAACAAATAACTTACACATTCAAAATAAGTGCTATGCATTTTTTGTGATTACTTGCTGGCGGAGAAAACGAACTGAGTACAAAGGGATAAAGAGGAGGGCCAAGACCTCTGAAATGTGGATAAACAGAAGAATTGGAAACATCTCGTGGAAAGGAATAATGACAAAAAGGGAAGTCTTGCATAAATTAGATGGGGCGGGGGGGGGGGGGGGGCGCCTTAAAGAGTTAAGAAACGGAAATCAGAGAGAGGCAATTATGCTATTTCGATCATATAACAAAACCACTATTTACTGGAAACTAAAAGTGAGAAGATAACAGACGAACAAGATAAATCCTATCAAAGTGCACTACACAGTCTAGAGATAGACGTCTTTAGAGACCTATTGCATTCGACCTTCGATGTAGAGATGTTAAATGAACGTTCAGTTTTACTTATCCCAATTTATCTAGTTCCACTTTGAGCAAGGCATAAAATGTATACATTGCATCGATCCCTAATTTTGATAGTCTTCCTGGTATCCATCCATGACACTCCAGTTTAAAGGGTGTCCTCTTCCGGAAAACAATAGAGATAACAATAGCAAAGGAACGTTTATTTTAAGCGACCGAAACAACACATAAATCCTTTTTCAGCATCCTTTTCGTGTCCACACTCGTCTTTTACTCTGTTGGTTTAAATCAAGCGCATGTCAAGCTAGATTGTTATGCTACTCTCAGAGGGTTGTAACAAATTAATCTTCGCTTTCTTTCCAGATATCTCTAGGGGTATCAGCTAGTGTAAGATTCTTTGGGAAGTGAATCAGTCTAGCTTGCGTAGTGAAGTGATTAGGGGCACAGCTGACGTCACAAACATGCATTTTTTCTGATTCATCATGGCAGTGTACGTATGAAAAAATAACCCACACAAATATGTGCTGCAGTCGGGTGCTCAAAAACACAAAAACACACCACAACTAACCGTACCTTAGGAAATAAAGCGTGTGAATGAATTTTAGTATGTGTCACAAGAAAAATGTGTGACGGAATTACTTAGTGCAAGGAAAGTAATTGGCATACATAAAAGTCCAATCTTGTGACAGTAGTACATTGCTAGATAGAAGTGTGTTTGTTAGTGAGTGGTGCTGTTGTCTAAGCTACTGATTCTCAGTTCATCATCATCATCATCATTATTATAATTTATTCGTGTGGTTTCTCTTGAAACACCGGACAGTGACAGATGCTATCCATCTGATCCTATCATGTATCGTCTTCTGAGTTTCGCCCACGAGACCCCGATTGAACTGACTTCCTCCTCGACCGTTCGTTGCAATTCTTGGTCTTCTCACTAGTCTCTCTCAGTGCTGATTCCAATACAACCCATGTCTGGCTATGCTGTCCGATGTCTTCCTGAGAGTATGTTCAATCCACCGTCACGTTCTCTACTCAATTTCCTGCTGGATTGGTTGTTGCCGCGTTGTGTGAGGTCTTAGTCAATATGTTTCACCGAACTGGCGATATAAATAAATTGCATCATGTACATGGAATGGCTACTGAGCCAGTAAGTTGCCTTTATTCCTAAGCCATATATATCCACCTCTCTGACATCAGCAATTGGATAATAAAGGGGAGTGATACATTTTGTTATGATAGACGATAAAAACAAAATACTACAGTAACTTTAATATCAATGTTAAACAATCAAACGTGCAATAAATAGATAGAAATAAATAAAAGCACACAAAACGGAGAAACTGAAACTTGTGTATGTGAGCCAGATGCTCATGACCTTTCTAAATAAAAATATAGTTTTACCAAGGGTCTCACATCCAAGCCAACATGAAGCATATTTGCTGATCAACTGGCCGAATGTTTCGTATATCGATAATCAAAAGCGCAAATAGAGTAACTATCGATGATCCAATGACCAAATGCAATTTTACTTCCATGGCACAACTGCATTTAATTTAGTTCTATTTCCTGGCCACTCACTTCCTGGTAATGGCTGCCAACTTAAACTGTACTCTAGTGGAGCCTTATTTTGTCTTATTTTTGTGGGTGAGTTGTTATTTGCTTTTGTGTTGTCTTTGTTCCTGACGTGACCTTAACACGAGTTTCGCTTTGTTTTGTTCTGATGCAATCTTTGATCTATTACTGATGTGCTTATATCACATGTTGACCTTCAAGTATTGCCAGTGGCCATGTATTAATTTAGTTATATCTCTAAAGAGCAATGGTGTGCAAAGTTGTGTTTTGCACTCGGCATCGCAACCCAGAGATGTCGTGGTCGGCTAGCTCTTCTTTTGGGGGGCGAAAAGTGAAATCAGTAGCCTGCCGAAAAAGTGAACACACAAGTCAACCTCACCTTCAAGTGGTGCACACTGGGAAACTATGGCCGCTAGGCTGTAGGCAAACGAGGCAATGGCTCGCCAGATGGGCTCCAGATGCAGATGTTGGCCCGCGACGGCTTAAAGAGGAGATGAGCTCCGCCAAGAGACAACCGCCCAAGATTCACCTATGAATACACAGATGTCTTCATGTGTGCCCCAAAGACCTCACCGGTTACGGGATGACCTGATTTGACTTTACCTATGAGCCTAGTTAGTTTTTTTGAAGGATTCAACAATGGACGCAGGAAAAACTGTGTCGATGAACTAAAGACTGTATGCAGTTATCTTCTATATCTCAAGGGCTCAGTAGATTTATCTTGACTGCACAATGGATGCATGAAAAACTGTGTCAATATCCTGGAGGCAGGTGCCAAGTAACACATTGAAAAATAAATGACAAAAATCTTCATAGAAACGCTACTTTCTTGGTATTTTACAGTGTAAGGTGTAAGTAAACAAGGAAGGAGTCTGAGGCCAGTAAATGTGTCAATAAGTTTGTAGCAATAATGCTCAATGACAAGTATTCATGTGAAGTTGCGACTTGTGGCAGAGTTCCCTAACTCATGTGTTTCTTGCAGCGAGGCCAATTCGTCATTTGAAAGGCCATACCGCATGTTACCTCATATTTATGTTGCTTTTGAGAGTGAATGTCTTCTAATTACCTAGCTTGTCATTATTTATTATCATTAATCATTAATTATTGACGTGGTTCGGCTCCTTAACAAATCTATCCTTCTATGTTCATTGCAAATTCCACCTTTTTGAATTTGTTTCTATTCGTTACATATCGATATTTTCCCTTTTAAGTTGCAATGCCCGTTCTTCCTTAATCAATAATTACACACATGTCAGCTTCCTATGGAGCACAGGAAGTCAACAAATACATGTCATCATAAAGCGTTGAACTACGTAACCACATTGACGTATCTGTGGCGTAATGTTTATACATTCTGGAGTAATACGCCCCATGCCCAACCATCCGTATTGCCCCTTCCAAAATGCATTAGAGATTGCATTGTCACTTCCCTTCGTTATTTGCTCCAATTCGGAACCATGATAACACTTTTGGGCCTTTCTTCGTAATCTGATATTACATTTTATCTAACCTAGATTGGAGGAAGGTGGGCGAGAAGGGTCGCCTTAACTTAGAAATAAGTCAGTAATCTCGAAATCAAGGATCGAAGATGCGATGTGAAAAGATGGATGCACGAATCCTGCATGCTTCAAGCATCAAGTGAGGTGAGATTGACGCCTAGTCCTATTGGAGACAGACGTAAACTTCAAGGCCTTGTGTATACGCTGTACACGTCAAAGAATCATTGACAGTAGAAAATTGTTGTCCGGGCAAGCACTGGGATGGTCGCCAAATGTCTACTTAGTTCTTAGTCGACTTATATTTCTACAGGGGTGGATACCAATGTGCAGGTTCCAGCTCTGGTATGAACTGAATGTAGCCCGAATGAAGATTTACTGCTTAGCGGGCTAGGCTCGACCAGCTTATTACCGGTAGTCAGCTGCATTAGGACAAATGTCGCGGATGGTGGTCGTCAACCGATGTACAAGCCCATATTAATTGACTCAAACGCTAGAGCAAAGTAGACCCGCATCTTGTTAGGCGCCATCTATCGTTCTCGTAACAAACCAGGTAGCCATGGCCTGTGCTATGATATGTCACACAGTTAGTTTTATCTTAGGACATGCTCTCTGTGAGGCAGTGGTGCTATTCTTGTCCTTGTCATACGCAAAGACTCCGGCAAACCATTCGGAACTACGAAATGTCTACCAGCATGATAAACAAGAGTTGCGGTCCCTCAATCATGTACAGACAAAATGACAAATATCTGTTGGGTATTGGACATTTTGGATATTATTTAAATTTGACAATTATGCTACTGGATATTGGACATTTTTGGTGTTGGATATTGATCATTTCTAGTATTGTATATTGTGTATTTTTTGTATTGAGGAAAGAAAGACTAAGCCACCTCCTTTAGCAATCATCATAGTTTTTCAGTCTTTTGAGCAAGCCAACTGACTGCAATCCCTCAAACATGTTGGAACCACTTATGTTTCGGACAGCAGGGTAAAGCTCGACGGGCCGCATGTGTTAGAGACCAATGGTAAATAACATAGAGCAAGAGGCAACCGCTTTCACTTTTAGACTAAAGTGCATCCAGCTCTGCTAAACACAAACCGTGCAAACACAGGAACATCACTTGGTCAGGTACACATGATAGTGATGGTGAGACTCAGATCTAACTTCGTTATTCTGTCCTTGACTATTCTATTTGTCAAATATGAAAAAATATGTCTTTTAAAGAAGTACGAAAAGAAGAGTTATACAGGGTATACATGAAAACAGGTTGTCTATATCAAGAGAACTGATTCATCAAATATTAGAGCTAATGCTAGCCCGTAGATAATACCAGCCTAGAGCTAATGCTAGCCCGTAGATAATACCAGCCTAGAGCTAATGCTAGCCCGTAGATAATACCAGCCTAGAGATAATGCTAGCCCGTAGATAATATTAGCCTAGAGCTAATGCTAGCCCGTAGATAATACCAGCCTAGAGAAAATGCTAGACCGTAGATAATACCAGTCTAGAGATAATGCTAGCCCGTAGATAATACCAGCCTAGAGCTAATGCTAGCCCGTAGATAATACCAGCCTAGAGATAATGCTAGCCCGTAGATAATACCAGCCTAGAGCTAATGCTAGCCCGTAGATAATACCAGCCTAGAGATAATGCTAGCCCGTAGATAATACCAGCCTAGACATAATGCTAGGCCGTAGATAATACCAGCCTAGAGCTAATGCTAGCCTGGAGATAATACCAGCCTAGACATAATGCTAGCCAGAAGATAATACCAGCCTAGAGCTAATGCTAGCCTGGAGATAATACCAGCCTAGACATAATGCTAGCCAGAAGATAATACCAGCCTAGAGCTAATGCTAGCCAGAAGATAATAACAGCCTAGAGCTAATGCTAGCCTAGAGATAATGCTAGCCCGTAGAAAATACCAGCCTAGACATAATGCTAGCCTTGACCTAATGCTAGCCCGTAGATAATACCAGGTTAGAGCTAATGCTAGCCTGAAGATAATACAAGTCTAGAGATAATACTAGCCTAGAGCTAATAGCAGCCTAGAGATAATACCAGCCTAGAGATAATGCTAGACAGAAGATAATACCAGTCTAGACATAATGCTAGCCAGAAGATAATACCAGCCTAGACATAATGCTAGCCTAGACATAATGCTAGCCTGGAGATAATACCAGCCTAGAGCTAATACCATCCTAGAGCTAATACCATCCTAGAGCTAATGCTAGCCTGGAGCTAATACTAGCATAGAGCTAATGCTAGCCTGAAGATGTGTGACCTAGATTGGAAACACTCGCTATAAGGTAAGATGCAATTTTTGTGATATCCAAATTTGTAAACAAACGGCGAGAGGAGATTTTGTTGCTTTGAGTAACATAAAAATCAAAAGAAATGAAATCCAATGCCCACAAAAAAGTAAACTTTCAAATTTAAAGTACAGTTGGTCCAAGCGTATGTCTTTGAAATGTGGAGAACAACAAAATGGCCAGTCAAAAAAAAAAAAAAGCAGCACCATTGCATAAATGGATGCTTCGCCAGGATAGAAAAGGGTTCATTAAAATGTTATGACTCGCATAATAGAGTGGAACTTTGGGAAAGAACCAGACACACGTCAGTAGAAGCAGATTACTTTGGATAGGAAAAACATAATTGAAACCAACTGATATCATGTTCAGATAGTCTGTGTTCTGGAATTCCTAAGGCAAAAGAAGTAGTAGAAAACCAAATGACACTTTTAGAATAAAGCTACAAACAGATATGAAGGAAAAAATAAATACATCGCCCGAACTGGACGGATGTCTCAAGACACGAAGGTGTGCCTTGTAGTTGTTAAAGACCATGAAGAACTTTTGAATGATTGTATCCCTCCCTGATACAACAATACTTTAGGATATAATGCATTCTACAAACAGAAGATACCAATTACTGAGGAATGTGTCTGTGTTACAGATACAATAACTACTGGACATCTATGACAATAGTGTTTTAACAAACGAAGAACAAAGAATGCAGCAATTGGCGTCACCAGGACCGTTTCTGGACAAGTTCCATGGAGTTACCAATAACCTCACTCTGACCATTCCTATCTGGAGATATATTCAGTGACTTCTGAGAGCGTACGAATAACTAGTAGGAGAGGACAACTAAATGAGGTAAGGTTGAAAAAAGTTTGTCACTGCTAATCACTATCATGTGACCTTATGACCACGCGATATGATTCTTGCTTGCTACCTGCTGATGCTTGACTAGGACCCTGCAGAAAATGCTTCCTCCTCTCCCACACTGGGTTTATAACCTCACCCTCCTCCTGCGACTCCTGCAACCTCTGCTGCTCCAGGAGGAGCCCAGTTGGCGTGTACACCTGCACCGGAGGTCGGTATGGTTGCTCGTAAGGTTGATAGAACGGGGAGCTCATGTGGACTTCGGGGGATCTTGGTGATAGTGTAAGGTTGTCCAAACTTGACTGTAATCTGGGAATTGAGTGAAAGCTAACATTGAAATAGGCAATTTGAATTGTAGTCAGTTAGTTAGAGAACATAGAGTTAGATAAGATGAACTATAGAAAATTATTTACGGAATTCTGAATTACATAATTTGAACTAAGTAAATTAGTTATAGAATATTGAAGAAGACGGATACCACCGTGCACAAGGCACACAGTAAGCCTCGTTCTAGAGATCTCTTCATAACCTGAGGCTGACAGGCATAACATGATAAGGGACAAGAAGAACAAGCAGGAGATCAATTGAATGTGAATCAATCAGTTGAGTGGAATTTAATTATTTCATTTTAACTTTAGTAAACTAGTTATGGAACATTCAATTAAATAATTTGATCTTTAGAAAATAATTTTTAGAATATTAATTAGATCATTTGAACGACTAAATTAATCATCATCACCATTTCTCCGCCTGGTTCGGCTTTGAACATACCGCTCTTAATTTGTTTCTATTGTGTGTCTTCCTCCTGAGTTCCGTCTACGAGAGCCCAACTGAATTAGCTTACTCTTCCACCATTCTCCACCAGGTGATTCTAGGCCTACACGTCTCATCCTCTACAAGTTCCAATCCAAGGCATGTCTGGTTACACTGGCCTGCTTCTGTGAGTATGTTCTAACGATTTCTACTCTCTGTCTATCTATCTATCTATCTATCTATCTATCTATCTATCTATCTATCTATCTATCTATCTATCTATCTATCTATCTATCTATCTATCTATCTATCTATCTATCTATCTATCTATCTATCTATCTATCTATCTATCTATCTATCTATCTATATATCTATCTATCTATCTATCTATCCATCTATCTATCTATCTATCTATCTATCTATCTATCTATCTATCTATCTATCTATCTATCTATCTATCTGTGTATCTCTCTCTCCCCAACATCCTGGTTTATTCATTGTTGCCGTGTTCTTTCACGCAGACATGTTTTTTGTCCTAATTCTGACAATCTAATGCAATGTTTGCAATGAAGACACGTATTGACGAATGTCTGCAGTTTTGATGTTATAGCCTTAATCTCATGATCTGTCTATCTCGGAGCCAAATAGCAATTCAGACTTTAAATTTGTATTAACAGTCTAATCGTATTTTCAACAGGGAATGCTGACGGATTCCATTTTGGACAAAGAAATATAACAAAATTATATCTGACCGTGTTAATCCTAGTGTCAACACTTTGTTTTTTTTTCCATCTTTGTCAGTGTAACTTCTCATTTAAGGATGCACGTCTTCAATTATCAGACCATCCCTCCTCACCGGGTGCCTTGTTTGTTATTTGTTCATATTTCCTTTGTTTTGTTTACATTGATCTGCAGGCTCACATTAACTGTGTAAAATGTTTTGTCTGTCTATCGTTCCTTGTCTGTTTTACTGCTTATGTGACAGTGTGTATATATAATCTGTGGCATTTAGGTCTTCCAGATGTTTATCAAATGTCAAGTATAGTCCCGGATTTCTACGAACCGTTTTAACTGAGATCATTTGGTCCTTAAGTTTACTAAATATTCAACTTAAATCAACTGAAATAGACCTTGTAAAATATTGTACAGCAGTCTATGTGCTTGAGCTGTGAACTTAGAATTCTTATTAATTAATGAAATAATGTGAAGTCAAATATTACTTTAATGTAAATATATCAATGAAAAACATCACTTGAATTGGATCCTGAATTAGATATAAGGAACTCTTGTCTCTGAATGAATGAAATAGCTTCCATTCATCATCATCTTCTGGTTAAACAGTTCTGAGGTTGAGTGTTAGGTTGTCTGAGTATATTACTTCATTTTTCCCTATCATGCACAATTCTCTTCATTTTAGGATAGGTGCGCACTTTAATATTCTCTGCATGTTTGAGATGCAAAGGTGAGTCTTGGTAACTCTCTGTTTCTTTTTATCTGAATAATGCTTAGTATCTTCTGTAGAAGACTTTCATATTTTATTTTATGGCCTAGCCAACTGAATCTCCGTTTTTGAATAATTTTCAATATTTGTCTTTGTGCGTCTACTTCAGTGAGCTCATTGTCTTTGGATCTTCTTTCTGTCCAACTCACTCTTTCCATTTTACGGTAGCTCTACAATTAAAATACTTTCTAGCTTTTTTCATCCTTCTTTAGTAGAGACCATGTTTCAACCTCGTTGGGTGCAATTGACCGAAGTTGAGTAGCAATTATTTTTTTTCTCAGTTCTATCCTGTTATTTTTGCTTTTCTCTGAAGACCTTTTTTTACAAGTGCCATCCTTGTCTTAGTTTCTGTCTCATTGCGAGAATCTTCTGTTATGGTTTGTCCTAAATATGTAAGCTTCTGTAGTTGTTCGATTATTTTGCCATTGAGTATTATATTTATGTGTCTTTGTTGCATAGCTATTACCTATTACTATAGGCTTTGTCTTCAGTGTATTTATTTTTGTTTCCAACTCTGTGGTCGTGCTGTTAATTCTTTTAAGCAGCATTTACAACGTTGTTACTGATCCTCCCTCTTTTGCTTGGTCATCGAGAAATCTAATGACATTAACTTTCATACCAATGGCTGCAACATCCCTGCTACAGCTCCTATTAACATTTTCCATCATCATCTCCGAATTTGCGTGATAGAGACTCAGTGAAAGCAAGCAGCCTTTGTCGTACTCCCTTGTCTTATTGAAACTTTATCTTCTAGTTCGTCTTTGATTGAAAAAATCGGCTCTTGCTTTCCATACAGGTTCCGTATTAACTTAACCATTGGCCTCTCTTTACATATTTGTTGCAAAATCTAAAATATAGATACATTCAATTGTAACAAAGTGTGGAGAAAATTGAATTAAATCTATTACTTAAAGTATTTGGTACGTGTTTCGAAAAGAATTCGATTTTCTTAAAAAAGGTCAATGATTTAAATTAGCTTCTATTTCATTTAGTTTGGTTTGGTTTGGTTTGGTTCAAGAACTATAATTTAGACTTTAGTCAACTTACTAAATAATTAGAATAAATGTCAAGACTTGTCAAATAACAAATAATTGAATTAGAGACAATTAACTGTACTTAATGTATAAAGAACTTGCATTGAATATTATAAACTTTGATGAACAAGTTCTATAAAACAAAAATTGAAATGGTTATTATGAGGCCTGATCAATGAGTTTAGAAAAACCACAAATTAAAGATTATAAATGTTGATGAATGAGCTAAAAATAAAGTTTTTGCTCATCCCATCTTGATTCAATTGCGCATTCACGTTTTGACAAAGAATTTGTTCGTCGTTAATTCTCAGATAATATCATCTACCTCTCTCATCAGCATGCTTGTCTGTGTCTGATTTCTTTCGTCACGACGCAGTTTATTCTTCAGCTAGGATGGAGAACGCTATGCTATTACTCTGCACCTATCATTGAGACGACATACTTGTAGAACATGTTCAACTATTTTTCAGTTCTGGCCAAAACTGTGGCAGGTAAGCGAAGAGGAGAAGGGGGGCGTTCGGTCATTATATTTAACGGTTTATCTGTCTTGATCAACTTCAGACGTCATGACGATAATAGCATAAACACTAGCAGTTAGTGTATACAAGGGCACATATTACATACAAAAAAACCTACTTTACGACCAAATGGTCTTCATCGGGTACAAAAACAATGAAAATGTCTAAATAATCTCAGAAATGGCTCGAGCTGTACTCAGGTGGGAAGACATAGAGCCACTTGAACTTTTCAGGCATGTCGTATAACATTTAATAATTATGGTTGTGCATGTAGCTTGGAAAACTGTCATTAAAAACCATCGCCTTAGAATCGGACACTGCAAATTATCCATCACAATCATTCTGTAAATGAGACAGCTGTAGTGTTACTGCCATGCTTCACTTGTAGTGAAAGGCGAATTAATCAATAATTTAGTTACTTATTCAGTCAATCAATCTAAGCAATACAGAGAGTAATAACTGAAATGCACATTCCAAAATGGATGGACACAATCTTGTGACACGCAGAAGGACATATGTAACATATGTATGTTCTCGTATGGTAAGATCACCAATGTGAAACTGTTGGAAAGATCCAGAAATATACCAATGGAACATGACGTGGGGCGAAGACGCTGGAGTTGTATAGGGCACACATCGAGGAAGCCAATTCACAGAATAACAACACAGTATCTGTTCAGGAATCCTCAGAGCCAAGAGAAGAAGATGGAGGCCAAAACACATATGGGAAAAAGAATTCGGGGAAAACATAAAGGAAGCAGGGCAGACAGGGACAGAGCTAATACAGATGGCTCTATAGGATTTGACATGTATTCGTTGGAGATATTTGTTTCACAGCGAGTTAAAAGATTGATTGTCTCGATCGTACAATCAGATGTGATGTCCTAATGACCTCGCTAGTTACCAAGAATCAAACAGGAACATTGAAATGATACCTTGACTACCAATGGGGGTTCATGTACAGCATCCTTACTGGTTCAATTACTGAACTATTTTCAGGATTTGCTCTCCCTTTATTAACTCACATTCGTTTAGCCTAGTTCGCTGTTTCCATCTGAGTTGCTTTGTTTTGTCAAGCCTTTGATCTTGTTCTGTTTAGGCAGAAACGTTGTAAGGCGCATACTACTGTTCTTTAATCAACTAGAATATTAACTAGCTTGTATTCTTGCGTTAGAAAGTATTTTGGTTTTAGGGTGTATAACTCTAGCAGCTGATGTACGGGTTCGATACCCGGTCTTGAAAAGTACCAGTTTACCCATCTGTAAATAATTCATAGTTAGAAAAGTAAGGTAGCCGAGATGGAAAATAGTCACCTAACCACACAGAAAACTGATACCTGACATGGAGCAGTTTCTAACACGTTATCTTGTCTGATACACACGAGATCTATATCACTTTTTTTGAATTAATATATTATTGTTAATGAGTTTTGCTGTAGTTCTTCAAATATTATGTGATTTGGGACATGAAGAGGTTAAATATAAATTGTAAAGATGGTCACGATTAAATGAGAAAAGTAGAGTACAGGTTGGCCTTTCCCAACCATAGTAAGAGATAAACTGTAAGGAGACGAGTACAGGCCTTGGCAGACCTCAGTGCTGATGTGAGAAAATATGTCTTAGATAAGATATATGTGATGCGAGGAACTAGAAACTGGCTGCCAAGTTGATGTGGATATAAACGTGGTTATTTTAGAGGTAAGGCGACAAGAAGAGCACGAGAGACCACCAAGTTTATGAAGGAAATAGCTGTGGTTATTTCAGAGATAATCTGCAGTTACGACTAGCGAAAATTGAGACAGACTACCAAGTTTGTGAATGAAATAGACGTAATTAATTGAGGGGGAAAACACATTCAAGAGAGAGGATATATTTCTCAGGACACTAGAGAGATTCTTCTTCTCGCTGCTTTCAATACCAACTTGGATATATCTCAAGCGAGCAGTGATCACCCTGAGGTCATATAGCTTGTCCAGGATTGATACTCGTGAGTATCACATATTCGTTCTCTGCTTCTGTTGGACACTTTTGTAGCAGATTCTTCAGCAGCCATTTTATCAGTGCCATAAACATAATCATTTATAGTTTCTATTTTTAGTTACTTGAACATTTAAATGTCAGTGATAGATAATGATCCCGTACTGGTGAGTCTGTTAAAATGATTTGCATTGCGCTTAAGTGAGAAGGACCTAGGTCATTTTTATTCACTACCCACTAGGATTTAAGAAGAACTAATGCATTCCGTTATGAGAGAAAATTAACTTTACTGTTAAGTATTTAGTATTAGAAACTGGTTGTATACAGACTCTGTAGAGTCTGGAGAAGGAGAGATGAACGGTTGGAAGACAGCGGATGTGAGGCAGAGAAGGGGTACAGAAGACGGGAAAATATTTATTTGTCAACCTGCTGTTGTTTATTTTATATTGCACAGACTGAAATGCTCATGTTTAAGCACATATCTCCTGATATACTATAAAATAACAAAAGCGATACCAGAAATAGGAATAGCGGATATAGAATAGAACAGCTGACCTGTTGAGCATGCCGGACTTGTCATGTCGGGGTTCGTACCTCTGTGCTGGCGTCTGCACATGGGGGCTAAAGTCTGATCCAAAGTCAGGTCCACCGCCTCCATATTTGTTCTGAGACACCTTCGACGGCTGAAACCCGTAGCTTGGGGTGTGTTGCGAACCTGCCGACTGCTGAAATAAAATAAATAGTTATTCTTGTTATTAAAAAACTAACAATTATCACTGTGGATTCGCATTGCTGATGTCTTCCTGGATGTAATGAAATGTGAGACACCTGAGCTCAGCATAATAAGAATTCCAATAGTTATCCCCACCTAGTTTGACATACTACTGTGATACATTCATTTTCCATGTGACGAACGAAAATACGAAATATAGTAGCGATCAGTATGTTTCGCCTGACCTTGATTACTTTTCGATCACCTCATCATGTAAAAAAACCGCTGTCGTTGAAATCACAACTGCAGATTATCGAAAACATGCGTCCTTAGAGGTTCAAATTGTAATGGCGGCCTTACGCTTCAACTGGGTGGAAAAGCGAATATTCATCACCTTCATAATTAATCATTATTCATAATTGTCTACGCTTTTGCCCCAATGTAAATTAAAGGCCATCACAACAATTAGGCCCTTGTAATCGGAATCATTCACATTTTCGCTCTAATGAGAAGCATGTTTTATCTGCAGATTGTCCCTTTACGTGAAGCAAACTTTTTAGCTGCAGATTGTCCCTTTACGTGAAGCAAATGTTTTAGCTGCAGAGTGTCCCTTTACGTGAAGCAACTGTTTAGCTGCAGATTAACCCTTTACGTGAAGTATATGTTTTAGCTGCAGATTGTCCCTTTAGGTGAAGCATATGTTTTGTCTGCAGATTGTCCCCTTACGTGAAGCAAATGTTTTAGCTGCAGATTGTCTCTTTACGTGAAGCAAATGTTTTAGCTGCAGCTTGTCCCTTTACGTAAAGCAACTGTTTTAGCTGCAGATTGTCCCTTTACGTGAAACACAGCGTCGTATAGTGGCTGAATATAATGACAATGGTGTTTTTTTTAACACGATGAGGGCGATAGCCGTATGTAGAATACTCTATTGTCCTATATTATGACACCAATGAAGGTGATGCTCCAATCATGACGTAAACTATGACTACAGAAGAGTGTTCATGTCGCTGGAAATCTCATCGAGATCAACAGATTAATGCAGAAAACTACCGCAACAAGAGCAAACAAAGTGCTTTGACGCCGGGTTATTATAAATGGTCATGCATAGTGGGAGAAAATACTTGTTAATGACCGAAATGAAGAAGAAAAACTTTAAATAACACTTGGATGTAAATGTATACCTGCCTTATATTTGGGGGAAAAGGTGTGGGCAGCGAGGAAGGGCACTGGTCAACCCTACATTACAGAAAGAGGACAGTTGATACAGTGAGTCTCTAACACTTCATCTCTGACGACAGGGTCTGCTAAGGGACTACCGTCACATCTCTACTGAACAAGTGACAAGGGCTTCTTAGAAATAATGGTTACGCGCTTTCTTATCGTGTAAAATGTGTTGCACCCGACAAGATCCCGTCAACCCAGCTACCGTCAACCCAACTCCCGTCAACCAAGCTCCCGTCAACCCAGCTCCCGTCAACCCAGCTCCGTCAACCCAGCTCCCGTCAACCCAGCTCCCGTCAACCCAGCTCCCGTCAACCCAGTTCCCGTCAACCCAGCTCCCGTCAACCCAGCTCCCGTCAACCCAGCTCCCGTCAATCCAGCACCCGTCAACCCAGCTCCCGTCAACCCAGCTCTCCAGCTTTCTGTCAGGGAAGGAATAGTAGATTGGAAGTCAAATGGCCCTGCCCATCTCACAAGAAGCAGAGATATATCACAATAGTGTCTAACACTTCATCCTCTAAAGCGGTGTATATTATGTTACTTTCTTGATATATTCATCGGTCTTTATATTTCATATTAGGGACATTATTACGACGGCCTGTAACACGATCTGTCAGACGATGGAATGGACAACAAGTTGGACAAATTCACTGATTATAGCCCTACCTAAGAAGAGTAGCATGCATCGATGTCAAAATTACCGAACCATCAGTCCTATCAACCACCCCAGCAAAGTGATGCTTACGGTTATCTTGAACAGACTGCAGCCAAGGGCAGAACACGTTTTTGCAGAAGAACACGCCGGTGTTCGGGCTGGTCGCAGCACAATTGAACACATTTTTATTTTGGCGTCTGCTCAACGTAAAATACGTTCAGCATTATTAAAAGCTGTACCAAGTCTTTGTTGACTTTAAAAACATTGTCTGGCATGGGGCCCTATGGGCAACTATGCGAAAATGTAAGATGGGGTGTCGACTTACCTACGTCATTGAGAAACTCTACTCC
Source organism: Ariolimax columbianus (assembly GCA_036924085.1). Taxonomy (NCBI): domain Eukaryota; kingdom Metazoa; phylum Mollusca; class Gastropoda; order Stylommatophora; family Arionidae; genus Ariolimax; species Ariolimax columbianus. The sequence continues at coordinate 18,821,936 of JAVGWX010000002.1, forward strand.
CAGGCCACCAGTACAGTCTACTTTAACGGGACAACTGGGGAATGGTTCCGCACGTTAACCGTTGTACGACAAGGATGTATTCTTTCACCGACACTATTCAACGTATTTCGTTTCTGGAACGTATCATGCCGGAACTCTGGTGGATCATGTGCATTCTGTCAGCATAGGTGATCGTTCACTCACAAATCTCTGGCTTGCTGATGAGATTAGCGCGCTGGCTGGAACAGAGCTAGGGCTCTCGAGTTTAATCTCAAACCTTGACAATGCAGTTCAAAGGTTAGGAATGGAAATTAGTGCAGAAAACAGTAAAATATGGTCAACTTCATTGAGGGTCTAACAAGTCCGACTGCGAACAAAGGTGAACCATTGCAAATCGTTAAACAGTTTAAATACCTGGGAGCAGGGATGGATGCGGACGGTTCCAGAACTGAGATTCAGACACGAACAGCGATGACCATGGATGACCAAATTGAAGCCGCTATGGAGTGACAAAAGCATCAACCTGAAATCCAAGTTCAGTTTAATGTATGCAATTGCCACTGCCGCGCACCTTTATGCGTGCGAAACGTATCCTCTGACAGCGGTTCTATGGAGTAGAATTTCTGCAATGGAGATGAAATGTCTGCATCGGATCCTCGGGATTTCGTAACTAGGCCACGTCACGTAAAGCAGGGGCACCGTTAAGAAAGAGGTCGACCAATATAAAGACCGATTGACTATGGTAAAACCACGCAAACTCACATGGTATGGGTATATTTCAAGGTTATCAGGTTTACCAAGACGACCCTGCAATGTGCTGTGCCTGGGAAGCGTACGAGAGGGGGATGGTGGAAAAAGAGATGGGAAGACAAGATCAGAGGGTAGACGGGAATGTTCATAGGAACAACAAATATCCTAGCACAAAACCGAGTTGAAAGGCGGGAACTGGTTCAATAATCTACAGTACTGGTGCTGACCTTTCCGGTTTTAGGGCCGGATGATGATGATGCTGATAATGATGATGATGATTACATGTTGGGGATACCACGTGATAAGTCAATTGTTACTGGATTTATCCCGTTCTCACTAATTACACTATAAAAGCGTGCATGGCTTTGACACAGTCGCACTCCAGAGATGTCTTTTTCTGAGTCTTTTTTATTAGCTGTAATCAAGAGCACTACACTGCCCAATTAGATCTGGTATTGACTGGGAAAATCCGACTAATTTATTTCTGCTCATTGAAGGTCAAAGTGAAGACATTCAACTAAGGACAGGTAAACAGGGGCGTAATGCTGGTGGTTCTTTTAAGGTTCTTGTTGCCGTTGAATACCCACAATGAGTAAGTTTACTCTTGTGTGCGCCCTGCAAAGGGCTTTAAGTGGCGGGTTGTAGTAACTGTCGTCCCATTTCGAGCGTGCTGATGAAGGTGGACCAGGGTCCTCTATCAAAACTGTGGGTCCTTTCGTGCGTTGATGCTAGTCACTAATGCGATGACGAGGCATTTGGCTACTTTAATTAAGAGAGCATAGTTACTTCTGTCTTTTACCCGCTCTAGGTTGAATATCTTCACTTTGGCATTCTTCTTCTTCTTCTTCGTACGCTGTCAGGCGTCAACCTGTATTTTTTCTAAAAAAGCAGCGGTCATCCTGAGGCTGTCGACACTGCCATAGAGCTTGTTTAGTGTTGCCACTGGCGATGGCCACATCTGCTCTCTCTGATCCTCGTATGTCGGGCAGTTCTGCAGCAGCTGCTCAGCGGTCATTTTCTCGGCACCACACGGGCATTCGTCGGTACCACCTATCTTCAATTTGTTGAATAGGTGGTACCTCAGTCTATTGTGGCCAGTGCGAAGTCTGAAGACAACGACCTGCTCTCTTCTGTTCAACTGGTAATAGGCATCGTTTTTGGTGTAGCCGGTATGTTCAGTTTCCCATTTGGTCATGTATCTGGCTTTGAAAAGCCGTTTTGACTATTCGTACGTCATACTAGTATCTGGTTGTGGTAGTCTTGCACCTTCTTTTGCCAGTCTGTCTGCCTAATCGTTGCCTTGGATGTTACAGTAGGATGGAACCCACTGTACCACTACTCTTTTTGGTGCGGACTGCTGGCATAGTTGACAGAGTACTGTTCTTAAATCATTAGGTTCAGTATTTTTCTGGCTTTTTAGTGCTGTGACTACGGCCAGCGCATCTGTAAACAGGACTATATGGCTTTCGTTTCTTTTGCATGTCACCATTTCTTCCACTGCCGCCCTCAGTGCCTCTGCCTCCGCTCTGAAATTGCTTGTGTACTTACCAGTAGCGAATGACAGTGTTATTTTTCTGCCCTTTGGTAGGTTTAGGAATGCTCCTGCCCCTCCGTTCTGTGTAGTGTCTGTTACAGAGCCATCGGTGTATGCATTGGTCCATTCCATGCTTGGGTAGTTTTTCGATATAAAGCTTATGGTAGTATTTCTTCTTTCTTTTTCAGTCTGGCAGTTTTTGTTTCCAATACCTGGTATATTTTCTACCACCTCTGGAAATATATCCTGCCTTTAGGTAGGTTTTCGTACAGTAGTGATGGGCTTTGGTGTTGTATTGGATCTTCGTGCATCTTTGCTTTGGCTATTTCTGCAAAGTTTCTCAGCTTTAGTTTCCCAGTTCCCAAATTGTTTAGTCTCTGGTGCATTGGGTGGTCAGTTAGTCTTCGGAGTTTCTCTGACTACAGCTGGGCTCTGCAGTCTTTTCTATCGGTCATGGGTTGCAGCTTTGTAATCTTTTCAAGTTCTACAATTGGGCGTTGACTTCATGCCTCCTGTTATAACTCTCATGGCTTGGTTTTGAAGTTTGTGAACTTTATCGAAGTTCGCCTTTGCTGCTGTTGTCCATGCCGAAATGCCATACTCAAGAACTGGTCTCACTCTTCCAGTGTACAGTTTTTTTAGTATACTTTCGTCTGCTCCCCAGCTTGTGCCAGCTAGTTTCCTCATGATTGCCATTCTTTCTCTGGCTCTCATTCGGTTTCTCTCGATCTGACTTTTCCATGTCATGCGCCGATCAAATATGACTCCCAGATAGTTTGGGTTGTCGTTTGGCTGCAGCAATTTCCCATTAGACTTAATTTGGTGTTTTGTGGTTTGATTGAAAGCGAGAATATTGTGCATGTGGTTTTCTCCTCGTTTATTTTGACCAGCCATGAGTTCGCCCACTCTTCCAGCGATGTTAGGGCCTGCTGCATCTGATTTCTTGCTATGGTGAGATTCTTTTCAGAGGTCCACATAGCCAGATCGTCTGCAAACATTGAGCTATGGACTCTCCATGGTATATTCTCTGTAATGTCGTTTATATACACCAGGAAGAGTGTGGGTTACAGTACACCCCCTTGGGGTACTCCCTGCTCGAGTGTCACCTTTTTGATCATCTGCCCTTGTACTTGGACTCTGGCCGTTCTTTGTTTGAGGTAATGGTTGATCCACTTGTACATTCTCCCACAAACTTCACTTCTCCTTAGCTTGACTCCAAGTCCGTCTTTCCAGACTTTGTCAAATGCCTTTTCCAGGTCCACCCAAACCGCTATTGTGTATTTCTGTGCCTGGTAGGCATCTTCTATTTCCTGGGCTATGAGGATGACCTAATCCTCAGTGGATCTGTGCTGTCTAAAGCCGGCTTGCTGTGGAATTAGTATTCGTTTTTCTTCCAGATGCCACATCAGTCTGGTGTTTATCATACGTTCCATCAGTTTGCCGACACAGCTCAGTAGGCTGATAGGCCTGTATCCATTCGGATCTGTTTTGTCCTTTCCTTTCTTCGGTACTGTTACAAGTACTGCGTCTTTCCATGCCTGGGGTACAATTCCCCTTTTCCAGCTTTGGATCAGGACCGATAGCAGTTTCCTCTTTGCTGTTTGGCCCAGCCCCATCAGCATTTCGTTTGTTATCCCGTCTTTTCCGGGAGATTTCCTTTTCTTTAATGTTCTCACGGTCTCTTCCATTTCACTCATTGTTAATTTGGCCATCATATGCTCTTCTGGTGCCGTAGTGATGTTTTCGTGCCCCTTTTGCTCTTCACTAATGTCTGCATGCCTATCTGCAGGGACCTCGATGTGGTTTGCTTTGGCATAGTGTTCTACAAAAGCGTTTGCGGCTTTTTTCCCTGTGAGCAGGATTTCGCCCTGCTTGATGGCAATTTGTTTGTTTGAGGGGGTTTCGTCGTTCATGGCTCTGACTAGCTTCCATAGCTTGTTCCCTTCTTTGTCTAGGTTGAGACTTTCGGTTTTGTTTTTCTAGCTCTCTCTTGCTGTTTGGTTGAGAGTGTATTTGTATTTCACCGTTGCGGCTTTGAGGGCGATATTTGCTCCATAGATTGTTCTTTCTCTGCCATGTTCCTAGCATTTGAGACTTCGTCTTCCACTTTCTGCAATTCATCATTCCAATAAGGCTTATAGTTTTTCCTTGCCCCTCTTGGTATGGTTTCAGTGGCTGCTTGCATTATTGCTTTGCTTAGGCTTTCCACCATGGGTTTCATATTGTTATTACGTGTGTTGATGGTTTCACACAGCCCATCTGTCAGGATTGGAAATTTGTCCTAGTCGGCTCGTTTATAATTCCAACGTGGGAGCGGTTTTATTTCGTGTGGGCCTACTTCCATATCAACTTCTAGCCTTATTGGCCTGTGGTAGGTACCTGCCAATTGGTTTAACATCTAGCGGTCTATTTTGTGGTGAATATCCGCCGTGGAAAGGCCAAGTCTGGAGTAGAGGTTCTAGAATAGAAGCTAGGGCTAACCTCCGGCCTGATAAGATAGATATTTGTGAATATCTCCCAATCTTCCACTTCATCACCTCTGTTGTCTGTGTCCGAACATCCCCATCTCTCCGAGTGGCTGTTGAAGTCTCCACCTACTAGGCAGCTGGATTCCTTGATTTCCATACTCAAGGGCAACAGGTCTTTGTTTGGTGGGCCATACAAGTTGAAGATGCGGAGCTTAGTTTCTTGTGTCATTATGTCAACTCCTACAATTTCTGCTTGGCCGGTGTGATTGATAGCTACCGCGCTAGTCGGTATACAGTTACGTGTCAGTATCAGAACCCCTCCTTTGTGACCTTCTCTATCCAGACGGAAGGTCTGGTATCCTCTGATTGAGAATTTGTGGTTGTTGTTGAGGTGCGTTTCTTACTTTGGCATTCAGAACACGGGGCAGTAATCACAGAGCGTCAACATGAGATGACGGCCCACATTATGCCTTGTTTAAACTAATTAGGCAATCAGATTACCTTGGACCATACCAGTTATAAGTTGGTTGCTAAATTCCAACCGACGAGAGTGGGGAAAAGGGTGGCTCCGCTGCCCAGCTGAAGCAGTCCACGGAAAAGTTTAAGCCACATTCCGAGCTCAACCGGTCAGCCTATGTGAGGTGTGGACTAAGATATGCCTTTGCCAATTCTTCACGCTCTCCATACTCATCAGCAAATAGACTATTGAAGGAATTTACAACCAATCTGACATGTGAATTAAGCTCTGGAAATGAATGAGAGAAACTCTTCTTTAGTTTGATCAGATGTCATGTCAGCTGAATGAGAGAAACTCTTCTATAGTTTGATCAGATGTCATGTCAGCTGAATGAGAGAAACTCTTCTTTAGTTTGATCAGATGTCATGTCAGCTGAATGAGAGAAACTCTTCTTTAGTTTGATCAGATGTCATGTCAGCTGAATGAGAGAAACTCTTCTTTAGTTTGATCAGATGTCATTTCAGCTGAATGAGAGAAACTCTTCTTTAGTTTGATCAGATGTCATGTCAGCTGAATGAGAGAAACTCTTCTTTAGTTTGATCAGATGTCATGTAGCTTGACTGCTTGATGTCACAAAGACAATGATTTTCAAATTCCTCCAAGAATTATACTGTCCTTGGAAAGGTGGATATCTTGTTTTTTGTTGCACTTTCTTGTTCTAGTGTTGATAAAATGTTGAAATCAATTCTCTTCCTAAACCGACTTTTATGTGTTTCCCCTTGAAATTTCCTGTTCAATGAATTCACATGCTCAAAGATGTCAGCTAAACATGCGTGACATGCAAGGCAAGAGCATGTCTTGGGAAAATCTGCAAGGTTATCTTTTTTATTCTCCAGAAACATTTCCGGTTTACTTCTAATATCCCACTCTATTCAAAATAATTTCACGTGAAAACCACTGAACTTTGTTACGGAAAAGGTGGTCTGAATATCCAGCCCCTCCATTCCTACATGCATGGGAAAGAGCTTAGTATTAAGTGCATGCCATTCCATTGCTAGATACATCGGGAAATAGCTGTGTGTTTAGTGCATAACATTCCATTCCTAGATACATCAGAAAATAGCTATGTGAAGTGCTTTATATTTAACAGCATTGATAATCTTGATACAACCACTCGTTACAGCTGCCATTTTAGGTTCCAGGAGCTTCACAAGCAATGTCTGCCAACCAATCAGAAAGTGTGTCATTTCATTTTTGAATTCTGCTTTCTGACCAAAGCCTAAAATACCGTAACTTAAATTAACTGAACTTACGGTCTTTATACTGGTTTAGAAGACTGCAGAGTCTTTATACAACCAGTTCCATTTACATCACCTTGCTCTAGAAGCTGTACGCATTCAATCTATTCATAAATGCATTAACCGTCCCAGCCTCTACCACCTCACTTGACAATACATTCCAAGCATTCACAGCTCTCTGGCTAAAAAAATACTTCCTAATATCTAATCTGGACCTTTCTTTAGTCAACTTGTAGCTGTGCCCTCTTGTTCTTGTTGGTGGTTGTATTTTTAAAAACTTGTTATAGTCTAACATCCATTCCTCTGATCATCTTATACACCTGTATTAAGTTACCACGAATTCTTCTCTCTTCCAGACACTGTAAGCCGGTTTTTAAAAATCTTTCCTCATAACTGTAATTCTGGAATCCCACTATCAGCTTTGTCGCTCTTTTTTGTATTCTTTCCAGCTTGTCTATATCCCCTCTCTGATAAGGACTCCATATCTGCACACAGTACTCCAATCTAGGTCTAACTAATGCTTTATAGAGTTTGACTATAATTTCCTTGCTCCTATGTTTAATATTTCTTTTTATCATCCCTAACATTGCATTTGCCTTTTTTACTGCTACCTGAACTTGCTCCCTCATCTTACATGTATGATCTATTATAACCCCTAAGTCCCTTTCTTTATCTATCTTTCTAATATTGTTCTCTCCCATTCTGTAATTATGTTCCATATTGGATCTACCCATGGGAATGACTGTACATTTATCTACATTAAACTCCATTAGCCAGATTACAGACCATTCTCGAATTTTATCTAAATCCGACCTCAATATATCCACTTCTGCTTTAGATGAGACACTACTGCATAGTTTTGCGTCATCAGCAAATTTTGCAATAATGGATCCCATACCTATGTCCAAATCATTTATATATATATATCAAGAATAAAATTGTTCCCAAAACCGAGCCCTATGGCACTCCACTTTTCACTTCACACCACTCAGAGTACTCCTTATTTATACCCACCCTTTGCCTTCTTCCCGTTAACCAATTTTCAATCCATTTGGCAACTTCCCCACCTATTCCATGTGATTTTAACTTTCGAAATAATCTTTGATGAGGTACTCTATCAAATGCCTTTGCAAAATCCAGATAAATAACATCCACTGGCTCCCAGCATGGTCGGAGCCCCTACAACATTTCGTCACTTGAATTCAGCATTCGTTTTGAAATACATGTTCTTCAACCTTGTTGAATGCGTGTCATAGGAAATAGATTATCTAGAATATTACAATTCGAAATGAAACGAAGGACTCGCAGGAAAGTATTACAGTCATTTATATTAAGCTTCCCGGTTTATTCTATCCAGGAACATATGGCCGACGGTTATGAAATCGGTCACTTGATTTAGGAAAAGGTTTTTAAGTCCCGGTAAGGACAAGGTTTTTTTGTTCTCCTTTCGCAGGTAAAATAAAAACCTAGCCTGCACACTATACGGACGTTATTCCCCAGCCCTTGCATTCTTCCCAGTGATCCAAGCAATCTGAATATACTATGTGGTTACAGTTTTTAGATATATCTATATATGGTATCTCATTGTTAATGTGTTTTTTTTCTATGCACATAAATATCAAAATAATAAAGATGATTTTCTAACAAAGGTTAATATAGACGAACACGAAAACACATGAAATTAGTCAATTAAAACATAGGTCTACAGAACAGCTGAGTTGACCAATGCGTCGTGGAACTGTTGCATATCTGGAAGATCCAATGTTGTAGCCCTTCCCTCCAAGGTGGCGGAGACAATAGACTTTTGGTACTGGGCCAGTGGCTAGTCGATCTGCGCGATCTTTTTCAGTTAGATCTAGCGTGCTTTTGCTTAGAGCCTGCAATCTCCCGCCCCAGTTAACCTAGAGAACTCCCAATGGGAGAGTGGGGGCAGAAAGGAGGGGGCGGGCGGGGGTGTATGGAACAAAGACAACGTGCAAGGATTGGTGGGCACTTCTGAACTGGAATTAAAATGATAATTAAAATCAGGCATGTGCAACGTATGTCATGCGGCTCGTTTCTGGCCACCACCTTGTTTTTATCCTGACTCCGTGGCCTTTACCAAAATGTTATCTGGACTTGGTCCACCAGCTACTCACAGAATCTGATGATCTTTTGTACGAGTACTTAAAGAGAAAAATATAAAATGCAGAGCCTGCCCATACATTTAGGAACTAAATTTGTTGCAAATCAATAACAGCTAATTTGAATTGTTTCATGAGCTGCGCAAGTGTACTAGATGTGGATCTTAGCTCTGACGTATGTAGACTCCAAGTGCATGAACTTGACAACTTGAACAAATCAAATGGGGATTGGTTGAGATAACGCTGATTCAGCACAAGACAACCAATTAAAATCATTTCACGAAAGTTTGTGAGTGCACGCATGCGCACTGTCAACGACAGCTATCAGTACGATATTGATTGTCTTAAGAAGTTGTAAAGTTTTTTTGTATATCGAACTATTCATCTATCTTGTAGCACATTGCGATTCATTGTATTAGTTTTGTTTGTTTGTTATAATTATGTTGGCGCTCAAAACGATTAAGATGACACTGAAAAAAAGGTAAAAGGACAGTGAGTGTCATGTTGTTCAAGAGAAGTAGTCTGATGATTACTTTTCTGTCATGGAGAAGGGAACTCTATTTATTTTATATCTTTTGGAACCATTTTTGTTTTGAACGAAAACGACATGCACATGCATTATTATACCAACCACGAAAATTGCAGCGATTTCAAAGGCCAGATCAGTAAAGAAATAGTATATATTTTAAAGGTACGGTTTTACAAACGGGATAATAAAGCTGGTAACATTGTTCGGGAAAACTTTATTGTCAATGAAAAAAAAAATCAAACGCACTTGAAGCCATTTTCAGAAGTAGACTTTGTTAAAGAATGTCTCAAAGCTATTCGTTAATGGACATATAAAGGGAAAAAGAAACTGTTACGAATTAGTGTAACTATATAATACGATTGACGATTGTGATCAGGATTAACGCCTGAGAGGATTGACTCTGGTGTCCATAAATTGGATTGTCTCACACTAACTGACTATTATAAGAAATACGAATCAGAGGAAGAGTATATGAAACTCACAGGTTCCGGTAGGAAGATAACATAATAACTGCGAGCAATTTTTTCTAGAAAATAGTTAGTTAAATCCAAAACGAAGACTGGAATAACACATTATCCTCACTTTTCGTATTGTATTTCAGTTAATCTCTCAAACATTTACCGATATTTTGGAAAACCTAAACTCTCAAACGTCACATTGAATACCTCTGATCTGCTGTAAATTTTAGTTAATTTTATTCGTAATTAATTTGTTTTAATGTAATAATACATAGCTGATTAAAGCTCTCATGAAATGTATGTTTACTGCTGATATAATCTTTTATTTTGTATATTATTCACAATTTAAATTTGATTTTAAAATGCACACACGTACAAAATGCAGATTTTTGATCAAATACATACTAATATTTCTCAATTTTAAAATAGCGTCGTATGGTATGGCCTGTGGATATATTTATCATTCGCTATCAGGCCCACGGTCTTTGTGAAGTTGTCCATGCCTGATTTCAGTAAATGTGAAAGTAGAAGGCAATGATGTGGAGGATGAAGTGTTTCACTGGTCCTCATCCTTTTTTAATTATCTGTGAATGGCTAGTTCCCTTTCCCCAGTTATTTTCCTGCCCTAACAGTAAGTAATGCACCCATTTACAGTGGGTCGACTGGAGAGTATTACTAAGGTGTATTCATGCCGTTAACAAACAATAGCTCTACCCCTTTGTTACTCAGAGGGTTCGACATTCAGCTTTGAAGTGCGTCAATTCCAAAGATGCGCTCCTGATTTATGTAAAAATGAGTTTCGAATTAATGCAATTAGTTCGTCAGATCTAATCAATTTGACGTCTCCCAAAAAGATACTAAACTTTTCCTCATTCTTGCTTATATGCTTTAAAATAACATACTTTTTCAGTCCATCTCTTAATGTTATACTTCCACTACTAGTGATGTCGTCCTCTGGAACGTTTACCAAAATATGTTAATTGTCTAGCCCTGCTTCCATTGAATAATTATATGGAGCCCTCATTTCACTAAGACTTTTTATTTTGTTTGTTATTCCTGCTAAGATATGCACCACACGCATTTATATATACACACAAACGCGCAAATATATATATGTATTTCCCTGTTTCAAAGACCAACTTTCACTCTTGCTGTGTTTGTCATGTACCTATGTTCCACATCATAGAGTTGACGAATATTCAAACCACTCGCTTACTCTTCCTTTTGAGTCAATGAGATGCATGCTTGCTTGTCAGTATCACACCTTTTCTGGGAAGTAGTGTTGGTCCTTCCTATTCTCTTCATTATTCGTGTTTCGTGTCTTCCATTCTTTGCAATTATTATTTTCCGTTATTATGTGTCTGGGATGGAACACAAACTTAACGTGTTCAAATATAATTTGTGTATACACCTTTTTTTTTATTCATAACTTGGAAATTAGATATTATCGTCTCAAAATTAAAGATTTCTGTCAAAAATGAAATTAAAACGGAAGTAAGAATATAAATAATTTTGAAATGATTTAAGTTATAAAGATTAGAGTTGGGATCTACAGGTGAATAGACGATGTTTACAGAAAACATGATTTCATACATTGACCGTATATTGAAATTGACTCATAATATGCTCATGTAAAAATGTATTTTAACATTGTCTGTATTTCATTCATTGATGTAATATTGAAATCGACTCATTTAAAACAAATTTTAACAAAGTATGTTTTTCGTTCATTGTTCTAGTATTAAAACCAACACATATAAAATTAATTTTTTTATAATCTTTATACTTCATTCATATGTGTGTTGAAATCGGATCAGGCAAAAATGTAAATCAACATTATCAATCGTTTGTGCATTGTTGGGTTTGAGTTTTACTGAAGGATATCTTTCAAGTTAAATTCAACGTATCTGCACATTTATCACACTTACATTCCACTAAACAACAACTATAATGATGGAAACAAACAGATGAGTCTGAGATTAGTAAACTAAAACAGAGATCTACCGAATGACTGCGTCGACCAAAACGTCGCGGAAGCGTTGCAGATCGGGAAGTTGACTCGAAGTCGAAGCCCCCTCCTTCAAGACTGCGAAGACAGCAAACTTTTGGTACTGGACCAGTGGCTAAGCGGTCTGCGTGATCTTGTTCTATTAGATTCAGAGTGCTTTTGCTTAGAGTGTGCGATCTGTCGACAAGGTTAGCCTAGAGAAACCTCAGTGTGAGTGGAGAGGAACAAACAAATCATGCAAGGATTGGAGTGCATTTTTAAACTGGTATATAAGTTATCATTTCAATTACTTTTTCAGTAGATCATAGCAGATACTGTTGACGGGAAGGAAGTATCAGAGACAGCATTGTAATAGGTCTCTGCATCATGAGAAAAGATGATCAGTTTTTATCGTCTCTGATTTTGCTACTTTAACCGTACGCCAGGTACCCATTTACAGCTGGGTCGACTGGAGAGTGTCGATAATGGGGTGTGAAACCCATTACCATTGTCACCAGAAACGAACGCTCTTCCATTGTGGTACTGAGGGGATCGAATAAATCAGCTGTGAAATGTGTGAATTCTGAAAAATAAGCTTCTGATTAAGTTAACAATGTGAATACACATTGCTAGTTACTTTAACAAAGAGTATTCACATTGCAAGTTAAGTTAACAATAACTATTCACATTTCTAGTTAAGTTAACAATGAGTATTTACAATGCTAGTTCAGTTAACAATGAAAATAGAGTGCATGTAATTATTGTATCAGATCTAATCAGTTGTCGTCTCCCCATTAAAACAATTGTTAAGGTTAAATATAACAGTTTTTCTGTCCATCTCTTTGATGTCACCCCTTCCCCCCCCCCTTCCCAACTAATAGCTGTGTTCTTCTCCGTACACGTTCTAATCCTGTATTCTGAGATGTCAGCTTCTGCGCTGAATGTCAGGGAAGAACATCTTAATCCCGAGCGAGGTCGGCCAGTAAAGCTTGCATATTCATATTTCAAAGACGTACCTTCATTCTTTCTATTCCTTGATCAATTGTCCTGTTTCACGCCATTGAGTAATGGCGAGTACACGTATCACTTGAATAGTCTCCATTGTAATGTGTGTGTTACTCGTATTTGTTTGTATATGTCACATTTTTTTCAAAATAATGTTGACGATCCCAATTCAATTTTCTATTTCTATTTCTCATATTCAATTCCTTGTAATTTCGATTTTCTTGTTTTATTTGTGCAAGAAAACAATTCTCCTGTTTCAATATAATACTTTTATAGATATCTAAGAAATTGGATAAATAAATTAACGATTAGTGACAACAATAATATCAATATTTAAAGACGTCCAACTCTGATATCTTTTAAATTAGGGAAATGGAAGTTCTAAAAATTATAGCAGACATCTATAAGTGTTAAAACATAATTTTAACACAATTTACAAAGACAATGCTTCTTAGATACATTTAAATTATTGTAATTGAGAAATGATATAATTATTTTAATAAATTATTGTATGGCTTGCTTATCCATTGTTACGAATATCTTTTGACTTTCTCATTTACGTCGATTTAACTTCCTCTTTTTTTACGCCTGTCGACTTTCCTAAATGCCACACGTAATATATACCGGCATTCCTATAACTTTACTCCGTTTAATCGCATAAAGTGCTTATTCTTTTTAATAGAATAGCGAAACGTGTAGACATTGACTATTCCTGTAGCTCTGTGCTTGTACACACTTTATCTCGTAAATATTCGTAATTTATGTTGTTGAAAGTGGCTTACCATTGCCAACAAATAAGATGTAACATTAAACTTGAAACGATTTTCCAAGTCACTATATAATAATCAATCTGACAATTCAAACCTATGCACTCTGCGCATGCGCTAATGTGGGGAAGCAGAACTATGTATGCAATTAAAAACAAGCATAAATACTCAGAAAGATACCTTTTTGTTGAAGTAAATGCATGTAAACACAAACTCTAGTATAAATACTCAGAAAGATACCATTTTGTTGAAGTAAATGCATGTAAACACAAACTCTAGTATAAATACTCAGAAAGATACCTTTTTGTTGAAGTAAATGCATGTAAACACAAACTCTAGTATAAATACTCAGAAAGATACCATTTTGTTGAAGTAAATGCATGTAAACACAAACTCTAGTATAAATACTCAGAAAGATACCATTTTGTTGAAGTAAATGCATGTAAACACAAACTCTAGTATAAATACTCAGAAAGATACCTTTTTGTTGAAGTAAATGCATGTAAACACAAACTCTAGTATAAATACTCAGAAAGATACCATTTTGTTGAAGTAAATGCATGTAAACACAAACTCTAGTATAAATACTCAGAAAGATACCATTTTGTTGAAGTAAATGCATGTAAACACAAACTCTAGTATAAATACTCAGAAAGATACCATTTTGTTGAAGTAAATGCATGTAAACACAAACTCTAATATAAATACTCAGAAAGATACCATTTTGTTGAAGTAAATGCATGTAAACACAAACTCTAGTATAAATACTCAGAAAGATACCATTTTGTTGAAGTAAATGCATGTAAACACAAACTCTAGTATAAATACTCAGAAAGACACCATTTTGTTGAAGTAAATGCATGTAAACACAAACTCAAGTATAAATAATTAAATATAAAAAGCACACTTTCATTACCTCACGCGAAGCACTACTTGAAATTATTCACATTTAACATTGATCAAAACACTGAGAACACATCGCAAACATCTGTAAGCTATTGAGCAGTTGGGGAAAACAATGTGATCCAGGGTTTCATTAGCCAATAGAAAGCGTAATAATGCAGTGAGAAATATTTCGACTATTTTTGCTAAAAATCAGAATCCTCATCAAACCTAATTTCGTCTAAATGCTGGTGTAAACCGGCAAGATGGACACGGGTGGGATAAGATCTTGCCATCATGCGCAAGAATCACCTTAAACCAAATCCCAGTAAAAACAAGAATCACCTCTGACCAAATCCCAGTAAAAACAAGAATCACCTCTGACCAAATCCCAGTAAACCCCAGGTATGTGCCTACCACCTCAGAAACAGAGAGGCAAAAAGAAAACTTCAGATTAGATGGCAAGGGCTGGAGATTGAACACTGCACGGCTTCCAAATATCTTGGCGTGACATAACGCACTGTCAGGAAACAGCGTAAGATACATGCAAGAAATAATATAATCTTAAAACTGACCAGCACAATATGGAGTGCACAGCCATCAGTCCTTCGGACATCTACACTTGCCTTGTGTTTCTCCGTAGCTGAATTCGCTGAGCCAACCTGGAAAAACTCTGCTCATGCGAAACTAGTTGATACAGCAATAAATGAGGCGGGTCGGATAGTATAAGAGGGCCTAAAACCCACACCCTTTGATAAAATATACCCCATAGTTGGCATAGCACCCCTCGAGATCCAGAGAAGCGTCGCAGCAGAAATCAAACGAGAAAAACAGGAGCACAACCCAAGGCACCAAATGTTTGGACATCACGTACAAAACACAAGACTCAAGTCCAGATATAACTTTCTAAAAACAACAAACCCTGAAAGTCGCCGTATTGAGAGGTGGCACGAATTGGTGCAGGCCCCAGAGCTGGAACTTCGAGAGGAACCTGCTCCTGGACATCATCTACCATACACAACAGAGAAGTCGCTGAACAGACTCCGAACTGGTGTATCACTGTGCAAGAGGAATATGGAGCGATGGGGATACAGAGATGATGACACATGTGATTGAGGCGCAATACAGGACCCAGACCACCTGATGACCTGCCCCAACCTCCAGGAAACATGCAATAGGCGCAACATGCTGGAGGCAAATGACAAGGGAATCCATGTCGCTGGATACTGGATGCAAGATATATAACGTGGTGCTTGGACACGGAAAGCAAAGCAAGTATCATACACTGTTCTTGTCCCGCTTCTCTGTTTCATAGATTTCCCGTATTAGTATTATTAATATGATTCTAGTCCGTGTCTAGGTATATGTGTCTGTGCGTACATATATGTTTGATTAACAGGACGTGGAAGTGGATATTGCGGAAAGAGGATATTCGACATTTTGTGGGAACTATAATGTGTTGTGCGTACGTTTCCAGACTGAAAAAGCGATGCTTTCGGTATCTCGTTCGAACGAATTCTTATAAACTTTTCTAATGCTTTACAGCTCTTCGAATATCTCTCTTCTTGGCACGAAGGAAGCCGAGTAGCAGATGGATATATAACATCAACGACCCTACGTCGACACGGCCTGACGACGACCAATACAACACAAGTAAAGTCAAGTGGAAATTCAGTAGAATTAACCGCTGGTTGGAAATGGTGTTTTTGAAGACTCCATTGTACTAAGCCACAGCCTGTGAGAGGTAGGGTGGCCAGTGCCCTTCCTTGCTGATTTTACTTTCCCTAACTCATGTGTCAGGTACCCATTAACAACTGGGTTGACTGGAAAATCGGGCGCCGGTTAAAATCACGAATCATTTTTTTAGTCTCCAGACGCGATTCGAACCGAGGCACACTGTTACCACAGAACATAGCGAATCGCTCACTATGAACTGAGTTAACGCGCCCCTTAAATACAACACACTGGACATGGAAAAAGACCCCGTGTCGATCAACTAGCACTAGTCAACGGAAAACTAAATTAACTACTAGCTGGGGAGAATGGAATCTACTGTCGCTCTATGCATGCCGTGAAAGGCGACTTCTAGCGTTGCGCTAGTAGCCCGATAATTTAAACACATTGCTACAGAAGCCGAGAACACAAGAGCACATACGTTGGCACAGGCTAACCCTTACACCACCATGGTCAGTGGTGTCCCCATGCTTAGTATGAAACAAAAGAGTGGAAAAGAAGAAGAAGAAGAAGAAGTAAAAGTAGAAGGAAGAAGAAGAGCAAGAAGAAGGAGAAGAAGAAAACCTTTGTCAAGGACGAAGAACACACGAAAACATTCACAAATCACATCAACAATGAGACTGACTCAATGCAGGGATGAACTCAACAATGAGTATATATTCTATAAGGACACAATCTAAACTGAGAATTGACTCTATACGGGATTCAATCAACAAAGAGAATAGGCTCGATAAGGGATAGAACCAATAATATTAATAATCTAAAATCCGGATATTTCCAAAATAAGTGTCCCAAGTAATCGCCATCATACAATTCACGATTTCCTGTAACGGGCTCTTCATACCGAGCCTCTTGTCTTATCGCCCAATTTTTGTTCGCAGAATGTCCAATACATATCCGATACAATCCGTAGTGAGAATAGACTCTATAAGGAATATAATCCCCAGTGAGAATATAATCGACAAGGGATACAATCCGTAGTGAGAATAGACTCTATAAGGAATATAATCCCCAGTGAGAATATAATCGACAAGGGATACAATCCGTAGTGAGAATAGACTCTATAAGGAATATAATCCCCAGTGAGAATATAATCGACAAGGGATACAATCCGTAGTGAGAATAGACTCTATAAGGAATATAATCCCCAGTGAGAATATAATCGACAAGGGATACAATCCGTAGTGAGAATAGACTCTATAAGGAATATAATCCCCAGTGAGAATATAATCGACAAGGGATACAATCAGTAATGAGAAGAGACTTCACAAGGGACACATTCAGTAATGAGAAAGACTCGAGACTGGGTTCAAGATATAGCGTGTCCGCTGCCAAGTCCATTGCCATCGCTGACGTGAGATTTGTTTGATGTACCTAGTGAGCTCTTTGTCCCTGACAAAGGTCTTGTGGCAGGAACGTGGGTTTTGTTTTGTTTCTGTGCTGGTGTGGTAAATGAACCAAAACTGTGTAAGTAGTTATTGATTTTTGACCCTCAATACCGACCCAGCTTCGATGTAATTGTTAATAACATATCATGGACAGGACATCTATGAAGGATGCTCACCCTGGGGGCCACTCTTCCCCTTCTCTCCTCTCACCTCACTCTGTTTCATTTGACTCTGCCCAACAGTCACACTCTTGCACAACTTTCAGACGCGCCCTCATGGTGAGGCCCTTTCATTGCACTTTGGTTGGGCTAGCTTAGGTACATACAGACGCATACATTCATCCAAGCACTGGTTTATGCGTCCTGATATCGCCAAATGGACTACGGTCTGGAATGGAAAATGGTGCGCCTCCGCCAGTAGAAACTAGTGAGGCAAACATCTAAGCAAAAAAAAAAAAATTAATAACATATCAATTACACTCAGTTACTCGAGTGGATCTCAGGACTGACTCATGTTAACTTTCCAAACATTTTGTAAAGGGGTACTTCTGGAGGTTATACTTCAGAAACCAATACCATCATGTAAAGTGAATTACCACATAAACAAACCATTGCAAGACGTTATCTACAACATATGAAGGTCGGACTATACGACACGAAGAGGACTGCGCTGCCGGTGGTCCGACGATATAAATTAAATCGTACAATACAACCGGATTACAACAATCAACGTAACTTACCTTCAACCTGATTACAAACCCCAAGGAAGACCCCGTATCAAATTGAAAGATAATAAACAATATTTCTGAGTTTATTCCCATTGCGATGATCGTAAGGGTGGGTGGGGTTGGAGATTTAAAGAGTCAAGAAATAATGGCTGCACGTACAAAGTGCTTCGCTCTAGGTTCCTAGAGTACTTCATTAAATGCCCATGTATGTTTCTTCCGATCATTACTTGTTGTGGTTCGTATGTGAGTGGGAATGTTTGAATCCTGGCTGGTAAGATCCTATATGGTGGTCTTAAAGTTTATAATTGGTATCGACGACGTTCCCGAATCTACTGCCTGGTACCTTACTGAGCTAATGCCCTAGGAACATGCCGCGCTGGAAGTAACTCCGTGGTGTTATTCGTGCTGGAAAATTTAGATCAATTAGAAGACAAAGTGATGCGATGCTGGATAATGTAGACCAATCACACGTCGTAACAAATCGATAATGCAACAAAGTCAAAAGTCTTAATTTAGTCTGAAACATATAGGCATATCGAATGCAACATATAAATGGGGTATAAATGTAAAGGCCAATCAAAAGCAGTGCTTGAAGATATAGGCCAATCATATAACTAGCGATTCAATACTGTTTAGACCAATTGGAAACTAAAACAATATGAAGCAGAAATTTATCTATAAATATCAAAAAGCTACAAAGAAATCATGTGCTCTTGCTGCTAAAGATCTAATATGAAAGAGGCTACTTCTCTTTGGTCCATGTGCTTGTAATTATTACACATTAAGATTATATTCCATCCATATTTATGTAAAATTGATCATAGAATCGCCACATTTTGCTCCTGTGCGCTCCCCCCCCCCCCCCCCCCCCCCTACGCCCCAATATGTGCTCAACCTCTTTCATTTCTGAAAGTGCCGACGCCAGGTCACGAACTCTGCGGGTCCCGTGCCGGTTCCAACATTTTGAATCATTATGTGATATAATTCCGATAGCAAGATAGGCTTGGAAGAACCAGTGCAATGAAATTAAATCAGAAGTGCAGCCATCATTTCCCCACGCAGCTTCTCGGCACCACCAGCGCAAGACTAAACCAAGTAACCGCTTCGGAATGATTTTGAACTTTATTTTACAGGCCTAAAACGCAGGGAATGAGCTATCTGCAGTCGATATATAATAGATAACTCATTGTGTTAGAGTCAGTAAATTTGAGCTGACCAACACCCTTCGAAGTTGTGGTCCTGGAAACAGACTGCACCCGTGCATCCTGGTTTACAGCAAACATAGCAATAAAAGAGGGAAGGCAAACCAGATCCCAAAGATGCCATGCTGAAGCCAGACACGTGCAGCAGAAAGTCGAAGATATCACAGCTTTGAATTAATCTAGGATACAACGTATCAAGACGTCCTTATCTCGATGAACGCAAAAGAAGAACTCTCTTAACTAATCATGGAAGATGAATAACAAAAAACAGAGACATGGAAACGTAAATGTGAGACAAAACTATGACCACGGTCAGGTAAAATATACTGACCAAGACCATACCTCGCGTCCTCGTCGGGCTTTGTTAAATGACTGTCTAACAGCAGCCTAGCCAACTAGAGGTAATCGACACTATGAATCCCTGCAGGAAAAGATTTTTGAGATTATGTACTTGCACTGGATCGAGGAGAACACAGACCTACCTTTCTCAGTACTCCTCGTGATGTAAGAAGAAACACTGCAAACCAGCTACGTGAATGAAAAACTCAGATTTGAAAACAGCTACTACCACTGAGACATGGACCTTATGCCATCAACATTATTTCATAAGGCCACCGAGCATGTCTTTAAACGGTCCACTGAATATAACTATTTTTACAGATCGCCTTGTTTCCTGGGGCAGTTTCAAATTAGCCTAACCACCCAGTACATCCGACCTAAACACGAATTTATTTATTTGGTTTACTTCTCGTAGAGGTATGCCTTTCCTGTTTCATGAAACCGACACAAAATTAGGTTGTGAGCCGTATTACTTGTCCATTTTTGTCCACGCCCTCCCCCTTTTCCTAGGATAATATCGGTTTTAGACCCCACCTGACATCGGCCCCAGACTTATGTCGCACTGGGAGCTGAAATGTCAGCAGTCACAGTGAATCACATGAACCAAAGTCAATATATAGTTTTCTGTTACTGTAAATAAAACCTAGGGATACTCCATCCTCTGCTTAACATACGTCTTGTAATGTGCTTAAATGCGGTTTGCATATCAATTTTAATGGGTGGCTATTACCGTATCATATATATATATATATATATATATATATATATATATATATATATATATATATATATATATATATATATATATTTATATATATATATATATATATATATATATATATTACTCATATACACACGAGTACATCGATATGTGACCCACGGGAGTTGAATACAACTGAACCTGAACCTTATTTCAAAAAGTAACGTTTCGTATTGAACTGAAAATATGGATTGTTTTAACGCCATTGTCTGATTTGAAATATATCGATTATTTCAGCGCCATAGTCTAATCTGAAATATATCGATTATTTCAGCGCCAATCTGATCTGAAATAAATTGATAAATTATTAATCAAGAAAGGTAAATTGTCCAAGATTTGTTTATACCGCAGATGAGCCTCGAGGTAAAGTTGGATAAACGATCCCAAAGGCATGTCCATCACCTCCAAATGTGGACAGCTTTGAGATTTTCTTTGGGACAAGCCGTTGGGAAGTCGAAGTCAGAACTGGTGTTCTTGAGGTTCTCGTTGAAGGAGATGATTTGCTGTTCAACGAGTACCGCCTCTGAAAACGGTACTGGTTGTGTGGATTAGGTTTGATAATGTCGGGTAATGGTGGAGGGGTTGGTATACGAGGAGGAGTTTCGTGGAGGTCGTTGTGTTCTGTGGTAGATGTGGTAGCCATTTAGACTGTCAGCTGACGGGAGGAAGTGTTGAATCAAGAAGGACTCTGTAATTGTAAATGTGTAGATTGTAAGTACAGACAGAGAGAGTTAGAGAGAGAGAGAGAGAGAAAGAGAGAGAGAGGGAGAGAGAGGGACAGAGAGAAAAAGTGTAAGAAACGAAAGAAAGGGTCGTAACAAATTGACTTTTTTATTGTAAACTATTATGAGCGGAGAGAGAGAGAGAATGAGAGGCAGATAGAGAGAGAGAGAAAGAGAGAGAGAGGGAGAGAGAGGGACAGAGAGAAAAAGTGGAAGAAACGAAAGAAAGGGTCGTAATAAATTGACTTTTTTATTGTAAGCAATTATGAGCGGAGAGAGAGAGGGAATGAGAGGCAGATAGAGAGAGAAAGAGAAAGAGAGAGGAAGAAATGGAAAGTGATAGGGAGAAAGAGAAAGAGGTGGATAGATTGAGAAAGAAAAAGAGGGAAAGAAAGATACGGAGACAGAGTGGGAGTAAGCGAAAAAGAGGGAGAGAATGGCAAGGAGATAGATTCAGAAAGAGAGAGAAAGTGCGGGAGAAGTTATAGAACGATAGTGACAGTGGGAGAGAGATGGAACAAATTACAGAGAAAGAGCGAGATTGTTAGACTGGAAAGAGATTATACGGGAGGGAGAAATGGTGTGGGAGTGAGTGAGGAGGAAATAGAGAGAGAGAGACAGGGATATGTGAGAGCTAGAGAGTGGTACAGCGAGAGAGGAAGATGAAGAAAGAGAGGAAGGGAGAGGTACAGAGTGATACATTGAGAGAGACAGAAGAGGAGGTGGAGATACCTAGAGGGAAGGAAAGATAGAAAAGAACAGGTAGACAGTTTTAGTGAGAGAGAATGGAGACATGGAAAGACAGAGTGAGAATGAGACAGGGTAGAAAAATGGCAGACTAAGGGAGAGGGAAAACTAGATAGAAAGTGAGAAAAGGGAGAAGGGGAGAGATAGGGTGAGAAGAGGAGTAGAGAAAAAGATTGTAAGAAACTAGAGTACGGATTAAAAGAAAATTTACTATATAAATAGGAAAGTGGGGGAGAAAGAGTGAGGGTAAACAAGACGAGATGAAAGATCGTAGAACGAAAGGCTATTTCAATTGTTAAGTCAGAGACACGTAACCATTTTTTTTTTTTACTTTTCTTTAACAAACTGGTATAGTCAATGGACATCATTAACAATCTGGTGTAGCCTTAGACATCTTTTACCGTCTGGTTAAATCGATATATATCATTAATGGTTTGTCGTAGACGGAAATATGTAATCGTCTGGTGAAATCTGTATATATATCATTAACAGTTTGATGCAGGCTTAGACATATTTAGCCGTTTGGGGAAATCTATGGATATCATTAATAGTTTGATGTAGAATTGGACATATGTAACCGTCTGGTAAGATCTATGAATATCATTAACGGTCTGATGTAGAGCTGTTGTCTCCTGCACGGGTTGTCCAATGGAAGGCCAACTCCTTTGTTTCAGGATGGCGAGTGCAGCTTGATCGAATCTTGTCACCTAGTGTGGGATCTTCAAGGCGGTCGCTATGCTCCAGAATTCGTCTTTGCTTCTGACTACATGTCAGCCCAGCGGTGCTTGGAGTTGTTGGCATGCTGTAGGACATCCTTGACCTTTGACAATTATCGGATGGCGCTGTTATTTCAGCCTATCTGGCGCTGCTGACTAAGTGATAGACCCACGAGACTGCGCTGAAGCGAGGCATGTGTTATCCTTAGCAAATTCAATAACCATGAATAAATCAGTGTGGTACTGAAGGTCGATATAAACGTATACAGGTAATAAATATACAAGAATATGATAGGATACATACGATCTAGAGGCCGGTTTGGTAATTGGCGTAATTTATATCAGTACAACTGTCCCAACTACTGCTGATAGGTGCTTCAAAGCTTAGTGGGATTCCAGAATTACTATTATGAATAAAGACTCAGAAAACCAGACAACGGTGTCTAAAAAAAGAGAAAATTTGTGGTAACATAATACAGGATTTTATGAAATGATCAAGAGAAAGGATAAATTAGACTATAACAAGTTTTTCAAAACACAACCATATAAAAGCACAACCATCTAAAAACACAACCATATAAAAGCACAAGAGTGCATAGCTACAAATTAACTAAAGGAAGGTACAGATTAGATAGTAGGAAATATTTGTTTTCTCAAAGAGTGGTGAATGCTTGGAATGTATTGCCACAGGAAGTAGTGGAGGCACGGACAATTAATGCATTTAAGCATAGATTGGATGCGCAAAGCTTTTAGATCAAGGTAATATAAATGAAACTGGTTGTATACAGGCTCTGCAGAGTCTTCTATACCAGGGTAAACACGTTAAGTTACTCAGATTTCCTGCTTATATGCACAGTTATGGGTTAGTCAAACAAGGAATCACAATATTTACAATTCCCTGTCATCAACATCATCACCACAATCATCATCTATCTGTCGATGATGGAGTACAGGTCCATCACTTCATTTGGTTGACTCTAACAAGGTTTTAGGGGATCCTGGATGCCTGATTTCAGTAGCAATGGTTATTGCGATATGACGGCAACAGAATAGTGACCTTATTATGTTTAACCAGGAAACCACTCGATGGTCGATGCGATTCTGTTGATGTACGATAAGCAACACAAGCTGACGACGGAGATATTTATCTGTTGTGCGAACACATATCACAAGTCCAGGCTGCGTTTCAACAGTTCACAGTGACCTTCAGATGATACAACGACTCTTGGGCCCATCCCAGTCTCGCTTCGTACCCCGGTCTTCAGAGCCAATCTGAAAACAACAAATAAATGTCGATTCCCCCTGTTCTGATCACCCGTTCCAGCCCTGTCCACGACCTCCAAGTTGCCTATATCTTATTTGTCAATCTATCTCCGTGTGTTGGTGTTCACGAAACCTATATCTTACTCTGGAGATCATATGTATAAACTATAACGATCCTATGTATAAACTATAACGATCCTATGTATCAACTATAACGATCCTATGTATAAACTAAAACGATCCTATGTATAAACTATAACGATCCTATGTATAAACTATAACGATCCTATGTTTTACATTTTAGGCCCCATGGGTTCCCATGGATCCCTTAAACCCAGGCTAAGAGGACACATGGAGTACAATATCCAATGATAAGGGTACGCATGGAGTACTTGAGCCAAGACTAAGGGTACTCTAGGAGTACTTGGATCCAAACTAAGGGTTCCCGCGTAGTCCTTTGGCTCTGGCTGAGGATACCCACGAAGTACTGAACCCATCCTAAAGGCACTCGAAGAATCATTGTACCCATGCTAAGAACACATTGTTTAAGCAATCATGAGATAGAAGGACACGGAGAAGACAGTGGCGTCGGTAGAAGACAGCTGTCAGTGGCGTACCTACAATGTGAGAGGCACTGAGACACAAATTTTACTGAACCAAAGCTTGCCAACAAATAGTGAATCCGAGATACGTCCGGTCTAATCTGAGGATAGGACACTAGGTTTGTTTTGTAAATTAGACAATGAGAGAAATCGACAAAGTAATGTTTGGTTGATTTATTTGTTTAAGATCAGTTTATGGAATACCATGAGAATAAAAACTTTTTGATTTTTGCTTTCATCGTTTCAATCCAGTTTACTTGCAGTCACTCACTATATTTGAATTTGCTTCATTAACGGTTGTTCTGTTAACGTGAGGCTGTCTAGGAAATAAAAAAATGGTTAAGATATATTAATAGTTTACTATTTGAGCACACCTCGTGTATTTCTATATGCAAGCTGAAGTGGGGAATGTGTATATGCGTCTTTGAATAGGAGATAGCAGAGAGTATTGAGGAGGGATATAAGACATGTGAGTGTAGGAAGACAAGGCAGAAGAGAGAGAGAGAGAGGGAGAGCGATATAGAAAGAAGATTGAGAGGATAAAGTGAGATAATAAAGTGAGAAGATAGGAAGTGAAAGATTATGAGAAAAGTGCAAATTGGCGATGTGAGATAAGGGGAGATGCAGGCAGGGAGAACTGAGAAAGAGAGAAGGCGAGAGAAGCAAGGCACGGAGTGAGGAAAAAGGAAGAGAAGGAGAGGGTAAGGAGTGCAATCAGGCATTGATATATGAGAGAAATGGTGAGAGAAGAAAAAAGAAGGTAGACGGAAGAGGAGAACGGAAAGAAAGGCAGAAGCAAGGAGAAAAATAGTAGAGAGAAGCATTCAATAATAGGAAGATTAAACACACGAGATAGAGGGCATAAGGAGAGGGAGGGCCTACCTGCAGTGATGGTGCTCTAGGCCTCTGTGTTACAATTGGAGGAGAAAGAGGACCAACATGTACTCCTGGAGGAAGCCTGGAGAAAGAGCAGCCCAGGTAATTATTAATGTGCTATGATGATAGTGCTAGTGATAATGGTGATAGTGATGGTGGTGGTAGTGGTAGTGGTGATGGTGTGTTGGTTATGAAGTAGGTGATGATGGTGATGGATGATGGTGACATGATGATGGTGGTGACATGATGATGATGGTGGTGACATGATAATGATGGTGGTGACAGTGATGATAGTGGTGACAGTGATGATAGTGGTGACAGTGATGATAGTGGTGACAGTAATGATAGTGGTGACAGTGATGATGGTGGTGGTGACAGTGATGATAGTGGTGACAGTGATGATAGTGGTGACAGTAATGATAGTGGTGACAGTGATGATGGTGGTGGTGACAGTGATGATGGTGGTGGTGACAGTGATGATAGTGGTGGTGACAGTGATAATAGTGGTGGTGACAGTGATGATGGTGGTGACAGTGATGATAGTGGTGACAGTGATGATAGTGGTGACAGTGATGATAGTGGTGACAGTAATGATAGTGGTGACAGTGATGATGGTGGTGGTGACAGTGATGATAGTGGTGACAGTGATGATAGTGGTGACAGTAATGATAGTGGTGACAGTGATGATGGTGGTGGTGACAGTGATGATGGTGGTGGTGACAGTGATGATAGTGGTGGTGACAGTGATAATAGTGGTGGTGACAGTGATGATAGTGGGGACAGTGATGATAGTGGTGACAGTAATGATGGTGGTGGTGACAGTGATGATAGTGGTGGTGACAGTGATGGATGATGATGATGACAGTGATGGATGATGATGATGACAGTGATGATGGTGGTGGTGACAGTGATGATAGTGGTGGTGACAGTGATGGATGATGATGATGACAGTGATGGATGATGATGATGACAGTGATGGATGATGATGATGACAGTGATGATGGTGGTGGTGACAGTGATGATAGTGGTGGTGACAGTGATGGATGATGATGATGACAGTGATGATGGAAGTAACGATAATGGTGACTGTGATTGTAGTGAGGATGAGGGTGAAGAAGCTTGGGATGACGATTTTCATTATGCCTGTGTTGGCGTTTGAGGTGACGAGAGCAGAGATGATGGTGATAATGGCAGTGGTGATAATGGTGATGGTTGTGGTGATTGTGATGACAGTGATGGTGATGCAGGTGGTGATAGGGGCGAGAATGATTATAATGATGATGGTAGATGTGATAGTGATAATGGTGGTGGTTTTTATCATGATGGTGACGTATGTGATAATGGAAGTTGTGGTATCGTGAGGGTTTGTGGTGGTGGTTGGAATGGTGTTGGTGATAGTGATAGTGGGTGTGATAATGATGATGACTGTAGTGGTGATAATTTTCGTGATTGTGGTGGTTGTGGTGAAGTGATGGATGTGGCGGACAATGCTGGTGGTGATTAAGATGATGAAAATGATGGTGGTGGTGATGATGATAATATAGATGTAGTTGGAGATAATGGTGTTGAGGATGTTGGTGGTTATGGTGATGGTGATGGAGGTGTTGACGGTGATAGTGAGGATGGAGTTGATAATGGTCATGATATTGGTGGTATTAGTGGTGATGGTAGCGGGGATCCTGACAACGACAATAATAATGATGAAAATGCGGAAGATTCAAATAATCTCAATACTGATATAAACAAGTAATATAACACGAAATCAATCTCTGACATCATTATAACTTCTCACCAAATTTCAGAGAATAATTAGCGTATTTCTTACACACCTTCTTCTTCTTCTAACTCTTCTTTTTCTTCCTAATCTTATTTTTCTTCTTCTTCTTCTACATCCATTTGTCATGTTTCGTCTTCTTCTTCTCCAGATTCACCCCTTCTTCTTTATTTGCATCGTGTTCGTCATCGTTGTATACATTGTCATCATGTCATCTTCTTCATCTTCCTCTTTGTCCACAAATAGTTTTTTGTTTTTTTTGTTTTTGTTTTTTTTGCTTTCGCCTTATTTCTCTAATCCCTAAGGCTGTGTGCGTTGCACTGTGGTTTTTATTTTGCGCCTGTAGGCCCAGTGCATTCGACTTCAGTCGGGAATTTTATGTAAGGGTCTGCTTCCTCCTGCATTTTCTAAGGGTTTGCTTCCCCGGAGTAACGGCCGGTGCTGTGATGGGAATCGAATCCAGCACCTTCTGGTTGTGAGCCGTGTCACTTAACCACTAGCCCACGCCGTCCCCCTAACTTGTTTATATTCTTCTTACTTGTCTTCCCCTTTTTCATCTTCATCTTCCTACCTTTTCCATCTTTTCTGTTTTCATATTTTTATTCTTCATCTACTTCATGTCTGTAGGTATCTGCTTTTTCTCTCTCACATTCTTATCGCATACCTCTTCATCATTGTCGTCTTTTTCTCCTTTGAGGAAAATCAAGCCTCACGGCTTAGTCAGGTTTGTGGCCAATTGCATTAGATCTGAACATACGTTTTTAACAGGCTTATTGTCTTGGCCATGACTGTTACCACTTTGCCTGCAGAGCAGTGTATGTGTGCTACAAATTGTTTATCTTCTATCCTTAGGTATGTCCGTCTTAGGAGACCTTTTTCAGATCGACGAGAGAAATATCATCACTGAGGTTGTTTATGTGTGTATGTGTGTGACAGGGAGAGAGACAGATAGAGATATGGAGAGAGAAAGAAATAGAGAGAAAAGAAAGAGATAGCTGCCAGAAAGAACAGAACAAGCCTTACTGTTGACTCCTCATATGTATGTACCATGTGCGGCCAAAACTTCGGTAACAGATTGGACTTTGCAGGCATATAAAATGTGGGCACGCGATCATACATGACAACTACTTACAACACGAGAATGTAATTCTGAGAATAGTCACTTTAGTTCTGATATCGTTTTCATCATTACCCTCCGAAGTCATTGTGCCAGACTTTCAGACATTACTTTAGAAGATATAGAAATAATTTCTACGTCATGAGTTGATAACAGACAAAGAAGCCTCAGACCTTAAGGGGCTGTTGTGAATGTCCTGTATTGGTCATGCTGGCGTTCGTGATGAGGAAAGTGTTGATACAGTGGTCTAAACATCACCAATACTGAGGACTTTTGTTAAAATTAACGAAAGCTATTTAATTCTTCATCTTGTGAAATCAATGTGAAGCATATTCCCCCAATGCAACTATTTCCGTGTACAGGTAGCCTGTTTCTAAACATTTGAAATCATTTATCCTTTCTCTAGAATGTGCAGCTTAAGTTTTAATTACAGCTGGTTTCTTAACAGACAGACTTCATTCGAGATGTTGCAGTTGGTGAAGATAATGGCAATGTTTTTGTACATGATAGTATTGCCAGCCTCAAGCATATTCCTCTTTAGTCGCATTTTACGATATGCTTTAAAGGTGACAGCGGATCTGTTCTTGTCATCCTATGACCACTCAGCGGTTATTCTTAAATTATTCAGCAACCGTCAGATCGATAATGACACAGAAATCATAGAATCAGTAATTCACATCCTATTAGCTTAATAAAAACCAGACCGGAGTTAAGCAAGGAAGGGCGTCTGAGTGGACAGAGTAGGGATACATACAGCCATCGAGCTATCGATACCAGCAGGATCTGTGCCGTTCACAACTTGCTAAATGAGATTTTACACTTCATAGGTTTTACCAAAGTGCAACTATACCAATTATTCGGAACTGATAACATGTTACACCAAGGATTAAGATGTAAGACCAATTTACCTGTTAATGACTAATTGAACCTGTCCACCGCCGTGCTTAATCAAGTCCTGTGCCTGTTTGTGAGTCAGCTGGGAGGTGTCACGGTTGTTAATTGACAAGATGACGTCACCTCTCTGAAGTTCTCCTTCAGCTGGGCTGTTTGAAAATACCTGAAGAATTGAAAGTGATAAAGGTTAAGGTCGTTTCAGCGATTGTCGAAATAT
This sequence comes from Ariolimax columbianus, assembly GCA_036924085.1. Classification (NCBI taxonomy): domain Eukaryota; kingdom Metazoa; phylum Mollusca; class Gastropoda; order Stylommatophora; family Arionidae; genus Ariolimax; species Ariolimax columbianus. The sequence continues at coordinate 18,851,251 of JAVGWX010000002.1, forward strand.
TCACATATGTTCTTGTTCCTAAGAAACGACTTCACGGCACTACAGGCATACGCATAGTTACTCAATCTCTCTCTGTAAAAAGTGGTGGCGTATTTTGGTACTTATAGTTCCTGTCGCTCGCTGGTTGTACACACTCCCATTCCGTTTGACCAACGTTTGATTGCAAAGTCATCAGTATACAAATATTGTTAGGTATGTTTAGATGCTGGGCTGGAACATAAATATGAACTAAACCTATTATGCGACAAAATATTCGTCAACTAAATACTCATTAAAATAACAACACATCAGGCATTGAAGATGAATAATAACAAAGAAATATAAACACATAACAAAGGTACTTAGCTAAGGATCGGTGCTAACCGTTAGCCATGGCGGCTGGAAGTTAACAAGTTCTTCATGGCTGACGGTCCACGCCCAATTTGAGATTAGTATATTTAGTATGCGTTAATCTCTAGCCCACAATGTGTTAGTTGCTCGTGTGTGTATTTCCATTATCCCTGGTAATCAATATTTGGTCGGAACATAGGTTTTGTTCATGCTGTTAGTCCATTTCGGTATCTTTTTCTTTTTTTTCTTTTTCTTCTTCTTCTTCTTCGACGTGTGTCCTGAGAAGAATGTTGATGAAGTTATAGTTTGCAGCGAGACTGCGATACTTCCGCTATTCGGCACAGTTCATCCGATTTCAACTGACTTTTTGGGGTACCGGATTTGTCTTCCCATGTCGGTATGTAAACCATTCTCATATGTTGTTTTACTCTTTATTTGAATATTTTGCAAACTCCTGCAGTTTGTAAATTTTAATTCATTTATAACAATGTCATAATCAAACAGGTGACCGATAGCTTTCAAAATATCACCAAAAATCTATCTTTAACGAGTCGATAATGGGTGCCTTTAAAGTCAGGAAGTCAATTCTTTGTTTGCTCTGAACCCCAGCACTACAAGGACAATAGCCAGATTCCGGCCCTAAGAGTTAGAGACTTCTACATCTGCTATTTACTCGTGGCTTAGCCGACCACTCTGCAGACATTTTTACCAACAACAACAGGAAATATGTTCGTCACATGATGAACAAATGGACCTGTAAATTTCTCGCAGTATTGCACTGCAAAGCTTCACAGCAGGATAAATATTATTTCACTCACAAATGTTGATTCCACTTACCTACACAATAAGCAGAACTACACAAACACGCACACAATACACACACACACACATTCACGCACTGACTTCGACATTATAAACAGGATTGCACACATAAACACACACATACATACACACGGACATTACTTATCGACACTATAAGCTGTATGACACTCAACTGCACACACATGCATACTCACACATTTGAAGACTAACACATGCATACTCACACGCATACATACATATACACTACACCCACACACTCACTCACACACATGAGAGACTACGCGAAATCATGTTTTCTACACACATAACCACATCCAGCTAACGATGGTTCACCTCTATGCTAACCTTATCCCTATGTACCAAGAAGTTACGCAACATCTGCCTGCCTGTACCTGCATGCAATCAATAAGTGAAGGATTATATCAGGAAGTATAACAGCGGTATCATAAAACTCCCACCTTCCTCTTCGGTAAAAACAGAGGTTCATCGAGTGGTTGGCGCATACTGGGGACAGGGGACCTACAAAAGGGAAACATTAAATGTATTTCCACATCAGACATTGTCGTCGGGGATGAAGAGTTAGAGACTTAAGGTAGTGGGTCTCAGCTTTAATTGGGGTACAGATGATGCTCTTATAAAGGTGGTACCTTGTTGCAGCTGGATAGACTGGGTGTTCTGAGATCGACTATTTAACAGCAGCACGTTATCTAACTATACACACGTTACCTTTCACGTAGCACAACTTTAGTTTCCTTCATTTTTACAAAATGCGTGGTATGTTACTGTGGTCTTTTTCTTTTATATCCCATGTCAAATTCGGGTAAAGATTATATCTTATATATGGAAGCATAACATCAGACATATTATTTTCTTCTTTTACATCTTCTTATTCTCTTCTCTTTCTTCTTCTTCTTAATTCTTCTTCTTCTTCATTTTCATGACCAGACTTGCATTCCAATTTCTCTAACAAGCAGCTGGCTCTAATCATGAAACAATGCTATACAGCTTCTCATGCAATGGTACAGTATGTTGCCAATTGCCTTTATTTTCACTAGTGAACATTGGGGAAGTCCACAACAAGTGTTAGACTGTCTTGGATCTAAGCCAAGTGTTCTAGATCCGTCATGAAAGCTCATAGTTCCAGTCATAAATAATATATGGGGCAGAAGATTGGCGGAATGAGCTGACAACAGCCAGTAGCGAATACCTGATTGCAGATTCACTTAGAACTGATGAAGATCTTTTTCCGACTGCAAAGTGACGACCCTGAAAATAGGCTGCTTTATACAACCTTGGGGATAGCATATAAAACACAAAGCAAACCCAGTTGCAAAAGTATCATACCGAAATCGGATGTGGCGGTCCGAGATGTGCATGAATCACAACCTCGCTCTGAACCACGACACAACGTACCAACACGTTCCTGTTTGGACGAACTCAAACGAAAAAGTAGAAGAAGAAGAAGAAGAAGATGTAAGAAGAAGAAGAAGAAGAAGTAGAAAAATAAGAAGAAAAAGAAGTTTTCGATGAAACTGCTACTTCATGTTAATGTGTCTGAAAACAGTAACTTCATCTCGCCGAAACAGCTGATGAACGCCGTCATGATCTAAATGACCTTGGTAATTTCTCTGGCATGTTGATTAAAGTACAGTTTCTTATAGTTGTTTGGGCTCATACACGCAGTGTGAGTCAGCCGTTCTTCTCAGCGATATTATCTCTACAGGTGCACACAAAGACGAGTGGAGCCAACACGTTGGCACAAAATGCCAATTCTGATGAAGATGCAACAAAAAATGACGTGCTTATAAATACCTACATATCGTTATTGTTCTTCTTCTCCTGAAACCCGTGTTAGAAGCTAATTCTTCTACTTCTTATTTTTCTTCTTCTACTTTTTCTTGTTATTTTTAAATGTGCTCTTTATGAAGAGTAGATTAATTACCATAGAGGCTACTTAAAGGTAGATTGGTCTCAACATTGTGCGTTCAGTGATATTTACCATTAGGGAAAGCGTGTTCTCCTACTTCTGTTTCTGAATACATAAATAGTAAGACCACCACATTAGAAGCCTCTTCAAAAATAATAACTCAAACATGTAATGTACTTTGTAGCAATTTGTTTACATGATGCGATTGGTAACTCCATGCACCGTGTTTTGCAACATAAATGGATTGACAGTGGTCCTAATCAGTCTTTCTCAGTGAGGTGTCACGGTAGAACGTTGGGTTGACTATGGCACACACTGCTAAACCCCAACGCCAGTATCGTCAAAAACTCTCTATTATGGAACCCCCAGGGGAAAAGGGGCAAAGGAAGACAACATAAATTATGAACAAGAGGTTGAACCAATAAAAACATGGAGAAGAGGCAGGAGATGAACAGAGGACACATGGCTGCTTGGAGAGTATTGGTTAATGGTATATTTATCTACCTGAAGGTGGTGGGGCGAAGAAGGAGTCACGTGTTCCAAACTGGGGGATAAGCACATTTTTCATGTTTTATTTCTTGTATCTTATTGAGCTCGGGCGGAATGTGGGTTTATCGAACTTTGCAGGAAGCTTGGAGTAATCAGGGTCAGGAGAAACAAACTGATCTAAACACCGTCTTACGTGCTCGTTTGTACTCCTGGAAACAGGCAGTGTCACGATAGTTTGGCCACAGAGGTGGGGATTGAAACTGTCATCCCTATAACTGTAAGTTTACTGACGATCCTGGCATCAGAGTACAGTCAGGAGAACCTCGGCCCACCTTCATGAATACGTCTGGATGTAAGCTGTCAGGACAGATACATCACCAAGAACCTAATGTCGTCTCTGGATATAAGCTGTCAGGACAGATACATCACCAAGAACCTAATGCCGTCTCTGGATGTAAGCTGTCAGGACAGATTCATCACCAAGAACCAAATGCCGTTTCTGGATGTAAGCTGTCAGGATAGATACATCCCCAAGAACCTAATGCCATCTCTGGATGTAAGCTGTCAGGACAGATACATCCCCAAGAACCTAATGCCGTCTCTGGATGTAAGCTGTCAGGACAGATACATCACCAATAACCTAATGCCGTCTCTGTAATCAAGTATGCAGTGTTAGAGACTTGAATGTAACATGTTTCAGTGCATTGTGAGGAGTTGGGGAGACCAAATCTCATATAAAATTAACGTCTTTAAACGGGTTTAGAATACTATGCAGAGTCTGTATACAAAAAGTTTTTGGAGGATGGTTAGCCGATGTGCGAGTCCTTCTTAAAGGACTGAAAGACTAGAGAAAACTAGACCCGCAGCCTGTTAGGCGTCATCTATGCTGCTCTTAACAAACCACCTAGCTATGAGCAGTGCTATGCTATGTCACACAGTTAGTCGCTTTTTACGACATTCTCACTGTGGGACAGTGGTGCTATTCTCGTCTTTGTCATACACAAATACCCTGGCGGACTGCTCGGCTTCTCTTAGTTACTAGTCTGATTTCTCTAAGTACACATCTGGTACCCATATGCATTCTCTAGACTGGAGTGTGTCCAGTTGAGAGATTGATTTTGTTCGAAGCTCAAGGTGAGTTAACTGTTGACGAAGTTTCTTTAGTAATGGGTTGCAGTGGTCCTGCTTACACCCCGAGGGATACTTGAGAACACCGACAGCGGTCCCTTTGGCTAAGTCCAATACGATGCTCCCCAGTAAGTTTGCTGCTATGGGACTTACAGTGTCGAGCCCCACCTCATTGGTCAGATTGCTGTGATGCAGCCCGTTTCCAGCAGCACGTTCGAAGAGGTAAGAAAGAGTCTTGATCAGATTAGTTCATAAGACAGTGATGCGCAATACAGGACTCATATATCTCAAAACCTCTCCTGCCCAAGTCTACCTCACCTACAGAACTTATATATCTCATCACCTCTCCTGACCAAGTTTACCTCACCTACTGGACTCATATATCTCATAACATCTCCTGCCAAAGTCTACCTCCCCTACAGGACTCATATATCTTATCACCTCTCCTGAACCACGTCTACCTCACCTACACGACTCATAACCTCTCCTGCCCAAGTCTACCTCACCTACAGGACTCATATATCTCATAACCTCTCCTGAACCACGTCTACCTCACCTACACGACTCATAACCTCTCCTGCCCAAGTCTACCTCACCTACAGGACTCATATATCTCATAGCCTCTCCTGACCAAGTCAACCACACCTACTGGACTCATATATCTTATAGCCTCTCCTGACCAAGTCTACCTCACCTACGCGACTCATAACCTCTCCTGCCCAAGTCTACCTCACCTACATGACTCATATCTCAAGGCGTCTCTTGCCCAAGTCTACCTCACCTACATGACTCATATATCTCAAGGCCTCTCCTGCCTCTCATGAGCCCACTCTCCCATTGAAGAGGTGTTAAGGATGAAGATACTGGGCCAGAAGGCAAACCGGAAATGATAGTATCACTTGACCCTCGCTTTATATCGATGAAAACATATTAATCTGAACATGATTACTAGCGCAGGGGTTCGAATTAGCGGACGGAAAGACAGAACAAAAATCAGGAACGTGGTTTGTGCCTGGTACGACCGCTCCTCAAGTCGACCCAGCTGTAAATGGTTACCTGACGTATGAATTGGGAAAAGTAAAAACAGCAAGGAAAGGAACTGGCTACCCCACCTCACATAGGCTGCGGTTAGTACATGAGAGCTATCTTCATCCCAGGCGGCAATTGTTGCTATGGGACTGACTGTTAGCTTGACCTTTGCTCGTTTATTCCAAAGAGTTCACGAAACTGGGTCCTACTCGGTCTCTTTCGCTGGAGAATGATTACTCTGGCTTTTCTTCCAGAGGGATTGAACCTGTCCCTTTTTCAGAGAGAAACAAGCGCTCTATCAATTTCACCACCAATAACGTTAAAAGATTGACTGTAAAATACTCTGAAGTGGAATCGCAAACCTCCTGGCCCGTCAATGTTTCAAAGGTCTATCACCTGGCCCGCCATGAAAGCTAAATCATTACAATCTGGTCTGTGGATCCATTTATAAATTCAGAGGAAAATATACTAGATTCAACTCTCGTTTCCGGCTGGCCCCAGTCAAATAAGCTGTAAATTGGTACCTGGCTTATTATTATGGAAGCAAAGACGGCGAAGATGAAAACTGGCCTCCAGACCTCATAAACAGGAATGCGGGGACATCCCACAATGTAATGTCTAACACTTAATCCCCGACAGCAGTGTCTGATATGGTGCTACCTTATTCTTCTCCCGGTTGCTCTAGCTATCAGCATTTTGTGAGTTTGTATGAGCAGCTCTGTTCTTTTTTTTATCCCTACAGTACGTTAGGTAACAATTTACTACTAGGTTAACTGCAGGGTATAGGCATCGAGTAGAGAGCCAAGAACATTTGCCACGTGAAGCAAACACTCAAACAACTCTGTCCCTCATCTTCTCCTGTATGCAGCGCCAAATACATACATTCACCTATTGGAATTTGGATGAGCATTATCTAATTTAACAGTCACTTCACGTCTACCGTGGGGCCATGATGTCTTCAGTTGTGCTGCATTTTGTTTCTGTCATCATTGTTGGCATATTTTCTAATGGTTACGCTGGGGATGGGAGGGGGAGGGGGAGGCTTCCTACAGCAACCTTCATACAATGTCCGCCAGCAGTAACCAGAAAGTCAATGCAGATAGCATAGAGAAGATAGCATAGAGATGATAGCAAAGAGATGATAGCAAAGAGCTGTGAGCAGTCCTAATACTACAGTGTAAGTTAAGTGTCAGCATAGATCATTCTAGAGGCTGGACATCCCAAAGTCGCACGTTCCTTGGCTCTACTAAGCAACAGGAGTAAAACGGTCACAAGACTGACACTCGCTTGGTACCGCTACTGATCGAAATAAAACTGTCTTGCAAATACGGAAAGGTGCGAGGGAGACGACGAGGATGTCGTCCCAAAATAAGGTGGGAGGACAACATAAAAGAATGGGCCAATCTCTGACCGCTGGCAAAGAGGAGTAGCGTGGGGTTGTGAGGGTGCCTTCATGGGTTCCCCAACAATCTCACCGGATACGGGATGACCTGGTCTGACCTGAACTGACAAACTTACTGTAAATATATCATGTTCGCAAGGAAAGACATGGTACGGCACCTTTTAATGGCCCACCAGGTAGACTGCAGATTAAAAGGATAGCTCTTGCCTACCTGACAGCATTTACTTGTCTGGCTGATTGAATACAATAGTTCTAGTATTTCAGTAGTTTCCACGGGATGGGATAGGTGGCCCCATGTACAAACCTTATTGATCGTCTTATATGATATGCCTGGCACGTTTACGTGTTATAATTCGTTGCTGTTCTTAGAGACGACTAAGGAAGTTCTGACATGCAGCTACATACACAAGAAGAAAGTGTTCAAACGATCATTTCGTTACACATGGGAAGACGGTCGGCTATATCAGGTCAAATCAAATCAAATGTCTAGCATTATATCTTAATCTCGCCATTATAATTGAGACAGAACAGCATGGTTACGACTGCACGTCAGACGAAAAACATGAACGAAACTCAGTATACAACATAAAGCCCTTCATCGGGTAAAAAGGACACCACATGAACATATCTTATTCTATCTTAGCGCAACTTAAGCTAAACACGTCGCTCAGATTTGTTGAAATTGAAGCAAAGCTCTAACATTGCTTGCGGTTCCACTAACCAGCTGTTAGAAAAGTCTGCTTGCAGTCATTTGGCATTTTATTTGGCTTTTCTAATCGGCTTTCGGGCAATCCTTCTTCTTTTTCTTCGTACGCTGTCAGACGTCAACTTGAATTTGTTCGAACAAAGCAGCTGTTACCCTAAGGCTGTCGACACTGCCATATAGCTTGTCTAGTGTTGCCACTGGTGATGGCCACATGTGCTTTCTCTTGTCCTCGTATGTCGGGCAATTTTGCAGAAGATGTTCAGCGGTCATTTTCCCTGTGCCACAGGTGCATTCGTCAGTGCCACCTATCTTCAATTTATTGAATAGATGGTTCCTAAGTCTGTTGTGGCCTGTGCGGAGTCTTCTTCTTCTTCTTCTGCGTACACAGTCAGACAGTAACCATTATTTTCTCGAAAAAAGCGGCGGTCATCCTGAGACTCTCGCCACTACCATAGAGCTTGTCTTGCAGTTCCACTGGCAATGGCCACATCTGCTCTCTCTGATCCTCGTATGTCGGGCAGTTCTGCAGCAGATGTTCAGTGGTCATTTTACCAGTACCGCACGGGCATTCGTCGGTACACCCTATCTTCAATTTGTTGAATAGGTGGTACCTCAGTCTGTTGTGGCCAGTGCGAAGTCTGAAGACGACGACCTGCTCTCTTCGGTTCAACTGGTAATAGGCATCGTTTTTGGTGTAACCAGTATGTTCGGTTTCCCATTTGGACATGTATCTGGCTTTGATAAGCCGTTTTGACTCTTCGTACGTCATACTGGTATCTGTTTGTGGTAGCCTTGCACCTTCTTTTGCCAGTCTGTCTGCCTCCTCGTTGCCTTGGATGTTGCAGTGTGACGGAACCCACTGTACCACTACCCTTTTTGGTGCGGACTGCTGGCACAGTTTGCAGAGTGCTGCTCTTAAGTCATTAAGCTCAGTGTTTTTCTGGCTTTTTAGCGCTGTGACTACTTCGAGAGCGTCTGTCAGCAGGACTATATGGCTCTCATTTTCACTGTGTGTTACCATTTCTTCCACTGCCGCCCTCAGTGCCTCTGCCTCTGCTCTGAAATTGCTTGTGTACTTACCAGTAGCGAATGACAGTGTTATTTTTCTGCCATTTGGTAGGTTCAGGAATGCTCCTGCCCCTCCGTTCTGTGTAGTGTTTGTTACAGAACCATCGGTGTATGCATGGGTCCAGTCCATGCTTGGGTAGCTTTTCGTTATGAAGCTTAGGGTAGTGTCTCTCCTTTCTTTTTCACTCTGGCAGTTTTTGTTTGCAATACCTGGTATATTTTCTACCACCTCTGGAAATATATCCTGCCTCCAAGTAGGTTTTCGTACAGTAGTGATGGGTTTTGGTGTTGTTAGTGCGTTTATGGGATCTTCGTGCATCTTTGCTTTGGCTATTTCTGCAAAGTTTCTCCGCTTTAGTTTCCCATTTCCCAAATTGTTTAGTCTCTGGTACATTGGATGGTCCGTCAGTCTTCTGAGTTTCTCTGACTGCAGCTGGGCTCTGCAGTCTCTTCTATCGGTCATGGATTGCAGTTTTGTAATCTTTTCAAGTTGTACAATTGGCGTTGACTTCATGCCACCTGTTATAATTCTCATGGCTTGGTTTTGAAGTTTGTTAACTTTATCGAAGTTCGCCTTCGCTGCGATTGTCCATGCCGCAATGCCATACTCGAGAACTGGTCTCACTCTTCCAGTGTATAGTTTCTTTAGTATGCCTTCGTCTGCTCCCCAGCTTGTGCCAGCAAGTTTCCTCATGATCGCCATTCTTTCTCTGGCTTTCATTCGGTTTCTCTCAATCTGACTTTTCCATGTCATGCGCCGATCAAATGTGACTCCCAGATAGGTTGGGTTGTCGTTTGGCTGCAGGATTTTGCCATTCAGACTTAATTTGGTACTTTGGGGTTTTAATGAGAGCGAGAATATTGTGCACGTGGTTTTCTCCTCGTTTATTTTGACCAGCCATGAGTTCGCCCACTCTTCCAGTGATGTTAGGGCCGTCTGCATCCGATTTCTTGCTATTGTGAGATTCTTTTCAGAGGTCCACATAGCCAGATCGTCTGCAAACATTGAGCAATGGACTCTTCTTGGTATATTCTCTGTAATATCGTTTATATATACCAGGAAGAGTGTGGGTGACAATACTCCCCCTTGGGGTACTCCCTGCTCGAGTGTCACCTTTTTGCTCATCTGCCCTTGTACTTGGACTCTGGCCGTTCTTTGTTTGAGGTAGTGGTTGATCCACTTGTACATTTTCCCACAGACATCACTTCTTCTTAGCTTGACTCTAAGTCCATCCTTCCAGACTTTGTCAAATGCCTTTTCCAGATCCACCCAAACAGCTACTGTGTGTTTCTGTGCCTGGTAGGCATCTTCTATCTCCTGGGCTATGAGGATGACGTGCGGAGTCTGAAGACCACGACCTGCTTTCTTCTGTTCAGCTGGTAGTAGGAATCATTTTTTGTGTAACCAGTATGTTCTGAGACCATCCATTTGTAGAAACATTGGCCCAACACTGTATTATTCTCCCATAATCAGCTTTAAGGCAAGTCGTTCAGTTAAGCTTTGACCCTACTAATCAACTTTTATGACAGCCTGGTTTCAATCATTTGCAGAGCTGTTTTAAAGCAGTGGATATTTTCAACCTCGCTCACAGCGTTCTTTATTCGCTCCTTACAGACATGCAGGGGAAGTAAGCAATTGTCCTATCCTGTTTACCTGGAGATATATATCTTACGTATATCTTACGTATATCTTACGCTCGTATTTATTTTGAGTATCAAGTATCACTTATTGTGTGGGAGATTGTCCATCATATAATTAGGTATAAGGTTTATATTTAAACACAGAGATAAAGAGAGGGATAGAGAGAGGGAGAGAGAGGGAGAGAGTAAGAAACGGAGACAGAGCGAGAAAGAGGCAGTCATCGAGAGATGGACACATAGAGCGACAGAAAGACGTAATCAGACACGGAGACGAGTAAGACGCACATATACGGGCAGAGAGAATGACGAAAGCAGAGAAATGACAAAGAGAGATCACAGAGAAAGAGAGAGAGGGGGGGGGGGGAACCACACATAGAAAGGGACAGAAAGAAACCACACACAGAGAGGGACAGAAAGAGACCGCACAAAATGAAAGGTACACAGCGACCACACAAAGAGAGATGGGACAGAGAGCGACCACACAAAGACAGAGGGGCCAGAGAGAGACCATACACAGAGAGGGACCACAGAGGGAAACAGTGAGAAAAAGTGATGGAAGCACACAAAAGTAGAGATGGAAAGAGGAAACAGTGAACCGAGACACAATTTGAGAGAAACACCAACAGACAGAGATAACAGTGCGTTAAAGTGGCAGGTAACGGCATAACAAGAACCACAGAGCGAAAGAATAATCTATCAAGAGAAAGTGATACATAAAACAGACGTAACGATAAAAAAACAATAGAGTGTAACGACAGATAGAAATAAGTAATAACGCATTTAGCGACAGATTGTTAGAGAGTGACAAGGATGCATCCATAGATACATGAAGATGTAGATATCGTTATATAAGGAGACAAATACAGACGCAGAGCGCGATATAATGATAGAATGAGGGACCGACCAAGATACGTGCACATTCCGAGAAAGTAGAGAGAGAGAGAGAGAGAGAGAGACAGAGATAGAGAGAGAGAGAGAGAGAAATATATTATCATTAACAGTAAAAAATGATGTGCCAACTGAAAGTACGGTAGAACGATCTGGAATCTCGTGAATAACTGCTAAATGAAACCCTTGCATGGACGTGCACAGGTAACTTGATCAGGAAAACTTATGGCACACATTTCTATAAATAACTAAAGGCCATCACTGTAGTGTTTCTTCTACTTGGATGCTAAATCCATGATCCGACAGGTGAATTCATGGTTTTTTTTCCGGTGTTTTTCAGTGATCTTCCAAATGGCATTGTTTTTTGTTGGTGATGGTGGTGGTGTTGCTGGTGTTCATGATGTTGGTTGATGGGGTTATTGATGTTGATGTTGGTGTTGTTGTTAGTAATGGTGATGTTGTTGTTCATGGTGTTGTTGATGTTGATGTTGGTGGTGGTGTTGTTGTTGGTAATGGTGATGTTGGTGTTGATGGTGTTGTTGTTACTCGTGATGGTGGCAGTGTTGTTGCTGTTGGTGTTGTTGCTATGTTGTTGCTGGTGATGGTGATGCTTTTATTGCTGTCATTGTTGTTGGTGGGGGTGGTGTTGTTGTTATTTTTGCTGATGTTGTTGTTGATGTTGTAAGTTGGTGTTTTAGTTGGTGTTGTTCTAAATTACTCGACATTGATTTGTTAACTTCTGACGATATTAGTTTTGCTAGGTGATTGCATGTGCTCTTCTTGTAACTTTAGGTATACCGAAGAACGTTCACCTTGGTAATCTATGCTGTAGTGCAGTGCAGCGCTAATCAGTGTCGATGTCCTTCTAGTTGGTCAGACTGATGTAACACATCCTGTTTCCAGGAGAACGACAAAGACGTGTGATGTGGTCGTGGTCAGAATAAGTTGCCTGACCCTACCATATGTCTTGTTGCCCAGTGTTGTAGCTACATTGTAAGGACCTTCTGATATAAATTAACTCAAGTATTCTTTACTTAGCGAGCTGGAGACTCAATGAACTAGAAGTCAGTGGTGATAACTGCTTGTGTCAGGAGGAGCAAATCGAAGTTCTCCTACTTAACGAGCTGGAGACTCAATGAACTAGAAGTCAGTGGTGATAACTGCTTGTGTCAGGAGGAGCAAATCGAAGTTCTCCTACTTAACGAGCTGGAGACTCAATGAACTAGAAGTCAGTGGTGATAACTGCTTGTGTCAGGATGAGCAAATCGAAGCTCTCCTACTTAGCGAGCTGGAGACGCAATGAACTAGAAGTCAGTGGTGATAACTGCTTGTGTCAGGATTAGCGAATCAGAGCTCTCCTAAATAACGAACTGGAGACGCAATGAACTAGGAGTCAGTGGTGATAATTGTTTGTGTCAGGATTAGCGAATCAGAGCTCTCCAAATAAGCAGCTTAGAGAATGGGAATCGTCGATGGAAGCCAAACTCGGTTACAAAAATGTGCCTTGCTGAAACGAGATGTGTCGGGCTTAAAGGCGTTATATAGCAGGCTTGCTGTAGACTACGTCGCAGCTTGGCACAACTTTCTTGTCAGGACGAACGGGGCAGCAGATGAAGATCTACGAGCATGTGCGTGTCAGATGCCTTCTTCTCATTGCAAAAGGAGTACTTGACACATTGCGACAGATGACAAGACACTAAACCTCACACGTAGCAGATGTTCGGTGCACCGAGGTCTCAAATATTTCATCCCTGACGGCATGTTTGCTTTCGAACTTCTTTCAACTTACTACCTTATACCGAAGGGTACACAGATGGCACACTTTAGTGAAGTGGTTTTGGAGTTGAGAAAATAACCAAAGCCACTGCTTGAGACAACAGCCTACAGTACGAGAATGAAAATGGAACACTGGTCTCAGCTATGAGATGGATATTTGAGACATATGTAACAGCGTAGTTATTTTCTCCTTACATAGCAAGGTACAGACGGGCTGGCTGAGGCGTGAGTGAATTGTAGCTGTAGAGGTCTTATATCTCACGGGACTAGTGTGGATCTGCTGGCACGGTATTGTCAGAATTCAGGGCAACGAATGACATGATAAGCTGGCTTAATCAGCATCAATGATGGACACACTAGACATTAGTAGGAGTGACGTTCTGAAGTCTATCAATGACCCCGTGTTGAATGAGGACACTAGACTATGTGCATCAAAAATTCACAGACTGTGACAAGCGACGTTTGACAGGTGTGGTGTAATCCCAACGAGCACCAGCGGTATGCACACCTTTCACCATCTGCTGGCAGATACTCCGTACCTATGGGTATCCGCTGATTTGTCGATCCTTAGAGACAGAACAGTACAGGACAATGATTGATGTAGCAGTTGGTAAACTAGGCCTTGTGGGATCATGTATCAACGACCAACTCAAACAGATGTACCTGATGAGGTACAGCAGAATACAAGTAATGAATAGTGGAAGAAACTAAATTGCCCATGTTGTGTTGGATAGTAAGTTAACATGCATCTAGCGTCCCAGTTAACCCGAGTGGTACCTGAGTGAAAAAGTATGATTATTGTTGCCTTCTAAAGCGACTAAACAGGGACGTGCATGGGATTAGCAGCCTTATCGTGCAACCACCACTGCAAATGTTCAAATACATGTTTAATGTAAGCGGGCCTACTCTTGTACCCTCTTTCAGTCATGACTGAATATAGGATGATACAACTTGCAGTGGTAAACAAAAAAGTATTTGCTTTGCTTTTCTTATTCTCTTTCTCCTTGCGGCATTGTCTTCTCACTTCTCTGTGTTCCAAGATCTTCGATTCACGAAGCGGGAGAGGACAATTCAGAATACCTCTCCACTTGGACTGGTCTGCAGCTTCGTTTTCCCAGGATGTCAGCCTCATGTCCAGGGCTATCATATCATTTCACGCTTACACAGATCCTTCATTTCAACCTCAACTATGGTAGGCCGAACGTATTAACTGTCCATAAAGGATATATTTGGGAATTCGATCATTTTCTGCGACAAACAGGAACAACCATCGTAGTCTTCGCTAAGAAGAGTTTACTTGCTTCGGAGACCGATACGAGAGTACACCTCTACATTTGTCACTCTGCCCCTCCATGCAATTCCAAGAATGGATCGCAGGCGCCTTGGAGGGAAGGTGCTTAGCCTGTGCTCTTGTTTGTCCAAGTCTCGTTACCATAGAGGAGTGTGTTGACAACCCATACATTGTACACCATTGCATTGGTTTTAATTGTCAGTTTCTGGTTTATCCAAACATGCGTTCTGAGGACAGCAAATTAAGCAGCAGCTTTGTCAATACGACTGTCTGTTTATGAGTCTAGAGGGAACTTGTCGCTGGTGAGGGATACCAAGGAAATGAGCACGAACGACAATCTCAGAGCCTGCAGCTGGAATATATGCAACCAGCGGGCTGCATAGATTATCATTACTTATGGTATTCAATGTTGCTGATAGAAATCTATCATCCACGCGTTTGCCTGCGCAGCGGTTATGTCTATTTCTACATAACATAACGTAACATAACAGAGCAGAACACAATATAACTAAATATAACACAATAGAATATAAGGTAACATAGAATATCACAACATAAGATCAAATGTAATATCATAACATTGTAAAACACAGAGCAAAATAACACAACATAGTGTTACTTAACATACCATTCCATGGTATAAGTTAGCTGTCCCCTTGCCTAGCTGTTCCTAGCCGCCTCTTACTAAATGTCCTACCAGGTTGGCTGCTTGCATCAGGGTTAGCGAATAGAAGCTGACCAAGACCTTTCTTCAAGGGGTGGTCCTGGAAACAGGCTACACTAGTGAAGGCCTGCTGAGAGGATATGAATCGCAGTTGGAAGACAGATCCGGTACCCAAATAAGTCAGCTGAAATCACTTTAGCAGGTAAAAATGCTCAGATATCGCAGCCTCGCTATAAACTACAACACAACATCACAACGTCCTTTCATGAAGAAGAATAAGAGAAAAAACAAGAAAAAGACGACGAAGAAGAAGAAGAAAGAGAAAAAGACGAAGAAGAGAAAGATGAAGAAGAAGAAGAAGAAGAGGAAGAAGAAGTTGAAGCAGACGAAGAAGAAGAAGACAAAAAGGAAGAAGAAGAAAAAGAATAAGAAAAAGAATTAAAAGAATAAAAAGGAGAAGAAAAAGAAGAAGAAAAAGACAAAGAAGAGAAAGAGGAAGAAGACGAAGAAGAAGAAGAAGAAGAAGAAGAAGACGAAGAAGAAGAGTAAGAGGAAGAAGACGAAGAAGAAGACAGAGAAGAAGAAGAAGAAAAAGAAAAAGAATAAGAAGAGAAAGAAGAAGAAGAAGAAATTAAAAAGAAGAAGAATAAGAAGACTATTATTTACACTGCTCTTGGCCTCGAGCGCCCCAAATACCTACTAATTATGCTCTGCACTTATCTCCCGCTTCCAGCCCCGACCTTCCTACCTCACGTGAAATGTAAACTCAGAATACAAATACGCTATGATATATGTTACCACAAATCAACATCAGCGCACTAAGGACAAACTCAAAGGCGTTCAATCTCTTTCCGAAAATGGCTAAAGGTGTTAATATTTATGATTTTCAAAGCTTTCCTGTTATATTCACTCTGCTGGGTCTTATCAGGCGCATTTCTTGTTTCATCCACGTTTGTGTTAAAAATGAAGCGGTTGTGAATTTCCGGTTTATACATTGCAGAGTATCGTACAGATGATATGTTTAAAATAATGCCTTAGGGAGGAAGACAAACGTCTGGTCAGGCAAAATATACTGATCAGACATGTTAGTCAGGTTCAGACAAAATATACTGATCAGACATGTTAGTCAGGGTCAGGTAAAACATATTGACCAAGACCCTCGCCTCGGCTTCCTAGTAGCCCTCCTTGGAAACGGGCAGTTGTCAAGGCAGCCTGGCTAACGAGTGAGGGATGACCTTAATACCCGTAGTAGTGAGTGACACGCAGGTAAAGCCAAGCATAGCACAACCGCCTGGACCACGCCGGTCCACCTTCATCAGCAGGCTCGGGATGGGAGGAAAGCTACTGTAACTCGCCATTTAACGTCCTTTCCAGGGCGCACAAAAGAGTAACCTACTCATTGTGGACATTCGCAAACAACAACATAATGCCTTCTTCTTCGCCAAGGAAAGGAAGTTTTGTTATGCTGTATTGTAGTTCACATTGAGGTTACGATATCTCTATTCTTTCTGCTAGGCTGCATGGATGCAGTCTGTTTCCAGGACCGTCACTTGAAGATGGAATAAGTACTTGGACAGCTCCTTAAAGTCAAGATGAGACAAGCTGTCAGCCATGAGTCGTGGACTGCTGCTATTCAGTTTTAAGAGACTTCGGATATTCATTATGTTTTATCTGTCTATATCCAATATTCCAACATAATAAACATTTTGGATAACCCGTATATTAACTCTTTAATTTAACATGAAATCCAGAAAAGACCTGAACAGTAATTCTACTAAAACAATAGACTCTTAACCTACGCTGTTAGCCCTTATTGTCATGCTTTAAGCCAGCTCTTATGTACCTTATGATGCTAAGATGAAAGAAAAAGGTGTGCCGAACCCACAGCATCTGTTACTTAAATGCCAATCTCAAAACAGACATGGTAAACTGTCTTAAGCGTTTTAGCTATTATTAGCATTTTGGTTTTTCCAGTATAACAGAAGGCGGAAGATGTATTAAAAAATCAAGGTAGTCCTTCATGGTCAGGAAAGGGCGTTTCTGGGATAGCAATATACTGAAGTATTGTGTGCGTATAGCTGTTACTTTTGCTACCACCGGTTACATCCGCAAAGCCCCTTTCTCCAATATGGATTTCTGAGCACTATGATAACCTTATGAATTCTCAGACGTAAACTCGGTCAGACGTGGCCCGAACAGACGTTATGCGGCAAATAGCTGTACCATTAATGTGGAACGCAATAATAGACATGACATTGTACTGCATGAAATTGCGATTCATGGATTACTGTGGTTTAACACTAGTTCTGGATAATATGGGAAGGTGTTCTTTAGAGGACAGAGCAGCAGTGTGTACAACTAACGAGCTACGGAAACCATTAGTATCTTTACCCTTCACTTTTTCCTAAAAGAGATTCAACACCTCTGAATCTGTGAGAAGTTTCGCTATGTCAATTCAGCATCACATTATATAACATAAATTACCATATCTTAACATACAATAACACAAGATAACGTAACATGCAATAACATAACCTAAAATTTATTTGGTGTATGTGTTTGACACTTCCTTACGCCTCGTTGCAGTTGTTATCGTTAAAATAAAAACTCAAAATGAAGGTTAAAATCATCTTTAGATTCACAGGGCACAACTTATTGAGATATCATCTATTCAAGACATTAAGGATAGGAAATACACAGTAATGTGTATGCGGAACTGACAAAATGACTGCTGAGCATCTTCTACAAAGGTGTCCAACATACGAGGAACAATAGAAGCACCTGAGATCATCACCAACCTCATTCCTGAACAAGCTCTGTAGATATACCAATTGCTTCAGGATGACCACTGCTGTCATTTAATATATTCAAGTTGACATTTCCACGTGAACCGAAAAGAAAGTATTTTTGGACTCAGAAACCAAAACTTTTTGTATTCATAAATGCCCTCATCGGAAACTAGAAGATATTTTAAGTAAAAAAATCTGACAAACATATCGACAACCAAATTTCCATACAGATACAGCTTGTAATATTTCGGTCTTTTTTTGAGAAGCCTGTGGTTGAGCTGTTTGGATAGCAAGAACCCTTTTGATCAGGT
Organism: Ariolimax columbianus; assembly: GCA_036924085.1. NCBI lineage: Eukaryota > Metazoa > Mollusca > Gastropoda > Stylommatophora > Arionidae > Ariolimax > Ariolimax columbianus. The sequence goes on from JAVGWX010000002.1 coordinate 18,869,512, forward strand.
GATATCAGATTAAAGCCCCAGTATAGTATGCTTTTTGTTCAACAATGGGATGTAAACCTAATTTTCACACTGTGGAGTGACTGCAGGAACAATCGATTTTCGCTTAATCTTCAGGCGAACCTGGGCAGCGGGAATAAAGGATGTGATTGTACTTTTTTTGAAAGACTTATTTTACCTCGTGGTAAAGATAATTATAACTTATTTTACGTCGTGCTCACGATAATAACTTATTTTACCTAGTGCTTGCGATAATAACTTATTTTACTCCGTTGTTAAGATGATCATAACTTATTTTACCTAGCCCTCACGATAATAACTTATTTTACCTAGTGCTCACGATAATAACTTATTTTACCTAGTGCTCACGATAATAACTTATTTTACCTCATGGTCACGAGGATGCCTTATTTTACCTCATGGTCACGTGAATGACTTATTTTACCTCGTGGTCACGACCATCATGACTTATTTTACCTCATGGTCACGCGAATGACTTATTTTACCCCGTGCTCACGACAATAAGGAACTGCACGTTCTGACGACGAGGCTTCATATCATTGTGGTATTTTTTAAGTGTGAACTACTTTTCAACGCTGTACAAGAGTTCAGGCCTGGGTGCTGATTATTTACTGATGACTCTTACACTCATGTGAAATGAGGCATAAAGGTAGTCGCACAACATACATTCTTGCCTGGGATGAAGTGTTTAAGACGCCATTATGCTAAGCTTCATCATTTATGAGGTGGGTGTACCACATTTCAATCTTCGTAGCATTTCTTTTGCAAACAATGTGCCAGGTATACGTTTGTATCTTGTTGACTGGAGCGTGCCTATTACATCAAGCATAACCTTCATCAAAAGAAGGTTATTACAATACCGAGAAAATAAAATATAGGATCATCCATAATGACATGGTGTGATAAAGTCGCTAGCACTTTATCCGTAACGGCAGTGTGTGATAAATTAGTTCAGGAACTAGTAGTCGATTATAAAACGTAAGAGGAAGGTGTAGTGCTGGATGAAATGCTTCTTGTAGGTGTGAGCAACATGTCGGATAGTAGGGGAGCAGAATGTCGGATAGTAGGGGAGCAGCATGTCGGTTGTAGGGGAGCAGCATGTCGGATAGTAGGGGAGCAGCATGTCGGCTAGTAGGGGAGCAGCATGTCGGATAGTAGGGGAGCAGCATGTCGGATAGTAGGGGAGCAGCATGTCGGATAGTAGGGGGAGCAACATGTCGGATAGTAGGGGAGCAGCATGTCGGATAGTAGGGGAGCAGTATGTCGGATAGTAGGGGGAGCAACATGTCGGATAGTAGGGGAGCAGCATGTCGGATAGTAGGGGAGCAGTATGTCGGATAGTAGGGGGAGCAACATGTCGGATAGTAGGGGAGCAGCATGTCGGATGGTGGGGGAGCAGCATGTCCGGTGGTGGGGGGGGGGGGTCAACATTTCGGATGGTAGAGGGGGAGCAACATGTCGGATGGTAGGGGAAGCAGCATGTCAGATGGTAGGGGAGAGCAACATGTCAGATGGTAGGGGAAGCACCATGTCGGATGGTAGGGGAGCAGCATGTCGGATAGTAGGGGGGCAGCATGTCGGATGGTGGGGAGGAGCATGTCGGATGGTGGGGAGGAGCAACATGTCCGGTGGTGGGGGGGGGGGGTGTCAACATTTCGGATGGTAGAGGGGGAGCAACATGTCGGATGGTAGGGGAAGCAGCATGTCGGATGGTAGGGGAGAGCAACATGTCAGATGGTAGGGGAAGCACCATGTCCCATGGTAGGGGACAGCAACATGTCGGATGGTAGGGGAGAGCAACATGTCGGAGGGTAGGGGGAGCAGCATGTCGGATAGTAGGGGGGGGGGGGTGGTTTAACTTATCCGTAACATGTCGTCGGCAGTCTGACCTTGAATTTAGATGGAAGGAGAGGAGTTTATGAACGGAAATATATTTTGTGTAAATCTGAAGAATGATATATGCGATTGAGGCAAGTGTGCGAGCAAATACAATATTAGTCCTGAAATATTACACGCCACATCAACATATCTAGGCACCATAGCGACCTGGATTTGTCATGGCCTGCCTTTCGGCAGTGTCTGAAAACTAAGCAGAAGACTGTTTATTAAACGGGTATCTTCGGCGAACAAAATGTTACAAACTGTTATATTCTTGATAGTGGGATGCAGTTATGACTTCCAATTGTCATTCAACAAATATCGGGATTTGATCGGAACTGAACCTCACACCAAGAGATCAAGTTACATTATTCAAACTACGAACAGGCAATTACAGACTGAAAACGCATCTGTTCAACACATTAAATACTGATCACACAGACTTTTGTCCATGTGGGGAGAACAAACAAACAATATTCTCCAGGTATGTCTGCTGTACGAGAGGAGTAAAGTGACATCATGGTCCTCCTTAACCAAATACCAGGATAAACTGTAAGGCGACGAGAGATGCTGTAATTTAATACCGGACTTTAAGAACATCAACGAAAGGATGAATTCGACTATTATAAGTTATTTGTTTTTTTTTCAAAATACAATCGCCTACAAGAACAAGAGCTCACAGTTACAAATTAATTAAAGAAAGGTCCAGATTAGATACGAAGAAATATTTGTTAGCCAGAAAGTGGTGAATGCTTGGAATGCATAGCCACATGAAAAAGTGGAGGCAGAGTCAATTAATGCATTAAATAATAGATCAGAGACGCATAGGCATTTTTAGATCAAGCGAACGAAAGGAAACTGGTTGTATACAGACTCTGCAGAGTCTTCTGATCCAGTATAAAGACGTTGTTAAATTAGTTCAGGTGAGGGAAGTCAGTTTATAGGGAAAATAGATGCTATTATTTGAGAACGAACGACGAAGAAGAAGCAGAAGAACCCACAGCCGTCTGGCTGCCAGATAAGTGTCTTACCCATTTAGCCAGTTTGAGCCGACGATGGAACATATTCTATGTGTTGATGTGAACAAAACACATGGGCCGAGTTGATGAGAGGAAAACACATGGGTCAAGTTGATGAGAAGGAAACACTTGGGCCGAGTTGATAAGAGGGAAACACATGACCGAGTTGATGAGAGGGAAACACATGGGTCGAGTTGATGAGACGGAAACACATGGGCCGAGTTGATGAGAGGGAAACACATGGGCCGAGTTGATGAGAGGGAAACACATGGGCCGAGTTGATGAGACGGAAACACATGGGCCGAGTTGATGAGAGGGAAACACATGGGCCGAGTTGTTGAGAGGGAAACACATGGGCCGAGTTGATGAGAGGGAAATACATGTGTCGAGTTGATGGAGCGAAACACAAGGGCCGAGTTGATGAGAGGGAAACACATGGGCCGAGTTGATGAGAGGGAAACACATGGGCCGAGTTGATGAGAGGGAAACACATGGGCCTATTTTGATGAGACGGAAACACATGGGCCGAGTTGATGAGAGGGAAACACATGGGCCGAGTTGTTGAGAGGGAAACACATGGGCCGAGTTGATGAGAGGGAAATACATGTGTCGAGTTGATGGAGCGAAACACAAGGGCCGAGTTGATGAGAGGGAAACACATGGGCCGAGTTGATGAGAGGGAAACACATGGGCCGAGTTGATGAGAGGGAAACACATGGGCCGAGTTGATGAGACGGAAACACATGGGCCGAGTTGATGAGAGGGAAACACATGGGCCGAGTTGTTGAGAGGGAAACACATGGGCCGAGTTGATGAGAGGGAAATACATGGGCCGAGTTGATGAGAGGGAAACACATGGGCCGAGTTGATTAGAGGGAAATACATGTGTCGAGTTGATGAGAGGGAAATACATGTGTCGAGTTGATGAGAGGGAAATACATGTGTCGAGTTGATGGAGCGAAACACATGGGCCGAGTTGATGAGAGGGAAATACATGGGCCGAGTTGATGGAGCGAAACACAAGGGCCGAGTTGATGAGAGGGAAACACATGGGCCGAGTTGATGAGAGGGAAACACATAGGCCGAGTTGATGAGAGGGAAATACATGGGCCGAGTTGATGGAGCGAAACACAAGGGCCGAGATGATGAGAGGGAAACACATGGGCCGAGTTGATGAGAGGGAAACACATAGGCCGAGTTGATGAGAGGGAAATACATGGGCCGAGTTGATGGAGCGAAACACAAGGGTCGAGTTGATGGAGCGAAACACATGGGCCGAGTTGATGAGAGGGAAACACATAGGCCGAGTTGATGAGAGGGAAATACATGTGTCGAGTTGATGGAGCGAAACACATGGGCCGAGTTGATGGAGCGAAACACATAGGCCGAGTTGATGAGAGGGAAATACATGTGTCGAGTTGATGAGAGGGAAACACATGAGCCGAGTTGATGAGAGGGAAATACATGGGCCGAGTTGATGAGAGGGAAACACATGGGCCGAGTTGTTGAGAGGGAAACACATGTGTCGAGTTGATGAGAGGGAAATACATGGGCCAAGTTGATGAGAGGGAAACACATGGGCCGAGTTGATGAGAGGGAAATACATGTGTCGAGTTGATGAGAGGGAAATACATGGGCCGAGTTGATGAGAGGGAAACACATGGGCCGAGTTGATGAGAGGGAAATACATGGGTCGAGTTGATGGAGCGAAACACATGGGCCGAGTTGATGGAGCGAAACACATAGGCCGAGTTGATGAGAGGGAAATACATGTGTCGAGTTGATGGAGCGAAACACAAGGGCCGAGTTGATGAGAGGGAAATACATGTGTCGAGTTGTTGAGAGGGAAACACAAGGGCCGAGTTGATGAGAGGGAAATACATGGGCCGAGTTGATGAGAGGGAAACACATGGGCCGAGTTGATGAGAGGGAAATACATGGGTCGAGTTGATGGAGCGAAACACATGGGCCGAGTTGATGGAGCGAAACACATAGGCCGAGTTGATGAGAGGGAAATACATGTGTCGAGTTGATGGAGCGAAACACAAGGGCCGAGTTGATGAGAGGGAAATACATGTGTCGAGTTGATGGAGCGAAACACAAGGGCCGAGTTGATGAGAGGGAAACACATGTGTCGAGTTGATGAGAGGGAAACACATGTGTCGAGTTGTTGAGAGGGAAACACATGTGTCGAGTTGATGGAGCGAAACACAAGGGCCGAGTTGATGAGAGGGAAACACATGTGTCGAGTTGATGAGAGGGAAACACATGGGCCGAGTTGATGGAGCGAAACACAAGGGCCGAGTTGATGAGAGGGAAACACTTGGGCCGAGTTGATGAGAGGGAAATACATGTGTCGAGTTGATGGAGCGAAACACAAGGGCCGAGTTGATGAGAGGGAAACACATGTGTCGAGTTGATGAGAGGGAAACACATGTGTCGAGTTGTTGAGAGGGAAACACAAGGGCCGAGTTGATGGAGCGAAACACAAGGGCCGAGTTGATGGAGCGAAACACAAGGGCCGAGTTGATGGAGCGAAACACAAGGGCCGAGTTGATGGAGCGAAACACAAGGGCCGAGTTGATGGAGCGAAACACAAGGGCCAGGACGTCACCTGAAATACTTGTTGTGCTCCTGGGATATTAATAGTCAAGTCAGCGAGGTGTGGATCGTCACTGAGATCCGTATAGTGCTATGAGCCTTCTGAGAAGTCTTAGATTGCACTACAGCCAGGACAAACCGGGTTCAACTTCTTTAGTACATTTTTGGGGAAATGAGAAAAGCCACTGTAACCTGCTTCACCATTAAAGAAAATTCGTCAATTTTGAAAAGACGACGACCACATTGACAACCAAATTGACAAGCACAGCTCAGACACCACGCTTGAACAAAAAACATAAACGAAATCAACGTTACAATCAAAAGGTCTTCATCGAGGACAACTTACAGCACAAATTAAAAGTGTTAACATATCATAAAGAGCAATTATCAATACATATTGTAGAAGTATTCTTCTGAGCGTATGTTCTGTCTAGATCTTAGAGGAATATCAAACAGGAAACGGAAATGTATTGCTCTGCCCATTGCGGATGTTTCACAGCCAGGATGAAGCGCTTGTAACTGTTTTCCCGCGGCGCTAAGGGAACTTATCTTTGTTTAGACAAATGGTTCTCAATCTTCTACTAATGGGGTACTCCTCAGAAACCAAACAACAATTATAATTTTGTGTTATACTAACCTTCGCCCCCCCCCCCCCACCCCTCCTTACACACACACTCTCTGTTACTGTCGCACGATCGCGAACTCTAGTTTATATTCAGAAACAGAATTTGTTCCTGGGTGTCGGTAAAGACTCGAACTCACTTTATTCCGTGCAAACCCAAACGCGTTCAATCCCCTTCAAAAATAAAACAATTGAGTGGAAACAGTAATGATGTCAGCAGCCCGATGGTTTTACATATCCCTTCTACTTCTTCTCAGACATCTCTCACTGTTCGATACAAGTTGATTTCAGATTCATGCAGTCTGTGGATTATCTGTTTATCGGTTACAGTATCCGCATCTAAGATGCAATCCTTGACCGTTCTCAGAATGTCAGTCATTTCGAAAGTCTACAGTATGTGAGACTTGGAGCCGAGAACGTTAGTTCGTTTATTCCCATGAACTTCTCATGACCTCTATTTCAGCTATCCATCTAAAACCTAATTTTCATCCGAACAGCTCATTTAGTAACTAGAAAGTGGTTCACGACCTTCATGGCTTTTCCCGAGCAGCCATGTATCTGCTGACTCCAGATTTGAGAGCCACCAAATTATGTCGTATCTCGACTCCGAGGCAGAGAAACGACATTATGAAATAATTGTCACCTGTCCATGGAAAGCAGATGAAAGGATCAGAAGAAACATTGGAAAGTATGGTTGCTATAGTGACAAAACTTCGGTGTAGGTTTATGTGTACCTTTCCCTGTTAGTGTTATGGAAGACAAGGCAGTCATAAAAGAACTGGTAACTTTACCCCACATAAGCAGAGATCCTGCACAATGAAGACTTCAACACCTCCTCCCCAACAAAAGTGTCCATTAAGTTACAACATCAACTTACTGAAATGATGACTACACAACACCTCCTCCACAACAAAAGTGTCCATTAAGTTACAACATCAACCTACTGAAATAATGACTACACAACACGTCCTCCCCAATAAAAGTGTCCATTAAGTTACAACATCAACTTACTGAAATGATGACTAAACAACACGTCCTCCACAACAAGAGTGTCTATTCAAGAATCACCTTTACCTGTCCTGTGTCTTGAAAGTGTGCTGAGACACGACATGAATCAAACAACAGAAGTTGTTAATGTCAAATATATTTTTCTTATCTGTTTCCACTTTTTTATTAATAATGTCAAAACATGCCACATGTTTGTACGACTTGTATGCCATTTTCTCGATCGGCACCCACTGGGGAGAGACGACCAGGGAGGTCACAGAACATCTGATGTAGCACAGTGAACAGTTCTCTCTAGACTATCAAATAAACGAGCTGCGTGGGCAGAGCTCCAGAAAAGTCCATTGTTGCGATCACCAAAAGGTAAAATGGCACATGGTCTACTTGCACAACACCTTATTATTCGTATTATTATTAGTTGAATTTTTATTTTTAGTATAAGTCAGTCGCTCTAATTAACGAAGGATAAGGACAGTATTACATTTGGATTTACCCTTTTCAGCTTACAGGGAATCTTGAATCCATTTGTTATTAGAGTGGTTGTATTGGCAATTTTTTAATCATGTGAGGTTGCCCGACCCATTACAACCTTCTATTGCAGTCTTTTGGGAATAGAACAATTTGGTCTTTGAGGCATCTCTCAGGAGATAGACTGACACTGAGATATTGATGGTTTACTGCGCGAACAAATCTTACAGTCCTTACTGACTCTCAATGAAACCCAAAGACCCGATGATGAGTCATTTGCTGCTACCACTACGATCTGCTCCCTGATGTTGACGTTTTGACTTTCTTAGTTTTGCCAACCGTTACTTAACGCTCTTACCCTCTTAGTTATGTCAATTCGTTCATCCTATGCTCGTATCATTGGCTCTCGACGTCTACTTTCATAGACAGCAGCGATGTGGACGACGGGGATTGTTGTTGGTCTGTTGTGCGAAACAATCTCCTGTAATGTTTCCAGGCAATATTTTGTTTGTGTTAAACAGTCGGTACCTCCGATTCACACCATTTCAACGAAATGGATCGCCACATATTTGGGCCGTTCACGGAAAGATTGAAACCACTTCCTCACCTAAATACCCTGACCCATTCCAGGCACTATTTCTTCAACGGATTAACTAACCCTGCTCCAAGGTCTTTCATATATGCTAATCCAATCGACTGACCTTGGATTCATTGTTTTTTTGTTTTTTTCAGCAACCAGAAGAAATAATTGGGAACGCGGTGGCCCAGCTAGTATATCCTTTTCCAGAGATACATTCCTGAAATGTTTCCAACAATGGCAAGATCGCTTGGCTTAGCTTGGCTTCGTTCGTTCTCAATCTCCCGCTACCAAATACTGAAAGGGTTTAAGTAGCAGAATGTAGTCCAGAGAACGGAATGCGTTGTGTCGTAGTTTACAGCTTGACTGCGATACTTGCACCTGTCGGTCCAACACATCCGACTTCAGCAAGCATTTTTTTAATACTGGGTTAGCATTCCCTCTTCGATCCCTTCTCCTTAGCCAGTCCGCCCTGCCGCAGCCTGTTATTTAGGATCACCGCGTGGAGGCGTAGAAAGGTCCAGGCAGCTCTGGATCGCTGGCCCTGACGCTAGCAGTCAGCTATGGGTCGCTGACCACTGCAGCTCATGCGCTGCTCAGCATCTTGATCTCGCCGCAGGATCGCTTGATGAAGTGTTTACATAGAAGTACTTTGAAAGGGATTAGGGTTTAAGACGTACAGCAGGTGAGTTAAGACGCACAGCTAGGTGAGTTAATGTATTTTTTCCGGCGAAAGGTCCGATACATTTTTAACAGACCTGCTGTAACAATGAGGCTAACGTCTGGTCAGGCAAAATACACTGATCAAACAATGTTAGCCAGGGTCAGGAGAAATACACTGATCAAACAATGTTAGCCAGGGTCAGGAGAAATACACTGATCAAACAATGTTAGCCAGGGTCAGGAGAAATACACTGATCAAACAATGTTAGCCAGGGTCAGGCAAAATACACTGATCAAACAATGTTAGCCAGGGTCAGGAGAAATACACTGATCAAACAATGTTAGCCAGGGTCAGGCAAAATACACTGATCAAACAATGTTAGCCAGGGTCAGGAGAAATACACTGATCAAACAATGTTAGCCAGGGTCAGGAGAAATACACTGATCAAACAATGTTAGCCAGGGTCAGGAGAAATACACTGATCAAACAATGTTAGCCAGGGTCAGGAGAAATACACTGATCAAACAATGTTAGCCAGGGTCAGGAGAAATACACTGATCAAACAATGTTAGCCAGGGTCAGGAGAAATACACTGATCAAACAATGTTAGCCAGGGTCAGGAGAAATACACTGATCAAACAATGTTAGCCAGGGTCAGGCAAAATACACTGATCAAACAATGTTAGCCAGGGTCAGGAGAAATACACTGATCAAACAATGTTAGCCAGGGTCAGGAGAAATACACTGATCAAACAATGTTAGCCAGGGTCAGGAGAAATACACTGATCAAACAATGTTAGCCAGGGTCAGGAGAAATACACTGATCAAACAATGTTAGCCAGGGTCAGGAGAAATACACTGATCAAACAATGTTAGCCAGGGTCAGGAGAAATACACTGATCAAACAATGTTAGCCAGGGTCAGGAGAAATACACTGATCAAACAATGTTAGCCAGGGTCAGGAGAAATATACTGATCAAACAATGTTAGCCAGGGTCAGGAGAAATACACTGATCAAACAATGTTAGCCAGGGTCAGGAGAAATACACTGATCAAACAATGTTAGCCAGGGTCAGGAGAAATACACTGATCAAACAATGTTAGCCAGGGTCAGGAGAAATACACTGATCAAACAATGTTAGCCAGGGTCAGGAGAAATACACTGATCAAACAATGTTAGCCAGGGTCAGGAGAAATACACTGATCAAACAATGTTAGCCAGGGTCAGGAGAAATACACTGATCAAACAATGTTAGCCAGGGTCAGGAGAAATATACTGATCAAACAATGTTAGCCAGGGTCAGGAGAAATACACTGATCAAACAATGTTAGCCAGGGTCAGGAGAAATACACTGATCAAACAATGTTAGCCAGGGTCAGGAGAAATACACTGATCAAACAATGTTAGCCAGGGTCAGGAGAAATACACTGATCAAACAATGTTAGCCAGGGTCAGGAGAAATACACTGATCAAACAATGTTAGCCAGGGTCAGGAGAAATATACTGATCAAACAATGTTAGCCAGGGTCAGGAGAAATACACTGATCAAACAATGTTAGCCAGGGTCAGGAGAAATACACTGATCAAACAATGTTAGCCAGGGTCAGGAGAAATATACTGATCAAACAATGTTAGCCAGGGTCAGGAGAAATATACTGATCAAACAATGTTAGCCAGGGTCAGGAGAAATATACTGATCAAACAATGTTAGCCAGGGTCAGGAGAAATATACTGATCAAACAATGTTAGCCAGGGTCAGGAGAAATATACTGATCAAACAATGTTAGCCAGGGTCAGGAGAAATATACTGATCAAACAATGTTAGCCAGGGTCAGGAGAAATACACTGATCAAACAATGTTAGCCAGGGTCAGGAGAAATACACTGATCAAACAATGTTAGCCCGGGTCAGGAGAAATATACTGATCAAACAATGTTAGCCAGGGTCAGGAGAAATACACTGATCAAACAATGTTAGCCAGGGTCAGGAGAAATATACTGATCAAACAATGTTAGCCCGGGTCAGGAGAAATATACTGATCAAACAATGTTAGCCCGGGTCAGGAGAAATATACTGATCAAACAATGTTAGCCCGGGTCAGGAGAAATATACTGATCAAACAATGTTAGCCAGGGTCAGGAGAAATATACTGATCAAACAATGTTAGCCCGGGTCAGGAGAAATATACTGATCAAACAATGTTAGCCAGGGTCAGGAGAAATACACTGATCAAACAATGTTAGCCAGGGTCAGGAGAAATATACTGATCAAACAATGTTAGCCAGGGTCAGGAGAAATATACTGATCAAACAATGTTAGCCAGGGTCAGGAGAAATATACTGATCAAACAATGTTAGCCCGGGTCAGGAGAAATATACTGATCAAACAATGTTAGCCAGGGTCAGGAGAAATATACTGATCAAACAATGTTAGCCAGGGTCAGGAGAAATACACTGATCAAACAATGTTAGCCAGGGTCAGGAGAAATATACTGGCCAAGACCCTCACCTATCCTACTTGTTGGTCGTCCTGCTGGAAACCGGCTGTTGTCGAGGACAACAGTCTGGCTAACAGGTGAGATTCGATGTGATCCCCGTAGTAGTAAGTGACACGCAAATGAAGCCAAGCATTGCACAACTGCCTGGAGGACCCCAGTCTACTTCATCAGTACGCTCCGTATGTCAGGAAAGCTACTACATTCTGTCACAAGTTCCGTTCTTTTCAGGGTGCACAAAAGGGTTACCAACCCATAGTGAGCATTAACAACCAACGCACCCACCAACCAACAAACCTACCAACCAACCAACAGACCTCCTACGTATAAAACATTTCAAAGAAAGATGTCAGGCTTGATAGAGAAATTGAAACTAGATGCCAGAACGTCACAGCCGTGACTCACCAACTGTCAGCACTACTTCAGCATCTGAACACTATATTGGTTACAAATCCTTAACTAATAGATGGTGAATTTTTACTAAATATTTGCTGTCAATGTTTGAATGTGTCGAAGACGCTGAAGAGGAACACTATAAAGTGCTTCAGAAAAATTATTGGTGCCATCAGAGGAAATCAAATAAGAAATGATGACATTATGATGAGAACAACCTCCTGTACTAATACATATCTTGACCTAAACAAGAAATCATTTGGTCAGCTCATGAAAGCAAATCCTGATCAACTATCACTGCATCCATATAACACACACAAAAGTAGTTAGAGAGCGCGAGAAACCCATATGATGAATAGATACTAAAAAGAAATATTACTATAGAAGCACAGGTTAGCAACAACCGACTAAACCATAGAAAGGTAACAACTGTACTCCACGACGTTCAACAGTCCAATTAGAAGGACACGTAACTACACGTAACTGCATTTCCAGAACACAACACGAGTGCATACTCAAGCACATTCCTATGTCTTTGTTTTCATTCTCAAATTGCAGCTCCAACAAATTAATAATACGTGTCTGCATATGCCCGTTTGATTAGTTCTATATTTGTATTTCTTCGTTTTCGTCCTCTGCTTCTTTTATTCTTCTTTGTCCTTATATTTCGTCTTCTCTTGTTCTTGTTCGTCTACTTCATCTTCTTCTGTTCTTTGCACATATTTCTTCTTTTCCTTACTCGAATGCTCTCAGACCATAATTTTAACATGTCAAAATGGAGCGACAAGGCTGAGGTTATTGGTATATTCTTAAAGTTTATCTAGAATTGTGCACTGGAGATACACCTGTGTGCATGTTGTTCTTTTTCATAGGATATTGGATGCTTTTAAAGAAGATGTTTATTGAACCTTTTTCTTTGTACCTCATTTACACTCGTAAGTAGTTCACTTATTCATTAAACAAAAAAATAAACGTTTTCTCAATCTGTTACGGCATTGGTTTAGTTTGAACATAGCCACCCGTTCACCTCTGTTTAGTTGATAGTATGCAACATTTTGATGTGTGTGGACTGAAGGCTCTGTACCATAATCCTTCGTATATCGACTCACAGTATACCTATTGAACATCGTACACATCTTGTACATCGTACAGCTCGTGTACATTGTACACAGCTTGTACATAGTAGACCTCCAGTATGAATATCGAGAGGGAGAGATTTGCTCATTTCTGATATGGACATCTGAGATCTCTTGAACAAGAACAGTCACCGTGTCACTCCTAATTCTGGCTTTAAAAGACGCAGGCATGCATGGGTAGCAGCCATAGAAACCTCAAACATCCAGGGGCTGGTATGGATCTATTTCCGAAATTAAACTGAGGTTCAGGGCAATGAATGAGCTGCCATTTCGACTTTAAAAGGGCTCACTAGATATTGATAGCGGTGCGCCTTTGATGTTTATCAATGACTGTCTGTAGAGTGACAACACTACAATAGATGACTCAGCCATTTACAGCCTTCGGTACTTTGAAATCAAACGATGGGTCAAGCGAAGTGGCGCAGATGAGAGGACCGAATATAAGAGTGTGCACCCACGAACGGCAGTAACCATCAGTATCTTCACTCTTTACTATTTTCTGGGAGCGACTGATCACCTATAGGTATTCCCGGAGTTCAGTGAATTCGATTGTTAGAAACGGGTTGAACAATAAGTATACCTGTTTTTATCATCGCAGTTATTTTTACATCAATTGGAGGTAGGCGTATGCCTTAGATTGACAGTTTCTCCGTCTCTGTATTGTCTGGGAAAGTATAACCCTCCGGCTTCAGTAACATCATTTATTTGTAATAAAAAATTTGGTGGTCTATCTTACCACGTTCTCCTACCAGTTATCTCTCAGCTGGGTTCTAGAGGGTCTAGCTGTAATACTCTGCTTCTCTCCTTATTTAACCTTCAGCTGGGTTCAGGAGATTCTAGCTGTAATACTCTGCTTCTCTGCTTATTTAACCCCCAGCTGGGTTTTAGAGGGTCTAGCTGAAATACTCTGCTTCTCTTCTTATTTAACCCTCAGCTGGATTTTAGAGGGTCTAGCTGTAATACTCTGCTTCTCTCCTTATTTAACCCTCAGCTGGGTTCTAGAGGGTCTAGCTGTAATACTCTGCTTCTCTCCTTATTTAACCCTCAGCTGGGTTCAGGAGGGTCTAGCCGTAATACTCTGCTTCTCTCATTGAGCCGATACAAGCGGGGAACATGTTGATGATCACCCTGCCTCGATTAATTCCGATACTTAATTTGTTCAAATATTTCCTTCTGTAGTTGACGTTTCGATGTCTGAACATTTTCATTTGAACGCTTCTCAGCAAAGATAGTGTATGTTCCTGCTATAACCAATTATGGCTGTTTATTGTTTTATCACCATGCCATTTCTCTCTGAAGTTGAGATTTATCGTTGTTCATATCTCTTCATAAAGGATATTGCCTTAAGATGGAATCCAATGTGTCACAAATCTATTCAACTACTCCAAAATAATAAAAACCAGATCAACCTACCGTTTTCGTTCAATTCAAGAGCCGTGCCGACGAACACACATTCAACAACTCCTGCACTTTCCCAGCAACTCCTTCACTTTTATCATCAAGCAACCGTCAAATGTACAATTAAAAGATCTACATATTCGCCTCATTTGCACACAAAATATAGACCTTACCCTCGTTTTGTAATTAACCAACGTTCACAGCAATTATACTGACTTTCTCAAAAATGCAGTCCCTTGCAAGTTCAGAGTGGTAAGACAAGGTGACGTGAACACCCAGCAACACCAGGGAACAGGATAGTTCTGCATAACCGCGGCCTTTCATTGCATGCTCATGTAGCCATTTATGTTGGAATCGTTTCTTATTAAAATCACAGAGCTGCCGAACAAAGGGTATGTACAGTGAAAACAACATAATTCAACGAGTGATAATAAATAGTAGGACACCAGTGGCGTAGTGGTGAGGATGTGTGTTCCAACCCCACTAAATTATATGATGACTTGTCTTTTCTCTCCAGTCGAAGCATGGACATATCTTTACAGCTGGTCGCTTTACAGGTACCTAAGCACTTTTAATAGCAGCTTCAATAACAATAGTTTGATTTTATGGTGTTGCTAGTCTCATGCACAACTTCTATAGTCAACATGCTATGAAGGTTATAGTGGACCTGTTCTTCCCACAACTCAGTTGACATGTGTGTATGCGTGTATGTATGTATGTGTATATATATATATATATATATATATGCATGTATGTATGTATGTATGGGTGTATATATGTATGTATGTATGTATGTATGTATGTATGTATTTATGTAGGGACGTAGTGTGCTGATCGAAGCGCGATGAGCTCCTTTCTGAAGTACCGTATGTTTGACGGGGTCAGGGTGACCTCCTTCGTTTCAGTGTTCATGCTTCGTTATCTGGGTCACGATACAGCACGGAGCGACACTAGCTTTCGACCGTGTCAAGTTTCGGCCACGCTTTGTCCCATCGAAACTGTTCACATTGGCCCACTCACGCGCAAGCATAAGGACTGGTTTGATGAGAACGATCTGGAAATACAGGGCCTTCTCGATGCAAAACATGAAGCGCACAGGGAATACCAGAGGGACACACCATCTCCGGCAGCAAAAGCTGCCTTCAATACTGCTCGCAAAGCTGTCCAGACCAGGCTTAGAGAGATGCAAGACTCCTGGCTCAGCAAAAGAGCTGACGAAATTGAGATGTTCGCCGAGCGTCATGACACCAAACGATTTTACGAGGCACTGAAAGCTCTCTACGGCCCACAGCCCTCTAGTAATACTCCAGTTCGCAGTGCGGATGGGGTACTGCTAACAGATAAGGTTCAGATTCTAGACAGATGGGCAGACCACTTCTGCAAAATACTAAACCACCCATCGTCCATAAATGAAGAGGCCATCCGGCGAATGCCGCAGGTGGAACTGAACCTGGCGTTGGATGAAGTCATTACTGAGGAGGAAGTCGACAGGGCAATCAGTTCACTATCTATAGGAAAAGCTCCAGGAGCTGATGCAATACCAGTAGAGGTATATAAGACAGCTGGCCCATCCCTCACCAGAAGGATCACTGAACTCTTCTGTCACACGTGGGCTGAAGGTAAAATTCCGCAGGAGCTAAAGGACGCCTCAATCGTTCACCTGTACAAAAGAAAAGGCAACCGTCAGGAATGCGACAATCATCGTGGAATATCTCTACTCTCCGTAGCAGGCAAGATCCTAGCACGCTTACTGCTAAACAGGCTCAACAAACACCTTGAACAAAGCCACCACCTCCCAGAAAGCCAATGTGGATTCAGAGCTGGAAGAGGAACAGTGGACATGATTTTTGCCGCTCGCCAAGTACAAGAGAAGTGTCGAGAACAAAATCAGGCCGTGTACACCACATTTATTGATTTGACAAAGGCATTTGATACAGTAAACAGAGGAGGGCTGTGGATGATAATGTCTAAGTTTGGCTGCCCCAACAAGTTCATAACAATGGTGAAACAGCTACACGAAGGCATGTGTGCTCGTGTACTAGACAGCGGTGGAATCTCTAAAACGTTTCTAGTATCAAACGGAGTAAAACAAGGATGTGTACTCGCCCCGACTTTGTTCAGCATGATGTTCGCGGCCACGATGACAGACGCCTTCAGATCATTGGAGCTTGGAATACCCATAAAGTACCGCACAGATGGCAAGTTACTCAATTCCAGAAGAATGAAGGCCAAAACCAAAGTGGCTGGCGACATAATCAGGGAACTTGTATTTGCTGACGACTGCGCTCTAATGAGCAACTCAGAACTGAACATGCAGGTTGGAATGGACCAGTTTTCTGCCGCATGCAAAAATTTTGGCCTGACTATAAATGCCAAAAAAACAGAGGTCATGTACCAACCAGCACCAGGCATGCCGTACACAAAACCAGAGACTACAGTCAGCGGGCAGACGTTGAATGCCGTAGACAAATTCACATATCTGGGCAGCACGCTGTCGAGATCTGTCAGCCTAGACGATGAGGTGGCAAGCAGAATAGCAAAGGCCAGTACAGCCTTTGGTAGAATGCGCTCGATGGTCTGGGCACGTCGTGGCATCAGCGTCAAGACCAAACTCAAAGTCTACCGTGCAACCATCATTCCAACCCTACTATACGCTTGCGAAAGCTGGACTGTATACTCTGGACATGCAAGGAGGTTAAACCACTTCCACACAGGTTGCCTGAGGCGAATATTCCACATCCGATGGCAAGATCGTGTCACTGACATCGAGGTTCTCTCGAGGGCTAACATGCCCAGCATCCATGCACTGCTAGAAAAAGCACGACTAGGATGGGCCGGACACCTCGTCCGTATGTCAGACGAGCGGCTCCCAAAGAAGCTTCTCTACGGCGAGCTGAGAGAAGGATGGCGCGAGAGAGGGCGCCCAAAGAAACGTTTTAAAGACGGTCTGAAGGACTCACTAAAAAGTTGCCAGATAGACATCGACACCTGGGAATGTCTTGCGCAAAACAGATCTGACTGGAGAAGCGCAGTCAAATCGGATGTAGCTGCCGGTGAAGATGACCGTGTTGTGAAAGCCCAGAACAGACGAGAGACGCGGAAATCCCGAACAGCGGGAACACCATCCCCTTCTACAGCCCTCGTGTGCCCGATATGTAGCAGATATTTTCGTGCTCGCATTGGCCTGTTCAGCCACATGCGCACCCACACCCAACAGGGAAATCTGTGACAAGGATGATGTCGGCGGTCCTCATCGACAACGATGGACAGCTATTATGTATTTATGTATGTATGTATGTATGTATATATGTATGTACGTGTGTATGTTGTGTATGCATGCATGTGTGTATGTATGTACATATGTATGTATGTATGTATGTATGTATTAATATATGTATGTATGAATGTATTAATGTATGTATGTATGTACGTATGTATATTATATAAAATAACCAAATGTTTAAATTTATTTGGCCCTTTTACCTTGAACTAGCGTGCCAGACCAAGGACTTTATTCAGGCCACCTCGATCCCTTTATCTAACTGTTCTGCATTGAAGTAACCGTTGAAAGTTGTAGGACTACCGGAACGTCAATTGTTGTGATCATCTGATGCGACGCATGCGCACTACATGCTAGGCTCAACTTGTATTTTCTAACAACGTATTATCTACGACGTCGTTGTAAGAGGTTTGGTGCCAGATTTCGCTGCCAGGGCTCGTTGAGAGACAACTGGTAATGCTCTTCGCTCCATTGCCTTTTGAGAAACTCGAAGCCTATCTACGTCTGCTTTTCGCACGCTGCATACATCACACCCGTATACCACGACTGGAATAACCATTCTGTAGAAGGTGTGAACTTATTGTCGAGTTGTTTCTCACCTGCTGAAGTATGGGTTTTCTGCTGCTGAAGCGGAGCCATCCTGCTGTTATTCTTGGTGAAGTATCACGATTTATCTTGTGGAAGCCCGTCATTCCGTGGTTCAGGTAAATGTACGAATTCACATTTGCCAGAACATTATTTCATGGCTGAAGTTTTCTTTTTTTTTTTTTTTGTTGAGCAAAAAGTGTTGAGCGTGTGCTGCGTTTTCGTTCTGTTAATGCTTAGACCAACTGACATGCTTGCTTAAGCTCATTCGATGTTATATATGCATGTAGCAGAGGTTGCTTGAAGCCTCCAAACCACCACAGAGCTCGTCGTAGCAATCCTGTTCTTGACCTGGCAGTCGATATTTACCTAGTAGTGAGAGTATTGAATGGGTGGTTGAAGATAGCGACTGCCTGGATAAGTTGGTTTTGTACAGTATTGTTTGGTTCGATGTATGGCTCCCCAGAGCAGGCTGGAAGAGTATCTCCGTTTTCCAAGTGTTAATCGTAAGACCAAAGTTAATGCATGCCGCAAAAAACAGGGATTCAAGATCGTCGCCTCACGCACTTTGATGTAGTATTTTAGGGGGCTCGGAATGAACAGTTGACCCTGCGTTCTGTACCTGATGTGCATGCCAGTAGCAGCGCCAACACCAGTAAGCATTGCTGCAAAAAAAACCATGCTAAAGATTGTCGGTGTCAGCACACAACCCTGCTTGACACCCGTGGTGACTAGGAAGATAGTTATCCAAGCTGCAGTACACGAGCCATCTTATTGGTGAACAACCTCAATGAACCTGCAGGAGCAACCAAACTTGGCCACGATGTGCCAGACTACATCCGTGTCAAAGGCATTGGTCAGATCTTGACGTTGTCAAAGGCTTTGGTCACATCTTGACGGTGTCAAAGGCTTTGGTCACACCTTGACGGTGTCAAAGGCTTTGGTCACATCTTGATGGTGTCAAAGGCTGTGGTCACATCTTGACGGTGTCAAAGGCTTTGGGCAGATCTTGACGGTGTCAAAAGCTTTGGTCCCACCTTGACAGTGTCAAAGGCTTTGGACAGATCTTGACGGTGTCAAAGACTTTGGGCAGATCTTGACGGTGTCAAAGACTTTGGGCAGATCTTGACGGTGCCAAAGACTTTGGTCAGATCTGAAAATTATGTATATAGGTCACAATTCTGTTCTTGACATTTAACGTGTAGTTGACGTGCTGCATATATCATCTCAACCGTTACACGACGCGCAATAAAACCACACCGACTGTCAGGGAGTAAACCCTGCTCAAGGCGGTGGAGCAGGATTCTGGCCAAAATTTTGCCTGCAATTGACAGCAAAGAGATACAGCTGTGATTGTCACAGGGTTGACAATAGTCATTTGGTTTGTATAGGTGTACAATTGTGGTACTCTTCATCTCCAGTGCAACTTTATTAGCTTCTCAAATACAACGAAAGAGTGTAGTCAGTTTCTAATGCAGCACAGGACCCCCTGCTCGGTAAAACTCAGCGGGATGGAATAATAACCGGGAGTCTTGTCTTTGTACGTCGCGCTGATAGCCTTACTGACATCTGCCTCGGTATGCTCAAGGTCACGTACCTGGTTTTTTGTAGCCTGTGGTAGGCGAGCTATGGCTTGTGCGCTAATGATCAACGGACAATTAAGAATGGCGTCAAAATGATCCGTCCAGCGTTACAAAATCTGAACTTGGTCGGTCAATAGCGCTGTGCTGTCAGAAATGAGATCAATAGGTGAGTGATATGACTCAGGGAAGTAGACAGCCTTCAGCGCACAATAAAATTGTCTTGAGTCATTGACATCAGCAGATCTTTGAATCTCCACCTCCGTGTCGTGAAGTCAGGCATCGTGCATGGACCTGAGCCTGCGGTGAACAACCGAGCGTATGTTGTTGAATGCAATCTTTTTTGGACGATGGTGAGAGGTCGCTTTGGAACAGTTCTGCTTTTCAACCAGAAGGATCTTGTTAACTGTGTCAGGCGACCCAAGTACTCATTCGCAGAGTGATGGATTGCATCTCTGAGAAACGTCCATCTATTTTCCAGACTGAACAGTGCGTGCTGCTCGCTCACCAGAGCTCGCTGGCCAGACGACCGTTCAGGTCCAAGGCGAAGGTATGTGCGTGTCTCGTTTTGTAAATTGCAGATGTTGAATCTACGAGAAATAGGCCTCTGTTCCAGCTGATGATACATAGGCTCCACATAAATGTTGATTTGAAAACAATAAGCTTATGGTCTATCCAGCACTAAGTACCACATACGATTTTAGCCACACGCAAGTCTAGTCTTTTCCTCCGTCGAATGATAACAAAATCGACATACATACATAACTACTTACCTTTATACCTGACTGTTTTTTGCACACATACACACACTCACACACACACACACACACAAACACACACACACACACACACATACAAACGCACCCACATACATACATACATACATCCATCAATACACACCCACGCACGCACCCACTCACACACACACACTCACACACACAAACTCACACACACACGCACGCACCCACCCACTCACCACTCACACACAAACTCACACACACAAACTCACACACACAACGCGACGCTATTCTCAAACAAAGAGGACAATGGAAACTACACTACTATCTTCCTTTTGAACATCACGGGAAAAACATTTGCGATTGTTATCTTACATAGTCTACAGAAACTGGCAGATCGGCTTCTCGCTGAGTCTCAATGTGAGTTTAGAGCCGAGAGACCTACAACTGACATGAATTTTACCCTTCGGCAATTGCAAATATAGAGAGCAGATGGGGACACTGAACGTTGTGTTTGTCGATCTCGCAAAAGCGTTAGACACAACTAACAGATCAGGACCTTATAAAATACTACAACAACATTAAGATGTCCACCGGAACTGCTTAGACTGACACGATTACCGGAATTGCTAGTATAAAGTTTGACGGCAAAAAAAACAAAAAACAGGCAATTTCAAGGTAATGGCGTGTGTGTGTGTGTGTGTGTGTGTGTGTGTGTGTGTGTGTGTGTGTGTGTGTGTGTGTGTGTGTGTGTGTGTGTGTGTGTGTGTGTGTGTGTGTGTGTGTGTGTGTGTGTGTGTGTGTGTGTGTGTGTGTGTGTGTGTGTGTGTGTGTGTGTGTGTGTGTGTGTGTGTGTGTGTGTGTGTGTGTGTGTGTGTGTGTGTGTGTGTGTGTGTGTGTGTGTGTGTGTGTGTGTGTGTGTGTGTGTGTGTGTGTGTGTGTGTGCGTGCGTGCGTGCGTGCGTGCGTGCGTGCGTGCGTGCGTGCGTGCGTGCGTGCGTGCGTGCGTGCGTGCGTGCGTGCGTGCGTGCGTGCGTGCGTGCGTGCGTGCGTGCGTGCGTGCGTGCGTGCGTGCGTGCGTGCGTGCGTGCGTGCGTGCGTGCGTGCGTGCGTGCGTGCGTGCGTGCGTGCGTGCGTGCGTGCGTGCGTGCGTGCGTGCGTGCGTGCGTGCGTGCGTGCGTGCGTGCGTGCGTGCGTGCGTGCGTGCGTGCGTGCGTGCGTGCGTGCGTGCGTGCGTGCGTGCGTGCGTGCGTGCGTGCGTGCGTGCGTGCGTGCGTGCGTGCGTGCGTGCGTGCGTGCGTGCGTGCGTGCGTGCGTGCGTGCGTGCGTGCGTGCGTGCGTGCGTGCGTGTACATATATATAGTTGTCATCGCTGGAATGAACTCTTACCCCCTCCCCAAACTAGTTTCTCACCACCTCCACGTACTATTACCCGTATTCTCTATAAAACACATCTGTATACACCTGTAAAACACACGCGTTCATAAACTGCTTACAGCATACACGCTACAAGCTCACGTGCACATCCACAAACGTTTTACGCATGCGTGTGTATGAAGCCTGAAAGTCACAGGTATAAACCTTGCCGTGACTGACCTTCAATCGGCAATGTCAACCACAGCAAGGTCACACTAGAGGGCAAAATGTCGTTAAGTATGTAGGCGAACCTAGAAACTCTGGTAGAAAACGCTCCAACTCATGGAATTGCACACCTGGCCGTGAACACAGGTAAATAGCCTGCTAAGTTTAGGATAGACCTATATTTTTGAAAGGATCTTGAAACCAATCTTTGTTTATTAGATGACGGGGATACAAAAGTGATTCCTTTTTTTTATTGGTATCAAAGGATAAAGAAAGAAATACTCATTGTACGTTGTAAAATGTAGATGGAACGTTCTCCAGTAACCGAGCTCACTGGAATACTGAGACTCAGTTGAGGCGACTTGTCCGTCTGTTCATACACTGTTTGAATGAATGTTGTTATTTACAATGAAACCCAATAATTAAATGCAAGGCTTGGCTTTGTCTTCTGAGCTGTAAATATTTACCAAATCATTGTGTACTGCTATAAAGTAAAACACCTTAAGGTATGTGTTTCTTAAGTTTTTTTAAATTGAATGTCAGAAAAAGATTTTGTGAAATGCGTAAATTTTGAATGATAATTTCCCTTTCAGATGCACTTTTGTTCGTAAGGCAAAGAATCAATTTAATTGTTTAAACAAAAAATCAATTGAATTGAAAGAATTATTGTTGATGTCTACATCGTCTCGCATTGTAAATCCTAAAATATTACTGATTGTATTACTGATTGTATAAAATAATATTAAAATCGCAATCACAAAACCAAATAAAACTGCAGTGAAGTAACATTTGAAGCACACTTTGATAGCTTGAAATAAACTTGTCAGTAAAATTATCAAACTAACTCTAAAGCATTATAAACAAAACTGCTATATAGCCCTAGCAAAATACAATCAGTCATGACTACGTGTCGGCCCCAAAAAATGATGACATTTTTAATGAATTAATTTAGCTTAAAATTTGCAAAAAGATTGTTGAGATAAATATAAACTTGTGCATTAGAAAAGTTGTGACAAAAGACTACTGTGGAGTGGACAATATATTAGATATCTTTACTTTGGTAAAATTGCTTTTTTTTTTTTTTTTTTTTTTTGTTTTTTTTGTTTTTTTTTTTTTTTTTTTTTGTTGTTCAAACTCAACAGCCAGCCATCAAATTTACCAAACCTGCAGATAAATGAATGCAATTTTTTTGTAATGCAACTGCTGTACATATATAAACGGCTATTATACTTTGTACAAGTAATCCATTTATTGCCAGTGTGGAGGAGGACAAAAAATGGCAGAGACGTGATAATGTGATGCAAGAAATGCATTAGTAAAACTGCTTGAATTTTGTTCAAACTCAACATTCAGCAATCATATTTACTAAACATACAAATAGTTGATGCAGATTTAAAAAATACAACTTCTGTACTTAAAAACGGACATTATTTATTGTGTAAGTATGCATCTCGTAGTCGCCCTCTAGTCGTTTTGTCCTTGACTTGCCACTGGGGTCGGGCGGCACGAGACGAGAGAGTGAGGATAAAAAGTAGCGCAGATAATCCTTACTAAAAATAGCGCTAGCAAAATAAATGATGCATCATCGTCTACAATGGACGACGGCCTTTGCCTTTGCAAACGTAACTATATTTTGCAATAGCTCCTAAATTCCCGATTCCCGGTACCAATTTTCGAACAATGGCATCAGTATTGGAAAGGCTAATTCCAGCTTGCAGTTGGCTAACATACCTTCTCCGCCTCTCTTTCACTCTCTAACATCGCAGGTTTTCTAGTAAAAATAATACATAGTACACGTGTCAAACAGAGCTCACTTTCTTACGTAATTCTTTTGAATCGTCCACCTGTTCTAAAAATATAAATCCAGTCATGGAAAGTCGGCCATATTTGTAGCTATTTGGCTGTGAAAAAGATAGTGCCCTAATTACCGTCTGTTATCCACCAATTGACCTGACATCTATACTGTGTTAGACTGGACACAATCAGTTTTGCCGCTTCGCGCGTTTGCTAGCATGTCACTACGCTTATACAAAAATGACCACTACAATTTAAAATTTCACTTTATTTCACATCTGTTTTATTCAAAGCGATGTCTTCTCTATTTCTTTAAAACCTTTTGGGATAGTTCAGCCTTTTCTGTCTACTCTAACGCCTCGCTACTGGTAATAACAGGTCTCCTGTGAGAAATTACGAGAAGTTTTTTACTATTCCGGTGAATACGAATAGAGGCCTTTAACTATTTGGCCAGACACGATTACGATTTCGAATAGTTAGTGAACGTTTGGTACAGAAAGTTGTGTTCAATACGTCTACAGACATTTCATATAATTTTTAATTAGTCAATACTATAAATATACAACGTTTAAAAGTGTTATATTGTTACAACAGTGGAGAAAATATCTTATAACTATTTAAAACCAGGAAATAATAGTACACATTTGTTAACAATTTCATTTCAAAAGTCGATGCTACCTGAAACATGCATTCGTTTTTAAAAATTCGAGTCTCTCAACATTCTCTGCCAAAAGACAACGCGGGTTGTCTAAATATGTGTTGTCGGCAGTGCAAAAGAGACGTTGACTTAAGACAGTGGCCTTGTGCTGCCACTGGAGTGAAAAACGAACAAGGAGAGGGCCTAATTCAGAAACATGTTCATTTTTTTTCTCAATAATGTATGCGGTTCTACACGGTGTCTACACAAGACGTCCACAATTGTGTACTAGTATGTACACAATTTACTATCATAATGTAACCTACACAGGACACACCAGGTTACAACAGGTGTTCGAATTGTTCTCCGTCTGCACGAAGACACGCATAGAGTCTACAGCATCAGTGGTCAATCATCTCGTCCACGGTACTAGTCATGGTGTCAACCAGTCACTGCTGCAACTCGGTCACGTCTGCTACGTAAACAAGACAGTGTTTAGCCTTGACCTTGCACTACAAACCGGAAGCAAAAAGCGAGGAAATAAGTTAAACTGGATTATTTTTCTAATTTTCTAACGATGTTGTGTTTTAGGTCAGCGAACTACTTACCAAGAGACTCAAAAACAAGGTGGTCATGTCTTGCGAGACACAGTGTAGATTATGGTTGGTTGTCGCATGTGTGCGCCGAACCCCACGAGGACCAAAAATCATTGGATCGTATCCATTTTATTGGGCAGATTTTCATATTTCACTTGCATGCTGTTGTCCTTGACAGTGTTAATGCCTTTTGATTTAAGAAAATCATTATACAACTGCTAATGTCTCCGTACTGCCTTTATTTTCTTTTAAAATACAGTTAAGAAATAAAGTTTAAATCGTGGGTATAATCCAGCAAAAATAATAAGCAATTCATCATTATAGAGACATAAGATTTTTTTTTTTTCAAAGTTGATCTAATTTCTGCAACTCTTTTTTCTTTATTCCATCGTCAAGTAGATCCTTCTGCAGATACATCAAGATGACTTGAATGCATGACAACACCATTGATAGACATGCATTTGGACTGCTTATCACGCGCATGAAATCAGCCAAGATGGTGCCTAACGAATGCCGGTCTCATTTTACTCTTGTGTTTTAGTCAAACATGGATTCAGCCAGGTCATATATATGATTGAATTTCACACTAGTTGACGACTTACGCTTGTGTCCATGGAAATATGTTGCGTTTTTCTATTTGGATTAGTTACTTCGTTCATTTTGTGGGTTTTTTACGTCCGACTATCCTGGCAAGTTCATAGGCTATTTGAAAAAAATAATTTCGGTTACCGTGTGTCGTATTTCCACGATCAAGTGGATACTGTTCAACTTTACGAGATTTGTGTTGTTCTCACCTATTTGATAACAGTGCCAGTTCTGGCCTGGCTATGAAACGTACACATGGGCCAGTAATGGGCTAATCCATCTTCTGAGAGATATTGGGCCCTGCTCGAATTGCAAGATGTTCCAGACACATCCTTCACACAATGAGTGATGTCCCTATAACCTCCTGGACTTACAGAAAGACACGACAAGACAAGACGTAGTAGTAACTTGTTGTATATAGATTATGTAGTCTTATAAAGCTGTATAATGGTGTTAAGTTAAGCTATAGGCTGTTAAAAAACATTTAAGTATTGTCTCAACATGAATTTAAATTGAAAGTGTTCTAACTTTTCTAAAATTATCATGCTGCTGCATACATATTCATATTCAGCTGCAGATAACTATTTCGTCAAATGCGTATAGTCCACATAAAGCACTTTTCGGAACAGAAAGTGTCGCTGCTTTTCCATTTGTATAACATTTTTGAAAGAATTATCCTGAACCAGATTCCCCCCCCCCCCCCCCCCCCTTTTCATAGACAAGGAGATTATCAAGACGCAAGCAATTTTCAGACCTGGCAGATCATGCTGCAGCCAGATCCTGACATGACACAACTAATCAAGCTGATCACAGAGGTAATTTGAATTGATCAAAGTGCAGCAATTGACATCATAAACAACCAGAAACTATTTGCAAAGCTATACTTTACGACAAATTACTGACGTCTCACAAACTTCAAATATATGTGTCTTGCAGAACATAAAGTTCTACGTTATCCTTGGGGGTGAAGAGGGGTGGGGTGGGGCGGGGGGGGGGGGGGGGTTAGGGGATTTGAGAGGAAAGGGAGGGGAGGAAGATTATGGTATATGGCGGGATAAAAATGGCCTGGCACAAGAAAGTATCCTAGCATTTATGTTGTATAATAAATGTACCAACAACCAACTCATATATTCAGAGGGGACACAATTAAATCAATACCGATGTTACAAAGGAGACACAATTCATCAATACCGATGTTACAGAGGGGACACAATTCATCAATACCGATGATACAGCAGTAGCCGTCCAAGGAAATGACTTCGAAGTAGTCGAACAGAAATGGACTTGATGTTCTTGCTTTATATTTTCATAAAAATCATCTCAAAGCAAACCCTATCAAGACCCAAGTATGTGCCTACCATCTCAGAAACAGAGAAGCAAGAAGAAAGCTACGGATCGTATGGCAATGAGAGGAGCTGGAACACAGTACGGCTCCCAAATACCTGCGAGAAAAGTTGAATCGCACGCTGACCTATGCTGTACATTGCCAAGAGATAAAACAGTAAATAGCATGACACAAAACCTGAATGGCACAACACGGGAGCACAAAGCAAGACGTCATAAGAAGATCAGCATTCGCCCTGGTTCTCGGTAGCTGAGTACGCTCACTAGTATGGAAAAACCCAGCATGTGTCAAACTTATTGATACAGTCCGAATTGTCATTGGGTGCCTAAGACCTACATCAAGTGAGAAAATGTATCTTATAATCGGAGTAGCGCCGCCTGAGACACGAAGAACTGTCGCAGTGGAGATAGAAATACAGAAATAGGTAAACGATCCTATATACCCTATGTTTGAACACTAGATGTAGCGAACCATAACTAAAATCAAGACAAAGTTTCTTACAGTCAACACAGCCCCTACAAACCAAGTCTTTGAAAACGCCGCATAGAAAGACGGAAAGAACTGACGCAGGTTCCTTCGATCGAGTTACGGGAGGGATCTGCGCTTGGACACCACCTGCCTTACGCAATTTGGAAGTCACTAAATAGACTTCGAACTGACGTATTGCGATGCAAGAAAAATCTAAAAAAAGATCGGGATACTGGGATGATGAAGCATGCGAATATGGAGTAACGAGACCAAACCATATGATGATCTGCCCAAAACTCCCGGAGACAGTATGGACGACCTGCTGAGTGCCAGTGACAGGGCAGTCCATGTGGCTGACTACTGGAAGAATGATGTGTGACTTAGTGTCTGTGACATAGAAAGTGAATAAGACACCGAATCATAAACGAATCGGTTATTTGGTGCATCCCTAATATATACATATTTATATTTTGGTTGGTATTTGCGCTCAAATTGAAGAATGGAGTAGCCACTACAGTTAACCCACAAACAGGAAGCATGTAGTTTAGCAGTTCATATTGCAGCTTCATGTAAATGATTCTACATAATGAGATGGCTAACCCTATGCACAAACCTCTTTAGTCGTTTTTAGCGACAAGCATGAAAGATTAAATTGGTCATCTTCTTTTCAACCCGAATATCATTAGGGTATATATCTCTAAATCTCACTCTATTTCTCTCTCTCTCTCTCACTCTCTCTATTTCTTTCTCTCTATTTCTTTCTCTCTCTCTCTCTCTCTCTCTCTCTCTCTCTCTCTCTCTCTCTCTCTGTGTGTGTGTATAAATAAATATTTTACAGGAGCATGTAGCCGAATGTTTTCGATACCTGCCTGCTGACTAGAACGGCAGAGGTTCAAATTCCCCTGTAAGGCATATGTTGTTTTTCTGTTGGGGGTGAAATAAACAAACATAGCCACTTGGTGACTGCAGTGTGTGTTTGTGTGTGTGTGTGTGTGTGTGTGCGTATATATATGTGTATATATATATATATATATATATATATATATATATATATATATATATATATATATATATATATATACATATACGCCGACAACTTTAGAAATGTATTTGAGGAGAAAGACAAGCCTGCAGGTATGCTAGAAACGAGCTATGCGCATTATGATCGAGGTGTGTGCAAGGTACTATATGTGGAAGTGAGTATGTGTGCCAGATATTGTTGTCGTTTCAGCATCATCAGGAATTGTTTTAAAAGACAGACTAACAGGTCTTTCCACAAGACACGTTCTCATGCACTCATTGTTGAACCCTGGTTAAAACTTGGACATTTTTTTGTTGTTGCTTAGATGTTTGCCTCACTAGTTTCTACTAGCGGAGGCGCGCCATTTTCCACCCCAAACCGTAGTCAATTGGGCGATATCAGGACGCATAAACCAGTGCTTGGATGCATGTGTGCATCTGTATGTACCTATGCTAGGTTTGTGCGCCCTCAGAAGCTAGCCCAACCAAAGTGCAATGGAAGGGCTTTACCACGAGGGCGCTTGTGAAAGTTGTGCAAGGGTGTGACTGTAGGACAGAGTCAAATGAAACAAAGTGAGGGAAGAGGAGAGAGAGAAGGGGAAGAGTGGCCCCCAGGGTGAGCGTGCTTGGACATCGAATATCTCGACAGTATTAACCATCTACCTCTTACTGCTGGTATATTCGTTCCATCTATCACATTTACATACTGTCACAGAGTGATCCAACTATCACATTTACATACTGTCACAGAGGGCTCCAACCATCACATTTACATACTGTCACATACTGATCTAATTATCACATTTACATACTCTCACATAATTATCATATTTACATACTGTCACAAACTGATCTAATTACCACATTTGCGTTCTACCATAACATGGTCCAACTGTCTCGTTTACATATTGTCACAAAGTGATATTGTTATCACATATGCGCTCTGTCACAAAATGATACAACTATCTTGTGTACGTGTTTTGTGACGTCTTCTTGTATTCAAAACATTATTTTCTAACGAGACACACCCAAGGAAATAAAGCGTATTGTTGAAAAACAGAAACCACCATAAAATAGACCGCCAGGTGCTAAACCAACTGGTAGGTAGCGACCACAGGCCGATCAGGCTAACCATTGACATGAAAGTAGGCCCACAGGAAACAAAACCGCTCCCACGTTGGAATTACAAACGAGCCGACTGGGACAGATTTGCAATCCTGACAGATGGGCTGTGTGAAACTATCAACACACGAAACACCAAAATGAAGCCCATGATAGAGAGCCTAAGCAAGGCAATAATGCAAGCCGCCACTGAAACCATCCCAAGAGGAGCTAGGAAAAACTATAAGCCCTACTGGAATGATGAGTTGCAGAAAGTGGAAGATGCAGTAACAAATGCTAGGAACATGGCAGAGCGAGAAAAATCCATGGAGGCAAATATCGCCCTCAAAGCCGCCGCGGCGAAGTACAAACACACTCTCAAGCAAACAGCAAGAGAAAGCTGGAAAAATAAAACGGAAAGTCTAAACCTGGACAAAGACGGGAACAAGCTATGGAAGCTAGTCAGAGCCATGAACGACGAAACCCCGTTAAATAAACAAATTACTATCAAGCAGGGCGAGAACTTGATCACAGGTAAGAAAGCCGCAAACGCCTTTGTCGATCACTATGCCAGAGCAAACCACATCGAGGTCCCTGCAGATAAGCATACAGACATTAGCGAAGAGCTAAAGGGGCACGAAAACATGAATACGGCACCTGAAGAGCACATGATGGCCAAATTAACAATGCGCGAAATGGAAGAGGCTATGAGAACACTAAAGAAAAGGAAATCTCCCGGAAAAGACGGGATAACAAACGAAATGCTGATGGGGCTGGACCAAACAGCGAAGAGGAAACTGCTATCGGTCCTGAACCAAAGCTGGAAAAGGGGAATTGTACCACAGGCATGGAAAGACGCAATACTGGTACCAGTACCAAAAACAGGAAAGGACAAAACAGATCCAAATGGATACAGGCCCATAAGCCTACTGAGCTGTGTCGGCAAGCTGATGGAACGGATGATAAACACCAGACTGATGTGGCATCTGGAAGAAAAACGAATACTAATTCCACAGCAAGCCGGCTTTAGACAGCACAGATCCACTGAGGACCAGGTCATCCTCATAGCCCAGGAGATAGAAGATGCCTACCAGGCACAGAAACACACAGTAGCTGTCTGGGTGGATCTGGAAAAGGCATTTGACAAAGTCTGGAAAGATGGACTTAGAGTCAAGCTAAGAAGAAGTGATGTTTGTGGGAAGATGTACAAGTGGATCAACCACTACCTCAAACAAAGAACGGCCAGAGTCCAAGTACAAGGGCAGATGAGCAAAAAGGTGACACTCGAGCAGGGAGTACCCCAACGGGGAGTACTGTCACCCACACTCTTCCTGGTATATATAAACGATATTACAGAGAATATACCAAGAAGAGTCCATAGCTCAATGTTTGCAGACGATCTGGCTATGTGGACCTCTGAAAAGAATCTCACCATAGCAAGAAATCGGATGCAAACGGCCCTAACATCGCTGGAAGAGTGGGCGAACTCATGGCTGGTCAAAATAAACGAGGAGAAAACCACGTGCACAATATTCTCGCTCTCATTAAAACCCCAAAGTACCAAATTAAGCCTAAATGGCAAAATCCTGCAGCCAAACGACAACCCAACCTATCTGGGAGTCACATTTGATCGGCGCATGACATGGAAAAGTCAGATTGAGAGAAACCGAATGAAAGCCAGAGAAAGAATGGCGATCATGAGGAAACTTGCTGGCACAAGCTGGGGAGCAGACGAAGGCATACTAAAGAAACTGTAC
This sequence comes from Ariolimax columbianus, assembly GCA_036924085.1. Lineage (NCBI taxonomy): Eukaryota > Metazoa > Mollusca > Gastropoda > Stylommatophora > Arionidae > Ariolimax > Ariolimax columbianus. The sequence continues at coordinate 18,900,851 of JAVGWX010000002.1, forward strand.
ACTGGAAGAGTGAGACCAGTTCTCGAGTATGGCATCGCGGCATGGACAACAGCAGCGAAGGCGAACTTCGATAAAGTTAACAAACTTCAAAACCAAGCCATGAGAATCATAACAGGTGGCATGAAGTCAACGCCAATTGTAGAACTTGAAAAGATTACAAAACTGCAATCCATGACCGACAGAAGAGACTGCAGAGCCCAGCTGCAGTCAGAGAAACTCCGAAGACTGACGGACCATCCAATGTACCAGAGGCTAAACAATTTGGGAACTGGGAAACTAAAGCGGAGAAACTTTGCAGAAATAGCCAAAGCAAAGATGCACGAAGATCCCATAAACGCACTAACAACACCAAAACCCATCACTACTGTACGAAAACCTACTTGGAGGCAGGATATATTTCCAGAGGTGGTAGAAAATATACCAGGTATTGCAAACAAAAACTGCCAGACCGAAAAAGAAAGGAGAGACACTACCTTAAGCTTCATAACGAAAAGCTACCCAAGCATGGACTGGACCCATGCATACACCGACGGTTCTGTAACAAACACTACACAGAACGGAGGGGCAGGAGCATTCCTGAACCTACCAAATGGCAGAAAAATAACACTGTCATTCGCTACTGGTAAGTACACGAGCAATTTCAGAGCAGAGGCAGAGGCACTGAGGGCGGCAGTGGAAGAAATGGTAACACACAGTGAAAATGAGAGCCATATAGTCCTGCTGACAGATGCTCTCGAAGTAGTCACAGCGCTAAAAAGCCAGAAAAACACTGAGCTTAATGACTTAAGAGCAGCACTCTGCAAACTGTGCCAACAGTCCGCACCAAAAAGGGTAGTGGTACAGTGGGTTCCGTCACACTGCAACATCAAAGGCAACGAGAAGGCAGACAGACTGGCAAAAGAAGGTGCAAGGCTACCACAAATAGATACCAGTATGACGTACGAAGAGTCAAAACGGCTTATCAAAGCCAGGTACATGTCCAAATGGGAAACCGAACATACTGGTTACACCAAAAACGATGCCTATTACCAGTTGAACCGAAGAGAGCAGGTCGTTGTCTTCAGACTTCGCACTGGCCACAACAGACTGAGGTACCACCTCTTCAACAAATTGAAGATAGGGTGTACCGACGAATGCCCGTGCGGTACTGGTAAAATGACCACTGAACATCTGCTGCAGAACTGCCCGACATACGAGGATCAGAGAGAGCAGATGTGGCCATTGCCAGTGGAACTGCAAGACAAGCTCTATGGTAGTGGCGAGAGTCTCAGGATGACCGCCGCTTTTTTCGAGAAAATAATGGTTACTGTCTGACTGTGTACGCAGAAGAAGAAGAAGAAGAAATTCCCCTGTAAGGCATATGTTGTTTTTCTGTTGGGGGTGAAATAAACAAACATAGCCACTTGGTGACTGCAGTGTGTGTTTGTGTGTGTGTGTGTGTGTGTGTGCGTATATATATGTGTATATATATATATATATATATATATATATATATATATATATATATATATATATATATATACATATACGCCGACAACTTTAGAAATGTATTTGAGGAGAAAGACAAGCCTGCAGGTATGCTAGAAACGAGCTATGCGCATTATGATCGAGGTGTGTGCAAGGTACTATATGTGGAAGTGAGTATGTGTGCCAGATATTGTTGTCGTTTCAGCATCATCAGGAATTGTTTTAAAAGACAGACTAACAGGTCTTTCCACAAGACACGTTCTCATGCACTCATTGTTGAACCCTGGTTAAAACTTGGACATTTTTTTGTTGTTGCTTAGATGTTTGCCTCACTAGTTTCTACTAGCGGAGGCGCGCCATTTTCCACCCCAAACCGTAGTCAATTGGGCGATATCAGGACGCATAAACCAGTGCTTGGATGCATGTGTGCATCTGTATGTACCTATGCTAGGTTTGTGCGCCCTCAGAAGCTAGCCCAACCAAAGTGCAATGGAAGGGCTTTACCACGAGGGCGCTTGTGAAAGTTGTGCAAGGGTGTGACTGTAGGACAGAGTCAAATGAAACAAAGTGAGGGAAGAGGAGAGAGAGAAGGGGAAGAGTGGCCCCCAGGGTGAGCGTGCTTGGACATCGAATATCTCGACAGTATTAACCATCTACCTCTTACTGCTGGTATATTCGTTCCATCTATCACATTTACATACTGTCACAGAGTGATCCAACTATCACATTTACATACTGTCACAGAGGGCTCCAACCATCACATTTACATACTGTCACATACTGATCTAATTATCACATTTACATACTCTCACATAATTATCATATTTACATACTGTCACAAACTGATCTAATTACCACATTTGCGTTCTACCATAACATGGTCCAACTGTCTCGTTTACATATTGTCACAAAGTGATATTGTTATCACATATGCGCTCTGTCACAAAATGATACAACTATCTTGTGTACGTGTTTTGTGACGTCTTCTTGTATTCAAAACATTATTTTCTAACGAGACACACCAAAGGAAATAAAGCGTATTGTTGAAAAACAGAAACCACCATAAAATAGACCGCCAGGTGCTAAACCAACTGGCAGGTAGCGACCACAGGCCGATCAGGCTAACCATTGACATGGAAGTAGGCCCACAGGAAACAAAACCGCTCCCACGTTGGAATTACAAACGAGCCGACTGGGACAGATTTGCAATCCTGACAGATGGGCTGTGTGAAACTATCAACACACGAAACACCAAAATGAAGCCCATGATAGAGAGCCTAAGCAAGGCAATAATGCAAGCCGCCACTGAAACCATCCCAAGAGGAGCTAGGAAAAACTATAAGCCCTACTGGAATGATGAGTTGCAGAAAGTGGAAGATGCAGTAACAAATGCTAGGAACATGGCAGAGCGAGAAAAATCCATGGAGGCAAATATCGCCCTCAAAGCCGCCGCGGCGAAGTACAAACACACTCTCAAGCAAACAGCAAGAGAAAGCTGGAAAAATAAAACGGAAAGTCTAAACCTGGACAAAGACGGGAACAAGCTATGGAAGCTAGTCAGAGCCATGAACGACGAAACCCCGTTAAATAAACAAATTACTATCAAGCAGGGCGAGAACTTGATCACAGGTAAGAAAGCCGCAAACGCCTTTGTCGATCACTATGCCAGAGCAAACCACATCGAGGTCCCTGCAGATAAGCATACAGACATTAGCGAAGAGCTAAAGGGGCACGAAAACATGAATACGGCACCTGAAGAGCACATGATGGCCAAATTAACAATGCGCGAAATGGAAGAGGCTATGAGAACACTAAAGAAAAGGAAATCTCCCGGAAAAGACGGGATAACAAACGAAATGCTGATGGGGCTGGACCAAACAGCGAAGAGGAAACTGCTATCGGTCCTGAACCAAAGCTGGAAAAGGGGAATTGTACCACAGGCATGGAAAGACGCAATACTGGTACCAGTACCAAAAACAGGAAAGGACAAAACAGATCCAAATGGATACAGGCCCATAAGCCTACTGAGCTGTGTCGGCAAGCTGATGGAACGGATGATAAACACCAGACTGATGTGGCATCTGGAAGAAAAACGAATACTAATTCCACAGCAAGCCGGCTTTAGACAGCACAGATCCACTGAGGACCAGGTCATCCTCATAGCCCAGGAGATAGAAGATGCCTACCAGGCACAGAAACACACAGTAGCTGTCTGGGTGGATCTGGAAAAGGCATTTGACAAAGTCTGGAAAGATGGACTTAGAGTCAAGCTAAGAAGAAGTGATGTTTGTGGGAAGATGTACAAGTGGATCAACCACTACCTCAAACAAAGAACGGCCAGAGTCCAAGTACAAGGGCAGATGAGCAAAAAGGTGACACTCGAGCAGGGAGTACCCCAACGGGGAGTACTGTCACCCACACTCTTCCTGGTATATATAAACGATATTACAGAGAATATACCAAGAAGAGTCCATAGCTCAATGTTTGCAGACGATCTGGCTATGTGGACCTCTGAAAAGAATCTCACCATAGCAAGAAATCGGATGCAAACGGCCCTAACATCGCTGGAAGAGTGGGCGAACTCATGGCTGGTCAAAATAAACGAGGAGAAAACCACGTGCACAATATTCTCGCTCTCATTAAAACCCCAAAGTACCAAATTAAGCCTAAATGGCAAAATCCTGCAGCCAAACGACAACCCAACCTATCTGGGAGTCACATTTGATCGGCGCATGACATGGAAAAGTCAGATTGAGAGAAACCGAATGAAAGCCAGAGAAAGAATGGCAATCATGAGGAAACTTGCTGGCACTAGCTGGGGAGCAGACGAAGGCATACTAAAGAAACTGTACACTGGAAGAGTGAGACCAGTTCTCGAGTATGGCATTGCGGCATGGACAACAGCAGCGAAGGCGAACTTCGATAAAGTTAACAAACTGCAAATCCAAGCCATGAGAATTATAACAGGTGGCATGAAGTCAACGCCAATTGTAGAACTTGAAAAGATTACAAAACTGCAATCCATGACCGATAGAAGAGACTGCAGAGCCCAGCTGCAGTTAGAGAAACTCCGAAGACTGACCGACCATCCAATGCACCAGAGACTAAACAATTTGGGAAATGGGAAACTAAAGCGGAGAAACTTTGCAGAAATAGCCAAAGCAAAGATGCACGAAGATCCCATAAACGCACTAACAACACCAAAACCCATCACTACTGTACGAAAACCTACCTGGAGGCAGGATATATTTCCAGAGGTGGTAGAAAATATACCAGGTATTGCAAACAAAAACTGCCAGACTGAAAAAGAAAGGAGAAATACTACCCTAAGCTTCATAACGAAAAGCTACCCAAGCATGGACTGGACCCATGCATACACCGACGGCTCTGTAACAAACACAACACAGAACGGAGGGGTAGGAGCATTCCTGAACCTACCAAATGGCAGAAAAATAACACTGTCATTCGCTACCGGTAAGTACACAAGCAGTTTCAGAGCGGAGGCAGAGGCACTGAGGGCGGCAGTGGAAGAAATGGTGACACACAGTGAAAATGAGAGCCATATAGTCCTGCTGACAGATGCTCTCGCCGTAGTCACAGCGCTAAAAAGTCAGAAAAACACTGAGCTTAATGACTTAAGAGCAGCAATCTGCAAACTGTGCCAGCAGTCCGCACCAAAAAGGGTAGTGGTACAGTGGGTCCCATCACACTGCAACATCGAAGGCAACGAGGAGGCAGACAGACTGGCACAAGAAGGTGCAAGACTACCACAAACAGATACCAGTATGACGTACGAAGAGTCAAAACGGCTTATCAAAGCCAGATACATGACCAAATGGGAAACCGAACATACTGGTTACACCAAAAACGATGCCTCTTACCAGTTGAACCGAAGAGAGCAGGTCGTTGTCTTCAGACTTCGCACTGGCCACAATAGACTGAGGTACCACCTATTCAACAAATTGAAGATAGGGTGTACCGACGAATGCCCGTGCGGTACTGGTAAAATGACCGCTGAACATCTGCTGCAGAACTGCCCGACATACGAGGATCAGAGAGAGCAGATGTGGCCATTACCAGTGGAACTGCAAGACAAGCTCTATGGCAGTGGCGACAGCCTCAGGATGACCGCCGCTTTTTTCGAAAAAATAATGGTTACTGTCTGACTGCGTACGCAGAAGAAGAAGAAGAAGAAGAAAAACAGAAACAATTAACGTTTAGAGGAAATCGAATAACATTGAAGAGAGTTTTAATTTGCTATACTTAAAAGAATGCTATACTTAAAAGAATGATATTTTTAAAAGAATGCTATATTTAAAAGAATGTTATACTTAAAGGAATGCTTTACTTAAATGAATGCTATACTTAAAAGAATGTTATACTTAAAATAATGCTATACTTAAATTAACACTATACTTAAGTGAATGCTATTCTTAAATGAATGATATACTTAACAGAACTTCTACGAAAAATGTAGAGAGTTTGATGCAGACCGATACACGTGTTTCATTGTTCACACCGAGGCCTTCGATACGGTAAAACATCAAAATTTGTGGAACATAATGAAGGAAATGGGGTTTCCTGTTCACATTATACATCTCATTGAAACATTATACCAAGATCAGCGAGCCGCTGTTCGAGCATATGGGCAAACATCAGATTGGTTCGCAGTACAAATGGGAGTAAGACAGGGGTGTATCCTCTCACCTTATCTATGCAACACATATGCGGAATATATAATGAGAGATGTTCGAGAAGACGAAAACATTTAAAGTTGTAATACATTTACGATTGGAGGGTACGAGATTCTAGAGTTTCGATACGCAGACAACACAGTGATACTATCAAGAAGTGCAGAAGGGCTATAGCAGCTAATTTCAGCCGTAAATGGACACAGTAAAGATTAAAACCTGTTTATAAACAAAACAAAGATAATGACCACCGAAAAAACACGATGTCAACATAAATTTACAATGGGTGGTTAGGAAATAGAATAGTTCACACATTTTGAATATCTGGGCTCTATCATTAACAAAAATGGCGACTGATCAAAAGAAATCAGAAGAAGACTAGCGATAGCAATGCAGAGACTAAACAGCCTGAAGAATTTATGGCAGGGCACCAACAAAATGACAGAAGTGAAGTCTTGTGAGCCTATGGTTTTCTTTTTTGCAGTATATGTCTGCGAATCATAGACGATTATCAAAACTTCAAGACAAAGAATCGAATCTTTGAGTCAAAGTGTTACAGAAAGATCCTCAGAATACCCTGGACAGAGAAATAGACACATGTAGATATTCGGCAAGAGTTGAACATATCTAATCTAATAGCTGTCCATCGTTGTCGATGAGGACCCCGACATCATCCTTGTCACAGATTTCCCTGTTAGGTGTGGGTGCGCATGTGCCTGAACAGGCCAATGCGAGCACGAAAACATCTGCAACATATCGGGCACACGAGGTTTGTAGAAGGGGATGGTGTTCCCGCTGCTCGGGATTTCCGCGTCTCGCGTCTGTTCTGGGCTTTCACAACACGGTCGTCTTCACCGGCAGCTACACCCGATTTGACTGCACTTCTCCAGTCAGATCTGTTTTTCGCAAGACATTCCCAGGTGTCGAAGTCTATCTGGCAACTTTTTAGTGAGTCCTTCAGACCATCTTTAAAACGTTTCTTTGTGCGCGCTCTCTCGCGCCATCCGTCTCTCAGCTCGCCGTAGAGAAGCTTCTTTGGGAGCCGCTCGTCTGACATACGGACGAGGTGTCCGGCCCATCCTAGTCGTGCTTTTTCTAGCAGTGCATGTATGCTGGGCATGTTAGCCCTCGAGAGAACCTCGATGTCAGTGACACGATCTTGCCATCGGATGTGGAATATTCGCCCCAGGCAACCTGTGTGGAAGTGGTTTAACCTCCTTGCATGTCCAGAGTATACAGTCCAGCTTTCGCAAGCGTATAGTAGGGTTGGAATGATGGTTGCACGGTAGACTTTCAATTTGGTCTTGACGCTGATGCCACGACGTGCCCAGACCATCGAGCGCATTCTACCAAAGGCTGTGCTGGCCTTTGCTATTCTGCTTGCCACCTCATCGTCTAGGCTGACAGATCTCGACAGCGTGCTGCCCAGATATGTGAATTTGTCTACGGCATTCAACGTCTGCCCGCTGACTGTAGTCTCTGGTTTTGTGTACGGCATGCCTGGTGCTGGTTGGTACATGACCTCTGTTTTTTTGACATTTATGGTCAGGCCAAAATTTTCGCATGCGGCAGAGAACTGGTCCATTCCAACCTGCATGTTCAGTTCCGAGTTGCTCATTAGAGCACAGTCGTCAGCAAATACAAGTTCCCTGATTATGTCGCCAGCCACTTTGGTTTTGGCCTTCATTCTTCTGGAATTGAGTAACTTGCCATCTGTGCGGTACTTTATGGGTATTCCAAGCTCCAATGATCTGTGGTAACCTTACACCTTTTTTCGTCATTCTGTCTGAATCCTCGTTGCCTTAAATGTTACATCACATATAGGAGAACTGGTTTATCAATTCCATTTTGGGCAGAAAATGTCAATACTTTGGTCACATGAATAGACACAACGGTCTCGAGAGAACAGTCATTGGAGGTATGGTACCAGGCAAAAGAGGAAGGGGGAGATTGAGAAGACGATGCCACTAAGATATCCAGGAATCCTTTGGTATGACTGTGGTGGAGGCTGGAGTTTAGTTTTGGCAAGGGAAAGAGTATCTTTCACACAGACTGTGATGGGAGCGACGTTCTATAATGGACATGCTACATAATGAATGAATGAATACTTAAAAGGTTAAAAATGCATTTTATAAGATAACACACAAAGTTAATTATGTGATGTAACATTCAAGGCAACGAGGATTCAGACAGAATGACGAAAAAAGGTGTAAGGTTACCACAACCAGATTCAAATGCAACTTACGAAGAGTCCAGAAGGGTTATTAGGGTCAGGTACAGGGAGAAATGGAAACAGCGTATACTGGCTACACAAGAAATGATGCTTATTACGATATGAACAGAAGAGAGCAGAATGTGGTTTTCAGACTCTGCGCAGGCCACAACAGACTGATGTACCATCTATTCAATAAACTGAAGGTAGGTGCTACTGCCGAATAGATCTGTGGTACTGAAAAAATGACCTCCCTGAACATCTGCTGCAAATTTGTTCGACATACCAGAGCCAGAGAAAACCATCACCAGTGCCAACAATGTACACGCTCTATGGCAGTGTCGACAGCTTCAGGATGGCCGTTGCTTTGTGTTAACAAATTGAGTCAACATCTGGCAGCGTACAAAGAAGATTGACACACAATGTTAACTTTGTGTTTCACGTTTCTGTATGGTTTAGTGTAGTCTTTGAATGAGATGGCTGCTGGCCGAAAAGTTGGACATCTTCTGTGATTGTACTTTGTAGGACTGGTATTTCAAACGTTTCAGCGCCTTAAAACGCGGTATTTGCCATATAGAGAGAGACAGAACCTGTCATTGTTTTGCTACATGATACATATGAATCCGAAGATGCAGTACAGTGAATCAGCTGATAACAGCTAGCGGCTCTTAGCTGAATGCTTGCATCAGTGTCAACCAGAGCTGACCAAGGCCCTATTCCGTCTCTAAGGGGCGGCACTGGAAACACCATGAACTAGTGTAGTATGACCAAGAGAATATGGATCGTAGAGGGAAATCCCACCCTGGTCCACAAATGCCGTGTTGAAAGTAATTTCCATAGCTTCCGAGAGCCATACGCTGGACATATCCGCTTAAAAGAGAACTATGATTTGTTCCAGTGCAATAAATATAACAGCGCTATTGCACTCATATATAGGTATGTCAGGTCTTGACCAGTCTGTATTACCCAGCGAACAGACGAGATTGGATGACGATCTTGACAATAGGTATCATGAGCTTGTTAAACACTTCTGGATATAACGCTCCCTTGCATGCCTTAAAAGTTATCTGTTACGCCACTGCATGCATCGCTACTGAAATTGTTTGGAGTTCATTATATGGGAATACGTAATGGGTCTTTACTGACATAACACATGGCCCTCTTGCTAAAAAAAATCCATCGAAAGTAAATCTTCGCTAGATTAAGATGACTTGTCTGAGATAAAGATTATGTAGCTGAGATTAAGATTTCTAGCGTTTGATTAGCGTTGTGGTGGAGCACTTGCTTTTCACGGCAAAAGTACGGAGCTCAACTCCCAAACTGGCACGCACCAGTAGACTCATCTGTAAATAACTACCTGGTACACGACTAGAGGAGTAAAAGGCAGTGAGGAAAGAAATAGTCACCTTGCATCAACATCATACCAGCTGCGGTTTAATACATTGAAGTCTCTAACAACTTCATTTTCCGACAGCAGTGTAAATACTATGTGACAAACATTTACTATGCTATGAGATTATAATTACCTAGCTGAGGTTGTTAATCTGTTATTGCGCTGAATTTCGGATTAACTGTCTGAAATTAACATTACTTCTACAAGATTATAATTTCCTGGCTGAGATCAAGGTTATCTATCACAGATTAAGGTTATCTATGTCAGATTAAGGTTATCTATGTCAGATTAAGGTTATCTATCACATATTAAGGTTATCCATATCAGATTAAGGTTATCTATCACATATTTAGGTAATCTATCACATATTAAGGTTATATATCACATATTAAGGTTATCAATCACAGATTAAGGTTATCTATCACAGATTAAGGTTATCTATCATAGATTAAGGTTATCTATGACAGATTAAGGTTTCTTTGCTGATTTTGGTTACCAAACTGAGATGAAGAATACCTAGCTGAGATTACGATTGCCTTACCGATATTAAGGTTTCCTCTGTGAAAGTAAGGTTTCTTCATTTATATAAAGATTACAAAGCTGAGATTAAAGTTTCAACGCTCAAAGATTAAAATTCTCTAGATGAGATTAACATTAACATGCTGAGATGACGGTAACCTTGGTAAGACTACAAATGTCCCTATGTTACGATAACCTTTTATCCCATTTTTGAAATGATTTATTTCTATCTTGCAAAAATTAACATCTCCCTGTTGAGATTTATGTTCTCTTTCCGAGAATAATGTTCCCTAGTAGAAAATAAGATTCAATTTATAAAATTACCTGTTGTTCATTTGCTAATATTACACATTGTTCCACTGCTGAGATGAAAACTTCCTTGTTGAAATTGTTATTCTTTTCTTTCTCTGATGTCTCTCATTGTCTCCTTGCTGATGTTAATAGCTGTTTCCTTGCTGATGTTACTAGCTGTTTCTTTGCTGATGTTACTAGCTGTTTCTTTGCTGATGTTACTAGCTGTTTCTTTGCTGATGTTACTAGCTGTTTCTTTGCTGATGTTACTAGCTGTTTCTTTGCTGATGTTACTAGTTGTTTCTTTGCTGATGTTACTAGCTGTTTCTTTGCTGGTTTTACTAATTGTTCCTTTGCCGATTTACTACTTGTTTCCTTGCTGACGTTACTAATTATTCTCTTGCTCATGTTACTAATTGTTCTCTTGCTGAAGTTACTAATTATTCTCTTGCTCATGTTACTAATTGTTCTCTTGCTGAAGTTACTAATTATTCTCTTGCTCATGTTACTAATTGTTTTTTTGCTGAAGTTACTAATTATCCTCTTGCTCATGTTTCTAATTATTCTCTTGCTCATGTTACTAATTGTTCTTTTGCTGAAGTTACTAATTATTCTCTTGCTCATGTTACTGATTGTTCTCTTGCTGAAGTTACTAATTATTCTCTTGCTCATGTTACTAATTATTCTCTTGCTGAAGTTACTAATTATTCTCTTGCTCATGTTACTAATTGTTCTCTTGCTGAAGTTACTAATTATTCTCTTGCTCATGTTACTAATTGTTCTCTTGCTGAAGTTACTAATTATTTTCTTGCTCATGTTACTAATTGTTCTCTTGCTGAAGTTACTAATTATTCTCTTGCTCATGTTACTAATTGTTCTCTTGCTGAAGTTACTAATTATTCTCTTGCTCATGTTACTAATTGTTCTCTTGCTGAAGTTACTAATTATTCTCTTGCTCATGTTACTGATTGTTCTCTTGCTGAAGTTACTAATTATTCTCTTGCTCATGTTACTAAATATTATCTTGCTCATGCTACTAATTATTCTCTTGCTCATGTTACTAATTGTTCTCTTGCTGAAGTTACTAATTATTCTCTTGCTCATGTTACTAATTGTTCTCTTGCTGAAGTTACTAATTATTCTCTTGCTCATGTTACTAATTGTTCTCTTGCTGAAGTTACTAATTATTCTCTTGCTCATGTTACTAATTGTTCTCTTGCTGATGTTACTAATTGTTCTTTTGCTCATGTTACTAATTGTTTCCTTGCTGATGTTACTACTTGTGCCCTTGCACATGTTACTATTTGCTCACTTGCTAATGTTACTTATTGTTCCCTTGCTGATGTTTCTTATTGTTCACTTGTTGAAGTTTCTAATTGTCCATTTACTAATGTTACTAATTGTGTCCTTGTTGATGTTACTAAATGTTCCCTTGCTGATGTAACTATTTGTTTGCTTGCTTATGTTACAAATTATTCCCTTGCTGATGTTACTGATTGCTCCTTTAATGACGTCACTAATTGTTCCCTTGCGGGAGTTACTTATTGTTGCACTGCTCAGATTACTGATTGTTCCATTGCTAAAGGCTCGTTGTTTATTTGCAGATATTACTCTGTATTCAATTACTGCGGCTGTTAATTGTTTCCTTACATACGTTACTCATTGTTTCGTTGCTGAGGTTCCTCACTGTTACCTTGCTAATGCTGTTCTCTGTTTGGTTCCTGAGATTCCTCACTGACCTTTGCAAAGACTGCAGTCTGTTTTGTTCCTGGGATGCCTCGTTCTTCGGTTGCTGACACTGTTTCGTGTTCCATTTGTGATATTGCAACCTGCGCACTTGCAGGTGAAAAACACTTCATTTGCCTTGAATGTCAAGAAGGGTTATAAATAGAAGCTCTACACGTCTGAGTTGTTGGCACAGAGACAATACCAAAACAGCAATCTGCTACTGAACCGAGCAAAACCTATTAATCCTGCATTTTTACTATTGCCAGCTCCCATTATCGCCTGCACGAAAATATTTTCAGAAGCAAAACGAATGATAAGCAATATATATGAACAGATACACTAGTCTAACAATTTCTTAATTTTATTCCAAAATATACAAGCTCCAAGATTTTCATGAACGACAACCAAATTGAAGACCTCTGGATAACAGCTCTGTAACAAGTATAATCATTTAGTCATAAACATGGAGCCTGCAGAGAAATGAAGTAGGGGTGGATATATTATTCACGGTAAAAATGATATTAGAAATGGTCTGGAATGGTTCATCGTCATAGTAATGTAGAAAGTGGCAGGAATTGAAGTGAATGGAAATTATTAGTAACTTCAACATTTCATGTTTAGAATTACTAAAATTTATTGTATCAATTGTGATTTAACTTTAGTTTCAGGTTTATTTTTGTATTTAATATAATTTGACGCAAGGTTTTAATTAATATTAATTAAAAATTCATCATAGCACTTCTATGATCATTTTAATATAACAGTTAATTTATGTCATAAAAAGAATTCATATTAATTAGAATTCAGCCTCTCATATACATAAACATTTGAATTCAAATCGACATTTTACTAAATTATGTGTTTCAACACCATTTCAAAATTCAGCTTTTTGTGTCTGTGATGTTTAGAATTCAACCTTCCCCTTAGCATATTAATTAGAATTTAAAGAAGTGATCTTACTAATTTTACCAGCTGAATTAGCAAATCTTACTGTTGGTATAAACAGGGTAACTGTCTTGTGACTGATACAATCATGACACAGCTTTTGATTTTTATGCCATGATTTTAATTAGTGTGTGCTTTACTTAAGAAGTCTAATTTGTGCATATAATCCTTTAATTGTGTGTACTTCACTTAAGAAGTTTAATATAAATTGTGTGTTTAATCCTGCAGTTGGGTGTGCTTCACTTAAAAAGTTTAGTCTAAACTGTGTTTCTAATCCTGCACAAGCAACAAACAATTCATGATAAAACAGAACAGAACGCCTTTGTTGAAATCTGTTATAAATTCTGCAATCGTCATTTTTACTCCATCATCACATATACATATACACCAAGATAGCGTGAGTGGTTGGCAACACCTCCCACAAACATTCATTTCCACTGCTATTCTTTTGCGTGAGATATTAAAAAGACTTACGTAGTGTCACAACGCGAATTGAAACTAAAAGTATACAAACATTATCATGTTGCTCTTTAACCTGGCCGCATTTCGTTGCAGAGAACTATTTAACCAAATACGATTAGTTCATATAATGTACTATTCTGCAATGAATCGAGTACGGATTGGTTATTAGACCCTACTAACGGATATAACGAGCAACTGGATTGTTCATACAACTGAATACAAATGGAAATAATTTAGAACTGTAGTAAAATAAACGGCCATTTTGCAACTGCTGGTTATTCAAAGTGGAAGAACAAAAGGAAGCTTCATGATTTCCTTGAAAGGAAAACAGCAAAATTCATTCTCCTGACAAGAAAGACGCCCTCCACACACGATGAATGCGGTAAAGTGTATGCACTAAATAAAGAAGTAAAAACACAGGCTCGCAGCCACAAGAAGCAATTCATCAACGACCTGGTCACAAAACTGAAGATGCTGCTTGATTGGGAAACAGTTGCCGCATTTACCAGTTTACAGGACAAAGTTGAAAAAAAAACTGTTTGCTGTGAACATCCGAATCAGAGATATGTAACGCATCGTGATTACTACAGAAGTGAGTAAATCGGCATTTTCTAAACTGCTGAATAAACCACAACCAGTCATAACACCCCATTTAAACGATGTCACAGATATTCATCTTGTGATCAAAACACGCGATTTTATTTTTGAAGAGATTGAGTGGGATATCATGAGCATACAAAACTACAAGGTAGCTGGCGAAGATAGAATTTATGGTGAGATGCTAAAACCGTAGGATGACACAACTTTCATCAACATGCGGTCAATGATAAACGAAGAATGGAAAGAGGGGACCTAGTACAGCAATGTGAAGTAACTTTGATGTGAAAATACCAATTAAGGGCGCCCTATCAGACTGCAACAATTGGCGTGAAGTCAAGATAGTGTCAGTCTCAGAGAAAGTACTTGGTAGCTTGATGGCAGGAACACTTAGAGGGAGCAGTAGGCGATCGACTCATGTATCGTCCATATCTTTACCCTTGGAATAATTTTAAATGAACTGCAATCCCGAATTATTGTCAACTTCATTGAAAGCATTCAATGTCTGTGTAGGTCATCGTTCTGGATTATTGCTACCGCCTATCTTCCCGCCTTGTAGATAAGAATCATAATATACTCCTTACACATTCTCAATACTGTATACAGACCGCTGCTGAAAAAGCTGATTGGCTCTATTTTGAAACGTGTCAAACCAGCCTCTGTTTGTGTTGAACTCTGCTATTTGATGTGGTCATAGACTGGATTTACGCCTACAACAAACAGCTCGGTATTAAGTGGACATATCATAAAACCACACAGGACCTAAACTTCCCAGATGATTTGGAACTCCTGAGCTCTAGTGTAGAAAAAGTGCAAGAGAAGATAGATCAACTCTATCATCCATCCAAACATAGCTTCAGATCAATGTTTCCAAAACAAAATCCATGAACACTACTCGCACCAAGAGCAAGCTGCAACTCAATGCCTAGAGATATAGACAGTTGAGAATGTCACCTATTTAGGCAGGGAATGGACGCACAATGGGGTATATCAAATGAAATTCTCACCCAAAGCACTTTGTCCTACACAGCCCTCAACTAATTAAAAAATATCTGGCAAACGAAACAACTGACAAAGTACAATTTCTGTAGGCTACTTAACTGCATCGCTCTCCATTGCAATGCTAACATATAGTTGTGAACGGGGGAGAATAATCATCATCATAGACGTCTCAGTCTCTACAGACCATGCGCGTGTCGCCCTGTAAGTTTTGCACAGCTCTGTCTCCAGTATTTCAACACTGTCTGATATGACTGTAAAAGCCGTTCCGCGAGTGACAGTTCCTACCACAGATTGTACAACCATACTGCAGAGGCTGGTTTGCCTGGCTGTTCCTTGATCTCTTCAGTCTTTCTCTTTTCTCTGCAGCTAAAAGATCTATATTAGCTTCAGCAGCCACTATGCCCCCTCTAACTGACTGTTTCCAGATAGCTCGACTCAATTTCTTCCCAGCCCTCGGATGGAATGTTGCATGACTTCATGTCCCTCTTGCATACTTCCTTGAATCGCAGTGTGGGAAGGCCGATTCTTCTAACTCCAATGGCTAGCTGTCCATAAAGGCTATCCTTTGGCAGCCTCTCGTCTTCCATGCGAAAAACATGTTCCAACAACCGTAGACGTCCCTGGCTCAATATCAAGTACATGTTGTGAGTATTTGCTCTCTATAAAACCGTATTATGTGACACTCTCTTGTCACCCAATACCCAATATACGCCGTAGACACCTCATATGGAAGGTGTTCAGCAGCCGTTCCTGTTTAGTGTAAGTGCTCTAAGTCTCGCTTCCACACACGAGAGTGCCAAGAACGTAGGTCTGATAGACCCGGACAGCGCAGTGTTTTCCCATACTATCTTCGTCAGGCGGGCCATGGTACTTGCCATGCCAAGCCTACTGTCTATCTCCTTCTCGAGCGAGAGAGTGTTGCTGATGGCAGACTCCAGATAAGTAAAACTGTTGACAACCTCCAGAGTGACGCCATCAATCTTTATGGATGGCGTAGTGGTAATGTCCCGTGAGCAGACCTTTGTCTTTTCCAGACTTATGGTGAGACCAAACTGCTTGCACCTCTCGGTGAATCTGTCTCCCAGTTTCTGCAAGGCCGCCTAACTATTTATCAGCAGAACTGCATCATCCGCAAATAGCATCTCCCTAATGAGCACCGTCCTCCCCTTGGTCCTGGCACGCAGTCGGGACAGGTTAAACAGCCGCCCATCTGAACTGTGAAGATGTGTCAAGCGTAGGATAGGAGGATAGAGAAGAAGATGCCAAGTGGGTCGGTGCGAGCACACATCCCTGCTTCACTCTACTCTTGATGGGAAAAGTGTTTGAAGATGATCCATTGTATAGAACTGAGCCCTTCATATCAGTGTAAAAAGAATGTATCGTGCTACGCAGTTTTGGGAAAGGGGGATGGACAGCCGATCTTCTCGAGGAGTTCAAATAGACCCTTTCTACTAACCAAGTCTAGAAACATCATATAGAGCGACTGGTCTTGTTTACTGCACTTCTCCTGGATTTGGCGAAACGAGAAAATCATAACCGGTGCTGATCTACCTACTCTAAAGTCACACTGGTATTATGGGTACATCCTGTCTCCGAGCAGTCTCAACCTGTTAAGTAGCAAGCGGGCGTAAACTTTGTCTACAACGCTCGAGATCCCACTATAATTACTGCAGTCCCCGGGTCACAATGATGGCATCACACATATCTTGGTGGACTGTACCTTCCTCCCAGCAGAGGCATAGAAGATCGAACATCGGATGAGTTGGAGCTGATTTCCCGCATTTGATAGCTTCGGGTAGGATACCATCTCCACCTGGTGCTTTGCCATTTGAGAGGTAGTTGATAGCCTTATCAAGCTCATCCAGAGTAGGTGGTCTGTCAAGTTCCTTCATAATGGGCAGGACCTGTAGCCTGCATAAGGCCTCATCAGTGACCACCGTTTCCCGAGAGTAAAGCTCAGAGTAGTGCTCCACCCATCTGGCTATCTGCTGGTCACGGTCCATGATTTTCACACCTGTTAGAGATTTCAGGGGTGGTGGGGGAGGGGGGGGCAACTCCTCTCGCAGTAGGGCCCAGTGCCATCTATATGCCTTTATACATGCCCTGGATATTTCCCGTTATTTAGCTGAATTTCTTCACACAGCTTCTGCCAGTACTCATTCGCGCATTGTCTAGCGGTTCGTTGATTGATGCCTCGGGCCATCCTGAGGGCAGCAAGCGTCCTCTGATTTTGAATTTTTTAAATAATTGATGAAAGCTTCTCGTTTGGCCTCAATTACTGGTTCCATTCTTGTGAGATGTACATTGAACCAGTGGTGATTGGCTCGTTCCCTCATGCCAAATGTAGTTAATGCTGTATTATAGAAGGCACCTTTCATAACTTTCCACTTAGCTGTGGCGTCACACTCAGATCATCCATTAAGAGCAAGATTCAGGTCAGACACAAACCTCTCCGCCTTGAAAGGAATCATCATCTGCGCAGTGTGAATGCGGGGGTGCGCCATCTGTTTGGAGCGGTATATTATGCGAGGCTGCAAGCGTACCCTGCTGCATACAAGAGCATGGTCAGAGTCGCAGTCTGCACTATGATAGCTTCTAGTAGAGAGGACCATGTTTAGAGCTGAACGTCTAGTGACAATTAAGTCGATTTTTTGCCACCGATGTGACCTTGGGTGTTTCCAGGATACCGTATGTTGCGGACTGCCCTTGAAGAAAGTATATACATATGTCTTGTTGAGTGCACAGCTCCAGTAACCTCTGGCCATTGTTATTTATCCTGCTAATACCATGATGTCCAAGGTAGGTCGGTCATGCTATGTGGTCCCCACCTACTCTAGCATTAAAGTCGCCAAGAAGGATGAGTGCTTCTACCCTGGGGCTGTTCTTGATCATTGTCTCCAGCTGACCATAGAATTCATTCTTCGCTTCCTCCGGAGATGTCAGGCTTTGGGCATAGACGCTGAGGATATTAACATGACCCGTAGCGGTGATGAGGGGAATGACCAGTAACCTCTCAGAGCCCTCCAAGGGAAGATCGACTGAGACCATAAGTGTGTTTTTAATAGCAAAACCAACACCATGCTGTCGATAATCATCAGGTGCACGACCCTTCCAGAAGAAAGCGTAGTTTGTCTCCCTTAGTGAGTCACTAGAGGCAAGTCTGGTTTCCTATAGGGCAGCTATGTCCACATTCAACCGAGAGAGCTCCCTATCAATGATGGCTGTTTTTCTGGCATCTCCAACCTCTGGAAGATCATCGGAGATGCCTGTGCACATAGTTCGCACGTTCCAGCTTGCAAATCAAAGAGCTGGAGGTCTTCTTTTTATTTTTGGTTTTGTTTGGTGCAAAATTAACATCCTCTTGTCATGCATGCACTAAGCTGCAGGCACCCACCAGAGCAGGCAGATGTTGGCGAGTCGACACCCTACTGACCGGGGGCTGCCCGGCTGGCGAGTCGACACCCTACTGACCGGGGGCTGACCGGCTAAGCCGGGCGGTAGTCGACCAATGGGATGCGATGATCCCTCCCACCATCGAAGATGACCCGTGTCGCTCCTTCCCCATGCCAATCAGGTGGGACTGCCAGCTTCCGTGTTGTGTCCTCATTCAAAAGCGAGACTGGAGTAGCCTCTACAGGGCGCAAGCCTAGACGCTAAATATGGAGACCCTGGGCTGCCCGAAATTTCAGGATCACCCTCTCACCCTAACTGGTGTAATCCAAAGGAATGCAAAGCATGACAATTTGGCACCAGCTCAGCTGCAGGAGCTGCCGGAATGATTTCGCAATTTTGATACCATCCGCCTAAGGCGCTATCACTCGGGATTTTCTGTCTGGGAGAATAATAAAGACATAGAAATAGGCAGGATGCGTTCAAAATAAATACTTCAGACGTTTGTTGGACATTTGAGGGAAATGATGTCTGGGTAATGAACAAATACGGCTACAAACCATTCACAATTATATTTCTCATGTCATTAGGAAACAGGGGTGGACATAAACTGGCCACGTGAAACGGCTGGCAGGAACAGACTCTCATTACAAGCAATTATTTGGAAATCACGTGCCAATAAGGCGAGAGGAAGATACAGAGAGACACTATGTAGAACAATCACCAGCGAGGATGCAGCTATGCGTCTAGTATATACGTATATATGCTTGTCTTTCTTTCTTTTCGCTTGTATTCTGCTTATGCCTTTCAGCTCTAGGCTATGCAGAGATTTCTTGGCCGGGCCCTAGTATGTGCTTTGTACACGGGGAGCTTTACTGCTTATTATTTTTGCTGTCCATCTTTTGCGGGGTCGACCTTGGCTTTGTATCCATCTATCTGAATAGCATTCCTTTCTATCTAGTGTTTGTCGATTAACGTGACCGAACCATTTGGTTTGCTGTCTCTTGAAGAGGTCTAGCACTGGTGTTGTACCTAATTGTTCCCTAATATTTTCGTTTCTGAATCTATCCATTATTGTTACTCCAATCATTCTGCGTAGGCCTTTCATCTCTGTTGTTGCAAAGTTTCTTTTTCTTTGCTTGTCAATGCTCAATTGTGTATGGTTAGTATTATTGCTTGGTCATCAGCAAAGAGAAGTTCATTTAAATGATCACTGAGGTTCTTTCTCTCATCAATGTTTGCTTTTTTAATTACATATTGTGTTTACATTATGTGATAAACAGCACAGAAGATAGTACACAACCTTGCAGTACACAGGTTTTCGGAATATCCTGCGTTTGTTGTGACTGTACATTGGCTATTCATATAAAATATTCAACATAGATTGATCAAATGTTAATTTCCTCCATAACGTTCTAATGTTGTCCACAGTTCGTATCTATTCCCTCTATTGAATGCCTTTTCTTGGTCCACGAAAGGAACGTGTAGTGTCTGATCCTGCTCTTTTCTTTTGTCCGCTAGTTGTCTGTGTGCGACGATTGCATCTGTACAGCTGCTGTTTTTCCTAAATGAAATCTGATAAGCTATGGTTCTTGGTTCTATGATTGGGCGTAGTCTTTTTTCCAGTATTTGACAGAATATCTTTTCAGTGTGGCCAAGCAATGATATTCCAGTATTTGACAGAATATCTGTCCAGTGTGACAAAGCAATCCTATTACAGTATTTGAGAGAATATCTTTCCAGTGTGACAAAGCAATGATATTCCAGTATTTGAGAGAATATCTTTCCAATGTGGCTAATCAATGATATTCCAGTATTTGACAGAATATCTTTCCAGTGTGGCCAAGCAATGATATTCCAGTATTTGACAGAATATCTTTCCAGTGTGGCCAAGCAATGATATTCCAGTATTTGACAGAATATCTTTCCAGTGTGGCCAAGCAATGATGTTCCTCTATATTTTGTACAGTCCTTTTTGTTTGAATTTGTTTCATATGGAGAGTATTGTTGCACCTCTCCAGTCTTCTGGTGTTTCTTGTTTAATCCACTCTAAGTTATACAGTCTGTGTAGCTAAGTTATTCCTACATCTTTTGTTGCCATGATTAGTTCGGCACTGATGAAATCCGGCCCTGGTGACTTGCTTGATAGTGCCGCTTGCATGGCGTATTGTATCTCTGATTTATTTATATCCGGGTCTAGCTCTGTAGTGATCTCTATATTGATGTCTTGTGTTCTTGTTATTTCTGCAATATTAAGTAGGTCTTCGAAATATTGTTGTCATCTTTCCATGATCTCTCTGTTGTCCTATATATCGTTTCCCTTTCGATCATTTATGATTTATGTTGGGTCATACTATTCTTCTCTGTGATCATTATTTTAATTTTTGTGTAGAGGTTTCTTAACGCATTTTAATGGTCTAAATTTAGATTTTCTCTGAATTCTTTCTATGCTCCTGTTTTCGCCTGTTGAATTACCCTCTTTGTGTCTTTCGATGCCAATTTAAACTCAGTATAGTCAATTTGCTCTTACTCATATTTTGTATTTGTTCTTTTTCTCTTTAATTGCTGTTTTTAATTTATCATTTTACCATTCTATAATGTTTGGTTTAGGGCCTCTTGTCTTTACAGTTCGGCATGCTGCTCTCGCTGCTTCAGGTATAATACTATTGAACATATCCCATTGTTCTTCAACTGTCTGTGTTTCTTTTGTGAGTTTTGCAAAGCCTTCTGTATCTTTCTTTATGAAGTCATCTTCTGTCTTGATGTCGTTTAACATTTTAAACTTAATTGTTTCTCTTTCTATTTGCTGAATTGGTTTTATTGTCGCTTTCCATTTTGTTCTTATAGTCATCACAAATACATACATACATATCTTAGTCTTATATCTTAGTCTTATATCTTAGTCTAATATCTTAGTCTTATATCTTAGTCTTATACCTTAGTCTTATATCTTAGTCTTATATCTTAGTCTTAGTCGACTTGTTCTATATCCCTGTGCAGGTCCCAGCTTTTTTTTGCATGAGTTAAATATTGCCTTGTGGAGGATTTCCTGCTTAGTGGGCTAGGCTTGAGCTGCGTATTACTCTGCCATGTTGGGATTAGTGTCGTAGAGTGGGGTTAACCAATGTGCAAGTCCATCTTAATAGACTCAAATACTAGAGCAAAGTAGACCCGCAGCCTGTTAGACGTCATTTATTCTTCTCTTAGCAAACCACCTAACCATGGCCGGTATTATGTTATGTCACAAAGTTGGTTACCACTGACGACATACTCTCTGTGGAGCAGTGGTACTATTCTTGTCTTTTTCATAGATAAAGACCACTGCAGACCACTCACATACATACATCATACATACATACACACACACGCACACACACACACACACACACACACACATATATATATATATATATATATATATATATAAAACAATATAAGTTAACATCAACCACCAGTCCAAGAACAAAGATAGATGCAATGATTTCGCATCAGAAACCTCATTAATGACGGGATTAACCGTTGAAAGGTTAAGAATATGCCTACATCAGACCCGGATTGTGGATGTGAATGTCTTAAATCTTCAGGTGTGGTGGATACCGAGCCAGGTCTAGTTGTGGTTTACGGCAATGAGAGAGCTAACAACACAGCTTTAAATGAACCCCTGGTAGTGGATTACGTGCGGCAAGAAAGACGAACGAGGATCACGCGATGAATTGACGCGACGTGGCGAGTGAGCAGGTGCTATGTGCTCTCCTCATCACAGTATGATAAGGAAACATGGACAACCAACAAACTATGAGAGAAGATAGCGAATGTCTTTGAAATACGGTTAGAAAGACGATTTGGGTACTTTGTAATAAAAAAAAACACATAAAGAAGTTTTAACGAAATTGGAACACACAAAGAATTAATAAACGAAGTTAAAGAGTCCGACAGTTAAGATATTTTGGTCACATCAAAAGACGAAACACTTTGATGTAATCAGTGCTGGGAGGGAAGATATGGGGCAAACCTGATACAGATAAACAACGTTATAAGGTGGGAGGATAACATAAATATATGGACGGGGAAGACGTGTCAGATTGCACCATGAAATCGATGGACACAGGATGTTGGTGCTCCATAAAAGCCGCCCTGCGATGCGGAGATGCCATATGAACTCAACTAAAGTGATGACACTGTAATCGTGGAACGCCCAATTCACAATTTGCAAAAGTTGCCATTCCACACAACAAATACAAATATAATTCGTCCCAGGTTAAATCCCCTTTCAAAAGAAACATGCAGGAAGGAAGCTCCAGGAACAATCACATATACCATTTGACGTTTGCCGAAACAGGTTCAGCACACATATATGTGTCCTGCGCGATTTGTATAATGTAACATAGCTTTAATTGATTGATTGAATGATTGATTGATTGATTGACTCGCTTCTGTTTTTTAAAATATAGAATATATACTACCACTACATCTGCCTCTTTTTGCAGTAAGTACGTATGTAAGCATTTGTAGTAACAGATTCAATAGCAATGATTTAGGGGACAGGGTGTCATAGTGGTTAAGTAACACGTTTCACAACCGGAAGCTGCTGGGTTCGCTCCCCATCACAGCACCATCGGTTACCGGGGAAAAGAACCCTTAAAAAATTCAGGAGGAAGCAGGCCCTTACATAAAATGCATGCCGAAGTCGGATGCACTGGGCCGAGAGGGGTAAAATAAAAACCGTAGTGCAACGCACACCGCCTACGGGAATAAAGAAATAAAGCGAATGCAAAACATCTTTTTTTAAAAATTATAAATGATATAAAATAACGAGGTTGCTAATCTCATGCACATTCCTCTTCAGTCGTCTTTAATGATATGCTTGAAAGGTTAGAGTGCACATATTGTTTTCAATTGGAGATTTATTTTTGGAATAACAAAACATTACATTACATAACATAGCTTAACGTAACTTTACTTAACGTATCATAATATAACATAATATAACTTTACTTATCATAACATAACATAACTTTACGTAACTTAACGTATCATAACTTAACATAACATAACTTAACATAACCTAACTAAAGTTAACATCAAATAACATAAGATAATATGACCTGCTTTGACGAAGCAGATCATCCATCTTCTAACATGAAGTGTAGAGGTCTTATTTTCCGTTTCTGGTTTTTTAAAGCGATACAGGATTGCCGAGTCCTTAATAATCCTATGTTACATTCTTGGCTCACTACAGAGTTGTCATTCTTCACTCAATATTTAGGCCGCGGTAACTGACGTGTTCATGCGATACTATAGCAGCGATAATGCAATCTTTTATTCTCTTAACGATATCATGTCCAATTTCTGCTGGCTCATTTTCTGGTTATTTGTGTAGAATTATTTATCAAGTCGTATCGAATTTCATGCGCTATAAATACATGTAGTCTTGAATCTTAATAACGTTCGGCTAGCTCCCTGCATAGTTTTTTATAACTCAGCAGCGGTGTCTAACCATTCCAGAGCGGGAACCACGTTGACAACTTTGGCAGGGCTTGTGGGTCGGACTTTAAATACAAGTGTATGTTCAATCACATAACAGAGACAAGCGTTGCGAAACCGTTAGTGACACAGCCCACACCCAAACATGTTTATCTGCAGATTACGGTAGTGCTCATAGAGGAAGTAAACCAATAGTAAATACATGCTCAAGTCGGATGTACTGAGCTGTAAGGCGTGTGTGTGCGTGCGTGCGTGCGTGCGTGCGTGCTTGCGTGTGTGTGTGTGTGTGTGTGTGTGTGTGTGTGTGTGTGTTTGAACTTGGGTTTGTTTAAGTGGTTTCGCCGGCCAAATTAAACAACTAGAAAGATAAAAATCTGGCTGAGAGATATTGTTTGGAAATCCCTAATGTGCAAAAAATGTTTTATTCTCAATCGACGGTAGGAAGATGCTCCACTGGTTGTGGCAGTATTGGCAAATGCCCTTTTGTGTATTCAGACGGGTGTTCAATGGTGGTATCTTTCGTCAGCTGTGGAACTTGTTTTATTTCTCACACGCAAGCAAAGGGTGTAGTCAACTCTTGATGAAGTGAGTCTTACTCATTCGCATTTATATCTTTCTGGAGCAGGATTTAATTCCCGTTTATATTTTTGATGAGTCAGGCCGCCCAGCCTAATGTTCTGCAATTACACAAGGTACTAGCAATCTGAGCAGACAATCTTCGAAGCGATGAGAGAGAAGCAAGCCACCCAAACTGTCACCACGCAAGGCCTTCCAGCTCTATCTTCGTCCATTTGTGTACCTCGTGCGACAGAGTGTGCAGAGTCCGGATAAAACTTATCAACCACATGCAGACATTGCCACGCCTGTCCACATACATGTGGTATAGCCGCCATTGTTGTTCGCGATTGGCAATTCCTGCTACTACCATTACTACTAATACGACAACTACAACTATTACTATTATTACTACTACTTCTATTTATGATATTACTTCTACTACTTCTACTACTACTACTACTGTTACTAAAAGCAAATTTAGTCCTGCATATAAAAACAAATCGTATACTTCAATGCAAAGACCATTCCGCTGTATGGCTATGAACGTGAAGAACAACATAAATAAAAAAAAGTTTTTTTTACAGAAATTGGTGCCTGCCCAGAATCTAGATACTGGCGTGGTATTATTGGATCATTATTGGGGAATTGTTGGAGTAAACCAGACTTATATCATTTGGATATGAAGTGAAGTGAAGTGAAGTGAAGTGAAGGGAAGGCAATGGCGTTGTGTAGGGTACCATTTGACAGCATTACAAGACAATAACTGTTCCGTAATCCTCAAAGTAAGAGAAGAAGAGACAATCAAAACGTGCTCGGGAAAAGCGTAAAGGAAACCAGGAAAGGTGGACAGAACTGGTCCGGATGGCCGAGAACAGGTGGACTTGGTGGGTATTTGTTGAAAGCCTGTCTCTCAGATGGAGCTGAACGACTATGCTTGATTGATTCGTTGATTGATTCATCTATTGATTGATTGACTGAGTGTAGAAGTACTATCGTCTACAAAAACCAGTGCTAATTTCGAAATAAAGCCACAGATGAGTAATCGCATAGAGTTTTCATGAAGGATCCGATGATGTAGATGGAGAACATTGGTGGACCAGAAGGCTTGTCATTACACCTCAGTATATTTTACAGAGAATTTTGAAACATCCTGTGTTGCAGGGAGGTTAGAGTGCGTTTCTGTCGCAGCAAAAGGGTCCAATCTGTTGTCTTCAGTCTATCAAGCTGTTGTTTTGTTTTAGTTCACAAAGCTACTTTTCTTAAGTTCTACAATCTTGAGGAAATTGTTCTAGTAGCGAGTAACCAGTAGCTCTCCTTACATCCTGGAGTGTATTGAAAAAGTGGAACTGGGTACAGGAGGACTTAGCTTGTATTTGTTGAAGACATGTGCTTCACATGGAGCTAAATGACTGGGACTACTTTTTTGTTATTGCTGGCGTTCATCCTGAAAATAGCGCTATCACAATGTATCGTAGTTTACAGCGAGGCTGTGATATCTTCCTCACTCGGCACGAGTTATTTGGTTTTAACACGCAATTTTAGGTGACCGATTCACCTTTCCTCTCCGATCTCTGTTCTTGTAGCCAGACTACACAGAGCCTGTTTCCAGGCCCGCACTATTTTTCGATGACCCTGACCCAAGCAACCAGCCACATTTCAGCTCAATCACTGCCACAGCTTCGGCGGGAAAAGGTTTTGATTGATTGAGAATACTCGCACGACCTGGTAACAAGGATACAACAAATAATTCCACTGTCACAATCCAAGCATGTCGTAATAGGCGACCAAAGATGGCTATGTTTGGGACACGCAACTTCATCATGTACAAAATGAAACGATATTTTTAAAAGCCACTACAATAGAAAAATAGATACCTGTAGAAGACATAGCAACAGTTAGAACATGTGCTGCACATTGGAACGAAAAGATGAACGCTTGCAGATGATTGGAAACAGACTTCTTTTAGCAGGAATCATCTGGTATGCTTCTAATTAGAGCAACAAGTTTACAAATAATGATGTTATGAACGCATAATCTAGGACCCATGGTGGAACGAATAGGCTCACTGTTACCTTCCAAGGATGTTCTAAAAAGATAACAATGAACGTTGTGCATGGGGCTAACAATCGCATGATGTAAGACAATTGATACTGAAACACAGAATCAAAACTGTGAACATACTTTTTGTAAATTGAAGACAAAACAAAAAACCGGCATGTGCACTCCGATGTAACTATAAGGACAAGTAGGTTTTATTCTTAAGCTCTATAACCTTTTTCACTGGACCTCGGAAAAAAGTGTACACACGCTAATGATATATCGTTTAGTAAGGAAAGGAAGACGGTGAAGATTGCAGTAATGTACTGGCTATATTTTTGACACTCGAGTGATAACCGTATTGATAAGTATAGAGCTATTGAAGCTGATGCATGCAGTATGACTTATTTCCATTTTAAGTCTGAGGACTAGAGGCCGCTTCGCCTCTGCCGTCGCCACTTCGTGTGCTGGCTATGTTTATTTGTTTCACCCCCCCCCCCCCAAAAAAAAAAAACAACAATTATCATATACCTTAGCGGGGAATCGATCCGCTGTTCTCCCTGTCAGCAGGTAGGCATCGATACCATTAGGCCAGGCGTACACGAATGCAGCAAAAGGCGGTTAAAGAGAGTTATTAATGGGGCTTGCAACCTCACCATGTAAGACATTGTAACTGTCAATGTAAATGCTAAGATACAATCACTTAAAGCCTGAGTTTCCTCCAGAGTATTGGTCTTCACTAATTATACGCCCCGCCTGCCTATATTGTGCAACTATTGTATTAATGCCATCCACGTTGCATGTCCCTCGCAGAACGTCGCTCTCGTCATAGTCCACCTGAAAGAAACTCGAGCTCTTGTCAAATCTCCAGTCTCCTCCCGTCATGACCAAGCATTCCTTGACAGTGAAATCCCCTCCTTGGTCTGCCTGGACCACTCTTGCCCGGCAACAGACCTTCCATTACTGTTCTCTCAAGACCGTTGTGTCTTTTGATGTGGCATAAGTATTTCAATTTTCAATTCATTGTGGGCAGGTTATCTCTTATTCCCAAAGTTGTTGTCGAATGTCTGTATTCTTTTTTTCGGTCCATAGCATTCTGAGCACCCTTCTGTAACATTTCTAGTCGATTGTCTAGATTCTTTTCCTTGAGGTTTGGATAACTTCCAAATTTCGAAGCAATATACTGTCACGCAAAAAAACAGGTTCTCCAAATTTTGTACCTTTGTTGGTTAGCTGGTAAATATACCAGGTATTGGAAACAAAAACTGCCAGTCTGAAAACGAAAGAAGAGATACTACCCTGAGTTACATAACGGAAAACTATCCAAGCATGGACTGGACCCATGCATACACCGACGGTTCCGTAACAAATACAACACAGAACGGAGGGGCAGGAGCATTTCTGAACCTATCAAATGGCAGAAATATAACACTGTCATTCGCTACTGGAAAATACACAAGCAATTTCAGAGCGGAGGCAGAGGCACTGAGAGCGGCAGTGGAAGAAATGGTGACAGGTAAAAGGAATGAAAGCCACAAAGTCCTGCTTACATATGCTCTGGTCGTAGTCACAGCACTAAAAAGACAGAAAAATACTTAACTTAATGATTTAAGAGCAGTACTCTGTCAACTATGCCAGCAGTCCGCACCAAAAAGGGTAGTGGTGCAGTGGGTTCCATCTCACTGCAACACCCAAGGCAACGAGGAGGCAGACAGACTGGCAAAAGAAGGTGCAAAACTACTACAACCAGATACTAGTATGACATACGAAGAGTTAAAACGGCTAATTAGAGCTAGATACATGACCAAATGGGAAACCGAACATACTGGCTACACCAAAAACGATGCCTATTACCAGTTGAACAGAAGAGAGCAGGTCGTGGTCTACAGACTTCGCACTGGCCATAATAGACTGAGGTACCACCTATTCAATAAATTGAAGATAGGTGGCACCGACGAATGCCCGTGTGGTACCGGGAAAATTACCGCTGAGCATTTGCTGCAAAAACTGCCCGACATACGAGGATCAGAAAGAGCAGATGTGGCCATCACCAGTGGCAACACTAGACAAGCTCTATGGCAGTGTCGACAGCCTTATGATGACCGCTGCCTTTTTCGAAAAAATAATGGTTACTGTCTGAAGAAGAAGAAAAAGAAGAAGAAGAAGAAGAAGAAGAAGGTTAGCTGGTATTCTGCAATAGTTTACTCGGGCTGTGTAGCCTCTGCTTTGTCATTGCTATTCTTCTTCTAATTTCTTTTGAGCAGTTGCCATTGCTGTTAATTCTAGGGCCCAGATACTCGAAGTTCGTGACCTGTTTTATTGCCAAAACCCAAGAATTGTAATGTATGTATGCTGACTTCGTGTTTAGTCGGTGGTCATTATCTTTGTTTTATTTCATTTTTAAGAAAGTTTACGGCTACAAATATCTTCTCTAATGACTCTATAATTTGTGAATGTATCAGTGTGAGTCTGTGTTAGCTTTGGGATCTTGAATCCGGCGATCGTAAAGGGATCGTTCTATATTCTCATCCTCTCTAATGTTCCTCATTATTCACTGCATAAATATTAAAAAGGTATGGAAGATTTTTCTCTGTCTTGCTTCCATTTTTACTTCGAATCAATCAGATTTCCTATGTTTTACACAATTGTAGGCCTTGGTGCAATCAATAAAATATCTATAGAGATCTACATTAAACTATCTACATTTTTCAGAGCTCTATCAATGTTGCCAGTTTATATTTGTTGGTTTCTTTAACCTAATGGTTTTGCGTGATAAGGTAGCGGGTCCCATGCTCGCATGCATGTTTCTTGTAAAGGGGACAGCAGTATTGGATACCCTAGGCTTTTCTTGGAACGATAAGCCAAAATCTTATCTTACAGACAGAAGCGTGAGCGGACCAAACAAAAAACCAACATTGGACCAGATGTAGTCCTTTCATGGCCTTCAACCGACCACTGTCGTGAAACATTCTACATGTCTGGCAAAGTTAACTCAATTTGACAAGTTTTTCTACCTGGGTTTTTCAACGAATAAATGCGCCATCCATCAGTTATAATCGGTGATTAAAACATGTGCGTTACTATAAATATGTAAGAAAATGGGTATTTTGGGATCTATATTACCTTAAATAACTTAGCGCATCTCTTCCAGCGATATCGTTATTTGTCACATATCGTTGCTAAAGGGTTATTTCCTTTCGGTAATTTAATATATTATCTGCTAACCTAAAGCGGATTTTTGTTTGTTCGTCTCTATGTACATGTTTTTGTCTTTGGAGATAAGTATTTGTTCTTATATGCACGTT
Source organism: Ariolimax columbianus (assembly GCA_036924085.1). NCBI lineage: Eukaryota > Metazoa > Mollusca > Gastropoda > Stylommatophora > Arionidae > Ariolimax > Ariolimax columbianus. Next base: position 18,930,932 of record JAVGWX010000002.1, read on the forward strand.
TGCGAATACGTGTGCATTTTTTTGTAGACAGTATGTGTATGTGCATATGTGTACGTTTGTAAACACACGTACATGTATGTGCACCTGTGTATGTTTTTGTGTGTATGTGTGTATTTGCATATGTGTGCTTTGTGTGTGCATTGTGTGAGCGTTTCTGCACATATTTGTACACGTTTTCGTGTCTTAGGGGGTCGCTCATAGCTGAAAGATAAAGAACTCGACAAATCAAGAAAGCATCGAAAGTGTGATATCATGGGTTTCACGGGTCTTAAACTTTTGAGGACCACAAAGGCCGATGGTCGGCCCGACTTACCTTAGCGAAAAAGACGAGCGGGCCGATCCATCGGCCCTGAGAAAGAACGCTTCTGTATGGCTAACTAAAAATAGTATCAGCCAATGAAATGATCTCTTTCATTTCTTGCGCATTCTAGCATTTAAATGGCAGCCCCTTGAAAGTTTTCACAGGAGTTTGAGAATTATTATGAATGTCTTAGTATGTTGTTGTTATCGAGCTCATTTGAAAATGAGATATTGAGTGTTTCAGATTTAAATTATGTTTCTGGGTCAGATGTTACTGCTAGTGATATAAATGACAGTGGAAACCGCATTCTCCAGGAATATATGTACACTTTTCTCTATGTATTCCTAGTTATTATCTTATTTACGGTTTTTTTTCAAAGAACATCACCTTTGTCCTATTTTTATTTCATAGCAATGGCTCCGTCATTTAGGCAGTAAAACCATTATTAAGCTCTGTCTCCAAAGGCAGTTAAGGGAGGTGAGACTTGCGTTCTAGTCGTAACGGAGATTGACAAGCAGATCGGAAACCCTGTGTAAGTGTACGTATTATGTCTGTGTTAATGTAAAAGTGGATCATGTTTATGTATGTCTGTGGGTCTGTACTAATGTTTATGTTGCTGTGAGTCCATGTACGAGTATGTACATTTAATTACCGCTCGAGACTAGAAGGTTCTCCAACTCCAAGGTATGTGGATACCACGATTTAATATGGATGAGTGTGCTGCTGCCTTCCGGGTGTAAAAGAAAGCCCTAGAAACAATACCGATCTTTTATGTTATACTGTAAAATGTTGAATAATTGTTCCAATCTGTCGAAACTACAAGCTTCTAATTATAATAGTGTCAGTTTTCGCTTTTCCAGACAAATGTACGGGGTAAAGGTTCCAGTCAATGCAGATATAACAAGTTATCTAGCTTACCGTTCGTGAAAGAAAGGCAGCGAGAAAGGGAACTGACCACCCAAATCTCTGACAGCCTGTTCCTGTGTACAATGAAGTCTCTAAGACTTTATCGAAAGGCAGCGAGAAAGGGAACTGACCACACAAATCGTTGACAGCATGTTCCTGTGTACAATGAAGTCTCTAAGACTTTATCGAAAGGCAGCGAGAAAGGGAACTGACCACCCAAATCGCTGACAGCCTGTTCCTGTGTACAATGAAGTCTCTAAGACTTTATCGAAAGGCAGCGAGAAAGGGAACTGACTACCAAATCTCTGACAGCCTGTTCCTGTGTACAATGAAGTCTCTAAGACGTTATCCCCGACAGCATTGTCTTTTAGAGGACTACCTTTACCACAAGAAAAAGAAAGGAAGACATGTACAGCCCATGGGATTAGGGATGATAGAAACGTCTAGAGAATCATAATTTCTCAAGATCAGTTGCCGTTTCATAACGTTTTGCTGAAGCTTTTAACAATATTCAATCATTTTCATTGAGTTTTCCATGTAGCAGTCGTATTAAATCGATTTGTGAACTATATTTCCAGGGGACACCCGGCATCCGGGATGAACAAAATAGGCCGACCGTCATCTACTATACATGTCATAAACTGTGACTAAATAAGGTTGTGCCTGGGGCTGGCAGCTTCATCGTGTAACAAACAAACATGTCATTATAATTCGCCACAGGAACAGCTCGGGTAGAGGCTTCACGGTAATGGACTTGCACCAGTTGCAACCTATTGTCCACATTGGAACACAAAAGGGGAATAAATGAAGATTCACATTAATAATAATAATTTTCACGTAGGCGTCAAAGACCCGTTGCGTTGATTGATCCCTACCATGTCCAACTGCTGAGGCTATGTCCATGAGTAGCGTGTCGAGCGAAATCCCTACATACTCCCCAGGTGGAGCCGTGTACTCCGCAGCATCGAAATGAGGGCCGCGAGGAGTGTGTTAGACCAATGTTTGTGTCAAGCTTTCCGTGTCTGTCTGTGACAAACTCCGTTTCCACGTGTTCCCGCCGCCCAGACTTCTTACTGTGTCCACCTGTTGGTCAGCGTGACCCTTGTATACGAGGTTGGGAGAGGTATCGTGTAGTCTCCGGTAGAGGGAGCGGCGGGCAGGAGGAAGTCGGCTTTAATCCGAGCAGACATTTCCTTGAGTAGTGATAATCTGGACTGAATTCTGGTGTGCAGTTAAGCGAAACATTGAATTCCGTCATGGCTAAATAATGACTCTACGTAACACAGCATGGTATCTCCTTCACATATTCACTGATAAAGACATGTTAACTAGTTTGTATATTGTATATTTTTACCAGTGTTAATCTTGTTCTTGTTTTATGTTATATTTGCTTGCTGCTTTCTACCATACTCGTAGTATTCACTCTCTGGTGGCTAGTTTTCTGTTTTCTACCATACTCGTATTATTCACTCTTTGGTGGCTGGTTTTCTGTTTTCTACCATACTCGAAGGGAGTTATTCACTCTCTGGTGGCTGGTTTGCTGTTTTCTACCATACTCGAAGGGAGTTATTCACTCTCTGGTGGCAGGTTTGCTGTTTTCTATCATACTCGAAGGGAGTTATTCACTCTCTGGTGGCAGGTTTGCTGTTTTCTACCATATTCGAAGGGAGTTATTCACTCTCTGGTTGCAGGTTTGCTGTGGCACTATTTATTTCTAAGGTGGATCTTTGATCTTCCTCATATCGGTCCAGCTAAATTCTCGGCGGGCACCTCACTGGACTCCGGCCCACTGTCGGTTTCCTTGGAAACGAGAACGCAAAAGCCGGAAGTGATGGCACGCAGAATCGCCATCCACAGAGCTTATAATGAAGCAAAGACACTCATCGAACGATGAAGAAGAAGAAGAAGAAGAAGAAGAAGAAGAAGAAGAAGAAGAAGAACGATCCATGAGGACAGAGTGGAGTGACCTGCAGAAAGAATACAAGCCAGGAAATGACAGCATAGACAAACTTGGCAGAGATCTTCAGACAAAGATCTTCAGATTCAGAGCATGACATTGAAGACTCAAATCTCAACTCCACAGAATAGGTCTCAGAAACTCCGCCATTTGCGATTGTGGAGCACCCACGCAAACACCAGAATACATCCTAAATATCCTACTTACACAGACCAAAGAGAGGCAGTCTGGCCCGGGAGAACAACCATGCTCCAAAAGCTGTGGGGGACTGCCAAACGCACAGTCTCCTTCGTGCACCTCCTAGAAGCATAGCATCAGTTGATCGTGAAGCTCACCGGACTAGAAGCATAGCATCAGTTGATCGTGAAGCTCACCGGACTAGAAGCATAGCATCAGTTGATCGTGAAGCTCACCGGACTAGAAGCATAGCATCAGTTGATCGTGAAGCTCACCGGACTAGAAGCATAGCATCAGTTGATCGTGAAGCTCACCGGACTAGAAGCATAGCATCAGTTGATCGTAAAGCTCACCGGGCTAGAAGCGTAGCATCAGTTGATCGTTGAAGTGAAGGTTGAGTGCGATACGATAAAATTACGAGCTATGGTATCCACTGGTTTCCCATCTTTGTGCTATTGAATTAATTACTTTTGGTTTCACTTTCAAATCTGTACTTTTCATTCTTCTCTTGCTGTTACTGGTCCCACAAATTGAGAGTCATACTGTATGTTACGGTCATACCATTTAGAAAAAGAATTGCACACAGATAACGCTACAATACGTAAGGGAGACGTCATTTCCGAGGTTTGGTGCTACTGGTACGATTTGAAACATACACTGATTTACGGTAAACATTTTCCGTATAAGTAAGGAAGTATCAAGACATGGGTACTGTACTATCCCAATCTAGGCCTGGCATCGAAATAACTTTGTACTATGTACAAGGGACATGAAATGCAGGTGTCGTGTGCAGTTTTTGAAGGTCTGCAGTCTTACCAGTTTCTTTAGGAATGCTTAGCGTTTGACAGTACCGAATTTCCATCAACGCAACATAAGATTAATGCTTAGTGAGCTTGACTGAAATTAATTTCATTATATGACCGTCTGATCACTCACAGTTCAGAAATAGAGAAATGATTACAGAACATGATCAAGAATGTTCGAGTATATATTGACGTTTGATTGTTCAGACAACAGCCAAGTAGGAATGTAGGAATAAATGCAATGTTGGAAGATGGTGGAGAAATTATATGTAGGTTGTGTAGAATAGAAAAGAGGCAGGCTCGAATGGAATGCAAGATTAGGACAAATGAAAAGAGATGGGATGAGTAAGAAAAGAGGCAGAGGAAAATAGAAGAGAATCAAAAGAAAATTGAGAATATATTAAAGAATCTGCATTTGTGTAGCAAAGATGATAAGGTAGAGAGTTTTGCAGAGAAGTATGCAAATATAAAGGAGGGTTCAGTGTTGATAGTAGGAGATTCAGTGGTTCGGGAAGTTGGCAAACATCTGTCAAAACAACATAATATTTTTGAAACAAAATTGAAATTGGTGGTGCTAAAATTGAGGATATAGAAGGGAAGATCAAAAATGATAGATGACAGAGCGAACAGTCATGTTGTGGTAGTGGTAGGTATAATCTGAAGAGAGATGGTACGGAATTAATAATGCAAAGATACAAAAGACCGTTGAGGATACTTGAAGAAAAAAGTATAGGATGATCACAATGATGGGTATTTTAGACAGAGCAGAAGTGTCAGACTATCTACACAGTAAGAAAATAGGTATCAACTTTAGACAGAGCAGATGGGTCAGACTATCTATACAGTAAGAAAATAGGTATAAGCCTCAGACAGAGCAGATGAGTCAGACTATCTATACAGTAAGAAAATAGGTATCAGCCTCAGACGGAGCAGATGAGTCAGACTATCTATACAGTAAGAAAATAGGTATCAACCTTAGACAGAGCAGATGGGTCAGACTATCTATTCAGTAAGAAAATAGGTATCAACTTCAGACAGAGCAGATGGGTCAGACTATCTATACAGTAAGAAAATAGGTATCAGCCTCAGACAAAGCAGATGAGTCAGACTATCTATACAGTAAGAAAATAGGTATCAACCTTAGACAGAGCAGATGAGTCAGAATATCTATACAGTAAGAAAATAGGTATCAGCCTCAGACAGAGCAGATGAGTCAGAATATCTATACAGTAAGAAAATAGGTATCAGCCTTAGACAGAGCAGATGAGTCAGACTATCTATACAGTAAGAAAATAGGTATCAACCTCAGGTTGCGGAAAATGTGTACAGATATGGATATAGATTTTATTGGTGTGAAAATGTGTACAGATATGGATATAGATTTTATTGATGTGAAAATAGACAACTGTAAAATGCTGGACAGGAAAGGTTTTCATCTAAATGAGATAGGGCAGCTTGTTCTAGCAAAGTATATGTTTAATTATTGTATTACATATGTTAACTAGTTAGGCCTATGAAGTATGAGACTAAAGATAGGCCTAAAACAGGGTGCTATAGAGGAGGCAGTCAAAGAGGAGAGATGAGGTCAGGGAAGTGTGAAATCAGTGGTGAAAAAGTAAACATAAAACTGATAAAGCAACAGCAAACATTGGAACATCTACAAAATAACAAACACAAATATTTTTATATAAATGTGAGAAGCATAGGAAATAAAAGAAAAAATGTGAACTGTATGTAGAAGAATAAAAACCGGATATAATTGGATAAACAGAATCATGGACATATGAGAACATTGCAGATAGTGAACATAAAATAGAGGGATATGCAATGTTAAGGAAATATAGGGTAGTTGGAGACAAGGCTAAGGGAGGTGGCCTTTTATTATATTGTGCGATTTCAGTAAATATAACTATACAAGATGATCTATCATCTGGCAACAAAAATGAAAGTGTGTGGGGAGTAATAGAGAGTGGTGTTGAAAAAAACAAACAGTGGGTGGATTATGCTACAGATGTCCTTCAAGTCTAAGAGAAGAAGATGAGGAGCTAATTAGTAACATAAAAAAGGCTAGTGCAGGGAAATTATTATTTATGGGAGATTTCAATTTTCCTAAAATAAAATGGGATATGGCAGAAGCGCTTGCAGAGTTAAATTGTTTATGGGAGGTAACTGATCGCGGCGCCGGAAACTTTTTATTTGGAACGTCCATATTACGTCCTCTAAGGTTATCCGTGTCTTATGATGTGATTTGTCATTACTATATTACCACTACTTTTACCATTACGCAACCTCAGTAAACCGTTTGGTACCGGTAGATCATGTCCAAATTAGACTATCCTGACAAACAATGCCATGAAAGCATGCCTGCGCGAATGCTGGACAACCGCTGCACAGTAAACAAATACCCATGTGGAATTGGAATGCGTACTTGACCTGATCCTGTTCTGTATGTTTTCAGCTGTTCTGACGGACGACTTCAAAGACAGAAAGTATGGAATACTCATTAAGTTTCTGGTGGAATGCAGTCTATTTTCATTCCAGCAGACTGAATGACAAAACGGGGGTAGCGTGCGATACAATATATGAACTATTATTCACAAATGACGGTGATCTGAACATGAGCTGAGAATAAAATATTCAGGAAAACATGAACCGATTCTATACTGATATCGACAACTTTGACCTGATCACTAGCGTTAAAAAAACGAGGTCGTGTACCAACTAGTCCCAGGTAAAATACTTAAACAGCCAACGGTTACTGTAAGTAGACATACATTAAAAGCGGTTGAGAATGTGAATTCCTCAGAAGTACTCTTTCGAGATCTGTCAGTCTTGTTGGTCAGCTGGAAAATAGAATGTGAAAGGTCAGCACAACTTTTTGTAGAAGGCACTCGGCAGTCAGGAACGCCGAGGAATCAAATTAACGAGCGCTGAAAGTCTACCGTGCCACCATTATACTAATCCTGCTCTACGCGTGTAAAAAACGAGATTGTTGAATTACTTCCACGAGGCGAATACTCAACATAATCACATATACCGAGGTCCTATTCAGAGCTAGTATGATCGGCATTCATGGACCTTTGCAGAAAGCTCCACTAAGATTGTTTGCACGAATGTCAAACCAACGGCTCACAAGAAACCTTCTGTGGAGTGGAAGTAATCACTAGGACACACAAGGAAACACCTGTATGGCAAGTTGATGTGCGAAGAATGACCACGAGGTCGCCCAAAGAAGAGATTCTAGAAAGCCTGAAAAAAGTTACTTGAGTGATGTAAAATAGGCACTACCACCTGGAAAAACTTGAGCTAAAACCTGTCAACTCTGAAAATTGTGGCCAAGAAGGACGTTTCATTCAATGAAGGCCTTCGTTATCCGGCAGCCCATGATAGAATGGTGATCAGAAAGTCTAGACTAAAGGGATTACAAGTACCAGCTGCAGACCGTGAATGCCAGTCACGCAATAGAACTTTTCGCGCTCGTATTTGTCAGATCGGTCAGTTAGGCACATATGGTCTCGATAGGTGAAGTATAAAAGGATGGTATTGGTGTTGCTGATCATCGACCATAGATCAATTTTTATTATTATTAGTACTACCACTACTAATAGGGACCCGCGTAGCGCAGTGTAATGTTTTTTTCCAGACCGGTTCAGTCCGGGAAGTAAAAGCGGCGATGGAGAGGAGATGGCTACCGCCCTCATATAGCCGAGCCTTTGAAATGTGAGATCGCCAACACCTCACACCCCTACGGCAGTAATGCTATGGGATACTTTACTTTACTTTTTTTACCACTACTAATACTACTACTACTACTACCACTATTACTACTACTACTACTACCATTACTGCCCCTACTAATACTACTAATACTAGTACTGCTACTACTACTACTACCCATATTGCTACTACTACTACTTCAATTATTAGTAACTATTAGTACTGCTACCACTACTACTACTACTACTACTACTACCACCACTTATACTACTACTACTACTACTACTACTACCACCACTAATACTACTACTACTACTACTACCACCACTAATACTACTACTACTACTACTACTACTACCACCACTAATACTACTACTACTACTACTACTACTACTACTACTACTACTACTACCACCACTAATACTACTACTACTACTACTACCACCACTAATACTACTACTACTACTGCTTCTATAATCAATACTTCTACCACAACTACAACTGGTACCGTCACTACTACTTCTATAACCAACACCACCTATAACGTCTGGTCAGACAAATTATACTGATGAGACATTTAAGTCAGGGTCAGGTAAAATATACTGGCCAAGACCCTCACCTTAACTTCCCTACAGGCCTTCCTTGAAAACTGGATGTTTTCATGCAACCTGGCTAACAGGGTAAGGATCGACATGCAGATAAGACCAAGCTTAGCAAAAGAGCCTGGAGTACCCCGGTCCACTTTTATCAGCACGCTCGGGGTGTGACGAAAGCCACGACAACCCGCCACTTAAAGTCGTTTTCAGGGAGCACAATAAAGTAATCCTACTCATTGTGCGCATTCAACAACAACAACATCTTCTACATCTGCCATTTTCCCCATAACAACCCATTTCAATAGATCATCAAATCAAAGTTCGTTTAACCCGTATTCATATCCTGAATTAATACATTGAGTTTCTCATATCGCACTAAAAAGAACAACTTTTTGTTGAAACATATTTTTTCAACTCAGCATGTTTCTCAAAACGGCCACACAGAAGATAACAACACACCAGATGGAATCAATAACAAATGTGCAAAGACACAAATAACAGACCCGCAGTGTCGTATATTACGTTTGCAAGGACGACTGTAAGCACAAGAAATCCTGAGCGGAGGTCACCTTGCTGCCTAAAATTATCGTTCTGTTATCGAGGTTATGTGTGTTCACGTTTTATTTAGATAGGCTTTTTCGGAAACAAATGGAAGAGACGGCCAGGGCTATATGGGTTTAATGGGTGGGGTCTTCTACTTCTCCTGGCTGTTCGTTTTCTCCTATGTGTTCATCTTCTTATTAGGACTTTTGGATTTCTCCTTAAATTTGTTCTTCTTTTTCTTCTTCTTCTTCGTCGTCATATTCTTCTTCTTCTTCTTTTACTTCTTCTTCTTCTTCTTTTTCTGCCTTTTGCTTTTCTTCTTCATTTTCTTCTTCTTTTATACACAATCATCATCTTCTTCGCCTTTTGCATATACGTCATCGCTCCTTTTTTCATCGTCTTCTTCTTCCAATTCTTCTTCTTCTACTTCCTCTTTGTATTTTCCTTCTAATTATTTTTCTTCTTCTTCTTCTTCTTCTTCTTCTTTTCCACCTGCAGCAAAAATTTTTCCACTTTAACCTGTCCATGGCTATACGTCGGACCGTATTTCATCTCTTGTCTTTGATCTTCATTTTGGTTTAGCTTCGGCTTCTATGATCCCTAGCTGTATTGTCTTATGAAAGTAATTCCGAGCCCCTTATTGGGAAGACACTGTGGAATAACTGTAACGTACTTGCTTCATCAACCTTCAATTTTGTGTTCCATCACAATCATGGCGCACCACTGAAACCAGTCTCCTTTGGACCACATTACGTTTGTGGTGCTATTGTAGTAGTGGTTTCTGTAACAGTTTATTCCACATAGTTATGCTGTCAGACCCGTGCACATCCCTCTCTAATAGCTGCCTTGTGGGTAGGCTGAGGACAGCCAGATGCTCAGTAACTTTAAACAAAGACATGCTGAATACAGACAAAGGACAAACCGACAGACAACTGTTCCATTTAATCTCCTCGTAAAGGCAGGAACAAAAATGACTTTTTTTAGAGCCATTGATGTGAATGTCTGCTGGCCAGCAGGGAGAAGAAATCTCCGGTTATAAATGACAAGATAAGACTGTTCCCATCACTACTAGTTCAATCACCCGAGTGGTAGCCTGGGTGAAGCATGAGATTAGAGGCGGTTAGAGAAAGGTGTGATTGGGCCTATCGACCACATTCAAAAAATAACATTGCCATCATAATCAGGCACTGCAACAGCTGACACAGATTTCCTGGGGGACGAGCTGCAGGGAAAGGGACGGGCTGCAGGGAAAGGGACGGCTGCAGGGAAAGGGACCGGCTGCAGGGAAAGGGACGGGCTGCAGGGAAAGGGACGGATTGCAGGGAAAGGGACGAGCTGCAGATACAAACATGGGGTTCATTGGGGTGAAGAGGTAAATGCTATATTACAAACGATTGCATTCAGGCTTGTCATTAAAGAGCCGAGCAGTAATGGCGGCCTGATCTTTACATTGGGTGAAATAAAGTGAATGATTGTAAATACTAGAAAACGATCTTACTTTCAAAGGGGCCAGCTGCAGTGGTGTCCGGGCCTTCACGTTAGAGTGAAAAGGTGAACGAACAATTTATATGGGAAATAATAATGCCGCTTTCCTCTATGTATCGCATCTTGTGTCTGTGTCCACTATCGTATTTACCATCTCTTCAATGATTAACTCGTTAGTTTAATTTGCTTGTGTGTTTTGTTTTTCTGTATCTTTATCGTAGGCGTTTTGATAGTTACGTCTGTTATTGTTGTTCTACGTGTGCCCACGCGTATATTGAGTCATACTTGTTTATGTGTTTATCAAGAAATAGTTTTTGTGCTGATCAGGCAATTTCATAACCATTGTTTAGATAGTTAGTTTTCTTTCCACTTGTGCCGTTAAGCGTCATATGGAGCTTTAGTCGTCTATCCTGCACCAAGTGCGTTACGTCGATCAATGTGAGCCCTTGTCGCTGCACAATCACTCTAATGTCATCTATTCACCTACCTAGCGGCCGCCCCCTTGCCCTGTAGCCAGATCTACCAGCGTTGTAAGCCATCAGTGGAAGTTGATAAGCATGCATTCTCATGAGATGACCAAACGAACGTATTTTCTGCCTGGAAATGTTTTTGACACAAGACGCAGTGTCGACGATACTTCTAATGTCGTCGTTTCGTATTCTGTGACTTCTGGTAAAACCGATGACCTTCCTCAAAACACTTCATTTCACAAGTCGAAATTCTGCTCTCACACGCCCTGGACAGAGACTATGTTTGGCACTGGTAGCACAGAGCATAAATATACTGTTTATCAGCTGTTGCTTTGTTGCCACACTAATGCTCGGGTGTCTAAGTAGTGGGGATAGCTGGTAAGTCACCGCAGATGCTTTCTGACACCTAGTCTCAATTTCCCAGTCGATCTACGGTTTGCCGAAAAAATATATTTGAACTCATGGCCCTGATGAAGAACAATATCATTTATACTTATCTTGAGTGGCCCAGAAGTTCTACTGATCATTATAGTTTCTGTTTTGTTTTTGCTAATTCGCATATTGTATTTAGCACAATTGTTTAAAAGTTTTTAAAATGGAGGAAAACATGTAACAGAGCGATACATTTTACGAGTATTAGAGGTTTTCTCTACATCGCGCTCATAAGTCTTCTTGGTGGAGGATTTTCTTCTGTCATGAGTGGTTGAGTCGTACGTTTGCTTTGAGTTGCTTTATTCATATTTGCTCAGGCATCACTCTGATCTCAGGATGTGAAATATAACCGACCCTACACACTGCGTGGCGAAAATACGGGAAAGCGGCCTTTATTATTTAATCCATATGTGTCCTTCCAGCGGAACTTGGCAGTAAAATTAAGGCCGTAAAGGCAGACCAGTAACTGGGATAACATGTGCGAGGCTTCATACTACGAAATGACCACTTACTGCCAACGCGAATTGTCTTCATTAACTGTGAACATGGTACCAATTTACAGCTGGGTAAAATGGGACATCTGTTTATGCATCCAAGAGCCTCTTTCTGTAGATAATATAACATGCTCGCTAGACTTTCAGCATGCAATATGTGACTGAAGGTGACTGTACACCTGGACTAGCAACATCATCATGTGTAACATGCGCTTGCAGAAAGAATAGCAATTGAGGCCATGGTTTCTGTAAGAGTCATCTACAGTTGTGATCATGTGCTACAGTTGGAGTGACATGAAGAGAAAAAGAAGAAGAAGATGAAGATAAGAAAAAACAGTCAGAAGGACGTGAAAGAGACAAACAAGAAAAAGTAGAAGAACAAGAATAAGAAGAACAAAACAAACAGCGAGAGGAACAAGAACAATAATAATAAGAAGACGAAGAGCAAGAGCAAGAACAACAATACAAGCAAGAAGAACTATAATAATAATAATGTTGTTTCGAATGCCGATAATGAGTTAGTTTACTCTTGTGTGCGCCCTGAAAAGGACGTTCAGTGGCGGGTTGCAGTAGCTTTCCTCACATCCCGAGTGTGCTGATGAAGGTAGAGCGGGGTCCGCAATGCGGTTGTGCGATGCTTGGCTTCAGCTGAACCTCGCTCACTACTACGAGAATCACGTCGATCCCTCACCTAGTTAGCCAGGCTGCCATGAAAACAGCCCGTTTCTAATGAAGGTTGCTAGGAAGCCGAGTTGAGGGTTTTGGCCAGTATATTTTGCCTGACCTTAACATGTCTGGTCAGATAATCCTGACCCAAATAATAATAATGATAACAATAATAAGAGCAAGAAGAAGAGAAAGACCAAGCTTAATAACACTAAAAACAAGAAGAAGAATAAGAAGAAAAAAGTAGAAGAAGAAAAAAAAAAGAAGAAGAAGAAAAAGAAGAAAATGAAGAAAGAGAAGTATAAGAATAATTAGAACAAGAAAAATGACAAGAGTAAGTAAAACAAGAACAAGACTATGTCGGTCAAAAATAAGAACACGAATAAGAGCAAGTAAAGGAAGATTAAGAATAAGAAGAACAATGAGAAGAACAAGAAAATCAAGAAAACAAAGAACAAGAAGAACATTAACACAAATAGCAATAACAAGAAGTACAAGATTAAAACTAGAGAAACAGAAGGAAAAGAAGAGGAAAGGGAGGAGGAAGTAGGAACAGAACAAGAACACAATCAAGAACAAAAACAACAAACATGAATAGGAACAAGAACATTTAGAAGAAGAACAAGAAGGACAAGAACAATAACACGAAGAACAAGCTGAAGAAAAAGAAAAATCATCAGAAGAACAAGAACAAGAGAAATATTGGCAATGAGAACAAGAAGAAGAACAAGAACGAGATCAACATTGACAAGAAAAAGAGTAATAATATAGAAGAAGAACAAGAACAAAGATAGCAATAACAAAACAGCTACAACAACAAGAGCAACACGAACAAGAAGAACAACAACAAGAGCTAAGAACAGAAAGAAGAACCAGAGGGAAAAGAAGCTGACAAAGATGTTCTCGTTTGGATACGGGGGATATAACCCATGATCTCTTCTGCCAGAAGTTCTACATTCAGGTCATGACCCGAGTGATACCCTAGACGAAAAAGTTACGACGACTGCAACCTGCGAAAAATGTCAAAGGCGACTAAGAAGGTTGTGTATGAGGCTAGCAACATCATCACGTAAATAAATTGCTTTTTAAGCCACAACAATAAGTTCTAGAATAAATACTTCTTCTAGGTGGGTTAGTTGTAGCGGTGATCGCATGCTTCACAGGGATCTGAATACAAAAGAAAAAGCCGACAAATGAGACTTACCCTCTGAACGGTGAGAGGTTGGTTGAGATCCTTGCCTCCCTGAAGACGAAATCCCCATGGCGTGTTGAAAGAGTCGCGAAACAAGTGGACATTGAGACGTGAGCCTGGCATCTTCAGTCCTAAGTTGATGTCGTCTTGCTTGTCTTTATCCCGGTCCTTGTTTACTCCATCCCCTCCAGACACATCGGTTCCAGCAAGTTTCCCAAGTGTGGCGCACCAATGTACTCACTTGCCCACGAGCTCGGTTAAGAAACGCAGGAGCGTGTCGTTGGCTTTCAGATCGCAAAACGTAACTCGTGCGGTTGCTGTTTCCTCTCTACGTCTTTCGGTCAGTTCCGTCTGTGCTCGCAAATTGAGCAGAGGCGTAAATGGTATTCAAGAGGCTTTTGGGCGTCATCTAATTGTACATACTTTTATAGTGGTTTACTGAATAACTGCATATGACTGAACGGGAAAAGGGCTACTGTCCCACCAAGTGAATGTCTTAAGGAGTGACTAACAGCGATGTCAAACTACACTAGGGTTGACTACTCCCCGCCTCATGGAATTATGTACTAAATCATTAACAAAGGACAACACCTTAAAAAGGGATTATTCTTCTAGGTTTAAAAATAAGTTCTTCAAACAAAATCATGTAAGTGATTACACGAAGTGAACGCACGGGCATCATTTGTCGACTATTACGACATTTTATTCATAACACTTCTAAAGTAAAAGTTTCTCTAACTCATGGTTCTGCAGGCCAAAATATTTTGTGAGCGTGAAGTAATTTGTGTTTGTTATTATTGGAAAGTAAGTTCTAGAAATAACGGTTCAAACATAGAGCAGGAAAACAAAAACATAGAATAACTAGTCTTACAATGGATGGGAATAGGCAGACAAAATACATTACAAGAAGCAGTAAATCTTTGCTGAGTCCCCAAAATAGGATACCTTTTCTGTCATTGTTTTTGCTGTTCAATTTTTATTTTACTTTTTTTCCTCAAAGACTAAACGTTTTTCTTGCATTTCCATGTGATCTACTTTTGTCTGTTTTGTATTATATTATGGAAAAAACGAAACAGGTCCATGGCACATTGTTGAACATATTATACTGTTAAGTGACTAAGGAGGGATGTGCATGGAGCTTGTTACAGTAACTTCTTCCACACGAATAACTGCTTGAAAATATTTGAAATGTTTTTGAAAGAGGCATGTCCCGTTCATGCGGGTTATTGTAAACCAGTTAGTAGGTTATTTTAGCTCAATATTGTGCACTGTTCTGTTTATTCCGTTGTGTTTATTGGCACATCTGTCTTGATTGTATTTTCTAGCCGTCTGCTTGATTTGGAAATGATTATTTGAAGTATTCTGACTCGTCATTGGTTTGTTACCGATTAGTAGATGTGACAGACAGACAGACAGACAGACGGACAGGCAGACAGTCGGATATATGAATGTATGGAAGAATAGACAGACGGATAGATAGATAGATAGTTAAGTAGGTAGGTGGTTACATCTATGTGTAGATAGATACATGAATGGATGGGTGGATATATGGATATATATATATATATATATATATATATATATATATATAAATACATACATATACAGACAGACAGACGGGCAGGTATGCGGACAGGCAGACATACAGGCAGACATAAAGAGAGGCAGACAGAAATACAGGCAGGCAGACAGACAGACATACATAATCATCTTTTCAGTAACCACCCCTTCCCCTTCCCCCGTCCCGACCTGTGGCTCCGCCTCTGACTTCACATGCACCAAACTCGTTTTGTATTGCCACCATCTAGAAAGTGTATGCAGCGCTCGCCTTGAGCTCGCGGTAAGCACGCGCCAGGTAGGAAGGAAGAGTGGCTAGATTTCTAAAAACAGAGACACCTGGTAGTCACCAAGATAACGTTGACGTCATAGGCAGAGGAATTGTAGACGATATCTCATTGCACGCTGGTTGTGGACATGATCTAAGAAATCAAAGATTGATAGAGGAAATAGGACGAGAAGGCACGAATAATATTTAAGGAGCAGGTGATCGCTTGTTTTTCATCTGAAATAGAATCGTATTGTGGTCATTAATGGTACTATCCTGGTTGTTCTATTGTAAATGAGTACATGAGCTACTTATCAGAAAGATTAGGATGTGATATGGCTTGGCTTGGCTTCGTTCATTCTCAATCTCCCGCTAATAAACACTGAAAAGGCTTAAGTAGCAGAATGTAGTCCAGAGAACGGAATGCGTTGTGTCGTAGTTTACAGCTTGACTGCGATATTTGCACATTACGGTTCAACACATCCGACTTCAGCAATCATTTTTTGAGTACTGGGTTAGCATTCCCTCTTCGATCCCTGCTCCTTACCCAGTCTGCCCTGCTGCAGCCTGTTATTTAGGATCACCGCGTGGAGGTGTAGAAGGGTCTTGGCAGCTTTGGTTCCCTGGCCCTGACGCTAGCAGTCAGTTATGGGTCACTGACAACTGCAGCTCATGCGCTGCTCAGCATCTTGATCCCGCATGTGATATGAACGCTGGGTTTGTTGTTATATAGTTTATAAACAATCATGTCAGACAATTAATTTTATTGGGATCATTTTAGTAGGGGCAGTCACAGATTCAAACTCTCAACCCTTACTTCGGAAGCTACAGAAGAGCTGGCTTAGGCATTAGTGGATTGCAAATGTAGAGTTCTCAAACTTGCAATAAATCGTGTGGATCTATTATCCTGGTCATGCTCGGGTATAGAGCAACGACATATCGGACATACTTACTTCACAAGCACCAATCATGGGTACACAGGATATGTATTGCGGTGAAATTTGGAAATTATCAAAGGAATGTAACATCCTCGAAACAGCTATGTAAGATACACTGAAAACTAAATGAGGAACAAAGAATGTACGACATGGCGCAAAGAAATTGTGGAAGGACAAAGTTAAAGAACATATACAGATAAAATAGGGACTATATAGATAGAATCTAAAAAAACAATACGATTAAATGAGGTACCGAACTGCAATAATAGACAATAAAAATCACTAAAGCAAAAAAAAGAATCTTGGAGAAATTGTGGAAGGCAGTTAACAACCCTGTGCAAAGAAAGACCGGAAGATTTTTTTTTATAGAACAACAAATTCAATGAGAATTAGAGAATATCGTTTCAACCCCACAACATTTATAAAGGACAAACACGGAATACGAATATACAATGACAGACAAAAATGAAAGAATATTTCCAAGAACTATTCAGTGGTTAGCGCGCTGGCTTCGCGTTTGAGTGGCATGGGTTCATTCCCCAGTTGAGGCGGAGATGGTTATTCAGACCGCAATGACTCCCGGGTCTACCCAGCCTTAAATGGTACGGGTTCAGTCCGGGAAGTAAAGGCGCCAGGCGTTGTGCTGATCACATAATCCATTAGGTGCCGTGGGTTACAAAATAATATGGTTCTAACACCATATTTCCTGTGCGACACATGGCATGACGGTATCTTTACTTTTTTTAAATGTTCAATCTGGAAGGAACACAAAGTTAGTTGTCCATCGCAAACGATGATGGCTACATTTTGTTGATGAAACCTGCGATGCATTTGGATTATAGTTTTTAAGAAGCTGCGCTGGTCATCAACCTCACTCTCTGCTCCTGAACTATCTTGGGCCAGTGGCAAGACATAAGTTAAGACGACTGAAGGTAATTCAGAATGCAGGCACTCTGGTCCCACCTCTTTGAGACCAGGGTGGCTTTAAACCTGCGGGGCTCGAATCCACGCCGTCTCCGTTCAAGGCATTGAGATGCAAGCTCCATACCTCTCGACCACAGCGACCCCGCAAAGTAACACAAGTTACACACAAAGACACATAGAGCAATATGAGTTATCAATACCACGACACGAAATCGAAACAGCCTTAAAAAACAGTCCATGGAACAAGTACCAGACGCAGATGGAATTACAGCTACATAAATAGGGCAGTGCTGCAGAATATGTTCTGGTGTTTGCTTTGGTGCTCTGCAATCGCTCGTTGGGGTATCTTTGATACCCATTATGTGGACCTCGAGTCTGCAATGTCCCGTTCTGACCCTGAGCATCTTTGTCTGCCCTTCTCTGCTAAGTTTGTCTATGCTGTCATTTTCTGGCTTGAATTCTTTGTACTGGGACCTCCATTCCATCTTCATCGATCTTTTGATCAGTGTATTTGCTTCTTTATAGCTCATTAGATGGCTAGTCTGTGTGGCGAATCCACCGTAGGACTAGATCTGTTTTATAGATCTGGGGATGGCGAGTCTGTGTGCGAATTCACTGTAGGACTAGATCTGTTTTGGGGACAGCAATCCGTTGTATTTTATTTCGTGTGAGGATATTTCTTCTTTGAGGCTCGAGATGGCTTGAAGTCAGGTCCTATAGTCTGTTAGAACGACTGGTTTCCTTGTAGTTATCTTTCGGTGGACAAGAATCTGAGTTGCTGCATGAGCAGCTGTTGCTTCAGATCTGAAATTGGTACATTTCTCTCTGTCTCTGGCGTGGAGTGATTATCCAAAAGGTGTGTATTTTATCCTTAATTCGAGGTGCCAGTTGCTGTTTCCCTTATTAATAGGAGTGCTATTCATGAATCAATGGTATTTCTGAGACCTATATTTTGGACTCGGTCAGTTATCCTGTGTTTGTTTTAGCCGCTGTTGCCCAAGTGCTAGAGGCATTTTCCATGATTGGTGTCATTGCACCAGTGTAGACTTGCTGGATGATTTGTTTATCCCCCCCCCCATACACCCCACCCCCCCCCCCCTAACCCCCCTCCTGCCGAAAGCTTAAATCAATTCATCACTGAGTCTTTTTATGGCCCGTGTCTGAATTTTCTCTATATTTGGCTTCCATGTGAGTCTTCAATCAAATGTGATTCCAGGGAATGTGGGTATGTGTAACTGAGGAATTTGTTGGCTTCCTTTCTTTTTCTTTCGTCTCTTTTTTATGGGAGAGTGAAAAGATAGTGGTGGTAGTTTTGGTGTGGTTAATTTTTAGTCATCACTCTTTTGTCCAGTTCTCCACCTTCTTTACTGTCTTTGGTAGCATGTAGGAGGCTATTGTTGCATGTTCCATGACTGACCAAACAGCGGAGTCATCTGTATGCAGGCTTTTTGGGGCATGCTGATGGCAACATTAAGTGATGTCGTATATATATTAAAAAGAGAGTAGACGCTATTACACTTCCGTGTGGCACTGCCTCACTCAGCCTGACTGACCTGCTGGTATAGTTGTCCAGTTGAACACTAGCAGAGCTTTCAAAGAGGTAACATGTTATACACGAAAACAGGTTGTTGGTAACTCCCGCTTGGAGAATGTTAAGCTTCAGGTACTTTCTCCAGACAGTATCGACGGCACGGGAGAGATCAAAGAAGATGGCTAGAACTTGTGTTTCTTTTCGAAAGCGTTGCATTAGATATGTTAATTGCTCGTCTGTGCCATTGTGCTGCTTGTATTCTATTTGAGTTGGTGCGAGTCGCGAATTGGTTTCAAGGTACGAGGTGAATCTTTTTTCTATCAGTGTTTTCCATCAGTTTCCCACACAGATAAGGAGACTGATAGGTCTGAAACTTGTTGTAGGTGAAATAAAAAAGACGCAAATATAATAGAATTTAAAAAGTAACAATAAAAAAGCAAAAAATATTACAGAAAGAAAAAAGGAAATAATATAGTAGAAATAAAAATGATTAAAATGTAGTAGAAATAAAAAAAAAGATAATAATATGAAGTAAAGATGATAATAGAAGTAGAAACGAAGTTAGGATAATAGAAATACGAGCCATGTAAACCACTGCCTTTTTTTACTTGTGAAGGTAACATACGAAATGCCAATGTAAATGTTTCTCTCTCACTCCTCCCAAAGAATTAGGCATCAAAAGGTAGGTAGAGATTTTTACCTGTGGCCTGTTGTTTTTGGTAGGATGGTTCGAAAGTGCAAGCTCAGCAAACGGAAAGGTGAAGGCAGTCACAGACTTTCACAGCACATTTTGAGGTTAAGCTAGGGGTCTGAAACACCAATCCCCATGAGGGCCGATGTAGATACTCGTACATTTAAATGACTTCAGAAAGTCACGTATTATGACTCTACGACCGCATGAAGACACGTTAGTTGACTCAAGGGCCATAGTTGAACATGTTAGTAGCTAAAGGGCTTTACAGCAAGTCCGATTGAAGCAAAGACCGATTTAAACAACTACAATGACCCAGTGACCGTATTAAGTAAGTTTAACGATTTAAAAACGCAATCAATACAAGTTCGATTACGCATCAACAGAAGACTAATGACTCAAATATATCATTAAAACACAATTGAGGATTCAAGGGTAGCATTAAAACAAGTTCGATGACAGAAAGATTAGAGCATAAGTTTGATGGCTTACAAGCTGTAAGTTTTTAAAACTCGATAATTCAAGGGTCGCATAACAATACGTTTGATGCCGTAAGGGAAAAATAACAACAACATTAATAATCTAAAGGTCGCACTAAAACATTATTGTTTACTCAAGGACGCATTAAAGTAAACTCGTTGTGAAATTCCGCATGAAGACACGTTTGAAGGACTCATCAATTGTATGATTTCTTTTTCGGTGAGCCAAGAGCCCCATGGAGTCACCTGCGATTAACCAAAGAACTCTAAGGAGACACGTTAGATTGTCGAACGACCAAAGGAATTTGATGTTGCAGGTTTAAATGTTACTAGACGCCAGATGCGGTTAGATTAAGCACTACAAGTACACAAGTTCGAAGGTCCAAGAGTTGAACATAGAGAGATCAGACAAACCGTTGCTGCACGCCAAACGGCTGGAGCGGTATTCAGTGTTAAACCACCATGGTTAGTCTCTCGGTGGCGGAAGTATAAAACGTGCAGGCTGACACATGGATGGCATTGTGGTCGGAGACGTCGTGTTAGACATTTCATTGTTCTAGGCTTCGTTTTCATTGGGGTTTTTTAATTTTAAAAAAAAAGTTGTTTTGTTAGCACGTTTTTTGACCTTCATCGCAGCCCAAACATTCCTAACACTTATTTATGTACAGCTGGGAAAGCGTTATATTATTTTAGTGGTTCGTTATAGACGAGCAGCAAAAATAGCGCCGTAACTGGCTGCGGGTCTACACTGCTCTGCTGTTTTAGTTCATTATAGATGCCGCCAGACCATGGCTTTGAGGAGAATTCACACTAGCCGACCACTTACACTTGTGTTCACTGAAACGTGTTTTTGTTTTCTATTTGGACATGTTAATTCGTTCCTTTTGTGTGTTTTCTTCCGTCCGATTATCCGGGAATAGACGTCGGCTATATGAATGTCTCTGTGCTTGGACATGTGTCGTATTTCACGGTCTGGTTCACACGGCTAAACTTGACGAGATTGGCGCCCTTCGCCCTGACTACAAACAGGTTCAACTTTGTTCTCTGAAATTTGGACACAACTATAATGAGCTTTCACCTTGGAGAGAGATGGGTTCCGTTAGGTGTGTAGCGGCCCAAGACAACCGTCGTTGTATAGTTGGAGCTGGCTCGACAACTGAAATAGCGGTGCCTCAACGACCTTCTAGGTTATGGGACTGATGATGATGGTTTTAGTGGATACGACAAAAAATACATGAAATAGAGCAGGATTTCCTCTGAACGGAGATTTTAAAAAACTCATAACTGATTATAATGTCAACCAATATCCGGAAGAATCAAGACAGTATGGCCGTAATACGGACATATTCAGCTATACGGACATATGCAGCTAGATGTCAACAGCAGCAACCTCAGGCAGTCACAAGAGCTCAAATATCTTAGAAGTATTTTTACAGGACATGTAAGGTTAGACCTAGAAAATAAAACTAGAAGTGTTCTATCACTTGTCACTACAACTTACACAACTACAACTTAAACAACAGATGGTCTACTAAGCGGCAATTGGTAAACACCATATTTATACAAACTCCCTGCTAGCAGTGTCAAACTTGGTCCTTATCCAAGATGCATAAGAGAACATTTCAACGTGGGAAAATAAATGTCTTCGAAAGGTCAGTTGTGTCCTTGGAAGAGATGCAATGAGAACGAGGACATTATACTGTAATGATCGTGGGTTCTTGCCCTTGTGTTAAATACGCTTAAAGACTTGAAATAAAATGGCTCAGAGATCTCATAAGAAGGGGAAATGACCAACTTTTTCTGCTCACATATAACACCCGACAATCTTGCTACATGTCACGAGGGAAGTCACGTGACAGATGGACAGCTGGTATACGGGTAATCCTGCAACGATACTGAACTGCACCTATATCGGACTACATCTAGGTAGGCTTCAAAAATATTCTATTACCAACTGTATAGTGTGGTGAACACGGTGCAAATGCAGAACATACTAACTGTACAGTGAGACTTGAGTGGCAAAGTAAGTATAGACGCCCAGAAATCTGGCACGAAGTCAACCCTTCGTGTGACGTTGTAATAAATGATCGTGGATATTGACAATTGGAATTTATTGGTTACAACAATTTGCTATCAGTAAAAACATGCATCAAACATTGAAAGACATGCATGGCATGCAGCAAATACGTTATATCATTAGCCAAATGAACTACGTTCTGATACAAAAAACATTTCGATCAGGAATAAATATATTAACCTGGAAAACATACACATATGCTGACATAAACAGTGAGCACAATCTCATGATGTCAAACTTTTTATTAAAGCTAAAAATGGTGAAACGACCAAAAAAGATTTAAAATTATCTTCTACCTTGACAAACTGAGAGACCCTGGTGCAGTCATGATTAAAATGGCTACTAAATAGTACACTTGATGGAATAAGCGGGAAAACAATAAGGCGACGAAGACCCCAGGACATGCTGCACTGTTAGTCTTCAGATATTGACGAGGAAAACATTGAGAAAAGAACACTGGCGACGGGCAAGGGGCTGGAAACGGGCAAACCATAACTCGGTAAGATGTGACGTCTCAACAACCTTCTTGGTTAGGGGGAAAACTCGACAAGACGAGACTAGAGTGTCCAGATTCAACGCGTTAGCTTGGCCGTCAGCAAAAAAAATACATTAACCAATATTCTAAAGTGACACCGCTCAAATATACTCACAAGAAAAGGCAGTGAGGAAAGGGAAAGGTGACCAACCCACCTGATTAAAAAAGCAAAGAGTTAGCTACATTGAGTTTCTAATGCTTTATTCACGAAGGTAATGTCTGTTAACGTTAGTTTTCCTGCCTATATTTGACAGACTGTAGATACGTGCCTACAATAAACAATACCATTATGACGTACGTGCATCTGCAATTCTATTCGTCATTGTTGATATTTTATTTATTTTAATTTCTGGTGTTCTATTTCCCCGATGAGAGTGCGTTGGTCTTATCGCAGACCTCATGTATGTGTTAATTCCAGTGCGGCGTCTCAACTTTACATGCCAATGTTTTTATCACCTTTCCAATGCTCGCCTCAACGATCAAGTGATTATTTATTGCTCTTCAAATGTAAAATCACCATAATAATAACGTATCAATGTTAATGTAGTTATCACCTTCAGATGCTGGCCCCTGGCTTTTATAATGTGCTTTGTTATTTTTCTAAAACTGTAATATCACATCACGTCACATGTAACGACAGCGCTTGTATGTCAGAATATTTGGATACAATTAGTTAGAGTACACAGCTGGGGAGAGAAATGTTTGGTCAGTACTTGTATTTTGTAGGTGTTCAGCTGTCGGATCTCAGTTTCTTTCTTCGTTGTGGTAAGACGATTTTGCCACTTGGAGGTCCATGGTTCGAATCTGTAGTGTAATGACTTAAGAGCAGCACTCTGCAAACTGTGCCAGCAGTCCGCACCAAAAAGGGTAGTGGTACAGTGGGTCCCATCACACTGCAACATCCAAGGCAACGAGGAGGCAGACAGACTGGCAAAAGAAGGTGCAAGACTACCACAAACAGATACTAGTATGACGTACGAAGAGTCAAAACGGCTTATCAAAGCCAGATACATGACCAAATGGGAAACCGAACATACTGGTTACACCAAAAACGATGCCTATTACCAGTTGAACCGAAGAGAGCAGGTCGTTGTCTTCAGACTTCGCACTGGCCACAATAGACTGAGGTACCACCTATTCAACAAATTGAAGATTGGGTGTACCGACGAATGCCCGTGCGGTACTATTAAAATGACCGCTGAACATCTGCTGCAGAACTGCCCGACATACGAGGATCAGAGAGAGCAGATGTGGCCATCACCAGTGGAACTGCAAGACAAGCTCTATGGCAATGGCGACAGCCTCAGGATGACCGCCGCTTTTTTCGAAAAAATAATGGTTACTGTCTGACTGCGTACGAAGAAGAAAAAGAAGAATCTGTAGTGGCCCCATCTTCATTGTTGTTTTATCTAGTTTGTTGTACATTTCTTTAAAATACAGCAATGTTCATGTTTTATTATGTGATCGGTGTTGCTAAAGCATACATTATAATCGTCAGATCAGGTTTCATGGCCCCCGTATCGCAATCGTTTGAGGCTCCTGTATTATACTGTGCCAACTGCTTGTAAGATTACACGAGCATGAAGCGTCATCATGAGGTGCACATTTCAATTCTTCTCTCACATTCTTGGGCTCAACCAGTGTGCTCAAATCTTTCTCTCTTGTATTCTATTGTGAGCCGTCACGTTATTTTGCAATCTTAGTGGTGCCATCTAAAAGGTGTCCATAATTAGCGTTTTGAGGTCTAGCATAAGAAAGAAATGTTCTACCTTTCTATAATCTCATACTCAATTGCGTTCAACTTTTCATTGGCATCACGTACACACACACACACAAACATACATACATATATACATACGTACATACGTATATACGTACATAATTACATACGTACATACGTACATACATACATACATATAAACATACATACATACATGCATACACGCATACATACATATATACATACTTACATACATATATACATACATACATACATACATACATACATACATACATACATACAGACAGTCATACATACATACATACAGACAGACAGACAGACACGCACACGCACCAGCACAAGCACACGCAAAGCGATTTCAGAGTGCTCAGGCTGTTATTAAAAATGCGACAAAGCAGATGAGAGAGGTGTGGAAGAACGGCTTCCAGAAACGTCTCCAACAGCAATATGAACGTTAGTAAAAGTGTCAAGTTGTTGAAGGAAACTATTTTGAAGGAAATTTAGTGTCAATAACTGAATTGTTATTTATTTCTATACAATATACAAATTTCTTGAACTTTTTGAAACAATCTCGAATGTATATCTTCTTATAGCCACCTCTCTTTAACCACTGGAGGTGTAGACTATTTTCTGTATATACTTGCAAGCAATGAGCGGAAGCATATATTGTGATAGGGAATGAAATGTTGGAGCATTTGGTTTTCTGAGATGACCAGTTTTTTTCCTGCTCTACAGTAAGTCTGGTATCCATTTGCAGCTGGTATTACTGGAGTGTGTCGAAGTGCGGAATTAAACCCGTTTCTCATATCAAATATATATGGCTCGTTTCCTGTTATCGAAATACTTATTCTCGTTAAACTGAGCCAGCTAGAGATAATCACCTATTGTTAACAAGCCCAAATCCTTGTATCATTAACATTTTTACTTCTAAATTTATAGTTTTTCAGCCTATTTCAGATCACTTTGTGCAAGTTTTACGTTGACGCCACTGGTGATGGCCACATCTGCTTTCTCTGATCCTCTTATGTCGGGCAGTTTTGCAGCAGATGTTCAGCGGTCATTTTCCCAGTACCGCACGATAATTAAAGAATGTGGTTCGACTACCATGATCGGAACACTCTAGTCAATCCAGATGTAAATAGTTGACTGGCTTCTGTTAGGGGAACAAAGGCAACGATTAAGGGAGCTTGTTACCCCACCCTATAAACTATAAGGGGCCTTGCATGTCGTTCAAGTCAGGTCAGGTCATCCCGTAACCGGTGAGGTCGTTGGGGCACACATGAAGATATCCTCACAACACCACGCCACACTTCTCTGTCAGCGGCCGCTGCCTGTGCCTCTTCTGGACGGAGATTGGTCCATTCTTTTATGGTGTCCTCCCACCTCGTTTTGGGACGGCCTCTTCGTCGTCTGCCTTGCACCTTTCCGTGGAGGATCGAATTTGCAAGTCCATTTGATTTCGATATGTGACCGTACCAAGCGAGTTTCTTTCTTTTAACAGTTACCAATAGTTCTTCAAAAGGCCCTATTGCTATTGTAATTCTATCTCGTAATTCCTCATTTGTAACTTGATCTTTGTACGTGACGTTTAAAAGTCTTCTGAAACATCTCATCTCCAAGGCCTGTATCCTTCGCTGAAGGTCAGCTGTAACTGTCCATGTCTCACAAGCATAGATGAATATTGGCATTAACAGTGTACGCATTAATCTGATTTTTGTGCATGGTGCTAACCGTTTATCTTGCCAGATTTTGTTAAGCCGTGCAAACGCCGCTATTGCCTGTACTATTCTGGCCGAAACCTCACATTTTAATCCATCATGACTGACGATCGACCCTAGATATTTAAAACGGTCAACCACTTTGAGTTCCTGGCCATTAGCTTTTATCCTGCTGTTGAAGCCCTTGGCGTTGCTGGTCATTAATTGTGTCTTTCCAGGGTTTATCTCCATTACGTTATTAGAGAAAACTATTGAAGATTGTGCATGAAAATGTCCTGTTTAGTTTGACAGGGACAGCAGGTCGTGGGTTCTAACATGAACTGACCACTTCTTCCAGTTGACCCAGCGCAGGAGCTACAAAGTTCGTACATGTTGTCGGCGCTTTCAGCAGTGAGAGGCACTAAGCACGTATGGGGACGCTCAGGTGTAATCAAGTCGGTTCTTTTAATCTTTTCTTATTTTTCAATATAAGACGGCGAGTACAGGTCCATGAGGCTGGCAGATAGACGATTATGGCACACATCAAGTATGTGTGGGCAGATGGTGAGGCACACAGCAAGGATGTGACAGACCGTGAGGCACAAAGGAAGGATGTGAGGGCAGATGGTGAGTCATAAAGAAAGGATATGACAGACCGTGAGGCACAAAGCAAGGATGTGAGGGCAGATGGTGAGTCATAAAGAAAGGATATGACAGACCGTGAGGCACAAAGCAAGGATGTGTGGACAGATAAAGTGGTACAAAGCAAGGATGTGTAGGCAGCTGAAATTGTTTTACATTTGCACAAAAACAACTAAATAAATGGTCATTGCTGTGTTTATTGAAGCCTACCTGGAGGATGTTTTGGGCTGAAGAATAAAGCCTACTTGCCCATGCCGTCGTTATGTGATGAATTGGTTAGCGGCTTATCTGATCTTCGATAGAAAGACCAAATGTCTCACCAAGGTTTTTAAGAGCATGCTCATGTAGTCAGAAAACAGACATCCAAACCGTTGGACCATTGACAGCTATGTAAAAGTGAACCATTATAATCCGAATAACTGTTAAACGAGACACAGTTGCACAGCCCTTTCAGACTAACTAAGCGAACTGCTTTCAATAGTTGTTAATTGTTGTTATCAATTTCCAAGTTTGCGCTTTTCATTACATTTCTTCATTACTTGTGCAACCCTAATGAGAGTCAGAGTAACGGAATGGCTACATTGTTGTTTTCTCACAAGGCAAAAGCTTATGGCTCGGTCCCAGGTATCAATATGCCCCAGTATATTAAACAGTAAATGGTTATCTGACTTGCTATTAGAGAAAGTGTGGCAGTTAGGAAGAAAACTGATCACTCCTAACATAAACATGGAGACTTGATTTACAAAAAGGAATTCAACACTTAACTGCTGACGGAAGTTTCTAATAAGTCACCTAGTTTACTGTTTTTAGAGCAACAATCATGTATACCAACACTTCCATTATCGTCCTTAGGCAGGTTCCTGGAAGCTACGCTTTTACCTGAAACAATGTCAAGTGAGTGGGGGTCGCTATAACTGTGCGGTAAATGCGCTACTCCCCTCTCCAACCCCCCCCCCCCACCCCCACCCCATCCCCTCCCCTAAGAAAAAACCTCACATGTTTCAAGCGCCCCCTGGTCTCAATGGTGGTGAGACCAACGTCTAGTCATATTGGAAATTGACGAAAAACTCGGGGATGCCGTGTAAACACTTTGCACGTAAAGGAACCCTTTTTCAGTTGACAACCGATAAGAGTTGGCTGTTAGTCGCTGTCCGAGCAAAAATTATTCGGAATTAAATTCCTACACAATACATCTGTCCTACCACAGACCTAGTAAACCGCAGGAAGTAAACTTTGTAAACTAAAAAATGTGCTTCAGATAGCCTTCGGTATCTGGTAGAAAGCATGACCAGCCTGTGTGAATACCAGGAATGCAAGTTCAGTCAAACTGGAGACTCACACGATATTTGGCTACCTGGAAACTGGAGACTCACACGATATTTGGCTACCTGGAATCGAGGTGCACATATGTATTTCCTTAGTATGTATATTCTGTCTGGCAACCTTTGCCCATAAACACCTGACGTGGTTTACATGAACAGTTTTCAACTATGTTTCTCCATACTGCAGGTAAGTAGCAGGTACTTATGTATCTGCACTTGATGCCTCACCTGTATCATGCATGTTATACAAGTTTTATGGTTTCTGAAACTGCAATTGAGGCCTCACGTGTATCATGAATGTTATACAGGTTTAATTGTTTCTGTATCTGCACTTGAGGTCTCACCTGTAGCATGCATGCTGTACAGGTTTGATTGTTTCTGTATCTGCATTTGAGGCCTCACATGTAGAGTGCATGTTGTACAGGTTTGATCACTTGTTTATCTGCATTTGAGGCCTCACATGTAGAGTGCATGTTGTACAAGTTTGATTGTTTCTGTATCTGCATTTCTTCTTCTTCTTCGTTCATTCTCAATCTCACACTACCAAACCCTGAAAGAGCTTAAGTAGCAGAATGAAGTCCAGAGAACGGAATGCGTAGTGTCGTAGTTTACAGCTTGGCTGCGATATTTGCACCTTTCGGTCCAACACATCCGACTTCAGAAAGCATTTTTTGAGTACCGGGTTAGCATTCCGTCTTCGATCCCTTCTCCTTAGCCAGTCTGCCCTGCTGCAGTCTGTTATCCAGGATCACCGCGTGGAGGTGTAGAAGGGTCTTGGCAGCTCTGGTTCGCTGGCCCTGACGCTAGCAGTCAGCTATGAGTCGCTAACCACTGCAGCTCATATGCTGCTCAGCATCTTGATCCCGTATCTGCATTTGAGGCCTCACCTGTAGTATGCATGTTGTACAGGTTTGATCACTTGTTTATCTGCACTTGAGGTCTCACCTGTAGCATGTATGTTGTACAAGTTTGAGTGCTTCTTGAAACATTCAAACACCCTACAACTTGCCATAAGGCCAGAGCTGTCGCCATCTTGTTTTTTAACATGTTCAAATACACTGCGAGAGCAATAATGAACACGGAGTGTCCATCCACATATTTAACAATCATTCATATTTTAAATTATTCCTTTTCTGGTCCAAGTTAACTCCGTAGCAGTAAGTGCGGGTTTCACTTTGAGCAAATATTGACAATTGTTTTGTTTATGTTTCCACGTATTGTTCGTACAGCTGTAATCTCCGAATTGTGAGTCCGCAGCAGACTTTTCTTGTGTAAATCTCTTTAACGCATCAAATTTATTTGTTTCTGTAACAGATATAGCGCTTCTGTTTGTGCACACAGAAAGTAGCTGTACCATTCCACCCGTTTAGCACTCGTTGTTCTTGAGCTGAAATATAATGAGAAAGGTTTCTAAGTGAATGTTTGAAGAGAATCAACCAAACAGCGAACAGTAACAAACAAAATGGCGCCTAAATGTGCAGCTGACAGGGCGGACTATTTTTACAGTTACGTGTGGATCATCTTTGTAACGAATATTTTATATTATCCAACAATCACGTCTCGTGTATTATTTACCCCGTTGTAACGAAATGACGTTTGATAAAACGACGTTAATGAGGGAGTTTGTGTCAGAAAGTCTCACACCACTGTATACAAATAGCTAATTAATCATAATGTAAACGACAGCCAGGTAGACTGGAATGTGTTAATGAGGTCCATGAATTAAAAGGGCCCGTTGTAGCTAGAAATGATGGAATCATTCGGTTACGCAGACGCGCATTCCTTCTAATCATGCCATAAAAAGAGGCTCCAGAGGACGTAGTACTGTCTAGCAAACTATAGGCGAACCGTTTTTTTCAGCTGCGTAAAGCGACAAAACAAATAACGTCGACAATTGAGTCCACATGTAGAGATAAATACATTATGCAATGCATTTGTTGTCAGCACACCTGTATGGAAGCGAGACTTGGAAAACCTATATCAGTCAAGAGCACAGGCTTAGCGTCTTCCATCTACGACCGGTCTTCCAAGCATGTGTGTTCTCCTTAGACAGAGAAGACTACAATTGCTTGGTCATGTTCGTCCCATAGTTGGCGGATGGCAAAAGAACAATCGGTCGACCATATGTGTGGTTCAAAAATGTGTGTAAGCATGATATGAAGGTCTTTGTCATCAGTCTGACATCGTGGGACGACGAAGTTGCAAACAAATCCAAATGGAGATGTACTCTGAAAGATCACCTCACGTTTGATAAAGAGAAGCTCTTACAACACAGAGAAGTGAAACGACATAGCCTCAAGGAGAAAGAAAACAATAAAAGCAAAGTATTTCTTTTTTAAGAATCGCTCTAAGTCACATTATCCTATCGTCAGTCATGACTGAAAGCGGCTTCTAACTAATGTTATGCGAAAATTCACGTACAGCGAAAATGATGTCTTTTTTTTTGTTTTGTTCTTTTACAAGCCAAGTCTCAAGTTCATCTTTAGAATTGTTATTTAATGTTTTTAGTATTTACAATTTCACATGTAAAGAAAGAGTGTTATGACAATCCAGGTTCTTGCTTGTGGACTTCGACGCTTATATAATTTGAGTACAAATTCAATGTTTTATATAATATAACAAAGTTTAAAACGTAGAGAACACTTAGAGATGCAGAACGACATAGTAATATGAGTAGACTCACTTAATGGCAACATGATGGCGTATGATTCTGATTTAGGACGTTGTTAGTCATCGAAGGTAGGCCGAAAAACGCAACAAGTACAAAGGATGATGAGAGAAAGGGCATTAAATAATAAACGACGTATCAGCGATTCGTCGAAAAGTGTATATCCGCAAAGGGTAGTTCGCCTGTACTACAAAAACCAGAGCTTACAGAACGAATGATGTATTTCCTAAAACGAAAGGGGTCTCAAACTCAAACTACCATGACAGCTGCAAACATACATGTTCGGTGACTGGAAGCCGCAGGACAGGAACACGTAAATAGGACTTTCATCATTTTAGAACTAATACTTGATCTTGTCAGTCTGAGGCATGGTAAATAGCCAGCCCAACTATTAACACATATCCCATACCAGGTTCCTGTACTCTCTTCTTTCACACTCTTTTCTTCTGAATCTTTCTTTTGTACAAGCTTTAATTTGACTGTTGCCCTTTTGCGTGGACTTCCATTACTCCAGGGTTCGAGTTCATAGGACAGACAGAAACAAATTCCAGGCCGTGGTTCGTGCCTGGTACGATCGTTCCTCCAGTCAACTTAGCTGTAAATGGTACCTGACGTATGAGTTAGAAAAGGTAAAATCATGAAGAAATGAATAGACTCTTCCCCCCAACCTAACATAGGCCGTGTCTTAGTACTAGAAGTTATCTTCATCCTCGGTGGTAATTGTTGCCATGGGAACCGCCCTTACCTTGACCTACTTATCCTATTGTAATCAACTTCTCCATTACCCAGAGAGCTAACATTGAGTGCACTCTACTAATGGGACATGTTAATATATCAAATTGTGACGTTTTCTTGGCAGGTCAATCCCACAGTCGTTAATGCTGCTCAAGGTTATCCTCAAATGGAGGAGCTAGACGTTGAACAATCTATAGAAGATCTCAATACAGCAATTGACAACTTGGCGCTGGGTAAATCAGCAGGCAGCGACGGGATCCCACCTCATCTGATCAATCATTGTAAGAACGCACTCTTGAAACCGCAACACTTGTTGCTATGCCAGAGTTGGAAAGAGGTCATCATGCCGCAAGATATGAGGGATTCAAAAATTGTCACATTGTACAAAAATACAGATGATAGAAGTGACTGTAATAATTATAGAGACATCTAACTGCTTAGTGTTGTTGGCAAAGTCTTTGCCAGAGTGATCTTACTGCGGCTACACAAACTGGACTGAGCTCGTGTACCCTTAGTCACAATCTGGATTTCCATCTGGACAATCACATATCAACATTATCGTCTCTCTACGACAGCTACAAAAAAATCACGTGAGCAGAACAAGACTTTTATATCGCTTTCATCGACCTGACAAAATCATTCGATTTCGCTAGTAGTGCTGGACTATTCAAAATCCTCTCAATAATATGTTATCCTAACAAACTGATTCAGCTTATAGTGGCATTTCGTGAGGAAATGATAGGGACAGTCCAATTCGACGGTAATTCAACACCTTCATTCAATATCCAATGTGGTGTTAAACAAGGTTGTGTCCTGGCCCCAACACTATACGGAATCTTCTTAGCGC
This sequence comes from Ariolimax columbianus, assembly GCA_036924085.1. NCBI lineage: Eukaryota > Metazoa > Mollusca > Gastropoda > Stylommatophora > Arionidae > Ariolimax > Ariolimax columbianus. The sequence goes on from JAVGWX010000002.1 coordinate 18,963,323, forward strand.
TGCTACTGAAGCACGCATTTGGTAATGCAACAGAAGGTATTTGCTTGAACACTAGATCAGATTGCCGTCTGCTTAATCTTGCGAGACTCGAAGCTAAAATCAAGATCAGGGAAATTACTTGTTATTTGCTTATGACGCTGCAATTGTCACTCACAGTCTGCATGAACTCCACAGATTGATAGATTGCTTTGCCCAGGCGTGCAAAAATGTCGGCCTCACAATAAGCCTAAATAAAACAAATCTGATGACACAAGTCGTAGATACCACCCCAACCATCACTATCGATAACTATGGACTGGCAACTGTGGACCAATTCACTTACCTGGGATCTACGAACTGGCAACTGTGGACCAGTTCACTTACCTGGGATCTATAATCAATTATAAGCTCTCCCTAGACCCCGAATTGTGCAATCACATTGGCAGAGCTGCAACCATATTTTCTCGTCTCACAACACGTGTCTAGGAAAACCCCGAATCGATAGCCCAGACCAAGGTCATGGTCTACAATGCCTGTGTCGTCAGTACGCTTCTATTTGGCAGCGAAACGAGGACAACATGTGCCAAACAAGAGCATAGGCTCAACACCTTTCACCTACGGTGCCTGAGATCCATCCTTGGCATCTCATAGAGAGACAAGGGGACAAATGGGGAGATGTATTCTCGCACCGTTCTTCCAAGTATGCACACCCTCCTACGCCAACGAAGACAGCGATGGCTTGGTCATGGAAGACGGTCGCATCCCCAAAGATATTCCCTATTGGCAGCTGGTGTGGGGTAAAAGAACAGATGGCCAACCACAGCTGCGGTTTAATGACGCATATAAGCGGGACAAGAAGGCTTTGGATATGAATCTGACATCTTGGATATGAATCTGACATCTTGGATATGAATCTGACATCTTGGATATGAATCTGACATCTTGGATATGAATCTGACATCTTGGATATGAATCTGACATCTTGGATATGAATCTGACATCTTGGATATGAATCTGACATCTTGGAAAGACACATATGCAGACCGATCCGAATGTAAATGTAACCTTAATAGCCACCTCAGGCTGGGTGCAAAAAAGCTCATCCAAAACAGAGAATTGAAGAGATAACGACGACAGGAAAAGGAAAGCCAAAAACTCTGTGGAGAGTTGCTGCTACAATCTATAATCTGACTCGACTGAAAAAGGTGCTTCTACTACGGGTAAAAACATTCCTACTCTAACGTATTGGCTCTATGTGAATGTGTCCCGTCCGGCTCCAGGTGAATGTGTCCCGCCTGGCTCTAGGTGAATGTGTCCCGCCTGGCTCTAGGTGAATGTGTCCCGCCTGGCTCTAGGTGAATGTGTCCCGCCTGACTCTAGGTGAATGTGTCCCGCCTGGCTCTAGGTGAATGTGTCCCGCCTGGCTCCAGGTGAATGTGTCCCGCCTGGCTCTAGGTGAATGTGTCCCGCCTGACTCTAGGTGAATGTGTCCCGCCTGGCTCTAGGTGAATGTGTCCCGCCTGGCTCTAGGTGAATGTGTCTCGCCTGACTCTAGGTGAATGTGTTCCGCCTGGCTTTAGGTGAATGTGTCCCACCTGGCTTTAGGTGAATGTATCCCGCCTGGCTCTAGGTGAATGTGTCCCGTTTGGCTCTAGGTGAATGTGTCCCGCCTGGCTCTAGGTGAATGTGTCCCACCTGGCTCTATGTGAATGTGTCCTACCTGGATCTAGGTGAATGTGTCCCGCCTGGCTCTAGGTGAATGTGTCTCGCCTGACTCTAGTTGAATGTGTTCCGTCTGGCTTTAGGTGAATGTGTCCCACTTGGCTCTAGGTGAATGAGTCCCGCCTGGCTCTAGGTGAATGTGTCCCACCTGGCTCTATGTGAATGTGTCCTGCCTGGATCTAGGTGAATGTGTCCTACTATCCTCTCAACGATCTTCATTTCTACTTTAACTTATTGGATCTAAGTGAATGTGTTATTTTATATTGAAAGAAACGACGTTATAACAAAACTAGGTGTATGAAAGCGACTTTAGTGGGTGTAGTGAGTTACTGTACTTTCCTCTTTTTTGTTGATTTGTCTGTTGTATGTGTTTCTCGAATTGCTCATAAATCAATCGTATTTTTTACAGTTTTCGCTAAAAATTAGTAAATTTAATAGTTGAAGTATAATTGTAGCACATATAGAGTCAACTCTGAACAGTTGCTGCAAAACTGCACAAAAATACAAAGAACAGAGAAAGCCCATACAGAAAACATGTTCTTTGGATGTGCCAAAAATGTTATCTTGACCACTTCTTTTTTCTTTCTTCTTAGATCCTTGATTGATGATTGACGGAGCAATCAAGCGGTTATCATCATTTTATGGAAACGTCTTTAAAGGAGAAACTCCCTAATCTTCGCCCACTTCGTCATCTGCCTCAGCTCGATTTTATTATTTTATTGCAGATTCCACAAATCTCCACAAGGTGTTTCAGTCCAACATATCTTTCAGCTTCATAATGGGGGTGAGAGATGGTGGAGGGGGAGAGAGAGAGAGAGAGGGGGGGGGGATATTTTTAGAATTTTTGCAGTTCTGCTATTGGTGGATTTCTGCGGATGACATTGTGGTTCTGATTCCTATGTGGACCAAGTACTAAGGTGTACATACTTTCTTGATTGCTCCGGGCCGGCTGTATCTTGATTGATAAGTGTATTAAGTCACGCAAGTCAACGAATAGTGCAAATTTATGATGTCTGCGTTGAAAGACAACAACTTGAACATTTCTTTTTATGTAAAAAAAACTCTTCTTATTAACTGTATTCACTTTGCTCCTTATAAAGCATAGAACGACTACTGCAGTGGTTTATTTCCAAGAGTGATATCTCTGCTAAACATACCTGATCTGTTCATGTTGTCGTGCTTTCTGTAACAATCTGTTTCACACATAAAGAAGCCCAGCTCTAGGCCCAATCCAGTGGAGTAGACTTGTTTGATGTGCTTAGAAGGTTTCAGTGATGCTACAGAACTACCGGAGAAAGACCGTTCTCACAATAAACAACATACACAAATAGGCTTAGCTCAGTTCGCGTGCCATCTCCACAGTGAAGAACGTTGGACATCCAACGTATTCTGCCTCATGTCTTGATTGTTGCGTTCCTTCCCTGTCCATCTGTTGATGTTACCCTTCCACCTAAACATCCAATGTCTTCTGCCTCTTGCCTTGATGGTTCAGGCCTTCCCTGTCCATCTGTTGATGTTACCCTTCCACCTAAACATCCAATGTCTTCTGCCTCTTGCCTTGATGGTTCAGGCCTTCCCTGTCCATCTGTTGATGTTACCCTTCCACCTAAACATCCAATGTCTTCTGCCTCTTGCCTTGATGGTTCAGGCCTTCCCTGTCCATCTGTTGATGTTACCCTTCCACCTAAACATCCAATGTCTTCTGCCTCTTGCCTTGATGGTTCAGGCCTTCCCTGTCCATCTGTTGATGTTACCCTTCCACCTAAACATCCAATGTCTTCTGCCTCTTGCCTTGATGGTTCAGACCTTCCCTGTCCATCTGTTGATGTTACCCTTCCACCTAAACATCAAATGTCTTCTGCCTCTTGCCTTGATGGTTCAGACCTTCCCTGTCCATCTGTTGATGTTACCCTTCCACCTAAACATCCAATGTCTTCTGCCTCTTGCCTTGATGGTTCAGGCCTTCCCTGTCCATCTGTTGATGTTACCCTTCCACCTAAACATCCAATGTCTTCTGCCTCTTGCCTTGATTGTTCAGACCTTCCCTGTCCATCTGTTGATGTTACCCTTCCACCTAAACATCCAATGTCTTCTGCCTCTTGCCTTGATGGTTCAGACCTTCCCTGTCCATCTGTTGATGTTACCCTTCCACCTAAACATCCAACATCTTCTGCCTCTTGCCTTGATGGTTCAGACCTTCCCTGTCCATCTGTTGATGTTACCCTTCCACCTAAACATCCAATGTCTTCTGCCTCTTGCCTTGATGGTTCAGGCCTTCCCTGTCCATCTGTTGATGTTACCCTTCCACCTAAACATCCAATGTCTTCTGCCTCTTGCCTTGATGGTTCAGGCCTTCCCTGTCCATCTGTTGATGTTACCCTTCCACCTAAACATCCAATGTCTTCTGCCTCTTGCCTTGATGGTTCAGGCCTTCCCTGTCCATCTGTTGATGTTACCCTTCCACCTAAACATCCAATGTCTTCTGCCTCTTGCCTTGATGGTTCAGGCCTTCCCTGTCCATCTGTTGATGTTACCCTTCCACCTAAACATCCAATGTCTTCTGCCTCTTGCCTTGATGGTTCAGGCCTTCCCTGTCCATCTGTTGATGTTACCCTTCCACCTAAACATCCAATGTCTTCTGCCTCTTGCCTTGATGGTTCAGGCCTTCCCTGTCCATCTGTTGATGTTACCCTTCCACCTAAACATCCAATGTCTTCTGCCTCTTGCCTTGATGGTTCAGGCCTTCCCTGTCCATCTGTTGATGTTACCCTTCCACCTAAACATCCAATGTCTTCTGCCTCTTGCCTTGATGGTTCAGGCCTTCCCTGTCCATCTGTTGATGTTACCCTTCCACCTAAACATCCAATGTCTTCTGCCTCTTGCCTTGATGGTTCAGGCCTTCCCTGTCCATCTGTTGATGTTACCCTTCCACCTAAACATCCAATGTCTTCTGCCTCTTGCCTTGATGGTTCAGGCCTTCCCTGTCCATCTGTTGATGTTACCCTTCCACCTAAACATCCAATGTCTTCTGCCTCTTGCCTTGATGGTTCAGGCTTTCCCTGTCCATCTGTTGATGTTACCCTTCCACCTAAACATCCAATGTCTTCTGCCTCTTGCCTTGATGGTTCAGGCCTTCCCTGTCCATCTGTTGATGTTCTACTTCCACCTAAAGCCTTGTTTGTCGCTGGTACGTTTACACTCTACATTTCCTCCCAGTATTTTTGTCAGCACCGCCATAGACGTCTTAGTCTTTGCAAACAATGCTCGTGGCACACTGTAAGTGTAAGTAGTTTCTCACAGCGCAAGCCTTGGCGCTGAATCTGGAGACCCTGGGCTGCCCCAACTGCAGGATCCCCCTCTCGGCCTAGCTGGTGTAATCCAAAAGAATGTAAAGCATGACCATTTGGCACCATCTGCAGGAGTTGCCGGAATAAGTTCGCAATTTTGAAACCATCCACCTTAGGTGCTACCACACAGGATTTTCTGTCTAGGTTTACTCCCGTAGTCCTATCCTCTCCCGAGGTTTTTTCACAAGGCAGTGGAGTCGTTGCCCGCAGATGCTAGTTACTAGAGACATCGCCCCAAGACTAGTCAGAACTCTCTGGAACTTGTCGGTTTAAAATCAGAGTACCTCCTCTCCTTGGCGAACTGCCTGAACAGGCTAACGAGCTTCGTTTACCCGGATTTAGAGTCAGAGTTTATCTTCTCTTAGATTGGCTGCCAAACAAGCCTAATGAGCTCAATCTGCCCGCCCAGTTATACCACGGGGTACTCGGTCGCACCCCACATCAAGCTCTGTAAAAAACATGGAGCCCCTCATGAAGGTGCTCCTAGGGACACAATAATGTAGGAGAGGCCATTGGCATGGAAACCAAGCCGAACAGTGAATCCAGCGGCGATCTCTACACCTGGAAAGGAGAGGCTATATCAGTCGCTTCACTTTCCTTTAACGAGCGAGAAGTCCAGCCCAGATCTCGCTACCCCCCAAATTTAAGCACGTGATCATAATATATTAACTGTTGAACTCTTCTTTGTGTTTATCATGTCAGTTACGCTCCTTTTTTCTCAAAGACCTACTTATTTCTTCTCTTGTTTTTCTAACAGATGCGCCCCAATCTTCTTTACATCAGAATTTCAAAGTTCTTTAATCGTTAGTTTATTGTCCTTGTTTATATATCATACAATACAAATTCCCAGTTCTATAAGTTATTAATTCATTAAAACAGCAATAGGACCGTAAGTTGTGTAGGAATGAACAGACTAATGGATTGATATTTTTATAATTTATTAAAACAACTTGATGGACTAGTTTCCTAAACGTACAATTCAAAGCAAAACGCAGAGCTGAAAATTATTGCAATTTGGCCTGAATTTTGTTTTTAAAAACAATTTCATTCAAGATGAAATACAGCGTTAAAAATTAGAACAATATCTTTGACTACTTTAAGAATCAAACAATGTAATATGAAATACAAAGATGGAAATTCATATAGGAAAGAGTGTTATAAGACTTCATACTGATGGTGATTTTTTTCTAAAAATGAAAATCAATTTTACACAACAGTAAAACACGTGCTAAGAGCAAACAGTGTCAGACGATACATAATGATCAAGACCTCCCCTAATGTCAGGTGAAACATAATGATCAAGACCTCCCCTCATGTCAGGTGAAACATATTGATCAAGACCTCCCCTCACATGCGCGATCGTGCTCCTTGGAAACAGGCTGTATCAAAGCAGTCTGGACAACCAGTTGTTGATCGACACTGTGATCCCCATAGTGGTGAGCTTACTGAGCAGCCAAACACATTGCACTTCATCCCAGGAGACCCCTCTTTTTCAAGCACGTTTCATGATGTTAAAATAACCCCTGTAACCCGCCATCAAAGTAACATCACGATCTAAATGAACTCGATTACAAGTAGCTTCTACAATAACAGCAGTAATATACAAGGTCCCCAGTGTAGATTACTGACCCGTATCATGGAGAATACAAAATAAAACCATGTCATAAAAGAAGAAGAGATTTGAGCACAGGATTAGCAACTAAATCATTTCAGCCAAATTGCTACAGACACCATCACTGCAAGAGCAGACAGAGAGTGGTCGGACACAGCGGACACATGCTACCTATGTGGTATCGTCTACAGTGGTCTTCTTATGCTTCGTAAGGGGCACCGTTTAGAAGTAAAACATAAGAGAATACAAATTATCGCCGCTGATCTTAAAGCCCGAGTGGTCTGCCCTGGGCTTTGCGTATGACAGGGACAAGAATAACACCACAGCCTAAAAGAGAGCATGTCGTAAGGGGTGACTAACTGTGTGACATGGCATAACACCGAACATGGTTAGGTGGTTTGTTTAGAGCAGATTAAATGTCGTCTAACATCCTGCGGGTCTACTTTGCTCTAGTGTTTGCTCTAAATTCTATTAAGATGGACTTGCACATCGGTTAACCACCCTCTTTAAGCCCTTGTCCCAACGCAGCGAAGTATTCTTCTGAAGCCTTTCACGCTAAGCAGAAAACCCTTCTCTCGGCTACATCCAGCTCACACCAGCGCAGGGACCTGCACGGGGTCATCTGTCCCTGTAGAAGTACAGGTCGACTAAGACATACAGACCTGAATGCACTAATCGAAAGAATTTACAAACCAATTTTTTTTAAACTTGATACCATGGAGCTGCATTTCCTTTCGATATGAAAGCTCATAGACTCTATACAATACTAATTAGTAAGCACGTAATAGAATAAGATAGTAACAGAATAAGATCCAAAAACGTATGAAAAAAATACATATGTATGGTTCAGATCCCGTGCTAAAACAAAGACACGAGCAAAACCTACGTTATGACCAAACGGTCTTTATCATGGACAATGGACCATTTGAGCAGAAGTTTCAAAATAACCGCTGTTGTGTAAGGGAAACAACAATATTAATAACATTTTTTCAGTAACCTTACAGTATATTCCCTTTTTATAACCATTGTTTGCTCCGTGCAACCATCAATCCAACGCTTGCGAAAGCTGGACTGTATACTCTGGACATGCAAGGAGGTTAAACTACTTCCACACCGGTTTCCTGAGGCGAATATCACACATCCGATTGCAAGATCGTGTCACTGACATCGAGGTTCTCTCGAAGGCTAACATACCTAGAAACGATTTAAAGACGGTCTGAAGGACTCACTGAAAAGTTACCAGATAGACATCGACACCTGCGAATGTCTTGCGCAAGACAGATCTGAGTGGAGAAGCGCAGTCAAATCGGGCGTAGCTACCGGCGAAGACGACCGTGTTTTGAAAGCCCAGAGCAGACGCGAGACCTGTAAATCCCGAACAGCGGGAACACCATCGCCTTCTACAGACCTCGTGTGCCCGCTGTGTAGCAGATTGTTTCGTGCCCGCATTGGCCTGTTCAGCCACATACGCACCCACACCCAATTTGGAAATCTGCGACAATGTTGATGTCGGTGGTCTTCATCGACAACGATGGACAGCTATTATTATTGCTCCCAATATAAGGACTCCAAGGTTAGCACTAGAGATATCAACTTTATTATGCCTACAGTCAGTGCACTATTAGCGGTTGCTGGAGTCCTGAGTTTCCACAAGTCGTCTTGACTGATGTCTTGTCAAGGTAGCTCTGAAGCAGATAGTGAGATTGAAGACCAGCGCAGTTTCTTCCTCCCTATAATCCAAATGCAGCGCAAGTTACATTAACAAAACAAGAAACCATTTGAATATGTAGCCATCATCGTTTAACAACTAACTGAACTTATCTGTTATTGGTTGCAGAAATAAACAGTGCAGACAATGCAGACTTTAATCGAAAGAATGTACAAACCAGATTTTTTAAACTTGATATGGAGTTACTTTTCATTTCGACTTAAGAGCTCATGGGAGCTATACATACAAATTAGTAGGCATGTAATTTTCTACAAATTCTGAACAGACATATATAAGACAGACCTCATTTATCTCAATGCGGTCCAGGAATGTCGGTCTGATGACACACGTTGTATATCATGTATGCGGTTGGGATGCTTTTGATTGGTAGAAACATATTCTTGTTGTTTCTAGTCTTATTTGTTTGTTTGTCTCAAATTTTTTCCAGACAATGAATTTTCAAATTCATTCAGTCTGTTCTCTTGAGTTTACCAGCTCAACACATCGTGTTAAATCGTTGGCCTTAGAGTTAGGTGACACATACTGGTCACGGCCGCATCTTACGTCAACGCCGTACACATGAAAGCATTATTTGTTCCAGTATCCTGACCATCAAGGTAGGGATCTTCATTGTCATTAACATAATGGTGAACCTGAAGAAAAGCCTAGTGTAGCACTACGGTCAGAATATAAGAAGAACGGCTCAAATGTGCCGCCATAGAAACATCGCCAAGACACAAGACCTCATCATGAGCAGTTTCGAACATAAAACAACAATGTGACCTACATTATTCAAACACGTGAGCCAGTTGTTGTATGTTGAGTTAACAGTTGCAATGACATTCTGCTGAAGACAGAAAATATGTAGCATTTGTCATCTCTATCAGGAGGATGCTGCCTTATCGACTGCTACTGCACGTTTATGCAACAAGAGGGCCCTCCACAGAGTACGAGGGAGACCTAGTGTGGGATGGATAGCTGACATAAAAGCAATACTTCAATAGCACGGGCTTGCAGGACGCTTGGTCCAAGAGAACAACTTAAGCTCCCCCACGTCGCTCACCGGGACTAGTGGATGGACAAATTAAGGGGACGTTCTCTTCCTTTGAAATTATTTGTCCTGAAATGAGTTTGAGATCAAGATGCTGAGCAGCACATGAGCTGCAGCGGTCAACGATCCATAGCTGACTGCTAGAGTCAGGGCTAGCGAACCAGAGCTGACAAGACCACTCTACGCGGTGATCCTGGATAACGGACTGCAACAGAACAGGCTGACTAAAGACAATGGATCAAAAAGGGAAGGACAACCGGTACTCACAAATGGCTGCTGAAGTCGGATGTGTCAGACAAAAGGTGCAAGTATCGGAGTCAAGCTGTAAACTTCGAAACAACGCATTCCATTTTCGGGACAACATCCTGCTACTTGCAAAGCCCTTTTCGAGGCTCTGTAGCGGGAGATTGAGAACGAAGAAGACGAAGAGATTGATGAGGATGAAGAAGAAGGAGAAGAAAATAAATGAGTTTACTCTTGGCGATGTTTCTATGGTACATACGGTAAAAAAATAATCATAGGTCGATACAAATATCAATGGTCGGTACGAATGATTAAAGGTCGGTACAAATGATTAATGGTCGGTACGAATGATTAAAGATCAGCATGATGAATCATAGGTCAATACAAATATCAATGGTCGGTACGAATGATCAAAGGTCGGCATGATGAATCAAAAGCCGGCATGGTGAATCAAAGGTCGATACGAATGATAATATTTTTCGATAAAAGGAAGCAAAATGTTTGGTTCGATGTGATTAAAAAGAAAACCACACAATGATATCAACGTTGCACATAACGTATCCTAATATGGTCCATAGAAATAATATCCTGAAACAATTTCAGGGGATGGAAGTAGATAGACTAGCATAAACAACCGGCCTAAAAGTGTCGCAGCATGTTAGACGCTAGACGGGAAACCAATTGTTGGAATAAACACGGTAATAATAATTGTGATTTTTTCATTGATAAAATAAAAAATAAAAACAATAATAATAATAATAAGAAGAAGAAGAAGAAGAAAAAGAAAAAGAACAAGAAGAAAAGAAGAAGAATAGTTGCCCATCGCAAGCAAAAATGACGACAGCATCAAAGACGTCATCTTATATGAATGTAAAGTCCAATCCTGGCTCTGCAAACGCTGCCGCACACATGTTGGGAGTTGGTGGCTGAGTCATCATGCATTCTGTTCTTTTTGGCAGCATATTTTTTTCTAAGATTCGACGATAAATCTTTGCTCTGCAAACTGAGCGCCCTGTGTGATGCTGACGCGCCAGATAGAACGGTTCCGTGTAAGCAGGAGGGGACATCAGTGTTAAAACTTTTCAGAGACACTTCCAGGAAGCCTCTTCAGTATTTATGCTGCCCACCTAATAAACGTCTATTAGTTCCAGGTAATAATATGCCTATGTGGGATAATGGAATCAGTTGCAGAACTTCCTTTTTTTTTAGTTTTTTGCGTTCATCTTATTTCTCTATTTCCCACGGCGGTGTGCGTTGCACTGCGGTTTTCATTTTGCTCGTGTCGGTTCTGTGCATCCGACTTCGGCATGAATTTTATGTAAGGGGCTGCTTCCTCCAGGTTTTTTTAAGGGTTTGCTTCCATGGGGTAAAGGCAGGAGCTATGATGGGGAACGAACCCAGCATCTGCGGGTTGGGAGCCGTGTCACTTAACCACGCCGTCCCCTAAGGAGAGCTTCCAATTGTTGGTGAAGAAATATAGCATATGTATCTAATGATTAGCGCAAAGGTTTAAGTCAGGGTCAGGTGAAATATATTGACTAGCATCCCCATCGCAGTGTACACCATGCACCTAGAAGTAGGCTATGTTAACAAGGTGGTTATAGTCACTGCAATATTCGTAGTTCTGAGTCTGCTGAAAAATTGTGCATATCAATACAGCGAGTAGGTTCCTTGTATACCTTGTCATGTACGCCCTGACGTAAGTTAGAAAACAGCAAACTCTCATAGACAGCTCGTAAAAAATTATCAAGATGAATAGCTACGAAATTTGAAAACAACAATCTTCATCTTTCCCTTAAACTACGAGAATGTTTGGGCATCATGTGTCACTGTTTTATGGGGTGTTGACTCTCTCTTGTCTCTCTATGAGAATGTTGGGGCATCACGTGTCACTGTTTTATGGAGTGCCGACGCTCTCTTGTGTCTCTCTATCGCCCAGCCTCTGTCTGTCTATATTAAATTAATCAAAGGACAATGAAGGGTAAAACATTGACAACATCTCTGTAGGACAGAGCTCACAAAACCTGAATCAGACGTCAGACTTCCTCCAGTGACGTCGTAGGTAATTTCTTGTTATTATTATGCTGATGAATCTGACATGTGATGCGCATGTCTGACAAAATAAAAACGCAAAAGGTGACGTCCTGGTGGTTCTGCAAGTTGTAGCGCCACCACGGACATAGACTCATGAGATGGAGAGATGGCACGAGTACAGTCCTTAGTCCAACATTGTTGTTGTTGCTGTTGTTGTTGTTGTTGTTGTTGTTGTTCGTCAAAGCAGGCGGGATGAAGACCACTCTCTGTTCATCCAATTGAAATATTTCGGGTCAATTGATAGGTTAGAAGGTCACTGTGAGGCTGGATGTGTGTCTGGTAAGTTCTTGGATGGTGTGACAAGAGAATATAAGAATTCTAGCCTGTCTCCGTTGTTCAGCGGATGCTTATTGATGCCTCGCCTGACACTGTATCTTGACCAGGAGATGTGCGCTAAGTGGTCCGGTCTAGCGAAGCAGATTCTGAAGTGTCGGGTATTGTGTCAAATGCTTTTAATGAAATCTTAGGCGTGTCTTTGAAGCGCATCAATTGGCCGCATGATGGCGTTTGCCCTTCTACATCTCCCCATAAAGAGACTGTTGGGCAGTCTATCATCATCATCATCATTGATCCGTCCTGGTTTCCATTGAAGCATAGGGCCGCAGCTGAATCTCTACATCTGTTTCTATACCGTGCTGTCTTTTTGAAATCCGACCACTTGGCCCAGACTGAACAGACTTACTCCTCGTCCATTCGTCGTCAGGTGTTTCTTGTCTTCCGACTCGTCCCTTTCCTTCATGCAAATATAATATATCCTTGAGTGGATCCAGAGGTCCCTTTATTAGGGAGGAAAGAACAGCACCACTGCACCTCCATGCATGTCGTAAAAGCAACTAAAGAGAGGTGTGTACGGGGCTGACAACATCGTCACGTAAAACATTTCTACATAAACCATCACTGCATATGTGTGATCCATGCTTTGTGCATGTCTGGCTAGACTGTCCAGCTTCTTTCTAAGTGTGTCTCATATCCATCACTACTCTGTCTCTCTCTCTCTCTCTCTCTCTCTCTCTTTCTCGCTCTCTTTCTCTCTGTATCCCTCTCTCTCTCTCCCTCTTTCTATCTCTCTCTTCCTCTCTGTTTTGACTGTCCTTAGTTTCCTGCCATATTAGTTGTTGTCGTGTTTCCCGCCATTGATCTGTGTTTTCCACCAGCCGATGGTACTCCGAGGAATAATACCGAAATTAGATTATACAATATTTGCCAAGGACGACGTGGGCTAGTGGTTAAGTGACACGGCTCACAACCAGAGGGTGCTGGGTTCGATTCCCATCACAACACCGGCCGTTACCCCGGGGAAGCAAACCCTTAGAAAATGCAGGAGGAAGCAGACCCTTACATAAAATGCATGCGGAAGTCGGGTGCACTGGATCAACAAGCGCAAGATAAAAACCAAAAACACGGACTTGGGGATAAGATAAAAGAAATAAGGTGAACGCAAAAAAAAAAACACAACAACAAAAAATATTGGCATAAGGCACTTGTTATGCCTGATTGAATTCCAGGATTAAAATATGAAGTGTACAGCACACATCTTTGTTTTTATTCTCTAACCCGCTTCCTGAACTGTTCTATTGAGTAGAGCACCTGGGCCTAGTACATCACCTGAGCCTAGTACAGCACTTGAGCCTAGTACAGCACCTGAGCCTAGTACAGCACCTGAGCCATGATGATAATAATATGGGACTAATAAATGTTACCATGAAGATGACAAGATGGCCATATAAAATAATGGAAATAATAATACAGAAACTACTACTGCAAGAAGACATACATTCTGGCCCAAGCTTCCTGGAAGGAGGCCAACTGTAATGGAGGCCACACGCTTATTTTGCCAGGAAAGGGGAAGCATTGAATGTGTTAGCTGGGGTAGAGAATAGAGGGTACATGTTTGTGAGGAGACACAGCTTGAGAGGTAGAGCTTAAGACAGTTTACTCTACCTGTCTACTTGTAGTTACCTTCCCCTCCCCATGAAGTTAATCCGCCCCAAGTACACATCGAGCAGACACACACACACAGATGGCTTCAACGTGGTTGCCATAGCGACTAAGGCGAATGCTGTGAGCCTATTGCGTTCGAAAGAAACCTGAAAAACGCCTTTCTAAATATGATATATTTTGGAAGGGAATGGGGTGAGAAGGGTGGGGTATGGGAGTGGATAACACGCTTTATCCATCGTCGAAGAAATAGGAACTCAAGAAGAAGAAAAAGAAGAAGAAGAAAAAGAAGAAGAAAAATAATAAGAAGAAGACGTTGAGGAAGAAGTAGGACAAGAATAAGAAAAAAAAACAAGAGAGTCAGTTGCAGTGATCACCATATATATCGTATTGTGCAACAGGAGACCAGAGGACGGAGGTTTAGTAGAAGCAGAATATAAAGAAGAAGAAGAGATAGAAGAGGATGAAGTATTTGTAGCAGCAGTAGTAGTAGTAGTAGTAGTAGTAGTAGTAGTAGTGGTGGTGGTGGTGGTGGTAGTAGAGGTAGTAGAAGTAGAAGTAGTAGTAGTCACTTAGAAACAGAAGGAGGAAGAAGTTAAAGACGTGAAGAAAAAGATGTAGAGGAATAAGAAAAAAATTAAGAAGAAAATTCCAACGAACAATAAGCAGAATAAGGTTAAGACAACTGAGATAAGCAATAAATATCAGAACTAGAAGTTGAAGAAGGAGATAATGTACTACATCAATACAAAAATAAACTAGAAGGAGTAAATGCAACAAAGAAATCAAGAAGTCAAAATAAAACAAGAAGAAAGAAGATTAAGAACAAGAAGAAGACGAGAAAGAAGAAAAACAAGAAGAAGAAGAGGAAGAAGAAGAAGAAGAAAAAGAAGAAGAAAAAGAAGAACCTAAGAATGTTAGAGGATCCCTAACGAAAAGCAAAGAACAGTTACACCGTAACTTTTCGGGCATGTAGCAAAAGACGACTATAGAGGGTCTAGCATGGGATTGGCTACACCATTCTGTAGGAACTAAGCAGCAGAAACTTCAACAGATATGGACATGTAAACATTTGGACAGATAATAGTTTCAACAGGTAAACTTTTGAACAGGTAAACATTTGGACATGTAAACATTTGGACAGGCAAACATTTGGACAGGTAAACACTTGATGACCTAACATGTGTCTGTTGATGCTGTTTGCTCTACTGTGAGATGAAAAGAATATAGTTGATGACTGATTAGAATGTAATAAAGAAAACTATTAAGAGTGGAAACAATGGAACATGGCTCAAAGAACTTATTTCATTGCACCTGGGCGGCCACAAAGTACTCAGTCCCTTTCATCGCTGGAAGTGCTGACAACAGAGCACGAACTCTGGTACTGCTCCTATGGTGACTGCGAAATAATTTTCAATAACCTCATCAGGTACCAATCTACAGATGGGTTGACTGGAAGAAGCAGTGAAAAACTCACGACGTGTCCAATCTGCCAAACAGAACAATATGATTCGAACTTGGTACGATGGAATTGCAAACCAAGCTGACAATCTCTAGTACAGACCGAGTACTAACTAAGAGTAAGTAAAAGGAGAATCAAATGATGCTGGTCATGTTATAAAAGACGAAGAAGAAGATGTAGCCGAAGAAGAGGCGACGACACAACATCGCGTAACTGTTACACGAAAACCGCCACCCGCTTTCCTATTCTTATCTACACACAAAGAACGGTTTCATGTGCTACTATATCTCCTTTGCCATCTCTCCGCCCACAAGACAGCACATAGGCATTCTTTCAAGCACGCGTACGCACCATGCTCACACATCGCTACTTTCTACTCACATCACTACAGTGCGCTGCACATCTACAAATTAATGTAAACCTGCTTATTAACAGACCCACCTAATTGAAATGTTACTACAATTTATATAATCAGATGACTTATAATCAACGGCCTTTCGGAGACAAGATTAACGTTAGGGTTAGGTGAAACATACTGACTAGGATCGTGCCTCACTTCCACGCCATGCTCCTGGAATTAGTTGTATTACAGCAGTCTGACCAGCAAGGTGGGGATCGTCACTCTGATTCTCGTGGATGAAACCTAATGAGAAACACTACAGACAGGAGTGTTGAAGTCCACCTTCTTTAGTTCGTTTTGGGATATAATATACTGTAATGCAGTACCAGAAAAATATCAAGGACGAAAAATTCAACCCGAGTAGCTTCGAACAATAACACCACAACAGAAAAACCAGCAACAATTAAATATCTTCTGATTACAAGATCATATAACACGATGGTGTATAAAGATCAAATGGCCTACTCAACAAAAAACTTAAAAGAACAGTCCAGGGTACAAAGAAATGAAGACAAGGGATGCGATTGACGGATAATGTACAGAAATCAATGACCACAAACTATAAAATAGACAAAAACACTGGCAATGGACAACAGTATATACCATTATTTTTTTCAAAATACAGTGAGATGAGATTGTCCCAATGAACTCTTGACCATCAGAAAGATAGAACAAGACCTGTACTGTTCACATTCGATTCTGTTAGAACCGAGGTATCTAAACTTTTTAGTGCAATGTCCACATAGTAAATGTTACACTTGGTTAGCTGGCAAACATAATCGGGGCTATAAATCAATGAATAAGCTTCATTTTGATCGTATATTGGCAGGTCAGCATGGTTTAATTCAGAACATAAGAAAAGTGTGACAATTACTTGGAAAAGAAGCCACATTTACACCGGAAAAATATATATAATGAGTAAAAATGTGTTTAAATAGCAGATGATCTGTCGAAAGAATGATAGAGAACATCAGATGCAAGCAGCAGACTATTAATGTCTCATGAACTTTATTAACGCTTACCCGTAATGAGAATGTGCCCAAATGAAGTTTTTTGCTCGTCTTTAAAGAGGTTCTCCTCAGTTGGTGTTCTGTGCAATATCAAGAGTTTAAAAGTCTTCTATACAACAGCGGCTAGCAGTGCTATGAAACTATCTTTGGTGTTGATAACTTAACTAAGCATCTTTTTACTTGTCTAGAAGTCTCGGCAGAATATATATATACAACCAGTTTCTTTTCCATTCACTTGATCTGTACCACGATCTGGTAGACGATGGAATGGCCAACAAGCTGGACAACATCACTGATTCTAGTCTACATAAGAAAGGTAACCTCAAACAATGTTAACACTACCGAATGATCATTAGCCACTCCAGCAAAGTGATGCTTAATGTTGTTTTGAACTGACTGCAACAAATGGCAGAACACGTGATTGTAGAAGAACAAGACGATTTTCAGGCTGGTCGTACCACAATTGAACATATTATTAATCTGCGTCTGCTCAATGCCTAATACCTTCAACAAAATCAAAAGCTTCACCAGGTCTTTGTTGACTTTAAAGAAGCTTTGGACATGGTCTTGCATGTGGCTCTATGGACAACTATGATAAATATAAGATGTTGTGTTGGCTTACCTATGTCATTGAGAGACTCTCCTCCAAGGCACCAGTGCAGTTTTCCTTAACGGGATAACTGAGGAATGGTTCCCAACGTCAACCGGTGTACAACAAGGATTTATTGTTTCACCGACTTTATTCAACGTTTTTCTTCATATCTGAAACTGCAGAACCACGTGGGTACTGTCAACAAAAATAGTCGTATACTCACCAATCTCCGGTTTGCTGAAACGGCTGGAACGGAGCTACAACTTGCGAATCCAGCCCTCATAGCCTTCCAGGCACCAGGCCGTGCAAAAATACACGTCCTCATGTCATGCTTTCTCACTCCATCACCTTTCCTAAAGCAGAATTCTTTATCAAAAAGGGATTCACATGCAATTCCCGTAACCTCATATATTCTATCATCTGCCGCCAGTGTGGTATGACATACATTGGGGAGACTGGTATGGAACTGCGGGAGCGTTTCCGCCAATACCTCAACGATATCCGCAACCACACTGGTTCCCCAATTGCCAGCCACTTCAATGGTTATGAGCACCGGGGTAAGGCTGACGTTAGTGTAACTGGTGAAGTTTCTTGCTTCTCCGACAATTGTCATCGATTCGCCCTTGAGAATAGACTTATCTCCAGTATGGGTTGTCTCCAACCGCGTGGCATTAATATCTTCTATTCCTTTTCTTAAAACCTCATACTGGCCCCCATCTATTTGTCTTCCTTTGCACCCCCCCCCCATTTTTATATCAGTTCTCGCCCCTCTCCCCCTCCTATATTAATCTCACGCCCTCCCGGCTTATATCACCTTCTCTTTGTTCTCCCATCTAGATCACTTTTTAGCCGTTTCCATATTTGGCCACCACTGGCTTATCCGGCGCATTCCCCTCCCCTTCTTACGCTCTCCTGGCCACCTTGTGTTTGATCGCTCCCCTTCATTTTCAGTCAAGCATCTGGCCCAACCGGTCGCTTAGACAGACTGGGTCTACTATCAGATAAGTTGACCATTTATTCCTTATATCTTGATATGTTAGTTCAGTATTGTTGTCTCTGATGAAGGCCTATTGGTCGTAACGTAGGTTTTGTTTGTATTCTCGTCTCGGTGCGGTATCTGACCATACCCATTTAAACATTTTGATTAAACTCAACCTTAATCAACTTTTACATTTTTTTCATGTTTTTTGTCCGTTTCGTTGTTAACACGTTACAGTGGCTCTTCTAATGTCAGAGGTGTACTTGAGAAAGGGAACCAGTGCAAAGCGATGCATGTCAGTAAGCCCACCGTTACCGTTGGCTAAGCAGTGACAGCCCATGACAAGGAACCACGAGCAGGACGTGAGTTGGGGATCAGTAATATTTCACCTGACCCTGCCGTCAGGTTTGGGTTCTATCTCTGCTGTAAATCTGATATCCCGATCCTAACCATTAGGAGGTTTACCGTACTACTCTTGTTTACCTGAGATGTTAAAATGCCTGGAGAATCCAGGTTACTGCATCCCCCTACTCCCTTTCCATGCCCCCCCCCTCCACCCCTCCTTCTTCAAGCAACTCATCAAACTCAAAGTCGTGAGCGCTAAATAAAGTCCTCTAGCTACCACCTCTCTTCTGTTGAAAACCAACCTACCTCTTCCTTCCTTTCCCCAAGATTCCATCACATTTTTGCTACAGAAAAACAGGTTAGGAAAAAATAATATCCATCCACAGATCTCTAACTTGGCACAGTCAATGTGCCTTGGAAGAGGAGCAGAATCCAGGTTGGATTTCCTTGAAGGTATAACCTGCCAGAGAAAAGAGTGAGAGAATCAGAGGAAGTAAGAGAAAGGAGAATTGAATCTGGCATTATTCTTTCTGAACCTTATCTGTGCAATTCCTTCGTTCCTGTGGGATTGAACTTGGAGGATATTCCTGGAACGGGTAAGTTATCGCGACAGTTCCGTGCATTTTTTAAATACAGAAAAGCAGGAAATTTTCTTATTTTTCTAGCAAGAAGAACGAAGCATGGAAGACAGAAAGAAAAGATGAAGGAAAAGAACACTTTATTTTATAAAATAAGGAAGACAATTTGGTCAGAAAAGTGGCTGAAAAGGGACATTTGGTTCAAAAAATAAATAGTGGCACAAATGGAAGACACTTCAGCAAAGAAAACAAATTCATAGGTGTACATTTTGTTAGAAAAGCAGGTCAGACGAAAGACTGACTCTTTAGTAGCAGAAGAAGAAGAAAGGGACAATTTAAAGACATTTTGGTAAAAGACAAAAAACAAACCGATGACATTTCTTTTGTAAAAAATATAGAATAAATGAGAACATTTAGAAAAAAGGGCAAACAAAAGGAACACATTTGAGATTTTAAAGAGCTTCACGGAAGTAGAACAATTCAGTTTTAATAAAGAATGAGGAAAACTAGCACGCAAAATAGCAGGGCAAGTGGAGAAAAATTTAATAAGACAAGCAGAAAAAATGGAATTAATATAAAACACAAAGCAGAAACAAAGGAGTACATATCAGAAAAATGATAACGAATAAGTGACATGTCAGTAAAAAGATGGACAAAAGGAGGATATGTTAGTAAATAAGAGGACACATAGAGAACACGTTAATTTTTATTTTTTAAGAGAACAAAGGTATGACACGTGAGTTTTAAAAAGACGAGGACTAACGGATGATATTTTTGTTTAAAAAAAAGAAGACATAATTGGACATTTCATTCAAATCTGAGAACAAATGGGCGACACTTTCACAAGAAGGGAAAAAGAAGACAGATGGGAAACATTTACGAGATTGTTTGTTTGTGTCTCTGTTTGTTTGTTTGTAAAGTGCAGTGATGAGATGGGATCATCTCGATAAAGATGATCTGACGACATATACAAATTGATAACATCAACAAATTTGATAAGGATAAACACGTCACACACCGAGATTTATCAACACACATGATAACTACCCTAGTGGTTCTCAGCCTGTATCAGAAGACGGACACTGTGAAGTTCATGGCAGTTTGTTCCCTTACTCTCCCCTCGTTATTATTGGACTTAGCTATTCGTTCTCTAGGGAGTAGAGATATTCTTTTCTTATAACGAGGTAAGGGATCGACGTGTCCTCGTAGTAATGAGTGACACGCATATAAGGCCAAGCATAGCACAACCGCCTGGAGTGCCCTAGTCCACTTTCATCAGCATGCTCAGGATGTGAAGAAGGCTACCACAAACTGCCACTTAACGTCCTATTATAAGGCCCACAAAAGAGTAAATCTGCTCATTATTGGAATTTAGCAACAACAATTTCTGCGGGAGGGGTTAAACAATCCCATATCCAACCCATTCTAAGCGGGCCTTACAAGATGCTTGGCATGTTGTCATGTTAATATTATTTGCTTCCGTTCTAGCCTGGCAAAGCAAGTATCGTAGTCTGGCTGTAAAAAATAGAGCCACTGGCGCCTTCTAAAAAGGTTGTAAAAGATCACTGAAGAGAATCTGGCAACCTCATCATATTAAAAAATATTGCTTTTGTAATCAGCCACAGCATACATGTAACATAATCCAGGTTTCCACTGGGGTTATTCTATCTAGAATGTTACCACACTCATCCACATCATTAACGACCACACACAGACAATAACATAGCACGCAGCAGGTGGCATATTTATTATATCATACTCATACAACAACTATTAAAGTGAGTGCAATGAAAATACAAACATTGCAAGAAATACAAGTTATCTAAATAGATACATGGAGTTTATAAGCATAAGCTATTGATGTTGCGCCCAACTAATCCAACCTAGTTCCATCCGCACACTCCCCTCCCCTTATCTGCACCCTCAACACACTCTCAAAAACTCGTCCACATGTTCGTATTCTGTGACACTCAGATCCCCTTAGGCGGGTGATCTGGACATAATATATTCAATATATTCAACTATTGCTCACATATGATCACACACTCAATCGATCTGCGTATACACATGCTCTGGAACATACATCGTTCCCTCGGTGTCTACACACACCACACATACATCTAGATCTCACCTAGTCGAACTGTACATTTGCGTAAATCTTCAGAACATACTTCGGCCCCTCGGTGTATACACACATCAAACATACATCTAGCTCTCTAGTTGCGGTTATAGCTCTTCGACACAGGCCGCCCAACACACACCTTATAGAGCGACTGGCCAAGACTCGAAGGCGTATGCTGGTTCAGCGACTCTGATCTCACACATTCGTAAAAACAGCCTATCAATCACTCTTCCATTGTCGGTGAGCTAAACAGACTCCTAGCTAAATTATGTCTCTCTCTCTTTCTCTCTCTCTCTCTCTCTCTGGCTAGTCATCTTGAGTTAAACTTTGTTTAGTATTATATAGTATCAAGCAGTATGAAAGCTATCCAATGGATCTCTGGGGAATGACCTCTGTCTGTCACTCATTCCACACTACCCAAAATCGGAACGCCAGATTGGTCAACACCTAGCGTCTACCTGGAATAACACATTCTTTCCCCCAACCCTGTCTTCCTTTGTTGACTTAGTATCAAGACGTTGAGTGACCTTGGTGTAGTGTCGAGACGGAGAGTGACCTTGGCACACATTCAGGTACTTTTGTTCTCAGAGTCGCCGACCACATCACCCCTGCCCTAAACGCTCATGCTCGGGATGGAACTGTTACATACACTCAGATACAAACTTCACGGAAAGAGACTAGCTTTAGTTGAAACTTATGCTCTACCTTAGAGCAAAAAAGGCGAATGATTGTAAATGCGTGTAGTAGGCGTTAACTCCAGTGGTGGTCTATGTTTCCTATTGGAGCGGAAAGGGGAATAAACGAAAACGGATAGCTAAACTACACTAGAACCAATTAATAAACAACGCCCAGATTTCTGATAGTCTGTGTAGCTAGATTCAGTCATTTCTGACTTTTGGGGTGATGCTCCCTTGAGGTGATATTTTGTTGTTCCCTTCCACGTTTCCTTCTCTCTCCTGCTTGTTGTAGTAGTCTCTCAGCCTAGCGTGTAGTGGAACCGCACAAAAAACATTTCCATGTTGTGCGGTCAACAGCTTTGTCTTCACAGGATTTGGAATATATGACTACGTAATCAACTTTATATTCATATAAATATAATTATAAGTTGAATTTTAAGTGGAATTATAACTAAACACAGCTTGTTTAAAGAAGACGATAAATAGACAGCAATCATTAATCTATATTTAGAATGTTGCGGTTTACGGGGAGGGCATACATGGCCAATGAATCCACGTCGCTTGCCCCTAAATCTACCACTCAGTGAGCTGAACATCGTGGTAAAACCTGGTAGAAAACAAAAAATACCACAGTTTTGAACCCATGCCCACCTGGTAGAGAGACATATTCAGTAGTACAGTAGTCCTTCGTTTAGAGCTTGGTCGCAAAGTGTATTTGTTCTTTATGTTTGTTGTTTGCGAATTCTCACAATGAGTAGGTTACTCTTTCGTGCTCCCTGACAAGGGCGTTAAGTGGCGGGTTACAGTAGCTTTTCTGACACGCGAACGTGCTGATGAAGGTGGACCGGAGTCCTCCAGACGGTTTTGCTATGCTTGGCTTCATCTGTGTGTCGCTCACTATTACGGGGATCACGTAGAACCTCATCTTGTTAGCCAGACTGTTGTCCTCGGCAACAGCCCGTTTCCAGGACGACCAACGAGGTCACGTGAGGGTCTTGGCCAGTATATTTCTCCAGACCCTGGCTAACGTTGTCTGATCAGTGTGGTTTGCCTGGCCAGACGTAGAAGAAAGTAAATACTGTACAGCATATCGTTGTAAAATGTGTAGGGAAGTTAAATAAACAGTATGTGACCATTCATCTCTGAATGATAGTGCCGATCGTGTGTAGATTTTGAAAAAGAACATGCGTTTACCGTTCTTGAACAGTCCCTGCTACCCGCATGCGATGTTGTCAATCGCTGTCCTTTACTACCAGGTAACATTCTATAAATAGTTCCATCTACAGATTTACATTCGATTTCATTAGTATCATGTGAATTCATACACTTATTCATCTACATACACACTATCGTAACTGTATTTACGTATTTCTCTAAATCCTCTTAAATATTTATTTCTAATAGTTACTAAGTTTCAAAAATTAAAATCACATGGAATAGGTGGGGAAGTTGCCAAATGGATTGAAAATTGGTTAACGGGAAGAAGGCAAAGGGTGGGTATAAATAAGGAGTACTCTGAGTGGTGTGAAGTGAAAAGTGGAGTGCCACAGGGCTCGGTTTTGGGAACAATTTTATTCTTGATATATATAAATGATTTGGACATAGGTATGGGATCCATTATTGCAAAATTTGCTGATGACACGAAACTATGCAGTAGTGTCTCATCTAAAGCAGAAGTAGATATATTGAGGTCGGATTTAGATAAAATTCGAGAATGGTCTGTAATCTGGCAAATGGAGTTTAATGTAGATAAATGTACAGTCATCCACATGGGTAGATCCAATATGGAACATAATTACAGAATGGGAGAGAACAATATTAGAAAGATAGATAAAGAAAGGGACTTAGGGGTTATAATAGATCATACATGTAAGGTGAGGGAGCAAGTTCAGGTAGCAGTAAAAAAAGGCAAATGCAATGTTAGGGATGATAAAAAGAAATATTAAACATAGGAGCAAGGAAGTGATAGTCAAACTGTATAAAGCATTAGTTAGACCTAGATTGGAGTACTGTGTACAGGTGTGGAGTCCTTATCAGAGAGGGGATATAGACATGCTGGAGAGAATACAAAAAAGAGCGACAAAGCTGATAGTGGGATTCCAGAATTACAGCTATGAAGAAAGATTAAAAAGAACTGGCCTTCAGTGTCTAGAAGAGAGAAGAATTCGTGGTGACTTAATACAGGTGTATAAGATGATCAGAGGAAAGGATAAAGTGGACTATAACAAGTTTTTTAAAGTACAACCACCAACAAGGACAAGAGGGCACAGCTACAAGTTGACTAAGGAGAGGTCCAGATTAGATATTAGGAAGTATTTTTTTAGCCAGAGAGTAGTGAATGCTTGGAATGCATTGCCAAGTGAGGTGGTGGAGGCTGGGACGGTCAATGCATTTAAGAACAGATTGGATGCGTACAGCTTCTAGAGGAAGGTGTTGTAAATGGAACTGGTTGTATACAGACTCTGCAGAGTCTTCTAAACCAGTATAAAGACGTTAAGTTAAGTGAGACTTCTCACAAATGATATTTCTAGCGCCTGTATGTTTGCGGAACGTGAAACCAGCAACCCTTACAGTGTCTACGAAATCGTTTTAGATATATTAATGTCGTTCTTCTTTCACAGTGAAATGTTCAATATTCTCAGGGTCAATGCTTCTTTTGAAACCAGCATTCTATAATTTTCTTCTTTCATAGCTGCGTTGTCAAAGCTATCCACTTTATTTTTTTCTTTCTTGGTCTCTGGTGGTCGTTGTAAAAAGAATGTCATGTACTAGTTCTCAGCGTGAGAATGACCTTCTGGTAATAGCCAGGGCACGCATTGTTCTTGTCACTGTGTTACTAATACGATGGTGCGGTCTACCACGATTAGCCTCACATGACACACATTTATGCAATTGTTTTGCTTTGTTTTTCAGTGTTGTGATTTTTTTGATGCAACCTTCAACATCATTCAAATAATAAAGGTACTATATATCTCTGTTGTGTTTTCTTCATCTTTCTTCTTTTGTCCCACAGCTCTTGTCATAACCGTCCTGGAGAGGCTGTATGCGTAGATTTCTTGTTATCGCCAAGTGGGAGGTTTGTGCTGTCGTTAGGTGTAACTTACTGAGAGTGTCAGAGACACCCTCCATCCACCGACGTCGAGGACCGATGACCTGCATATGGTATGCTTTTGCTGCAGGCTGGTCATAATGTATTCTGACTAAATGACCAAACCACTTGGTTTGTTGTGCTTCAGTGTAGTTACTAACTGGGTGTGTCGCCACTATCTGCCTTACAGTGGTGTTGCGGAAAATGTCATGGATTGTCTATTTGGCTGCACTTTTCGCACAGCGCATCTCAGAGCTCTGGATCTTACTCTTATGTGTTTCTTATTACATCTTAACTAGTTTAAATTAAATATGATAACCACATAGTGTCCTAAATGTGCGACGCATATCGAAACATTCAGTGCAATAGCAGTGCACGTTTACAATTGTCCGTCAAAACACACGCAATATGTAATTTTATGAAAGACATTTTCCAGACATAGGAAATTATAACTGGAGAACTCTGAAAATATTATCCAGTGACGACATCTATTTTTTTAATATATTCCAAATACGATGAAATGCATCCTATTTACTTGTAATGACTATAACAAATGTCATATAAGTTCCATCTTACAATAGTGATAAATATATATTTTCTGAGATTTATATATCATAATTGCTGAGATTTATGATTTGAAAGGTCGGCACGTATATCTGAACGCTATAAATAGGTGTTACTTTCTGGCCACGTAAACATATCTTGTTCTGTGGAGATCATAATTTATGGACAACTGTTGGGAGAAACATATCAATCTTGTAAGATCGCTCCACTATACAACAGTTGAGAAAGATAACATCAACACTGCATCCCTGACTGCACTGCCTGTTATCGGATTACCCCTACCTTTTACTCCAACAAGGACGTTTGACGGATGACAGGTTGAGAACCACTCACTTACCCGAGTGACGTTATAATTTCTTCCTATCCATGCATCCCTCTGTTTTTTCTCCCCCTTCCCTCTCACCTCACTCGTTCTCTTCTCTTTCGCCTACATCCTCCAAACCGCTGTGTGCATCTTAAGCCTCAGTTTGGCTCAGTACTCTGGTGATGTTCGGGGAAGAACGGTGTGTTAGTGTGAGTAACAGGAGACTGGAAGCAGAGAAAGGTACGTCCAAACTTGTGATAACAATCGTGTGCATGCTACATACTGGATATGTTCCTATGTCGCGTACCTATAAAGGTGATATATATATATATATATATATATATATATATATATATATATATATATATATATATATATATATATTTACATAATATAGATATAAAGGTAAAGGTAGATTGCTAGTGACAACGTTGTACTAAGCAACAGCATATTTTGAGTAGATCGGTAGGAACAGTTCACCTTAATCGCTGCCTTACCTTTCCTACCAGTAGAACAGGTATTCATTTACAGCAGGGTCGACTGGAGTGTGTCGATAACAGAGATTGAACCGTATAACTTTGCCGTTAGATGGGAGCCCTCTACCACTTTGATAATCAAACTCTTATATTTATGTATGTGTGTGTTTACATGTGTGGTTTGTACACTTTAAGCGGCGGTTACACTAGTGTGGGTCGAAACTTTACTTCCACTCGTTATTAAGTGGCGGCAACACTATTGTGGGTCCAAACTTCACTTACAATGACCTCTTGCTTGGGTCCTCGTGGTGCAGTAGGTAGACATTCCTACTGATGCATCGCGGATGTTGTTGTGGAGTGCCAGGGAGTTTGACCAACCCGTCAGAGGACTACCCTGCGATGTTTTTCTCCATCAGCGATACCAGACTTCTGTCGCCGTGATCCAGCGGCCATCCTTCCTCCTGATGATGTGGCCTGTCAGCCAATGTTTCGTTTTGTCTGCATTAACAACTGCATCATTCACCAAGGACGACCCGCGTTTGTCGTAACTGTGGAGATTCTGCATGCACCGAATGCGGAGATTAACCGACCTCGATATATGCCTGGGTCACTTTTAGTTTCAGCTACATTTCCATAATATGCACGCACACACACACGCAAAAACATACACATGCTCACGTGCACACACATACACAAACGCACGCACAAACATACACATGGTCACATATATATACATATATACATACATACATACATACATACACATACATACACACACACGCACAAACATACACATGCTCACGCGCACACACATACACACATTCACAAACGCACGCACATACATACATACATACATACATACATACATACATACATACACACACGCACGCACGCGCACACACATACAGACATTCACAAACGCACGCACATACATACATACATACATACATACATACATACACACACACACACACACACACACACATACACATACACATACACATACATATACATACATACACATACACATACATATACATACACATACACAAAGTAGTTATTTTTGTTGCATGAAGCTACTCGTTCCGCTGACCAGATGATTGCCTTTCCTAATTGTAAATAAGGTATCAATCCATACCACTGCATAGACTCAGTATACTGCGGTTAAAGCTCTAACGTATCTGCTAAATTTTACCCTTATAAATATCATCGATTGTCGTCGTACGACGTTATTCTTATTGCCCAGTTAGAAGTGGTTTTAGTCTTAGGCCGACAGGCCGCTTAGCTTCTGCTGTAGCTGGCTATGTTTGTTCATTTCACCCCCAACAGAAAAACAACATATTCGATACTGATGATTCGATCTGCTGCCCTCCTTGTCAGTAGGCAGGCACATAAACAAGTCGGTCAAGAGCATGTGTGTATTAGCTCAAATATAGCCGTGCCTCACAAACTGCATCGCCTTTTCGCTCCCCGCGAAGCATGTCCACCACACAGTTAGCGCCTTGCGGAAGCCTGCTCTAAGAGATTTGATGTGCACTTGAAGTCATAGTTTCAGCAGCATTCTGCTGGACAATAATGACGTTTCTAAGACTTTGTCCAGCCGTCTTTAGTCGTCCTTTATGACTTCGACTTGTTAGTTCTGGTGATCGCGTCTTTGATGTTCAGACGGTAAAACGAGTTCCCGGTGCTTGCATCTCCGTTATCTATCTATCTATCTATCTATCTATCTATCTATCTATCTATCTATCTATCTATCTATCTATCTATCTATCTGTCTGTCTCTCTGTCTCTCTGTCTGTCTGTCTGTCGCTCGGTCGGTCGGTCGGAAGGTCGGTCGGTACGGGTGGTTCGGTCGGTTGGTCGGTCTGTCTGTCTGTCTGTCTGTCGGTCGGTCTGTCTGTCTGTCTGTCGGTCGGTCGGTCTATCTGTATGTCTGTCTGTCTGTCTGTCTGTCTGTCTATCTATCTTCAGTCTTGATCATAATGTTTGCTGCCGTGCTCAGCGTGCTCAGGGTTGTACCCAAAACGGAGTGGAAATTAAATACAGGACTCATGAAAAACCCTTTAAACATAGGCGACTGCAAGCTCACACCAAAGTAAAAGACATATATCTTAAACTTGCTTTGTGTTGATGAATGTACCCTATCTTCTAGCACCTAAAGAGACATGCAGACATATGTGGACAAGTTCTCTACAGCCTGTGACATGAACGGTTTTACAATTAATGCACACAAAAAAACCGAAGTCATGTTTCAGCCTTCCGGGAGTGACGCATATCGCCACCCAGATATCAAAGTCTAGAACGAGCACCTACAATCAGTAGACAGCTTCACTTACCTTAGCAGTACGCTTTCCATGGAAACTACTATTGACTGTGAGGTCAGTAACAGAATCCCTAGGGCCAGTGCTGTCTCTGGGAGGCTGCACACCAGTGTCTGGAATCGGAGGGGTCTTAGTCTTGATACAAAACTCAGTCTACTGAGCCGTAGTGCTCCCCACACTTCTGTATGCCAGTGAGACGTGGATTGTGTACAGCAGTCATGCTAGGAAAGTAAATCACTTTCATACAAGCTGCCTCCGTAGATTGTGCAAAAAACAGTGGCAGGATAGGGTACCAGACACCGAGATCCTCGTGAAGGCAAAAATGCCGCGCATCAACACACTGTTGCAGAAGACTCAGATTATGTCAGACGGCCACGTCGTGCGCAAGCCAGATAACCGCATCCCCAAATAACTAATGTATGGTAAGCTGAAAGAGGACCTGCGTCTGGTCGGTGGCCAAAAGAAGCGCTTCAAAGACTCCTTCAAAGTATTTCTGACAGGCTTCAACATCAAACTCATGAGATCGCCTCGCACAGGACCGCAACACATCGCGTAGAACCCCCCACCAAAGGCACCTCCATTGCTGAGGAACGTCGCGTCTCCGAAGCACAGAAAAAAAACGCACTTTACAAAAAGGCAAAATAACTGACACTCCCATGTGCCATTTCTGGCAGCAACTGATTCGTGTTTAGTCCACATGTATGCCATTGTGAAGCAGACAGTTGTAGCTTGTACATGTGCTTATCCAGTCTGCTGCGTCCTGTCCAGAGGCAAATTGCGTTATCTTTTATCTGTTCTCTTCTGACTGACTGGATAGATCTCATTTTTCTTAGAGTACATGACATCAATGTTTTCGTGTTCAGAATCTATATGGGCGATCCCATTATGACAATGTTAGAATATTCATGTGGCACTATTCTTTGCTCCTGGGGATACACATGAATATAATACAACTGCAAAAGGTGGAAGGTATTCTAAATGAACAATAAAATAATCAAGTGCCGTCTCCAAAACTGAGGTTGACGGTAATGAATGTCCAGCTGTCTCTGTCCCGTGCTAGGCAGTCATTCTGTGTGCCGTCTACATCTTGATGATGTTTGTCCATCTGTACCTCTGTTGCTCTTTGGTTCTCTTGCCCTCTACTCTGCCCTCCAATATAACTTTCAGCAGACTGTCATGTCGCTTGACATGACCAAAATATTTTACTCCTGCATTTTTTTCCTTTAAAAGTGTCTGTTTCACTTTAAGTTTTTCCAAAACCTCATTATTGGCTTTTCTATCCGTCTAAGTTTGGCTGCCCCAACAAGTTCATAACAATGGTGAAACAGCTACACGAAGGCATGTGTGCTCGTGTACTGGACAGCGGTGCAATCTCTAAAACGTTTCTAGTATCAAACGGAGTAAAACAAGGATGTGTACTCGCCCCGACTTTGTTCAGCATGATGTTCGCGGTCACGATGACAGACGCCTTCAGATCATTGGAGCTTGGAATACCCATAAAGTACCGCACAGATGGCAAGTTACTCAATTCCAGAAGAATGAAGGCCAAAACCAAAGTGGCTGGCGACATAATCAGAGAACTTGTATTTGCTGTCGACTGCGCTCTAATGAGCAACTCAGAACTGAACATGCAGGTTGGAATGGACCAGTTCTCTGCCGCATGCAAAAATTTTGGCCTGACCATAAATGCCAAAAAAACAGAGATCATGTACCAACCAGCACCAGGCATGCCGTATACAAAACCAGAGACTACAGTCAGCGGGCAGACGTTGAATGCCGTAGATAAATTCACATATCTTGGCAGCACGCTGTCGAGATCTGTCAGCCTAGACGATGAGGTGGCAAGCAGAATAGCAAAGGCCAGCTCGATGGTCTGGGCACGTCGTGGCATCAGCGTCAAGACCAAACTCAAAGTCTACCGTGCAACCATAATTCCAACCCTACTATACGCTTGCGAAAGCTGGACTGTATACTCTGGACATACAAGGAGGTTAAACCACTTCCACACAGGTTGCCTGAGGCGAATATCCCACATCCGATGGCAAGATCGTGTCACTGACATCGAGGTTCTCTCGAGGGCTAACATGCCCAGCATCCATGCACTGCTACAAAAAAGCACGACTAGGATGGGCCGGACACCTCGTCCGTATGTCAGATGAGCGGCTCCCAAAGAAGCTTCTCTACGGCGAGCTGAGAGAGGGATGGCGCGAGAGAGGGCGCCCAAAGAAACGTTTTAAAGACGGTCTGAAGGACTCACTAAAAAGTTGCCAGACAGACATCGACACCTGGGAATGTCTTGCGCAAAACAGATCTGACTGGAGAAGCGCAGTCAAATCGGGTGTAGCTGCCGGTGAAGATGACCGTGTTGTGAAAGCCCAGAACAGACAAGAGACGCGGAAATCCCGAGCAGCGGGAACACCATCCCCTTCTACAAACCTCGTGTGCCCGATATGTAGCAGATATTTTCGTGCTCGCATTGGCCTGTTCAGCCACATGCGCACCCACACCCAACAGAGAAATCTGTGACAAGGTTGATGTCGGCGGTCTTCATCGACAACGATGGACAGCTATTAATCCGTCCAAGAGACTCTTCTAAGTCTTCTGAATACCAATATTTCAAAGGCCCCAATACGCCTCACCCTTTTTCTTTGTCAGAGTTTAGGTTTCTACTCCATACAATAAAACGTAGTGCACATTGCATTAAATTATTCTTATTGGTAATTTCTGAGATATCTGCTTTGACAGAAGTGCATCTCTCTAAGGTCTGAGATATCTGCTTTGACAGAAGTGCATCTCTCTAAGGTCTGAGATATCTGCTTTGACAGAAGTGTATCTCTCTAAGGTCTGAGATATCTGCTTTGACAGAAGTGCCTCTCTCTAAAGTCTGAGATATCTGCTTTGACAGAAGTGCATCTCTCTAAGGTCTGAGATATCTGCTTTGACAGAAGTGCATCTCTCTAAGGTCTGAGATATCTGCTTTGACAGAAGTGCATCTCTCTAAGGTCTCAGATATCTGCTTTGACAGAAGTGGATCTCTCTAAGGTCTGAGATATCTGCTTTGACAGAAGTGCATCTCTCTAAGGTCTGAGATATCTGCTTTCACAGAAGTGCATCTCTCTAAGGTCTGAGATATCTGCTTTGACAGAAGTGCATCTCTCTAAGGTCTGAGATATCTGCTTTGACAGAAGTGCATCTCTCTAAGGTCTGAGATATCTGCTTTGACAGAAGTGTATCTCTCTAAGGTCTGAGATATCTGCTTTGACAGAAGTGCCTCTCTCTAAGGTCTGAGATATCTGCTTTGACAGAAGTGCATCTCTCTAAGGTCTGAGATATCTGCTTTGACAGAAGTGCATCTCTCTAAGGTCTGAGATATCTGCTTTGACAGAAGTGCATCTCTCTAAGGTCTGAGATATCTGCTTTGACAGAAGTGCATCTCTCTAAGGTCTGAGATATCTGCTTTGACAGAAGTGCATCTCTCTAAGGTCTGAGATATCTGCTTTGACAGAAGTGCATCTCTCTAAGGTCTGAGATATCTGCTTTGACAGAAGTGCATCTCTCTAAGGTCTGAGATATCTGCTTTGACAGAAGTGCATCTCTCTAAGGTCTGAGATATCTGCTTTGACAGAAGTGCATCTCTCTAAGGTCTGAGATATCTGCTTTGACAGACGTGCATCTCTCTAAGGTCTGAGATAACTGCTTTGACAGAAGTGCATCTCTCTAAGGTCTGAGATATCTGCTTTGACAGAAGTGCATCTCTCTAAGGTCTGAGATATCTGCTTTGACAGAAGTGCATCTCTCTAAGGTCTGAGATATCTGCTTTGACAGAAGTGCATCTCTCTAAGGTCTGAGATATCTGCTTTGACAGAAGTGCATCTCTCTAAGGTCTGAGATATCTGCTTTGACAGAAGTGCATCTCTCTAAGGTCTGAGATATCTGCTTAGACAGAAGTGCATCTCTCTAAGGTCTGAGATATCTGCTTTGACAGACGTGCATCTCTCTAAGGTCTGAGATATCTGCTTTGACAGAAGATCGTCTCTCTAAGGTCTGAGATATCTGCTTTGACAGAAGTGCATCTCTCTAAGGTCTGAGATATCTGCTTTGACAGAAGTGCATCTCTCTAAGGTCTGAGATATCTGCTTTGACAGAAGTGCATCTCTCTAAGGTCTGAGATATCTGCTTTGACAGAAGTGCATCTCTCTAAGGTCTGAGATATCTGCTTTGACAGAAGTGCATCTCTCTAAGGTCTGAGATATCTGCTTTGACAGAAGTGCATCTCTTTAAGGTCTGAGATATCTGCTTTGACAGACGTGCATCTCTCTAAGGTCTGAGATATCTGCTTTGACAGAAGTGCATCTCTCTAAGGTCTGAGATATCTGCTTTCACAGAAGTGCATCTCTCTAAGGTCTGAGATATCTGCTTTGACAGAAGTGCATCTCTCTAAAGTCTGAGATATCTGCTTTGACAGAAGTGCATCTCTCTAAGGTCTGAGATATCTGCTTTGACAGAAGTGCATCTCTCTAAGGTCTGAGATATCTGCGTTGACAGAAGTGCATCTCTATAAGGTCTGAGATATCTGCTTTGACAGAAGTGCGTCTCTCTAAGGTCTGAGATATCTGCTTTGACAGAAGTGCATCTCTGTAAGGTCTGAGATATCTGCTTTGACAGAAGTGCATCTCTCTAAGGTCTGAGATATCTGCTTTGACAGACGTGCATCTCTCTAAGGTCTGAGATATCTGCTTTGACAGAAGTGCATCTCTCTAAGGTCTGAGATATCTGCTTTGACAGAAGTGCATCTCTCTAAGGTCTGAGATATCTGCTTTGACAGAAGTGCATCTCTCTAAGGTCTGAGATATCTGCTTTGACAGAAGTGCATCTCTCTAAGGTCTGAGATATCTGCTTTGACAGAAGTGCATCTCTCTAAGGTCGTAGATATCTGTTTTGAATGAAGTGCATCTCTCTAAGGTCTGAGATATCTGCTTTGACAGACGTGCATCTCTCTAAGGTCTGAGATATCTGCTTTGACAGACGTGCATCTCTCAAAGGTCTGAGATATCTGCTTTGACAGAAGTGCATCTCTCTAAGGTCTGAGATATCTGCTTTGACAGAAGTGCATCTCTCTAAGGTCTGAGATATCTGCTTTGACAGAAGTGCATCTCTCTAAGGTCTGAGATATCTGCTTTGACAGAAGTGCATCTCTCTAAGGTCTGAGATATCTGCTTTGACAGAGGTGCATCTCTCTAAGGTCTGAGATATCTGCTTTGACAGAAGTGCATCTCTCTAAGGTCTGAGATATCTGCTTTGACACAAGTGCATCTCTCTAAGGTCTGAGATATCTGTTTTGACAGAAGTGCATCTCTCTAAGGTCTGAGATATCTGCTTTGACAGAAGTGCATCTCTCTAAGGTCTGAGATATCTGCTTTGACAGAAGTGCATCTCTCTAAGGTCTGAGATATCTGCTTTGATAGAAGTGCATCTCTCTAAGGTCTGAGATATCTGCTTTGACAGAAGTGCATCTCTCTAAGGTCTGAGATATCTGCTTTGACAGAAGTGCATCTCTCTAAGGACTGAGATATCTGCTTTTACAGAAGTGCATCTCTCTAAGGTCTGAGATATCTGCTTTGACAGACGTGCATCTCTCTAAGGTCTGAGATATTTTCTTTGACAGACGTGCATCTCTCTAAGGTCTGAGATATCTGCTTTGACAGACGTGCATCTCTCTAAGGTCTGAGATATCTGCTTTGACAGAAGTGCATCTATCTAAGGTCTGAGATATCTGCTTTGACAGAAGTGCATTTCTCTAAGGTCTGAGATATCTGCTTTGACAGACGTGCATCTCTCTAATGTCTGATATATCTGCTTTGACAGAAGTGCATCTCTCTAAGGTCTGAGATATCTGCTTTGACAGAAGTGCATCTCTCTAAGGTCTGAGATATCTTCTTTGACAGAAGTGCATCTCTCTAAGGTCTGAGATATCTGCTTTGACAGAAGTGCATCTCTCTAAGGTCTGAGATATCTACTTTGACAGAAGTGCATCTCTTTAAGGTCTGAGATATCTGCTTTTGACAGAAGTGCATCTCTCTAAGGTCTGAGATATCTGCTTTGACAGAAGTGCATCTCTCTAAGATCTGAGATATCTGCTTTGACAGAAGTGCATCTCTCTAAGGTCTGAGATATCTGCTTTGACAGAAGTGCGTCTCTCTAAGGTCTGAGATATCTGCTTTGACAGAAGTGCATCTCTCTAAGGTCTGAGATATCTGCTTTGACAGAAGTGCATCTCTCTAAGGTCTGAGATATCTGCTTTGACAGAAGTGCATCTCTCTAAGGTCTGAGATATCTGCTTTGACAGAAGTGCATCTCTCTAAGGTCTGAGATATCTGCTTTGACAGAAGTGCATCTCTCTAAGGTCTGAGATATCTGCTTTGACAGAAGCGCATCTCTCTAAGGTCTGAGATATCTGCTTTGACAGAAGTGCATCTCTCTAAGGTCTGAGATATCTGCTTTGACAGAAGCGCATCTCTCTAAGGTCTGAGATATCTGCTTTGACAGAAGTGCATCTCTCTAAGGTCTGAGATTTCTACTTTGACAGAAGTGCATCTCTCTAAGGTCTGAGATATCTGCTTTGACAGAAATGCATCTCTCTAAGGTCTGAGATATCTGCTTTGACAGAAGTGCATCTCTCTAAGGTCTGAGATATCTGCTTTGACAGAAGTGCATCTCTCTAAGGTCTGAGATATCTGCTTTAACAGAAGTGCATCTCTCTAAGGTCGTAGATATCTGTTTTGAATGAAGTGCATCTCTCTAAGCTCTGAGATATCTGCTTTGACAGACGTGCATCTCTCTAAGGTCTGAGATATCTGCTTTGACAGACGTGCATCTCTCAAAGGTCTGAGATATCTGCTTTGACAGAAGTGCATCTCTCTAAGGTCTGAGATATCTGCTTTGACAGAAGTGCATCTCTCTAAGGTCTAAGATATCTGCTTTGACAGAAGTGCATCTCTCTAAGGTCTGAGATATCTGCTTTGACAGAAGTGCATCTCTCTAAGGTCTGAGATATCTGCTTTGACAGAAGTGCATCTCTCTAAGGTCTGAGATATCTGCTTTGACAGAAGTGCATCTCTCTAAGGTCTGAGATATCTGCTTTGACAGAAGTGCATCTCTCTAAGGTCTGAGATATCTGCTTTGACAGAAGTGCATCTCTCTAAGGTCTGAGATATCTGTTTTGACAGAAGTGCATCTCTCTAAGGTCTGAGATATCTGCTTTGACAGAAGTGCATCTCTCTAAGGTCTGAGATATCTGCTTTGACAGAAGTGCATCTCTCTAAGGTCTGAGATATCTGCTTTGACAGAAGTGCGTCTCTCTAAGGTCTGAGATATCTGCTTTGACAGAAGTGCATCGCTCTAAGGTCTGAGATATCTGCTTTGACAGAAGTGCATCTCTCTAAGGTCTGAGATATCTGCTTTGACAGACGTGCATCTCTTTAAGGTCTGAGATATCTGCTTTGACAGAAGTGCATCTCTCTAAGGTCTGAGATATCTGCTTTGACAGAAGTGCATCTCTCTAAGGTCTGAGATATCTGCTTTGACAGAAGTGCATCTCTTTAAGGTCTGAGATATCTGCTTTGACAGACGTGCATCTCTCTAAGGTCTGAGATATCTGCTTTGACAGAAGTGCATCTCTCTAAGGTCTGAGATATCTGCTTTAACAGAAGTGCATCTCTCTAAGGTCTGAGATATCTGCTTTGACAGAAGTGCATCTCTCTAAGGTCTGAGATATCTGCTTTGACAGAAATGCATCTCTCTAAGGTCTGAGATATCTGCTTTGACAGAAGTGCATCTCTCTAAGGTCTGAGATATCTGCTTTGATAGAAGTGCATCTCTCTAAGGTCTGAGATATCTGCTTTGACAGAAGTGCATCTCTCTAAGGTCTGAGATATCTGCTTTGACAGAAGTGCATCTCTCTAAGGACTGAGATATCTGCTTTCACAGAAGTGCATCTCTCTAAGGTCTGAGATATCTGCTTTGACAGACGTGCATCTCTCTAAGGTCTGAGATATTTTCTTTGACAGACGTGCATCTCTCTAAGGTCTGAGATATCTGCTTTGACAGACGTGCATCTCTCTAAGGTCTGAGATATCTGCTTTGACAGAAGTGCATCTCTCTAAGGTCTGAGATATCTGCTTTGACAGAAGTGCATTTCTCTAAGGTCTGAGATATCTGCTTTGACAGACGTGCATCTCTCTAATGTCTGATATATCTGCTTTGACAGAAGTGCATCTCTATAAGGTCTGAGATATCTGCTTTGACAGAAGTTTATCTCTCTAAGGTCTGAGATATCTTCTTTGACAGAAGTGCATCTCTCTAAGGTCTGAGATATCTGCTTTGACAGAAGTGCATCTCTCTAAGGTCTGAGATATCTACTTTGACAGAAGTGCATCTCTTTAAGGTCTGAGATATCTGCTTTTGACAGAAGTGCATCTCTCTAAGGTCTGAGATATCTGCTTTGACAGAAGTGCATCTCTCTAAGATCTGAGATATCTGCTTTGAGAGAAGTGCATCTCTCTAAGGTCTGAGATATCTGCTTTGACAGAAGTGCATCTCTCTAAGGTCTGAGATATCTGCTTTGACAGAAGTGCGTCTCTCTAAGGTCTGAGATATCTGCTTTGACAGAAGTGCATCTCTCTAAGGTCTGAGATATCTGCTTTGACAGAAGTGCATCTCTCTAAGGTCTGAGATATCTGCTTTGACAGAAGTGCATCTCTCTAAAGTCTGAGATATCTGCTTTGACAGACGTGCATCTCTCTAAGGTCTGAGATATCTGCTTTGACAGAAGCGCATCTCTCTAAGGTCTGAGATATCTGCTTTGACAGAAGTGCATCTCTCTAAGGTCTGAGATATCTGCTTTGACAGAAGTGCATCTCTCATGCTGTTAAATAGACTTTTTGGCTTTTGCAATTCTTTTAAATGATCTCCTGTTCAAATTTGCATTCAGCTGAAATTAGTTGGCCGAGGTATACAGGGCTTGACACTTGTTCCAGAATTTCTCCATTTATGTGGATGGAAGCTTTTCTTCCTTTTAGTGGACACCATAACTGAAGTCTTTTTGATATTTATTTCCAGCCCATATTGCTGACTCTTGTTGTTATCGTATCTATTAAGTTCTGCAGATGAACTGGGTCATCTGGTTTTAACACTGTATCATAATATCATATATATTATATAATATGAAACCAGCTTTGAATATAATTCCGCAAGACCAATAGATACTACATTTATTATACAAGCATGAAGATTTCAGGTCGTTCTAGGTGAAAATTACAGGAAAACCCCATTGTGAACAATCAGAGTAATGTTGTAATGTGGTTGCACGAAGCTACTCGATTCAAAGATTGCAGAAGATTTGAAATCTTAAGTGGGTTTAGCAGAAAGGGCACATTTAATGACAGAATATGAGTGTGTACAACAAGTGAGGTACATGAACCATCAGTGTCTATACTCTTCGACATTTCCCAGCTTGCCGGGAGTGCATTGATTGTAACTCTTTAGAGAACAGAACGAAGCATCTCGTGCTGCGTTTAGTTAACTCTTGACGATGTCTCTTTTGTAGCAGGTTACAGTGGTTCTTATTATATTCATTTGTTAGCTCACACTTGTGATATTTGTTGTCCCTGATGGAGACCTTTAGGTTGTAACGTAGGCTTCGTTTGTGATTCCAGTATCTTTTTTTTTTTTTCTTTTTTTTTTGCGTTCGCCTTATTTCTCAAATCCCCAAGGCGGTGTGCATTGCACTGCGTTTTTATTTTGCGCCTGTCGGCCCAGTGCATCCGACTTCAGCATGCATTTTATGTAAGGGTCTGCTTCCTCCTGCATTTTCTAAGGGTTTGCTTCCCCGGGGTAACGGCCGGTGCTGAGATGGGGATCGAACCCAGCACCTTATGGTTGTGAGCCGTGTCACATAATCACTAGGCCACGCCGTCCCGATTCCAGTATCTGACCATACTTATATATGTTTCTATTTCAGGCATCTGACCATACGTATATATGTTTCTGTTTCCAGTATCTATCCATACTTGGACATGTTTTTGTTGTTCACTTCTTATCTCCTGAAGCGTACTTAAGGCGGTGTACCGGGGTTATCCTTGATGTAGCCCAACGGAAAGTTTCTTAATAAGCTCACGGCTACGGGGATGGCAGTTTTGTTCCCATTTGGTTGGCCAGACTGCTGTGATACAACACGTTTCCAGGAACTACGGCGAGGATGTGAGGTGGGATCTTGATTAGTAGATCTCACTTTATCCTGGCGCAAGCCCTGGTTCCCAACTGGCAGCGCCAAAGCAGTATTAACGTTACCATTGTTATGTTATTATAACTGGGTTATTCCGACCCCCATTCGTGGGTCAGCCAATCATTATCATGTGACATGCCAAGTGGCATAGACGATAATTGATCTTCGCAACTACACACCACAAAAATTGTTTTTCAAACCTGTCGTTGATGATCTCCACGGTTATAATATGTATATATTATATATCTAGCATCCTCTCTTACCTGCTGTTTTATGTTTTCCAACAAATTTGCTCGCTGTCGTATTTAGGCGAAAAATCTGCTTCTCTTCTTATTCATGATGACCTTAATAGCGACAAATGAGGACTGTGAAAGGAACAGGCAACGTCTTCATGTCAAAGACAGTGCACCAGATATCACCACTGTAAGAGCATGTAACTGCTTTGTCGTTGGCTTCCTGAAAAGCAGTCACAATGAGAGATGCCCCATACACGTCAGAGATGTTGGACGGTTTGACATCGCGGCACAGACGATGGTATAAATCAGTGATACCCCACACACGACACAACAGTGAACTTAACGTCTTTATAATGGTTTAGAAGACGCATCAGAGTCTGCATGCAACCAGTTTCTTTCGCATTACCCTGCCCTAACAGCTATGCGGGTCCAATCTATTCGTCAATGCATTAACTGACGCTGCCTCCACTACCTAATGGGGCAATGCATTACAAGCATTCATCACTATCTGACTAAAACAATATTTATAATATCTAATCTGGACATTTCCTTAGTTAATCTGTAGCTTTGCCCTATTGTTCTTGTAGGTGGTTGAATTTTGAAAATACTTGTTATAGTCTAATTTAATCTTTCCTATGATTATCTTATAAACCTGTATTAAGTCACCTCGAATTCTTCTCTTTTCCAGACACTTTAGGCCTGTTTTTCAGAGTCTTTCCTCATAACTGTAATTCTGGAATCCCACTATCAGTTTTGTCGCTCTTCTTTGTATCCTTTCCAGCATGCTTTTATCTCCTATATTATAAGGACTCCACACCTGAACACAGTACTCCAATCTGGATAAACCTATGCTTTGCTTTATTCGGTTTGACAATCACTTCCTTAATCCTATGTTTAATAGTTCTTTTTATCATACCTAACATTGATTTTGCCTTATCCACTTCTGCATGGACTTGCTGTCATTTTACCTGTATGCTCTATTAAATAACCCCTAGGTCCCTTTCCTTATCTATCTTTCTAATATTGTTCTCGCCCATTCTGTAATTATGTTCCATATTGGATCTACTCATGTGGATGACTGTAAATATATCTGCATTAAACTCCATTTGCCATTTCACAGACCAGTCTCGACTGTTTTCTAAATCCAACCTCAATATATCATATCCACTTCTGCTATAAATGAGACACTCCTACATAGTTTTGTGTCGTCTGCAAATTTTTAAAGCATGAATCCTGTATCAATGTCCAAATCGGTTATATATATATCAAGAATAAAATTTATCGCAAAACCGAGCCCTGTGGTACTCTACTTCTTACTTCACACCATTCAAAGTGCTCCTTATTTATGCCTACTCGCTGCCTTCTTCCCGTTAACCAACTTTCAATCCATTCGGCAACTTCTCTCTTATTTCATGTGATTTTAACTTTTTTAAATAATCTTTGGTGAGGTACTCCATCAAAAGCCTTTGCAAAATATAGATAAATAACATCTGGTTCTCTCTTATCTATCATTTTAGTAACCTCCTCCATGAATTCCAATAGATTTATTAAGCACGATCTCTCTTTAGTAAACCCGTCTTGACTATTTCTGATTAGATTAAACCTGTCTATGAAAATCAAGGACTCCAGCTGCCTAGTGGTTGGAGACTGCATCAGTCACTCGTAGAGATGGGGATATTCAGACACAGACAGCAGAGGGGATGAAGTAGAAGACTGGGAGATAAACACAAATCTATATCTTATCAATAGGCCGGACGACAGCCCTAGCTTCTATTGTAGAACATGGCATACCATCTCCACTCCAGACTTGGCCTTCTCCACGGTGGATATTCACCACAAAATAGATCGTCATATGCTCGACCAACTGGCAGGTAGCGACCACAGGCTAATTATGCTAGATATTGATATGGAAGTAGGCCCCAAGGAAATAAAACCGCTGCCACGTTGGAACTACAGACGAGCCGACTGGGACAGATTTGCAATGCTGACAGATGGACTGTGTGAAACTATCAACACACGAAATAACAAAATGAAACCTATGGTGGAAGCCTAAGCAAAGCAATACTGCAAGCAGCCGCCGAGACCATCCCAAGAGAGGCAAGGAAAAACTACAAGCCATATTGGAATCATGAGCTGCAGAAAGCTGAGGATGAAGTCTCAAATGCTAGGAACATGGCAGAGAGAGAGCAATCTATGGAAGCAAATATCGTTCTCAATGCCATCACTGCGAAATACAAAAGAACACTGAACCAAATAACAAGAGACAGTTGGAAAAAAAAACCCAGAAAGCTTCAATCTAGATAAAGAAGGGAACAAACTATGGAATTTAGTGAGAGCCATGAATGACGAAACAACATCAAATAAACAAATTACCATCAAGCAAGGTGACAACATGCTTACCGGAAAAAAAAAGCAGCAGACGCCTTTATAGAACATTATGCCAGAGCAAACCACTTTGATGTCCCTACAGACAGGCATACAGACATTAGAGAAGAACAAAAGAGCCACGACAACATTAAGATTGCACCAGAGGAGCACATGATGGCAAAACTAACGATGAATGAAATTAATGAGACCATGAGAACTTTAAAGAAATAAAAATCACCCAGAAAAGATGGGGTAACATATGAAATGCTAATGGGGTTGGGCCAAACAGCAAAGCGGAAGCTACTGGCAGTCCTGAAACAAAGCTGGAAAAGGGAAGTTGTACGGCAGGCATGGAAAGATGCTGTACTTATACCAGTACCAAAGAAAGAACAAGATAAGAACAGATCCAAATGGATACAGGCCTATCAGTCTACTGAGCTGTGTAGGTATACTGATGGAGCGTATGATAAACACCAGACTGGTGTGCCACATGGAAGAAAAACAAATATTAATTCCACAGCAAGCAGGATTTAGACAACACAGATCCACTGAGGACCAGATTACCTTCATAGCACAGGAAATAGAGGATGCTTACCAAGACAAAAAGCATACAGTAGCGGTTTGGGTGGATCTAGAGAAGGCATTTGACAAGGTGTGGAAAAAGGGACTTAAAGTCAAGCTACGAAGAAATGAAGTATCTGGAAACATGTACAGATGGATCAGCCACTACCTCGAAAACAGAACAGCCAGAGTTCAAGTTAAAGGGCAGATGAGCAAAAAGGTGGCACTGGAGCAAGGAGTACCCAAAGGGGGAGTACTGTCACCCACACTTGTTCTGGTGTATATAAAAAACATCATAGAGAATATACAAAGAAGAGTCCACAGCTTCATGTTTGCAGACGAAAAAATCTCACCGTAGCAAACAATCGGATGCAGCAGGCCCTAACATCGTTGGAGGAGTGGGCGAAATCATGGCTGGTCAAAATAAATAAAGAAAAAACAACATGTACGATAATCTCGCTTTAAAATAAACCACAGAACACCAAAATAAGTCTTAACGACAAATATATGCGGCAAACGGCAACCCAAACTACCTGAGAGTCACATTTGATCGGCGCATGACATGGAAAAGTCAGATCGAGAGAAACCGAATGAGAGCCAGACAAAAAATGGCAATCATAAGGAAACTTGCTGGCAAGAGCTGGGGAGCAGACGAAAGCATACTAAAGAAACTGTACAATGGAAGAGTGAGATCAGTTCTCGAGTATGGCATGGGCAACAGCAGCAAAGGCGAACTTTGATAAAATTAGCAAACTCCAAAACCAAGCCATGAGAGTTATAACAGGAGGCATGAAGTTAACGCCAATTGTAGAACTTGAAAAGATTACAAAACTGCAATCAATGACCGACAGAAGAGACTGCAGAGCCCAGCAGCAAGCAGAGAAACTAAGAAAACTGACAGACTATCCAATGCTTCAGAGACTAAATATATTTGGAAAAGCGAAACTGATGCGGAGAAACTTTGCAGAAATAGCCAAAGCAAAGATGAGCGAAGACCCTATGAACACCATAACAACACCAAAGCCCATCCCTACTGTACGCAAACTCACATGGAAGCAGCATATCACTCCGGAGGTGGTAGATAATATACCAGGTATTGGAAACAAGAACAGCCAGACTGAAAAAGAAAGGAGAGACATAACCCTGAGGTACATAACGGAAAACTACCCAAGCATGGACTATACCCAAGCATACACCGACGGTTCTGTAACAAACACAACACAGAATGGAGGGAGAGGGATATTCCTGAGCCTAAAAAATGGTACAACAATAACACTGTCATTCGCTACTGGTAAGTACACAAGCAATTTCAGAGCGGAGGTAGAGGCACTGAGGGTGGCAGTGGAGGAAATGGTGACACATAAAGAAAATGAAAGCCATATAGTCCTGCTTACAGCGCTAAAAAGCCAGAAAGACACTGAGCTTAATGACTTAAGAGCAGCACTCTGCAAACTGTGCCAGCAGTCCGCACCAAAAAGAGTAGTGGTACAGTGGGTCCCATCAATCACACTGCAACATCCAAGGCAACGAGGAGGCAGACAGACTGGCAAAAGAAGGTGCAAGACTACCACAAACAGATACTAGCATGACGTACGAAGAGTCAAAACGGCTTATCAAAGCCAGATACATGACCAAATGGGAAACCGAACATACTGGTTACACCAAAAACGATGCCTATTACCAGTTGAACCGAAGAGAGCAGGTCGTTGTCTTCAGACTTCGCACTGGCCACAATAGACTGAGGTACCACCTATTCAACAAATTGAAGATAGGTGGTACCGACGAATGCCCGTGCAGTACCG
Source organism: Ariolimax columbianus (assembly GCA_036924085.1). NCBI lineage: Eukaryota > Metazoa > Mollusca > Gastropoda > Stylommatophora > Arionidae > Ariolimax > Ariolimax columbianus. Next base: position 19,007,183 of record JAVGWX010000002.1, read on the forward strand.
GTAAAATGACCGCTGAACATCTGCTGCAGAACTGCCCGACATACGAGGATCAGAGAGAGCAGACGTGGCCATCACCAGTGGAACTGCAAGACAAGCTCTATGGCAGTGGCGACAGCCTCAGGATGACCGCCGCTTTTTTCGAAAAAATAATGGTTACTGTCTGACTGCGTACGAAGAAGAAGAAGAAGAAGAATGCACATATCGCCTGATACCTATTGTATCTGAATGTACAGATCACCTGATTGAATGTGATCTTATTTTAATTGAATGCACAGAACGACTGAGTACGTAACCTGATTGTGAGGACGAGTTTGTGATTGTGTGTTGAGTATGCAAATAAGGGCAGTGCAGCGGCAAGAGCCTGGGTAGCATGTCCTTGGAGAAAACAACAAAGCTAGTGCTTAAAAACTCTAATTGTAGCTCAATATATATATATATATTATTATTATTATTTAGTTTAGATGTACTTTGCTTTTTGTTAATACTGTTAATATTGTTTTATCTCACGGTCAAGACTAATATTTACTGTGTAATTTACTGTGTGAAGTCATGTGGTGTAGATACATGTTGCAACTCTATACATAAGTAAACTACTCAGCTCAACTTTGACTCTAGCACACATTAATTTTGGCCCTAGTCACAGGGAATCTTATCTCAAGAGATTATCAATTGTGAGGATCGAGTGGCCGAGTAGTTTGGATGTTGGTCTTCTGACCACTGGGTCATAACCTCTGTTAGGCAAAGGGTTTTGTTTTTATCAGAAGTATAATAAAAGCATAGTCTGTACAGTGCGTTGCAACTGCATGGACATCCGACTTCCTTTCATCTGTAACTGTTAAATTAAGGTAGACAAAATAACACATGTCTGACAAAAAATATTACCTCTACTGCACTGCATTGTGCTGTGCTGTGCTTTACTATACTATATATATATATGAGAAGTAAGAATCTGGCCTCTCAAACAGTGTATGAAAGCACAAGCCGGTGAACGTTCCAAACCCGCCAGCTTCCAGAGACTACCGATGAACGTGTGGGTGGGTCCTTGGCAAACGTTGTGGGCCCAGGGTACACGTTGTGGGCACAGGTACACGTTGTGGGTCCAGGGTACATGTTGTGGGTCCAAGGTACACATTTTGAACCCAGGGTACACGTTGGGGTCCAGGGTACACGTTGTGGGCCCAGGATACACGTTGTGGGACCAGGATACACTTTGTCGGTTCAGGGTACACGTTGTCAGCCTAGGGTACACGTTGTGGGTCCAGGGTATACGTTGTGGGTCTAGGTTACACGTTGTAGGCCTAGGGTACACGTTGTGGGCCCAGGGTACACGTTGTGGGCCCAGGGTACACGTTGTGGGCCCAGGGTACACGTTCTGGGCATAAAAGAACACTTGGAAGTTGCAAATCCATTCAGCAGAAAATGTCGACAAATAATGAAATTCCTACGCATTACGCCACATACCTTCCCGTGAGTCTAATATGTCACAGAAAGTCAAATCGCAACTACTACGAATAGGATGCGCCTACCTGTCAGCAGGCGTGCACGTGCATGTTTGAATATCAGGATTTACAGATTGCTGCGTTAATATATATATACGCACCCATACACATGCACACACGACACACATTCACACACACACATACACGAACCCACACACATGTATACACACTCATACACACACCCACACACATGACACATTCATACATACACAAACACGCACCCACATACATGACACATATTCATACATACTCATACACGCACCAACACAGACGACACACATGCATACACGCACCCACACACATACACACATGACACACATTCATACACACACATACACGCACCTACACACTTGACATACATTCATACACACACATAGACATACATGCACCTACACACTTGACATACATTCATACACACACATAGACATACACGCACTCACACACATGAAACACATTCACACACACAGACAAACACGCACCCACACACATGACACACATTCATACACACAAATACACGCACTCACACATATGACACACATTCATACACACACATACACGCACCCACACAGACGACACACATTCATACACACACATACACGCACCCACACACATGACACACATTCATACACACACATACACGCACACACGCTCACACATGCACACACGAACGCACATACATACACGTACACGCACATACACGCTTACACATACACACACGCACGCACACTCACACGCACGCACACACATACTCTCTCACACACACACATATACTCTCTCACACACACGCACATACTCTCTCACACTCACTCACACATACACACGCACACTCGCACAGCGGCATAACTGCTCCTATTATTCACATTGCGTGGATCTACAATTAGCCTCAGATACACACAAGTTATTTGTTTCCCCAAACGATACTTAGTTTTTGGTTTGTTGATCTCAAGTTGCATGTCGCTGGTCGATTCCATTCCGCTGGCCATTTTGATGCTAACATTTTTTTTACACTATGAGATTGCCAACCCCATGTGCAACCCACTTTAGGGGTAATTTATGACATAATAATAAAATACAAGTGCCATATTATCTCCTCCTCATTGAGTGACGCGGTGATCAATGTAGGATTATACATTACATTGAAGCAGAGATAATGTTTGTAATATATTGTGTTGCTTATTTTGTAATCTTTTTATTTCATTAGTTCGGTCTTTCTCTTTTGCCTTTTTTTTCATGGGAAGCACAAGGCTACACCGACGACTGCTCCCAGTAAGCTCATATCCGAGTTAATTTCTGTCTATCTATCTCTTGTCTGATCCTGGTTTGTCTTTCGGCGGCAGGTGACATCTGGACAGCGCCTTGGTGTGGGATTCGAGTAAGATGGAACTGGATGTCTCGGAAATTCTGTCAATCGATCTTTTGTTCTGGTACCGCTGTGTTTAAGTGTTAGCCATCTGTGGGACGCTGCTGTGTTACTGTCGCGATGTGTGGCCAAACCACTGAAATTGCTGTTTTATAATGAAGTCTAGCAGCACTGGCTTAGTGCCCATCTGTTTCATGACCTCGTCGTTTCTAATTCTGTCCCATCTTGTCACACTTAGCATTCGCCTCAGGTATTTCATTTCTGTTGTTTCTATTTTTCTCTATCTGTTGCTGTCAGTGTCCAAGTTTAACGCTGGTAGCAAGGTGTAGGTATGAAAATGTTGTTGAACAGGGCTCTTTTTGGCCAATCTTGACGTGCTTGTTCTTCACTATTGTTGACATCTGGTTAATGATTTGGTTTGCTTTGGAACATCTTCGATCGATATATTCTTGCATTCGTCCATTAGATGAGACTAGGCTTCATCAATATTTGAAATCCTTCACTCGCTAGCTAATGTAATAGTTTTAAATAGCGATTATTTGATACGAGACAGCTACTAGCCCCATGCACACTCCTCTTTAGTCCCTTTTGCCACGTATTTTGAAGACTGCAGTGTACCAGTGCTATCCTCCCCGAAAATGACATGTCAGTTTTATGGAATGTCGGGGGTGCATATCTTCTCTAGATCATTTGTTTTCTACACAATTCCTATTTCACAGTTTGCTTCTGAGTTGGAGGGATTCGAACCAACGGCATCATGCAGACGATTTGGCTTCAGAGATCAAGCGCGGATATTCCATGGGGGTTTCGACTTGTTGGAGGTCGGGAGTTTGGTGTGCCTCTTTCTGTACAGAGGGTAAGTTGAACTAACTCTATTATTTTATTTTGTTTCTTTTATTTTTAGGACATGAGTTTCATTCTTTTAACCAATTTTTATTTTGAGTAGTGTCATTTCTTTCAGTCATGACTGATTATAGGATGATACGACAATGGAGTGGTAAATCTCTGCTAAGCCTTTTTTATTTACCTTTGCCTTGTGGCGTTGCTGCACCGTGTCGGGGGTGGGGGGGGGGGAGGGGGTTGGAGGTGGAAAATCAATCTTTGTTGTAAGATTGTTAATTTTTCTATAGAGAATTAGTTATTGTCGGTGTAATAAGTTTCACCTCGCCAAGTATCTAATTTATCGTTATTTTTGATAGTTGAGATAAGGCCATTAATTTTTCAAGGTTTTGCGTTGATCTGCTGACCTCCATGACAGAGTTTACGGCATTGAAAGAGCCGACATCCATACCTTGAAAACACAATTAGTACGAACATTAGATATGCCTAAAGATGACAACCTTACAATTGTTCCGTCATAGTACTCACCAGCCATAATACTCACCAGCCATAGTACTCAACAGCCATAGTACTCCCTATGGGATCAAGATGTTGCAGTGGGCAGCGACCCATATCTGACTGCTAGCGTCAGGGCCAGCGAACCATAGCTGCCAAGACCCTTCTACACCTCCACGCGGTGATCCTGGATAACAGGCTGCAGCAGGGCAGATTGGCTAAGGAGAAGAGATCGAAGAGGGAATGCTAACCCGGTACTAAAAAATGCTTGCTGAAGTCGGATGTGTTGGACCGAAAGGTGCAAATATCGCAGCCAAGCTGTAAACTACGACACAACGCATTCCGTTCTCTGGACTGCATTCTGCTACTTAAGCCCTTTCAGGGTTTGGTAGTGGGAGATTGAGAACGAACGAAGAAGAAGAAGAAGAAGAAGAAGAATAAGAAGAAGAAGAAGAAGAGGAAGAAGAAGAAGAAGAAGTACTCCCTATCTATGCCCACTATCTATCTTTTTGCCGGTCAACCAATTTTATATCCAATTAGAAACTTCGCCACCTATACTGTTAGATTTCAACTTTCGAAACAATATTTGATGATGCACTCTATCAAAGGACTTTGCAAAGTCCAGATATGTAACATCCACCGGCTCTCCATTAGAGGATGGACAGGTGTGTTCACAACTAGTGAGAAATGAGAAATAACAGGTTTCTTAGCCTTCGCTGTTTTCTGAAAGAGAGCATGTACCGATCATCATTGTTGAATTTAAATAACAGCAGAACACAATATCACATAACAATGTAACATAACATAAAATCAGATAACCTGACATTACGTAACATAGCACAGTATAGAATAACAATACGCGACGTAACATACCAAAACACAACATAACATAACACAACATGACGTAGCATAACATAACACAACATAATACAACATGAAGCAGTATAAAATAACACAATAAAACATAACAGAACACAAGATAACACAACATGACGCAGCATAACGCATCATAACATAGCTTAACACAATATGTCATAGCATAATATAACACAACGTACATAACGCAATGCAACATAGTACAACATAACAGAACATAACATACCATAGCTTAACAAAACACAAATTGACATAACATGGCATAATATAGAATAACAGTTTAACATAACGTAACATAATCTGAGTGGTCCTGGGTTCATTCCCCAGTTGGGGCGGTAATGTTTTTTTCAGACCGCAATGGCTCCCAGGTCGACCCAGCCTTAATTAGGTACCGGTTCAGTCCGGGAAGTAAAAGCGGCGAGGCAGAGGAGATGGCTACCTCCCTCGTATAGCCGAGCCTTTGAAATGTGAGATCGCTAACACCTCACACCCCTTCGGCAGTAATGCTATGGGTTACTTTACAAAAAATTTAAAAAACATAATCTCGTATTATATTACATAGCATCACATAAAATAACATAACGCTTCGGAATATGTGACAAACATATCAGTGTGTTTCTAGTCTGGTTCATACGCTGTATTAGGAATCTTCTGCTGCTGATCCCTATACTGTAATCAGCGTTTTCTGCTGCTGATCCCTATACTAGAAGCAGCGTCTTCTGGTCCTGATCCCTATACTGTAAGCAGCGTCCTCTGGTCCTAAACCCTATGCTAAAAGCAGGATCCTCTGGTCCTGATCCCTATACTGTAAGCAGCGTCCTCTGGTCCTGATCCCTATACTGTAAGCAGCGTCCTCTGGTCCTGATCCCTATACTGTAAGCAGCGTCCTCTGGTCCTAAACCCTATGCTAAAAGCAGGATCCTCTGGTCCTGATCCCTATACTGTAAGCAGCGTCCTCTGGTCCTGATCCCTATACTGTAAGCAGCGTCCTCTGGTCCTGATCCCTATACTGTAAGCAGCGTCCTCTGGTCCTGATCCCTATATTGTAAGCAGCGTCCTCTGGTCCTGATCCATATTCTGTAAGCAGCGTCCTCTGGTCCTGATCCCTATACTGTAAGCAGCGTCCTCTGGTCCTGATCCCTATACTGTAAGCAGCGTCCTCTGGTCCTGAACCCTATAATGTAAGCAGCGTCCTCTGGTCCTGATCCCTATACTGAAAGCAGCGTCCTCTGGTCCTGAACCCTATACTAGAAGCAGCGTCCTCTGGTTCTGAACCCTATACTAGAAGCAGCGTCCTCTGGTTCTGAACCCTATACTAGAAGCAGCGTCCTCTGGTCCTGATCCCTATACTGTAAGCAGCGTCCTCTGGTCCTGATCCCAATACTGTAAGCAGCGTCCTCTGGTCCTGATCCCTATACTAGAAGCAGCTTTCTCTGCTGCTGATCCATCACGTATATGCTCTCCTGTACCACCACCATCCGCAATTCAAGTTGCTAGTTCTTCTTGTTCTTCTTCTTCGGTGTTGATTATAAAAAGCACATTGTGACGCTGTGTCGCAGTTTACACTCAGGTTGCGATATCTGATCGTTTTGGGCGACAATTCGGTTTTAGTTGGCGTTTTTGGGAGTAACTGGTTTGCCTTCCCACTGCGCTTTCTATTCTCATAGTTAGAATCGTTATTGTAGCCTGTTTTCAGAGCCACCTGGAGTTGGAATAAGGTCTTGGTCAGCTATGGTTCACTGACCCTGATGCAATCAGTCAGCTGAGTCACTGGTTGTGTGATCGCATTCACTGTATGGCATCTTCGGCCCCGATGTTTCAAGTTCCATGCACATCCTACTGTAGTCGCCTTTTACGACGTTCTACGTTCCCATACATTTTATTTTCAATCCACTTATATCACTCAGAAGATACTAATATTATAGCAAATAAAGAGACAGGAAAATGTTCACTTATTAAAAGATGAAGATAATGCTTTCACGGGTTCACGAAGCAGGACATTTTCTGAAACGTGTTGTAAGGGCAATAACAAGAACAAAGGCATCAGGGGCAAATAACACATCGTGTCAGCTTTATATAGCCTGTGTTTTAAACGGTTGATTCCCTTTCTGAAGAATATGCGTCTTTGGTTCCAGGAAAGGCTACGTGCGTGACTTTGACGAGAAAACACCAATTACACGCTCAGGTCATGTCGAGGCTGGGCTTGTCATCTTTAGAAAATTATCTGTGTATGACAGAGACAAAACGTGTCCACTGCCACACCGAGACCATCTCATTAGAGACGAGCAATGCTGCAGCCAAACGACTCTAGGAAATGATTGTATATGTGTGTAACAATCATTAAAGGCGTCTCAGTCTCTGTAGACCATGCCCTGTGAGTTTTGTCCAAATCTGTCTTCTGTAATTCGACACTGTCTGGTATGATTGTAAAGGCCGATCCGCGAGTGACAGCCCCTGCCACAGATCGTACTTCCATGCTGAAGAGGCTGGCTTGCCGGGGGTGTTGCTAGGTGTCTTCAGTCTTCCTCTGCATCTAGAAGTCCTCTACGTCGGCAGCCACTATGCCTCGTCCAACTGAATGTGTCCAAACAGCTCGATCCTGAGCAATTGTTTCTCAGTTCTTGGATGGGATGTCGCATGACTTCATGTCTCTATTGCATACGTCTTTGAATCTCAGTGGGGTGACGACCGATTCTTCAAACTCCTCAGGCCAGCTTTCCATAGAGGATATTCTTTCGCAACCTCTCATCTTTCATGCGGTAAACATACCCCAACCCTCGAAGACGCCGCTGGCTCAACAGCGAGTACATGGTGTAAGTGTGTGCTCGCTGTAAGACTACATTATGTAGCACTCTCTTTTGCCACCTAACAATAGGATCGCTATAATAATTGTCAATCTCTAGCCAAGAAGGCCACAACATGGACCTGTGCTGTGGGGCACAACCATTGTGAAGATTATATGTATCCATCCTCGATGGCTGTAGTCTGCTGTAAGAGCTGGTTGGTGAAAACGTCCTCGGAAAGCCAAGAGGGGAGACATGTCCAAAAACGGCCATACTTAGACAGTTTAGCATGGTGACTATTTACGAAGTCTGGCCGTTGCGTGACTTTGTCGTTTGAGACCCAGTAATGTCAGTGGTTCTCAAGTAAACGAATCTGACTTCACATGGGGAAGAATTCAATACAGGTTTTGTAGCCGTACATGTGTTATGTAAATCTGTAGCTTGTCTTTCAGTGAGAACCTATCTCTACTTGTTCTAGACTCGATGCGGTGTCTACTTGTTCTAGGCTCGATGTGGTGTCTACTTGTTCTAGGCTCGATGTGGTGTCTACTTGTTCTAGGCTCGATGCGGTGTCTACTTGTTCTAGACTCGATGCAGTGTCTACTTGTTCTAGACTCGATGCGGTGTCTACTTGTTCTAGACTCGATGCGGTGTCTATGCTTACTCGTTGAATGATGTCCCGATGGTTCTGTGCATCAGCGCAGTTTTGCAGTGGATGATTATAATTGCAATATGTTTTACTTGACGACTTTCCAACCTCCAATGCACAACACTCTTTAGTCACCTTTCATGACCTGCGTGCTAGGTTACAGTGGTTCTATTATTTTCCCCCCGCGTACCTTTTATGGGATATAGTAAGGTGTAGTGTATCTATTCGGTGCATCCAAACAAGGGGCCCATGAAGCCATACAGAAGAAGCAAAGGTCCAGGAACCCATACAGAGTGGAATTGGTCAAGGAATCCATACAAAAGGGGTATGGGTCCAGAAACTCACACAGGAGTGGCATGAGTCCAGGAACCCACACAGGAGTGGCATGGGTCCAGGAACCCACACAGGAGTGGCATGGGTCCAGGAACCCACATAGGAGTGGCATGGGTGTAGAAACCGATACAGAGGGGAATTGGTCCAGTAATTCACACAGAAGTGGCATGGATTCAAAAATCCACACAGAAGTGGCATGGATTCAAGAATCCACACAGAAGTGGTATGGGTCAGGCATCCATAAAAAGGTGGTATGTGTCCAGGAAGCCATACAGGAGTGGCGTGGATCCAGAAAAAACTCACATTGGAGTGGTATGGGTCCAGGAATCCACACGGAGAGGAATTGGTCCAGGAATCTAGACAGAAGTGGCATGAATCCAAGAATCCACAAAGAAGTAGCATGGATTCAAGAATCCACACCGAAGTATGGGCCACGGATCCATACAAAGGTGTTATGGGTCCAGGAACCCGCACAGAACTGGTATGTGTCCAGGAACCCACACAGAACTGGTATGTGTCCAGGAACCCACACAGAACTGGTATGTGTCCAGGAACCCACACATAACTGGTATGTGTCCAGGAACCCACATAGAACTGGTATGGGTCCAGGAACCCACACAGAACTGGTATGTGTCCAGGAACCCACACAGAACCGTATGTGTCCAGGAACCCACACAGGAATGGCATCTATCAATGTTATGAATTCCTGACCTGATGTATTGCTCATGTTGATATGGAGACGGCAACACATAATTAAGAATATATTTTTTAAAGCTTAGCAGAAGTAAAACATTTGAAATACGAATTTCCCATCTTCCTCGATGGAACACATTTCCCAAAATAAACTCACTTTAACTTGATTGCTTGCCTGCAAATGATTGTTGTTTTAAAATAAACGAACCTTATTGGTAGTGTTACTATTAAGTCTTGATCAGGCGTGTATTGTTCCTGGCAAGTAGTTCCTTGTTCATTTGCGTGTAAGTCGGGAAGGAAAGATTAGGAAATTGTCATTTCATAACGAACTGGAGGACAAACTGCAACTGGAAGACAGCACACAATGATTTGGTACAGACTTCCTGAAATGAATCAGCAGCAATAGGTGGTTCTTTAATTTAATAGAGCCACCCAAAGGAGGAGAATATGCATTGGCTCCTAACCATGGAACTACGGGGAAGAAATAAGTCCATGAAAACATGTATAGACAATGGTTCGGTGACAGGGCAAAAACAGAAGAACACTGGAACAAATCACTTACAAAAACCCAGAAAAAAGCCATTTTGTTTTTTGTGTGTGTTCAAATTGTGTTTATTGTGGGGTTTTGTGTGTGTGTGTGTGTTATTTGTTCATGTTTTCGTCTCTGTTTGCCTAGGTGCAAGATCAGATTCCAGAAAGCACTCTTTACTTTATATGTTTCCTGCACTGCATTTACTGTTGTTATTGTGTTGTTGTCGTTAATGTTGTGCTTCATTTTAAAGAGTCCTTTTGGTTGTATCAGTATTCATCTCTCTGTGAGAGGTGTGAGGAGGTTATATTACAAATAAAAAACTCACAAATTAAAAATGAGAATAGTTAAGTATTGTGTATGTTCGTCATCACTGTTTGTCGTGAAAACATGGGCAATGAACAAACAGTTTGAGAAGCTTTTGAAATATGGAAGCACATATGATGAAGTGCAACCAGCTGGTGGAAAGAATAGAAAACAAGTATGGACGTCTTGAATGGCATTGGGTGAACACAAAACTAATGAACGTAATTAAAGCAGACAATAAATATATATTGGTCATATCAAAAGGCATAAATTACATCTTGATGAGAGTTGCACATGAAGAAAAACGTGTTCCAGAGGAAGACAACAACATATTCGGGACTGACAGGAGTGTTTTGAGCAGGGTTGACAGGAGTGGGTTGTGCGGGACTGACAGGAGTGGGTTGAGCGGGACTGACAGGAGTGGGTTGAGCGAAATTTGCAGGAGTGGGTTGAGCGAGATTGGCAGGAGTGGGTTGAGCGAGATTGGCAGGAGTGGGTTGAGCGAGATTGGCAGGAGTGGGTTGAGCGAGATTGGCAGAAGTGTTTTGAGCGGCATTAACAGGAATGGGTTGAGCGAGATTGGCAGGAGTGGGTTGAGCGAGATTGGCAGGAGTGGGTTGAGCGAGATTGGCAGGAGTGGGTTGAGCGAGATTGGCAGGAGTGGGTTGAGCGAGATTGGCAGAAGTGTTTTGAGCGGCATTAACAGGAATGGGTTGAGCGAGATTGGCAGGAGTGGGTTGAGCGAGATTGGCAGGAGTGGGTTGAGCGAGATTGGCAGGAGTGGGTTGAGCGAGATTGGCAGGAGTGGGTTGAGCGAGATTGGCAGAAGTGTTTTGAGCGGCATTAACAGGAATGGGTTGAGCAAGATTGGCAGGAGTGGGTTGAGCGAGATTGGCAGGAGTGGGTTGAGCGAGATTGGCAGAAGTCGCGTAACTGTTGAAGAAGTTTGTTCAACAGCGAGCTGAACGGTTTTAATGATACATTTATGTGGAAGGCAATAACATAAGTGTAAAGACGACATCAAGAGATTAGTAGACAAAGACATGCCAATGTCAGATTACGCAATCAAAGCAAACGACATAACATGCCAAAGATCAGCTGCAGCCGACCTACCTTCCGCGTGGCGTAAGCAACTGAAATGATTCTGTGTGGATGTGAAAGTCGTTCGTTTCCCAGCAGGTTTCAGCAGCTTTTTGTTTTCCCTTAACCTTATATTACTCATCCATCTTTTCGTGAGTCAATTCAGTCATAGGATTGAGCTAGTTATGTTATATTTGGACAATTTTCTCAAACTCCAGACACACTGACGGTCGCATGAGTAGAAATCTAATGATACATGAAGCCCCAAATGATACGGCCGGTAATGTGTCAATCAATGGGTTATTATTAATTATTATGTGTTCTTGTTTGCAAGATGTTTTAGTTGTTATTGGCTTGCGAGATGTTTTAGTTGTTATTGGCTTGCGAGATGTTTTAGTTGTTATTGGCTTGCAAGATGTTTTAGTTGTTATTGGCTTGCGAGATGTTTTAGTTGTTATTGGCTTGCAAGATGTTTTAGTTGTTATTGGCTTGCGAGATGTTTTAGTTGTTATTGGCTTGCAAGATGTTTTAGTTGTTATTGGCTTGCAAGATGTTTTAGTTGTTATTGGCTTGCAAGATGTTTTAGTTGTTATTGGCTTGCGAGATGTTTTAGTTGTTATTGGTTTGCAAAATGTTTTAGTTGTTATTGGCTTCCGAGATGTTTTAGTTGTTATTGGCTTGCAAGATGTTTTAGTTGTTATTGGCTTGCGAGATGTTTTAGTTGTTATTGGCTTGCAAGATGTTTTAGTTGTTATTGGCTTGCAAGATGTTTTAGTTGTTATTGGCTTGCGAGATGTTTTAGTTGTTATTGGCTTGCAAGATGTTTTAGTTGTTATTGGCTTGCGAGATGTTTTAGTTGTTATTGGCTTGCAAGATGTTTTAGTTGTTATTGGCTTGCAAGATGTTTTAGTTGTTATTGGCTTGCAAGATGTTTTAGTTGTTATTGGCTTGCGAGATGTTTTAGTTGTTATTGGTTTGCAAAATGTTTTAGTTGTTATTGGCTTCCGAGATGTTTTAGTTGTTATTGGCTTGCAAGATGTTTTAGTTGTTATTGGTTTGCAAGATGTTTTAGTTGTTATTGGCTTGCGAGATGTTTTAGTTGTTGTTGGCTTGTGAGATGTTTTTGTTGTTATTGGCTTGCGAGATGTTGGTTCTAATATCGTTTACCCTCTATTCGTCTTCATTTATATAATAATGCCAAAGTCAGGGCATTTTATTTGAAGGTTTATTTCCTAACGATCATATTTAATTGGTAACACACACACATACACACTACAACACACACACCCACAACACATACACTACACACATACACACAACACACACAACACACAACACAGCATACATACAACACACACACCACAATACACACACCACAACACACACACCACAACACACACAGCACAACACACACATAACACCACACACACAACACACAGACATACACACATAGAGACACACACACACACACATACGCACGCACGCACGCAGACATACAGACATCCACAAAACACACACACAGGCACAACACATACATACACACACACATAAACACATGCATACATCCACACACACTAACAGACACACATTCATACATACATACATCTCATCACATGGTTGAGAAAATATATATTTTAAAAAATCAGTTGAAAAAATGAATAGCGCTCTGGCTTCGCATCTGAGTGGTCCTGGGTTCATTCCCCCAGTTTAGGCGGTAATGTTTTTTCAGACCGCAATGGCTCCCGGGTCGACCCAGCCTTAAATGGGTACCGGTTCAGTCCGGGAAGTAAAGGCGGCGAGGGAGAGGAGATGGCTACCGCCCTCATATAGCCGAGCCTTTGAAATGTGAGATCGCTAACACCTCACACCCCTACGACAGTAATGCTATGGGATTAAAAATAAAAATAAAAATAAAAAATTAAATAGTATGCTATGATGCTTAAAATGTCGTGGTTTGAGAAAAAGACAGTCATAAAAACTAGCAATAACTGAGCATACAAGAAACTTAGAGACAACATCACAAGGAAAAAGCACTGATAATTCGGTCATACACACTGATCTGGAGATGCTGGTGTTGGAAGGTGTTGTATCCGAAAAGAGGGAGAAGTAGAAGGCGATCCAGAAGAAAATGTTATCAAGACATTATTGACAATATGAAAATGTATGTCCTTGTGTGACGCAGGCCGTCCTGTAAGAAACCGCGATGTGTTTAATTCTGCTATAACGGAGAGAATATTCTGAAAAGAATATGTAATATGATTATTATGGTAATATATAGTTGTTGTTGAAATGCGTTGTTGCAGCCTCTATCGTTAGCTCCATCTAGAACTATTGATTGGTAGCCCGTTAATTTTCTATACACAACTGTCTACCTGTATCTGTTTTTCATTCGCTATGCCCTGGCCGCTCCAAATTTTCTTCTCAGTACTTCCATAAATATCCACCGCCTACCCACAGAACGCCTGAGATTCCAAACGAATGAAGAATAGGGAAAGTATAGCGAAGGCAGTTTCTGGAACATTCGAATGCGCCTTGGGAGTTATATAATGTACAGGTGGTATTGTAGGTGTCCCTAAGTTTATCATTGGGGCCCTTACTGTGGAAGAAAGAATATGCCCACTGCACTACAATATATGTCGTATATGTCGATCAAAAGAGAGTTGTGCGTGGAGCTGGAGAACTCATGGTACCAAATAAATATATACAGAAATCCATACGGCAAAAGCGCAAAGCGTGCTTTGTCGCCGGTTTCCTAAATAAGACCAACTGTAGTGGTAGATCTGTACTGTGGCTGTAGTGAAAAAGAGCAAGAAAATGTATGGTAGAGCAGCAGGTGGTGGGATTGTTTGGATGTCAGTCTTCTGATCAACGAGACAGGAGTTCCAAACTTTACTACGGCATAATTTGTTTTGTTTTTCTGCGGAGGTAATATTTTTAACAAATGATCCAGTACTCTTCGTGGGAGCCGCCAAGGCAAGATGCATTTATTTCTCTGCGCCATAAATCTTCTTGGTTGACATCAAAAGTTGAAAATAACATCGAAATAATTTATTTTTTCAACTGTAGCAGCACCCCCGAGTGGTTCCATGGAAAGAAAGAAAGCCACATGTAATGTATGTTCGAAGGACCACAGAAAATAGATGTACATAAGGCTATGTAAATATAAGTCGCACATACTTTGCAAAATGTCGCATCTTACAAGGGCCAACCTATTTGGCTGTTATGTTTCAAGGCATGTGTGTAGTTCTGTAGGTTGCCATTTCTTTCCGAATATGGAGGAACGATAGAACCGAGAAAAAAACCCATGTCTGACAAACTGGACACGGCCATGATTCGAACAGGGTGCGTTGTGATTGTGAAATGGACGATCCACCCCTCGTCCACGCCACATCCAACATAAGGCTACACAGTGTATAAAACCATGGATATATATGGTTCAGATTCGGTTGTCTCTTATGGAAGCTTTTTTATCGTAACGTAAGTTTCGTTCTTATTTTATCTCCAGCCCTATATCTTTCTTCTTCTTCTTCTTATTTGTTCATTCTCAATCTCCTGCTACCAAGCCCTGAAAAATGCTTTGCAAGTAGTGGAATGTAGTCCAGAGAACGGAATTCGTTGTGTCGTGGTTTACAGCATGACTGCAATATTTGCACCATTCGGTACAACACATCCGACTTCAACAAGCATCTTTGAGTACCGGGTTGCCCTCCCTCTTTGATTCCTTCTACTTAGCCAGTCTGCTCTGTTGCAGCTTGTTATCCAGAATCACCGCGTGGAGATGTAGAAGGGTCTTGGCAGCTCTGGTTCGCTGACCCTTACGCTAGCAGTCAGCTATGGGTCGCTGATCGCTGCAGTTCATGCCCTGTATCTGAGCCATACGTATGCATATTTGAACACTCTTTACTGTAATCCGTAGTACCGTTAAGACCCCGCCTTATTTCTATTTAAATGTTGTTGGTAGTGCTACCCATCTCACCATGGTAAACATTATGCTGCAGAAATTATCACTGAAAACTCACGCATAGATGGTTTAATACAGACTTCCCGTAAGGGAGCCAACAGGCGGTTCTTGCCATATGCTTCATGTGGAGCTAAAAAAAATAAGACAAGACCTGTCAAGAACCGGATATTGCTTGCCGTTGGGGATGAAGTGTACAAGACTTGTATAAGGTGTTGTTACAGATGTACGCCTGCTACATTTCTGTTGTGCATTCCCTAAAGGTAATTCATATATAAATGTGAGCATATTCAAGTATCTACAAGGTTCACTTGAGGCATCTGTGTTTGATTAGACGTTTGTTTACAAATTTCCATAATGATTTTTGCATAACGTTTATGTGCTTTCCTGGAAGCTTGTTAGCCCAGTCGTGTCGCCTTCTAAATGTTCCTCTCTTCTATTAATACATCGTTCCTAACGTGTTTACCTGGAACTTAGTCAGCCTTGTCGACTTGTAAGTTCTCCTCTCTTCTATCAATACATCGCTCATAATGCCGTTTTCCCTTCTAAACGCAGCCTTGATAAGTGTTGTATCTGATACGTTGATCCGTCTGTGAATTGAACTTGATTTTTGTTAATGGTATATTGCATTAAGAACGCGTGGCACAGTGGTTAGCGCGCATCTTAAAGGGTCTGGGTTCAATTCTCAGTTAAGGCGAAAATGGTTTTTCCAACCGCAATGGCTCCCGAGTCGACCCAGCCTTAATGGGTACCGGTTCAGTCCAGGAAGTAAAAGCGGCCAGGGATACTGACCACATCATCTACTAAGTGCTGTTAGTTATAAAATAATATGGGCCTTACACCATATTTTCTATGCGCCGTATGTTGTGACGGGATCTTGACTTACTACTACTTCAATGGTATGAAAGTGTCGTTCTGTCAAGCTCGAACGCATTTTGTCGTGTCCTGACTAGAGACCACTCTTAAATTATTCGTCAAAACGCGTACGGCTTATGGGCTATTCATCATGAACTTGATTTAGCATTTCGCGAGTCTCTGTGAACGTTCGTGGAATTTAGATATCTCTTGAAACGCAAAACATAATCTCTGAACGCACGTATCCAATCATCTAAGCAGTGCCATTAACCGGAAGTTGCTACGACATTCCGTTGGCGTGGATTTCCAAAGTGCTCTACTATTTCGAACAGACTTTGTATATGCGATAATAAGCCCACTACTACACCGAGAGACATTTATCGCTAAAGGTGACTAACTTTATTGTACGATTTTTATCAATCTTGAATACAATAATTTCTCGTAATCTGTTTGCATAATCTTATATTGATGCAGGCTAAAATTATGCACAATGTGGAGTTGCCTTCTGTCTTTCTACAAACAATGTTCAATATATCAGCACATAAACGTTCAATATATCAGGACATCGATCTAAACATTGTGCAGCTCTTTGTGGAGCACATGTCTTTAACAGATACATAATAACAGATCTTAGCTGTGTAAATTTATTGGGAATTTGATGTTATACATGTTTTATTAAAGATAGAAAGGGTTGAAGAAGAGCATTGATAGTCAGTAGCCATTCATTGTTTCTTAAAGAATTAAACTAACAAAGCTAGCCAGTACAGATGTACTCAAATCTGAACATAGGAATGTTTGGAATGCAAAGCGTTGGTTTCCAAGTTACGCAGATGCTAAAACTACGTAACCTTTCATAACGTCTAGACGCCTAGATGCCTGTTACAGCATGATCAGTAGTGACGACTGAAATCGAACATGCTACTAACTGGTTTTTCTTAAATGTCGGGGAGGAAAAAAATATAGGTACGAGATCTGGAAAAAGCCGCGGATATAGATAGCTAGGAGAGCCCAAATCAGATTCAGTCGGGTACGAGCAGTGGAGAGACAGGTCGACATCATTCGGGTGCGAGCAGCGGGGGAGAACAGGACCGTCTTGATAACGGGGAAGAGGAAAGGTGATCCCGAGTCACACATTCTAGAGTTTAGAGACAAGTCGTCAGAAAGCAGATAGATTTTGGAGCTCCGAGAGAGAGAGAGGGACGTTTTGACAGACAATCTTTCACCACAAGAGTCCAGATGTTCAGCAACATATCAAAGAAAGGTAAATAGTAATGAAATTGATGTTTCGCAAAGCAAGTGTTAGAAACAGAAATAGTAGTGCGTCACGAAAAACACGCACGAGTTAGACATCTCAAATACTATTATTCGCATCGCTGCTGAGAAAATCAGCGTCTTTAAAGAAGTATCTCAAGAAATCGGTATCTGAGCAGAATTATCTCAAAAATCCAGCGTCTGACTAGAAAGATATTTGACTAGCGCAGCGATCCAGCTTTTCAACGATCACTACAATCCAACGTTGATGAAGAGGGCAGGGACACGGACGATTCACCTGGTTTGTAGACCAACACGAATCTTCCATTTTGTGGCAATATACATAACGGTTCGTCTATCGAGTTGTAGTTCGTAATCAAATTTCTTTTAGTTCAGTTTAGTTCAGTTTAGTTCAGTTTAGTTCAGTTTAGTTCATAATTTCTTACAGCTAGCCAGGTTTTGTTTTGAGTGAAGATTAGGGAGTCAGTTGTGAACGTGTAGGAATAAAATTTCATTGGTGTATTTTTTTTTCAATTAGTGTCGTAGTTAATTTGTTTGAAGTGAGAATATGGTTAGTGCTGACCCATTGCACCATCTGCTACGGTAGATCAACCAGCTAGAGTTTCTACAACATGCCAGGGCACACATGCTGAGCTGTTCATACCTATTGAAGTTGTTGTGGCTTAACGCTTTTCTTATGATGATGCAGCCAGCCCCGTACCCAACCCTCCTTACTCCCCTCGTATGACAACCTTGACAGGTTACAGTATTACTTGTTATCCATCCTCTTTCTGGTCCCGGTACCACTAATGGATATCCAATATGTGATACCATAATAAATGGTTAATAAATCATCTGTTCCGGGGAAGAGAAGTTCCAGACTGGGTAGTTTGATACATGCGGCAAATGGATTCAAACCTGACCCCACTGTTGTTAGAGGCCAGTTCTCTTACAATTCTACCACTCAGACGCACCTTTTAAGACTGTAAGTCAATTTAATGTCGCAATATTAAGTGGTCACACGAATAGTACCCGGAACACACGATGTCTTTTAGCAGGCTTCCTGATAGGAGGGGATATTGCTGTGTTAATCTCATGCTTCTTTATGGTGAAAAATTAGTCATATCGTAATGAGAGGTTAATTATTTAAGATCGTTATAGAAGAATGCTCCTAAACACGTGGATTTTCATAATTATTAAACATAAATAGCTAGAAACAAGTTTGAGTGCATGTGTTCAATAGAAGAAGAAAAATAATAATAAGAAGAAGAAGAAGAAAAAGAAAAAGAAGACAAAGGAAAACAAAGAATAAGAAAATACTGAAGACGATGAACTGGAAAAAAGAAGATAAAGAACAGACGATCAGGAAGAAAATTAGGAAGACAAATTTAATCAATAGAATTAGCAGCAGTAAAGGAAGAAAGATGAGAAGAAAAAGAGCATCTATAATCAAGAGTACAAATGCATTTTTTTAAAGACGAAAATGAAGAAATAGTGATTAAAAGTGAAACAAAGAAAAAGATGAAGTAGAGGATGATACAAAAAAATACGAAGAAGCAAATGAAGAAAACTATCAAATGGAAACGATGCCAGACAAAATACGAAGTGGAACAAGGGAAAGAAATTAAAAATAAAGGGTAACAATTTGTGTGAGAAGCTATTAAAGACTTATCGCGGCTATTCGTAGGATTGTCCTACTTCCGTGCTACAAACATCTGCTCGCTTAAACTATCTATTCTCAATTTAGTGTCCGTGAAAGGGCATGTAAGCACGTACGCATCGTGTGTAGTGCGTTGTGTATGTGTAATATCTAATTGTAGTGAGGGTAATAGACTAGTCTTGACAGACTTCTGTATATATATATATATGTAATATCATCATGTAGCATGTCCTTTGTAGAACGTCGCTCACATCACAGTCCGTCTGAAAGAAACTCGTTCTCTTGCCAATACTCCAGCCTCCGCCACAGTCATACCCAGGCATTCCTGGATATCGTGGTGCCATCGTCTTCTTAGTCTACCCCTTCCTCTTTTGCCTTCCATCACCGTTCTTTCAAGATCGTTGTGTCTCTTGATGTGACCAAAGTATTTGCATTTTCTAGCCAAAATGGAATTGATAAACCAGTTCTCCTCTATGCTCAACTCTTGCCGAATGACTTCATTTGTTTGTTTTTTCTCTGTCCATGGTATTTTGAGGATCTTTCTGTAACATTTTGACTCGAAGGATTCGATTCTTTGTCTAGAAGTTTTGGTAATCGTCCATGATTGTCAGCCAAAAGCTGCCACAGGAAAAAAACACAGGCTCTCAAGACTTTTACTTTTATCATTTTGAAGAAATGATGGTAGAGCACCAACAAAATGATAAAAAATAATATATATATATATATATGAAATATGTATGTATGTATATATGAATATTTATATATATCCGTGTGGTATATGTGCTGTGGTTAAAATTAATAAGGACAGAATACCCTCCCAATCATGTCAATGACGCCAACAAAATACAGAGGAGAAGCATGTGCATCGAGCTCGCTACATTAGCATTTTTAATCATTGCCATTGAAACTGACTGTTCAAATGTTCTGATCCCGATTTCCTGTAAAGGAGCCAGCTTTAGAGATGGTCATTTGCTTGAGTATAGGTGGAACGGTGAGTGTGTTTTATATATATATTGATCTTGATAACACGTTCCTCAGCGTAGTTGCGGGTCCCAACTTCGTCTCCCGCGGGTCCTGTCTTGGGCCATAGGAGTCCAATACGGGGTAAGTGATTTTCTAGAGGCATCTCGGATGTTGCAATTTACAGCAACGGAGTCTGACCAACGCATTGAAGGTCTTCCCCTCGGTCTCTTCTTACCTCCGGGATAGCAGACTGCTGTCGCTGTGCCCCATCGACCATCCTTTCGTCGTAGCATGTGACCTGTCCATCTATGTTTTGTTTTGTCTGCATGGATTGCCCCATCTTTTACTAGGGACAATCGTCTTATGTCAGAATTGTGGAGACCTTGCATTCGTAGGTTCCGGAGAGTGATTCCAACCAAGCGTCTCTCAAGGGAGGCCTTGGTCACTCTCATTTTGTCCTTTAGTGATTTCGTTAGTGTCTACATATCAGCACCGTAGCACATCGCAGAGAGAACAGTGGAATTAAAGAGGGGGGGGGGGCGTGTAGGTCCTGGTAATGGCAACCATCTTGGACCGGTTTAAAAGATGAAAAGGCAGCCTAACCCGCACGGCGACATCTTGTCAGTTCAGGTTCCAGATTATTCTCCATATTAAGAAGGCGCCCAAGATAGATATACTCGTTGACATTCTCCAGTCGTATATCACCAAGAAAGACTGGATCACAAGTAGCGAAGCGAATGCGCAACACTTTGGTCTTCGAGACATTCATCTCCAGCCCCGCTTTCTTGCCATCTCCATCGAGTAGCTGTCTCATTTAGTTGGTGTCTGCTGTGGACTCTGTGGTGAGCACTCTGTCATCGGCAAATGAGGTGTCTGTCGTCAAAAAGGATGTCAAAAGTGTCTCAGTTGCATCGGCTAATGACTGATTCCAGACATGCTGAGAAGAGGTTCGGTGAGATAGGACCAACCTGGCGGTTCCCTTTTTGAATTTGCTCACAATTGGACGTTGGAAGTGACGAAATGTGGTTGTGAAGTTCGTATAACTGTTGGCGAGAATTCTGATACAACCAGGATCTACACCTTGTTCCAACAGTGAACGCGAAACAAAATGTGGTTCTACCGAATCAAAAGCCTTTTTATAATCGACAAATGTGTATATCAAAAGCGTCTGGAACTCTCAGACTGCCTCAATAGGGCGGCAGCAGGTTGAAATGTGGTCCATTCTACTGTACGAAAGCAGAAAGCCTACCTGTTTGACTGGTTGCGATTTTTCGAGAGTGGTGCGGACTCTGGCAAGGATGAATTTTCTAAATATCTTGTAAGTGACCGAGAGGAGAGTAATTGGGCGAAATTTTACTAGATCCTCTTCGTCTCCCTTCTTGTGCAAGGGTGTTGTACTCGAGTTGTGCCAGGCAGCAAGTGTTCCTTCAGAGTGAAGATAGCGTGTAAAACGTTGCGCTGGAGCTTCATAAAGGGGTAGACCGCAAGTCAGGGTGGCCTCCGCAGTGATGACAGCTTCACCTGGTGATTTATATATATGTAAATACAAACAGACACATATGTAATATCGGTCCTGCTGTCTGAAAAGAGCGATGACCTGTATAACCAATTTGACATCAAAATGCCGATCTATCTCTACACATGCTGCCGGCACACATGATATTGGATGACCAGATGTGGGAACAGGCACCGAGTCGTGGCAAGAAACACCCCAAAAAGTAATCCATGAGAGACGAAGGAGAAACAGCTCAAAGAATGGACACGCCCAAAACAAGAAACCCAATAATATAGCAAGTTGTATTGTGCTTCACCCGACAGTGGATGGAAAAAGTTGGAAAGTTCAAAAACAGATGTAGAAGAACAGACGAAGAAGTAGCCAAGTAAAATAGTCTCGTGGCCGAAAATAAAGAAGATGGGCCGAATTAGATTCGTTTGTAGAGTTATAGTTGCAGCGTTATGGTCCCGAAGAAGATATTTATTATATATATATATATATACGCGCACACCCACACCCATACACACTCACACACGTACGCACACTCACACACACTCACACACACACACACTCACACACACATTCACTCACACACTCACACACACACACACTCACACACACACACACACTCACACTCACACACACACACACACACACTCTCACACACACACACACACACTCACACACACACTCACACACACACTCACACTCACACGCACACTCACACACTCACACACACTCACACACACACACACACTCACACACACACACTCACACACTCACACACACTCACACACACACACACACACACACTCACACTCACACACACACTCACACTCACATACACACTCACACGAGCGACTAAACAGTTGAATCAATAGGTAAGAATTGAAGTATCAAATATCGTTTAGATATCAGAGAATAGACTTCTATGCTGCGGACTTTGGTGTACTGATAAAGCAATGGGATAAGTGTATCAATTATGTTGAGAATTAAGTGCAATAATAATTGGTTGTCAAGTTCTTTTGTTCATTTAGTTGTGTTTTTCTTAAGCCATTTGTGACTTATTTACTTATTTGCACTCGTATTTGGTATTTTCTTTGCCATTGTTTGTTTATTGTTTTTTTTATATCCTCTATTTCTTCGAGTCCTTGTAACATACTAGACATATTTTCTTCTTCTTTTTCTTCTCCTTTGTTCTCAAACTCCTGCTACTAAGCCCTGAAAAGGGCGTTTCAAGTTGCAGGATGTTGTATTTGATATCGTGAGTTGAAATGAATCATGTATGTCATTGTTCCTGGGGAATCCCACTATAAACTGTTGTCTGTAGTTATATGTTATTGATAACCTTCTAAGTTTCACTTTTATTTTTATCTCTCTATCAGAAGCTAGTAGTCTGATATCACGTCTACACCTTTACATACTTTTACATCGTGTAATGATGATCTCAATTTCTTATCTTAACCTATATGGTCAATATGTTTTTCTGTCCTGATGTAGGGTTGCAGCAATGTGTGATATCGGTGTGCATTCTTTTATGTAGAAATATGCTTCCCCATGTCACCAGTTTATTTAAAGCACATAAGTCCAAACGCAACTAATGGTAAATCAATAGGCAGGAGCCGTAAACAAATTATCTATTGAATCTGAACAATGAATTTGACAACTTCGATGTTATTATAACTTATTAGTGGAAGCTTCACACCTATTGTAACAACAAAAAACCTGAGCGAACATGAAAACTAAAATTTTATATAAACCGATTGCGAACTTTAAAAAAATTTGTCATACAAATTAAAGGAATCATTATTTTTAATTACTTCCATTCAAAAGTCTTATTTATTAGTTTCAAACAGGTTTTTATATGTTTTATTTCTACTAGAAGACATGTAAATGAAACAAAACAGTAGATGCGCTTGAAACTTATCAAGACTCTATGTAATGAACCAGCGAGCGCAGGCATGGTACACGTTGCCTTCAACCAGGTGGCCCACCAGTTGCTGTTGTACTGGGAGGCCACTCAAGAGGCAGGGCAGGTGGAGATCCAAAGGGATTGCAAAAATGAGAATTACTAACCACCAACACTCTTCTTCACAAAAGGAATTAACTGATGCAATACATCACGTGAAAAACAACATAGCAGCTGGGCATAATGATTTGAAAACAGAGTAAATTAAAAACCAGCACCAGAAACCATCAAGTCTTTTAAAGTTTTTTAGACACATGCATCGAATCTATGCAAATATCTCAAATCTGGAGGAACTCCCACGTGGTTGCGTTGATAAAACCAAGAAAAATCCAGTAGAACCCAGGAACCCTGTGTTGTTATTATGCCATCCGTTTAAGGTTTTTGAAAGAATAGTCTTGAACCGTATCAGCTCCTCCATAAATAGGAAGCATATCGGGAAACAGGAGTGTTTCAAATCTGGAAGATTATGTTGAAGCCATGTCCTTGACCTCAAACAACTAGTCGAAAACGGTTATGGGCGTGGGCAGATTACAGGAGTGACTTTTATCGATTTAAGTACCAATACAACACTATGAACGACTCAAAGCTACGGACAAAGTTCTGTTCTATGACAATTGATGGGGAGGAACACTAACGTCTGGTCAAGCACAACATACTGATCAGACATTTTAGTCAGGCTCAGGCACAACATACTGATCAGACATCTTAGTCAGGCTCAGGCACAACATACTGATCAGGCATCTTAGTCAGAGTCAGGCACAACATACTGATCAGACATCTTAGACATGATCAGGCACAACATACTGATCAGACATCTTAGACAGGGTCAGGCAAAATCTGCTGGTCAAGACTCTCACCTCGGCTTCCTAGTAGCCCTCCCTGGAAACGGGCTGTTTTTATGGCAACCTGTCCAACGGAGTGAGGAATCGATGTGATCCCTGTAGTAGTGAGTGGCATGCAGATGAAGCCAGGCATAGCAAAACCTGGAGGAACCCGGCCTATCTTCACCAGCACGATCGAGATGTGAGGAAAGCTACTGCAACCCGCCCCTTAACGCACTTTTCAGAGCGCACAAAAGAGTAAGCTACTCATTGTAGGCATTCACAAACAACAATGACAATTGATTGGTGTCTCACCAACTGCATCAAATGTTTCTTGCAGAAAATTCGATTTATGTCATGGGGAGAATAGGAAGAGGAAGGGGCGATGTCCAAAGAGTGCGCTGGCACGAGGAGGCTACATGACATATCTTGTATGATATACATGACAATAACACAGCAGTCACTGCCAGAGAAATTGCTTTGAAGAAGTTAAAAATAAACAGACATCGGCCTTTGATGCCCTCAACCAAACTCCAGCAAAACCCAAGTATGTGCTTTCCACCTCAGAAATATAGAGACAAAAAGAAAACTACAGATCAAATGACAAAGACAGGAGCTGGAAAACAGTTCGACTCCCAAATACGTTAGTGTAAAGTTGGATCCTATACACTGCTAGAAAACAGAACAGAAGATACATGCGAGAAAAAAAATATCATCCTATAATTGACTGGCACAACAAGGGAAGCACAGCTGGATGTCCTCCAGACATCTCCACTTGCCTTGTGGTTCTTCGTAGCTGACCACACAGCGTCAGTTTGGATAAACTCTGCGCTTGTCAAATTTCATGATACAGTAATAAATTAGTCTAGCCAGATAGTTACAAGGTGCCTAAAAACTACTCCAACTGAAGAAATATGCCCCGTAACGAGCTCAACAACACATGAGACAGGAAGAGGTGTCACATCAGAAATTGTAAGATAAACACAGGTAAACGCCCAATGGTAAACGCCCAATGGCACCGTGTTTGGACACCAATCTAGATACATTTTCTGATAGTCCCTAGTCCCGGAAAACGAAGCATCGAAAGTGGAATGAACTGACGCAGGCCCCCTGGATAGAATAGCGGGGCAACCTGCTTCTAGACACCATTAGCCTTAACTAACCAACATGGAAGTCACTAAATGGACTCCGAACTGGTTGTATCACGATGCAGGAAGATCTTTTAAAAATGGGGATACAAGGTTATGACACAAATGACTGTGGAGCTTCACAATATCCGAGAGAAAATAAACCGAAGGTCATGCGGTACGCACTGAAGACCAAAAGTTGATTAAAATATAATTATATTTGTATGTATGTATGTACGTATAGTATGTAGTGGAGTGTATGTATGTTATGTATCTATGACATCTATGTATGTATATGTTGAAGTGAGTGTGTGTGTGTGTGTGTGTATGTATGTATTCATTTATTTGGGGCATCCATTTTGCTCTTATTCTCTGACTGAAGTGTCATGATTCTGTCCTCCATTGTAGTCGAAAAAAAAGTAAATTTCACACTTTTGTAAATTGTATATGATGGTCACACTAAACTGTATCACATTGTTATTGTTCTATGTTCCAATTATCATTGAAGCTTTATATTAAATGAAAGTGTAAATGAAAGCTACGTCAGCGTAAGTCCATATTGTTGTTTGAAGCTCGTCGTGCTGAGTTGAGCTAACTATTGACGTTTTTTGGTAGCAGGTTACAGGGACTTTTCTTGCATCTAGATACATATGTGAGACGGTGGGCTATGGTGATCCTGTTTGTAGTAAAGCTCCTCAGTAGGCTTAACTCCATAGGAGATTACACTTCCATACCCCACCTTGTTGGTTAGGTTGCTGTGACACAGCCTGCTTCCAGGAGCATGAAGGAGGACGTAAGGGTGGGGGGCGGGGGTGTCTTGATCAGAATGTATCACCTGACCCTGCTTACTCTTCTCTCCCACCTTGATCAGAATGTATCATCTGATCAGAATGTATCACCTGACCCTACTTACTCTTCTCTCCCACCTTGTTCAGAATGTATCACCTGACCCTGCTTACTTTTCTCTCCCACCTTGATCAGAATGTATCATCTGACCCTGCTTACTCTTCCCTCCCACCTTGATCAGAATGTATCACCTGAACCTGCTTACTCTTCTCTCCCACCTTGATCAGAATGTCTTCCACCTTGATCATAATGTATCACCTGACCCTGCTTACTGTTCTCTTCCACCTTGATCAGAATGTATCAACTGATCCGAATGTATCACCTGACCTTGCTTACTCTTCTCTCCCACCTTGATTAGAAAGTATCACCTGACCCTGCTTACTGTTCTCTCCCACCTTGATCAGAAAGTATCACCTGACCCTGCTTACTGTTTTCTCCCACCTTGATCAGAATGTATCACCTGACCCTGCTTACTGTTCTCTCCCACCTTGATCAGAAAGTATCACCTGACCCTGCTTACTGTTCTCTCCCACCTTGATCAGAAAGTATCACCTGACCCTGCTTACTGTTCTCTCCCACCTTGATCAGAATGTATCACCTGAACCTGCTTACTCTTATCTCCCACCTTGATCAGAATGTCTCCCACCTTGATCATAATGTATCACCTGACCCTGCTTACTGTTCTCTTCCACCTTGATCAGAATGTATCAACTGATCAGAATGTATCACCTGACCATGCTTACTCTTCTCTCCCACCTTGATCAGAATGTATCACCTGACCCTGTTCACTGATGTGTATAATCAAATACTTCACAGACCACAATCAACAAGATGAATATTAGTTCGTTTTAAATATGTTGTTTATTTTTCCATTTGGTTTGCTTCATAACACCAGATACATGAATAAAAACTTATTCTTCCTCATCCACAATTTAATGTACACATCAATAACTTTAACAAAAGGCAGTAGGGGTTGTTTTCCTACTTTGCGAAGCACAACAAATTACTATATTTCCGTTGCCAAGCTGCTACAACTCTTGTACGTTACGTAAAAACTGATTGGAAAGGTAGCCCAGTTGTGTAACAATCATGCTTTACTAGATTTCAGGGGAACTTGACTCTGCTAGAGCTTGCGTGTTGCTGGGGCCCGTAAGGGGAGCAGAGAATAGTAATACTGTAAGCCTACCAAGCATATCATAAGAGGTAACTAAGTATGGTTGGCAGTGGCTACTTATTCCTGCTCCTAGTCAAACCGTACTTCTATAGGGGCTGATGCTCCTCGTGCAGGTCCCAGCTCTGGCACGAGCTGGATGCAGCTGGGAGGAGGATTTCCTGCTTAGCGGGCTAGGCTCGAGCAGCTTATTACAGCCCTAGTGTGGGACAAGTGCTGCAGAAGTTGGTTAACCAATGTGAAAGTCCATTTTAATAGACTCAAACACTAGAACAAAGTGGACCCGCAGCCTGTTGGAGCCATCTATGCTGCTCTAAACAAACCACCTAAGAATGGCCGGTATAATGCTATTTCACAGTTAGTCGTCTCTTATGACATGCTCTCTGTGGGGCAGTGGTTCTATTCTTGTCCTTGTCATACACAAAGACCGCTCGGGATACCTCATCCTGTAGAAACTCGAAACTCCTAAATAACTTCAGCAAAATGTACCAACTAAGAGAACTTCGCATGTATTTGTTGATGATATATAATCTGCAGGAAGCTGAAAGATTTTGATTAACTCTGCCAGAGTGAAAGAAAAGCAAAGCACAGAGAAAGGGAACTTATGTCATAAAATGTAAACCTCATATGGGAATGTGAAGTCTCTCACACTTCTAATACAATAGTGTAGTCTATAATATAGTGCTGCCTCGTATTATAATAAAGGTAACACATATACAAATATGACATTCAAAAATAAATATAATATCGGTTTTAAGGTCTACAAAACACACTCAGCATGATATTTATAACATTTTCAAAACTAATTTCAAATGACGAATTGGCGTAAGCCGCCGTTATCTCATTGGGCAATCAGCCTTCATTCCACAGCCATATAAATGCTGACGGTGGAGCCCAGCAATAAGAATCAATGCTGTAATGATAGAATGATCGTTCCTTTTACAACATGGACCTAGAGTGGATGATTTAAATTCCTATTTTATACCATCTTTGTGATCTCCGCCCATGACACTTACTTTAGCTGTCTTAATTCTGCTCTTCGGGATCTCCGCCCATGACACTTACTTTAGCTGTCTATATTCTGCTCTTCGTGACCTCCGCCCATGAGACTTACTTCAGCTGTCTAAATCTTACTTTTCGTAAGCTCTGTCCAGCTGTCTAGATCTTACAGTCCTACAATTTTTGTGTGTTGATTTTTGGCATGCCGGCTCTTCTTTTACCCTGGTGGGTTCCAATTCAGCGTGTTTTTGGATATGTTGTAAGACATCTTTCTGAGGACTTATAATACAGGAATCCCTTGTATGGATGAAAGAACCACGTATCAATATAGCATACACTAATAGACTACTAATATAAAAAATATTCTTCCACTGCATATGAAATGTCAATATAGATTAAAACATGAATTGATACATTATCAATATACCAAATTTGATTTCTAAGTTTTCATATAAATTCAGCCTGTTATGTATTCAGCGTGAATGGTAGACATTTCTTCTGCAGCAGCATTGTGGGCAGAAGAGTTCTGCAGGCAAGAAATTATCGCCAAGACGGAAGGAGGGAAAGTACTCATCAAAATCCAGGAATGGCGAAACTTCCAGGTTTGAGTAACAGACAGCACATCGTAACCTGGCAGGATAATCTAGCAAGTTTTTGTATGATCTCAGGCTGTTGGGTTGATCCTCATCAACCATCTCTTGGTCTTGGTAGTCAAGCGAAGAGTTGGAGATATCATCATCTGGCAGTTTTTGACACAGCAGGTTTTTCAGCGACTCAATTACAGTGAAATAACCACCAAAATCATCATTTTCATCATCGTTTTGAAGAACCAAAGTGTCTAGTCTTCTTAGTGAATTAGCATTATGAAAACCATTCACGTCATTTGAATATAGATCATCTGAATGTCTTTCAAATTGCAATGTGGTCTCACTGGTTGTGTCTTCAAAACTATTCTGTGTACTTTGCAATCTGCTCACTACACACTCATCACTAACAACTGGAGTATGAATGATATGCTCCTCTGTGCTGTCTTCGTTATTTTCATCTTTTTCAGCACTGCCATTGTTCACATCTCTGCTGACAAGGAAGCCTTCCTCCACTCTGTCTTTTTGTTTGTCTGTTGCATCCCTAAAAAGTTTCTTTTCCGAAAATCGAATGTGGTGGTTGCAGCAATTACAACGAGTCTTTTCAACATTGCTGGTTTCGGAACTTGTAACCGTTGCACTGTGACACTGCCTAGTACAAAAGCACTTCATTTTACCTTTACTTGGCATGCAGGACATCATTGACGTGTTGAAATCAAGACAGGAAGTATACGCATCCCGGTTCTTTAATGATTGTCCTTTCTTAGTGCAGACATAGGTATTGTCATTTGTAAGTTTCTCAATTTCGGTTGTGTCTATCAGTGGAGAATAAGGATGTTCATTCTGACTCACCTCGTATGCTTCGCTTTTTGTCCTTTCATAAATTTGACATTTAGGTGGCAAGTTTTCAAAGAGAACTGTTGGCTGACGAATATCATGATCACCGATTTCATGGAGCCAGTGAACACTGTCCTCATTTGCTCCAGGGGTAGGGGTTAGGTGGTGAAGGTCTTTGGTGAAATACAGGTAATGTTTCCCTTTGTCTGAGCAAAGTTGTATGTCCTGGCAAACGTTATCTTCAGTGAACAAATGCGGAGTTAAAGAGAACTGGTCACAGACATCACTATGTGGTAAAGATGAGGAAATGTATCGCTTACCAGAAATGTCATCAGGTATGGGAAGTGATGGCAATGACACGTATCTCTTATCACAATTGTCGTTAGATGTAGCATCTGATGGCGATGACACGTATCTCTTATCACAATTGTCGTTACATGTAGCAATGTCGTTAGATGTAGCATCTGATGGCGATGACAAGCATCTCTCAAATGTAAGCTTCCTCTGTAACATAGAAGACATGTCATTGACTTTTCTACTCTCTGGCTTCATTCTATAAATCCATTCTTTGGCTTTGTTCATATTCAGAAGTGCTTTAATCTTTCTTGACTTAAAAGCGTCTGTACTCAGACTGTTTGAGCTGCATCTTGGCCTTGACCAGACGACTTGATCGTGCAACTTGCTCTTATGTTGACTCACGGAGGTCAGTCTCCGGGATGATCTTGTTATGTCACCAACTGAATTTGATCTTGTCATTTTCCAAGGAGGTTTCTGGAAACTTGGGCAATCTTGAGAGCTTACCATTGAAGTATTTCAGATCAGCGAACAAACCTGAAGTGATGGAAACCGTAATGAGATTAGCAAATATTTTCTAAATATCATTCCTCTAAGTAGCAAGGTGGTAGAGCACTAGTTTCCCACGATAAAGCTATTGGGTTTGATCCCCGATATTGACACACTTCAGTCCACCCAGCGGTAAATGGGAACTTGGCTTATTGTTTAGTAAGTAAAGGCAGCTAGAAAGGCACCTGGCGACACCACCTCATAAAACACTAAGATCTAGTACAAAGAAGTCTCCAACACTTCATCCCCGATTCAAGTGTATGCTATAGAACTGTCTAATCTTCAACTTTGCACATAATCTCCTGAACAGCTTGCCTCTCACTAAGAATCTCGTCCTAGTCGCAGTATTTTCCAGTTTCCCCAGTTGCAAGTGGGTACCTGACTTATAGTAAGTGAAGATTATGTATTTCACAAAAACTGAGATTTATAAAATAATATCTCTAACACGTAATCTGTGATAACAAATTATATTTTTAACACTTCTTATACTGGTTTAGAAGACTCTGCAGAGTCTGTATACAACTATTTTCATTTACATTACCTTGCTATAAAAGCTATGCACATCCAATCTATTCTTAAATACATTAGTTGTCTCTGCGTCCACTACCTACTGTAGCAATGCATTCCACACATTCACCACTCCCTGACTAAAAAAATATTTCCTAATATCTAATCTGGACCTTTCATTAGTTAATTTGTTGGTATTGAACTTATTCCCTCTTGTTCTTGTAGGTGGTTGTATTTTTAAAAAAACTTGTTATAATCTAATTTATCTGTTCCTTTGATTATCTTATAAACCTGTATTAAGTCACCTCGAATTCTTCTCTTTTCTAGACACTGTAGGCTGATTTTTCTCTTTCCTCATAACTGTCATTCTGGAATACCACTATCACTGTCAGAGTTGTCACTCTTTGCAATAACACGACTTTTACCTTGTTTAACTTGAACAATTACTTTATGCCATGTCAATCCATATATTATTTTTTCCCACACAAAAATTATCTACAGTAACTGACTTTGTTCAGTGATCTGTTGGGGATGATCTGTCGTGGTGTTATATGGTGGTGATATGTAGTGTGATCAGTCGGGGTGATCTGTCGTGTGGTCAGTCGTGGTGATCTGTTGTGGTGATATGTAGTGGTAATTTGTCGTGTGATCAGTTGTGGTGATCTGTTATGGTAATATGTGGTGGTGGTTTCCAATTCACAGTATAGTGGGACACGTAACTACTTGGTAGAATATGTTTAAATAATTTGAATATAGTTTTTAATGTCTAAGTCAGCTTGTTATCATTTGAAATGTCATCCACAACATGCAGCCCTCTTATTGCACTTGACTGACATGTAATATAGAGTTTAATTTCGTTTCTAATAAATTACTGACTTAATGTGTGATTGCTTCTGACTCTTCTTGGAGCATTCGTGAGCTACAATATTTGCTCTACACTGATTTATAGTCCACCTGTTATATTTGTGTGTAACTTATTGTATATCAAATAATTGTCTACATCCACTTGACATGACTTATAAACACAATTTGGTCAGGTTTCTGAAAAATTACCAACTCCACTGAATTCTTCTGGTTGCCTTTGGAGCATAGGGCATCCACGTACTCTTTCCGTCTATTTCTAGCGAAGTAATACAGTTTGAATATGTTTCTGAGAATTGATTAACTTGACTTAATCCTTCTAGTCTCTTGTAGAACCAAAGAGCAGCAACGTATACTTTACACTGATGTATAACAAATCTGTTACAATTTTCAATATAACTGACTCAACAGCGCATACAATCAAAAGTGTATCTGCTTGGTAAAATAGCTGTACCTTTTCATTGAGTTTGTCTACGCCAGCATTTTCACATTAGTCAGTACACTTAAACGTGTGCATATTCGTTATTACTTGTAGTTGTAGTAAAATGTATTTTAAATTAAATACTTGCACACAATCATTGAATCAGTCACAACGACAATGACAATTCTAACCTGCAATTTACTTGACAATATGGCAATATATGATATCTCAATCTGACAGTGATTTCGTCACAAAATAAAGCAGTTAAATGTGTGCCAGTTTCAATTCTTCTTATTTATATCACTTCGTTTCTTGTGTTCTACATTCAAATGCGAAACTGAAATCAGCTATACGTCTTATAACGTATTGCAAACGTTTGTGTCATTTCACGGAAAAAGCGTAAGTTCTATTTTTAGATAAGTTGCCGTAATGGAAATTCTTGTTTTGGTAATTCCCAATGAGCCTGCTATCCGTTTCTGTTCTTTTAATAGACTAGGCTGACCAATAAAATTGACATGAGTTGTTGGACTGTTGCTTCGCGGAATGTACCAGATACGTGCGCTGTCTCGTTGCGACATTGGTAGGCTAGGAGCAATGCTCACCGATAGTTTTCGATGTATCACAGTATTCACAATGGCTAACAAAAACACATCACAGCTGTTGAATTAATATATCCATGTCTTAGAGAATATGGCCATGGTGTCAGTATCTGAGGTCAACGGCAATGGAAGATCTGACATAATGACTTCGAATATATGTTTTTGGGACATTAATTAAAATGTAGTTAAGCGAGGATGGTAATATTGAAT
The DNA here is from genome assembly GCA_036924085.1 of Ariolimax columbianus. Classification (NCBI taxonomy): domain Eukaryota; kingdom Metazoa; phylum Mollusca; class Gastropoda; order Stylommatophora; family Arionidae; genus Ariolimax; species Ariolimax columbianus. The sequence goes on from JAVGWX010000002.1 coordinate 19,040,603, forward strand.
TAATTCAATAATCATCACTTGAATGATGAGACATTTGACTCAACACGAATAACACTGAAATGACTGACATGCCGAGACCACTTTCCTTGGGTCTAATATGGAACTGGTGCTGGATTTAGACCCTCAGAAATCTGGGGTTATGCCCTCTGTTGCTCGGTTGGTCTGCATCCAGTGTTGCACTATCAGGAGTGGAGCCTGCGGCTTAACTTGACACAAGACGAAAACAATGTAGAACGACTGACAAATCGAGAGCACTTTCGTTGGGTCTAATAGTGAACGTGTGCTGGTATTAGACCCACGGAAAACAGGTCAGCTCTCTAACCTTCTTATGAAGGATCGCTACGGAAACCGTGCCTTAACACCGTGGAAACCGCAGGCTCCAGATACCTGGTCAAGGACAAACAATAGCCCTCGATTAATTCGTCTTGGCCAAAAAATGAACGGGTGCTGGAAATAGACCATCGGAAGACAGGTCAGTTTTACCCTACAAATGACAGGGCGTTGCTACGGAAATCTTGCTCAACTCGAGAGGAACCGCAGACATTTGGTTCACGTACCAGGCTGATAAGCCAATGGCACGAGGCTACCATGTGAGGGATAACGGCCGAACGCTTGTTAGCCGGAATCCCGCCCAAATTCTCAGCCCCACTGCAATGGGAGGCTTCGATATGGTCGGGACCTGGGGATCGCGCCTCAACCCTTCCATGTCGAGCCACAGAAAGAGGTCTCTTTTCCATCCGCTGATCAAAGCGGGCGGATAGCTGCTAGATATTCACCCTATACGGCGATGGGGTGCGAAACCACGAACATCAGACTTAGTTCCTGGTCGGGGTATCGAAAACAGTAGATCAGCCACCTCACTGTGAACTGTCGAGACTCACTCCTTGACCACGAGATATGTCCGCAAACCAGGCGAACAACATCTCCGTGACATTACCAGGCCTGTCCCCTGGTTAAATGCACTTCTGCTTCGATATCTACCTCTGTACGCTATCAGCCATACCAATGAACGCAGAAGAGATGCAGACCAGCGGACATTGCACACCTGCCCCACTGTGTCGTCATCCCAGGTGGCGGGGAATGCTAGGCGTACCATCCCTGCATAGAAGCCAAGAAAATAAAGGGAGAAAGAGATACCCCACTCACATGCAAATGCTACGTTTCTGGCAGGACGTGACGATCCTGGGGTACAGACACACTGGACTGCCTCTCTTCTGGGTAAACCAGTCCATATCAAATATATAATATATCATCTCACATATCATCATCGCACCCTATAGACACGAGTAGTGAAGACTCGATAGTCTGGTAAGACAACTTCCATAAGAGAGACAACTCTGATCATAAACAACTGCTGCCTTGCAGATAGGCTGGGGACAGCCAAAGGCTACGGAGGGCATCCCTACAGAAACGCCTGTTGAAATCGGATGCACGGGGCCGCAAGCCTAACAAAACAGTGCAACGTAAATCGCAGTATGATGACAGTACAACCGATCAGAAAAACGTATGGCGCTCATCCTGCGGAGTCCCGCCAGGCAGCGATAGGGCCGGGCCTCACGGCTCGAAGGGGCCGACCCTTGACTACTGGTGGTCACCCACCCATGTGTCGTGGAGTCAAGGCACATGGCTATGGGGCAACTTTTATTGACCAAAAACTCAAGACCATCAAAATACTACAGTGGAATGCGGAGGGAGTCATTAACAAAAAACTTTCCCTAACGCATCACCTGCATGAAGGTAAGATTAACGTGGCATGTATCCAGGAAACGCAACTCAACAATAATCATAAATTCTCAATCAGAGGATACCAGACCTTCCGTCTCGATAGAGAAGGCCACAAAGGAGGGGTCCTGATACTGACCAGAAACTGCATACCGAGTAGCGCGGTACCTGTCAGTCACACCGGACAAGCAGAAATTGTAGGAGTTGGCATAATGGCTCAAGAGACGAAGCTCCGCATTTTCAATCTGTACGAACCACCAAATAGAGACCTATCGCTCTCGAGTATGGAGGTCAGAGACTCCACTTACTCCAACTTACCCACTCCCGGCACGGGGAGGTAGTGACGAAAAATAACAATACGGGACTCTTTCGGGGCCCCGTAATTGGAATGAGTACACTTTAAACCCTTTAACGAGGATCTATTGGAGGGCAAGTCTGGTGCCAGCAGCCGCGGTAATTCCAGCTCCAATAGCGTATATTAAAGTTGTTGCAGTTAAAAAGCTCGTAGTTGGATCTCAGGCGCAGGCGGGCGGTCCGGCTCGCGCCGGTTCACTGCCCGTTGTCTCCTGCCCTACCGTCTGCCGGCTCTCTCCCACGGGTGCTCTTCGCTGAGCGTCCTGGGTGGCCGGCGCGTTTACTTTGAAAAAATTAGAGTGTTCAAAGCAGGCCTCGGCTGCCTGAATAATGGTGCATGGAATAATGGAATAGGACCTCGGTTCTATTTTGTTGGTTTTCGGAACTGGAGGTAATGATTAACAGGGACAAACGGGGGCATTCGTATTGCGGCGTTAGAGGTGAAATTCTTGGATCGCCGCAAGACGAGCTACTGCGAAAGCATTTGTCAAAAATGTTTTCATTAATCAAGAACGAAAGTCAGAGGCGCGAAGACGATCAGATACCGTCGTAGTTCTGACCATAAACGATGCTGACTAGCGATCCGCAGGAGTTGCTTCGATGACTCTGCGGGCAGCTTCCGGGAAACCAAAGTGTTTGGGTTACGGTGGAAGTATGGTTGCAAAGCTGAAACTTAAAGGAATTGACGGAAGGGCACCACCAGGAGTGGAGCCTGCGGCTTAATTTGACTCAACACGGCCAACACTGAAATGATTGACATGCCGAGACCACTCTTCTGGGGTCTAAGATGGAACTGGTGCTGGACTTAGACCCCCAGAAATCTGGGGTTATGTCCCCTGTGGCTCGGTTTTGTCTGCATCCAGTGTTTGATAAAGGAATTGACGGAAGAGCACTATCAGGAGTGGAGCCTGAGACCTAAGTTAACTTACCACGCCAATACTGCAGAATGACTATCAAAAAGTACACCTTCGTGGGGTCTAATAGAGAACATGTGCTGGAATTAGACCCTCGAAAATTTTTGGGGCTACCCTTTAAGAAACTTGATTGTCTCGCTAAGGGAATTGACGGAAGGGCACCACCAGGTGTGGAACCTGCGGCTTAATTTGACTGAACACGCCAATACTGTAGAACAACTGACGAATCGGGAGCACTGCCGTTTGGGTCTAATAATGAACGTACGCTGGTATTAGACTCACGGACGACAAGTCAGCTCTCAAACACTCAAATGAAAGAACGCTACGGAAATCGTGTTTAACTCCGCAGAAACCGCAGATTTCAAATACCTGGTCATTGACAAACAAAAGCCCTCAATAAATTCGTCTGACCAAATAGTGAACGGGTGCTGGAAATAGATCTGAAGACAGGTCAGTTTTACCCTACTAATGACAGGGCATTGCTACGGAAAACCAGCTCAAATCGAGAGGAGCCGCAGACACTTTGGTTCACGTACCAGGCGGATAAGCCAAGGGCGCGAGGCTACCATGTGGGGGATTACGGCCGAACCCTTGTAAGCCGCAATCCCGCCCAAAATCTCAGCACCACTGCAATGGGAGGCTCCTACATGCTCGGGACCTGGGGCTTGCGCCCCAGCCCTATCAGGTAGAGCCACAGTAAGAGGTCCTTGCCGCCCGCAAATCAAAGCGGGCGGACAACTGCTTGATACTCACCCTATACGGCGATGGGGTGCGAAAAACACCAACCAAAGACTTAGAACCTGATCGGGGTGTCGAAAACAGTAGAGCAGCCACCACACTGTGAACTGTCAAGACTCAACCACTGACCATGAGAGCTGTCCGCACACCAGGCGATCAACTTCTCTGTGACATTACCAGGCTTGTCCTCTGGCAAAATGCACTCCGGCTACGATATCTACCTCTGTACGTTATCAGCCATAACTATCATGCTGGACGCAGAAGAGATGCAGACCAGCGGACATTGCACACCTGCCCCACTGTGTCAACACCCCAGGTGGCGGGGAATGCTAGGCGTACCATCCCTGCATAGAAGCCAAGAAAATAAAAGGAATAAGAGATACCCCACTCACATGCAAATGCTACGTTTCTGGCAGGACGTGACGATCCTGGGACACAGACACACTGGACTGCCTCTCTTCTGGGTAAACCAGTCCATCTCATATATCATATCATCATTGCACCCTATAGACACGAGTAGTGAAGACTCGATAGTCTGGTAAGACAACTTCCATAGGAGAGAAAACTCTGATCGTAAACAACTGCTGCCTTGCAGATAGGCTGGGGACAGCCAAAGGCTAAGGAGGGCATCCCTACAGAAACGCCTGTTGAAATCGGATGCACGGGGCCGCAAGCCTAACAAAACAGTGCAACGTAAATCACAGTATGATGGCACAACCTATTCGAAAAACGTATGGCGCTCATCCTGAGGAGACCCGCCAGGCAGCGATAGCGCCGGGCCCCACGCCTCGAAGGGGCCCACCCTTGACTACTGGTGGTCACCCACCCATGTGTCGTGGAGTCAAGGCACATGGCTATGGGGTAACGTCTATTGGCCAAAACCTCAAGACCCTCAAAATACTACAGTGGAATGCGGAGGGAGTCATTAACAAAAAACTTTCCCTAACACACCACCTGCATGAAGGTAAGATTGACGTGGCATGTATCCAGGAAACGCACCTCAACAATAACCATAAATTCTCAATCAGAGGATACCAGACCTTCCGTCTAGATAGAGAAGGCCACAAAGGAGGCGTCCTGATACTGACCAGAAACAGCATACCGAGTAGCGCGGTACCTGTCAATCACACCGGACAAGCAGAAATTGTAGGAGTTGACATAATGGCTCAAGAGACGAAGCTCCGCATTTTCAATCTGTACGGACCACCAAACAGAGACCTATCGCTCTCGAGCATGGAGGTCAGAGACTCCAACTGCATAGTAGTTGGAGATTTCAACAGCCACTTGGAGAGATGGGGATACTCTGACACAGACAGCAGAGGTGACGAAGTGGAAGATTGGGAGATAGATGCAAATCTATCCCTAATCAATAGGCCGGAGGATAGCCCTAGCTTCTATTCAAGAACATGGCATACAACCTCGACTCCAGATTTGGCCTTCTCCACACAGGACATACACTATAAAATAGACCGCCAGGTGCTAAACCAACTGGCAGGTAGCGACCACAGGCCGATCAGGCTAACCATTGACATGGAAGTAGGCCCACAGGAAACAAAACCGCTCCCACGTTGGAATTACAAACGAGCCGACTGGGACAGATTTGCAATCCTGACAAATGGGCTGTGTGAAACCATCAACACACGAAACACCAAAATGAAGCCCATGGTAGAGAGCCTAAGCAAGGCAATAATGCAAGCCGCCACTGAAACCATCCCAAGAGGAGCTAGGAAAAACTATAAGCCCTACTGGAATGATGAGTTACAGAAAGTGGAAGATGCGGTAACAAATGCTAGGAACATGGCAGAACGAGAAAAATCCATGGAGGCAAACATCGCCCTCAAAGCCGCTGCGGCGCAGTACAAACACACTCTCAAGCAAACAGCAAGAGAAAGTTGGAAAAATAAAACGAAAGTTTAAACCTGGACAAAGAAGGGAACAAGCTATGGAAGCTAGTCAGAGCCATGAACGACGAAACCCCGTCAAATAAACAAATTACTATCAAGCAGGGCGAGAACTTGATCACAGGTAAGAAAGCCGCAAGCGCCTTTGTCGATCACTATGCCAGAGCAAACCACATCGAGGTCCCTGCAGATAAGCATACAGACATTAACGAAGAGCTAAAGGGACACGAAAACATGAATACGGCTCCTGAAGAGCACATGATGGCCAAACTAACATTGCGCGAAATGGAAGAGGCTATGAGAACACTAAAGAAAAGGAAATCTCCCGGAAAAGACGGGATAACAAACGAAATGCTGATGGGGCTGGGCCAAAAAGCGAAGAAAAAACTACTATCAGTCCTGAACCAAAGCTGGAAAAGGGGTATTGTACCCCAGGCATGGAAAGATGCAATACTGGTACCAGTACCAAAAACAGGAAAGGACAAAACAGATCCGAATGGATACAGGCCCATAAGCCTACTGAGCTGTGTCGGCAAGCTGATGGAACGGATGATAAACACCAGACTGATGTGGCATCTGGATGAAAAACGAATACTAATTCCACAGCAAGCCGGCTTTAGACAGCACAGATCCACTGAGGACCAGGTCATCCTCATAGCCCAGGAGATAGAAGATGCCTACCAGGCACAGAAACACACAGTAGCTGTTTGGGTGGATCTGGAAAAGGCATTTGACAAAGTCTGGAAGGATGGACTTAGAGTCAAGCTAAGAAGAAGTGATGTTTGTGGGAAGATGTACAAGTGGATCAACCACTACCTCAAACAAAGAACGGCCAGAGTCCAAGTACAAGGGCAGATGAGCAAAAAGGTGACACTCGAGCAGGGAGTACCCCAAGGGGGAGTATTGTCACCCACACTCTTCCTGGTATATATAAACGATATTACAGAGAATATACCAAGAAGAGTCCATAGCTCAATGTTTGCAGACGATCTGGCTATGTGGACCTCTGAAAAGAATCTCACTATAGCAAGAAATCGGATGCAAACGGCCCTAACATCGCTGGAAGAGTGGGCGAACTCATGGCTGGTCAAAATAAACGAGGAGAAAACCACGTGCACAATATTCTCGCTCTCATTAAAACCCCAAAGTACCAAATTGAACCTAAATGGCAAAATCCTGCAGCCAAACGACAACCCAACCTATCTGGGAGTCACATTTGATCGGCGCATGACATGGAAAAGTCAGATTGAGAGAAACCGAATGAAAGCCAGAGAAAGAATGGCGATCATGAGGAAACTTGCTGGCACAAGCTGGGGAGCAGACGAAGGCATACTAAAGAAACCGTACACTGGAAGAGTGAGACCAGTTCTCGAGTATGGCATCGCGGCATGGACAACAGCAGCGAAGGCGAACTTCGATAAAGTTAACAAACTTCAAAACCAAGCCATGAGAATTATAACAGGTGGCATGAAGTCAACGCCAATTGTAGAACTTGAAAAGATTACAAAACTGCAATCCATGACCGACAGAAGAGACTGCAGAGCCCAGCTGCAGTCAGAGAAACTCCGAAGACTGACGGACCATCCAATGTACCAGAGGCTAAACAATTTGGGAACTGGGAAACTAAAGCGGAGAAACTTTGCAGAAATAGCCAAAGCAAAGATGCACGAAGATCCCATAAACGCACTAACAACACCAAAACCCATCACTACTGTACGAAAACCTACTTGGAGGCAGGATATATTTCCAGAGGTAGTAGAAAATATACCAGGTATTGCAAACAAAAACTGCCAGACCGAAAAAGAAAGGAGAGACACTACCCTAAGCTTCATAACGAAAAGCTACCCAAGCATGGACTGGACCCATGCATACACCGACGGTTCTGTAACAAACGCTACACAGAACGGAGGGGCAGGAGCATTCCTGAACCTACCAAATGGCAGAAAAATAACACTGTCACTCGCTACTGGTAAGTACACAAGCAATTTCAGAGCGGAGGCAGAGGCACTGAGGGCGGCAGTGGAAGAAATGGCAACACACAGTGAAAACGAGAGCCACATAGTCTTGCTGACAGATGCTCTCGCCGTAGTCACAGCGCTAAAAAGCCAGAAAAACACTGAGCTTAATGACTTAAGAGCAGCACTCTGCAAACTGTGCCAGCTGTCCGCACCAAAAAGGGTAGTGGTACAGTGGGTTCCGTCACACTGCAACATCCAAGGCAACGAGGAGGCAGATAGACTGGCAAAAGAAGGTGCAAGGCTACCACAAACAGATACCAGTATGACGTACGAAGAGTCAAAACGGCTTATCAAAGCCAGGTACATGACTAAATGGGAAACCGAACATACTGGTTACACCAAAAACGATGCCTATTACCAGTTGAACCGAAGAGAGCAGGTCGTTGTCTTCAGACTTCGCACTGGCCACAACAGACTGAGGTACCACCTCTTCAACAAATTGAAGATAGGGTGTACCGACGAATGCCCGTGCGGTACTGGTAAAATGACCACTGAACATCTGCTGCAGAACTGCCCGACATACGGGGATCAGAGAGAGCAGAAGTGGCCATTGCCAGTGGAACTGCAAGACAAGCTCTATGGTAGTGGCGAGAGTCTCAGGACGACCGCCGCTTTTTTCGAAAAAATAATGGTTGCTGTCTGACTGTGTACGCAGAAGAAGAAGAAGAAGCTCTCGAGTATGGAGGTCAGAGACTCCAACTGCATAGTAGTTGGAGATTTCAACAGCCTCTCGGAGAGATGGGGATACTCTGACACAGACAGCAGAGGTGACGAAGTGGAAGATTGGGAGATAGATACAAATCTCTCCCTAATCAATAGGCCGGAGGATACCCCTAGTTTCTATTCTAGAACGTGGCGTACCACCTCGACTCCAGTTTTGGCCTTCTCCACACAGGACATACACTATAAAATAGACCGCCAGGTGCTAAACCAACTGGCAGGTAGCGAACACAGGCCGATCAGGCTAATCATTGATATGGAAGTAGGCCCACAGGAAACAAAACCGCTCCCACGTTGGAATTTTAAACGAGCCGACTGGGACAGATATGCAATCCTGACAGATGGGCTGTGTGAAACCATCAACACACGAAACAACAAAATGAAGCCCATGGTGGAAAGCCTAAGCAAGGCAATAATGCAAGCCGCAACTGAAACCATCCCAAGAGGAGCTAGGAAAAACTATAAGCCCTACTGGAATGATGAGTTGCAGAAAGCGGAAGATGCAGTAACAAATGCTAGGAACATGGCAGAGCGAGAACAATCTATGGAGGCAAACATCGCCCTCAAAGCCACCACGGCGAAATACAAATACACTCTCAAGCAAACAGCAAGAGAAAGCTGGAAAAACAAAACGGAAAGCCTAAACCTGGACAAAGACAGGAACAAGCTATGGAAGCTAGTCAAAGCCATGAACGACGAATCCCCGTCAAACAAACAAATTACCATCAAGCAGGGCGAAAACTTGCTCACCGGTAAGAAAGCCGCAAACGCTTTTGTCGATCACTATGCCAGAGCAAACCACATCGAGGTCCCTGCAGATAAGCATACAGACATTAGTGAAGAGCTAAAGGGGCACGACAACATCAATACGGCACCTGAAGAGCACATGATGGCCAAATTAACAATGAGCGAAATGGAAGAGACTATGAGAACATTAAAGAAAAGGAAATCTCCTGGAAAAGACGGGATAACAAACGAAATGCTGATGGGGCTGGGCCAAACAGCGAAGAGGAAACTGCTAGCGGTCCTGAACCAAAGCTGGAAAAGGGGAATTGTACCCCAGGCATGGAATGACGCAGTACTGGTACCAGTACCAAAAACAGGAAAGGACAAAACAGATCCAAATGGATACAGGCCATCAGCCTACTGAGCTGTGTCAGCAAGCTGATGGAACGTATGATAAACACCAGACTGATGTGGCATCTGGAAGAAAAACGAATACTAATTCCACAGCAAGCCGGCTTTAGACAGCACAGATCCACTGAGGACAAGGTCATCCTCATAGCCCAGGAAATAGAAGGTGCCTACCAGGCACAGAAACACACAGTAGCTGTTTGGGTGGATCTGGAAAAGGCATTTGACAAAGTCTGGAAAGACGGAGTCAAGCTAAGAAGAAGTGATGTTTGTGGGAAAATGTACAAGTGGATCAACCACTACCTCAAACAAAGAACGGCCAGAGTCCAAGTACAAGGGCAGATGAGCAAGAAGGTGACACTCGAGCAGGGAGTACCCCAAGGGGGAGTACTGTCACCCACACTCTACCTGGTATATATAAACGACATTACAGAGAATATACCAAGGAGAGTCCATAGCTCAATGTTTGCAGACGATCTGGCTATGTGGACCTCTGAAAAGAATCTCACCATAGCAAGAAATCGGATGCAGCAGGCCCTAACATCGCTGGAAGAGTGGGCGAACTCATGGCTGGTCAAAATAAACGAGGAGAAAACCACATGCACAATATTCTCGCTTTCAATAAAACCCCAAAATACAAAATGTTGTTTAAATGGCATATTCCTGCAGCCAAACGACAACCCAACCTATCTGGGAGTCACATTTGATCGGCGCATGACATGGAAAAGTCAGATCGACAGAAACCGAATGAGAGCCAGAGAAAGAATGGCGATCATGAGGAAACTTGCTGGCACAAGCTGGGGAGCAGACGAAGGCATACTAAAGAAACTGTACATTGGAAGAGTGAGACCAGTTCTCGAGTATGGCATTGCGGCATGGACAACAGCAGCAAAGGCGAACTTCGATAAAGTTAGCAAACTTCAAAACCAAGCCATGAGAGTTATAACAGGAGGCATGAAGTCAACGCCAATTGTAGAACTTGAAAAGATTAAAAAACTGCAATCCATGAACGATAGAAGAGACTGCAGAGCCCAGCTGCAGTCAGAGAAACTCCGAAGACTGACTGACCATCCAATGCACCAGAGACTAAACAATTTGGGAAATGGGAAACTAAAGCGGAGAAACTTTGCAGAAATAGCCAAAGCAAAGATGCACGAAGATCCCATAAACGCACTAACAACACCAAAACCCATCACTACTGTACGAAAACCTACCTGGAGGCAGGATATATTTCCAGAGGTGGTAGAAAATATACCAGGTATTGGAAACAAAAACTGCCAGACTGAAAAAGAAAGGACAGATACTACCCTAAGCTTTATATCGAAAAGCTACCCAAGCATGGACTGGATCCATGCATACACCGACGGTTCTGTAACAAACACTACACAGAACGGAGGGGCAGGAGCATTCCTGAACCTACCAAATTGCAGACAAATAACACTGTCATTCGCTACTGGTAAGTACACAAGCAATTTCAGAGCGGAGGCAGAGACACTGAGGGCGGCAGTGGAAGAAATGGTGACACACAATGAAAATGAAAGCCATATAGTCCTGCTTACAGATGCTCTCGCCGTAGTCACAGCGCTAAAAAGCCAGAAAAACACTGAGCTTAATGACTTAAGAGCAGCACTCTGCAAACTGTGCCAGCAGTCCGCACCAAAAAGGGTAGTGGTACAGTGGGTCCCATCACACTGCAACATCCAAGGCAACGAGGAGGCAGACAGACTGGCAAAAGAAGGTGCAAGACTACCACAAACAGATACTAGTATGACGTACGAAGAGTCAAAACGGCTTATCAAAGCCAGATACATGACCAAATGGGAAACCGAACATACTGGTTACACCAAAAACGATGCCTATTACCAGTTGAACAGAAGAGAGCAGGTCGTTGTCTTCAGACTTCGCACTGGCCACAATAGACTGAGGTACCACCTATTCAACAAATTGAAGATAGGTGGTACCGACGAATGCCCGTGCGGTTCTGGTAAAATGACCGCTGAACATCTGCTGCAGAACTGCCCGACATACGAGGATCGGAGAGAGCAGATGTGGCCATCACCAGTGGAACTGAAAGACAAGCTCTATGGCAGTGGCGACAGCCTCAGGATGACCACGGCTTTTTTCGAAAAAATAAGGGTTACTGTCTGACTGTGTACGAAGAAGAAGAAGAAGAAGAAGAAGAATGATGAGACTACAATCATATGAATTGACGATTCATAGACTAAACGAGATTGACATGAAACGTGTCGAGAAAGGGATGGAGATGGGGGGAATGTTTACAACCAGCAAGCTGCTGGAGCTCTTTGATATATGCTGGAAAAAAAGACTGAGTGCCGGAGGGTCTACCTAGAATGCAGTTATGTTGATAATCATAACATCACAGCTGAACTTTCTTAACTCAACATCAAAGGTGAACTTTCTTAAATTAATATCTTGTTTTTAAATAGAAGAACCTGCCTACTAGCAATGCTGCTATGAGACAATCTGTTTTCATGAGTAACATTCATCAGATGGGAATCCAAGCATCCTAGCCTCAAAACATTTATTTATATATATATATATATATATATATATATATATATATATATATATATATATATATATATATATATATATATATATATATATATATATATATATATATATACACAAGAGTAAAATTGTGGTCAACGATCCAGAGGGTAATTTAAACCCGATTTTGGTCAAATATGAACCTCTGGAAAGTGTTGCAGGGTTCAAATGTCTTGGAGCAGATATGAATGCGGAGGGGTCTAGAAGGAAGAATCAGTCAAGAACAGCAATGGCCATGGTCTCCCTAATAATAATCTGGAAAGACTAAAACATTACCCTTAAATCAAAGCTGTATACAATAGTCAACTTGGTACACCTCTACGCGTGGGAGACTTGGACTCTGACGGCTGCCCTAAAACGTAAAATGTGCACAATGGAAATGAGACGCTTGCGAAGAATTCTTGGCATGTCCTATCTGGATCGCGTTACAAACGGGAGTGGTCTTGAAATTGTTAGGAAGGCGTTAGGTCAACATAAAAACATATTGACCATAGTAAAAACACGAAAATTGACATGGTATGGACATATGTCACGATCGGTGGAGCTGACCAAGATCATCCTGCAAGGCACTGTGCCTGGGAAGCATGGCAGAGGGAGACAAAAAAAAGAGATGGGAGGACAATATTAAAAAAGTGGACGGGAAGAGCTATAGCTGAAACTAATACTCTGGCGAAAAATCGAGATGTATGGCGGGTTCGACAAACTGCAATAACGGTGCATAAACGATCTTCTAGGTTACGAGACTGATGGTGTTGATATATATATATATATATATATATATATATATATATATATATATATATATATATATATATATATATATTTATATATATATATGTGTATATATATATATATATATATATATATATAGGCATCTGACGATGACACTGTGTTGATCCTAGCTTTATCAACCATCTTCAATACCTCCCCAGTACTTTTTAGGCCCCAGAGAATAGGTCTCCGGCCCTAATTTCTTTTGCTTGATCTGTTACACCTATGTACTTGCTCACATACTTTTTAACTACATATGCACAGAAGGTTGACATAACTGTTAAAAAAAAAGGTGGTTTCAAACTGAGACGTTTCTGAGTTCAATTAAAAATTGGTCTATTTTTATCCAGTACTGTCAGATGCTGCTAAATTTCATTTTTAGTCTGGAAGCACTTTGCTTTCACCACCAGCTACAAGAACTGAAGGCAGTCACTAAAACATTGCATCATTTTTCGTTTATCTCGTTCTATCTTTCCCAAATTTCCAGCTTGTTCATAAAAACTTTCAAGGAATCAGGGAGTTGTATGATGTTTGTATTCCATCCGTGCATCTGAGTTTCAATTTATTCATATGTTCAAGAATGCCTACAAAATAGACAAGCGCATATTCTTATTATCAGACCCCCCCCCCCCCCCCCGGGATTACGGCCGAACCCTTGTAAGCCGCAATCCCGCCCAAAATCTCAGCACCACTGCAATGGGAGGCTCCTACATGCTCGGGACCTGGGGCTTGCGCCCCAGCCCTATCAGGTAGAGCCACAGTAAGAGGTCCTTGCCGCCCGCAAATCAAAGCGGGCGGACAACTGCTTGATACTCACCCTATACGGCGATGGGGTGCGAAAAACACCAACCAAAGACTTAGAACCTGGTCGGGGTGTCGAAAACAGTAGAGCAGCCACCACACTGTGAACTGTCAAGACTCAACCACTGACCATGAGAGTTGTCCGCACACCAGGCGATCAACATCTCTGTGACATTACCAGGCTTGTCCTCTGGCTAAATGCACTCCGGTTACGATATCTACCTTTGTACGTTATCAGCCATAACTATCATGCTGGACGCAGAAGAGATGCAGACCAGCGGACATTGCACACCTGCCCCACTGTGTCAACACCCCAGGTGGCGGGGAATGCTAGGCGTACCATCCCTGCATAGAAGCCAAGAAAATAAAGGGAAAAAGAGATACCCCACTCACATGCAAATGCTACGTTTCTGGCAGGACGTGACGATCCTGGGATACAGACACACTGGACTGCCTCTCTTCCGGGTAAACCAGTCCATCTCATATATCACATACCATCATTGCACCCTATAGACACGAGTAGTGAAGACTCGATAGTCTGGTAAGACAACTTCCATAGGAGAGAAAACTCTGATCGTAAACAACTGCTGCCTTGCAGATAGGCTGGGGACAGCCAAAGGCTAAGGAGGGCATCCCTACAGAAACGCCTGTTGAAATCGGATGCACGGGGCCGCAAGCCTAACAAAACAGTGCAACGTAAATCACAGTATGATGGCAGCACAACCTATTCGAAAAACGTATGGCGCTCATCCTGAGGAGACCCGCCAGGCAGCGATAGCGCCGGGCCCCACGCCTCGAAGGGGCCCACCCTTGGCTACTGGTGGTCACCCACCCATGTGTCGTGGAGTCAAGGCACATGGCTATGGGGAAACGACTATTGGCCAAAACTTCAAGACCCTCAGAATATTACAGTGGAATGCGGAGGGAGTCATTAACAAAAAACTTTCCCTAACACATCACCTGCATGAAGGTAAGATTGACGTGGCATGTATCCAGGAAACGCACCTCAACAATAACCATAAATTCTCAATCAGAGGATACCAGACTTTCCGTCTAGATAGAGAAGGCCACAAAGGAGGGGTCCTGATACTGACCAGAAACAGCATACCGAGTAGCGCGGTACCTGTCAATCACACCGGACAAGCAGAAATTGTAGGAGTTGACATAATGGCTCAAGAGACGAAGCTCCGCATTTTCAATCTGTACGGACCACCAAACAGAGACCTATCGCTCTCGAGTATGGAGGTCAGAGACTCCAACTGCATAGTGGTTGGAGATTTCAACAGCCACTCGGAGAGATGGGGATACTCTGACACAGACAGCAGAGGTGACGAAGTGGAAGATTGGGAGATAGATGCAAATCTCTCCCTAATCAATAGGCCGGAGGATAGCCCTAGCTTCTATTCAAGAACATGGCATACCACCTCGACTCCAGATTTGGCCTTCTCCACACAGGACATACACTATAAAATAGACCGCCAGGTGCTAAACCAACTGGCAGGTAGCGACCACAGGCCGATCAGGCTAACCATTGACATGGAAGCAGGCCCACAGGAAACAAAACCGCTCCCACGTTGGAATTACAAACGAGCCGACTGGGACAGATTTGCAATCCTGACAGATGGGCTGTGTGAAACCATCAACACACGAAACACCAAAATGAAGCCCATGGTAGAGAGCCTAAGCAAGGCAATAATGCAAGCCGCCACTGAAACCATCCCAAGAGGAGCTAGGAAAAACTATAAGCCCTACTGGAATGATGAGTTACAGAAAGTGGAAGATGCAGTAACAAATGCTAGAAACATGGCAGAACGAGAAAAATCCGTGGAGGCAAACATCGCCCTCAAAGCCGCCGCGGCGAAGTACAAACACACTCTCAAGCAAACAGCAAGAGAAAGTTGGAAAAATAAAACGGAAAGTTTAAACCTGGACAAAGAAGGGAACACGCTATGGAAGCTAGTCAGAGCCATGAACGACGAAACCCCGTCAAATAAACAAATTACTATCAAGCAAGGCGAGAACTTGATCACAGGTAAGAAAGCCGCAAACGCCTTTGTCGATCACTATGCCAGAGCAAACTACATCGAGGTCCCTGCAGATAAGCATACAGACATTAGCGAAGAGCTAAAGGGGCACGAAAACAAAAATACGGCTCCTGAAGAGCACATGATGGCCAAACTAACAATGCGCGAAATGGAAGAGGCTATGAGAACACTAAAGAGAAGGAAATCTCCCGGAAAAGACGGGATAACAAACGAAATGCTGATGGGGCTGGGCCAAACAGCGAAGGAAAAACTACTGTCAGTCCTGAACCAAAGCTGGAAAAGGGGTATTGTACCCCAGGCATGGAAAGATGCAATACTGGTACCAGTACCAAAAACAGGAAAGGACAAAACAGATCCGAATGGATACAGGCCCATAAGCCTACTGAGCTGTGTCGGCAAGCTGATGGAACGGATGATAAACACCAGACTGATGTGGCATCTGGAAGAAAAACGAATACTAATTCCACAGCAAGCCGGCTTTAGACAGCACAGATCCACTGAGGACCAGGTCATCCTCATAGCCCAGGAGATAGAAGATGCCTACCAGGCACAGAAACACACAGTAGCTGTTTGGGTGGATCTGGAAAAGGCATTTGACAAAGTCTGGAAGGATGGACTTAGAGTCAAGCTAAGAAGAAGTGATGTTTGTGGGAAGATGTACAAGTGGATCAACCACTACCTCAAACAAAGAACGGCCAGAGTCCAAGTACAAGGGCAGATGAGCAAAAAGGTGACACTCGAGCAGGGAGTACCCCAAGGGGGAGTACTATCACCCACACTCTTCCTGGTATATATAAACGATATTACAGAGAATATACCAAGAAGAGTCCATAGCTCAATTTTTGCAGACGATCTGGCTATGTGGACCTCTGAAAAGAATCTCACCATAGCAAGAAATCGGATGCAAACGGCCCTAACATCGCTGGAAGAGTGGGCGAACTCATGGCTGGTCAAAATAAACGAGGAGAAAACCACGTGCACAATATTCTCGCTCTCATTAAAACCCCAAAGTACCAAACTAAGCCTAAATGGCAAAATCCTGCAGCCAAACGACAACCCAACCTATCTGGGAGTCACATTTGATCGGCGCATGACATGGAAAAGTCAGATTGAGAGAAACCGAATGAAAGCCAGAGAAAGAATGGCGATCATGAGGAAACTTGCTGGCACAAGCTGGGGAGCAGACGAAGGCATACTAAAGAAACTGTACACTGGAAGAGTGAGACCAGTTCTCGAGTATGGCATCGCGGCTTGGACAACAGCAGCGAAGGCGAACTTCGATAAAGTTAACAAACTTCAAAACCAAGCTATGAGAATCATAACTGGTGGCATGAAGTCAACGCCAATTGTAGAACTTGAAAAGATTACAAAACTGCAATCCATGACCGACAGAGGAGACTGCAGAGCCCAGCTGCAGTCAGAGAAACTCCGAAGACTGACGGACCATCCAATGTACCAGAGGCTAAACAATTTGGGAACTGGAAAACTAAAGCGGAGAAACTTTGCAGAAATAGCCAAAGCAAAGATGCACGAAGATCCCATAAACGCACTAACAACACCAAAACCCATCACTACTGTACGAAAACCTACTTGGAGGCAGGATATATTTCCAGAGGTGGTAGAAAATATACCAGGTATTGCAAACAAAAACTGCCAGACCGAAAAAGAAAGGAGAGTTACTACCCTAAGCTTCATAACGAAAAGCTACCCAAGCATGGACTGGACCCATGCATACACCGACGGCTCTGTAACAAACACTACACAGAACGGAGGGGCAGGAGCATTCCTGAACCTACCAAATGGCAGAAAAATAACACTGTCATTCGCTACTGGTAAGTACACGAGCAATTTCAGAGCAGAGGCAGAGGCACTGAGGGCGGCAGTGGAAGAAATGGTAACACACAGTGAAAATGAGAGCCATATAGTCCTGCTGACAGATGCTCTCGAAGTAGTCACAGCGCTAAAAAGCCAGAAAAACACTGAGCTTAATGACTTAAGAGCAGCACTCTGCAAACTGTGCCAACAGTCCGCACCAAAAAGGGTAGTGGTACAGTGGGTTCCGTCACACTGCAACATCCAAGGCAACGAGGAGGCAGACAGACTGGCAAAAGAAGGTGCAAGGCTACCACAAATAGATACCAGTATGACGTACGAAGAGTCAAAACGGCTTATCAAATCCAGGTACATGTCCAAATGGGAAACCGAACATACTGGTTACACCAAAAACGATGCCTATTACCAGTTGAACCGAAGAGAGCAGGTCGTTGTCTTCAGACTTCGCACTGGCCACAACAGACTGAGGTACCACCTCTTCAACAAATTGAAGATAGGGTGTACCGACGAATGCCCGTGCGGTACTGGTAAAATGACCACTGAACATCTGCTGCAGAACTGCCCGACATACGAGGATCAGAGAGAGCAGATGTGGCCATTGCCAGTGGAACTGCAAGACAAGCTATATGGTAGTGGCGAGAGTCTCAGGATGACCGCCGCTTTT
The DNA here is from genome assembly GCA_036924085.1 of Ariolimax columbianus. NCBI lineage: Eukaryota > Metazoa > Mollusca > Gastropoda > Stylommatophora > Arionidae > Ariolimax > Ariolimax columbianus. The sequence continues at coordinate 19,058,789 of JAVGWX010000002.1, forward strand.
TTCGAGAAAATAATGGTTACTGTCTGACTGTGTACGCAGAAGAAGAAGAAGAAGTATCCAGGAAACGCACCTCAACAATAACCATAAATTCTCAATCAGAGGATACCAGACCTTCCGTCTAGATAGAGAAGGCCACAAAGGAGGGGTCCTGATACTGACCAGAAACAGCATACCGAGTAGCGCGGTACCTGTCAATCACACCGGACAAGCAGAAATTGTAGGAGTTTACATAATGGCTCAAGAGACGAAGCTCCGCATTTTCAATCTGTACGGACCACCAAACAGAGACCTATCGCTCTCGAGTATGGAGGTCAGAGACTCCAACTGCATAGTAGTTGGAGATTTCAACAGCCACTCGGAGAGATGGGGATACTCTGACACAGACAGCAGAGGTGACGAAGTGGAAGATTGGGAGATAGATGCAAATCTATCCCTAATCAATAGGCCGGAGGATAGCCCTAGCTTCTATTCAAGAACATGGCATACAACCTCGACTCCAGATTTGGCCTTCTCCACACAGGACATACACTATAAAATAGACCGCCAGGTGCTAAACCAACTGGCAGGTAGCGACCACAGGCCGATCAGGCTAACCATTGACATGGAAATAGGCCCACAGGAAACAAAACCGCTCCCACGTTGGAATTACAAACGAGCCGACTGTGACAGTTTTGCAATCCTGACAGATGGGCTGTGTGAAACCATCAACACACGAAACACCAAAATGAAGCCCATGGTAGAGAGCCTAAGCAAGGCAATAATGCAAGCCGCCACTGAAACCATCCCAAGAGGAGCTAGGAAAAACTATAAGCCCTACTGGAATGATGAGTTCAGAAAGTGGAAGATGCAGTAACAAATGCTAGGAACATGGCAGAACGAGAAAAATCCATGGAGGCAAACATCGCCCTCAAAGCCGCCGCGGCTAAGTACAAACACACTCTCAAGCAAACAGCAAGAGAAAGTTGGAAAAATAAAACGGAAAGTTTAAACCTGGACAAAGAAGGGAACAAGCTATGGAAGCTAGTCAGAGCCATGAACGACGAAACCCCGTCAAATAAACAAATTACTATCAAGCAGGGCGAGAACTTGATCACAGGTAAGAAAGCCGCAAACGCCTTTGTCGATCACTATGCCAGAGCAAACCACATCGAGGTCCCTGCAGAAAAGCATACAGACATTAGCGAATAGCTAAAGGGACACGAAAACATAAATACGGCTCCTGAAGAGCACATGATGGCCAAACTAACAATGCGCGAAATGGAAGAGGCTATGAGAACACTTAAGAAAAGGAAATCTCCCGGAAAAGACGGGATAACAAACGAAATGCTGATGGGGCTGGGCCAAACAGCGAAGAAAAAACTACTATCAGTCCTGAACCAAAGCTGGAAAAGGGGTATTGTACCCCAGGCATGGAAAGATGCAATACTGGTACCAGTACCAAAAACAGGAAAGGACAAAACAGATCCGAATGGATACAGGCCCATAAGCCTACTGAGCTGTGTCGGCAAGCTGATGGAACGGATGATAAACACCAGACTGATGTGGCATCTGGAAGAAAAACGAATACTAATTCCACAGCAAGCCGGCTTTAGACAGCACAGATCCACTGAGGACCAGGTCATCCTCATAGCCCAGGAGATAGAAGATGCCTACCAGGCACAGAAACACACAGTAGCTGTTTGGGTGGATCTGGAAAAGGCATTTGACAAAGTCTGGAAGGATGGACTTAGAGTCAAGCTAAGGAGAAGTGATGTTTGTGGGAAGATGTACAAGTGGATCAACCACTACCTCAAACAAAGAACGGCCAGAGTCCAAGTACAAGGGCAGATGAGCAAAAAGGTGACACTCGAGCAGGGAGTACCCCAAGGGGGAGTACTGTCACCCACACTCTTCCTGGTATATATAAACGACATTACAGAGAATATACCAAGAACAGTCCATAGCTCAATGTTTGCAGACGATCTGGCTATGTGGACCTCTGAAAAGAATCTCACCATAGCAAGAAATCGGATGCAAACGGCCCTAACATCGCTGGAAGAGTGGGCGAACTCATGGCTGGTCAAAATAAACGAGGAGAAAACCACGTGCACAATATTCTCGCTCTCATTAAAACCCCAAAGTACCAAATTAAGCCTAAATGGCAAAATCCTGCAGCCAAACGACAACCCAACCTATCTGGGAGTCACATTTGATCGGCGCATGACATGGAAAAGTCAGATTGAGAGAAACCGAATGAAAGCCAGAGAAAGAATGGCGATCATGAGGAAACTTGCTGGCACAAGCTGGGGAGCAGACGAAGGCATACTAAAGAAACTGTACACTGGAAGAGTGAGACCAGTTCTCGAGTAGGGCATCGCGGCATGAACAACAGCAGCGAAGGCGAACTTCGATAAAGTTAACAAACTTCAAAACCAAGCCATGAGAATTATAACAGGTGGCATGAAGTCAACGCCAATTGTAGAACTTGAAAAGATTACAAAACTGCAATCCATGACCGACAGAAGAGACTGCAGAGCCCAGCTGCAGTCAGAGAAACTCCGAAGACTGACGGACCATCCAATGTACCAGAGGCTAAACAATTTGGGAACTGGGAAACTAAAGCGGAGAAACTTTGCAGAAATAGCCAAAGCAAAGATGCACGAAGATCCCATAAACGCACTAACAACACCAAAACCCATCACTACTGTACGAAAACCTACTTGGAGGCAGGATATATTTCCAGAGGTGGTAGAAAATATACCAGGTATTGCAAACAAAAACTGCCAGAGTGAAAAAGAAAGGAGAGACACTACCCTAAGCTTCACAACGAAAAGCTACCCAAGCATGGACTGGACCCATGCATACACCGACGGTTCTGTAACAAACACTACACAGAACGGAGGGGCAGGAGCATTCCTGAACCTACCAAATGGCAGAAAAATAACACTGTCATTCGCTACTGGTAAGTACACGAGCAATTTCAGAGCAGAGGCAGAGGCACTGAGGGCGGCAGTGGAAGAAATGGTAACACACAGTGAAAATGAGAGCCATATAGTCCTGCTGACAGATGCTCTCGAAGTAGTCACAGCGCTAAAAAGCCAGAAAAACACTGAGCTTAATGACTTAAGAGCAGCACTCTGCAAACTGTGCCAACAGTCCGCACCAAAAAGAGTAGTGGTACAGTGGGTTCCGTCACACTGCAACATCCAAGGCAACGAGGAGGCAGACAGACTGGCAAAAGAAGGTGCAAGGCTACCACAAATAGATACCAGTATGACGTACGAAGAGTCAAAACGGCTTATCAAAGCCAGGTACATGTCCAAATGGGAAACCGAACTTACTGGTTACACCAAAAACGATGCCTATTACCAGTTGAACCGAAGAGAGCAGGTCGTTGTCTTCAGACTTCGCACTGGCCACAACAGACTGAGGTACCACCTCTTCAACAAATTGAAGATAGGGTGTACCGACGAATGCCCGTGCGGTACTGGTAAAATGACCACTGAACATCTGCTGCAGAACTGCCCGACATACGAGGATCAGAGAGAGCAGATGTGGCCATTGCCAGTGGAACTGCAAGACAAGCTCTATGGTAGTGGCGAGAGTCTCAGGATGACCGCCGCTTTTTTCGAGAAAATAATGGTTACTGTCTGACTGTGTACGCAGAAGAAGAAGAAGAAGACCCCCCCCCCCCCCCCCCCAAAACAAAAAAAACACGTATGATTCAAAGATACATATACTAATCGTTTTCCAAAATATATGAGGTGTTGGTAGTTGTTTCAAGAGAATCGCAAAACAGAAATCAACCTGAGGAAACATACTTTACAAAAACCATCAATTGTAAACACAATGCTTTATCATTCGATTCATCAAGTTGAATTGAAAATAAACGAAACGTTACAGATTTGATGCCCAGCACAACTTAATCCTTGTTGTGGATGTCACTGAATCTCCTTTGAACAGTACTGTGTGATTAGTGAACAATCTGCCTCTCCAATCTATTTTTCCAACACAACTTCCCTCTATTTGGAAATTCCAGTTTGATCAGTTTCTTCAAGTGTATGCGGTAATCTATGGGTTTTCCCGATCTTAATAAAACATAGTGATAGACAAATATCACAGTCAAGCTGTAAACTACGACACAACGCATTCCGTTCTCTGGACTACATTCTGCTACTTAAACCCTTTCAGGGTTTGGTAGCGGGAGATTGAGAACGAACGCAGAAGAAGAAGAAGAAGAAGAAGACGGGAGTGAAAGTGAAAGGCTATGTCGTTACAGTACAATAACGTTTCATGCCCTATGTACGACTTGTAGAGTGGTAGTAAGATCAATATTCCAACAGGATAAGTGTTTGGTCCCAAATTCCCCCTTGAAACATTAAAATGCCTTAGTTGAAAACCTGTGGTATTGAGAATATTAGCGGATCATGCATCAATTGCATGAGTCCGCGAGTGGTACCCATGGTGAAGAATGAAATTACTGTTGCGTTCACTCCTTACTTACGTGGGTTATGAATGGCGCTATCAACCACATCACGTAAAATCAATTTCTGAAGAAGCCAGCACTGCAGGAACACACGTTGATTTTAAGAAAAGGACCAGTTGCAGGGGTGGACTTACGTTTTATTGGAAGGATACAAATGGAAGAGCTGAAGGGTTAGCCCACTTAAAGGAACCTGTGTCGATGTATGTATGTGTGTGTGTGTTTGTGTGTGTGTTTGTGTGTGTGTGTGTGTTTGTGTGTGTGTGTTTGTGTGTGTGTTTGTGTGTGTGTGTGTGTGTTTGTGTGTGTGTTTGTGTGTGTGTTTGTGTGTGTGTTTGTGTGTGTGTTTGTGTGTGTGTGTTTGTGTGTGTGTGTTTGTGTGTGTGTGTTTGTGTGTGTGTGTGTTTGTGTGTGTTTGCGTGTGTGTTTGTGTGTGTTTGTGTGTGTGTGTGTTTGTGTGTGTGTGTGTTTGTGTGTGTGTCTTTGTGCGTGTGTGTTTGTGTGTGTGTGTGTTTGTGTGTGTGTGTGTGTTTGTGTGTGTGTGTTTGCGTGTGTGTTTGTGTGTGTGTTTGTGTGTTTGTGTGTGTGTTTGTGTGTGTGTTTGTGTGTGTGTGTTTGTGTGTGTGTTTGTGTGTGTGTGTTTGTGTGTGTGTGTTTGTGTGTTTGTGTGTGTGTGTTTGTGTGTGTTTGCGTGTGTGTTTGTGTGTGTTTGTGTGTGTGTGTGTGTGTTTGTGTGTGTGTGTTTGTGTGTGTGTGTGTTTGTGCGTGTGTGTGTGTGTTTGTGTGTGTGTTTGTGTGTGTGTGTGTGTGTTTGTGTGTGTGTGTTTGCGTGTGTGTTTGTGTGTGTGTGTGTGTGTGTTTGTGTGTGTGTTTGTGTGTGTGTGTTTGTGTGTGTGTTTGTGTGTGTGTGTTTGTGTGTGTGTGTTTGTGTGTGTGTGTTTGTGTGTGTTTGCGTGTGTGTTTGTGTGTGTTTGTGTGTGTGTGTGTGTTTGTGTGTGTGTGTGTTTGTGTGTGTGTGTTTGTGCGTGTGTGTTTGTGTGTGTTTGTGTGTGTGTTTGTGTGTATGTATGTGTGTGTGTGTGTTTGTGTGTGTGTGTTTGCGTGTGTGTTTGTGTGTTAGTGTGTGTGTTTGTGTGTGTTTGTGTGTGTGTGTGTTTGCGTGTGTGTTTGTGTGTGTGTGTGTGTGTTTGTGTGTGTGTTTGTGTGTGTGTTTGTGTGTGTGTGTGTGTTTGTGTGTATGTGTTTGCGTGTGAGTTTGTGTGTGTGTGTTTGTGTGTGTGTGTGTGTTTGTGTGTGTGTTTGTGTGTGTGTTTGTGTGTGTGTGTGTTTGTGTGTATGTGTTTGCGTGTGTGTTTGTGTGTGTGTGTGTTTGTGTGTGTGTTTGTGTGTGCGTGTTTGTGTGTGTGTGTTTGTGTATGTGTGTTTGTGTGTGTGTGTTTGTGTGTGTTTGTGTGTGTGTTTGTGTGTGTTTGTGTGTGTGTGTTTGCGTGTGTGTTTGTGTGTGTTTGTGTGTGTGTGTGTTTGTGTGTGTGTTTGTGTGTGTGTTTGTGTGTGTGTGTTTGTGTGTGTGTGTTTGCGTGTGTGTTTGTGTGTGTTTGTGTGTGTGTTTGTGTTTGTGTGTGTGTTTGTGTGTGTGTTTGTGTGTGTGTTTGTGTATGTGTGTATGTGTGTGTGTGTTTGTTTGTGTTTGTGTGTGTGTTTGTGTGTGTGTGTTTGTGTGTGTGTATTTGTGTGTTTGTGTGTGTGTATTTGTGTGTGTGTTTGTGTGTGTGTGTGTTTGTGTGTGTTTGTGTGAGTGTTTGTTTGTGTGTGTGTTTTTGTGTGTTTGTGTATGTGTGTGTGTGTGTTTGTGTGTGTGTGTTTGTGTGTGTGTGTGTGTGTGTGTTTGTGTGTGTGATTGTGTGCGTGATTGTGTGTGTGTGTTTGTGTGTGTATTTGTGTGTGTTTGTGTGTGTGTTTGTGTGTGTTAGTTTGTGTGTGTGTGTGTTTATGTGTGTGTGCGATTGTGTGTGTGATTGTATGTTTGTGTTTGTGTGTGTTAATGTGTGTGTGTGTGTTTGTGTGTGTGTTTGTGTGTGTATGTTTGTGTGTGTGTGTTTGTGTGTGTGTGATTGTGTGTATGATTGTGTCTGTGTTTGTGTGTGTTTGTGTTTGTGTGTGTTAATGTGTGTGTGTGTTTGTGTGTGTGTGTTTGAATGTGTGTGTTTGTGTGTGTATGTTTGTGTGTGTGTGTTTGTGTGTGTGTGTGTTTGTGTGTGTGTGATTGTGTGTGTGATTGTGTGTGTGTGTTTGTGTGTGTTTGTGTGTGTGTGTTTGTGTGTGTGTGATTGTATGTGTGATTGTGTGTGTGTGTTTGTGTGTGTGTGTGTTTGTGTGTGTTTGTGTGTGTTAGTTTGTGTGTGTGTCTGTGTGTGTGTATGTGTGTTTGTGTGTGTGTGTTTGTGTGTGTTTGTAGGTGTGTTTGTGTGTGTGTGTCTGCGTGTGTGCGTGTGTGTGTGTGTGTATGTATATATGTATGTATATTTATACGAGTACACGAGACGTGGTGACAGGAGTGGCGAAGCGGCCTGAAGTCCCCAGTCTTCAAAACCTCTCGACTACCCCACCAATGGGAAAAATGTCCTATGACTGTTTGTTGTTTTTTTTATTTTTTTTTTATTGTTGTTTGTTTTCCTGTGTCAATGTATATATACCCCTGTGGGTGATACATTTGTTTAAGATCTAGTCGCTAGGTATTTTTTATTTAATGGAGTAGCTAGACCTAGTGCTAGATTAAAGGTTTCTCGTAGCGTTGTGCAACATGTCAGTTGGTTTGGGTGAAATGTTCTTAAAAATATGAATTCTTAATGTAGAAATTTCAGTTAGGTTTCAAAGCAATGCTTTCCTATTTCTGCTATTTCTGTTGTGTGTTATGACTTGGCTGTTGCGTCACCTGGCGCCAGTAGTCTGGCTATACAAGTCGCCGGAAGGATGGGGAAATATTCAATTGAGTGTCCTTTAAAGTTGAGGGGTGAGGGGAAGGAGAAGGGGAGGGGGTGGATATACGTGATTAGAAAAAAGTGTACCAGTCTATTAAAAATACGATGAAATGGTAGACGCCTCTGCACCATTTCCAGGCGCCATATTGACCTTACGACCGCGATTTGTCGGGGCTTGATGTACACTATTGTAGAAATAGTTTATGTAACACTTTATTCTACATGATTATATTGCTAGCTCAGTACACAAACGTCTTTTACTACATACATAGTAAAAGTATTCCCATTAGTAGACAATACCGTCGGAGATGAAAGGTAACATACTTTGTTCTACGAAGTCTTATCGTTTTCTGAGGCAGAGGTGAGTTCCCTTCCTCGTTGCATTACCTTCCATAAGTAGGTCATATAAGCAAATTCAATCATATAACTCAAGTAAGTCATATAACCAAAGTAGGTCATATAACCCAAGTAGATCATATTACCCAAGTAGGTCATATCACCCAAGTAGGTCATATAACCAAATTAAATCATATAGCCCAAGTAGGTCATATAACCCAAGTAGGTCATATAACCCAAATAAGTCATATAACCCAAGTAGGTCATATAACCCAAGTAGGTCATATAACCCAAGTAGGTCATATAACCCAAGTAAGTCATATAACCCAAGTAGGTTATATAACCCAAGTAGGTTATATAGCCCAAGTAGGTCATATAAATCAAGTAGGTCATATAACCCAAGTAGGTCATATAACCCAAGTAGGTCATATAACCCAAGTAAGTCATATAACCCAATGGAGCTCGCGGGACACGGTCAGTGTGAAGTGTCATGTATGAAGCAAGGAAGTTATCACTTACAACTTGGCCACTGAAAGACTAACATTAGCTGAGTCAATCGTAGCAGATTTTAGCGCAGTGGAGAGAAGGAGTTCAGAGCACGCATGTCGTGTATTCTTTGACAAAGCCGGTCTGGACTTGTCTCTGTCCGATAATCAGATAAATCCAGAGGAAAGACGAGTGTTACAAATAGTGGGGGCAAGTCACTCTGAGTTAGCGTATTGCCAATATTGTAGTGTCTAGCTGTCTTGGAAAGAAATTGGTAGGGATATGAGACCGCCCATTGCCATTGGGGCTAAACGACACAGGTAATAAGGATAAGGACTTTGAGCTGCCTATGATTTGGAAACAGGCTGCCACAGGAGTGTGAGTAGGGAGATAAGATGTCACAAGAAATGGGTGGAGGTCCTAGAGATGGGGAAAGGGACGTGTTGACATGCACAACTGGCTAACCGGTGACACGAGCTACTGGCTGGTCAACAGGGGGCTGCCAGCTGGTCAACAGTGGGCTACTAGCTGGTCAATATGGGGCTACTAGCTGGTCAATAGAGAGCTACTGGCTGGTCAACAGGGGGCTACTAGCTAGTCAACAGAGAGCTACTAGCTGGTCAACAGGGAGCTACTAGCTGGTCAACAGGGGGCTACCAACTGGTCAACAGGAGGCTACTAGCTGGTCAACAGGGTGCTACCAGCTGATCAACAGGAGGCTACTAGCTGGTCAACATGGGGCTACCAGCTGGTCAATAGAGAGCTAGTAGCTGGTCAACAGAGAGCTACTAGCTGGTCAACAGCGGGCTACTAGCTGGTCAATAGGGGGCTACCAACTGGTCAACATGGGGCTACTTGCTGGACAATAGAGAGCTACTAGCTGGTCAACAGCGGGCTACTAGCTGGTCAACAGGGGGCTACCAACTGGTCAACAGGGGGCTACCAGATGGTCAACAGGGGGCTACTAGCTACTCAACAGGGGGCTACTAGCTGGTCCGCTGAAAATAACAGCAAATTAAGTTATAAGAGAGACACCTAAAGAGCGGTCTCGAAGACTGTCTCGAACACTGCCGTGTCAGTTTAGTCAGAGAAGTCGACCGGAGCCCCCTGGCAAAGTGTCTAGAACGTTGTCTTTACGAAATTAGACACAGAAGTCGACCGGAGACCTCTGGCAAATTGTCTTGTACGATGCCGTGTAGGCCTAGACAGAGTGATCCACGTAAGTGTATCACTGGCACCAAGGATTCGCATCCCACGAATCAAGCAGTAAGGTGTACAATAGAACAGGGAACAGGCTTCCAACTCACGGGTGAGAAAATAGTTTCCACCCTGGAGAATAGTCGGACTTACATTGGAAACTGTCATAGACCAGCCAGTCACGCCACGACGAAGGATCAGAAGACTCAAGAGATTAGATACCAGTTTAATTCTAGTTAAAATTGTTAGATAATAGAAAAAGATAATATACAGACCCTGGTCATAGATTCGGATATTCCATTAGTTAATTGCCAAACTCCGCTTAGAAAGATTAGTCACATATTTGCTGATAATGTTGTAAATTATTAGACTATGCAAATAAATTAATTACCTTGTGGTCTTATATTGAAGGAAGAAATTGTAGTATTTTCTATGAAATTGTGAAGAAATAGCGAATTGAATGAAAGAAAGAAGAATTGGTTGAAGAGAAATGTGATAGGAATGCAGCACTGGGTACACTGGAGCGTGTTGCTATCTGGATTGGGACCTGTAGCATTAGCGCATGCTGCACGGTAAGATGCAGTGATCTTGTTATTTCCTTACCAGTAAGGTGATCTACACGTGCTAGAGCAAGAGTGCTGAGCCTGGGGGAATCAGGAGTCATTACCACACCCCTTTTCCAACCAATTATTTAGTATAAGGAGGAATGTTAGGCTTTCAAAAGGTGAATCGGGGCCATACTCAAACTGTTGGAATTTGTTTCTTTCTAGAAGCTACAAATCTAAGGATTTGACTTGCCTTTGCACGACACCAGACTTAATTGTATTGTGACGACATAACCTATCATGCTCACTCCCGTCTGTCACGTTAGTGTATTACAATCGAGAAAACCTGCACTCCCACATACTATTTAGGAAACAATGATTACATCTTTCACTTCCAAATTAATGGGAACCATATATAGAAATGGATTGGAGAAGGCACAAACTTGCAGCAGTTTCAGTATCAAACAATACTATTCGAATGAATTCCAGCTATACGGTCATCGACAGCAAGAACAAAGTTGCGCAGGAGATCAAATCTGTAGAATTTGGCTTATTTTTCAATTTGAGTTGGAACATAGTATTACCAGTTGATGGTGTTTGCTAATTGTGTTCCCACAGGTTAATTTTTTTTATTTATTTTTTTGGCGTTCACCTTATTTCTCTAATCCCCAAGTCGATGTGCGTTGCACTGTGGTTTTTCTTTGCGCCTGTCGACCCAGTGCATCCGACTTCAGCATGCATTGTATGTAACGGTCTGCTTCCTCCTGCATTTTCTAAGGGTTTGCTTCCCCGGGGCAACGGGCGGTGCTGTGATGGGGATCGAACCCAGCACCTTTTGGTTGTGAGCCGTGTCACTTAACCACTAGCCCACGCCGTCCCCTACAGGTTAATTTAAGGAGAAGTTTGTTTTGTTTTGGGTTTGTTTTGTTTTGTTTTTTTTTTTTTTTTTTTTTGGGGGTGGGGGGGGGGGGGGGGGGTGTCTTTCTTATTTTTGAAACGCCAGCAAACGTCTTGGATTTTTTATTTTTTTTAAAGCTTTAATATTTCTTTGAATCGGAAAAATGTTTTGTTCGATAACGGCTGCGGATACTGTACCAGCAGTACTAGGGACACAATTTGAAATGGGAAATTGCGAACTCAAGAAGTGAAAGACATTCATTGTTTTCATTCATCGTCAGGCATTTGCCCTCGAAAGAACTTTCTGTTACGCTAGCAAAGGTTTGGGATAAGAAAATTTAAATTGTCAGTTTTGTCAAAGCAGGAGCTTTCAACTTCCGATTATTTCAGCAGTTACGTAGCGAATGGTATGTCGGTCATGGTTTCCTTCTTTTCTAAACACATTTTCTAGAGATCATTTAACTAAGCGAGTATTTAAGCTCAAACTATTTGTTGAAGCTTTAACGGAATTGTGTACATGGTTAGATGATGCCGAAAAGATCATGCTGTTTGACTTTTTTGACTGAAATTCATGAAGAGCTGAAAAGAAACTACAGATGCAAGGAAGGAAAAGACATCATAGAATTTACTATTTCCTTTGACAGGTTTCATTGGCAAGTTGGAACATTTAAAAAGAACGGTTTCACCCACACTCTTCCTGGTATATATAAACGACATTACAGAGAATATACCAAGGAGAGTCCATAGCTCAATGTTTGCAGACGATCTTGCTATGTGGACCTCTGGAAAAGAATCTCACCATAGCAAGAAATCGGATGCAGCAGGCCCTAACATCGCTGGAAGAGTGGGCGAACTCATGGCTGGTCAAAATAAACGAGGAGAAAACCACATGCACAATATTCTCGCTTTCAATAAAACCCAAAAATACCAAATTTAGTTTAAATGGCAAATTCCTGCAGCCAAACGACAACCCAACCTATCTGGGAGTCACATTTGATCGGCGCATGACATGGAAAAGTCTGATCGAGAGAAACCGAATGAGAGCCAGCGAAAGAATGGCAATCATGAGGAAAATTGCTGGCACAATCTGGGGAGCAGACGAAGGCATACTAAAGAAACTGTACATTGGAAGAGTGAGACCAGTTCTCGAGTATGGCATTGCGGCATGGACAACAGCAGCAAAGGCGAACTTCGATATAGTTAGCAAACTTCAAAACCAAGCCATGAGAGTTATAACAGGAGGCATGAAGTCAACGCCAATTGTAGAACTTGAAAAGATTACAAAACTGCAATCCATGACCGATAGAAGAGACTGCAGAGCCCAGCTGCAGTCAGAGAAACTCCGAAGACTGACTGACCATCCAATGCACCAGAGACTAAACAATTTGGGAAATGGGAAACTAAAGCGGAGAAACTTTGCAGAAATAGCCAAAGCAAAGATGCACGAAGATCCCATAAACGCACTAACAACACCAAAACCCATCACTACTGTACGAAAACCTACCAGGAGGCAGGATATATTTCCAGAGGTGGTAGAAAATATACCAGGTATTGGAAACAAAAACTGCCAGACTGAAAAAGAAAGGAGAAATACTACCCTAAGCTTTATATCGAAAAGCTACCCAAGAATGGACTGGACCCAGGCATACACCGACGGTTCTGTAACAAACACTACACAGAACGGAGGGGCAGGAGCATTCCTGAACCTACCAAATGGCAAACAAATAACACTGTCATTTGCTACTGGTAAGTACACAAGCAATTTCAGAGCGGAGGCAGAGGCACTGAGGGCGGCAGTGGAAGAAATGGTGACACACAAAGAAAATGAAAGCCGTATAGTCCTGCTTACAGATGCTCTCGCCGTAGTCACAGTGCTATAAAGCCAGAAAAACACTGAGCTTAATGACTTAAGAGCAGCACTCTGCAAACTGTGCCAGCAGTCCGCACCAAAAAGGGTAGTGGTACAGTGGGTCCCATCACACTGCAACATCCAAGGCAACAAGGAGGCAGACAGACTGGCAAAAGAAGGTGCAAGACTACCACAAACAGATACTAGTATGACGTACGAAGAGTCAAAACGGCTTATCAAAGCCAGATACATGACCAAATGGGAAACCGAACATACTGGTTACACCAAAAACGATGCCTTTTACCAGTTGAACCGAAGAGAGCAGGTCGTTGTCTTCAGACTTCGCACTGGCCACAATAGACTGAGGTACCACCTATTCAACAAATTGAAGATAGGTGGTACCGACGAATGCCCGTGCGGTACCGGTAAAATGACAGCTGAACATCTGCTGCAGAACTGCCCGACATACGAGGATCAGAGAGAGCAGATGTGGCCATCACCAGTGGAACTGCAAGACAAGCTCTATGGCAGCAGCGACAGCCTCAGGATGACCGCCGCTTTTTTCGAAAAAATAATGGTTACTGTCTGACTGCGTACGAAGAAGAAGAAGAAATAGAACGGTTGAGATATAATATGTTGCTATGTTTGAGAAACTCATAAGTTCTTCCTGTTGGTGATGACCAAATGCTTTCAGAATTTTCACACACAAAAATTGAAATTTTTGCAGATTTTCATAGCACTGAAAAATGAATTCAGGCAATATTTTCCTAAAATCAGTCGTGAGGAATTAGGTTTACTCTGAGGCTGGTTTTTGAAATCGTTATTTTTACTTCACTAAGAGCATGAAGTGAAGATCTTATAATCGCATACGACACCAGACGACAAAGTAAACAAATAATAATATGTATAATTAAACTTGAATGCTAAAATTATTTCTACTGAATATTCAAGCTCGTTCAGTGTGTAAAAAAAAACAGTTCTTACATTAACGTACATATTTATTACCGGAGCACTGACCTCTACCGGAACACTGGACTGATTCTTGCGGTTCCGGCAGTCTGATTTCCTGACTGTAACAGGCGTGACAAGTATACGTAGAGAGAGAGAGACTCTCGAGGACACAACAGCGTATGTTTGTGCTTCTAATGAGAAGCTGGCTTTGCAAAACCGATATTCGGAATTTCTAGTTGTATTTCGTCATGCTGGTAGGTTTGAGTGTTCGTGTATGCTTGAAAGCATCATCTGAATAATTGGCTTTATCAAATATGGTGTGTGAGTTTTATGTGCTCTCTATTTCGGAAGTAACATCCACAAAGATGAGAGAAATGTATATGCACTAAAAATTGCAATTATCTTGGCCAAACAAATAAGTCAGTAGAAAATAAGATGAGGTTTGTCAACATGAATTTTGACGTCCTACTATGTGGTTAGGAAACTTGGCAGGCAACTAAGACTTTCACATCCAGACTGCAGGTCGAGATGTTTTATGACAGACAAACTTTGTCCAGCAGTAAAGTCCATTATTGACTTAAATAGGTTTACTAACTTCAAGTTTTAAGCGCATGAAATTAATGTATCTCTTTTCATTGTGAAATTAATATATCTCTCCGTAAACGTCGCCGCTGTATGTAGCTTCCTTTCTTTTCTAACAATAAAACAAAAATACATCAATATATTTGGAAGCCCTATTGCATTTATGCTACTTTTTCTAGACCTTTTCTTAAACTTCAAACGGCCATTGCAAATTAAACAAGATTGTTGTCATGTGCCTGTTGTTTGATCTAGCTTGTAAAATAATTTTTTTGTGGACTATGATTACAAAAATTGTAATATTTATGGGGTTCGCCTTCAGGTGTTGGTGTTGCGAACATTCAAGGGCTGGATGGATGCCAATTGACTCTGTAGTAGGCGAGCAGAAAACAAAAGTTTGGTTGTGTTTTTTTTAATTTCACACTCGATAAAAATAATGTAGATCCTTACCGGAGCTCGAACTAGTGCTATTCTGGCTAATAAAGCAGTGCCCTAACCGCTCGGCCAATACAGTGTCAAGCATTGTTTACCGAAAATCGACATTACAGAGAATATACCAAGGAGAGTCCATAGCTCAATGTTTGCAGACGATCTGGCTATGTGGACCTCTGAAAAGAATCTCACCATAGCAAGAAATCGGATGCAGCAGGCCCTAACATCGCTGGAAGAGTGGGCGAACTCATGGCTGGTCAAAATAAACGAGGAGAAAACCACATGCACAATATTCTCGCTTTCATTAAAACCCCAAAATACCAAATTAAGTCTAAATGGCAAATTCCTGCAGCCAAACGACAACCCAACCTATCTGGGAGTCACATTTGATCGGCGCATGACATGGAAAAGTCTGATCGAGAGAAACCGAATGAGAGCCAGAGAAAGAATGGCAATCATGAGGAAACTTGCTGGCACAAGCTGGGGAGCAGACGAAGGCATACTAAAGAAACTGTACACTGGAAGAGTGAGACCAGTTCTCAAGTATGGCATTGCGGCATGGACAACAGCAGCAAAGGCGAACTTCGATAAAGTTAGCAAACTTTAAAACCAAGCCATGAGAGTTATAACAGGAGGCATGAAGTCAACGCCAATTGTAGAACTTGAAAAGATTACAAAACTGCAATCCATGACCGATGGAAGAGACTGCAGAGCCCAGCTGCAGTCAGAGAAACTCCGAAGACCGACTGACCATCCAATGCACCAGAGACTTAACAATTTGAGAAATTGGAAACTAAAGCGGAGAAACTTTGCAGAAATAGCCAAAGCAAAGATGCACGAAGATCCCATAAACGTACTAACAACACCAAAACCCATCACTACTGTACGAAAACCTACCTGGAGCCAGGATATATTTCCAGAGGTGGTAGAAAATATACCAGGTATTGGAAACAAAAACTGCCAGACTGAAAAAGAAAGGAGAGATACTACCCTAAGCTTCATATTGAAAAGCTACCCAAGCATGGACTGGACCCAGGCATACACCGACGGTTCTGAAACAAACAATACACAGAACGGAGGAGCAGGAGCATTCCTGAACCTACCAAATGGCAGACAAATAACACTGTCATTCGCTACTGGTAAGTACACAAGCAATTTCAGAGCGGAGGCAGAGGCACTGAGGGCGGCAGTGGAAGAAATGGTGACACACAGTGAAAATGAAAGCCATATAGTCCTGCTTACAGATGCTCTCGCCGTAGTCACAGCGCTAAAAAGCCAGAAAAACACTGAGCTTAATGACTTAAGAGCAGCACTCTGCAAACTGTGCCAGCAGTCCGCACCAAAAAGGGTAGTGGTACAGTGGGTCCCATCACACTGCAACATCCAAGGCAACAAGGAGGCAGACAGACTGGCAAAAGAAGGTGCAAGACTACCACAAACAGATACTAGTATGACGTACGAAGGGTCAAAACGGCTTATCAAAGCCAGATACATGACCAAATGGGAAACCGAACATACTGGTTACACCAAAAACGATGCCTATTACCAGTTGAACCGAAGAGAGCAGGTCGTTGTCTTCAGACTTCGCACTGGTCACAATAGACTGAGGTACCACCTATTCAACAAATTGAAGATAGGTGGTACCGACGAATGCCCGTGCGGTACTGGTAAAATGACCGCTGAACATCTGCTGCAGAACTGCCCGACATACGAGGATCAGAGAGAGCAGATGTGGCCATCACCAGTGGAACTGCAAGACAAGCTCTATGGCAGTGGCGACAGCCTCATGATGACCGCCGCTTTTTTCGAAAAAATAATGGTTACTGTCTGACTGCGTACGAAGAAGAAGAAGAAGAAGAAGAAGTTTACTGAAAATATATTTATGTAATCCGTCGATCTACTAATATCAACATTCTTACTGGTCGTGAGACATGACGTTATTTAATAATAATAAAAATAGGCCACGAGGTTTTCCAGGACAGGTATAGAGCGCTAGCTATTTTTTTATCGGATTATTACCATATAAATAATAATTTTAGACGCCAATCTGTATAGCAACTTACTTCCTCAACGCTGCCATCTCTGTTACCACACTCATCTTCTTAGGAAAACCATTGAGTAAAGAACAAAGCGACACAAGTAAAACACTTTTCTCTTACCTTGTTATTCAGGTGACCCCTGGAAGTGTAGCAGCTGCGGCACTTGGACCAGGAGATGTTATTCTGAAAGTGGGCAATGTGGTGGCCACCAATCTAGAACACAACGATGCCCAAGAGCTAGTCAGACAAGCCACTAACATCCTGCAGCTGACCATTAGAAAGTAAGTCTGTAGTCACTTCTCTATGCCGTTAAGCGTCATGGGGAGCTTAAGTTGTCTTCCTTGCGCCAAGTGTGTTGAGTTAGTTATTGTAAACCCGTGGTCTTGTAGAGTTTCCGTTATGTTATCTATCCATGTAACATGCAGACTTCTGTGTGCTCTGTAGCAAGAATTGTTTGCGTTCTAATCGTGCAGTGGCAGTTGATTAGTCTACGTTCTTATGAGATGACCAGTTAACTTAATAGTCTTGAAATGTATTCAGTACAAGGGATAGTTTTCACCATATATCTAATGTCCTCATTTCTCATTTGATCTCTCTTCGTGACGCCAGTTACTTTTCTTAGACATTTTATTTTACACATTGTAATTTTCTGCTCTCGTGCCTTGATTTGACATTGATAGCACACACCTGTTATAAATATAATGTTTATCAGTTTTTGTTATGATGCAAAGCTGGTACTCATGTGTTTGAGTAGTGCTGACAGTTTACAAACCACAGCAGATACTTTATGGCCTCTGGTTTTAATTTTTTTTATCCAGCTTTCCATTTTCCTCAAAAGTACTTGTAAAGTATTTTAACTCTTGTGCGGGTTTTAATTGGATATTGTTTACACTTTCGTTCAGTGGAATTCTGTTCTGGTAATCCTCATAATTCCTGCCGTCAATGTGCTAATATTCATATTATATTATGCACAGGCTGTTCTAAACGTAGTCATATAGTTTTGCAGTCTATCTTTATCCTCGAACAATTGACTTTGGTAGTCGGCAAGAAGTAGTTTATGTAATGATATGAACTCTTCCGTTCTTCCTTTTTTATGATCGATTGCACATCTGGATTTGTACGTTGGTTGTCTTCAATCTTGTAATTTAAGTTTTGGATGTCTGCAAAGAGTAGTTTATATACTGAGTTTGGTTCTTCAATTTATGTGTTTGAATTCTACTTCTGACGTTACAATGGATCGATTTATATTATTGTTATGTCCATGTACAAATTGAGTAGCATTAGTGAAAGCACACATCCCCGTCGTACTCCTGTATTTATTTCAAAAGCATGTGTAACTTTCTCAACTGTTCTTATTATGTGTGAATACATATGGTACATCGGTCCCATGTTATCTAATGTTTCACTTGCATTCTGCGTTCTACTCTCCTTCGTGCATATACCTTACTATTGTTGTCTTTACCCAATTTTCAATTGTGTTACACTTGTATGTACGTGAACAAAAATAACAAAATAAACACATGGGTCCAAAACGTAAAACAGAACGAAGTTCCATACAACACACATACAGTCCTGGCTATGTCCACCTGGAAACATAATAACATGCGTCCTGATAAAACCCAAAATACTCTATCGATGAAAAGGTGCACCTTCGCCTCAAGAAAGGGGAACATTTAAAGCAAACACATTTGTACAAATCTCGTTGGACTATTTGCAGGTCAGAAGGAGTGCCTCTATCCCCTGGCGGATCTGGAACCGCAAGTTATAGCCCAGCACAGGTTAACGACAATATCAACTACGGTACCACGCCTCGAAGTTTCGGTACAGGCATCCCAATCAATGTCAACTACAACCGTGGCAATGAAGCTACTAACTACGCCACGACTCCCAGAAACTACGGCTCTCAACACCAGCAACCCATCACTGGAACAAGAATAGAGATTCAAAGAGTGAACCCCGTCCAGCAGCAAAGTAACTACAGCAACAACTACTACAATGATGATAGTGTTGATACTGGAGGTAACAGCTTCCCAGATTATACAATAGCCTACAGAAAACAAGATCCAATACATGATTCTCCAGGTGGACCAGTCAACGTCCGAGGCTACAACCCCCCAACAGATGGTTCAGGCTATAGTTCAAAGTCGTTGCCTCGTGATGCTGGTGGGTATAACAGCAATGACAGAGATGGATTTAGCGGAGCTAGTGGACCTCCTGCTTATGAGCCGAGAGCAAATAACGCAAGCCAAAGCTCGTTTAGTCCCAGAAGCGCGTCTGATGCCAGGTTCAACACTGGCTTGCCTTTTCAAGCGAGTCATCAGAAGCCTCAACAATCCTTCAATGAACCTGTTCAGCAGTCACATCAGAATACTTATAACTCAGTGCCTGCCCAGCAAGGATACAGTCCTGTTTCTCGTCCATTCAGTCCTCCAACATCATTTGGACCTAAGAGTCAGCAACGAAATGAGACAGCATCTACGTCCGCCTTTATCAACAGAGACCCGGGTACACCATCGGGAAGTATTTACAACCAAGCACCAACTTACGGTAGGGATAGTGGTGGATTTGATCAGTCGAACATACGTGGCTCTGGAAGTGACGCATACTCAACCCCGCCTTACGCAAAGCCCTCCTACACTACCAATAACGTTAATGTTGGTGCCTACAACAGTGCTTCACAACCCTACTCAGCACAGAATGCATTTGTCCCATCGCAAGCAAGCCCCAGTTATGCATACGAGTCCCCTTCAGCTTTTTCGCCTTCACAGTCGAGGTCCTACCAGCACCAGCTGCACCCAGAGTCATCTCCTGGTTATTCTGTTGCTCCGGCCTCGGCGAGAAGGGTGAGCTTCGACCAGAATGTTCACGAGAACGTGCCCTACACCAAGGCCCCCAGCTTCGCCTCACGTCCGATGAGATCCCCACCACTAGTCAGCAACTCGGGCGTTGGTCAATACGATTACGAGGATCACGATTTTGGCGTGTCGTCGCCACCGTCTGGAAGGTTTTCCCGACAGTCCTCAAGGCATGATGACTCCTACACTGTCCTACCTTCTCCACCACCTGAAGGTTACATAAGTCCTAGGTCAGAAACTGCAGGCTATGGATACGGTGGAGGTAGAGGTGAGTGGGATCCTTCAGGCGTTAGTGCTGGCGTAGAAAATGTGAACTTGAGTTCTCCAAGATACGAACCCCCACCCCCTGTTGTATCAGCTCCTCCTCCACCCCCTCCACCACCACCACCACCACCTCCTCCTCCACCCGGTCCTCCACCGCCTCCAGCTCCACCACTTACTGAATGGAACTCAACCCCTCAAAGACGTCAGAATTACAAGGTAAGATACTGTCTAATGCTTACCATCTTTTTGTGTGTTGAATTGTCTGCCCATCCAAAACAATTTGTTTAAGTGTTTTAAGGAAAAGGTAAAATTAGTCTATTTCCACAACAGAAACACTGCCGTCCGGAATGAAGTATTAGAGACTTCAATGTACTAACACTCGGTTTTTGTGAGATGCAATAACCCACTATCTGTGTTGCTCCTATGCTGCCTATTCTAACAGAAGCAGGGGCATATTTCTATATGGATAAACTGGAGCGTGCCTAAAAATAAAATAACACAGTAATATATGAAGATATATATATCAGTAAAGCGAGTGCATCCCTGGTAAGATTGAAAATGACCACTATACATCAATGTTTTTCATTAAAGCCGACACAAGTGAGATGGGGATACGATCAGCAACCTCATCATGTAAAACAAATTGTTACAAAAGTCACGACTTCAAAAGCATGTAAAGTGCTTAGGCAGTCGTAGGCTTCCTTAGGGACACCAGCAGTAGTGGCTGCGGAGAAATAGGGACAAGAAGAGTGGCTGTTCCTGAAATCAGCTGGAAGGAATTAAATGGCTGAGGAAAAAGGACTGCGTGTCCTCGTGGTCAGGAGATCAAAAATACAAACCACTGAGCCAGCCTCTTTATAACAAACATATTAATCACAGGGAAAGCATAGAAACTGGTCCTTCCTGTGCATATCGTAGTATGCGATCAAATAAGCTTAAAAGCAAAGGACTAACAGTTTGTGCATGTTAAACAAATACCACAGGAACCAACTCGTTATACATAGTACTTAAATGATACTTCACACATATATACAGTATCAGTAGTAGTATTAGTAGCAGCAGTGGTGGTAGTAGTAGTAATAGTAGTAGTAGTAGTAGTAATAGTAGTAGTAGTGGTAATAGTAGTAGTAGTAGTAATAGTAGTAGTAGTAGTAGTAGTAATAGTAGTAGTAGTGGTAATAGTAGTAGTAGTAGTAATAGTAGTAATAGTAGTAGTAATAGTATTAGTAGTTGTCTTCGCCGCCACCGCCGCCCTCGTCATCGTATTTCTTTGTTAGCGGGTTACAGTGGCTCTTCTTCCATCCTGAGGCGTACTTAACCCGTTTCACCATTAGCATTTTAAATAGCAAATATGTATTCATAACACCATTGAGATATTTCTTTACCTTACTCATATACTATTTGTTTACAAAATATATGTAAATGCTATTATAGTAATAGAATACAATTGGACGATTGAATTGAACAGAGTAAGTTATGGCTTGCAAACATAATCTACTGGTCAGGTTAGAGTGTAATATGTTTAGACGGTGGACCAGGGCACTCCTGACTGTAGCTCAGTGCGAGATTCCTAAGTGACTCACCACTACTCAGTTAGATCACAGTACCGATCCCTTCTTCGTTGACCAAACTGCTTTGACGCCGCCTGTTTCCAGGCACCAGGACGAGAACGTTTTGTTTCACGTTGCCATGACGCCGGTCTTGCTGCCTGCCCATCGCGCTAAAACCTAGCGAGCCTGTCGTGTCATGTTCCACGGTTGTGTCCTCTTCTCGCTGAACATTAACGGTGACTAGTGCCGCTGGGTACCTTGCGATAATCCTGTATTGTACCACTTATGTCCGCTTCCATAGTTTCTATATCGATTAATCGTGAGGTTGCCGGATCCTTCTTCTTCGTCTTCATCGTACGCTGTTTACAGCGATATTTACATTGCCCTGTTTTATTTTGTTAAGCCTGTCGCTCAGTGCATCCGATTTCAACAGGCGTTTCTGTAGGGTTGCCCTCCTTAGCCTTTGGCAGTCCCCAGCCTAACTGCAAGACAGCAGTTGTTTTTGGTCAGAGTTGTCTCTCTTAGGATGTTGTCTTGCAGGACTATCGAGTCTTCCCTACTCGTGTCTATAGGGTTTGGCAATGATATTATGGACTAGTTTTTTACTAGTTTGTACTATCCCGGAAGAGAGGCAGTCCAGTGTGACTTTGTCCCAGGATCGTCACGTCCTGCCAGAAATGTAGCATATGCATGTGAGTGAGGTATCTCTTTGCTCCCTTTATTTTCTCGGCTCATCTGCAGTGATGGTACGCCTAGCATTCCCCGCCATCCTGGAGGTTGTCACAATAGGGCAGGAGGTGCAATGTCCGCTGGACTGCATCTCTTCTGCGTCCATTGGGATGACTGATAGCAGACAGAGACAAAGAGCGAGGCAGGAGTGCATTTTACCAGGTGCATTTCTGCGGCTCGACCGGGCCGGGCTGAGACGCAAGCCCCAGCCATGTCGTAGCCTCCCATCACAGCGGTGCTGAGATTTAGGGCGGGATTCTGGCTTAGGGGCGTTCGGCCGTAGTCCCTCAGATGGTAGCTTATCAGCCAAGCACGTGGACCAAATGTCAGCGACCTGTGATTCCTCTCGAAATAGTGCATTTGACCAGGGGACAAGCCTGGTCATTGCATGGAGATGTTGTTCGCCTGGTGTGCGGACATATCTCATGGTCAAGGGTTGAGTCTCAGCAGTTCACAGTGAGGTTGCTGATCTACTGCTTAGGGCACCCCGACCGAGAACTAAGTCTTCTACAAATGGTTTCATACCTCATCGCCGTATGGGGTGAATATCGAGCAGCTTCCCGCTCGCTTTGATCGGCGGACGGCATAGACCTCATTCTGCGGCTCGACCGGGCGGGGCTGGAGCGGGAGCCCCAGGTCCCCACCATGTCGAAGCCTCCCTTTGCAATCGTGCTGAGCTTTTGGGCGGGATTTTGGCTTAGAGGCCGTAATCCCTCACCTTGTAGCCTCGCGCCGTTGGCTTATCAGCCTAGTACGTGAACCGGTTGCCGGATCCAAACCTCTTAAGTACTATTTAGCGGCAAGTCTGGTACTATTATTTTGTCAATGTATGCTTCTTGGATACACTCCAGTCTCATCAGCTGTAAATGGATAATCTACTTTGTTACATTCATTAAAGGCAAGCAGCGAGCAAAAAAGCAAGCTGACCTGTTTCTGTTTCGAAGAATTTACGTCACTGCACTCCAGGCATATAAATAGGTGCTCAGTCTCTCAGCAAATGGCGTAAGGTATGGATGCTGATGGTCCCAGTAGCTCGCTGGTTGTACACGCTCCTGCTACGTCCTCTCATGCGCCATACTCCACTCGAACCTCGTTTAATGTCGAAACTTTGCAGTCTGTGGGTTGCTGCTTCATCTATTGCATTGTCCTTATCTAACAGGCGGTCATTGATTGATTTCAAAATAAAGCTGACCTACTTGCCCTAAGAATCCTGAAAACTGTGCATAAAGAATTTGTTGCTGCTCCAGCACGTAGCTCAGTTATCTCATATCGAACGACCAGCACCGTTAACTGTACAACATCTTTCTATTGCGTGTAACTTACCTGTTACACGTTAACCTGCCCAGAATGATGTTTTACCCCATATTTATGTTCAATGCAATTTAATTATAATTGTAAACTAGAATAGCATTTAAATCTCATTTGTAAACAAATCTGAGTAAAACAAAGCCGTATCACCCTACTATTATGAATATGTGTTTCCTGTTGAATGCTTAGAGTGTAACGGGTTGACATTTATTACACTTTCAAAAAAATTGTAATAAACCTACAATTAATGTTGACATACCTGCTAGAAGTGATGGTGGGAAACGCCATATAGCAAGATAAATTAGACTTTAACAAGTTCTTTCTTTTTACTAAATACAGCCACCCACAAGAACAAGAGGGCATAGCTACACATTAACCAACGAGAGGTCCAGATTAGATATTAGGAAATATTTTTTTAGTCAGAGAGTGGTGAATGCTTTAAATGCATTGCCACGGGAGGTAGTGGAGGCAGGGACAGTTAATGCATTTAAGAATAAATTGGATGCGCATAGCTGTTAAAGTAAGGTGATGTAAATGAAACTGGTTCTATACAGACCCTGCAGCGTCTTCTATACCAGTATAAAGACATTAAGTTAAGTTAAGTTAAGAACTCCCACAATTACAAATCAACCGTCACTATGCCAGAGGCCGAGTGCAGGTCTTGCACTGCTCGGTAGTCTAAATGACAACAGGTAAAAGCCTGGAGGCTAGACACCCCTGCACCTTTCCAATGCATAGTGGGTCACAAGAAGGGAATCACACTGAAACCTATTACTAATAGTCATAACGGCAGTCCGGAAGGCAACCAGGAAAGATACGGGTCGGGACCATGTAAGGAACCACCAAATGGATATGCAGAACTAAAGGATAGCTATTAGTTATCTGGCACCAGCCGTAGATGATCTGCTTGTTTGATTACCTGAATTCCAGAAAATCAAACTATAGCACCACAGTCTACGCAATAAAAGACTGCTCCAAGATTCCAGAGCCCATACTTATTTTCCATGGATACAGAGGGAGTAAGATCAGTCTGCAATACTGAGGATAAGTATTTTAAGCAATTGAAGGGATCGAAAGTTGATAAATTTCTGTGCCAAGATGGCATTCATCGAAAATTGCTGTTTGAAATAAGAGACCTGTTAGCAAATTCATTGGCTAGATTATGTTTACAAACACTTACGAAAGGGATTGTTCCAGGGGATTTTAAAGCTGAAGGCGTGATCGCCTTGTTCAAAAAGGGTAAACAATTAGATTAGATAAATTATATATCAGTTTTCGAGGCAATAATTACAGAAAACAGATTAATGCCTTTAAACAAATTGTCCTTCATTAAAAGGTCAGTGTGGGTTTACTAAAGGAGAAATCTATTAAAATTCGTGGAGGAGATTACTAGAATGATAGATGGAGCGTAGCCGGGAGATGCTATATTTCTAGATTTTCCAAAGGCCTTTCATGGAGTACCTAATTAAGCTTGTTTAGTATATTAAAATCCCATGGAATATATGCCGAAGTCGCAAAATGGATAGAAAATTGGTTAATGGAAGGCAGTTTAGTTCATCTCATCCCGTAACCCATCAGGTCGTTGGGGCACACACGAAGACACTCCCAAAATCCCACGCCATCCCTCTCTGTCTGTCGCCACCTGACGTATCTCACCGGGACGATGGCCTGACCACTAAGTGATGTTGACCACCCATCTCATTACTACGTATTACTACGGTCATGACACGATCTTTATATGTAACATTTAGGAGTTTTCTATAGCACCTCATTTCCATTGCAATGTATTCTGCCCTGGATATCTGCTGTAATGGTCCAGGTCTCGCAGGCATACATAAATATTGATAACACCAAAGAGCGCATTAGTCTAACTTTTATGCCGAGGGCGAGCCGCTTGTCTTGCCATATCGGTTTCAGCCGAGTCAGCGCCGCTGTTGTTTGTGCTATTCTTGCAATTACCTCTGGCTTCGATCCATCTTCGCTGATCAACGATCCCAGATATTTGAAACGTTTTACCACCTGAAGTTCCTTCCCATTTGCCTCTATTACAGATTTCAACCCTATTATGTTATTGGTTATGAGCTTTGTTTTATCTGTATTTATTTCCATACCAAAACTCAGGGCCGCTCTATCCAATCTACCAATCAACTCCTGGAGTTTCCTTTCTGAGCCTGCCAATACATCAATATCATCAGCAAATCGGAAGTTTGTGATAAGCATGTCACCTATTTGAACCGTGCCAGCATGTCCGTTTAAGGTCGTCTCTATTATTCTCTCCAAGAATATATTGAAGAGTGTTGGGGAGAATATACATCCCTGTTTCACTCCCACGGTCGAATGGAACCAATCGCCTAGCGTTCCCTCTACAGAGACTGCGCTCGTCGACTGCTCATAAAGGTTTGCAATTACCCTCACAATATCACTGTTGAACTTATAATGCGTCATTGTTGACCATAGCGCCGCATGCCACACTCTGTCAAACGCCTTTCTAAAGTCAAAGAAGGCACGGTAGAGTTGCTGTTGATACTCTGGTTACTTCTCATTCATTAGCCGAAGATTAAATATTTGCTCGATGGTACTCCTTCCCGCTCGAAAGCCCGCTTGTTCTTCGGCAATGATATTCTCTGCCTGTGGTTTCAGTCTGTTAAGTATTATTCTCAAGAGAACTTTACTTGGATGACTTATCAGACTGATTGTTCGATAGTTCTGACACATATTTAGGTTTCCTGATTTGGGCAGTGGTAAAATTACTGATTTTGTCCAGCTGGAGGGGCACTCTCCTGTCTGCCAAATTATATTGCAGATGTAGGGTCAGGGTATCAATTGTTGCCTCACCTCCCACTTGTAGGAGCTCTACTGGGATATTATCCACACCTACAGCCTTCCCTCTCTTCAGCATTTTCACGGCTTCATTTACTTCTTCCCTTGTTGTCGTTTGATTTTCCTCTATCAGACTCACTTCAGGAGACATTGCATTTCTTGGATCACCTCGACCTTCATGCTTATATAGTTCCGAACAGTACTCTGTCCATTGCTCACGAATGTCTTGAGCTTCTGTGAGACATTTCCCACTCTAGTCCTGAATCGACGTATTTCAGGCAGAGGGTGGGCATAAATAAAGAGTACTC
Source organism: Ariolimax columbianus (assembly GCA_036924085.1). Lineage (NCBI taxonomy): Eukaryota > Metazoa > Mollusca > Gastropoda > Stylommatophora > Arionidae > Ariolimax > Ariolimax columbianus. The sequence continues at coordinate 19,085,374 of JAVGWX010000002.1, forward strand.
TGGTGCGAGGTGAAAAGAGGAGTGACACATGGCTCGGTGTTGGCACCAATTTCTCTCTCTCTCTCTCTCTCTCTCTCTCTCTCTATATATATATATATATATTTATTTATTTATTTATTATTTGGATAATAATATCGGATCAATGCTTGCAAAATTCGCTGATGACACAAAACCATATAAGCAAATGTGCTTCATCTAAAGCACAGGTCGATATAACTTAACTAAACTTAACTTAACGTCTTTATACTGGTTTAGAAGTCCCTGCAGAGTCTGTATACAACCAGTTTCATTTACATCACCTTGCTCTAAAAGCTATGCGCATCCAGTTTATTCTTAAATGCATTAACTGCCTCCACTACCTCCCGTGGCAATGCATTCCAAGCAGACACCACTCTCTGACTAAAAAATATTTCCTAATATCTAATCTGGACCTCTCTTTAGTCAGCGTGTAGCTATGCCCTCGTGTTATTGTGGGTGGCTGTATTTTTAAAAAAACTTGTTATAGTCTAATTTATCCATTCGTCTGATCATCTTATAAACCCGTATTAAGTCACCACGAATTCTTCTCTCTTCGAGACACTGTAGGCCGGTTTTTATGAGTCGTTCCTCATAACTGTAATTCTGGAATCCCACTATCATCTTTGTTGCTCTTTTTTGTATTCTTTCCAGCATGTTTATATCCCCTCTATGATAAGGACTCCACACCTGTACACATTACTCCAATCTAGGTCTAACTAAAGCTTTATACAGATTGATGATCACTTCCTTGCTCCTATGTTTAATATTTCTTTTTATCATTCCTAACATTGCATTTGCCTTTTTCACTGCTACCTTAACTTGTTCACTCACCTTTCCTGTATGATCTATTATAACCCCTAGGTCCCTTTCCTTATCTATCTTTCTAATATTGTTTTCTCCCATTCTGTAATTATGTTCCATATTGGATCTACCCATGTGTATGACTATACATTTATCTACATTAAACTCCATTTGCCAGCCTCCAGACCATTCTCGAATTTTATCTAAATCCGACATCAATATATCCACTTCCGCTTTAGATGAGACACTACTGCATAGTTTTGTGTCATCAGCAAATTTTGCAATCATTGATCCTATATCAATGTCCAAATCATTTATATATATATCAAGAAAAAAATTGGTCCCAAAACCGAGCCCTGTGGCACACCACTTTTCACTTCACACCACTCAGAGTACTCCTTATTTATGCCCACCCTCTGCCTTCTTCCCGTTAACCAATTTTCAATCCATTTGGCAACTTCCCCACCTATTCCATGTGATTTTAACTTTCGAAATAATCTTTGATGAGGTACTATATCAAAGGCTTTTGCAAAGTCTAGATAAATAACGTCCACTGGCTCCCCTTTATCTATGATTTTAGTAATCTCCTCCATGAATTCTAATAGATTTGTTAAGCATGATCTCCCTCTAGTAAACCCATGCTGACTATTTCTAATTAGATTAAATTTGTCTAAATGCATTACAATGTTTTCTTTGATTATTGACTCTAACAATTTACAGACTTTGCTCGTTAAACTCACTGGTCTATAATTTGCTGGATCTGATTTTTTGCCTTTTTTGAATAAGGGGATCACTCCTGCATCTTTCCAATCCCGTGGAACAATCCCTTTTGTAAGTGATTGAGAACATAATATAGCCAATGGTTTTGCTAGTTGGTCTCTAATTTCATACAGTAATTTTGGATGAATACCAGGTTGACTTGGACATTTATTCACTTTCAACCCCTCCAATTTTTTTAAAAACCATTTCCTCTGTAATACAGATTGATCTTAATCCCACTGTATCCATATCTCTTTGAAAAATATCTATAGGCTCTGAGATCTTGGAGCAGTCCTCTTTTGTGTAGACTGTGCCAAAGTACTGATTGAGCAGATTAGCTGCCTCCTTATTCTCACTTATTATTATATTCGCAGATCAAATTTAGATCAAATTAAATCAATGGTCTGAGAGCTGGCAGATGGAGTTTAATGTACAGTCATCCACAGGGGTAGACCCAACATGGAATATTAATGCAACGGTAGATTGGAAGGGGGGCCGGGGGGGGGGGGGGGGAGAGAGAAAAATAAAAGAAAGATAGAAAAAGAAAGATACCTCCAGTTTATAATAGATAATACAGGTAATGGGAATGAGCAAGTCCAGGTTTCAGTGAAAAAAGGCAAAAGTAATGTTGAATAGAATTAAAAGAAACATTACACATAGGAACAAGAAAGGTATAGTGAAATTGTATAAAGCATTAGTTAGACATTGTTGGGTGTACTGTGTTCAGGTGTGGAGTCCTTATCGAAAAGGGGTCATGAACCATAAACATGCTGAAAAGGATACAAAGATGGACGACAAAACTAATAGTGGGAGTCCGGAATTATAGTTATTAGGAAAGACACACAAAAGCGGACCTACAACGTTTTGTAAGATAAGAATTATTGGCGATTTAATACAGATTAATAAGTTCAAGTAATGTCACACGAGAGTCAGTCAAAAAGTAATGTCACACGACGGTCACTCAGAACGTAATGACACACGAGAGTGACTCAAAAATTAATGTCCCACGAGGGTCACACAAAAATTAATGTCACACGAGGGTCACTCAAAAAGTTATGACACATGATGGTCCCTCAGAAAGTAATGTCACACGAGGGTCACTCCAAAAGTTATGACAGACGATGGTCCCTCTGAAGAGAAAGTAATGTCCCACACTGGTCAATCAGTAAGTAAATCAAGTAAAATGATCAATTTGACTACACCACGTTTTTCAAACGTTTGTCATTTTTTTACATTTAAAAAAAAATCTTATGAACTTGTTCATATTCATCCGAGCGGATTGAGGGGAAAATAGAATGGCACCACTGTTTCCTTCTAATTCAGGTCGTAACAGGGTGGATGTAACAATGTCATGTGTCAGTGACATTGTCATGTACGTCAAATGTATGTGGAAGACAGTGTCACGTACGTAACATATTATGTGAAATGAGATGTAAGGCGTTAGCACATGCCGGAGAGGTCAGTTAGAGATAAGTCACGATGGGCATTCCAAAGACGGGTCCAGTTTTACTTTTAGTTCTTATCCACGGATTTAAGCGACAGTATACAAGATTTAACACGAGTAAGATGGTTGTTCAAGATGGTGGGGGCTAGGTATTCAGATGGATAACGGTAGAGCTAGCGAATCGCTAGTTGCTAGTTGCTAGTTGTCGCCAGAATTTGGTAAGGGGTCATTAACAATTTCTTGAGTCACAAGAAATGGGGTAGGGAATTTTAGCGACAAATCATTTGATGACATGCTGTCACATTGAGATTGACATGGTGACAAGATAGCCGGAGAAATTAATAGGGCTCCAGAGGGGAGGAACTTGATAGACTGACAAGTACTTCAGGCACAATAGTGATTCAAGCGGCTCGCTGGTTAGCAAGATGGGGACAGAAGTACCTCGGCCATGTTGGATAGGGAGGAGCCTAAGGGGGCTAATATAGAGAGACGCAGAATGCATTTCAGAAGAGAGAGCTGTCTGGAAGGCTATCCCACAATGTTCCTTTGGTAGTTGCGCTCTTGCCAAATGGAATGAATTGTGACCCTTCCATGGGGACACGAGAGAGTGAACATCACTTCGAGTGACAGTGAGACTAAACTGATCACTTCGGGTGACAGAGTGAGACTAAACTGATCACTTCGAGTGACAGAGTGAGACTAAACTGATCACTTCGAGTGACAGAGTGAGACTAAACTGATCACTTCGAGTGACAGAGTGAGACTAAACTGATCACTTCGAGTGACAGAGTGAGACTAAACTGATCACTTCGAGTGACAGAGACAAAGTCGGAACGATGCTGTAGATTCTATGCGTTTTGCTCTTGTCTGTGCTGGAAAGAACTTTAAGCTGATTCTGTAGACTCAGTTTTAGATCACGGGACAAAGTTGTTGTAGCGCTTATAGGTTCAGTTTGTGAGCATGCTGAGAATGACAACACACTGACTGGGCTCAGTAGTAGATCACGGGACAAAGTTGTTGTAGCGCTCACGGGTTCAGTTCTTGAGCCTGCTGACTCAGTTCAGTCCAGGCAGGTTGTAATTATCCCATGCAGGACAAAAATTGTAACCTGAACACCCAGGGAGCATATCCTCTTAGAACGGGTGTACCAAGGGCACCATTCCCAATGTTTGGGAACCCTTTTGTTCTACCGTGCAGTTCCAACGAATGAGAAGTTTGCAGACTGTCAGAAAGCAGCCAGTCACGACACGATCACGAGACTAGGATCTAGGAATTAGATGAAGAGGTTACCAGCTAGCTTATGCTGGCAACCCTCCACGTGTAGATTTGTCAAAGTTAGTTAAGTAGACAATTGCTGTAAATACTAATTTAATGCAATAAATGAATGTCATTATTCTGTTATATTGGAACTAAAAACAATGTTAATATCGTGTGAAAAGGATAATTGAGTTGAAGGAAGGATTACCGCATAAATAGTCAGAAGAACTGAGGGCTGTTACGTATTGATAAATCGGTTATCGGGACCAGTAAATTAGCAAGTATAAAAGTACGAAAGAACAGCGCTGTTACATGGGGTTGGCAATCTAATCTTAACCAAAATAAGGTAAAACCACATGCAAATGATTAGATTCAGGCAAACCGATTGCAATAATGGACACAAGCTCCAACAAATAGAGCGAAGAAAATAAGTTAATATTCAATTAAATATTATGAAGCTAGACAAATCTGATATTCGGCTTCCCTTCGCGATTTTATAGGGATAACATCAAACGTCTCATCATGTATCACATCGTTATAAATCTGTTTTTCTTTTTCATTTCTTTTTCCAACTTCATCATTAAACTATGTAGTAAAGCAACACTTCACTTGGCTATGTTGGTAAACATTTTGTACTCACCATGTTTCACATGTTGGACATTTGCATTTTTGTATTCGATGGTTCTCATAAAAAATTTTGCGATCAATGATTTCGCAAAACTAAATCTGTGCTTGCTCAAAAATTAAAAGAAAGTTAAGAACAAGTTAGAACTAGTAGCTAAGCATTATAGCTGTGTCTGTCCCTAGCAACAGTTAATATAATGATGTTAGAGATACTCAGAAGTACATATTATATACACGCATATATATATATATATATATATATATATATATATATATATATATATATATATATATATATATATATATATGATGCCTGACATCGGACAGCCTGACCTGATTGAATATAAAGATTCAGGTATTCAAGTAAATACATATTTGAGGATCGCTGTGGTTTTCTTTTCACACACGTTTGTTGCATTTTACTCTGTCCAACAATCACATTCTTGTTTAATTTTACTCTGTCCAACAGTCACACTCTTGCACAACTTACACACGCGTCTTCGGGGTGAGGCCCTTCTATTGCACTTTGGATGAGCTGGCTTCTGAGAGCACACAAACCTAGCATAGGTACATACAGACGCACACATGCATCCAAGCACTGGTTTATGCGTCTTAATATCGTTCAATTGACTACGGTCTGGGGTGGAATAGGCGCGCCTCCGCCAGTAGAAACTAGTGAGGCAAACACGTAAAATAAACAAATAAAAAATCTAGAGGCAAAGCGCTCACTTCTCAAAGTTATGAACAGAGACGGTGAACGACCGAATCCTCGCAAATTCCATCAAGACAAAATCGTCTGATGGTGTCGCTATCTCTTGCGATGAACAACAAAGTAACTAACATATAATATATATATATATATACACACACGCGCGCGTACACATACAGGCAGATTCATGCAAATATACATACGCACCCTCGATCGCACGCACCCTCGCTCGCACGCACCTTCGCTCGCACGTACCATCGCTTGCACGCTTTGTCCAAAGATATCCAGCTGAAATTTCCACTGAACATTCTATGGCCGATTTGTAAGTTTACCCAGCGCATTCAAATTGCCATGTTGTTTCCTTCAGGCGATATGGTCATAATATGGTAGCATGATGAAAATTGTTAACGGACAAAACCCGTTGCTTTGTCAAATTGCGTATATATCACCTTTATACGGGGAGCCAAATGCAAATTAGTGGTTCTTCGACCGTAAAAAGGCAAGTCTTTGATTGATTCTTCAAGCCACATGTCTCAACCTGTTCAGCTCCCTGTCATATATAGGTCTTCAACATACACATGCAAGTCATAAAATTGTTACCTGTCCATATGTTTAATTTGTTAAGGCTCACAGTATCTACAAGATAAGGCAACTAATCCCATCTCATACTCTCCACAGTTGCCTCTTGCCACATGTCTTGGCAGGTTACAATGTCATTTGCATAATGACATATATGCGTGTGTGTGTGTGTGTGTGTATATGTGTGTGTGTGTGTGGGTGCGTGTGTGTGTGTCATGTCTGTCTGTCATGCAGTTTTTCTGTCATGCTGGGTGGGTGGGTGAGAGAGTGAAAGTTGCCCATCGCAAGCAAAGATGTCGACAGCGTGACAGACATGTTTATTCAGATGTGACTGCATATGACTGTACAGTCCGATTTGAGCGGGACAAACTCTACCGCACGTAGGGCGCAGATGCACATCACTTGTAGTTGGGCAGTCTTGCATTCTTTCCTTCTGTGCAGCTCGCTTTTCCTCCGCTTTCGTGATGGTTCTCTGCTCAGCGGTGCAAGCTCCATATATGGTGGTAGTGTACCATGCTGAGCGATTCGAAGCAAGCAGCTCCCAGTCAGCAACATCAATGGGGAAACTCTTCAAAGAAACTTTTAGAGTGTCTTTGTATCGTTTCATTTGTCCCCCCTGCGAGCGCTGTCCTGTCATGAGCTCACCGTTCAACAATTGTTTATGGACGCACTCATCTGACGGTCGAACACCATGCCCCGTCCATCTGATATATATATATCATCATCATCATCATCATCATCATCATCATGTAGCATGTCCTTTGTAGAACGTCGCTCCCATCACAGTCTGTCTTAAAGAAACTCGTTCCCTTGCCAAAACACCAGCCTCCGCCACAGTCATACCCAGGCATTCCTGGATATCCTGGTGCCATCGTCTTCTTAGTCTACCCCTTCCTCTTTTGCCTGGCACCATACCTTTTATCACCGTTCTCTCAAGACCATTGTATCTCTTGATGTGACCAAAGTACTTGCATTTTCTAGCCAAAATGGAATTGATAAACCAGTTCTCTTCTATGCTCAAATCTTGCCGAATGTCTGCATTTGTTTTTTTCTCTGTCCAGAGTGTTCTGAGGATCATTTCGCATATATGTTGTACAGATAAGGTGAGAGGATACATCCCTGTCGGACTCCCTTTTGTACTGCAAACCAATCCGATGTTTGCCCAGATACTCGGACAGCGGCTTGTTGATCTTTGTATAATGTTTCAATGAGATGGACTATGTTTAAAGGAAACCCCATTTCCTTCATGATTCTTCACAGATTTTGATGTTTTACCGTGTCGAAGGCCTTAGTGTAATCAATGAAACGTATGTACAGGTCTACATTAAACTCTCTACATTTTTCAAAGATATTCCTTAAATTGAATATGTTATCCCGAGTCCCTCTGTCTTTCCTAAAACCTGCCTGGACTACGTGAATTTCAGATTCAAACCTTTTCACTATCCTTTTTAACAGGATTCGCAAGAGTATCTTGCTAGCGTGGCTGATCAGCGCGACAGTTCGGTAGTTTGTGCACAGCTTCAGGTTGCCTTTTTTGGGGAGGGGAATATAAATTGATTTCTTCCATGCTTCTGGCCACTCTGCACTGTGTCATATCTGTTTACACAGCTTGTGATAGACTCGAGCACATGTCTCCCCTCCTGCTTGTATTAGCTCTGCTGGGATATCATCGCATCCTGGGGACTTTCCCTTTTTCAGGCTTTTAATTGCAGAGCGTACTTCTTCCAAAGTTGGTTTAGGTTCTTTCTCTTCTTTTGGTAGGATTGTAACTGAGCGCTTTGGGCTATCTCCAAACATGGTTCTGCAGTACTCTCTCCAGCTGTTCAGTATGTCTTTGGTTTCTGTTAATGTGTTATCCTCTTTGTCATTTATGACATGTTAAACAGGACGGTACTCCCTTGTCAGTGTTCTTATTGTCTTAAATGCATCTCTCTCTCTGCCTTCTTGCTGTAGGTTTTCTATATCCTTACACGTTTCTACTATGTATCTTCTTTTATCTCTTCTCATTTCTCTTCTAACTTTTCTTGCGCAGTTTTTATATGCTGTGTTGGTACCCTTACTTCCCATTTGTTTTAATTTTTGCCTTTCTGCAATGAGTTTCTGTTTCCTCTGTTATATAGCTCTGTATCGTTTGCGACATCTTGGGAATAATTTCTTTCGCTGTCGAGATCAAAATATCCCTTGCGTATGATGTCAACTCCTCAGTTATCATCTCTTCCTGTACCACAAGCAACGCCTCAAATTTGTTTTCTTTGATGTTGTATTCAGTAGGTATTGCTGATATATCAAAACGTATTGGATGGCAACCTTTGTTGATCCTACGTAGTCTTGTTTGGAAAACTGCAAACAGTAATTCATAGTCCGTATCGCAGTCTGCTCCTGGCAGCGTTTTTGTTGCCAGCACATTTGATCTCCATCTTTGTTGCACTAGGATGTAATCTATTTGGTTTCTGCTGTTGCCATCAGGGGAGGTCCACGTGTATAGTCTACCTGGATGTTGTTTGAAGAAGGTGTTGGCAATGAGAAGGTTGTTTTCCGTGCAGAATTCAACCAGTTTTTCTCCTCGCTCATTTTTGTGTCCCAAACAGAAAGGTCCTCGAACACTTTTCTCCTCTTCGGCTCTTTTCTCTCCGACTTTCGCATTGAAATCGCCAATGATGATCAAGATATCTTTTTTTTTAACTTTTCCCATCGTTTCTTGCAAGGTGTTATAGTAATTATCCATTTCGCAATCGTCTGCTGCTGTTGTTGGTGCAAACACGTGAATTATTGTTTTCCTTTAGTCTGATTACAATTATTCGGTCGTTGACTGGATTGTAACCGAGTAGTGAAGGTGCCGTCTTTTTTGACAGAATAAAGCCGACCCCGCTTTTTCCGCCCTTGTCCATCCCAGAGTATATGAATGTTTCTCCTGAGAAGCTAGTACAGTGCCCTTGACCGGCCCATATATATATATAAGAAATGATCTACTCAAGCAAGAAGAACATTCGCAAACTGCGATGCTGCGAACAGAGCACAATCTTCCATCTAAAGATATACCATCAGATTGAACACAAAAATGACAAATTAGAACCTGCACATGAACATAACCACGATAGAGCTCACTGTGGAGCATATAGATTTAATAAATACACTCTAACTATACAATACTGACCTGCCTATTTCTATTGAAAATATTTGTGGCTTAACGTTTCTTCAGGATCAGGAGGCCTGCCCCATGTCCAAATTTTCTTAGGCGTCTCTTACGGCAAGCCTAGCAGGTTGCAGTGTTACTCTTCTTTGCTCCTCACTCAGGTCTGACTAATGTCCCGGTGAATTGTCTGTTTTTCACTTCAGGTCGAGCATAGTTTACCTGCTTTAGAAAGCCTTAGCCAAAGCAATGTGTGTGCTTTTGCAGTTGGGGGTTTCTACAGTAAAATGTGGTGATGGATTCTGTAGTAACATGCAGTGGTGGATTCTTTAGTAACATGTGGTGGTGCATTCGGTAGTAACATGCGGTTGTAGATTCTGTAGTAACATGCCGTGGTGGATTCTTTAGTAACATGCGTGGTGGATTATGTAGTAACATGCGGTGGGGGATTCTGTAGTAACATGCAGTGGTAGATTCTTTAGTAACATGCCGTGGTGGATTATGTAGTAGCATACGGTGGTGGATTCTATAGTAACATGCCGTGGTGAATTCTGTAGTAACATGCAGTGGTGGATTCTGTAGTAGCATACGGTGGTGGATTCTATAGTAACATGCCGTGGTGGATTCTGTAGTAACATGCAGTGGTGGATTCTGTAGTAGCATACGGTGGTGGATTCTATAGTAACATGCCGTGGTGGATTCTGTAGTAACATGCGGTTGTAGATTATGTAGTAACATGTCGTGGTGGATTCTGTAGTAACATGCGATTGTAGATTATCTAGTAACATGCGGTACTTATTTTTTTAGTAACATGCGGTCGTGGATTTTGTAGTTACAGGCGTTGATGGTTTTTGTAGTAACAGGCGTTTGTATTTTTTGCAGTAACAGGCGTTGGTGGTTTTTGCAATAACAGGCCTCAGTGTGAACAAAGCAGTAAAGCTAGCCTCTGCAGGTTTGAGCCCTCTTCAGCGACTCTCAACTTACATCTTAGTCAGCCCATTTGTACCTTCCCAAGTAAGGATTGGGAGTCTGTAGCGATAATTACCCTTGTTAAATACGTGCCAGAGAGCCATAACAGAGCTGAGGTCACTTATTTCCATCTCCATTCTCATACTGAAGATTGTTGCCCTGTGTGCCAGGCAACAGTCTGACCGCTCACTCTAGCATGGAAGCACCAACTTGATTTCCCTCTGCACAACATCGATCCATCTGAATTCACGATGCATCACTCTCCTGAATGCTAGCACTGGTTAACATAGATCCCTACTTTATACTACAATACTATATTATTACTTCAGTATACTTTCCCATATATTACTTTCCTTTCCTCTACCTATCCCGCTAATTTTCAGCACGTGGTCCCATCCACTTTTCATACACACCCACAACCAAACATCCTTTTCCCCCAAGTGACAGACAGTATTTTCTATCAGCCCCTCCACCACAACTTGCGCCTCGTAATGAAATTCTTTAACTTCACACCTGTTGCCAAAACTTACAAGTTCTAATTAACTCTTCAATGACAACGCCTTCTGGTTTGGCCGTACGATAACCTGCCCGCCCATGGCACCTCTTGAGATATTAACTAACTAGCACTTTGCACACCACCATTTCCGCCCGGACGCTAAAATATTCAAGTGGAAAATGATCCTCTCCTGTTCATATATATATTATATATATATATATATATATATATATATATATATATATATATATATACATATATATATATATATATATATACATATATATATATATGCCACGTGTATAGTCTTCGCGGATGTTGTTTAAATAAGGTGTTGGCAATGGAGAGGTTATTTTTCAGGCAGAATTCAACCAGTTTCACGCTCATTTCTGTGTCCCAAAAGGTCCTCGTACACTTCTCTCTTCCTCAGTTCTTTCTTCTCAGACTTTCACATTAAAATCTTCAGTGATGATCAATGTCTATTTTTTCTACTTTTTGCATTATTTCTGTTAAGGTGTAATAGTAATCTTCTACTTCGCAATCATCAACTGCTGATGTTGGTGCATAAACTTGAATTATTTTTAAATTTATTGTCTTCCTCTTTAATCTGATTACCATTATTCGGTCATTAACTGGATTGTAATCGACTAGTGAAGGTGCAGTCTTCTTTGACAGAATGAAGCCGACCCCGCTTTCTCCACTCTTGACCGGCCCATCTTTACTCATAATCTCCCAGAACATATATCTGGTTCTCTCCATCTCTTTTCCAATCATGAAAAACTTGCCCTGGTAAAGGCTCCTAACGTTCCAGGGGTCTATCCTTACATTTGATTTTAGTCCCATTTCAGAGTTTTCCACTGTAATGCAATCGGGCTTTAGGCCATCATTTCTATTACTTGTACTGATCTGAAATCAGTCTCTTCCCCAGTTGGCGTCGATGATCTGCCTGACCTGAGGACCTCACCGTCAAATCTTTGTGTTTCGTTTCTATCGTCTGTCATAGGTTTCTTGGCATTTTATGTCCAGTAGTTTGCCATTGCTGTCTGAATGTTGTTCTGGTCGCTTACCAACTGTGGTCAGAGTCGTTGTCGACCAGGTGAATCTACCGCCTCTTCCACCAGCAGCTGTGTGTACTAGTCAGTGGTGGACACCCCTTCTTGTTACCTGGTGGTAACAGCAGAAATCAAATACATTACATCCTGGTACAACAAAGGTGGAGGTCAAATGTGCTGGCAACAATATCGCTGACAGGAGCGGAATGCGATACGGAATATGAAATACTGTTTGCAGTTTTCAAGACAAAACTTCGTAGGATTAACACAGATTTTCAACAATACGCTTCGTGGTAACAGCAATACCTGCTGAATACAACATCAAAGTAGTAAAAACAAATTTGAGGCGTTGCTTGCCGCACATAAATAATAAATAACATAAAGATACGACATATGATGAGTTGATATCACATGTGAGGGATATTTTAATCTCGACAGCGAACGAAATTATTCACAAGATGTCGCACAAGAAACGAAGCTATATATCAGATGAAACACTGAAATTCATTTAAGAAAGGAAACAATTAAAACGAATAGGAATTCAGGTGACCAACATAGCATATAACAACTGCACAAGAAATGTTAGAAGAGAAATAAGAAAATATAAAAGAAGATACATAGTGGACACTTGTAAGGACAAAATGTACAGCAACAAGCCATCGAGAGAGATGCCCTTAAGGCTATACGAACACTGACAAGGGAATTCCGTCCGGTTCCGCATGATATCAATGACAAAGAGGATTACACACTAACAGAAACCAAAGACATGCTGAAAAGATGGAGAGAGTACTGCAGAATCATGTATGAAGATAGCACAAAGCGCTCAGTTACAATCCTACCAAAGGATTAGAAAGAACCTGAACCAACATTGGAGGACGTACTCTCAGCAATCAGAAGCCTGAAATAGGGAAAGTCCCCAGGATATGATGATATCCAAGCAGAGCTAATACAAGCAGGAGGGAAGGCCAGTGCTCGAGTTTATCACAAGCTGTGTTAACAGATATGGCACAGCGCAGAGTGACCTGAAGAATGGAAGAAATTATTTTATATTTACTCCCTAAAAAAGGTAATCTAAAGCTGTGAACAAACTACCGAACTATCGTGCTAATCAGCCACGCTAGCAAACTACTCCTGCGGATCCTATTAAGAAGGATTCACGAAGTTCATTCAGGTTTTAGGAAAGACAGAGGGACCAGAGATTATATATTCAATATGAGGAATATCTAAGAAAAATGTAGATAGTTTAACGCAGACATGTACATGTGTTTAATTGATTACACCAAGGACTTCGATACTGTAAAACATCAAAACATGTGAAACATCATGAAGGAAATAGGGGTTTCATGTGCATATTATCCATCTCATTGAAACATTAATGACTATCATAATATAAGTAGGCAAGAGCAGATTGTCATACCGCGCCTCAGAACGGGACACAGACGACTCCGCAGCCCAGCCTCATGTAAACAACATTTAGGATTGGCAGCTCAAGTATGTGTACATGTGGACAGGCACCCCAGACTGTGGAGCACATACTTCAGGACTGTTCAGAGTATGAGATACTGAGGTGGACATACTGGCCAAGAGAAACAACACTGGAAGGGAAACTATATGGACCTATGTATGAACTGCAGAAGACAGTGAGGTTCATACAAAAGACAACTTTGCAGATGTAGACATACTCCAAGCAAACGAAAGAAGAAGAAAAAAATGAAACATTATACCAAGATCAACGAGCCGCTGTCCGAGTATCTGGGCAAACATCAGATTGGTTCCCAGTACAAAAGAGAGTAACACGTGGATGGATCCTCTCACCTTATCTATATAACATACGTGTGGGATGTATAATGAGAAATGTTAGAGAAGACGAGCACATTGACAATTTTGATGCATTTACGATTGGCGGGTACGATATTCTAGAGTTAGGATAAGCAGACGAGACAGTGATACTATCAAGAAGTGTTGAAGGGCTACAGCAGCTAATTTCAGCCGTGGATGGACACAGTAAAGACCAAAACCTGTTCATAAACATCAATAAAACAAAGATCATACCCACCGACAAAACACGATGTCAACATAAATTTACAGTAGGCGATGAGGAAATAGATCAGATCACGCATATCTGGATCTAGAATTTACACGTGGCAGCATATGACTGCGGATCATGGACAATTGCCAAAACTTATAAACAAAGAATAGAATCCTTCGAGTCTAAATGTTACAGAAAGATCCTCAGAATACCATAGACAGAGAAATAGACACATATAGACATTCGGCAAGAGTTGAACAAAGAGAACTGGTTTATCAATTCCATTTTTGCAAAAAAATGTAGATACTTTGGCCACATCAATAGACAAAACGGGCTTGAGAGAACATTGATGGAAGGTATGGTGCCATGCAAAAGAGGCAGAGGTAGACCAAGAAGACGATGACACAAAGATATTCAGGAATGCCTGTGGAGGAGGCTGGAGCTTTGGCAAGGGAAATAGTTTCTTTCAGACTGACTGTGATAGGAGCGACGTTCTATTAAGGACTTGCTAGATGTTGATGGCGATTATAAGTATCTATATTTATGAGGGGGTGGAGGGGGGAGGACTAACATCTGGTCAGGCAAAACATACTGTCCAAAACCCTCACCTTGACTTCCCCGCAGTCCTCCCTGGAAACGGGCTGTTTTATGGCAGCCTGGCTAACATGGTGAAGGATCGACGTGCTCCCCGTAGTAGTGAGCGACACGCAGATGAAGCCAAGTGTAGTGCTACCGATGGAGGACCCAACTCCACCTCCATCAACACTCTCGGGATGTGAGGAAAGCTATGACAACTCGCCACTTGACGTTCTTTTCAAGGCGTTCAAAACAGTAATCCTACTCATTGGTTACTCATGGTAGACATTCAAGAAGAACATATATATTATATATATATATATATATATTCACACATCAATGGTCTAACTAAAAAGAATATAAAAGAGTAAGTATGAAACCGACATTCAAACAAATGAAACCAATTGCTAAAGGCGCATGTACATTATACTGAACAAAATATATACTAGAAAATAAGCCCCTGTCAATTCAAGTAAGAAGAAGCGTTGAAGTGTTGGATTGAAACAAAATGACACAATGAACGATCCGATTGGACATTTAACAAACAGCAAGGAAACGCTAAACATCGAATAAGACACATCCTGTCCAATGTTTTTTCCAAGTCGGGAAATATTTTGTACAACCTTCCGTAACATGAATTCAACTTATAAACGAAACCAAAACCACGTACACAATCTTATCCCTATCTCCCAAGTCCCAAGAAGTAATCCTACACGTAAATGGTCAGACTCTCCCCTTTGACATAAGTCCAACTTATTTGAAAAAAACAATGAACCCAAGGTTGACATGGAAAAACCAGATAAAAAAAGGAAAAAGTCAGCAACAAAACTAAGAACAGAATGGCCATAATAAGAAAGATACCAGGTTTAACATGTGAAGCTGACACGGGTACCCTAAAGTAACTCTACACAAATTATGTTAGATAAGTGCTAGAATACGGAATAGCAGCATAGTCCACAGCAACAAAGAATAACTTTCAAAAAATAAATACAACCTCAAAAAAGGTATACATATCATCACAGGAGCTATGAGAACAACACCAATAAATGCAATGGAGAACATCACACGAATCGATAGCATGAAGACGCGTAGAGACCAAAAAACACTCTGGCAGGGGGAGAAATTCAAACGAATACCTGATCACCCAATATATGACAGGATAAATCGCATGGGAAGAGAGAGATTAAAGAGAAACCATTTCATATCAAAAACAAAAGAACTTGCAAGAGCAGATCAAATCATAAGCCAGGCAGTGGTTAAAGATCTAAAACAAACATCTCAAATCCCACCATGGAATAATCCAAGTTTTCTGAGATGGTAGAAACCATAGAGGGAATGGAGAAAAAGTTAGCTCAGACATATTTGGAAAGGACATTTATCAAAGAAGAATATCTTAGGAGAGTATACCCACAAGAAACATGGATACAAGTTTATACATATCGCTCATCTGACAAAGCCACATCCAATGGAGGCGGAGGGGTCTATTACAGACTAAGGAATGGAGAAGAAAAATCTAGAGTATTAACAACGGGAACATACTCCAATAACTTCCGTGCAAAAGCAGAGGCACTGAAGGCCGCATCTGAGCTTGTAATCTAAGATAAAGATATCCACCAAGAAAACAAAGTGTACCAGAGCCGATCGATTTGATAGAGCTCTGTCGCAGACGGTAAATGGGTCTGCTCTATTCTTTTGCACTATACACTCACTCTTAAATAAATTCAAGTAACACTGAATATAAACCCAGTACAACAGATTATGTATTCAGGTAACACTGCCAACTATAAATTATCTAAAAACTTAAATCCTTCCTCTCACCATTTATACGTCACGATACCGTATTCTCCTAATCTGGTCTACTGCGATCGAACTTAGTCGCGGATTGCCGCTGTTGGTAAAGTTATTGGTTCTGAACCCAAGTATGACATCCATGGACTTGTTTCTCTTTGTCGGCGGTAGATCAAAGTGGTCTCAACAGACTGTCTGAAAAATGATCCATGGGATCACTGCATAACTGCCTCTAGCTGCGACCGACGACTTACATTCACGTGACCAATATAATGTCGACGTGATCAGTGTGACTGCGTCAATTTGATGAATGGGATGACTGAAGACTGCCTCTATAATCTACTGACGACTTTTAATTACGACCAGCACATAATATGAGGGTAGTTACCTTGCTTGCTGCGTGTCTAACTGCCTCTCTCCGTCGCCTAAATATCAACTCAAACCTCCCTCAACTGCATATCTTCGTCGCCCTTCCTCCACTGAGCGTCTCTTTCCAAAGTACCTTTGTCTCTGAAGTGAAATGTTCTCTCTCTGTCTCTGAAGTGAAATGTTCTCTCTCTGTCTCTGAAGTGAAATGTTCTCTTTCTGTCTCTGAAGTGAAATGTTCTCTCTCTGTCTCTGAAGTGAAATGTTCTCTCTCTGTCTCTGAAGTTAAATGTTCTCTCTCCGTTGTTCTCAACTCAAATCTGCCTCAACTGCATCGCTTGCCCTCCACTGAACGTCTCTCTCGAAAGTCTTCTCATGTGATCTCTGGTCAAGTCTTTTCACTCCGCCGTCTGCTTTCGACTGATCGTCTCTTTCAAATCTCAAGTAATGATCCTCATTTTTTTATTTTTATTTTATGTGTTTGCCTCACTAGTTTCTACTGGCGGAGGCGCGCCTATTCCACCCCATTTATATTCGATCTGCATCCCCAGATCACGTGATTTTCAAAACTGTCCGCGCTTTTGTCCGTCTCCTTGACATCATCCATCCTGTTCGCGTGGTTTCCAGACAACGCGAATTTGTCGGCGGCAACAAGTCTACGCGTCCCCAACAACTATCGTTCCAGGTGTTGACACATGATCTGTAACTGACATCAGGTTACGTCGTAGATCGATTTGGTTTCTTAAATTCTAATGGGACTGAATTCAGCTGCTCTGACTCAAATCCCACGAAGAAGAAATAAATAAATACTTGTCTAAGCTTCTACCTAAATATTGTCTCTACAGCTAAGATATGTTGCAATAGTATTCCTGACTGAAGCCGCATCCGTATTAGCAGCGCTAAAACAACACACAGATGAAGATCTCGAGCAATAAATGTTTTTCCTGACACAGCTCTCGGCAGAACACTAAAGATTGGTCATACAAGGAATCCCATCCCACTGCAATATCGAAGGCAATGAAGTTGCAGCCAAACTAGCAAAGAGTGGAGGAGGAGCCCCACAAACAGATCTGAGTATCACATATAATGAGACCAAGACCATAATTAAAAACAACTTCAGGAGAAAATTGCCTGATCAACCCCGACTTCCGAAAAGAAGACAGCTACTATAACTTATCTATAGAGCAGCAAGTCATCCTCTTCAGACTGAGAACTGGGCATAACAGACGCAAGGGTCATCTTTACAACACAATGAGGATTGGGACAGATGACAAGTGTCGTCCATGTGGGGAGCATATCATGACCGTGGAACACATCCTGCAAAGCTGCACGCTCAAGCAGGAAAAGAGAGAACAATACTGGCCTCGTGAGACAGATATGAGGCAAAAGTTGTAGGAAGATAAATAATAGTTGTCCATCACAAGTGATAAAGACCACTCTCTTTGTTCAGCCGTGTGGACAGTCGTATCTCTTGCTGTGTCCGCTGAAATGGGTGACTTGCGCGGTGATTTTGATTAAAGTGAGGAAGAAACTGCGCCTTTTGTCAACCTCACTCACAGAGCCTAATCTACCTTTTGCCAGTGGCAAGACATTCATCGAGACGACTGGAGATAGCATAGGATGCAGATTTTGTCTCAGGGTTACCACCGAAGCCTTTCCGTAAACATGTAACCCGCAGGGTAGAAAGGTGGGATGGCATCTAACGCAGTTTGTCGTGCCTTTTCGATAACCACAAGAGGTCGTATGAACAACACTCAGCGTGTGAGTGAGTCTGGCATCTCTCCCTAGCTGTATTCATCTCATCATAGTAGCATCTAAAATTCCCACACGCCAAATTCGTGAAGGTGAACCGGCAGAACTAACCCGTGAAATACGACACAGGTATAAGCGTAGCGCCATTCAGCCGGCGTCCAGACCAGGATAAACGGATGGAAGAAATGACAAAAAAGAACGAAATAACAAGTCCCGATGGAAAACAACACCACGTTTCCGTGAACACAAGTGTAAGTCGTCGACTAGTGTGAATTCCAGGCAAATCCGTGGTCTGGCAGCATCCATAATGATCCAAAACAGTAGAGAAATGTAGACTCGCAGCCAGTTATGGCGCCATGGAGATAAAACAGCCTTACAAACAACGATGTCCTTGTAAGAGATACCTGGACCTTGATCTAAGGATGATCGAAGAAGAAGTAAAAGAATTAATATGTTGGCCCAAACCCCGGGCTTATAACTACTACTAATGGTTGATGGGCGGCTAGAGACGGTTGTATACGTGGCTGACAAACCGTTATGTTAAAAACCATTGCTATGGAAATTTCACTGCAAATAAGCGGATTCAGGAAAGCTGTTTATGGTCAATCAAATGCAGTATTGGACCTGTACTCCGACATCGCGAGTGAAAGGCACATGATGATGGTGGGTGACTGATGAAACCACACAAGCCGCCGAGAACATAAATGGATTTCAACGTAGAAATAGCAAGAAGATATATTCGTTTGTTTTTGTTTTTTTTCTGTGGGTTTTTTAAAGAATGTTATCAAAAAATTTACGCCAACATCTAAAATCATGACAATCGTTGAAAAGAAATAGTTTTGGGGAATAAACGGAAGAGTTGTTATTTGTTCACAAATATTATGAGTAATGGTTAATATTACAATGTGATAAATGGGATACTTATGGCACTTTCATTGGAAAATAACGCGGGAAATAAATGTGACGCCGAAATAAACATTTGTCGTGGAACGAAATGTTTCCAAACATTGGCAATTGCAATACATAATATTTGCTATACATTGAGATATTGTTTAACTTGGATATCATATGTTACAGGGTAGAAGAATAATAGTAATGATAATAATAATAATAATGAAAAGAAGAAGAAGAAGAAGAAGAAGACATGGTTTACTATGGTGTAGCCCGCGAGCAATTAAACGTGTCCTCATGCAGCTTTACTTGTGATATACATTTGAAACCCTTATTTTAGAAGATCTTATCAATAATTATGAATTACATTATGAAAGACTACGTGTTATAAAAACACGTAAGTACGTAAGGTCCACGCTATAGAAGTGTAAATGCAACAATATATGCACACTTTTGTGAGTAACTAATTGCAATATACGAACGAAAGTTCAGAATTAGTTTCAGCACTCTTCATGTGTACCACTTGGAATGCGCAGGGCGGAAACCCGTCATTAAGTTAATGATTATCTTACCCGACCCTCATGGCTTGCCACAGTTGTTACTTCAGATCTATCAGATGTTGTGTAAGTTAGCGCACGATTTTTTAACTTAACAGGTCAATTCGCGAAGATAATCTGGTCATGAGATAGTGTAATTTGTTCAACTCATGTTTATCAGCAAAGGGGACGTTAAATCGGTCCTTTAACCAAGTGGACGCCGGTTCAACCACGGCCATCTAGATTAACAAGTGTGGTTCAACGCCTCGGTAAAACATGGGTTTGTCTATCGGGGATCCAATAAAAATGCAGACCGCACACTCTTTTATTCCTCCGCCGCTAAAATCCTGGTGGTGAACCCCAGCATTTGAAGTAAACGCTGTCAAGATATGTTTAAATTTGTTTCTTTGTAATTAACGTGACATCCATCCATATTTGTTGATAAGCACTGAATTGGAATACTCAGGGGAAGAGAAATATGAGAAAGTTTGAAGTACACCTGACGAAGTACAGCGGATGAGAAAACCATGGCAATTGGAATGTCAAGGACGGAGTTTGTTTTTTAAAAAGGACTGTCTGATACAGGATTAGGTAGAGCTTGGCAGTTGCAGCAATAAATTCTCATGCAATCAAAATGGAAGTGTTGAAGGAAACAAGAAGCTGACAAATGGATCTGTTTATTGACAATATTGCTTTATGTTTTCAATCAATCCACTGATAAAAACCTTTTCAGCTCCAAGTGGAGCACAGCTTCAATAAATAATCGTCCTCCTGCCTTAAGCGTCTGCTCTGTCTTGGGGGCGGATTGGTTGAGTTGTTCTTTTCTTTGACAAGTTCATTTTTGTTGAAGTTTATGGGCCTAAAAGTTTGCCTCGAACGACATGCTTGGCATGTTTATAGTGTTGCTTTATAGGTTTTCATAGGTTTTATTAGTTTTATAGGTTTTAATTGTGTGTTTATGTACTTAGGACAATACCGTTTAGGTTGTACTTGTGTGCTTACCAGGTAATCTGTCATTGGAGATAAAGTGTTAGAGACTTCATTGTGCTAGATCTCAGTTCTTTGTTATGAGGCGGGGTGGCCAGTTTCATTCCTTAGGTCGTTGTGCTCCTGAAAACACGTTGTGTTACAGCAACCACGCCAACGAGGTGGGGGTCAACAATATGATCCATGCATTGGTTAGCCTGCTGAGAAGCCTAGCATAGCTCTACAGCGAAGAGGGCTAAGATTCACTTTGTTTTGAAGGCAGTTTTCTTTCCCCTAGATTCTAAAGAAATTAATTGAGATAAGTAAAGCTGGCACTCTGAAACATAAGCATCAAGGAGTATCTCTTTATGAAATCTATGTTCATGTACATTAACAATGAATATCCTCATATCTTAACCAAAATATTGGGGAGGCTCTTGTGATTCATTTGAAGTTTTCTACATCTTCCTAATGTGATTTAGAATTGTCTGTGCTCAGTAACAGGAAACACTAGCAAGCGAGAATGGCTACACATTCTGTGGCAGACAAAAAAAGAACATGTTTGACCTAAATTAAACATCATGTTGAAAAGATCTGATTAAGCCAAATGCCTCTTTTAAAAGTTGTTTACGTCAGGTGATCGTTTTTGTTTCGCTTTTATCACAATAATATAAGTTTATTGTATACAGTCTGGTATATTACTACATCTCGTGGTTTGTTTTTTTTTAAATTTTATTTTAACCCATGCACATTTTGATCGCTAATCAATCGTAGAATAAGTGCACTATACTTTTTATAATACAGATTGCCATTATTTTATTAACATTAGTACTTTTAGGAAGGAGTTCTAAAGACAAATTGACTAGGTGTACCGCAAAACTAGATTCATGACTTGAGGGTGTCGTCATTGAAACAATTGGAAAATCACTGCCCTAGATGAATTATTACATACGGCTTACCTGGACAGGCACGATCTATCAGGAACAGTCAGTTAGCAGGGCGCTTGATACTCTCGCCACATCTCACGATCTATCAGCAACAGTCAAACAGGGCGATTGATACTCTCGCCACATCTCATAATCTATCAGGGACAGTCAAACAGGGCGCTTGATACTCTCGCCACATCTCACGATCTATATATATATATATATATATATATATATATATATATATATATATATATATATATATATATATATATAAATAAATATATATACTCCAGCGCTGACAAAAACAACTATATGTGGTGCAAGTTAATTCAGCTATGTAGCTCAGACTGTTGGGAATGAAGTGTTAGAGACTTTTTTTAAATTAGAATTTAGTTCATTTTATGAGGTGGAGTGATTATTTCCTTTGCTGTATGCATTTCCTTTACTAAGAGTAAGCTTGGCACATATGTTGAGCTGGGCCGACTGGAGTGTATCGTTAACGGGAATTGGACACGATACGTTTGAGAAGATGACGCTCTCCTAGTCTTTAATCCAATGCTTCTTCTATAAATCCTAAAATAAATCCTCTACATTTTCTCTTGTAAAACAATCTTCATTATCATTGTTTCTACCATATACACTAATGTCTAAAATACATACCTGCATACCACTATATACATACCTGCACACCACTATATTCATACCTGCATACCACTATATACATACCTGCATACCACTATATACATACCTGCTTACCACTATATACATACCTGCATACCACTATATACATACCTACATACCACTATATACGTACCTGAATACAACTATATACATACCTGCATACCACTATATATATACCTGTATACCACTATAAACATACCTGCATACCACTATATACATACCTGCATACCACTATATACATACCTGCATACCACTATATATATACCTGCATATCACTATATACATACCTGCATACCACTATATACATACCTACATACCACTATATACATACCTGCATACCACTATATTGTTTTCATTTTTAATGTGTTAGTTATTTGTCTGGATATTGTCGTAGCTTGTGAAATTGTCAAACACAATTAACACCCAGCTACCCGAGTGCTGACTGTGATACTGACCACACGTTGGTCGTTGCCCGCGTCAAGCTGAGACCTAAGAGAATCTTTACGGCGAAGCAGAAACCCATTTTGAGGATAAATTTAGTCAACACCAAGGATCCAGAAAAGTGTTTCAGGTTCCAATAGCAGCTTGCAGATGTTCTCACTGATACATCAGGAGACTGTACAGCCAGTGAAAAATGGGATTTAATCAAAGAAGCTACCCTCAAAGTAGCAGTAACAGCTTATGGCATTAGAGAATACAGCAATTAAGACTGGTTTGAAGCAAATTGTCGGATACTGCAGCCTTTGATTGACAGGAAAAAGACTGCATTACTGAGAAACAAAGACAAAACAACACGAAACTCTCTGAATGTATTGAAACAAGCGAGAAAAGAAGTGCAAAGGACAGCTAGACAGTGTGCAAATGATTATTGGATACGTTTATGTGAGAATATCCAAGATGCCGTTAATAATGGTAACATCAGAGGCATGTATGAAGAGAAAAAGAAAGCCATCGGCCCAACAGTGAAAAGGAATGCACTCCTAAAAGCTTTATCTGGGGAGATCATCACTGATAAGAGGAAGCAGTTAGATAGATGGGTAGAGCACTATCTTGAACTTTATTTAAGCGAGACAGAGCTAACAGAAGATGCCCTCAATGCGATCGAGGCCATGCCGACTAAGACATCTGGACTCGCTGCCAACCATAGCAGAAGTTAACTGTGATATTGCTGACCTTGCTTCTGGCAAGGCTCAAGGAAAGGATTGAATACCGGTAGAGGTCATCAGGAGTGAAAAGGACATATTTGCTCCACAGATACACCAGTTGATAACTTTATGCTGGCATGAAGGACAGGTCCCGTAGGATCTCAAAGATTCGAGCATTGTAACCTTGTACAAGAACAAGGGGGACCGGAGTGACAGCAACAACTACAGAGGAATTTCGCTTCTGTGTACCGTTGGGAAGATACGTGCCAGAATTGTTCTGTGCAGACTCCAGGTCATCGGAGACCAGGTTTACCCAGAGTCACGGTGCGGTTATCGTGGGAATAGGTCTATCACATATATGATATTCTCGTTACGACAGCTACAAGAGAAATGCAGAGAACAAAAGCAACTATTGTATAGTGCCTTCATAGATCTCACGAAGGCATTTGACTTGGTCAGTCGTGTGGGTCTTGTTCAAAGCCCTCGGGAGGATTGGTTGCTCCCGATTCTTCTGATCATTATCGAGTCGTTCCACACTGACATGAAATGCACTATCAATGTTGACGGTGCGTCCTCAGAGGAGTTCGCAATCAAGTGCGGAGTAAAACAAGGCTGTGTACTTGCTCTAACCCTCTTTGGAAAATATTTCTCACTTCTCTTGAAGCATGCATTTCGTGACCAGGAAGGTGGTATCTTCATTCACTCTCGCACAGATGGTGGCCTATTCAATTCTCCATGGCTGAAAACCAAGACCAAAATAAACAGGGTGCTGATGAGAGAACTGCTCTTTGTGGATGATGCCACAATTACGACTTCATCAGAGGAGGAACTGCAAAAATTACTATCTGCATTTTCGGATGCCTGCTGTGAGTTCGGGTTAACAATCAGCAAAACGGGAACACGTTATGGTCCAGGGTGCAACCAAACCACAAGTAATATCAATTGATGGTGAAGCTCTCGATGTAGTAGATCACTTTACGTAATTGGGATCCCCAGTCAATAATAAACTATCCCTGGACCAAGAGATCAATATCAGGACAGGAACGGCAGCAACAACAATGAGCAGATTAACAAAAAAGGGTCTGGGAGAACAAGAAGCTCACTGTTAAAACAAAAACACTTGTTTACCAGGCCTGTGTCCTCAGCACTCTTCTTTACGGCAGTGAGACATGGTCTACCTACATGCACCAGGAGAGACGACTAAACAGCTATCACATGAGGTGCCTGCGCAGAATCCTAGGCGTTGGGTGGCAAGACAAGAATACCAACGCAGAGGTATTGGAGAGAACAGGCACTGTCACAATCTTTTCTATGCTTAGTCATCGAAGGCTCCGCTGGCTGGGACACATTCGGAGGATGGATGATTGCAGAATACCAAAATATCTTAACTATGGGGAATTACAGTTGGGGAGAAGGTCTCGGGGCCGGCCACTACTTCGGTACAAGGATGTATGCAAGCGGGATCTGAATGTCGCAGGCATCGATTTGGAATCATTGGAACAGGACGCTATGGATCGTGTTACATGGTGGGGCAAGATTAAGCATGGAATACAGACAAAGGAGATACTGATTGCTGATAGGCTAAATACTCAGAGTTTGAGAAGACACGCCACAACATACGATTCCCGCAAACGGTCCTGATTTTTCTTTGACACTCTGTGGAAGATGCTTCTCTGCCCGGATTGGTCTTACGAGTCCCATTCGTTACCGTCATAGACTGTAGTTGCAAAACTTTTCAAAGCACAATTACTATCGTCTGATAAGACGGAAAGAGCTAATGATGAATGAATGATGTGTCTGGATACGAATATCTGCATCACTTTGTTGATAACAGTTGTGGTTATCTTCCTGGTTTCTATTTGTCTATCAATCCTAATCCGTTACATGACCAGAATGATAGAGCCTATTAATCTTTTCTGGAATCAAATCATTTTATTGTATCTGTGACGCTAATTTCTTGTCTACCTTGATACCTATAGAGTAAACATTATTTTGCGTACGTTGTCAGTTCAAATTGTGAACTAAGTAAAGATTTATAATTAACGCGGACAGTAACATTTCAAATATAAACAGAATAAAATTAAGTAACATGCGTGAATTTCTACAGAAACGTCTGTAAGCGACCATCAATTCTTTCGTGGCAGTAGACGAACGTGCAGTGTATGGCCTACGCTTTGTGTGGACTAAAAGTGGGCAAGAAAAATAAGATGTTGGAGGAGAAGAAAAAGAATGAAAGGAAAGAGAGAATGAGTATGAAAGACAGAAAGAGAGAGAGAGAGAGAGATAGAGAGAGAGAGAGAGAGAGAGTTAGTTATTTATGCTGTCATAAATATTGATGTATCCTTGATGTCCGGCAAGATAGCCAGTTTGAACTTCTCTGCTTGAGAGACAGGGTCGTTTCTGAACGGCGCGTTGCATACGTGGCAGCTATCTCCTTTATTTGAATGGAGATCGAGGCAGTCTCTTTGACAATGAGGTGTCTATCTCAGACCTCTTTAAGAAGTGCCGACATCGTCTATGACTCTCGTAGTACATTGTGGTTCCGAAATGTGCTTTCATGGTGTGTTACTGGAGACCGAAATGAGAGCAAAAAGTAGTAACACTGGGACCTACTAGGCATTCCTGCGAGGCATGTAAGCAGGTGTTGGCATAGAGCCAGCTACCTCATCCTGTATACATTATTAGCCACAAGATATATCTAAAGGAAACCTCCACACTTGACGGTGGAAGAGCTATCAATCCTAACACAATTTCCTAGATCGATTAAATGAAAATGAATTTCTATCAAATAAACATGAT
The DNA here is from genome assembly GCA_036924085.1 of Ariolimax columbianus. Taxonomy (NCBI): domain Eukaryota; kingdom Metazoa; phylum Mollusca; class Gastropoda; order Stylommatophora; family Arionidae; genus Ariolimax; species Ariolimax columbianus. The sequence continues at coordinate 19,111,670 of JAVGWX010000002.1, forward strand.
CATAGCGTTTCTATCGATTGTTGGAGTCCTCATGGAGGATTTAATGGACGGGGAATCATGGCCGCTTACATATGCAATCGCCACACAGCATGTACACTAGATAGAAGAAAATAGATGCTTTACTGAGGTTTTAACCGCATACCTCCTTGGTTAAGTATCCAACACACTAACAGATCGGCCAACCCATATTCCACGGATTGTTAGTTGCAAGTAAAAGTCCAATCATGTCCTTTTCTTTGTAAACTTTCAGCAACGAGATGAACCAGAGGAACAGAAAATCCCTGACCAGATTCTGAACACAATGCTGAGATCTGCTAAAGGTGGAGGCCCAAAGCCTTTCTCGTATGGAATCGATCTTTCAGAGTTGAAAAAGTAAGTGCATGTCATTTTTTGCTGATTATAATTTTAGCAACATTAGACTACTCAAATTGAAATGTTTTACTTGAGTGACAGACATAGTAACAATTGTCAAGATTACATTTTGCTTCAGAAGTGGTGGTTCATATAAGGATGGACAATAAGCGAAGAGCAAGTTGTCATTTTTCGTGCTTGCGCTTCAGTCAGGGCCCATGTCTGATAGAATGGACAGTATTATTGATATATGTTTGATGATTTATCTTTTTGACTGCACTAGAACGACTGGATATCTTAGTAATTATGATAGCCGGTATATTTTACCGCATTGTCTTTTTAAGTTGTTGTTTCTATGGCTCTGTTCATTACGCCGTCGAATGTGGACTTCTGTCCCGGATATTTCAATTATGGAATTTTATTACATTCTGTGATTCTAGCATGAACATGATGTAGTATTTCTGTTCTACTGATTATACTTTTCCTTTATTTCATATCGTACATGTAGTTCTTGCATGCTTCATTTAGGCCATCAAGATGTTTTGGTCTCATAATAAGTCCCAACATAACAAATGTGCTGGGAAAGGAGTAGATGCCACTCAAGCTCGCAAAATTGATAATTATGAACTGACAACTGTTAACCAATTCACATACCTGAGAACCCTCATCAATAACAAGCGTTTTCTAGACCTAGAAATATACAGTCGCATTGGTAAAGCTGCTGCTACATTTGTTCGCTCTACACCTTCCATCGACGACACCTGAGATCAAATATCGGTATTACATGGAGGGTCACAGTGACAAATGCAGAGGTGCACTCTCGCACCGTTCTTCCAAGCAGGCACTCTCTTCTTAGGCAGCGAAGACAATGATGGGTTGGACATGCTGGTCGCATAGAATATGGTCGCATAGAAGATGGTCGCATTCCCAAAGATATCCTATATGAACAGTTAGCGGATGGCAAAAGAACAGTCGGTCGACCACAGTTGAGGTTCAAAGATATGTGTAAGAGAGGTATGAAGACCCTGGACATGAGTCTGCCATCCTGGGAAGACAGGGCTGCAGACCGATCCAAGTGAAGATGTACTCTGAAGGGCCACATCACTTTTAGAGAAAAGAGACTCTTGCAACAGAGAGAACAGAAAAGACAACGCCGCAGGGAGAAAGAAAACAAGAAAAGCCAAGTATATATTTAATGTTTTTCAGTCCAAGTCGTATCACCCTATAGTCATGACTGAAAGGGGCTACTACTACTACTACTACTACTACTGCTGCTGCTGCTACTACTACTACTATTACTACTACTATTACTACTACTATTACTACTCTTATGTTGTCCAGTAGCTGCCCTTTTGCGCCAGTCTTCAAGAATTCTTATTATGCGTTACAATTGACTTGATCCACTGACCTACTGTTTTGCAGTCATTGAAACTATCTCATAGACAAATAAACGTTGCTCCTGTTGCTTGACTTAATTTGATTCCCCTGTCAGGAAAATTGGGCCTCCAACCGCTCCCAAACCTAGGCCAGGTCAGCCTAATTATCAAGAAGAAGATGATGAACCAGAAGTGGTCAGGCAATATGGCGGGTAAGTCAATTTGTTTTCTTCTTCTTCCTATCCGGAGAACAAATAACTATTAATGCTGATTTCCTGTTTCGAGTGGTTAGGTTACTCGTCTTCTAGTCATACGGACAAGGAATTCAAACCTCCAAAGAATGTGGGTACTTTTCTATCTGAGTGAAATAAAAACATTGGCATACGACCTCCGCATTGACTGTCAGAGCAAGCAGCATATATTCCACATTCTTATACATTCCCTAAAGCGAACTCCAACATGCACACACACACACACACAGTCTTCTACACTAGAACTGTGAGGCTGCATTGTTATTCGTCTCCTATGACATATTCTTAAGTGTGACAGTGGTCCTCTTCACGTCTATGTCACATACAGCCTGCTAAAGGTTAGTCAATACTTTTTGTTGTTTCTTACAATCTACCTTTAAGTGTGGCAGTAGTCCTTTTCTCATTTCTGTTACACAGATGCCCCCACCCCTTCCCAGAAACGCGAAAAGGCGTTTACAGACTAAAGAGCGAAGAAGTGCAATGTCTAAGAATATCCCTCTGTGTGCTTACAATAATACATGCATGTGTTGGCTGCCAACAAGACCAGTAAAGTGTGGCGTGTTTGATAGTTCTATTTTAGCTTGCAGATAATTGTGTCAGTCTGCACTTATCTGGAGTTGAGCGTGGGCGGAAGCATTAATGTCAGTGTCGAACCTGTTAGAAGGCTTACATCTCTTTGAAAAGGAACCGTGTTTGCCCTCAATTCGCAGTACGCTCTAGTTGCCGAGGCTGTACATGGACGTCTGACATGCATTTATTGTCAGTGCTTATAAATCAATTTTGCCCGATTACTTTTTCAACATCAGTAAGAATGTCATTTCGCCTTTGGAAGATTGCCTAACTAAAACAAAAACTTTCTAAGTAATATGCATTTTATATTGAAAATCTTTTACTTGTCGTTGTTGTTAATGCCACTCGCACTCGAGTTAGATACTCTTGATGACTTCCTTTGGTGGCAGGGTGCACGGGCTCTCCTTATATCCCGAGGCGTACTTATGAAGGTGGACCAGGAATCTCATGTCTGTAGTGCAAAGCGAGGCTCCTCTGTAAACTCACGATTATGAGGATCACAGTACAGTCCCACCTCGTTAGTCAGACTGCTATTAACCTGCCTGTTTCCAGGAAGAACTTCTTAGAAGTGAGGTGGGGTCTTGGTCAGTACATTTCACCAGATCCTAGCATAGTCTGATCAGTATATTTTGTCTGACCTTGACTAACATAGTCTGATCAGTATGTTTTGTCTGACCTTGACTAACATAGTCTGATAAGTATGTTTTGTCTGACCTTGACTAACATAGTCTGATCAGTATGTTTTGTCTGACCTTGACTAACATAGTCTAATCAGTATATTTTGTATGACCTTGACTAACATAGTCTGATCAGTATATTTTACGTAACAGGACGTTAGTATCCTCTCACCAAAATCATACTTTAATAAAAGTAGTTTGTTTTTTATTCATTAAATGAAACTGGTTATTTACAGATTCGCCATAGTCTTCTTAACCAGTATATAAACGTTAAGTTAAAACTAATTACTGAACCGACTAAGCTGAATGATACTTCAATAAACAAAACAGTTCAATGGAATGCCTTGGTATAGTAATTCAATATATTCAAATAAATATTACAATTAATGAGAAACATGTGATTGCTTTTTCTTCGCCAATTCTTCGATACGTGTAAGAGGGAATTCAATGTCGCAAAACAGATCATTGTCAACCTCTAATCTACTTTGTTGCTTCGGTTTCACTTGCAACAGAGTTGAATTGTCCAGCTCACAAATATATATAAACACAAATGAAAGCAATGCAGTGATAACTCTTTCTGAAACTGTATATAGGAATTACACATCACGGACCAAATTAAGGGCGACTGATTTCTCATCGAAGATATCTCTTGCTCCCAAATCAATCTTCAGTTCGAGACTTTTTCAACTGACATTAGAGTGCTTGTCAGATGCTATTTTGTTGTTGTTGCAAATTCAGTAAGCACTTGGGCAACATCACGAGCAGTAAGAACTGATGTCAGTTGCTCAAACATTTTAATATTTTTATTTTCTTGTCCTTTCTCTTCCAATTTTCCAGGCTGCTTCTTTAAAACTTTCAGGGAATCTATTAATTTTATGATTTTTGTATTTCTTCCTAACGTTAGACGATTCAATTTCTCAGCTGCTCAAGAATGTCAACCAAATAGCCAAGGATATGATCTATTTCTCGCTATCCAAACAGGCACAGCAATGTCTTGTCCTGAAATTCCACAAAATCATTTGAGCTCATATACTCGTTCAGTTACATTTACTCATGAAAGCCATCGAGCAAGATTGAGCTTTACTCTAAGCTCAGATACATTTACTCATGAAAGCCATCAAGCATGATTGAGCTCTTCTCTAAGCTCAGTTACATTTACTCATGAAAGCCATCAAGCATGATTGAGCTCTTCTCTAAGCTGAGTTCCATTTTCTCATGAAAGCCATCGAACATTTTTGTAGGAAAGAAGCAAATGATGCACTGCATCCATGTCAATATTTAACTTTTGAAAAGTCGTGATTTGAGAGATCCTCTTTTGACAACTTTCACAATGTGAGTTGCTTTATTCAGAACCGTCTCTAGTGGAGCTGGAAGTGTTTTTGGCTTGGCTTGGCTTCGTTCGTTCTCAATCTCCCGCTACCAAACCCTGAAAGGGCTTAAGTAGCAGAATGTAGTCCAGAGAACGGAATGCGTTGTGTCGTAGTTTACAGGTTGACTGCGATATTTGCACCTTTCGGTCCAACACATCCGACTTCAGCAAGTATTTTTTGAGTACCGAATTAGCATTCCCTCTTCGATCCCTTCTCCTTATCCAGTCTGCTCTGTTGCAGCCTGTTATCCAGGATCACCACACGGTAGTGTAGAAGGGTCTTGGCAGCTCTGGTTCGCTGGCCCTGACGCTAGCAGTCAGCTATGGGTCGCTGACCACTGCAACTCATGCGCTGCTCATCATCTTGATCCCGGGAGTGTTTTTGACGATGGATCATGCAATCAATGTCTTTAACTTTTTCACACTATCCAAAATCCAGTTTTTGTCCCCAACATAGCAAGTGATCCATCAGCACTGCACGCAAAAACATTATCCCACAAAAGATTTTCCGATTCAAAGAACGATTAAACTTGTGTCATAATATCTTAGGCTTTGGAGAACCAGCGCGGCACTGCTCTTGAAATGAACCTGCGTGAACGTATCTATCAAAGACTAGCAGTCGGGAACATGATGCCACATCAATCGATTCAAGTTGGATTGAAAATAAACCAATTGCTGCAAACTTGATCTTCTGCACAAATTGAGCACTGATGTCAATAGCCATGTGGCTTATTCTTTTTTTAACAGTACTGTATGATTAGTGAAACTATTGCAAGATTGTTTTCTGACCTTTCTCCAACACGATTCCCGCCATTTAGAGAGCGCAAGGTTTGATCAAAGTTTCCCTGAATGTATATGGTTTTCCCGATGTTAACAGAGCAGCTGGTCATAATGTATTCTGACTAAATGCTATGTCGTCACAATACAATAAAGTGTGATGTCATTTATAACAATTTTCCCAACTTTTTTGCACTCCCGGACTAGTGGAAATAGGAAAATTTGTTCGCGGACCTATGAAAAAAGGAAAAAATTGTACGAGGCTCGGTGAACATAGGAACAATTGACTCAATTGTTCACGGACAAGTGAAAATTAAATTAAAATATTAACAATTTTTCACGGACCGCTCAGACAGAAAAACAATCCAGTTATTTGCACAGTATTGTGTGTATTAGTTGTTAAATCTAGCATTATAAAATGAAAATACGATTAAAAATAGCAAGCATTCGAGCAGTAAATAACAAAGGATTCAGCAGTAATATTCTTTTTTCGCGGACCGGCAGCAAATTTATGCGGACCGTTAGCGGTCGGTGTACCGGCGTTTGGGAAACGCTGCTAAAGGGTATGTACACTTTGTAGAGGTGTAGTTTGTAGAACGATCAATATTTCAACAAAGGAGCTCTAAGAATTCTACGGAAGGTATCTATCCGTTCTGTGAGAAGTGTTTTGAGGTTCCGTGAATGATTGGTATCTAATGACTCTACGAGAGGTCCCTATTGGTTCCATGAATGGTCTCTAAGGGCCCCACGAAAGGCCTTTAGGGGTTCTACCAAAGCTAGCTATGGTTTCTACGTAAGATCTATATGTGTTTTATTAGAGGTCTCAATGGGTTCCGTGAAGTCTCTTGTTTATATATGTATATCTTCCCCCAGTCGCAGGAAGTAAAAATAACCCGATTTTATAAATATATATATATATATATATATATATATATATATATATATATATATATATATATATATATATATATATAAAATATTTGTTATGCAGTTTTCCCCGAAACTTGAAAATATGTTAAATGGTTTCTACATGATAAAAGAAAAGGTTAGAACGGTTGGATGGGGTAGGGAAGGGAAGGGCGGAGAAGACGGGCACCGTATCTAAATAGTTGGTGGCACGGCTATCAAACCAAGCATGCATGTGTTCTCTAGTCAGTGACACGGCTAACAAACCAAGCATGCATGTGTTCTCTGGTCAGTGACACGGCAAGCATGCATGTGGTCTCTGGTCAGTGACACGTCTAACAAACCAAGCATACATGTGTTCTCTGGTCAGTGACACAGATATCAAACCAGACATGCATGTGTTCTCTGGTCAGTGACACGGCTATCAAACCAGACTTACATGTGTTCTGATTCATGAACCGACAAGGCCGCTACCATATGAGATATGAACCCATTGAAAGATGCGTGCTAAAGTCGGGTGCACTGGGTCGGTGTGCACTAAAACAGTATAGTGCTCTTTGCCTTAGGAAAAAATATGACCGAGATAGAATAAGAGAATAGTTGGTGTCCTACTACTATTCCCGCCAGTAGTGGTTGTTATTGCGCTACCTTTATATGCAATGAGAATGATCACCCCCAAAACATTTAATAATGTTGCTATTTGGCTCGCGTCCATTGACATGATGCTACTGTCTGCGTTGCGAAATTGTGCACGAGGCAAAATGTTAAAACAAAAAAACATGAGGAAAACAGAAGTTGGCACACTCTGACTTGAAACCATCATGTTGGTCTGAGGAGAATAGATTCTGTTATAGGTTGAGTTATGCTGGTTTTAACTCGTCTTTTCGTTCCAAGTGTAATCATCGGGTCATAAATACAGTTGACACCTTCATAAGAAGGGTGTTCCTACCATTTCCAGTAACAATTTCAGTGGCACTTATTTTTAAATGATGTGGTTGCTAGCAGCCTCTTTGGTTGTTTTCCATAGTATGCCTGAATAGGTACAATGTTTTATTCTTTTATTCCTGTGTAACACATCCATTTCATACAGTTCACGTATTTATTCCGTCCATTAGTTTGATAAAGCATGCATAATGTCGCCAATGTTATTCCTAATGCATCTTTGTCCTTGAGTCAGCCTTGTCGTGTTTGAAAGTTGCTTTATTTCTACAAGTATAGTTTTCGAGATGAGCTTCTTTCCATGTCTTCTGTTAGCATGCATATTGATTCTTTTCACTAATAAGTTGCATGTCCGCACAAAGTCCCATATCATTTCCCATTTACCCAAGATTCTATAGTGTTTTTATTTCTTTTTATTTCTTCCATTTTGCTTAAGATGTATATGTCAATCATACTTCATTTATCTTTAAATAAATTTGTTATCGGTAGAGTGTTGTTCTGCAGCTTGAATGTTTGTGAAAAGATGTATCAGTCTATCTTCTCTGTCATTACTTTTCCCTGGTTTGAATTGCGTTACTATATTTTTGAATTTTCATTTTCTCATTTTGGAGTTCACATTTGCCATGACTATTAGAGATCAGTAGATTGTATTTATTTGAAAGTATAGAGAGTATGTCGTAAGAGGTGGCTAACTGTGTGACATGGCATAACACCGGTCATGGTTAGGTGGTTTGTTTAGAGCAGCATAGATGGCGCTTAACAGGCTGCAGGTCTACTTTGCTCAAGTGTTTGAGTCTATTAAGATGGACTTACACATTGGTTAACCGCCCTCCGCAGCAGTTGTACCAACATGGCAGAGTAATAGCAGAACTACCTAAGTGAATAATATTGTCTGTAATGATGGAAAGGAAGCTTTTTGAGAAAGGCCTACTAAAACTGGAAGAAGGAACATAATAGTTGGAATCTGGAGTATTAGGACATTGGATGGGTTAGAAAAGCTGAACAATTTTATTTTATTTTTGTAAATTTTATTCTTTTTTTTTGCGTTCACCTTATTTCTCTAATCCTCAAGGCGGTGTGCGTTGCACTGTGATTTTTATTTTGCGCCTGTCGGCCCAGTTCATCCGACTTCAGCATGTATTTTATGTAAGGGTCTGCTTCCTCCTGCATTTTCTAAGGGTTTGCTTCCCCGGGGTAACGGCCGGTGCTGTGATGGGGATCGAACCCAGCACATTTCGGTTGTGAGCAGTGCCACTGAACCACTAGGCCACGCCGTCCCCTGCTGAACAATTTGATATGAGACCAGTGACATGAACATTGATATATATAGAGGAAATAGTTGTGTGTAAACAAAAATAAAGAATAAAGGTATACGCAGACAAAAAGAAAGCGAGGGAGAAGAAACAATTACGCGAGAGAGAAAGAAAGAGAGAGAGACAGGGAGAGAGGTAGAAAATACAAATAACGGTGGGTACAAAATTGGAGAGAAAGAGAATAAAAAAGAGAGACAGTGTTAGAATGTGAAAAAATATAAAAAAAGCAGCACGTATAGAGGGAGAGAAAGATAGAAAATGAGTAATATAATTGTAGAAAAAGCGACAGGCAGAGATGGAGAGAGAGAGATACGGAGTGAAAAGAAACTGGTTGTATACAGACTCTTCAGAGTCTTCTAAACCAGTATAAAGAATTTAAGTTAAGTTAAGTTAAGAAGGAATAGGAGTTATATTTTCAATATTATGTAATTGTGTTGATGTATGGTAATGTCTGTCTATCTGTAATCTTGATATTCAGTCAGACAGACTTTGTACCTGATGCAAGGAAGCCAAAAGCTGTTCTCGTCTTTGTACCATGCTGGACCAAGGTCTTTCTTCAGTTCACTACTCAATTTTATCTGTGGGTGACGAAGTGCATGCACCCTTATAGTTGTAGGTCCACCAAAACGTCAAATGTCTCTTCCATCTATTGCTTGTGCTGCGTACTGCGTGCACATCTGTATGTCCTTAACATCAGAGGTGATCTTGTTGTTAATAGTGTTGTATTATCAGTATTATGTAATGTTATGACCTCTAAGTAGTGCTTGCTGTTATTTTTCATCGATGTGAACATTGCTGTTAAAGAACTATAGTTTCCTTTGTATTATGGTTCTCCAATTCGTTCCAAACAAAATATAATATCACCACAGTTGAATGCCTTTTTCGGGATCAAGATGCTGAGCAGCACATGAGCTGCAGTGGTCAGCGACCCATAGCTGACTGCTAGCGTCAGGGCCAGCGAACCATAGCTGCCAAGACCCTTCTACACCTCCACGCGGTGATCCTGGATAACAGGCTGCAGCAGAGCAGACTGGCTAAGGAGAGGGGATCGAAGAGGAAATGCTAACCCGGTACTCAAAAAATGCTTGCTGAAGTCGGATATGTATGACCAAAAGGTGCAAATATCGCAGCCAAGCTTTAAACTACAACAAAACGCATTCCGTTCTCTGGACTGCATTCTGCTACTTACCCTTTCAGGGTTTGGTAGTGGGAAATTGAGAACAAAAGAAGAAGAAGAAGAAGAATGCCTTTTTCTGTATGCCTGCGCCAAAGAAATTCTGAACTTTTGCAGTGAAGGTTTCTGCAATAAATTTTTTTAAAATTTTAAGGTTGCTAGCTCTGTGCGCAACCCTCTGTAGTCGCCGTTTACAACATGCTTGAAGGTACAGAGGGTCTTTTCTTGACTCCCTGATAATGATTAAAGATCCCCTGGGTTCAAACCTGGGGAAAGGGTTTTTACAGTTACCTTCTTCATTGTTTCAACTGAAATTATTATAGTCTTACATTCTGACTTTATTGTTTCAACTGAAAGCTTATAGTCTTACATACTGACTTTATTGAGATCATATCAGATCAGTTGCCTTCTCTGCATTAAAGGTCAGTGGCATTGAATCTTCAACCTTCTCTTTCGTTGATGGTGCATTCTGAGAGCCTTTTCGCAGTGTTTCTCCATAGCTGAGTACGCTGAGTCACTTCGGAAGAACTCTGCACATGCCACATGGTGTCTAAAACGTATTCCAACTGAAAAAATATATCCCATAATGGGTGTAGCACCACCTGAGGCACAAAGAAGTGTCACATTAAAAATCGAAAAAGAGAAACAGGTAAACGACCCAAGGCACCTAATGTTTCTTACAGTCAACACAGCCCCCGCAGACTAATAACAAATTAAATGAATTGATCCCCTAGATCAAACTGCAGCAGAAGCCTGCGCCTAGACACAAATTTGCAAAATGTAATTATCCTTCGACTCAATACTTTCCTCAACAGGCCTTTGAAAACATGGCGGGTGTGATACAGAATTCATCCAGAGTTGATCAGCGAAAATCATTTTCTAACAGCTGAAGGATATCGACCAGTTGACATTCATAGCATAATGCAGGCAGTGTACGATAGCAAAAGTGCGTAGAAGACAACAGTGAAAAACTGGACAATGATGTTTAAAGAAGAACACGAGTTAACGAAAGATCTTCCGAGACCAGGTCAGACGCATATTGTTGCGCCAGAAGATGCCATCGACAAAATGTATGCAGCAATTCAGGTGGACCATCGCTAGAGCTTACGTGGGTTACACTTTTGTCACCATACACTGCTGGATTCTGCAATGAATGTCAACTGGTCGACATCCTTTAGTTGTTAGAAACCGAATCACCGATCGCTGATCACCTCTGGACAGATTTCGTATCACATACGTCATCTTTTCAACGGTCTGCTGAGGAAACTATGAGTCCGGAGGATAATGACATTTTGCAAAATGGACGGTTGGTATGTGCTGTTTACATCAGAAGTGATGTCATATGATCGTACGTATGTTTACTTGTTGCAGTTAGTTCCGGTTTTATTTGAACACGCCTCATAGCTTAGCTATCAAAGTCATATCCAATGGACGTGAAGGGATCTATTACAGACTAAGGAGCAGAGAAGAAAAAACTCTAGTGCTAACAGCGGAAACATACTCCAATAACATCAGTGCATAAATGGAGACATTGAAGACCACTGATGAGCTTGTAATTCAAGATGAAGATTTCCATCAAGAAAACAGAGTATTCTTGAATGATGCCTCGTCAGTAATAGCAGCTCTGAAACTATATCAAGAAAGATCGCAAGAATTGCATGTACACCCTGACATATTTTTCAGATGAACACCAAAGGCTTAGTCATTAAGTCATTAAGTTGATACACGCACACCCCCCCCCCCCCCCCCATCCCCTTTTTTGTGAGTTTTGTTGCCTTGATCTGAGGAAAAACAACCAACCAGAAAAAGAAACCAATGAATGTGTTTTTCGTGGGCTTTGACTTTCATTATTAACTCTAAGAAGTTTGAGGCCATCAACAAGTTAGTCTTATTAAAGGTAGTCAAGTCAAAGCACTAGCTTCATGCACTTTGGTAGTTCGTGTGTTTGTATCATTTATTGTATGAGGTTCTTCATACTCACTTTGCTTAATTCGATTCATAAGGTTTAGCATACGAAGAAGAAGATTCATAAGGTTTGATAGACTCTCATTTGCTCTGAAAAATATTTTGTGGGGCTAGAGATACGTATTGAAATATCTTGTCTGTTTTGCAATTGCTTTCTCTTTTTTTCCCCAATACCTACAATAGGGTTTATTTTAGAAGGACATTTAGTTTCATTAGCATATATTTGAGGACAGCAGACTGGGTGCTTGTTCTATACAGCAATAATGTAGGTTTTTAATTGACCCTGTCAATTCGACAATGCAATGACTAAAGAAACCTCTCACCTCACCTTGTTAGGCTGAAGAATTATCATAATGAAGTCTGTCTTTAGCACTTCATCTCTTACTGCAGTACTACCATATTTAAATTGTAGCGTATTATGTATAACATAATTCTTAAAATATATTATAAACCATATTTCCATATTATTTTGCAGACCTCCAAGGAAGCCTGCAGGATATGTACAATCAGACTACTTCATCAGCAGAGACGAAGATCCAGACTCTGCTCACAGGGGAAGCAGAAAACCTGCTGGACAGGTGCAGTCGGACTACTATCTATCTCGACAAACAGGGCCAAGATCAGAAATAGATGAGTCCCCTATTAACATTAACATGGGTACTGACCCTAAGAAACAATCCAAGTCCTTCAAAGTGCTGCAGTGGATGACAGAAACAGACAAAGATGACGCTGAAGGTTGGTCGGATGTTATCATGTTACTTTTTTTTATATTAGTCTGTTTTAGTCGACCTGTACTTCTACAGTTGCAGGTGCCCCTGTGCAGGTCCCAGCTCTGATATGATCTGGATGTATCTGGGAGGAGGATTTCCTGCTTAGCAGGCTAGGCTCGAGCAGCTTATCACTCCGCTGTGTTGGCGAAAGTGCTGCGAAGGGTGGTTAACCAATGTACAAATCCATCTTAATAGACTCAAACAGTAGAGCAAAGTAGACCCACAGCCTGTTGTGGCCATCTATGCTGCTCTTAACAAACCACCTAACCATGGCCAGTGTTATGCGATGTAACACAGTTAGTCGCCTCTTACGACATGCTCTCTGTGAGGCAGTGATGCTATTCTTGTCCTTGTCATACACAAAGACCCCGGCAGACCACTGTCGTCCTTGTTACCAGGACTATAAAGGGAGACAGATCATAACGATACTGTAACCTGACAGGCATATCATAAGAGGTGTCTTGGTAGGAGTGGGCTGGAACTGACTCCCCTACCCTGTGAAAACTAAAATCCACACGAGGAGGAAAAATAACCTTCACACACACCATGGCAGAGGAGAAACAACTAGGTCAAGCCATCCATAGACGTGTGTTACATCAAACTTGTCCACCGATTTGGACTTTGGGTAGAAAGGTAAAATGTCACAGCAATATTTTTAGGAGGTTGTAAAAAGTGACTAAAGAAGGTTGTGGATAGGCTAGCAGCCTTGTTATGTAAAACAAATTGCTACAGAAATTACCACTACCAAAGCCTAAATTCCATTGTGTTATGATGTAGATGGAGGCTGCGTGGCCTGGGGGTCAAACTCGCTCAGTTTTCAGAATCCCAACATTCCGGGTTCAATTCCTACTTGTGTCTAGTTTGGCAGACACAGGGTTTTTTTCTCAGGCTAATGCTCCTCTATGTATGGAAAGTAATGACAACCTACCGTACTGCACACTTGCCAAGAAACTAATAACAGCCAAATAGGTGGCGGTTGTAAGAAGCTACGTTCTGTAAAAGGATATGTGACTTACTTATAATGTAGATATCATTAAGGGGTCCCCATGGTGTAGATATCAGTAAGGAGTCCACTAAGTACAATGGTACAGATATCAGTAAGGAGCCCACTAAGTACAATGGTACAGATATCAGTAAGGAGCCCACTAAGTACAATGGTACAGATATCAGTAAGGAGCCCACTAAGTACAATGGTACAGATATCAGTAAGGAGCCCACTAAGTACAATGGTACAGATATCAGTAAGGAGCCTAATGCTCTGTAATGAGAAAAATGGAGACAAGAAGTGCATCTGGGTATGATAGTTTGAATAATTTACATAATGGTAAATGTTCGTTAGCCCTACCCACAACCTAACTTAGTTGCCTTTATTGAATGTTTGTAAGGGTACAGAAAAGGTGTCACTACACTCCGTACAGACCCATAGGTGCTCAGCTTTCCTCAGCAAATGGCGGAAAGTGGGTATCTTAATGGTTTCGGTTACCTGCAGGTTGTACATACTTCAGCTTCATCCACTCAAGAGGCCCTCCCTAATTGATCCTCTTTGGTTTTCAAATTCTGCAGTCTGTGGAATCTTTGATTAATTGATTGTAGTGTTAACATCTAAAAGAAGGCCATTGATCAATCTTAATTCATTATGCCCATATCCAAAGTTCCCACTATGAGTGATATCAGCTCTTTCATTGCCATGAACCCCAGCATGACCAGGAGGGTAGCTCTACACAAACCCAAAAGGTTTGAGACTTTAACTCTGTAAACCACCCATGCTGAGGTTGGACCTTCTAAGCCCTCTGAAGCAAAGATTGACAGTGAGGTATAATGACTGCCAATGTTAAAGAGGTATCAGATGGTCACATCGAAGGTGAAGTCAAGTCCTCACTTCCTATTTTCATACTGTAGGCTGTTACAACCTCATTCTCCATTCTCATACTGTAGGCTGTTACGACCTCATTCTCCATTCTCATACTGTAGGCTGTTACGACCTCATTCTCCATTCTCATACTGTAGGCTGTTACGACCTTATTCTCCATTCTCATACTGTAGGCTGTTACGACCTCATTCTCCATTCTCATACTGTAGGCTGTTACGACCTCATTCTCCATTCTCATACTGTAGGCTGTTACGACCTCATTCTCCATTCTCATACTGTAGGCTGTTACGACCTCATTCTCCATTCTCATACTGTAGGCTGTTACGACCTCATTCTCCATTCTCATACTGTAGGCTGTTACGACCTCATTCTCCATTCTCATACTGTAGGCTGTTACGACCTCATTCTCCATTCTCATACTGAACATTGTAATGACCTCATTCTCCATTTTAATGCTGGAAGTTGTTACAACCTCAGGAGTGACTTACGTAAATCTCGCTCTACTTTTGACAAATATCAATAACCTTGCTGGACATTCATACTAAGTACAATCTCCCACACACAAATTAGGCTCTATTTTCATGTTTTGGCTAATAAAATTTCAGGCAAAAACACAGCAGGTGCAGGTAATGTATAGAATGGCATCCTAGTTATTAGAATCAATAGAATTCAAGCCATTTGTGGTATTGTTTGAGTTGCTTTGTTTAATTTTACAGCTTTGATTTGCCATTATTCATAGAGCTAGAAGCTGCCATTTCCTTGTGCCCCGTGATTTACCCTTTTATTTTTAAATGAAGATTTTCAAATGAATTAGGTTGTTACAATTGACAATTATTTTGAATGTTTTACTCATACAGACATATCCTGCTTTTTATTGATCTGCTTTCTGGTGCTTAGCTCTTACTTTTTCCATTATGACTACATCTCAATTTATCAAATCCTTTTAGCTCTACATTGAACATACGTCTTCAATAAATACATGTCATGTTCCCTTACCATGTGCCATCTGTCAAAGCTATTTCCATGTCTTCTCTCTTGTAGGTCTATATCTCAAGCTATCTCTGTGTCTTCTCTATTTCCAGTAGGTCTATATCTCAAGCTATCTCTATGTCCTCTCTATCTTCTGTAGGTCTAAACCTTAAGCTTTTTTTCATTTCTTTCATATCTCCTGTAGGCCTGCATTTCAAGCACTTCAACTCACTCGTACAAAGGTGTTACTATACAACACTTCTAGCTTTCTGGATTCAGTTTATTTATGACATTAGTCACTACATTTCTGTATTAATGACTTAATAAATGATTGAATCTTATTGCTGTCAATAAAATATTTAATAAATTAATCACGTGAGATAATTGCTGAAAGAGAAATTGAAAGTCTAATTACATTTGGTACCAAAATTATTCAAGGATTTGATGATAATATTCTGAACAAAGAGATAGGCTATGCCAAATTTACTTCAAACAACAATTTTTGCTAATAACAAAGACAAATTATAAATTAAGTACACTGTGTCATTTATTTTTATAATAAATGATTTATTTACATCAAGTATCTACATATGTGTGGTACAGTCATTAACAAAGGGAAAAAAAATGATCATCCACTTTTCAAGCAAATTTGTTAAACAATTATGGACTGATAGAAACATAATATTGTATGAACAAGGTGTGCTTGTAGTTTATACCAAGTCTGTAATGCTCAAACGTGTGATAAATGTTGTATAGATACAGCTTTTCCTCCTGGTCATTTAGTTCATGTTCTGAAAGTAGCCTCATTTAGTGTCCTTAGCTTGTATTGGTTAAATGAAAACAGATAATATTATTAGCAGTCTTGACAGAAAATCAAGTTCATGTGTGAGTCGCTGTGTTAATATTGAAATCAAAGGAAGGTTAATTATCCATAGATGTCAATAGCAACATTTATAAGTATGAATCAATTGCATGGGGGTCATACACATACAAAGTAAGATACATTACCAGCATTTACTTCAATGTCATCAATTAATGAGAACAGCACAAATGAAAATAGAGTGCATGAGCTGGAGCGGTCAGCGATCCATAGCTGACTGCTAGCGTCCGGGGCCAGTAAACCTGAGCTACCAAGATCCTTCTACACCTCCACGCGGTGATCCTGGATAACAGGCTGCAATAGAGCAGACTAGCTAAAGAGAAGGAATCAAAGAGGGAATGCTAACCTGGTACACAAAAAATGCTTGCTGAAGTTTGACGTGTTGGACCGAAAGGTGCAAATCTCTTAGTCAAGCTAGAAACTACGACACAGCGCATTCCGTTCTCTGGACTACATTCTGCTACTCAAGTCTTTTTCAGGGTTTGGTAGTGGAATATTGAGAATGAACAAAGCCAAGCCACGCCAATGAAAATATCTGAAAGCTTGTAATGGATAGAGAAAGGTTGTACTTATCTACAAAAAATTCATAATATCAAGATGAGCAAAGATATATTATTCAAATATAAATCAAGTAGATTCAGTCAGTACAATGTAGCTGAAAAAATGAGTATACTAATTTCAGGAAAAAATATAGAAAATATGAAATCAATTAAATATTATTGATATCACAGAAATGTTTCTAGTCAAAGGAGATAGTAGATTTTACAGTACAACACTGATGCCGAACTAACAATATCAATGCTGATGATTAATGGTAAAAGAAATACCCAGATTTTCATCTATCAAAATGACGAAAAATGACCTGTGTAAGAGAAATAATCAACACCAACAAAGAACAGCTTGCACGAAGTGACCAGGAGGAGACATATACCATCATAACTCACCAATATTGAAATTCCATTGACCAGTTCTCAGAGCAAATGCAATTGGAACCACCATGCTCTGGATCCCAGAAGTAAGATGACAGACCTGAAATGAGTAGACAAATAAAAATGGCAGCCAAAATTCAAATCATGAAGCAAGGACATGTAAAAGAAACTGGTTGTCTACATACTCTGCAGAGTCTTCTAAGCCAGTATAAAGACGTTAAGTTAAGCATAGGTATTGCAGAAAGGATGGCTGCAAACCAACTGACATGAATGGAGTTAGTTTGCTGTCTGAAACAACACTATCAGATGTGATGGTCTCTGACTGCTTCATTATTCATCTGTTAAAGATCCAAAGACAAAAAAAGAAAGTGGATGATTTTGTTACAGAAACAACAGCAAAAATAATATTAATGTCACACAAATGATTGCAGTCAAATTAAATAAACATGTTTACAATAAAAGGATGATTAAGTCAAAAAATTATATTGACAAAGAAATAAGATAGTAATACTCACTTTTGTAATACTTTATTATTATTATAGTAGTTTATTTGTCCAATATATTTTGTAATGAATTCAAAAACGAACAATATCTTTACCATTATGCCAAAACATTCTATTGTAAGTGATCTTTCTGTTGTGAAATATGTTGGAAAATGTTTATATTTCCATTTTGGTACATTTCTTTTGCATAAATTATGTTATATTTATATAGGCTGATCTTGGGGCATATTTGTTGACAACTTGTGCCCTACAGGGAGCTGAAAGGTTTTTGTTTATCATGTATAAAGTAAAGATTCTGTCAATACGCAAGTGTGACATTTTGGGAAAACGGTGTTAGACGCATATTTTTCTTGACTAACAGCACGCTAGGGGTAATGAAGTCAACATCTCACTGGCCACCTTTTCTTTCCAGGATTATTCTGGTACCCAAATTTTGAGACTGGGTTGACCTCGAGTACCGTTTATGTGACTAGTTAAGCCTCGTACTGACTGGTGACTGAACCCCAATCACTTGGTTGGGAAGCCAAGGCACTAACCACTGCAATACTTCGGCTCACTTGATTATCGTATATATATATTTATATATATATATATATATATGATGTAAAATTATAAGATTCATTCATATCTCATTACATTAGTTATAATGATGTCAGAATAAAGATATTATTTTGTTAAATATGATCACTTACAAATAATTTCAGTTCATCAATTGCCTTTAGTCAGACCTCAAAAAATGCAAAGAAAATGTATGTGCATTGAAACAAAGACACACACACATCTACAAACAACATTTAAACATAAACTGTGTTATAACACAAAAGGGTTGCTTAATTCAGAACCCAGTCAAAGGCCCAGGAAAGCTAAAGACCCTAACAGGCGTCATAATGCAGATGATGATGAGATGAGGTTTTCTGGGCTGCACTCAAAGGCAGACATCCCCTCAAAGGCTTTCGGTATTCTACAGAGGATTTCGGCAGATGATGGCAGGGCCACAGCACAAAATGGCAAAGACACGCTTGATGTTGGTGGGTTCAATATAATATAAAAAACATTTGTAAATTAAAGGTCAAACTTAATGTGCACATTTTTATTTACTACTTAAATTTACATGTTAACAAAATTGCTTTAATGGTTTTCATGAAGGCTCTGTGTCTGGCAGGGACGAGTATATGCACACTGCCACACTGAGAGCATGCTGTAAGACACGGATAACAATGCAGTCTAACCCATCTAGTGTAGGAGACTTAAATTCATAGCATTTTACGCTGCACCATTCTCACAGGCAAATGGCTGCTCAGTGTGGAACAGCCATTTAGGTTTGTAAAACACTATTAAAAATATCAAAAATGGTATAGAAATGAGAAAGTGAATAATATCTATTTTTGGTTTACAAGAATATTGAGAAAAATTAACATAATTAACCAAACTTTTCGGAATGAAGAGGGAGGAGGGGGAATTAAATGGCGTAGGAATAAAGTGGTTAGTGACATGATTCACAACCAAACTTGCATGTGTTTGGACTCATGAACTATTAAAGCTGTACCGCTATGTAAGGTAAATCCATTTTTTTTAATGTATGCTATAGATGCACTTCGCTGTAAGACCCAAAACCTAGTACAACACAATGTGCATTACAAAACAAGACAAACAACACACATACACAGTTTTATTTCCCATTCAACATATTTGTTTGTGTTCACTATATAGTGCCATCAACATTGATACTCTTTTGACAGTACATTTAATTGTTCTTTATTTTTCTTGTATTTTTTAAAAATCTTCTCAGCGTATTATATCATAACATATAGAGTTATGTGCCACTTATAAACCATGTAGTAAAGGGGATTAAAAAGGTCCAGATTAGATAGTTGGAAATATTTTCTCTTAGTCAAAGAGTGGTGGAATGCTTGGAATGCATTGCCACCGAAATAGTGAGGGCAGGGTCATTTTTCGTAATGATAATGATCATGTAGCTTTAACTTGACGTTAAGTTAAGTTAAAGCATTCAAAAATAAATTTGAGGCACTTAGTTATTTTAAGATCAAATTGTGTGAATTGAGTAGAAGAAAGTGGTTGTATACAGACTGCAGAGCTTTCTAAATCAGTTTAAAAACATAGAGTTAAGTTATGTAAAGAAGATACTACCACTACGGATAAAATGTTAGTGACTATGATATGCGACGTCTTAGAATTTTCCAGGTTGGATGACCAACTCCCTTCCTCACTGTCTTGCCATACCTTACTGTAGCAGTCAGCTACCAATGTTCATTTCTGTGGACTCTTGTATGCAGCAACTGTGAAATGCACCTGGTAAAATGGCATCGAGTGGAAAGCTCTCTAACTGCTTCAACCTAGCAAGACAAATAAGTTTGCAAAACATCTCAAATAGCCACGTAAGTCTCTTATAATATTACTAGTATGTAAAGTAAAGTAACCCATAGCACTACTGCCGTAAGGGTGTGAGGTGTTAGCGATCTCACATTTCAAAGGCTCGGCTATATGAGGGCGGTAGCCATCTCCTCTCCCTCGCCGCTTTTACTTCCCGGACTGAACCGGTACCCATTCAAGGCTGGATCGACCCGGGAGCCGTTGCGGTTTGAAAAAACATTACCACCTCAACTGGGGAATGAACCCAGGACCACTCAGATGCGAGCCAGCGCGCTAACCACTGCGATACGCGGCTAGTATGTACAACTTTTATAATATTTTGCTAGTATGAAAAAGTCTGAAAATATTATTAATATGTAACCATCTTTTAATAATATTACAACTTTTATAATATTACTGTTACAGAATTCTTATAAGTAGATCTCTAATAATATTACTAGTACATAGGCCTCTTATAATATTGTTAGTATTTAGACCTCGTATAATATTACAAGTATATAGACATCTTATAAAATTGTTAGTATATAGACCTCTTATAATATTATTAGTATTTAGACCTCATATTATTATAATTGCATAGACCTTTTAGAAAGAAAACCCCCTTACATGACACCATGCAAGCTATTATTAGATGTAGTTCACAGAGTTGTCCGGACCGTGCATACATGTTAAACCTATTATTACGTGTAATTATTTTCTTTATTTTCTTCTTGTTTTTTCTGATCGCATAGAAATGTTAATTACTGTTTTATCTCAATTTTATAAATGATGGGATTGTTTCTAAAGTTATTTGTTAAAAAGAACCCAGATTGGTATTCCACACTGAGGCTTGTAGGAATGGCAAGATGTGCAATGTCATTGAACAGTTTTCTACTCTAGAGGGGGCTATACTACACTGTTAGTCATCTAATCATGGTTTTCTTGTTGTGGTTGTAATTATTTTGCATATTTTCTGACGTATTTGAGTTGATGATTTATATAATTCATTTGTGTAAGTTAAATGTAATTAACCGTAACTGTGTTGAGTTCTTTAACTTGATCAATCAAATATTTTTAAACTTCATTTGAATATTAGGCCTATTAAATGTGAAATGTGTTCATACTTTTTCCAACCTATTTAAAACATGTATATGTCGTGTCATATGTATCAGTGCTACACAAACTATCTGGTGTAACAAACTGGTATTATGGTTTAGAATCATCCATGACCCTGTAAAAACTTGATAACATATGGGGACTTCTACAAATTATTTATCCGTCATATGCATAGTTTTATTGAATACAGTTTGGGCAGTTCAGATATGGATAGGGAAGACACTTTGAAGTCTATCAATGACCATCTGTTGAATGATGACACTCCAATAGATGAATCAGCAATACACCGACTGAAGAACTTTGAAATTAAATGATGTGTTATGCATGAAGTTGGGCACTTAAGAGGACGAAGCAGGAGTGTTTTCAACTAACGATCTACAGGAGCCATCTGTATCCACACTCTTCACCATTTACTGAGAGAGTGTGCACCTATGGGAATGCCTGGAGTGCATTGAAGTCAATTCCTAAAAACAAAATAGGACAGAAAAGATTGAAAATATGTTCAAATAAACTACTGAAATGAGAAAAAAAAAGATACATTGACAAGTAGGAAAAATATAATACTTTATATTAATTGAGATAATAGAAACAATGTTTTTTAGTTGCTTGCAGTTGCTGCTAATCTGTGGACCTTACCCAGTTTCTGGAACACCATTTGAATAGCACTGATGTATAGCATGGTATTTCAAATCCTGTGTTTATAAATATTAGTTTGCACAAATGTAGTCGATGTTCTTACTTTGTGCATGGGGTGTGAATGATTTTTGTCCGTGTTAACTGCACTTTTCTCAACGATACTGACACACAGTGAAATCATGCCTAATGTACAGGAGATGCAGAAGAGGCAGTAGGAAACTATGATGAAACATCTATAAGGTACAAGGGCAAGAGCATTCCCTCCCCTTCATTCAGAGTCCTTCAGACTTGGGCACAGCATGACCCTAATCCAAATTGTAAGTTGTAATAGATCCATGTTGTGAATATTGTGCATATCTGTCAACCTATATCATTTTTAGAATTTTTCAAACCCACAAGGTTTGTGTGTACGTGCATGCGTGTTTTGTTACTGTTTGTTTAAATGCATATTTTCCACTTTCTGTTTTTTAAAATCTGTCAGTATTCTCTTTTTGTTTTCAATCATTATGGATTTTTCACTGAATTAATAAATTCTCCTGTTCTGTGTCATCCCTTTTCCATTTTTTTGTTTTTGTAAAGATACATTTTAAAAATAGTCTTTTTGATTATAGCATCTTTTTTGGTTGTAGCGGACCATATAAGCTATTGTGTGACCTGTTGGCCATGGTTTATCCCTTATAATGACTCTGTACTCTCAACTTCTAGCCTTTTTATGATTGTCTTGAATTCTCTTCTCCGTTTATGTTTTAGTCTCCCTCTATTTATCTTACCCTGAGGATTCCTGAAAAGAAATATGTAATAATGTCATCAGTTAGTATTCCTAACCAAGCCATCATATTTTCATCACCTTCACTTTGATTTCTTAAGGAACCTAATCACATTGTAAAATGAAGTCCATGCAACACCTCTCTTGAGCATTAGAGATAATTGTTGTTTCTATAGAAGGGGCTAATGACACAGCGACTTGTACTTTAATAAGATTTAAGTAGAGATAAGGTACACTATCCTGAATCTGACTCTCTTGTCCTGAGCTACCTTGGTCTATTGACAAGACCTGTTAGTTGAGACAACTGGAGATAGCATATGATGCAGATTTTTTTTTCTGGATCTACTCCCAGTGCCTTTCAGTAGCAGCGAGTGTGCACAAAGCACATGGGCTAATTGAGCAGGATTAACTGTACCAACGACCTGTCACCAGTAGTGTCAAACTCATCTGTCTCAGAATGATCTAAAAGCTACTCAACCTGAGCTCTTCAGTCAGGATGGGTTGTTTCCAGTAGAGGACTGAAGCAGTTCCTCTTATATCCCCAGACATACTGAAGAAAATGTACTGGCCCTCCAGACTGTAGTGCAATGCTAGGCTTCTTAGTAGGCACACAGTTTTGAGGTTCATAGTGTTGATTGCCACCTAATTAATCAGGTTGCTGTAACATAATCGCAGTGTTGACAAGAGGTAGGGGTCTTGGTCAATGTGACTGATATTGACACTAGCAACTTAGCACCAGGCAGTTTAAAAGAAGATTCCACCAAACCTGTTGTGCCCAGATAATTAAATCACTACTTTATCTATTACCATTTATTTTTTTAATTATATATTTTACATTTATGGTGTCCTTAATTATGATGAAGACCTTTTGGTTGTAACATATCTTGTTATTGTACCTGTGTCCTTGTTTAATCTGACTCACACTCATTTTATGTTAACATTTTCTGTTTTTGGCGCTGAGAAGGTCTTGTATTTGTTTTGCTACTTTGAAATCATAGTTTTGTTTTTCAATTATTAATGCAATAGAAGTTAAGGCACTGTTTTTAAAAGACATCCCAAACATTTGGGCATTTTCTTTATTCTCCCATGTTCGCTTCTGTCCACTTTTGATTTAAACCCCTCCTTCCTTCCTTATGGACATCCATTCAACATAAGCTAAAGTCTGTATACAGGTAACTCAGTCTAAATATGTGAAACATGAGTTACCAAATATTCTCCCTTATATTAGAGATTTTGAAGTCTAGAAAAATTAAATGGCCTGACTAGAGACGTACCTACTCTCTCCCGTCTCATGTGAACGACTTTTATGGATAGTCCCTTAAGTCAATACAAAAAGTAACAGCAACCACAAGGACAAAGTGAGTATCAAAGAACTCTAAAGATAAAGTCATTACGTAAGACAAGTATTGTCCACTCAAATTTATTTCTAAAACTGTGTTTCTTTGAATAGTCTATTCTGGGGAATCCAAGAAAGAAGAGGAGGAAGATGATGGCCTTCCAGACACACTGAACAGTGAGGACCTTGGGAACAAGCGCTACATGGGTGGAAACATACCTTCCAAGGTGTTCAAGGTGCTTCAGAAGTCTGTGGGAGATGACACACCAGAGGCACCATCACCACCTATCAGTAAGAGGCATTTTCATTTTCTGATATCTTTTCATGTAGGTCACAACTACAGCTGATTCATTTACATGAAGCCTGTACCTGAACACTTGCAGTGGTGGTTTCAATAGCAATGGTTTTTCATGATGAAGTTGCTAGCTCCGTGCACAACCTTCTTTAGTTGCCTTCTATGATATGCTTGGAAGGATACAGAAGACTTCTTTCCAATCTTGGTACCACTTGTGTTAATTTCATCAATCAACACCCATTGCACCTCTCTGCGCATAGGCTATTGATCACATCTCACCATAATACATCGTCCTGGGCTATTCTTTCTGCCTCTCTTCAGGTGTAACCATTTAATTTCAGTTCTCTCTCACATTCTCTTCTCCGTATACTTTTAGGTTTACCTTTCTTGCTCTTCCCTTGAGGATTTCATGTGGCAGCCTGTCTGGCAATGTTGTACAGTGCCTTCCTTAGCACATGTCCTATCCAGCCCCATTTTCTTCTTTTAATTTGTTGTTCTTGTGATTGTTATTGACTCCTTTTCCATAGGCATTCATTCCTTACCATGTCCTGTCACTTTATGCTCATTTCCCTTTGCAGACCTTTGTTAATGAAGGACTGAAGTCTTTTGTATCACCTTGGATGTTTCATCTCCCCATCTTCTGTCACATGTGGGCTGAAGGAAATATTCTGCAGGAGCTTAAGGACGCCTCAATCGTTCATCTGAACAAAAGAAAAGGCAACCGTCAGGAATGCGACAATCATCGTGGAATATCGCTACTCTCCGTAGCAGGTAAAATTCCTAGCTCGCTTACTGCTAAACAAGCTCAACAAACACTTTGAACAAAGCCACCACCTCCCAGAAAGCCAATGTGGATTCAGAGCCGGAAGAGGAACAGTGGACATGATTTTTGCCGCTCGTCAAGTACAAGAAAAGTGTCGAGAACAAAATCAGGCCTTGTACACCACATTTATTGATTTGACAAAGGCATTTGATACAGTTAACAGAGGAGGGCTGTGGATGATAATGTCTAAGTTTGGCTGTCCCAACAAGTTCATAACAATGGTAAAACAGCTACACGAAGGCATGTGTGCTCGTGTACTGGACAGCGGTGCAAAAAAATCTCTAAAACGTTTCTAGTATCAAACGGAGTAAAACAAGGATGTGTACTCGCCCCGACTTTGTTCAGCATGATGTTCGCGGCCACGATGACAGACGCCTTCAGATCATTGGAGCTTGGAATATCCATAAAGTACGGCACAGATGGCAAATTACTCAATTCCAGAAGAATGAAGGCCAAAACCAAAGTGGCTGGCGACATAATCAGGGAACTTGAATTTGCTGACGACTGCGCTCTAATGAGTAGCTTAGAACTGAACATGCAGGTTGGAATGGACCCGTTCTCTGCCGCATGCACAAATTTTGGCCTGACCAGAAATGCCAAAAAAACAGAGGTGTGGTACCAACCAGCACCAGGCATGCCGTACACAAAACCAGAGACTACAGTCAGCGGGCAGACGTTGAATGGCGTAGACAAATTCACATATCTGGGCAGCACGCTGTCGAGATCTATCAGCCTAGACGATGAGGTGGCAAGCAGAATAGCAAAGGCCAGCACAGCCTTTGGTAGAATGCGCTCGATGGTCTGGGCACGTCGTGGCATCAGCGTCAAGACCAAACTCAAAGTCTACCGTGCAGCCATCATTCCAACCCTACTATACGCTTGCGAAAGCTGGACTGTATACTCTGGACATGCAAGGAGGTTAAACCACTTCCACACAGGTTGCCTGAGGCGAATATTCCACATCCGATGGCAAGATCGTGTCACTGACATCGAGGTTCTCTCGAGGGCTAACATGCCCAGCATCCATGCACTGCTAGAAAAAGCACGACTAGGATGGGCCGGACACCTCGTCCGTATGTCAGACGAGCGGCTCCCAAAGAAGTATTTCTACGGCGAGCTGAGAGAGGGATGGCGCGAGAGAGGGCGCCCAAAGAAACGTTTTGAAGACGGTCTGAAGGACTCACTAAAAAGTTGCCAGATAGACATCGACACCTGGGAATGTCTTGCGCAAAACAGATCTGACTGGAGAAGCGCAGTCAAATCGGGTGTAGCTGCCGGTGAAGATGACCGTGTTGTGAAAGCCCAGAGCAGACGCGAGACGCGGAAATCCCGAGCAGCGGGAACACCATCCCCTTCTACAAACCTCGTGTGCCCGATATGTAGCAGATGTTTTCGTGCTCGCATTGGCCTGTTCAGCCACATGCGCACCCACATCCAACAGGGAAATCTGTGACAAGGATGATGTCGGCGGTCCTCATCGACAACGATGCACAGCTATTATTATAGATGTTTTCCATGTTTTCACTCAATACAGCAGTACCGACCCTGACACCAGTGTTAAATATTATGATTTTATATGTGCCATGATTTCTGTTGATCTCCATATGTTGTTTAGTGTCAGGAATGCCATTCTTGTTTCTCAAATTATAGTCTTTACATCTACACCTGAACACAATGATATGTCAACTCTGCTACCCAAATCTACATCTGTACACCCTGATATGTCAACTCTGCTACCCAAATCTACATGTTAACCCTGATATGTCAACTCTGCTACCCAAATCTACATCTGTTAACCCTGATATGTCAACTCTGCTACCCAAATCTACATCTGTTAACCCTGATATGTCAACTCTGCTACCCAAATCTACATCTGTACACCCTGATATGTCAAATCTGCTACACAAATAGGTAAAAGCATCCACCTACTCCTCCAGCATGACTGGTTCTTTGTTAAAAGAGTTGGTTTTAAGAGCTTGGTTTTCATGTTGATTTTCAGTCTCAATTTTGCTAATTGTTCTTTCACGCTGTCAGGTTTCTTTTGCATTTGGCTATGTTTATGAGACAAAGTACTAGATCCTCCATGTAATACATGTCAGATCATCTGTGTAATCCATGTCTATCAATTGCAACCATAGTCTTAATTGAATACTTGTTATCTTCCATCATTTGATGTTATCATTATTCAATCTATTGCCAACAAGAACAGGAAAGGTGATGCTTGTCTCACCCATGTTTCAACACTGAAGCTGTCATCCAGTGATCTTTTGTGTTCCACTCTGCTAACTGTATTTGCATACATACTCTGTCTGAGTTGTAGATCCCCCTATATTTAACACTTTTAGAATTGAAGACTCTACAAGACATGACTAAGCAGTAAAATACAGTTTCTTATTATCCCCATACTAAACCCATATATGGTAGAAGACTATACAACATATGACTTTGTAAACCTCACACTTGTAAAAGACAATTTCTCATCTTATTATTGTGCTGATGAAGCAGAATCATTGCCCTCCAGGCTGTTGTGCTATCATTTGTTTCGTATGTGTCTTACTCACTACTCCAGCAATCATGTCGATCCCCAGCTCATGTCATGAAACAGCCTTTTTCCATGGAGAAGTCCATTGAAGTGAGGTGGAGTCTTGTTCAGTATGTTCACCAGACACTGACTAACATAGTCTTATCAGTATGTTTTGCCTGAGCAAACGTTAGTCTCATCTCCCCATTTTGTGATGGAGATGTGGGGTAGCCTTCAATGGGATCATCCTAAATATATTCAAGTATATATTCAAGTATTGTGCTTGTCAAAGTTTCACACTCACAGACACATGGTTTTCTTCTTGAACCACTGTCAATAACTGACAGAGCAGTCAGTGACCACCTTGTTTGAAGGTATCTTTCCGACCCTCAACCAAGCTCTTAAACAATATTATGTTTTTTAAGGTCATCAGGGATATAGTTATTTGTTTGCTTGCCACGATTCTTTATTATGTAT
Source organism: Ariolimax columbianus (assembly GCA_036924085.1). Lineage (NCBI taxonomy): Eukaryota > Metazoa > Mollusca > Gastropoda > Stylommatophora > Arionidae > Ariolimax > Ariolimax columbianus. The sequence goes on from JAVGWX010000002.1 coordinate 19,139,599, forward strand.
ACATGTGAAGCTCAGCTCTCTCTAAAAAGTTGTTGTGGTGGTGAGTTTTTCATAACTCCCAAATAGCTATGTGTGGAGGTTCATCTGCATGAGCCAGTGCTCTGTTGGGGGGGGGCTCATCTCCATGGACCTGTGCTCAGTGCACAGTTGTCTAGGTATATAGGGGATGAAGTGTTAGTAACTTAATTGTACTATATTTAAAAGATGAGGTGCCCAGTTGCCTTCCTTGCTGCATTCCTTCCCTAACAATAAATAAGGTACCCCAATTTACATCTGGGTCAGCTGAAGTTTACTGTTAATGAGCATCGAACTCAGTAATTTTACAAGCGAGAAGGATGAGCTATATCACACTGCTGCTCAGACATCCACATAAATCATGCAAGAATTAACATTTGTAAAGCTGGGAATTGGTTATCTTCCTGAGCATTAGAAGAAGATGATTCCATTCGACTGATTGTAGAAGAAGATGATTCCATTCGACTGATTGTAGAAGAAGATGATTCCATTCGACTGATTGTAGAAGAAGATGATTCCATTCGACTGATTGTAGAAGAAGATGATTCCATTCGACTGATTGTAGAAGAAGATGATTCCATTCGACTGATTGTAGAAGAAGATGATTCCATTCGACTGATTGTAGAAGAAGATGATTCCATTCGACTGATTGTTACTCCTTGTCATTTGATTGCAGGAAGACCATCAGCAGGTGGACAATATGTGCCAAAAGTTGTTGCCCCTGCTTCAGATTTCTAAGAAAACTTATGGCAGGCCAGGAAGCAGTAGCATTACAAGGCTTCTTGAAACTGACAGTGTGTGAAGTGTGATCTGAAAATGTTACACTACATGTGCATGTAGAAAATCATTCACATATGTTTCATCATATTATATATCATCGTTTCAGCATTTTTTTTAAACTGTTTGTAACTATTAACCTCTAAACTTGCTTTCCAGATAAAGTAAATATTCTCATCCTTTGATTGTTCAGTTTCTAAGATTTAATCCTTCATGTGATCACTCACACTCAATTCAGCAATAGACAAAAGCCCCGGATATATTATTTAAATATAGTAGATGTAGCTCCATTGCACTTTAGTCTTAGTAAAACTCAATAATTTTTGTATGTGGGCCCTGAATAGCAGAAACACAATTGTTAGACTTAGTTCATTTTGTCTCTTATATTGCTAATAAATAATGAAGTATTATGTTTAGAATAGTAACACCGTAACTTGCCAGGCATATATTAAGAGTCAACCAAGGAGGGGTGGACACAAAACTGGCTACTCCATCCTGTAGACACTTTAAGCCACATAAACTTCCATAGATACAGATAGGTCAGCAATGACTTGGAGTGTATCTGTTGAAGACCTATGCTGCACTGATAGCTAAACAGGTTCTGATTTGATTAATGGATTGATTGATTGATTGACTGATACTTACTTTCCATGTCCAAACACCATGTCACACGGCATCCGTCCAGTATTCAGCAACTTGAACTGCCTTGTCGTTCGCCTCCATCATGTCGTTCATGTCACAGGTTTCAGGGAGGTTGGGGCAGGATATCAGATGATCTTGGTCCTGAACTGCGCCGCATTCACATGTGTCGACATCTGAGTCTCCCCATTTCTTCAAGTTCACTCTACATCTTGACACACCAGTTCGAAGTCTGTTCATTGCCTTCCATACAGCATAGGGCAGGTGGTGTCCAGGCGCAGCCTCTTCCTTGAGTTCTATCCATGGATTCTGCATTGTTTCGCTCCACCTCTCAATGCGTCGACCTTCCGGGCTTGTCTGGATGGTCTCTGTCGATTTTAAGAAACTGTGTCTTAATTTAAGTCTTGTGGCTTGTTCCTGATAGCCAAACATTGGGTGTCTAGGGTCGTTTTCTAAGGTCAATTGATTGATTGATTGATGATATTTATGTTTACTCATAAAAAAATGGAAGAGCTAGAGACTTCATTGTAAACCACGCCTTTTTTGTTTTTTGTGATGCTGGTAGCCAGTTCCTTTCTTTGCTGTCTTGCCTTCCTCAACTTTATAAGTCAGGTACCCATCCACAGCAGATTAGATTGCAGTGTCACTACACCAAAGGCGTAAACCCATTGCTTTTGCTATGAAAGACAAATGATGCTCGAACCACCACACCACTTAGTTGCTCCAGAAAGACAAGAGTTCTAACCATCATAAAGTAAAGTAAAATAAAGTAACCCATAGCATTACTGCCGTAGGGGTGTTAGGTGTAAGCGATCGCACATTTCAAAGGCTCGGCTATATGAGCGCGGTAGCCATCTCCTCTCCCTCGCCGCTTTTACTTTTCGGACTGAACAGGTACCCATTTAAGGCTGGGTCGACCCGGGAGCCATTGCGGTCTGAAAAAACATTACCGCCTCAACTGGGGAATGAACCCAGGACCACTCAGATGTGAAGCCAATGCGCTAACCACTGCGCTATGCGGCTCCCTACCACTAGATATATAAAATATCAGGTAATTTTGTTTTATGGTCACATACCTGAACAAAAATTTGATTATATGTGTAATAAATATGTATTCAATATATTTTGGATCCCACCTGAGGGTGCACAGGTTGTTAAGAATAAGACCACTGTAACCTCCCAAGTGTTTCACTAAAGACGATTAAGAGGGCTGTGCATGGGGCTAGCAGTCACATCTTCTAAAGATATTGCTATTGAAACAACCACTGCAAATGCTCGGATACAATATCATGTGAAGCGGCCAGCTGTAATGTTGACCCTGTGCTTCACTTGAAGTGAATAAAAGTAATTTATTTAGCTCTCTGTGTACTCTCTGTCCTAAATGGTAAGTGGAAGTATACATCTATGGACTGTCTAGTCTTTTTATGTTTTGGTCACATACCTGAAAATAAAAGAGTAATTATATTTATTATATTCATCAAGAACATATCTTCAATTTATCTCCATGCTGTGTAACCCCGGTCAAGAACCACTGGCCTACAAAAATATATCAACTATAGATCACTAATATATATTTATATATATGCATATATATATATATATATATATATATATATATATATATATATATATATATTTATATATATATATATATATTTATATATATATATATATATATATATATATATATATATATATATATACACATACATACATACACATTTATAAATACAAATGTTAATCAGCCATCTTACGTACATGCCAACTTCGGCTGATAAAACCTGCACACCAGACCAGCCACAACTTGTGATAAGGAGACAAAAAGCCATACATGGAAAATACATGCCTGTAAACTTGATTTGAGATTTTGAGGGAATGTGAAACAGTTGGCAGAAATATATGTCTGATCACTTAGCTGTCATTGTAACAATATAACCTACACATGTCTTAAAATATCAGTGAATTACAGTTGATTTATTGAAATACACTCTAAGTAATTCTAGATGTTTAAAAAACTGCAGAACTATCTTAATTCACTGTAAAAATATAGATTAGCAGATCAAAAATGATCAAATAATTAATGGTTGTTATGGTAGGCCCTAATGGTTTCATTCTTATATTGTTTGTTTTTTTAAAACTTCACGAAAACACACTGGACAGGAAAAACTTATATATGTACATTATAAGAATAAAAATACATGTATTTGTTTGTCCCTCTTGCTAAAAACTTGGTGACAGTAAGTTTTAGCAGCGTGAAATTTTCACTGTTGATTCTGTCTGGAATTCCCAGATCAAATTTTCAGCTTTCTGTGACTTTTTGTTCCTGAGTTATTTAACAATTTAAGCCCTCCAATGGTGAGCTACAGAAATGTAAAAATTGCGATCTCATTTCTTCTGATAATTTCCAAGTGAACACATTATCTTCCGCTCGCTACATTTATATGCAATCCCGATTCTGACATCAGAATAGAGAAATCCATTGCACGGTTAACTAAGCCGGCAATTCTAATGTTCTATTTCCTCTTACTGCATTCTGGAGTGAGTTCACATTTGCGCTGAATGTCTCAATTATTGTACACGCCAGTAAAGAACATCTAAATCCAAATCAAAGTCGGTCAGTAAAGTTAATATTTGTATAATCTGTAAAAACAAAGGTCTCTAGGAAAAACCTGTTCAATATGACATATGGCCTTACACCGAAGGAAAACTATCGCACTAGTTACGGCATAATATAAATGTTACATGTATGTATTTATTCAAAATGTTTCTATTACTAATGCGTTGTCTTGTAAATATTTGTTGTTTCTATTTCACTCTACACAAAGAATATGTTTTTTTTTCTGTTTCTGTTGCGTGGGTGCTCTTTCACTTACAGGAAGTCTGTTTCAAAGCCCTTACATTTTGCAATAGTAGTTTCTGTAGCTGTTCACTTTACATGTTGAGTTTGCTAACATTTACACAACACTCTTTAGTTCCCTTTACAATGTGTTTGTAAGTTGACAGGGCTCTGATTTATTCTTTCATGCATGGGTACCACTTTGTAAATATCAGCACAATAAGTCACACAAGCTTCAACAGACATAGACAGGTCAACGATTGATGGCTTGGCATGTATTTGTTGAAGATCTATGCTCCACATGGAGTAAAGGGATTGACTAATGATTATTTATTTATATTCTGTGTTGTGTGAGATATGTATTAGATAGCAATTTTGAATTAATTTTCTTGATTTAAAGTGATTTCAGTAATACCATGTAATAAAAGAAAAGGTAGAGTCAGTACTATAGTAGATACTGGCATAGTGGACATATTGTTAGAGACTTCATTGTACGAGGTCTTAGTTTTTGTAGGTTGAGTAGATGGATATGTTCTGTGTGGTAAAAAATCAGCTTCATAATTTTCTACTAGAACAAGAAATCGGGTTCAGAGTTTTCTGCTAGAACAAGAAATCAGGTCCAGAATTTTTAGCTATGGTGAGAAGTAAAGTTATGAATTTTCAGCTAGAGCTAAAAATCAGTTAAAGAAATTTTTGCTAGAGCACAAAATCAGGTTGAGAATTTTCACCTAGGGCAAGAAGTAAGGTCATTGCTAAGCAAAGCAGAGTGTACATAACAACAATCTTCAGTGAGTCTCTCAGTCAATGCCTTGAAAGTTACAGAAGAGAAAGCTATGGCATAAGTGGATAGCTGACATAGAGTCTCAGATCTATAGAGTTTGTATGGATCTGCAGTTCTGACACCAACAAAGATGGATCAAGAGTGTGTACAACCAAAGTGCCACATGAACACTGTCAGATTTAAACTTGGTGAAGCCAAAAGCTATTTAATGTTTTGAGGCCCTTTGTTAAAAAATGACAATATGATTCACAAAACTTGAAAATATATATGCCTTTGAAGATTGCTATCAAAACCTAATAGCAAGGCATTGAAAATTTAAAATACAAATTATTTTCAGTAGGATAAGATAGTTGTTATTAGCACAGAGATTTAGTGAGTTAAAATGTTGCAAGCAAAAAAAAGTTGAATCCAGAAAACAGGTAGAGTCCATGTGGAAAGAACATAGTCTCCAGATCTGTCAAAGCTCAACAAGAGAAATAGAGTGATAACAATGGCCCTCTTCTCTCCTCCTCCTCCAACCTCAAACTAAATTAAGAGCTAAACTGTTTGTCTGATACATACTGTCAAGTTTATAAAGGAAATAGATGCGATTGAGGAAAACAAAAGTACAGTCATAATGCAAATCTTTTGTAAGTTAACCATTGGGTAATTGAGGTATAGGCCTAGTCATAATTGAAAAACAATCAATATGCGAGTGAGTTAACTATCGGATAATTGAGGCATAGTCATAATTGAAAAATAATGTTTGAGCGAGTTAACTGTCGAATAATTGGAGCAGTACTAGCGGAAAAAAATGTGTACGAGCGGAGAATTTAAAAATAAATTGTTGAAAAGTGGGCTACATTTGTATATTAACTTGATCTCATTAAAAAAATCAACACCTGCATGTTTGCAAAATACTACTTAACAATATAATGTCAATTTGTGGTTTTTTGGGGGTGTTTGGTTTTCAATCTGGCTGCATAATGTATGTCAGTACGAGATGTGTGTACTGTAAATAATTACAGAAATAAATATGTATCAATTGCACAAATATAAACAAATTACAACAATTTGTATAATTATGTTGAAAAGGTCTTTGCCAAGGATAAAAGACAACTTGAATAAGACTAATTAAAAAAATTATATAATTGCAACTTTTACTCACATTGCTGGATTGCAAAGACTTTATAGGACAGTAATAAAGGCTATTTGTCTATGTAGCCACCAAGCTGTGTGCAGGCAAGGTTTTATTTCACCCTAAAAAGAAAAAAATAACCTCCCCTGCATGTTGAACCCTTGGTCAGAACATTGCTATCAAAACCTCTTTACCACCCACTCAATGAGACTAACTAGCAAGATTGAACCAGGGTGCTAAATCTGAGGCCTCACACGTAAAATGAGGCTAGAACAAAAATAGTGTTTAGGCCCGTACTAAGGCAAAAAATAGTTTTTTAATTATTTTATTTAATTAATACATTTTTAGTTTTCATCAAAAACGTACACCGAAATGCATTTATTTATTTCATGCAGACATCACCTTAAACTGTTTGTTTTGTTGTATGTACCTTAGTTTCAACGCAGTTACGAAATCTCACTTTAAAAACAGATTGTAAATAAATATATATATATATATATATATATATATATATATATATATATATATATATATATATATATATATATATATATATATATATATATATATATTAGTTTTTCGCTTGAATTGCCTGTGAACTTCACATTATTGGTCCATGTAGCCCTTGGGTTTGAAGACATACTACTTTGATATAAATGATTAAGATGTGATATAGAGTGAAGAAAGGAAGGTATTATAAAAATGGAAAGTAGAATAAGAAATCAAAAGAGAAGAAAATGCATTTAAGAATAAATTGGATGCACATAGCTTTTAGAGCAAGGTAATGTAAATGAAACTGGTTGTATACAGATTCTGGAGAGTCTTTTAAACCAGTATAAAGAAGTTTAGTTAAGTTAAGAAACAAATATGTTCCCTGCAAAATGTGTATGCTACAGAAACATTATACAAGTATTTTGTGAAATTGCAAAGACAAATATATGAAGAAAGCACACTTAAAGACAATACGGTTGATGGAATGATATGGTTATTGAGAATATTGTCTATATACTTGTACATTGGCTATTATTATTATTTTTTTAAATGGATATTTTCCCTTTTTTTTAAACAAATTATATTATAAATTAGTGAGACACAAGAACTCTGGAAAAACTAGACTGTTATATATTTATTGAACATCGTTTATAAATGTTTAGATTTATAGTTATGAAGATTAAGCTTAAGACCTATTTGGCACCACTATTTTTTCTTTTTCTTTTTCTGAACTCCTTGGAGGAAAACAAGTTAGTCACTCTATTCTCTTCCACTATAAGTTCAGCAATCCCTCAACAGCAAGCCCTCAAGTGTGATAAGCTTGTCACAGTCTTAGATGAACTAGAATCCAAAAGGAAGCTAGTACTTCTGAGCATACCATCACACTGGCATACCAAGAAATGAGAGAGCAGACTAGTTAGCAAAAGAGGGAGCAACAGGCGAACAAAGTGAACAGACATTCACTTTCCAAGAAAAGGAGACAATTATCTCTACCTTGATCAACCGAAGCAGATGATCCTGTTCTGTTCTTAGAATAAGACATAACAAATTTAATAACCTCTTACACAGACTAACATTGGCCCCATCACCCATGTGTTGGTGCACACAAGCAGCACAGACAAGTGAACATATACTACAAGACTGTTATATGCTTAGACAACTGTGTACTGAGCACATGGAGACGAACCTTCACGCAAAGTTATTTGGGAGCCTTGAAGTACTCTCCACCATGTCAACCTTCATCCAGAGAGCGATTTCACATCCAAAAATAATACAAGATATATAATTTGGGAAGCTGTTTCTCAAGATTCTTTCAAACCAGTTGGTTGCACTGAATTTAGTAGACTTTCTTCATATAGATCCTGTGGACCTTATATTTGACAGATTTACCAATCTATTAGACCATTCAGTGGACATTCTTTAAACAGATCCAATGTGGCTTCTCATAAAATAGATCTACCAATCTTAAATCATTTAGTGAATCATCCTTAAATAAAATTGAAATACCTAGAATTTCAGAATCCCTAGCTGCAATGTAAATCACTTAGCTAAATTAGTTATTGATGTGAGTAGCACAAATGCTGTATTTGTATATTTGGATTCACAGTTCTATATTTATGTTGCTATCTAAAATATACAATGTATGTACAAAAGTCAGCTGTACAATAGTAGAACATTAGATTTTGCAGCTATTCTTCTTGTTGTCTCTTTCTAATTCTCTATGAAGCACAGGACCACCGCCTCAGTCTGTATCAAAGTACTTATATGCACTCTCAAAATGGAGGTTTTTGTACAAAATTGTTTTACATTATGAAGTTGCTAACCCCAAGCAAAATCCTCTTTAGTCATCATTTATGACATGCTTAGACAACTTACAGTGGGCCCATTATTTTCTCCCTGAATGTTGGAACTAGAGCTCTCTATAGTGTACAAGATACTTCAAAACAACCTTACATAGATAACAGATTGTCTTACCCATTCAGTTTAGTAGGTACATAGAACTACATTGGTTGTGCATAGACTACATGCAGTTCATCAAGCCTTATCCTGTGGCCCACAATGTGAGTAGCAACACAACAAGGAGTAAGTAAAGTAAAGTAAAGTATCCCATAGCATTACTGCAGTAGGGTTGTGAGGTGTTAGCGATCTCACATTTCAAAGGCTTGGCTATATGAGGGCGGTAGCCATCTCCTCTCTATCGCCGCTTTTACTTCCCGGACTGAACCGGTACCCATTTAAGGCTGGGTCGACCCGGGAGCCATTGTGGTCTGAGAAAAACATGACCGCCTAAACTGGGGAATGAACCCAGGACCACTCAGATGCGAAGCCAGCGCGCTAACCACTGCGCTATGCGGCTCCCAACAAGGAGTAAGACATGAATGATTGAAATGAATGGTATTCAACTATAAATTGTATCATATGTTCAAAAGAGCAATAGTATAACTTAACTTAATGTCTTTATATTGGTTTAGAAGATTCTTTCAGTCTAACTAATGCTTTATACAGTTTGACAATCACTTCCTTGCTCCTATGTTTAATATTTCTTTTTATCATACCTAGCATTGCAATTGCCTTTTTCACTGCTACCTTAACTTGCTCACTCACCTTACTTGTATGATCTATTATAACTCCTAGGTCCTTTTCCTTTTCTATCTTTCTAATATTGTTCTCGCCCATTCTGTAATTATATTCCATATTGGATATACCCATGTGTATGACTGTACATTTATCTATGTTAAACTTCATTTGCCAGCTTACAAACCATTCTTGAATTTTATCTAAATCCTCCCACAATATATCCACTTCTGCTTTAGATGAGACACTATTGCATAGTTTTGTGTCATCAGGGAATTTTGCAATTATGGATCCCATATCAATGTCCAAATCATTTATATATATATATATATATATATATATATATATCATGAACAAAATTGGTTCCCAAACCGAGCCCTGTGGCACCCCACATTTTACTTCACACCACAGAGTACTCCTTATTTATGCCCACTCTGCCTTCTTCCCGTTAACCAATTTTCAATCCATTTGGCAACCTCCCCACCTATTCCATGTGATTTTAACTTTCTAAATCTAGATAAATAACATCCACTGGCTCCCCTTTATCTATCATTTTAGTAACCTCCTTCATGAATTCCAATAGATTTGTTAAGCATGATCTCCCTCTAGTAAATCGATGCTCACTATTTCTGATTAAATTAAACCTGTCTAGATGCATTACAATGTTCTCTTTGATTATTGACTCTAACAATTTACAGACTATGCTCGTTAAACTTAGTGGTCTATAATTAGCTGGATCTGATTTCTTTCCCTTTTTGAATAAGGGGATCACTCCTGCATCTTTCCAATCCTGTGGAATAATCTCTTTTGCAAGTGATTGAGAACATAATATAGCCAATGGTTTTGCTAGTTGGTCTCTAATTTCAAACAAGGGCAGCATTCTTGACAAAGAGGAGGCTGACTGCTATCAAGGAAAGGTAGAGAGCTGTCTCAACCTGATGTATGTACAACTTATCAAGAGGTTAACCAGGAGCAGATCCAGGAACACATGGATAACAGATTTTCCAGGTCAAAAAGCAAATGACACATATTAAAGAAAGCACAGAGAAATGTGTCTGTAGCACTGATAAAATGACTGATGACATCTACAATAAATGTATTCAACATACAAGGAACAGAGAAAACACAAATGGTCATCACCAGTACCATTACTGGACAAATAATGTGGATACTAATGACCATACGCTGGTTTCTGTGGATATTTTCAAGTTGATGTCTGAAATAGTGCACAGAGGAAATTATAAAAAAACTTAATCTAAATATTTTCAACACAAAAATAAGTCGAAAAGATGTTTTTAAATAAGTGAAAAATGACAATAGTGAATTATGAATAAATAAATTGTAGAACATCTGTACTTAAAGTACCAGAAATATTATAATTTTGACCAAATGGTTTTTATCATGTATGTATGCAAGTTTTACTGTATTGGTCAATTATAAAAGTCTTCATGCAGCTCTTTGACCAAAAACTTGGCTTCATGCTGCTTCTGGACCTTTAGCTTTACTTTATGCATAGTAAAGCATATACCTAGTCTCAAATATGTGCTAAAATTGGATATTTCGAACCTACAGTTGCAGATAGCGCTGCCTTTGCTGTAAACTACAAAATGTTCTTTTCAGAATGAATTCTAGTGCCATTTGAAATGTCAACTTTAACTTGAAGTATTGTTAATATCATGACTTAACTTCTTGATTTAGCTTCCAGGAACTCTTTGGTCATTAACTTGACTGCATGTGAATATAGGATTACTAACTTACTACATATGACTATTGTACCACCAACTTGACTGCAAGCAACACTTGACAATCTACTGGATTTCATTCAGTCCTTGTGCCTTCAACTTACCTTTATGATTGAAACCGTTAGTACATACATACTACATACTTGTATATTTATTTATATGTTATCACTACCCCAAACCACCCCCCCCCCCCCAATCCAGCCTTACCCCTTTAAATCTGTGATCAGTTCATCAGCTTGCATTTTTACATATAATTTATTAATTAAATTAAAATAAGTAGTACCATTCTTTGATTTTTTTTTTAATACCTTAAAACTTATTATCCATTTGTTTAATTGTTTTTGTGAATTTTCTTACAAATACTATGTGATGGTAACTGTATATATGTGGTTGGGTAAAAAAATAGCTTTCACATTTGCAGAATGCATAATTTTAAGGTTATTTTTTTAATCCTTGTGTGTATGTGTGTATATATATATATATATATATATATATTTATATATATATATATATATATATATATATATATATATATATATATATATATATATATATATACACTTTGAGCTGCTAAGAAACACAATGATGACACACTAAAATATGACTGCAGTAAAATAAATTATCACAACTAAATACAGTACAAAGAAAAGCAATCGTCATTGGACACATGATCTGAGTTAGGAATGCCTAGAAAACTTTGTGACAGTATCAAAGATCAAGGGCAAAAGAGGCTGAAGAAGGATGACATGATAAGCTTGATGAACGAAACAAAGAGCATCTAAGTTATAAAGATTCCCAAAGGATATGGTTGAGAAAGAACTAACACAAACGGGATCCGTTTGAGTTTTTCATTTTTATTTATGGGTTATCATACATGTCAACTTGTACTAGATGAAAAGCAAGACTAATTTAAATCGTCCTGAATGGAAGAGAAATGACACATGAAAATATGAATAAGGGCATACCTGTAAATGTTTATTTTCTTCTTGTTGTTTACATTTTTTTGGGAAGGGATTTATGTGAGACAATGGGCAGGAATGTGTAGGTTTTCAGGAGAAACTATAAGACAAACATAAACAAATTCCTTAAAGTACCAGTATATGTGACCTGCTCGGATAACAATTTATCAAGTAGAAGTACACACTTGATAAATTGTTAACCTGAGCAAGTCACATAATGCCATCAACTGATTACCAAAAGCTGCCTTTTGGCCCAATTTGATAATTTTCTTAACCCTAATGGTTGTAACATGCTGTCTGAATACCTGCAGTTTTAAGAGAAAATAAATGCAATATCAAAACCCTTGAGAAATAAAGCTTGCAGAAAACTGTATACAGCTGTACACTTGTTGTTCAAAGTTAATCACGCTGAGTTAACTCTTTATGTTTTTTTTATCGCGGGTTACAGTTACTCTTTCTCCATTCTGAGGTACACTTGAGGGAAACCAGGGTCTTCCTTAATGTAGTGCAGCCTGAGGTTCCTCAGTAAGCTCATCACTATATGGATTAGTGTCAATTCCATCCTCATTGGCCAGACCATTGTGACACAGCCCATTTTAAAAAGTCTTGATAAGTATGTTTCACCTGATCATGATTACTCTTTGTTCCTGCAGTAGAAAACATGCTGAAAACCTGTACAAAATACTGATATCCTGTACAGGTTAGCACTATAGGTGTCTGTTTTCTTGTTATTGTGTGCAGTGTATTCTAGTTACAAACCGACTAGAAATGTGTGAACGTATTATACTGTGTTGATAGTGCTTTTTTTGTGGATTTGAAATATTCTTCTGTTTTTGTTATATTTTATTTTGTTTTGTTTTTCTAGTTGCTGCCAATTTTATTCAGTCTAAATTGACTGTTTTTCAATCAGGCTTAAGAATTCTGTTTTCCTGTTATTCTTATTATTTCTTTTATGATTTAAAAACAAAATCCATAATACTTACCTTTCTGAAAGCAAACTTAATGAAATGACTGTGTTTTGCTTGAGAATTGAAACTTTATACACAATTTATTTTTAAAACTGTTACTTTCATCCATTTCTTTCCTCATCCCATAAATAATTTGTTTTATTCTTGTTTTACTCCTCATTATTAGCTATGCCCTTTCCTTCTTTACCGATCAACATTTACAATGTTGAAATTCTTCTCGTCTTCCATACCATGCCTTGTCTTCAACACCCTTTCGCTCCAAACAAAGAATAAATTAACACCTGCAGCTGAACACCTGTTGTATCAAAGCACTTCCTGTTATTTCCTTCCCAACAAAAGGTCTTGGGATCTGCATGGAGGTTTATTGTGGTTTAGGTGCCTCTGCTACCAGTGGGCTGTTCTTTCTTCCCAGAGTACTACCCAGGTGCTATAACATATTGATCATACAAAAAGCTATCTCTACTGTGTTTATTCTCATTACTAAGGTCCACTGGAATGATTTATAGGACTGAGGAACAAAGGTCACCTGCCTCTGCAGTGGCCACAAACTGTACAGACTAGGTATTTATTTGACCTCTGATTGAAAAAAACCTATGTCTCATGAACGATTTGAATTTATATCCTAGACATCCAACCTGTTCAGCCAGCCGAGTCACATATTGTTCAAGTTGTATTATGCTACTATTACTTCCTCAATTTGTCCCTTAAATCCCACAGCAACTGGGGATGGAACCTTGATCACTTGACTAGGAAGTCAGTGCACTAACCACTGAGTAACTGTATGCCTCCCCCCCCCTCCCCTCCTTCCTGCCCCCTTGTTAAAAAATGTGCAAGGCTTATTGGAAGTTTCAAACTGGTGCTAGCAGCCATATCCCAAATTGATTGACAAATCGCACCTAGGAAGACCTTAGGTCTCTTACCTGTAGCTGGTGCCTTGTTGCATTGTAACAACCAGTTTATTATTGTAGATAAACTTGTTGCTCCCATTGGCAAGTCCACTACATTTGGATTTATCCTATCCATCTTATACAGAGTTTTGAGACCATTTGTTTGCAGTGTGGTTTTATTGGCATTGGTTTTCATCTAACTCAGGTTGCCAAGCCTGTCTTAATTTAAATAGATCAGTTGCCATCTCAGCATTGAAGGTTGATTGCAAAGGATCTCTATCGTTTGTCTCTTCCTTTGATGGTGTAATCTGTTAGCTAATCCATGTACATCACCAGACTATTGTGCTGGCTAGATTCTTATTTTACTCAGATTTTAAAAAACAAACTTTCTGTGGATTGGAATCCATATCCTCAGGGTCATGAGACGTATCATAACAACGCAGCCACATGCTCATCTGTACTAACTTTGATAATGTTCAAACCTCAAATCATATCATAAGTCATATATAGACCTCAAGTCATATATACTTCAACATACTGATCAGATAGTATTTATACTGTCCACTGTATTTCAAGTTACTCCCTTGACCATGCCTTTTTTGTAAATAAATGTGCTAGGCTTATTAGAAGTACAGTAATGAGTGTTAACAATCATATGACAATGTGGAAGTGCTGTGTAACAAAGTGGTTAGTGATACAGCTCAGAACCTAAAAGTGCATATGTTCAGATTCAGCAAGACATTGACCCTATGGGAAATAATTCAATTTTTAAAATGCTTGCTGAAGTCAGATGCATTTGGCTGTAAGGTGCAAAACATATTACAACACACTCCATGATAACTTGGCGATGGAACAATTTTTTTTTATATCTCGATATGATTGACAGATTGCAACAGAGAAGACCATAGAACTATATCAGTAGCTAGTGCCTTGTTACAATCAGTGCCTTAATTTAATCTCAAAATATTTATGTAAGACAGATAGTAGTTTCATGCTGTACATGTGGTGTGCCATCCTTCTATACAAAATATATATAGTTTGTTGTACTCACACATTGAGAATTGCTGTCATTTCTTTCAGTTCTTTTGTATTTATGTTCTGTTGTCCCAAGTGGTTTCTGAGAGTGAAAGAGGGAAGGGGGGCGGGGGGGGGGAGGTGTGGTGAGTGTATGTGTGAGAGATAGGGAGACAGAGAGTGGTCAGTGGGCTTGAGGTAAGGTGACTGCCTCGGGTGCCGGAAGATGCTGATTCGAATCACGGTGGAGACCGGGATTTTTTCACGTGGATCTTTTGGTAAAAATTCCCATAATCTCTGGGTAGTGAGATCGGACTCCTGTGTTCAGTGTCAAGCATGTTAAAAATCCATTGGCAGTTAAAAATAAAAAAGAGTAGGCTTAACGGCCATTGCCCAGATACAATTTTAAAATTCTAGTTAAAAATCTATTTCTACCTTCCCCCCAGGCCTAGTAAGCCGCAGGAAGTTTTAAGATACCTACTACGAATAGCCGAAGCCTCCGGCTTCCTGACAACAGACATTAACATGCCTGTTTAAATACCAGGATTAAAAGTATAAGTAACAGAATGGTTGAGTACTTGCTTTTCACGGCAAAATTACCAGGCATGATATCAATATCTACATGCTCAAGTTAAATGTAAATAGTTACTTGGCTTAGTGTTAGAGATGTTATTGTTCACAGCTATTCATGCTGAGTGAACTACTGACAAATTTTCAAAGGTAGTGGTTCTTTGTGCATCCAAAGGTGTACTTGAGATTGAGCAGACTCCTCCTGGCTGTAGCAAAATGCCAGACTTCCCATTAAGTTCACAATTATGGGGATTACTGTGTCGATCCCGACCTCATTGGCCATGCAGCTGTAACAACCTGTTTCCAGGAGCACAAATGAGGACATGTGGTAGGGTCTTGATTAGTACGTGTCACCAAACCCATTATTTTTAACTCCCACCTTGATCATTATGTTTCACATGACTGATTACTCTTCACTCCCACCTTGATCAGTATGTTTCACCTGACCCTGATTACTCTTAGCTCCCACCTTGATCAGTATGTTTCACTTGACCCTGATTACTCTTCACTCCCACCTTCATCAGTATGTTTCACCTGACCCTGATGACTCTTCACTCACACCTTGGTCAGTATGTTTCACCTGACCCTGATTACTCTTCACTCCCACTTTGATCACAATGTTTCACCTGACCCTGATTACTTTTCCCTCCCACCTTGATCAGTATGTTTCACCTGACCCTGATTACTCTTAGCTCCCACCTTGATCAGTATGTTTTTACAAATAGCTAAAGAGATGAGAAATTACTAATTGGCAGTGCTAGGACTGTGCAAAATAAGATGAGAAACATGAGACTAACTACTCGGAAAAATGATAATGTATTCTGGAAACAAGGGAACTGATGCCCAACATACAGAGGAAGTGGCACTGATGCTCTTCAGAGAAGCACAGTGGGCGCTCATAAAGTGGGAGGCTATTACCAATCGAATTATGAGTGCAAGCTTTAGAACAAGAAACAAACACATCAACATAAACATCATTCAGGGCTATGCCCCAACTAACGAGGTCAATAATGATAAAAAGCAAGAGTTTGACAACAAGCTGGAAGATGTCCTTGACACGCAGAAAAAGAAAAAGCTCTTAATTTTAATGGCAGGCTTCAATGCTAAAGCGGGAGCAGACAACCAAGGTTACGAACACATAATGGAAAGACACTTAATTTAACTTAACGTCTTTATACTGGTTTAGAAGACCCTGCAAAGTCTGTTTACAACCAGTTTCATTTAAATCACCTTGCTCTAAAAGCTATGCGCATCCAATTTATTCTTAAATGCATTAACTGTTCCTGCCTCCTGTGGCAATGCATTCCAAGCATTCCCCACTATCTGACTAAAAAAAATATTCCCTAAAATCTAATCTGGACCTCTCTTTAGTTCACGTGTAGCTATGCCCTCTTGTTCTTGTGGGTGGCTTTATTTTTAAAAACTTGTTATAGTTTTATTTATCCTTTCCTCTGATCATCTTATAAACCTGTATTAAGTCACCACGAATTCTTCTCTATTCTAGACACCGTATACCGGTTTTTCTGAGTCTTTTCTCATAACTGTAATTCTGGAATTCCACTATCAGCTTTGTCGCTCTTTTTTGTATTTTTTCCAGCATGTTTATATCCCCTCTATGATAAGGACTTCACACCTGTACACAGTTCTCCAATCTAGATCTATCGAATGCTTTATATAGTTTGACTATCACTTCCTTGCTCCTATGTTTAATATTTTTGTTTATCATACCTAACATTGCATTTGCCTTTATCACTGCTACCTTAACTTGCTCACTCACCTTACCTGTATGATCTATTATAACCCCTAGGTCTCTTTCCTTATCTATCTTTATAATATTGTTCTCTCCCACGTAATGGGACAGATAAACGAAAATGGAGAAATGTTTGCAGAGCTATGTGAGCTACATAAAAAGATACACAAGGCCACATGAAGATCTCCAGACCACGCAACGGAAAATCAGATTGATCACATCTGTGTCAATCAAGCGTTTAGAAGAAGTACACTGCAAGATGTAAAAGTAAAGCGAGGTGCAGATGTAGCATCAGACCACTACATGTTGGTGATTTTGTAGCTCAAACTAAAATAGTACCCAGTACAAGGCGCAAGGAGAACAAGATATAATGTACACTTATTACTACACCACGAGACGAAGACATAATTTAGCTTAAAACTTAATAACATATACCAAGTGCTACAAGAGCTATATTAGGATGAAGAAATGGACATTAATAGTATGTGGGACCAGGCTAAAGAGATGTGGAATAAGACATGTGAAGAAACTGTGAGATTCAAGAGAAACCAACACAAAGAATTGATCACAACAAAGACATTTCATAAAATAGAAAAATTTAAAAAAAAGAAAGCTATACTCAACAATTGCCGAACCCGAGCCACCAAAGCAGAAGCACAGAGTAATTATACTGTTATGGACAAAGAGATCAAGACATGTTTTAGGAAAAATAAAAGGGAATACATTGACTAGCTGACACATGAGCCAGACGAGGCAGCAGACATGAAATTGAGAGATCTCTATTCATTAACAAAGAAAATGATAAATAGATATATACAGACAAACCAATCAAAGATAGAAAAAGGTATGATATTGACATCATTTGAGGAACAACAGAAACTATTGGCTGAGTATTTCAAAGAAAATCTAAACAGACCTCCACCACAAGAAGCACCAAACATCCTACAAGCAGAAGAGACCCTGAACTTGGACGGCAACCCACCAAATAAGATAGAAATCTAAAGGGTCATATCCAAACTCAAGAAAGGGAAAACTGGAATAGCATCGGAAGACATAATGGCAGATATAGATAAGGCCACTGAAACATTGCAAGGATTATTCAAGAAAATATGGGAAGAGGAGATAGTTCCAGCAGAATGGAAAGAAGGACATCTGATTAAACTACCTAAGAAAGGGGACCTGGCAGATTACAGCAATTATTTGGAGATTACATTGCTGTCGGTGCCAGGCAAGATATTCAACAGAATAATCTTGGACAGATTAAAAACTGAAGTAGACAAAAAGCTCAGAGAGGAACAGGCAGGATTTTGCCAGGGAAGATCATGCACAGATCATATAGCTATGCTACGCATCATAGTAGAGCAAAACATTGAATGGAAACCATCCCCATACGCAAACTTTATAGACTATGAAAAGGCGTTTGACAGTGTGGATCGAAGTACTCTATGGCAACTGTTGAGACACTACGGGATACCGGAGAAGTACACAACCCTCATCCATAATATGTACAAAGACACAGTTAGTAGAGTGGTACATTAAGGAGTACGGACTGACAGCTTCGGGGAGCAAACTGGGGTGAGACAGGAATGACTGCTCTCCCCTTTCCTGTTCTTGTTGGCTACAGATTGGATAATGAAGGCATCAATCGAAGGCCAAAAAAACTAGTATTCAGTACACACTATTGTTACAGTTGGAGGACCTGGACAACGCAGATGATCTGGTACTTTTGTCACACAGTCATAGTCAAATCCAAGAGAAACTTGATAGGGTGAAAGAACAATCGACCAAACTGGGACTGAATATGAACATGAAGAAGACCAAGCTCCTTAAACTCAACACTAACAGCAAAGAACTAATCATGCTGGAGGGAGAGCAGCTGGAGGAAGTGGATACCTTTACCTATTTGGGCAGCACAATAGACACATCAGGAGGTGCAGATGCAAATGTGGGATCAAATTTTTTTTTTAAAAGAGCATTCCTGGCACTAAACAATATATGGAGATCCAGAGATATCAAGATTCACACCAAAATTAGAATATTCAGCGCCAGTGTCAAGTCGGTGTTGCTGTATGGCGCGAAGACATGGAGAACAAACAACCAAAGTCATACATGATACAACAAAGACTCCTGTCCTTCGTTAACAAATGTCTACAAAGGATAATGGGCATAAAGTGGCAGGACATGGATAAGAATGAAGAATTGTGGGAAAGGAGCGAACAGCGGCAGCTCTGGTATGAGCTAGATATAGTCGGGAGAAGGATTTCCTGCTTAGCGGGCTAGGATTGAGCAACCGTCCAGGACCGTGTTAATGGACGAGAAAGCTGTTCAGTCCACGTGGTGATGTCTTGTTTTGTAAAAGTGTAATCGAAATCGTGGAACACATTGCAGTTACATAGTAAAGGTATGAGCTGAATTCGTAATAAAGGCATAATCACTTCCCCTCAAGGAACCTATATTTCCCATAACCGTTAAGACTTTTATTACTGAACTCTGTGTATCTCCTGAAATATTACAAGCGAGAAACAAGGTTCCGACTACCGTTAGAATTACAAGACGCGTTGCTCGGGGACACCGGAAATTGCCAATAAACAGGATAAATTAAAAGTAGGACGAGCCTCAACGAAATTTCTGATCAGTTCAGTTCAACTCTTCGTTATACTTCGTTATATTGCAGCAGGTTGCAATGTGGCCTAGTCTTCTGCGTCCATTGGGATGACTGATAGCAAACAGAGGTAAAGAGCGAGGCAGGAGTGCATTTAACCAGGGGACAAGCCTGGTCATGGCACGGAAATGTTGTTCGCCTAGTGTGCGAGCATATCGCATGATCAAGGGCTGAGACTCAACGGTGAGGTGGCTGCTCTACTGCTTATGACACCCCGACCGAGAACTAAGTCTTCTACTAGTGGTTTCACCCCTCAACGCCGTATGGGGTGAATATCGAGCAGCTTCCAGCCCGCATTGATCGACGGGACGGCAGAGACCTTTTTCTGCGACTCGACCGGGTCGGGTTGAGGTACGAGCCCAAGGTCCCAACCATATTGTAGCCTCCCACCGCAGTGGTGCTGAGATTTAGGGCGGGATTCCGGCTTAGAGGCGTTCGGCCGTAATCCCTCAGCTGGTAGCCTCGCTCCATTGGCTTATCAGCCAAGCATGTGGACCAAATGTCTGCGACCTGCGATTCCTCTCGAATTAAGCAGGATTACCGTAGCAACGCCCTGTCATTAGTAGGGTAAAACTGACCTGTCTTCCGAGGGTCTAATACCAGCACACGTTCCCTATTAGACCCCACGAATCAAGAGAGGGCTTTTTATTCAGTCAATGACCTTGTATCTGAAACCTGCGATTCCTCTAGGGTTGAGCAGGATTACCGTAGCAACGCTCTTTCATTAAGAGGGTAAAACTGACTTGTCTTCCGTGGGTCTAATTCCAGCACACGTTCTCTATTAGACCCAACGAAAGTGCTCTCAGTCTGTCAGTCATTTTACAGTGTTGGCGTGTTGAGTCATATTAAGCCGCAGGCCCCACTCCTGGTGGTACCCTTCCGTCAATTCCTTAAAGTTTCAGCTTTGCAACCATACTTCCCCCTGAACCCAAACACTTTGGTTCTCGGAAGCTGCCTACAGAGTCATCGAAGCAAATCCTGCGGATCGCTAGTCGGCATCGTTTATGGTCAGAACTACGACGGTATCTGATCGTCTTCGCGCCTCTGACTTTCGTTCTTGATTAATGAAAACATTCTTGACAAATGCTTTCGCAGTAGCTTGTCTTGCGGGGATCCAATAATTTCACCCCCAACGCCGCAATATGACTGGGTTCGCTCGGGGACGAATGGCAGCGTTCTGTGCAGAACGGATCCCAACGATCCCGGCGATGATTCTCACTCGGACTGGAGACGATTTTTGCCTGCCGGCCTGCCCTTCTCCGACCGGTTGGTCGAGCGAGGACAGAGCCTTTAGGCACGACTCTTGCTTTCCATTTGCCTATTCAAAGCTCATTGCGAGAGAAGGACCCCAAGCGAGACGAACTGTCAGGTTGGCTATACGCGCTAGCCTTCGACGAACCACACGGACTATAAAAGCTTCTCGATACGGACTACAGTCACGCACCGTTACCAGCGATACGACTCCACACAAATTGGTCCTGCTACAGTGCCGGGGAGAGGCGGGCGAACTTGTTGGGCAAGCCCGCGCTCTCACTCTGCCTGGCGGGACTGAGATCGCTGTACCAACACTGGATGCGAGTCAATCGAGCCACCGAGAGACCAGCCCCAGATGAGTCGATATAAATTATGAAATGGTACAATCTCAATTCACTCCTTAAAGTCAATATATTGGCTCTCAAATTTTCTTTCAATGCCATAAAGCTTACTTATTGGCTTGAATAATTGTCATGCGCTTAAACTTTAACTTTAACCTTGGAGATTCCGTGGCGAATTGATTAAGCGTCGGCCTCGTGATCAGTTGGTGTGGGTTCGACTCCGGACTCCGCCGTCTTTTTCACGGGTGCTTGATGGGGTCTGGCCGCGCGAGACGAGTGCGTGAGGATAAAAAGTAGCCCAGTTAATCCTTACTAAAAATAGCGCTAGCAAAATTAATTATGCCATCATCGTCTACGATTAATACAACATGAGGGTTGGGAAAGATTCCAGGTGTCAATGTTTCCTACAATATAGCCTGCTCATGTAAGACTAAAGCAAACAATAATGACCTCGAAAGACAGATATGAGACAAAATCGAACAGAGATTTAAAAAAACAAAAACAACAACAGTCTTATAAACAGTGATGTAGCTAGAGTTTGGGCCGCCAGGTGGGTGGTACTTGAGTTTCCCACGCATTCAATACACATTAAACATACGTAGACAAAAAGTCAGAACGACGCATTTGATTAAAAAAATAAAGACATCCTGTTTATTTCTGAAAGGAAAAATGTATTTTCAATATTCTGCAATGTTATTTTTTTAAATTGCTTTTCCGTTAGCAACATTGTCGATGATATTGTTGAAGTTTATTTCGTCTATCATTTACTGTTCTACAAATAGTATGGCAAGCTTTGCTAACCGCAGGGTGCTCATTGTATATCTTCTTTAATTCTTGATGAATTTTAATATTGAAAAACGTTTCTCACCAATTGTGAGAAAAATTCGTAGTAGGACAACAATATTCCCGATTAGTCCGCCGGGGTCTTTGTGGACAAGGACAAGAATAGCACCACTGCTCCACAGAGAGCATCTCGTAAGAGGCGACTAACTGTGTGACATATTATAATACCAGCCATGGTTAGATGGTTCGTTTAGAGCAGCAAAGATGGTGCTTAACAGGCTACGGATCTACTTTGCTCTAGTGTTTGATTCTATTAACCACCCTTCGCGGCATTTCTCCCAAAGTAGCGGAGTAATAAGCTGCTCGAGCCTAGTCCCCTAAGCAGGAAATCCTACACCCAGCTACATCCAGCTCATACCAGAGCTGGGACCCGTACATGGGCATGTGTCCCTGTAGAAGTACAGGTCGACTAAGTACTAAGAGCTGAAAACAAAAATGTTTGGAACACAGTTCCCTAGACCATTTTTGAATACACTGCAAACGTTCAAGGGGGCATTCCTTCTACGTATCTATTTCGTCTTACGTAGTAGCAATAGCATTACGATTCTGGAGTCTTTTTCTCTCAACGAGAAACTCTTCCTTATTAATGTCATAGTAATCATGAATTAGTTGACACTCAGATCTGCCATTCAAAAGAGTAACACATATTTCTCAGCAAAAAGATGAAGCTGTTGAAATCTTAAAGCCATTTCTTGGATCACTCTGTTCAACAAAAACGACATTTGTCACCTCAACTCCCTTTCGTATGACAATGAATACTTCCTCGCTAGCATCCTTCTCTTTTGTTCGCTTCATCTTTATGTAGACTGATATAATAGGAACTATATTAATAGTAAATATTAATTCCTAAATGGGATTACGAAGTACCGAGAGTTAAATGGAAGAATAAAGGCCAAGATCAAAAAAGGCCAAGGCAGAACGGATAACTGCTCAGTGCTCAGATATCGAACAAAATCTGGGAAGAAACGATGCAAAGGGGGAATATAAAATAGTCAAGGACCTAGTAAGGCCTATACAAGATCCCAATACAACGATGCAGGATAAGAGAGGGAAATGTCTCACAGAAGCCCAAGACAGTGGGGCTCGTTGGACAGAGTACTGTTCTTAATTATAAAAGCCCGAGGGTCGAGGTGACCCAGGAAGAGGGAAGATGCTAAGAACAAGGGGGGGGGGGAGCTGTGGGTGTGGATAATATCTCAGAAGAGCTTCAGCAAGTGGGAGGTGAGATAACAACTGAGGCTCTGACATACATCTGTAACAGAGTTTAGAGGACCATCAAGTGTCCAGGATACATGTGCTACAATAATCCATGCGGGCCCGGTAAGCGGGGACTGGCGATGTACGTGAAGCAAGAACTTCCCCATACATGGATATATACTAGCACCGGTGAAATTGAGGATGTCGAGATACAAGGGATTGAAGTAACAATCAACCACCAAGAATGGAGAATCTACAACGTATACGCTCACGTAGATCACCTCTTCGAGGACATAAAGTGGGAGTTTCTGTCGGACTTGTTATTGTCACAGAGCAAAAAGTGCCTCATTGCATATGACTTTAATGCTAGGTCAAAGGAGTGGAGAAGTGTCACTGAAAATAGGCAAGGGGTCGCCTTGAGCCAGGCATTAGTTCATACAAACCTCACTGTCGTGAATGACGGACGTCCGACTAGAATAGCATCTCGACCGGGAGATACGGACGGGGTCATCGACCTGGCTCTTATATCCAGTGATGTTGCTCCAAATACACGCTGAAACGTATTAGATGCACAACAGAGCGACCACCTGCCGTGTGTCGTACTTATACCCAGAGAAAAACACACCGGACACCGGAAAGCCAAACAGGTCTTCAGATACACGAACGAACAGGATCATGTAGTGAACAAGCTGCGCCAGACGATAGGACGCAGGACCACTAGATCCTCTTTTGTCCAACCACCAAGGTGAACTCAAGAGGTTGATACGGCCTGGAGATAAAAGGAGGCGGCAACAAAGGATTGACGTTAAACCAGAAAGAGAGCTGGTATTAATGTCGACGCATTGAACGAGAAGGGGGTGGTAAAACTCAAAGCTACCAATTCCTTTAAAGCGTTAGCTAGCGAGCGATGGGAGGAGTTCATCACAGGAGTGGGTAATGATAATACCCTCCAGAAGTTCTGGCACATCACAGGAGTGGGTAATGATAATACCCTCCAGAAGTTCTGGCACATCACAGGAGTGGGTAATGATAATACCCTCCAGAAGTTCTGGCACATCACAGGAGTGGGTAATGATAATACCCTCCAGAAGTTCTGGCACATCACAGGAGTGGGTAATGATAATACCCTCCAGAAGTTCTGGCACATCACAGGAGTGGGTAATGATAATACCCTCCAGAAGTTCTGGCACATCACAGGAGTGGGTAATGATAATACCCTCCAGAAGTTCTGGCACATCACAGGAGTGGGTAATGATAATACCCTCCAGAAGTTCTGGCACATCACAGGAGTGGGTAATGATAATACCCTCCAGAAGTTCTGGCACATCACAGGAGTGGGTAATGATAATACCCTCCAGAAGTTCTGGCACATCACAGGAGTGGGTAATGATAATACCCTCCAGAAGTTCTGGCACATCACAGGAGTGGGTAATGATAATACCCTCCAGAAGTTCTGGCACATCACAGGAGTGGGTAATGATAATACCCTCCAGAAGTTCTGGCACATCACAGGAGTGGGTAATGATAATACCCTCCAGAAGTTCTGGCACATCACAGGAGTGGGTAATGATAATACCCTCAAGAAGTTCTGGCACATGCATCGAAGGATGAATGGACAAACTACACGCCAGCTATCTCCAACAATCAAGACACCACAGGAAAGCTCCTGAAGACAGATGAAGAGAATGGTCTAAGTTTTTTTCAGTCGATATGTTGCCCAGACTGATAAAGGCGACAGAGATGCCCGTAAGGAAACTCGGAAAGGCATTTTGGACGCAGCAATCAGGGGAGAGGCTTATGTAGACCTTATCACCGAGGCAGAGGTCGTAAATAGCCTACGTACAAGCGAAAACACTGCCCCAGGTCCTGATGGAGTACAGTATTGCCACATCAAGCAGTTGGATGAGACAGATATAAGAAATATGGTGAAGGAGTTCAACCACACTATAGAGAAGGCATATGTGCCTGAGGACTGGCTTCATAGCTATCTGTGCCCACTGCCTAATCCTGGTAAGGACTCCACGCTTCTCGGCAGCTATCGAATAATCACCAAACAAAATGTATATGGCAAATTGCTCGAGAAGATAATGGCCTGGAAAATAATGGCCTACCTTGAATGGGAGCAGATTCTACCCGATACACTGGGCAGTTATAGAACAGCGAAGGAGACCTGGGCTAACGCTGGAACTTTCGCGTATGATGTGTACGATGGGTTTCAGTCAAAGCAAGAAACAGTCGCGGTGGCACTCGACCTGGAAGACGCATACAACTGTGTCGATTTTGGGACCTTAATTACCTGTCTGCAGCAGTGTGGTTTAAACCCGTGGCTGGTTAGTTGGATATCAGCTGCCCTCGTAGAAAGAACAGTTGCGCTACGCGTAGGATCGTGGACATCAGAACCGAGGCGAATATGTCCAGGACTGCCTCAAGGGTCTCCACTCTCACCGGTGCTGTTCAACATTTACACAGTAAAAGTGGCCAATATTCAACCCACAGGGACAGGTCGAACGTTGACATTTGTCGATGACATCCTAACGTACAGGACTGGCTCAGACAGGCAAGAGTTGGTCAAAGACATCCACGAAACCTTTCAAGGAATCTCACAGTGGTGCAGCGACTCAAGCTCCAAGATCAATCCGAACAAGGCCTACATGATGTGGTGCTCTTTGAATAATTCCATAGTAAAGGCTGAACTCCCGGGCATCACTTTTTATGGTTGCACCATCGATAGATGTGACAGGTTGAAATACTTCGGAGTGACATCTCATCGCAGTCTTTCCTATAACTGCCACGTTGACCACATTGTACAAAGAGGCAAGAGAGGTTTAGGAGCACTCAAAACCATGGCTGCTGCCGACTTGGAACAATGCCTCCTGTTCATCCTATTTCGTCAGGTCGTGTTGTCTGTCAGGACTGGGCGGCACAGAGCTATGGCATGGAAAACATGCAGAGAAAACAAAGATGATGACTAACACGAAAGGGTTTACAGCTGTGATACAAGCACATGGTCAGGAACTCGAAGTTGTACACCGGTTCAAGTATCTGGGATCAGTGACGAGGGCTCGCACCCTGAGATATTTGTTAGAATAGCACAGACAACAGCGGCGCTTACGTGTTTGAAACTCATATGGCAGGATAAGTGGCTCGCTCTCAGAATAAAAGTTAGACTAATTCGCTCATTGGTGTTCTCAATATTTGTGTATGCTTGTGAGACTTGGACCATTACTGCGGGTATCCAGTGCATAATACATGCAATGGAAATGAGGTGCTTTAGAAGACTTTTAAATGTTACATATAAGGATTGTATCACGAACGTAGAAATACGACGAAGAATGAAAAACGCAATTGGACCTTTTGATGATCTGTTCACGGTTATCAAAAAGAGAAAGATGTCTTGGTATGGGCACGTCACGTGGCCCAGCGGAATTACAAATTCGATACTGCATGGTTCTATACCAGGAGAAGCGACGCCTTTGCACTCTTCACATACCCATTTGCACCCACTCTCTCTCTCAGCAAATGATGAAGGGTGTAGATACTGAGGATTCAACATAGCTCGCTGATTGTACATACTCCTGCTCAGTTTCCTCACTGGACCCTCTCTGCTGATTTCATGTATGACAACTGGAGATTTCTAGGTCATCGGTTGCTGTGTTATCATTCAGACGTAAACAATTGGAAATTTTTAAAAAAAACGTTTTGTTAGTTTCTATAACATTATAATTTTACATGGACTGCTGTCAATTTCCATTGTCTTATCTCCCCTTTAATTGACTTTCACGACATGCATTTTCTTACCTCCCCAATTCAAGGTCACTTAATTTAATTCACACGAGGCTTTCGTATTTACATAAATTACACGATTTTCAACCCACGCACGGCAGCGAGTATTACTTTAACCAGGTGTTTAATTGGTAGCAAGAATTCTTGTCTAATCGCTTATCTCAAGTTAGAAATACGTGCCAAAAACACACGGAAATCGTTTCGTTTTATCTTTGCATTAACAAATCAGACCTATTACGCACCAGAATAGTAAGACAAAAATAACCGATTCAAATAAAGTATATATTCTCATCAAGGGCCGGGCATCAGTTACAAGATACCAACTAATCAAACTCGGTGCTGTAGAAAAGTCATTGCTGTTCACACGATCTGACAGAGCAGAACAATAATGGCGATGGTTCTTCTAACTAGTATTCTGGCATTGATTGCTGGTAAGTACAACTTTGTGTGATCAAAATGTTATGTAGCTAAAGCGGAAATGTTGCATCCGTTTTATCTTTTCTTTCCAGTTCTGAACGATAAAATGAACAGACATACAAAATTTAGAGTATTGTCTTCACACTGGAACAAAGAAAATCAGGTTTAATGTTGAACAATAAATGACAAATCGCCGTATACATGTGAAACCAAAGACCACAAAAAATCATGCGCTAACGAAAATAGGGCTGACAAAAAGAACGGACAATAAATCATTGATGTTTAACGCCAGGATTTTTAAAAAGACAGGTCTGCTTTCAACTCTTGACATTAAATATGGAACTTGGCATTCTCCCAGGTAAATACGATTAGGCTGGTCAATACTAATGTAAAATTAGTCCAACGAATTATGATGTGTAGGTCCCACGTGGATTCCGTCCTGGCAAAAAAAGAACAAAACAACTGCGCCAAACAGCGTGCCGTAAAAGGAACTAAAGAGAGGTGTGCATATGACTAGCAACCTCACCATGTAAAAAATTATTTGGAAAACACAAAATTGCAAGAATATACAAAATTACTTTGGTGCAGCCTTCCTATAATAAACCTTGTACATTGGCGGCCGTATATTTCAGAAGCGAAGTTTATAAGACTAAGGAGATTAAGAATGAAAAGGCCGTTATAGCATAGAAGTAAGACGATCTCCTTTTAAGAATAATAACACCAAACAATGGGCGTTTTAATTCTGCAAGTTTAAAGCAACCCCTAGTATTATGGGAGAAGACGATAAACTGCAACTACAAATTAAAAGAATTCTTGGCAGTCGACAATCGAAAAGACCATGTAGTTAACCAATGTCCGGGCATCACATTCGGAAAGATAATGAAATTCCTACCAAAATCATCATCCTACGTTCCTCCAGGCTTAGTAGACCGCAGGGAGAAAAATTGCACACAAAAAAACCGACTATGAATATTCTTAGTCGATCTGGCAGCAGGTGACTGTATGTTTAAATACCAGGAGTCCACGTATTCCAATAGCAAGAGAATCAAGAAAATAACACAGGTCATTACCAACATATGTCATTGTATCATTGTTTGTGCTAATTTAATAGCACTGTCATAAGAAAGCATATATTTATGGTAAAAATAAGACAGCAGTCAATGTAGCTGGATGATGGGGAGAGCAACTGCAGATGGGTAGCCAGTCTACACCCTAAGAAAGAAATTTAGCAAAAGTACGAGGTGTATTCACACGAAACCAGACCATAACTGCACTAATTGAACATTCGTACGATGCGCATGATGACGTCACTTCTGATGTAAACAGTACATACCAACCGTCAAGTTTGCAAAATTTAATTATCCTCCAACTCATAGTTTTCTCAGCAGACCGTTGAAAATATGGCGGGTGGGAAAGGGAATCTGTCCAGGTTTAGCAGGGTTAACGTTATAGCTCATCCAAAGGCACGGTACTAATTTATATATCTGTGGCAGGGTTAACTCCCACTTATTCTATCACCACTTACTATTAACTTTCTTCCTTACCACTATTACTCCTTAACTCACACTTACTCATTAAAACCACTAACAATTGTTTTAACAACAGCAAAACAATGAATGTGTATTTGTTGAACATTATACACATTATAATAGTAATACTAAGCATGAGAATCATTAAGGGTTTTGTAGTCAACACTTTTCTGATTAACTATTTTTATTATTATTATTAAATCTAATTTATTTTATATATATATATATATATATGAGTTCTCAAATTATGTGTGGGTACCACGAACGGTATTTTTAAGGCTTCCCTGACGTTGGCTGGTTGGACCCTTGTAACTCTATTACACGCATCTCCCAAATTATATATATATATGACCCAATGTTGATATCCCTGTATCTACACGCTATCCCATCACAATTAAACCCAAACATCTCAGGTATACTAAAGTATTTGTAAACAATATCTTGCTCCCAGCATCTCCAACCAAATATTAAATTTCCTGCCTCTTCAATTCACATTCTTGCGTACGCACTGAGTGACTTCCCTAAGAGCTGACATTATTCGACCTTCTGCAGCGGCCACATTATAAACTAATTGTTAGGTCCCTTTCCTGAATAAGAGGGTTTACCATTTTCATCTCTACTCCACAAAACACTGCCCCAATCACCACTTTACCTCTCATTATCAACAATATTGATTTTAAAAAACAAACACAAATAAACACAATAAAACATCATATAAATAATACATATGTGTGACCTTCCATATCTACGGTTAATTCATGGCGGTTGTGGTGCCATGACTACACTGTTAGTCGCCTCATACGACCTGCTCTCAGTGTGGCAGTGGCCATATTCATGGCTCTGTGCGTTACATATTTCAAATATTCTAATATACATATATAAGGCATTTCCCCCATCAATCAATATTAAATAATAACATGCACGAAATATATCACCCCTTGTATTCTGGGTGACCTCTCAGCCTACATACGTAGGATGTACAAAAAGCTAGTGCCATATCATACACTTCTCATTGCAGATGTCATTCGTAATCTCGAGTACAATCTTCCGTTGTCTTTTCAGTGCTGAAACATACCAGATTCATCCTCTCAATAGGACTAGTTAGCCTTGCCTGGCTACAGCCATCCCCTACGCTGTACAAACAGCTTTCGTCGAGACCAACGAAAGGAATGGGAAGCCTATTCTTCCTGTTACATAATATACCACTACCGGGTATACGCAATCCGCTGTCTTACAGCAACAACATTAATAAATGTATCAATATTACATGTAAACAGGTTTACTACTCCGTTCTATGACAGTAACAACAATACATTCACCAATATTACATTTCAACGGGTACACTCTTTCTTTCTATGATAGCAACAACAACAATACATCCATCAATATTACATTTCAATGCGTACACACCTCCATTCTATGGAAGATACAACAATAAATCACAAATATTACATTTCAACGAGTACACTCTTCCGATCTATGAAAGATATTACAACAATAAATTCATCAATATTACATTTAAACGGGCACTATCCCGTTTTCTTTTATTGGTCGCTCTACATCAGACCGCTGAATAAAAACAGTTCTCTTTAGCAATAACCACAAAAACAAAAACATTTTGTTTATGTATCCACATACGTACATGAAAAGTATGATTAGATAGTTGTACTTAACATACATCAGTTTGAATGCGCTGTTTCTTCCAAAATATTAATGAGCTAACCACAGCTCCTTTTCATCAGTGGACAACACACACGTAACATCCAAGACTTCCAGTCTAACCCTTCAACGCTGACTAGTCGGTATTCTCAAAACTATATACGAAGTAAACACATTTCATAATACATATTATTTTATATCAACAATAGCCAAATACGCTACTGCCCTCCTAACTGTAATCAGCTGTTAATGCCTTCTATATTGGTATATTCCATGTGCCGTTACTAGTTGTTAGCAAACATGTATTCCCCAGACTTCATTAATACCATCATAACGTTCTTCTTAGCAAAGATTCATTCTCTATTATGTTTGTTTAGATGGGGACAGGAGTGGAAGTAGGCTAGCTAACATCAACTACTAGTTTATTCTTGTCAGTTATTTCTCTCTCGTGTCCTTGGGTTATGTGTTTAGTCCGAGTCCCAGTGTTAAACTTGATTTTGTTGACACTTTGAGAAAGTTTGTTGCTAGACTTTTGACCCGCTCTAGATTTTTCTGCACCTGTAAAAATGTATACCTTCCCACGGCCTTTGACATGTTGTGCGGTAGCGTTATTTCCACAAGGTACACAATAACTATAAAGGTCACTGTAATATGATTCTGGGCTGCCCCTGGCATTGAAATACATGTTTCTAACTTCACCTGGATCGTCTATATTTGTCTGTCATTTACAAACCCGTTTGTAGTGTCCGTTTCTATTATCAGTTGCTAAACTTCTTTTATTAGTAACTCGCGTTCCATTAAAATACTCAGGATTAACTAATTCTGTCCTGTCATCAAATCTTTCCCGTTAATTCTTTTGATGTTTTGATCTACTGACTCTTCATCGTTCGCCAAATAATAGACTATTTCCTTTATCTTATCATAAACTTCTATCGCGCTTTGTGATGCACACTTTCTGTGTCTTGTTAAATTATAATTTTCAATACAATAGTTATCCTCAATTTGTGGACCAGAATTGTCTCCACTTTTGGGGCTACAGCTATTCCCCCTTAAATTGTTCCGGTCAATCTGATTGCGCACGGTTGTTTTATTGTCTCGCCTCTCAAATGAATTCCTCGGACATTACATTTTAAATAGTTCCTACCGCCCGCTTCCCTACCTGGACAAGAATATTGCGACATGGTCACTGTTTTTCTTTCTTTAATTTTTTTTTTCAATCTGTCTTGCTGTTTTCTATACTCGTAATTTTCCGCAAGACTTTATTAATGATCTGCCTGTTTTCCTCCTGGTATTGTTTTAATGTATTAATCTTGATTGTCAACGTAACAATATTTTTTTTCTATTCACTTATTTTCTCCTCCAGAGCTGTAATTCTGTCTTCTCCAACTGTCAAAATGTGGAATACTGGTACTACTGGTAGTAGTGCTACCCTGTGTTGATCCATCATTTGCGAATTATTAAAATAACACTATACCCTGCTGAAATATGATACCCGAGACATTTATGATATTTTCCCCATCTGCCATTTCTGACAGGCATTTTACCAAAAAGAAAAATGTGTTTGTCTATACACATGAAAGGTATATTCGCATACCTTCTCGTGCCCTTCTGACTCTGTGGTGACCTATCTAAGATCTATAACGTTACCTCAACTAGGCTAGATATCTTTTAGACATATCCTAGGGACCGGCACCATTTATTTATTTGTGGCAGGGCTAACGTTATGACTCATCCTAATCCGCGGTACTAATTTATATCTATGTGGCAGAGTTGTGCACCTTGTGTGATGTTAACAAGCCAGGTGGACTATTTCTGTTCAAACATCTCCCAAGAGGTGACATTAATGTTGAAGCTTTTAAGATACATTTTTAAGGAGTCTATAGCGTTTCCATCGGACACATAATGAAGAACGACGGGAAATAGAGGTCACAGCACTTAGAGTCTTATGGACAGAGCTGATGAAGATGGTTCAAATAAAGAAATCGAAGAAATATATTATGAACACCTATAATTCAACAATCATTTTTTAAAAATACTATTCACACTGTTAATATTAGCTGATATAATTGACAAAATAATCGCTCCTTTTTGCAGTCTTTTCTGTGCATAAATCGACAGCCGCTGACCTTGGGATCTGTATTGAAACCTGCAGTACCAGTCCTGACAACTCGGAAAGCTTTGACAAATGCCCTGAAGGTTATGAATGCAAATCTACTGGATGTGGTCACACCTGTCAGCTGGGTAAGTGTGAGCCTTTGATGCCTATACTTTTTATGTTTCTTGCTTTTCAATGAAACTTAACATTCTGTTTTCGCCAAATGGGCACCCATGAATAGAAATTAAAAACTGATCTACGTAGATGAGATGTTTCGTACAATCTGAGCATACCGTTCAGGGATCATAATTCAAAGACCAACATAGGAAATGCAATCCATCAGAATGATGGACTATATAATGACCTTCTGACTTGCAATAACAAGTGCACTTTCCAAAATTCTGCTCAGAGGAATAGTCACAAGAACAAGAAATAAATGTATACCCAGGATGTGATTCCCTAAAAATTCTCAGAAATGAAATGAAAAAAGACGTTGACAAAGACACCAACGAAGGTAATGTATATACGGTGATGGAAATAATTCATAATTCAATGAGATACCATGCTCGAACGACTTTCAAGGCTTTTAAAAAGAAGAAGACGCAACTTTTACTGCGTCTGAGTGGCAGACCAGTTAGAACGCTTGTCTTACGCATCAACAGAACAGTGATACATTCTCTGGTCTTTAAACGTTCCAGTCTACTCAACTAAATTAGTTACCTGACATACAGTTGAGGAAAGACAGGAGTCGAGGAAAAGAAATGATCACTGAACATCCGGAAAAGCAAAGAGTAGTTCACAGAAGCCTCTTAACACGTTATCCTCGACGGCAATATCTGCTATGGGGAGCATCGCTTTCGTTTGCACACGAATGACATATTATTTGTTATTCGTGTACGACTCAGGTGTGTCAATTAGATGTATTTCTTGTTATTACATTTTATTTTCAAATTGTACATTTCTCTTTTCTTTTTCTGAACTGCATCTTCCATCATTCCAGTATGAATGACGTCTCCATAATGGGGAGGAAAAAATAACCCAACCCTGCCTCTAAGCATGTCGTAATAGACGACTAAAGAAAGTGCACTAGAGACTAGAATCCTCATCATGTACAACAAATTGCTACAGAAACCACCATTACAAGAACACACAAAAAGACTTTGGTGCATGCTTCCTGTAAGTATCAATCTCCAGTGGTTGCCCCACGCTTCATAAGGTGCGCAGTTAAGAAGAAGAAGAAGAAGAAGAAGAAGAAGGAGAAGAAGAAGAAGAAGATAATGATGATGGTGAAGTTGAAGATGACTAAAAATAATTCGTTTATCTCGGGGCTAAGGAGAAAGGAAATAACAAGCTCGTTTCCAGATGACTCGTTTCTCAAACGTTCCAACAGCTAAATACACTAGAAAAATAAACAGAATTACGACAAAAACAACATTGATATGAGCTTTATGATACTTGGAATCTTAGTATTCGTTTGAATACACTTCATCCTTGACAGCAGTGTTCTCTACAGATTACCTTTTTCATACGTTACGTGGAAGTGAGAACAGACTTTCTTCTTTTGTGGTCTCAATTACTACCGGGTTGGTATGTCGTTCGCATCTCTCGTGGCTCTAGCAACATTTTTCCCCACTTTACGGCAGGTCTCGTTTACGCTATCCACCTTTTCCTCGGTCTACCTCTCGCCCTTTTCCTGATGTTCTCATGTAGAAAGTTGCTAATGTGGTCTGGTTGTATTCTCATAATGTTGTCAAACCAATTCATTCTTTGTTGCTCGATGCACTGTATACAGGGAATTATTGCAACCTTCTCCTGAATACCCATATCTGTGATTGTGTCGCTTCTGGTGTTGTTAGTGATTTTTTGTAGGCATCGCATTTCGCAGGTGGCTAACTTTCGTTCCTGGACTTTATTCAATGCCCATGTCTATCACTGATAGCACAGAGTTGAGATGAAGATACTATTTATCATCTGCATTTTTGTGAGAAGAGACAATGTGAAAAATTAGGAGGAAAAAACCCAACCATTTTGTAGTTTATTCCCATTGTTGGGATACGCCGTTGGATTGATAGGACTGAAGAATAAATGCGGCATTTTCCTGCAATAGCCACTCAGAGGTACAATCGCAATGTCTACTATTGGACTACCTTTACCTTGGCTTTCGTGTGATGCTATTAATCTGCGATTGAACGAACCGTTCCTTAGCCAAAAGAATGATAAACTTTTACGAAACAACAATGTCTGTTTTTTAGCCCCGCAAGAGACAAAGACCGACCGTGGAGCATGTGTTATAGCGTGTAGTCCTGTGCCAGGACTGGGTTTTCCATCTTGTCAAGAGGGATACGTATGCAAACCTAACGGCTGTGGAGTGACTTGTCAAATTGGTAAGATTAATTATGTTGTGCTAGCTTTGACTAGTCAATAATGACGGAAGTATATAAGAGACATGAACACATTGTGAACGTTTTTTTTTATTTTGTCAATTTAAAAGACCTTATTTAGTGAAAGTTTGGATTTGCTTTGTTCAATTCACTCTCCAATAATATATAACACATTTCAACGCAAATTATTCAGAGTATAAAAATTCCATTCTAAAACTTGAAAATCAAAATCGCCTACTATTAAATGCCATTTTAGCAGTCACTTTTTTAACATTTTTCAATAATGGTTTTAAAATTGAAATTTCAAGAAAAATTACAAAGTTTATTCATCATTCAGCTTTAGTAATAAAAAAAATATAAAAAACCTAATAGCAGGATTCGAACCAGCGACCTAACATTAATGTTCGCTTAGGCATCAAAGGCCCGTTTCGACGATCGACCACTACCATGTCCAACTACTGAGTATTGTTCGTGCGTAGTGTTTTTACCGAAATCCCTACAGACTTCCCAGTTTGTTTTAACTTAACTTAAAATGTATATACTATTTAGAAGACTATACAGAGTCTGTAAACAACCAGATTCATTTACATTTCCTTGCTCTAAAAGCTATGTGCATCCAATACATTCTTAAATGCATTAATCGTCCCTGACTCCACTACTTCTTGCGGCAATGCATTGCATTCCAAGCATT
Source organism: Ariolimax columbianus (assembly GCA_036924085.1). Classification (NCBI taxonomy): domain Eukaryota; kingdom Metazoa; phylum Mollusca; class Gastropoda; order Stylommatophora; family Arionidae; genus Ariolimax; species Ariolimax columbianus. Next base: position 19,175,572 of record JAVGWX010000002.1, read on the forward strand.
CACCACTCTCTGGCTAAAACAAACATTTCCTAATATCTAATCTGCACCTTTCTTTAGTTAATTTATAGCTATGTCCTCTTGTTCTTGTTGGTGTTTGTCTTTTGAAAAAAAATTATTATAGTCTAATTTATCCGTTTCTTTGATTATCTTATAACCTGTATTGTCACATCGAATTATTATCTTTTCTAGACACTGCAGGCCGGTTTTTCTTTCCTCATAATTGTAATTCTAGAATCCCACTACCAGCTTTGTCGTTCTTTTTTGTATCATTTCTAGCATGTTTATATCCCCTCTACAACATGGACTCCACACCTGTACACAATACTCCAATCTAGGTCTAACAATTGCTTTTAACGGTTTGACTATCACTTTCTTACTCCTATGTTTAATATATCTTTTTATCATACCTAAAATTGCATTTGCCTTTTCACTGCTACCTGGACTTGCTCACTCACTTTGCCTGTATGATCTATTATAAGCCCTAGGCCCCTTTCCTTTTCTATCATTCTAATATCATTCTCGCCCATTCTGTAATTATGTTCTATATTTGATCTACCCATGTGGATGACTGTACATTTATCTATATTAAACTCCTCTTCCAGCTTGCCGACCATTCTCGAATTTTATCTAAATCCGATCTCAATAAATATGTATATATATATATCATACAAGATAGAATAAGACGAAAAGCAGACAGGGACTTTTCAGAATAACAATTTGAGTTTCGATGACAGAGACATGTAAAAAAAATACATAATGACACTTACATTTTTTTTTGTAGAGAAATATGACAAACGCTAAAAAAAATAGAGGTGATGCCAGTGTTTGTCACTTGAAGAGTGACAATGAATAATCTTAGATATGCGGAAGATACAGTTTTTATGACAAAAAATTAGCAAAAATTGCAAGAGCTTGTAACAACAATTTACACAATAAGTCAAGAGTTTGTTTTAGACATAAACATTAAGAAAAATAGATAATTATTACACTTAGGAAGAGTGAGAAGAAACCATGTATGCAGATAAAAATAAAATGTCAACTACTGGAACAGGAATAGTGTTTCTCCTATCTAGGTCATGTAATAACAGAAGACGGCAGCTGTGAAAAAGAAAGAAAGATAATAAATATGTCCAAAATTGGTATTCGGCAACAAGCAACACACACTGACATGCAAAGAGATAATCCGTAAATTGAAAATGAGAATTATTATGTATACTCATCACTACTTTATGGCGCAGAAACATGGACACTGAATAATAAGTTGGAAAAGAGAAATTAAGTCGTCAGAAAGAGGGTATATAGAAGATTGTCGCATTTCTTGGAAAGAGAAGAAAAGAAATGTTGAGGTATTGAAAGAATTGGGTGAAAAGAGAATTAATGACCGAAATTCAAGTTAGACAGTTAAAATATTTTGGTCATGTAACAAGATATACCTTCTTGTTGAGAATCATTTTAGAGGGTAGGGTTGAAGAGTCATTAATGAGGCAATCAACGCTATGAGTAGATGGATAACATCAGGAGTTTAACTGGGAAACTGGGAAAAGCCTGTTATATTGCACTATTACGAAAAGAGATATAGTAAACTGGATATCCATTCCAACCGACCTTAGATGCAGAGATGACACTTGGAAATGAACTAAACATTGGTTTAGAAATAAAAGATGCACTGTAACTTTCCAAGCATATCTTTGAAGGCGAATACACAAGGCTGCACATGAGGCTGACCTCCCTGAACATGTACAAAATGTTTGCATTCTGCCACTGCAAAAAAGCTTTGGTTGCATGGGATGAATATATGCTTGACTTGGAACAAAAAGGTGAATAGATATCATTATACAACTTATTGAAGTCATCAGGCCTGACAGGACAACCAAATAAGGAGCAATCATAGAGCGTGGATAGATAGCTGAAAATATATCAAACTGGCTGCGGTACAGCCGAAGTAAACAATTAAAATAATGGATAGTAAGTTCTTTACATTGAAACTAGTAAAGTCAGTTCCATTTATCAATTGTTAATTAATTTCGCAAAAATAGAACGAAAAACTAAACGACGAAGAACTAGAGGTATCCGAACATGTTATAATATCACACTGATCTATAAATGATACTTGCATGTGATAATATCACACTGTTCACATAATTCATACTTGTTTGTGATAATATCACAATATTCCTAGAAATCACATCACTTGCATCCAACTGCCAAGGAGTGTTTACCAGAAGATCCACGTGATAAAAAATCCCGGTCTCCACCGAGATTCGAACACACAACCTCCGGCACCCGAGGCGGACACCTTAACCCGCGTCCACTGAATCCCCCTTAAGCGTGCATGTTATAATATCAAACTGTTCCTAGAAATCATACTTGCGTGTTATAATATCACACTGTTCCTAGAAATCATACTTACATGTTATAATATCACACTGTTCCTAGAAATCATACTTACATGTTATAATATCACACTGTTCCTAGAAATCATACTTGCGTGTTATAATATCACACTGTTCCTAGAAATCATACTTACATGTTATAATATCACACTGTTCCTAGAAATCATACTTACATGTTATAATATCACACTGTTCCTAGAAATCATACTTGCATGTTATAATATCACACTGTTCCTACATACAAATCATACTTGCGTGTTATAATATCACACTGTTCCTAGAAATCATACTTACATGTTATAATATCACACTGTTCCTAGAAATCATACTTACATGTTATAATATCACACTGTTCCTAGAAATCATACTTGCATGTTATAATATCACACTGTTCCTACATACAAATCATACTTGCGTGTTATAATATCACACTGTTCCTAGAAATCATACTTACATGTTATAATATCACACTGTTCCTAGAAATCATACTTACATGTTATAATATCACACTGTTCCTAGAAATCATACTTGCATGTTATAATATCACACTGTTCCTACATACAAATCATACTTGCGTGTTATAATATCACACTGTTCCTAGAAATCATACTTACATGTTATAATATCACACTGTTCCTAGAAATCATACTTACATGTTATAATATCACACTGTTCCTAGAAATCATACTTACATGTTATAATATCCCACTGTTCCTAGAAATCATACTTACATGTTATAATATCACACTGTTCCTAGAAATCATACTTACATGTTATAATATCACACTGTTCCTAGAAATCATACTTACATGTTATAATATCACACTGTTCCTAGAAATCATACTTGCGTGTTATAATATCACACTGTTCCTACATACAAATCATACTTGCGTGTTATAATATCACACTGTTCCTAGAAATCATACTTACATGTTATAATATCCCACTGTTCCTAGAAATCATACTTGCGTGTTATAATATCACACTGTTCCTACATACAAATCATACTTGCGTGTTATAATATCACACTGTTCCTACATACAAATCATACTTGCGTGTTATAATATCCCACTGTTCCTAGAAATCATACTTACATGTTATAATATCCCACTGTTCCTAGAAATCATACTTGCGTGTTATAATATCCCACTGTTCCTAGAAATCATACTTACATGTTATAATATCACACTGTTCCTAGAAATCATACTTACATGTTATAATATCACACTGTTCCTAGAAATCATACTTGCGTGTTATAATATCACACTGTTCCTACATACAAATCATACTTGCGTGTTATAATATCACACTGTTCCTAGAAATCATACTTACATGTTATAATATCACACTGTTCCTAGAAATCATACTTACATGTTATAATATCCCACTGTTCCTAGAAATCATACTTGCGTGTTATAATATCACACTGTTCCTACATACAAATCATACTTGCGTGTTATAATATCCCACTGTTCCTAGAAATCATACTTACATGTTATAATATCACACTGTTCCTAGAAATCATACTTACATGTTATAATATCACACTGTTCCTAGAAATCATACTTACATGTTATAATATCACACTGTTCCTAGAAATCATACTTGCGTGTTATAATATCACACTGTTCCTAGAAATCATACTTACATGTTATAATATCACACTGTTCCTAGAAATCATACTTGCGTGTTATAATATCACACTGTTCCTACATACAAATCATACTTGCGTGTTATAATATCACACTGTTCCTAGAAATCATACTTGCGTGTTATAATATCACACTGTTCCTACATACAAATCATACTTGCGTGTTATAATATCCCACTGTTCCTAGAAATCATACTTACATGTTATAATATCCCACTGTTCCTAGAAATCATACTTACATGTTATAATATCCCACTGTTCCTAGAAATCATACTTGCGTGTTATAATATCCCACTGTTCCTAGAAATCATACTTACATGTTATAATATCCCACTGTTCCTAGAAATCATACTTGCATTTATATCACACTGTTCCTAGAAATCATACTTGCGTGTTATAATATCACACTGTTCCTAGAAATCATACTTGCGTGTTATAATATCACACTGTTCCTAGAAATCATACTTGCGTGTTATAATATCACACTGTTCCTAGAAATCATACTTACGTGTTATAATATCACACTGTTCCTAGAAATCATACTTACATGTTATAATATCACACTGTTCCTAGAAATCATACTTACATGTTATAATATCACACTGTTCCTAGAAATCATACTTGCGTGTTATAATATCACACTGTTCCTAGAAATCATACTTACATGTTATAATATCCCACTGTTCCTAGAAATCATACTTACATGTTATAATATCACACTGTTCCTAGAAATCATACTTACATGTTATAATATCCCACTGTTCCTAGAAATCATACTTACATGTTATAATATCACACTGTTCCTAGAAATCATACTTACATGTTATAATATCACACTGTTCCTAGAAATCATACTTGCATGTTATATCACAATGTTCCTAGAAATCATACTTGCATGTTATATCACAATGTTCCTAGAAATCATAGTTGTGTGTTATAATATCATAATGCTCCTAGAAATCATACCTGCATGTTATAATATCACACTGTTACTAGAAATCATACTTGCATGCAATAATGCCACACTGTTCCTAGAAATCATACACTTTACTTAAGTTAACTTAACTTAACCTAACTGGCTTAGAAAACTCTACCAAGTCTGTATACAACCAGTTTCTTGGAGGGTGGATTTTACCGATGTGCGAGTCAACCTTAATAGACTCAAACGCTAGAGCTAAGTAGACCCGCAGCCAGTTAGAAGCCATATATAGCTGCTCTTAACATACCACACGAGGAATTTGAATTTTGTCCGGCTAGCTGCCGTTAAACCTTCTTTTCGATTTCCAACTGCAAAGGAACGTTTACCACAAGATCTATGTGAAAAAATCCTGGTCTCCACCGTGATTCGAACACGCAAGCTCTGTCACCCGAGGGGACACCTTTCCCTGATGCCACTGAATTACCTTCATATCTGCATGTTGAAATATCAAACTCCTCCTAGAAATCATATACATGCGTGTTATAATATCACCGTGTTCCTATAAATCATATACTTGTACACTAGACTGTTTTCCCTACCAAGCTCATACAATTGGTAATGATACACCTCTGCAATGTCTGAAATGAATACACCTGTAAAGAGGTCAGTTATAGTGATGCCATTAATGATTCATTGTGGGCCTATTAAGCGAAATAATTGTGTTATGTTATTCTGAGCCCACATGGATGCACTTAAGTTATATATTTTGTGTTTTTATCCCGTTTCTATCAAGCAAAGGTCCACTAGTGCGCCCTGCACTGAACTGACATATTCATGAAACAGTTTCTGTTCTTGTAAAGGTGGTTTCTGTAGCAATGTGTTTTACATTATGCTGTTGCTAGCGCCATGCACGATGGATATTTAAGTGCCTGTACGACATGTATGGAAAATCAATAAATTAGTCAATCAATCAATCAAAACCTTTTCAATTCTATGTGAAGCATATGTCTTAAACAAATACATGCCAAGTTGGGAAATTTTGACCTTTTCATATGTTGACATTTGTGTTGCTTAATTCTTCTAGAAGATAGGGCAACCAGCTCCATGCCAACCCTCCTTATTCACCTCATACGGCATGCAGGGCAGGTTATAATCTTTTACTCCTCTTTCAGTTAGTACTCGGTGGAAAATGAGGGTCATCTTTTTTGCTAACCGGGTTCCACACAGGTAGCAAGCACAGGTGTTCTTCATTTTCAGCACACGATGAAAGCAAACTGTACGAAAGCTGATGGTTTCAGTAGTTAGCTTTTGGAAACATTTCTGCTCCGTTCTATCAGGCACTTCGCCACCACGTTTCATTCCTGCAGTTCAAAGATTCAAAAGTGCAGTGGCTACGTTGGACTACCTTTACCTTGTTTTTGATGTAATGAAATTTGTGCCTTAGCCAAAATAATGTAAAACTTTACAACAACAATAACAGCAACAATTACCACTATTTAGACCCACAGCAAACAAAGGCTAAGCGTGGAGCATGTATTATAGCGTGTAGTCCTGTCCAACTTCTACAAGAGTTCGGTTTGCCAACATGTCAAGAGGGATACGTATGCAAATCTAACGGCTGTGGAATGACTTGCCAAGCTGGTAAGTTACACTATGTTATATTATCCTACGTTAACACAAGAGTGGTATCTTGGTTGAAAAAAGGACCACTGTAACCTTCTAATCATGTCTTAAAAGGCAAAAAAAGAAATATGTGTATGGGACTAGCATCATCATTATATATATATATTAGTCCACTTGTGCCATGGTGGCAGTTGCGGGCAGCATAAATCGCCTCTCCAGGGAAAAGTGCGTCGCGTCTGACGTTGTCAACCTGTGTCGCTGATAAATCGCCTTCAAGTCATTTATCTACCTGTCCTTCGGTCACTCTCCCGTTTGGAAGCCAGACCTTCAGAGACTGTAAGCCCACCAGGAAAGCCCATTAGCTCATCAGATCATTCTTGCGAGAAGACCGAACCATGACAAATGTCTGGACATGTATTCGACACAGGGAATGGGACCGATCATTTTTCGAATGTCCTCAATTCTCAACGTATCTCTCCTGAAGACGAGGGCTTCTATTCACAGACATCCCATTTCGCAGGTGAAGATTTTGCCCTCGCACCTTGGATTATTAATACAAGGAACTTCTTTTTCTTCGTCTTCGTACGCAGTCAGACAGTAACCATTATTTTTTCGAAAAAAGCGGCGGTCATCCTGAGGCTGTCGCCACTGCCATTGAGCTTGTCTTGCAGTTCCACTGGTGATGGCCACACCTGCTCTCTCTGATCCTCGTATGTCGGGCAGTTCTGTAGCAGATGTTCAGCGGTCATTTTAACAGTACCTCACGGGCATTCGTCGGTACCACCTACCTTCAATTTGTTGAATAGGTGGTACCTCAGTCTATTGTGGCCAGTGCGAAGTCTGAAGACAACGACCTACTCTCCTCGGTTCAACTGGTAATAGGCAACGTTTTTGGTGTAGCCGGTATCATCAGTTTCCCATTTGGTCATGTATCTGGCTTTAATAAGCCGTTTTGACTCTTCGTACGTCATACTAGTATCTGTTTGTGGTAGTCTTGCACCTTCTTTTGCCAGTCTGTCTGCCTCCTCGTTGCCTTGGATGTTGCAGTGTGATGGGACCCACTGTACCACTACCCTTTTTGGTGCGGACTGCTGGCACAGTTTGCAGAGTGCTGCTCTTAAATCATTAAGCTCAGTGTTTTTCTGGCTTTTTAGCGCTGTGACTACAGCGAGAGCACCTGTAAGCAGGACTATATGGCTTTCATTTTCATTGTGTGTCACCATTTCTTCCACTGCCGCCCTCAGTGTCTCTGCCTCCGCTCTGAAATTGCTTGTGTACTTACCAGTAGCGAATGACAGTGTTATTTTTCTGCCATTTGGTAGGTTCAGGAATGCTCCTGCCCCTCCGTTCTGTGTAGTGTTTGTTACAGAACCGTCGGTGTATGCATGGGTCCAGTCCATGCTTGGGTAGCTTTTCGATATAAAGCTTAGGGTAGTATCTGTCCTTTCTTTTTCAGTCTGGCAGTTTTTGTTTACAATACCTGGTATATTTTCTACCACCTCTGGAAATATATCCTGCCTCCAGGTAGGTTTTCGTACAGTAGTGATGGGTTTTGGTGTTGTTAGTGCGTTTATGGGATCTTCGTGCATCTTTGCTTTGGCTATTTCTGCAAAGTTTCTCCGCTTTAGTTTCCCATTTCCCAAATTGTTTAGTCTCTAGTGCATTGGATGGTCAGTCAGTTTTCGGAGTTTCTCTGACTGCAGCTGGGCTCTGCAGTCTCTTTTATCGGTCATGGATTGCAGTTTTGTAATCTTTTCAAGTTCTACAATTGGCGTTGACTTCATGCCTCCTGTTATAACTCTCATGGCTTGGTTTTGAAGTTTGCTAACTTTATCGAAGTTCGCCTTTGCTGCTGTTGTCCATGCCGCAATGCCATACTCGAGAACTGGTCTCACTCTTCCAGTGTACAGTTTCTTTAGTATGCCTTCGTCTGCTTCCCAGCTTGTGCCAGCAAGTTTTCTCATGATTGCCATTCTTTCTCTGGCTCTCATTCGGTTTCTCTCGATCTGACTTTTCCATGTCATGCGCCGATCAAATGTGACTCCCAGATAGGTTGGGTTGTCGTTTGACTGTAGGAATTTGCCATTTAAACGTAATTTGGTATTTTGGGGTTTTATGGAAAGCGAGAATATTGTGCATGTGGTTTTCTCCTCGTTTATTTTGACCAGCCATGAGTTCGCTAACTCTTCCAGCGATGTTAGGGCCTGCTGCATCCGATTACTTGCTATGGTGAGATTCTTTTCAGAGGTCCACTTAGCCAGATCGTCTGCAAACATTGAGCTATGGACTCTCCTTGGTATATTCTCTGTAATGTCGTTTATATATACCTGGAAGAGTGTGGGTGACAGTACTCCCCCTTGGGGTACTCCCTGCTCGAGTGTCACCTTTTTGCTCATCTGCCCTTGTACTTGGACTCTGGCTGTTCTTTGTTTGAGGTAGTGGTTGATCCACTTGTACATTTTCCCACAAACATCACTTCTTCTTAGCTTGGCTCTAAGTCCGTCTTTCCAGACTTTGTCAAATGCCTTTTCCAGATCCACCCAAACAGCTACTGTGTGTTTCTGTGCCTGGTAGGCATCTTCTATTTCCTGGGCTATGAGGATGACCTGGTCCTCAGTGGATCTGTGCTGTCTAAAGCCGGCTTGCTGTGGAATTAGTATTCGTTTTTCTTCCAGATGCCACATCAGTCTGGTGTTTATCATACGTTCCATCAGCTTGCCGACACAGCTCAGTAGGCTGATGGGCCTGTATCCATTTGGATCTGTTTTGTCCTTTCCTGTTTTTGGTACTGGTACCAGTACTGCGTCTTTCCATGCCTGGGGTACAATTCCCCTTTTCCAGCTTTGGTTCAGGACCGATAGCAGTTTCCTCTTCGCTGTTTGGCCCAGCCCCATCAGCATTTCGTTTGTTATCCCGTCTTTTCCGGGAGATTTCCTTTTCTTTAATGTTCTCATAGCCTCTTCCATTTCGCTCATTGTTAATTTGGCCATCATGTGCTCTTCAGGTGCCGTATTGATGTTGTCGTGCCCTTTTAGCTCTTCACTAATGTCTGTATGCCTATCTGCAGGGACCTCGATGTGGTTTACTCTGGCATAGTGATCGACAAAAGCGTTTGCGGCTTTCTTACCGGTGAGCAAGTTTTCGCCCTGCTTGATGGTAATTTGTTTGTTTGACGGGGTTTCGTCGTTCATGGCTCTGACTAGCTTCCAGAGCTTGTTTCCTTCTTTATCCAGGTTTAGGCTTTCCGTTTTGTTTTTCCACCTTTCTCTTGCTGTTTGCTTGAGAGTGTATTAGTATTTCGCCGTGGCGGCTTTGAGGGCGATGTTTGCCTCCATAGATTGTTCTCGCTCTGCCATGCTCCTAGCATTTGTTACTGCATCTTCCGCTTTCTGCAACTCATCATTCCAGTAGGGCTTATAGTTTTTCCTAGCTCCTCTTGGGATGGTTTCAGTGGCGCCTTGCATTATTGCCTTGCTTAGGCTTTCCACCATGGGCTTCATTTTGTTGTTTCGTGTGTTGATGGTTTCACACAGCCCATCTGTCAGGATTGCAAATCTGTCCCAGTCGGCTCGTTTGTAATTCCAACGTGGGAGCGGTTATGTTTCCTGTGGGCCTACTTCCATATTAATGTCTAGCCTGATCGGCCTGTGGTCGCTACCTGCCAGTTGGTTTAGCACCTGGTGGTCTATTTTATGGTGTATGTCCTGTGTGGAGAAGGCCAAATCTGGAGTCGAGGTAGTACGCCATGTTCTAGAATAGAAACTAGGGCTATCCTCCGGCCTATTGATTAGGGAGAGATTTGTATCTATCTCCCAATCTTCCACTTCGTCACCTCTGCTGTCTGTGTCAGAGTATCCCCATCTCTCCGAGTGGCTGTTGAAATCTCCAACTACTATGCAGTTGGAGTCTCTGACCTCCATACTCGAGAGCGATAGGTCTCTATTTGGTGGTCCGTACAGATTGAAAATGCGGAGCTTCGTCTCTTGAGCCATTATGTCAACTCCTACAATTTCTGCTTGTCCGGTGTGACTGACAGGTACCGCGCTACTCGGTATGCAGTTTCTGGTCAGTATCAGGACCCCTCCTTTGTGGCCTTCTCTATCGAGACGGAAGGTCTGGTATCCTCTGATTGAGAATTTATGATTATTGTTGAGTTGCGTTTCCTGGATACATGCCACGTCAATCTTACCTTCATGCAGGTGATGTGTTAGGGAAAGTTTTTTGTTAATGACTCCCTCCGCATTCCACTGTAGTATTTTGAGGGTCTTGAGTTTTTGGTCAATAAAAGTTGCCCCATAGCAATGTGCCTTGACTCCACGACACATGGGTGGGTGACCACCAGTAGTCAAGGGTGGGCCCCTTCGAGGCGTGAGGCCCGGCACTATCGCTGCCTGGCGGGACTCCGCAGGATGAGCGCCATACGTTTTTCTGATCGGTTGTACTGTCATCATACTGCGATTTACGTTGCACTGTTTTGTTAGGCTTGCGGCCCCGTGCATCCGATTTCAACAGGCGTTTCTATAGGGATACCCTCCTTAGCCTTTGGCTGTCCCCAGCCTATCTGCAAGGCAGCAGTTGTTTATGAACAGAGTTGTCTCTCTTATGGAAGTTGTCTTACCAGACTAACGAGTCTTCACTACTCGTGTCTATAGGGTGCGGTGATGATATGTGAGATGATATACGAGATGATATATGATATGGACTGGTTTACCAGTGTGTCTGTACCCCAGGATCGTCACGTCCTGCCAGAAACGTAGCATTTGCATGTGAGTGGGGTATCTCTTTACTCCCTTTATTTTCTTAGCTTCTATGCAGGGATGGTACGCCTAGCATTCCCCGCAAACTGGGATGTTGACACAGTGGAGCAGGTGTGCAATGCCTTCTGGTCTGCATCTCTTCTGCGTCCATTGGTATGGCTGATAGCGTACAGAGGTAGATATCAAAGCAGGAGTGCATTTAACCAGGGGACAAGCCTGGTAATGTCACGGAGATGCTGTTCGCCTGGTTTGCGGACATATCTCGTGGTCAAGGAGTGAGTCTCGACAGTTCACAGTGAGGTGGCTGCTCTACTGTTTTCGATACCCCGACCAGGAACTAAGTCTTATGTTGGTGGTTTCGCACCCCATCGCCGTATAAAGAGTATCGAGCAGCTATCCACCCGCTTTGATCAGCGGATGGAAGAGACCTCTTTCTGTGGCTCGACGTGGTAATGGTTGAGGCGCGATCCCCAGGTCCCGACCATATCGAAGCCTCCCATTGCAGTGGTGCTGAGAATTTGGGCGGGATTCCGGCTAACAAGCGTCTGGCCGTTATCCCTCACATGGTAGCCTCGCGCCATTGGCTTATCAGCCTGGTATGTGAACCAAATGTCTGCGGTTCCTCTCGAGTTAAGCAGGATTTCCGTAGCAACGCCCTGTCATTTGTAGGGTAAAACTGACCTGTCTTCCGATGGTCTATTTCCAGCACCCGTTCATTTTTTGGCTAGGACGAATTAATCGAAGGATTTTGTTTGTCCGTGACCAGGTATCTGGAGCCTGCAGTTTCCGCGGTGTTATGGCACGGTTTCCGTAGCGATCCTTCATAAGAAGGTTAGAGAGCTGACCGGTCTTCCGTGGGTCTAATACCAGCACACGTTCACTATTAGACCCAACGAAAGTGCTCTCGATTTGTCAGTCGTTCTACAGTGTTTGCGTCTTGAGTCAGATTTAGCCGCAGGCTCCACTCCTGATAGTGCTCTTCCGTCAATTCCTTTTTCAAACACTGGATGCAGACCAACCGAGCCACAGAAGGCATAGCCCAAGATTTATGAGGGTCTAAATCAAGCACTAGTTCCACATTAGACCCAGGAAAGTGGTCTCGGCATGTCAGTCATTTCAGTGTTGGCCGTGTTGAGTCAAATTAAGCCGCAGGCTCCACTCCTGGTGGTGCCCTTCCGTCAATTCTTTTAAGTTTCAGCTTTGCAACCATACTTCCCCCGGAACCCAAACACTTTGGTTTCCCGGAAACTGCCCGCAGAGTCATCGAAGCAACTCCTGCAGATCGCTAGTCGGCATCGTTTATGGTCAGAACTACGACGGTATCTGATCGTCTTCGCGCCTCTGACTTTCGTTGTTGATTAATAAAAACATTCTTGACAAATGCTTTCGCAGTAGCTCGTCTTGCGGCGATCCAAGAATTTCACCTCTAACGCCGCAATACGAATGCCCCCGTTTGTCCCTGTTAATCATTACCTCCAGTTCCGAAAACCAACAAAATAGAACCGAGGTCCTATTCCATTATTCCATGCACCATTATTCAGGCAGCCGAGGCCTGCTTTGAACACTCTAATTTTTTCAAAGTAAACGCGCCTGCCACCCAGGACGCTCAGCGAAGAGCACCCACGGGAGAGATCCGGCAGAGGGTAGGGCAGGAGACAACGGGCAGTGAACCGGCGAGAGCCGGACCGCCCGCCTGCGCCTGAGATCCAACTACGAGCTTTTTAACTGCAACAACTTTATTATACGCTATTGGAGCTGGAATTACCGCGGCTGCTGGCACCAGACTTGCCCTCCAATAGATCCTCGTTAAAGGGTTTAAAGTGTACTCATTCCAATTACGGGGCCTCGAAAGAGTCCCGTATTGTTATTTTTCGTCACTACCTCCCCGTGCCGGGAGTGGGTAAGTTGCGCGCCTGCTGCCTTCCTTGGATGTGGTAGCCGTTTCTCATGCTCCCTCTCCGGAATCGAACCCTGATTCCCCGTTACCCGTTACAAACATGGTAGGCATGTCACGTACCATCGACATTTGATAGGGCAGACATTTGAAAGATGCGTCGCCGGCACATGAGGCCATGCGATCAGCACAAAGTTATCCAGAGTCACCAGTGGGGACGCCGCAACCCCGCGAGGGGAAACGACGATTGGTTTTGAACTAATAAAAGCGCTCTTTCCGCGAGGGTCGGAGCTTGGTAAGCATGTATTAGCTCTAGAATTGCCACAGTTATTCAAGTAGGATCGTGTCATCTAAGGAACCTCGACTGATTTAATGAGTCATTCGCGGTTTCACCGTGAGACAGTGTGAACTTAGACATGCATGGCTTAATCTTTGAGACAAGCATATGACTACTGGCAGGATCAACCAGATATCTGTCGGTTACGTAAGTAGCGCACACACCGGTCGGCGGAGGAAGGGTGTGTAAAAAGCCTCACTGGGACGGCCGCAGGGACCGACTGACGGAACGGACGGACGGTTGTTCCACCCGTCCCTCACTCAGTCGACCTAGGACCGCCTGACAGGGGCCCCTACACGCACCAGACGACCGACCGACCGGGCTCGCTCGAGGAGGGATGGCAGCGCTCTGTGCAGAACGGATCCCAACGACCTCGGCGATGAATTTCACTGGGACTAGAAACAATTTAGCCTGCCGGCCTGCCCTTCTCCCGAGGGTTGGTCCCCCGGAGAACACAGGGCCTTGAGGCACGATTCCTGCTTTCCATTTGCCGGTCACAAGCTCTTTGCAAGAGTCTGACCACCAGCGAACTGTCGAGCTCTGCTATAATCCTTAGATAAATCACCAGGGACTGACAACGTTTCCTGATACGGACCAGAGAAGCGCACCTCGATCCATATCAGCTTTACAAACACTGGTTGAAATTGAATCGCGGCGGCGAGACAACTACCCGAGATTAATACAAGGAACAATGTAAAGCTATAAAATAAAAAGTTAGCGCAAGAAATCAGATACTGCGTACGTTGACAAACACAGCCCGTAGAACATCACAAACTTTGTTGCGCACATCGGTCCTCGCACTGTGCATCTTTGCAACAGAATATATCGCGCCAGTTTAGCATGAGTCTGCACATACAAGATACGTCAATGTGGCAGTAAATGAGACAAGTTGTATTTTAACATGGTGCCTTTATCCAAGACCAAATTGAAGCGTTTATGCAATAGTTGGCATTGGTCCACAAGAAATCAGGAGATGTGTCGCAAGTCGAAAGGAAAAAGCAGTCCTACCATCACAGACACTCCCTTTTTTGTGGATTTAAACCATAAATTAGAATGTGCCAGGGTTAACCCCCACTTATTCTATCACCGCTTATTATTAACGTTCTTCCTTACCACTATCACTCCTTAACTCAAAATTTAATTAAACCACTACCATTCTTTTAACAGCAGCAAAACAATAGATGTTTATTTGTTGAACATTGTACACATTATAATAATAATACTAAGTATGAGAATAGTTAAGAGTTTTGTTATAACACTTCTTTAAATAAAAATGTCTCTCATGAGTTTTGTGCAATTAGCACAGATCTTTATATTGCACTAAAATAACACAGAGATTTATCACTTGGTCAATCCTAGCAAATGTATCTATTCACAGTCTATACCCCTTTGCGTTGATACATTGTTGTCTAGCTACTTGTTCTCAGTCCTATCTCTCTGTCCTCGCGTGCCTGGTGGCCTTATGTTCCACCTCTCAGCTTATACAACGTAGATGTCTTCTGAGCCTTTTGTCTCGTCTCAACGTCAGGAAGATGTCTACAGTGATCAGATCTTCTATTTATTCTTCTTTGTCGTCTGTTGTCTGGAACTCGGTGGCTACAGCAGTTCTTGTGCCTACGACAAACGACAGTGGTTCTATTATTGTGGTTGTCAGGCCAAGGGTAACACATGTGTTACAACAGCTTTGTATTGAAGCAACACGTCTCCCTCTGTCGAGAATGCAGACGAATACCACTCAGGGACTTGGAATTCGATGTTACGTGTAACAGGTGTTAGCGAAGAAACGAACAGAATATCACACACAAACAGATTACACGTGCGTGGTCTATCGTTCCCTCTCAGTGTTGGTCTGTTTCAGTGACTTATATATTTCTATCTATATTCTTGTTACACACTGGCTTTGTTCTGTAATCTATCCTAGCTTCTGCTCTGGTCTATTTCCTGCCTACTAACTGCACGGTAGTCTTCTCTTCTCTGCTCTTTCTGATCTTTCTTTTCTAGACTCTCATCTCCCAGATTATAATCTAAGCTCCCCGCTTCGGCCAATGACTTTTGTCTTGAGTTCATTCCCTCAACTTTACTTGAACTAGCGTGTTGCCAGAGAAAGGATAGCTCGTTTTTTTAACCTACTTTGTGACCTAGATGGTCGTGGAATTCACAGTAGAAATCGTGGGAAGGTAACAATTTTGGCTGGGCATTCTTAAACGAGTTGAATACTTTGTGAGGTTGCCTACGTGTAAAGTAAATAAGTACTTACTGGAGTGACAGGCATGCATCATCGTACAGAGCCTTCATTTGCCGATGAATTTCAATAAATAAAAAACGGCTATCAGAACGCTACTCCTCTTTGATGCTTAACACTAATAGGAAGGCATCTTTAAATAACTACTATGACGTTTTGTATCTTCTGTGCACCGTAATTGCACCTGCGAGGAGCGCGTATCTGAATGGTTTCGAGGCCTGCCTGCCGACAACGAGGGCAACGGTTCGAATTTCAGTATGACATATGTAGTTTTTCTGTTGGGGTGAAATGAACAAAATAGCTAGCACGCGATGTGGCGGCAGGATAGCAGTGGCGAAGCGGCCTGTAGTTCTCAAGCCTAAAAAACCCATTGCTACTCTAGCAATGGGAACAAGTTGTATTCACAGAAAAAAAAATTGCACCTGCGGAACGCTATTAAAGTTCTAATGATTATGCCACATTTCTTGGCACATTTATATCGCAGGTTAACAGTTTTCAATTTGAAGAATCCTCGGATATTCAAGTCAAAGTAGGGAAGCTCACGAAGAAGATGATGCATACATCTTGAATCTTTTGTTATAAAGTTTCCATCGCAACTAGACCGGATTTAGAAAATCAGATAATCATGCTAGAGCTTAATATCTTACATTCTGAAAGAGCCGCTTAAACATTCAAACCTCTACATCTTTTCCCGTCTTAAGGCCTAAACGTGATTAAATCAGGTTTCGAGTGTATTTGTATTTGGTTTTTTACTATCTGACCATCTCCCATGTAATATGTTTTCTATTTTCCTTAGATTTTGAAATATTTATATTTTTTTTAAATATATCTTCTAGTTTCAACCGTATTATCTCTTAGCATATATGTCGAAGCCAATAACGTTAGGGGTCATTCAAAAAATAAATATTTACTCCCCCCTCCCCATATTTTAAAACAGAAGTTGTTGAACATATTCTATTTTTATTTCGGCTCCACGAAAGCCGCAAAATTACAACGTGGCCTTCTACAACGCATTCGAGGGAAATATTTTTATTACGATTATAGATGTACGAGAAAGACAGTTGTATGAAGAAAGTGAATGCGACTATTTGAGGGATATAAGGCGCTATAGGCAACCAATAGGATGTATAAAATCAACTGAAATAGGATACAGGTACTTGAACACCTGTATGACATGCGCCCAGCGTAGTTCTTGTGAATCTGAGACGCGAGGACTGGTTTCGCATAATCAGTCGGCGTGAGACAGGGTTGTACACTCTCCCCAACACTTTTTAACATATTCCTTTAGGGAATTATGAGTGAGGCACTTGGAGATGACGTTGGTATTGTCAAGATAGGGGCTGAACGATTACCAACTTTCGTTTTGCAGATGACATCGACTGGTTTGCAGAAACAGGCAGAATTCCAGGAATGGTTCAGAAGGCTCGATGAAATAGCTTTTTCTATTGTATATAGATTAACGCTGGAAAGACAAAAATAATGACCAACAACGCCGAGGGCTTCAACAGTAGCTAATGGCCAGGAATTCGAAGTGGTCGACCCTTTTAAATATCTGGGTTCGACTGTCAGTGATGAAGGATCAAAATGTGAGGTATTGACCAGAATATCACAGACAATAACGTGCTTGCGCGGCTTAACAAAATATGGCAAAATAAACGGTTAGCAATATGCACGGAAATCAGATTAATACGTACATTGGTCATGTCAATATTACTATGTGCTTATGAAACATGGACAATTACAGCTGACCTGCAGCGGATGATACAGGCCTTGGAGATGAGTTGTTTCCGAAGACTTCTAAACGTCATGTACAGAGATCTAATTACAAATGAGGAAATACGACAAAGAATTACAACTGCAATAGGGCCTTTTGAAGACCCCTTGGCAACTGTCAAAAGAAGGAAACTCGCTTAGTACGACTACATATCGAGATCAAATAGTCTTGCAAATATGATCCTGCACGGACAGGTGCAAGGCAGACGATGAAGAAGCCGTCCGAAAAAGAGGTGGGAGGACAACATAAAATAATGGACCAATCTGCTACTCGAGGAGGCACAGAGAACTACCGCTGACAGAGAGGAATGTCGTACGGTTGTGACGATGTGTTCATGTGTGCCCCAACGACCTCACCGATTACGGGATGACCTGACCTGACCTTCATTTGAGGGACAAACTGTGGGACGAGAGAAGCGTGGGGTAGAAGGCCGGATTTATGAAGAGAAAAGATGCTATTATTACATACTTTTAATGTACGCATGTGGACGAGAGAAGGCTGCGACTGAAAGCTGTTGTTTTTTTTGTTTTATTTTAACTATGAATATATATGTCGTTATTTTATAAATAAACTGTACGAGGACGACAGAAATTCTAGATAGACCACCAATTTTATGATGGAAATAAATGTAGGTATTTGATGGGAAAACAAACATATGGTTAGGACAGAAACCTGAAAAGATCGTCCGTTTTATGAGGGGAATAGATTATTTGAATGATGAAGCAGAAGACATTGATCTGTCCAATAGCAAGAGCTGCCACGCGCATTACTTTGTTGTTTACTTTATCTTAAAAGTTGATTAGGAAGCGGATGGTCATGATTCTGTGACGTTTACAAAACGCGATGGTCCTTTTTGACCCTGGCACTGATTAGATTCAAACGCACAAACGTCCAAACTTGGATTTATTCCAGCATTTTTGTTGCAGACCTTGCACCCTATTTGCAACAAAGAGCACGATACAATGAAATCCATTCTTGTTGTTCCTCTGCTTGCTTTGAATATAGATGAGTCTGGTTTTCCTCATAACACCTTATAACTAGAAGTATCACATCCAGATGATATGTCCTTCACCTTATGATGCCTCCATTACATACCCCATTTGACTTGTATATAAACGTACCTATGACGCGCAATACTGTACTTCCTAATAATCTGCCGATCTTATCGATGCAAAAATCAATTACATCGGCGTCAATACTTCTTTTTCTCATGGCTGCACCTTTGACGTTAGATGAGCTTCAGTGATGACATTGATTGTTGTTCCAAGCTCCTCTTTGGCTCCTTATAGTTTTGAGTTTAGTGTTGAATCGTTGGACCAATGTATCTTCCTTAACTGACCCCAAGAAGGACAGTCTTGTAATACATGCGCAGCAGTTTGTTCGCTCAATCCCCGTGTTCATATTGGTCAAGAAGATAGGCCAAACCTGTCCATGTATTTATTCAGTCAGTGTGCCCTGTCCTGAGGCTAGGAATGATGATCTGTCCGTGATGGTAAAATGTGTAGCAGACGTTGGAATGGTTCGTTATCTTTTGACAGTCTAGATATCTATCTTTTCCTCAAAAGTATATGATTTCAGTGTCTTCTTGCCAATCGATACATTTTCTTTTTACAAGCATATTTGCTTCCTCGTCCCCTGTTACTCCACAATCGAATGGTACCCACTTAAGTATGGTTCGGTTTCTGACAGCTACCTTGCTTAGTGCATTCCTCAGGTGCGAGAGTTTAACACCACTAAGAGCTTGCAAAATAGATACTGCATCTTTGAAAAGGACTACTTGATGGCGTCAGAATTGTTGTTATTAAAAATATTTGCAGTTTGTTCAAGTATTTGAACCACAGCTGCACAGTTAGAGCAAAATTTACTACTGAGAATATTTCTTGCCTCCCTATAGTTTTTTTTTTTGGTAAGACAAATATACCAGCTCCTCCATTCATAACAGCCTGTGTTGCTTACCCATTTGTATAGGCATTTTCTGGGATCAGTTGGCGTTTGTAGGTCATTATAGTTATGTCCAGTAGTGAGATACGTTTCTTTGTTTAATATGTAGGGTTGCGTTGTCCTGTGCCAATGATATTGATGCAGTATCGGCTTGAGTGATGTTGTGCCCGTAGATAGGTCTGCTTGGCGCTGTCTTTCAATTCGCTTTACCCGATGGGCGAAACTGTCACGTTTTAGAACACTGTAACATGCCAAGCATTTCGTAAAAGGCGAATAAAAAGGGTTACGTGTGGGGCTTGCTAATTCATTCCGTAGAAACTTAAAGCCACATCAACTTTAACAAATAGGGACAAATCAATCAAAAGTAAAGTACAACTAAACCATACAAGTGAATGGCTCAGAACAGTAGGACATAGTGTGTATATGTTGAACCATGTGCTCCACGTGGAGCTGGACAAGTTTTCATGATTGCCATATTCCTCTGCTATGTTTTCTATTTTTAGTTTTTTAAATGTTCTGACACAGTGGGAAATCAAAATGTTTATTGAAAGTTTTAATTTTGTGACAGAAAAGAACGGAAAGTTTAAATTATATGATCTGTGCGATATTTGACTGGCTCACTCGTTGGTTAAAGCGATAAGCGAGATGATAAGGAAATAGGTGTATTTTTAAATGACATGATTCGTTGTTTTTGTTGTTGTTCAAAGCCCACAATGAGTAACTACTTTTTTTGTGCGCTCTGAAACGGGCATTAAGTGGTGTGTTGCAGTATCTTTCCTCACATCCCAAGAATTCTGATGAAGGTGAGGCGGGTCATCTAGGCGGTTGTGTTATACTTGGTTTTATCTGCGTGTCAACACTACTATGGGGATCACGTCGATCCCCGAACATCACTAGCCAGCCTGTCATAAAATAGCATGTTTCCAGAGA
Organism: Ariolimax columbianus; assembly: GCA_036924085.1. Classification (NCBI taxonomy): domain Eukaryota; kingdom Metazoa; phylum Mollusca; class Gastropoda; order Stylommatophora; family Arionidae; genus Ariolimax; species Ariolimax columbianus. The sequence continues at coordinate 19,196,033 of JAVGWX010000002.1, forward strand.
GACCTGCGTGGTAGTGAGGTGATGGTTTTGGCTAGTATATTTGACCTGCCTCTAACATGTCTGATCATTATGTTTTGCCTGGTTCGACGTTAGTATCCTCTCTCCAAAATAACACGATACATTTGAACGATAATTATCAAACCTGGTTGGAATGCCCTTATTGGAATTGCAGTGTGGCGTGAAGGTAAGAATGCGACAGTCTTAAACATTGAAAGTTCCTGTATGCCTATTACCAGTTGAACAGAAGAGAGCAGGTCGTGGTCTTCAGACCTCGCACTGGCCACAATAGACTTAGGTACCACCTATTCAACAAATTGAAGATAGGTGGCACTAACGAATGCCCGTGTGGTACCGGGAAAATGACCGCTGAACATTTGCTGAAAAACTGCCCGACATACGAGGATCAGAGAGAGCAGATGTGGCCATCACCAGTGGCAACACTAGACAAGCTCTATGGCAGTGTCGACAGCCTCAGGATGACGGCTGCTTTTTTCGAAAAAATTAAGGTTGATGTCTGACTCCGTACGATGGAGAAGAAAAAGAAGAAGAAAGTTCCTGTAATGAAAGATGGAAGTATAATTATAGAGGATTCTCTCCGTTTAAATACTTAAACGGCATATGCAGAACTACTTTACAATGTGAAGAATTCTTCTCATGAGTAAATTGAATTATAATTGTGGAAAATAAAAAATAAAACTCTGGCTTGACTTAGTCGACTTTCTTCTGTCATCGGATGTAAAAGTAAAGTAAAGTATCCCATAGCATTACTGCGTACGGGTGTGAGGTGTTAGCGATCTCACATTTCAAAGGCTCGGCTACATGAGGGCGGTAGCCATCTCTTCTCCCTCGCCGCTTTTCTCTCGTCTGAAAAAAAACATTACCGCCTCAACTGGGGAATGAACCCAGGACCACTCAGATGGGAAGCTAGCGCGCTAACCACTGCGCTACGCGGATGTAGAAGACCGCTTTTGTTTTACTTGTAGCTTATAGTTTCTAAAAGATGAACTAACCGAACCTATGCCCATCCCTGGTTAATCTCCTCTTATGACTTGTCTGGCGAATTGCAGCATCATTATTACATGTTCCCCTTTCGGGCCACAACAACATCAAGCAATTTGAACCTTTCAGACCCTCCTTGGAGCACAGGTTTTCACCAAATACACGCCAAGTCTTCCTTCCTTGGGCCATGCATTCCAGCTCTGTCCACATATTTCCTGTTTCCTTAATGTTTGCCTCCATCTCTCTTCTCACGTGTGGGCTTTGACCTGCTTCTAATTCTCCTCTTTGGCAGTTCCAGAACAAAGACTGTCTTGTAATGCTGTCAACTAGTTACATGAATGTGTTTTCCGTATCCAACGACTGTGCCTGTTCTTCATATCATGTTCCACTGACATATCTGGTTCTTTCTAACGGTCCCACATTAGTGAACGTATCATAACTCTTTCAATCTCTCTATTCTACGTATGCACATAATTATACATAATTATGAAAATGAAAACGGTAGTACGTATGTGTTGTGTTAATTAAATGTGTGTTGTATTAGTTACATGTGTCATGCATTCATTGCATGTGCGCTGAATTCATTCAAATGTGTGTTGTATTCGTTAAAAGTGTGTTGTATTAGTTACAATTATGTTATGTTGTATTAGTTTAATTATTCGTTACATGTGTGTTGTATTTGTTAATTGTGTCGTATACAATAAATCCATGTTGTATTCATTAAATATGTGTGTGGGTATATGGTGTATTCAATGTATTTATGTGTGTGTGTGTGTGTGTGTGTTTCATTCACTACGTGTGTGTTATGAATGTTAAATGTATGAGTGCATGTGTGTATGTGAGTGTGGGTATGTGTGTGTCTGTGTTTTGCGTATTGTATTCATGAAATATGTGTTACATTTATTAAATGTGTGTTGTATTCATTCAATGTTATCTCCAATTCTCTGCCACAGAAGTCGACCTGAGCAAGCGTCAGAGATGTGCACCTGTTCTGTGTGACATGTACTGTATTAACGGGTGGGCTCTGGATGAGCATGAGTGTGAGATATGCAAGTGTAAAGAAGTATAACTTCTTTATCTGACCAATAAATACAAGATTTGTAGTAAATAAAAACATAAACTTTTTGCTTTTGTTTTCATATCAGCTGTTCATCGTGATGCCGTCATCACAAAAAAAACACATATTGCTTATAGGATCCAATAACCATCAATAAAACTGTTATCAACTCCCCGTGAAAGCACAAGTCATCAACAAACACTGGTCAAGTCTAATATTCTGGCTAATCTTCTGCAGCTGTCTCCACGTCATCCCTGCTCTGAACCAGTGTTTAACAACTTAAAATGAGAATCACTGTACGCTGCTCACACACTCATCACCATAGACGTCTTAGTCTCCGTAGACCATGCGCGTGACGCCTTGTGAGTTTTTTCAGCTGTCTCCTATATTTCGATATTGTCTGCTCTGTCTGTAAAGGCCGATCCGCGAGTGAGTCCCTGCCACAGAACGTACAACCATGCTGAGGAAGTTGGCTTACCGTGGTGTTTCTTGGTCTCGTCTTTTTCTTCTCTCTGCAGACAGAAGGCCTCTACGAGCGTCGGCAGATACTATGCCCCCTGCAACTGACAGTTCGATCCTCAGCAATTATTTCCCAGCTCTCGGATGGGATGTCACAAGAAGGCATGAGATATCATACATTATGGAAGTGGAAATCACTCTATATGTTACTCAAATACTATGGAGATGAAGAACCACTCAGTACGGGGTTCATACACTATTAATAGCTGCCCATCGTTGTCGACGAGGACCGCCGACATCATCCTTGTCACATATTTCCCTGTTGGGTGTGGGTGCGCATGTGGCTGAACAGGCCTATAACAACGGCAGTCATTGTGACAGACGCGCATGCAATTCTTCAGAAAGTTCAGAAGTGATGGCTTAGGTGGATAGCTGCTGTTGATGCTTAAGACTTCCAGGCGTTGACATGTATCTACTGTTCTGCTCATGCTGGGGTTCAGGGCAATGAAATAGCTGACATAATGGCTTCACAAGCTCCCATCATGGGCACATTAGTGATGGATAGAAGTGACATTTTGAAATCAATCAATGACCGCCTGCTGGATGGGAACACTGCAATAGATGAAGCAGCAATCTACAGACTGCAAAGTTTCGACATTAAACGAGATTCGAGCGGAGTATGGTGCATCAGAGGACGGAGCAGGAAAGCGTACAACCAGCGAGCTACAGGGACCATCATCAACCATACATTACGCCATTTGTTGAGGAAAAACTGAGTACCTATTGATACGCCCAGAGTGCAGTGACGTCGCTTCTTAGAAGCAAAAACAAAAATAATTACCATGTTAACTAGCTCTTATCAATCCGATTCATTCAGCACATTCAACACAGTGTCATCACTCAGTAGCGAAGCGTTTGAATAGACAAAATATGCTGAGCTATCGCAAACGGTTTTGAAGAATTAGAGAAGACATAACTTTGCATAAAACAGATGTGAAATAAATTACAAATTAGGCCGGCGTTCCCTGACTGAGATTGTTAAATTCCAAGCTCTCAGAGTGTGTTTCAAATGTAATTTCAGTGCAGTTTAGTTTAATTTTGTAATTTAAAATGTTATTGATGATTATTTTTGTTTTAACAAGAAGTGCATTTGAAAGGAAAAATTACAAAACCAAAATTCAACTTGGCTACTATTTTAATAGAAAATGAACTTTCTTGTAAGTACACTTAAAATCACGAGAGGGTGATAGATATTTTTCCCCCAGAGTTGAAACAGAGACTGTTAGAACGGATTTACAAGAAAACGTAAACAACTGTCCAAAAGTATGTTGACAGCATGGGTTTCAACTATCTCATTCAGCACAAACACGAAGTATTTTTAAACTTGTTCGACATCGTTTTAAAATTAAAATTAGTTAATAATTGATGAACAATTTAATATGATCTATGAGCCTAATGTTTTGATATGATATGTATGATATTTGTGAAATAAACATTCTTTGTTTTACTTTTGTTAAAAGAATTGTTAGTGGTTAAATTAAAGTGAGTTAAGGGGTGATAGTGGTAAGGAAGAAAGATAGTAAACAAAGTGATACAATAACATTAGACCTGTCACATGAGATCTACTTATTGGAACTGGGAATGTAAGAATATTATACCAGGCAGAAAGGCTGGATAACTTAATACAGGAGTCTGAAAGCATGAAACTGGTTATTTTCTTTTTCTCCTGCGTTCTCAATCTCCCGCTACCAAGTCCTGAGAATGACTTTGCAAGTAGCATGATGTTGTCAGAAGAACAGAATGAGTTGTGTCGTAGTTTACAGTTTATCTGCGATATTTGCACCGTTCGATCCGACTTCAGCTGACATTTTTTATTTTTAAATACCGGGTAAGCCTTCTGTCTTGGAGTGATGGAAACCAGATAGAACGTCGTTGTTTCGAATGCCCAACAATGAGTAGGTTCACTCTTTTGCGCGCTCTGAAAAGGACGTTAAGTGGCGGGTTGCAGCTTTCCTCAGATCCCGAGCGTGCTGATGAAAGTGGACAGGGGTTCTACAGGCGGTTGTGCTATGCTTAGCTTCATCTGTGTGCTGCTCCCTACTACGGAGATCACGTTGAACACTAACCTTGTTAGCCAGGCTGCCTTGAAAACAGTCCTTTTCCCATGAAGGGCTACGAGAAAACCAAAGTGAGGGTCTTGATCAATATGTTTTGCCTGACCCTGACTAACAAGTCCGATCAGTATATTTTGCCTGACCAAACGTTAGACGTCCTTCCCGTGTATATGTAAATATTCAGGAGGAGAACAATATCAACATGGAGTTTGTTTCCTAATTAAGAATGAGTTACAAAGATGCATAAAAAGATACCGGACATATAATCACAGAATGATGATTCGGGATGCAGACGACCCTGGGGGCCACTCTTCCCCTTCTCTCTCTTCTCACCTCACTCTGTTTCATTTGACTCTGTCCTACAGTCACACCCTTGCACAACTTTCACACGCGCCCTCGTGGTAAAGCCCTTCCATTGCACTTTGGTTGGGCTAGCTTCTGAGGGCGCACAAACCTAGCATAGGTACATACAGATGCACACATGCATCCAAGCACTGGTTTATGCGTCCTGATATCGCCTAATTGACTACGGTCTGGGGTGGAAAATGGCGCGCCTCCGCCAGTAGAAACTAGTGAGGCAAACATTTAAGCAACAACAAAATCACAGAATGATACGGTTAAACATAAGTGCCTTCGGTTTTACCACTGTGCAAACTTACTGACCCACACACGATTATTGCGAGGAGGGCATCGCGGAGTAATGTGAATATCTGCAAAAGGTACTAAAATAAATCAAAACAACTTATGTAATAATAGGGATGAGTGATATGAACGCTAAAATTGGGAAAGGCATGCAAACGTTGTGGGGGAATTTGGCATTGGAAAAAAGAATGAAAGAGGACATAGACACAATTTTGTGAAGATAATCACGCAGCTGTATTTAATAATTTCTTTCAACAACACAACATACAGCTACGCACTTGGGAAAGTTCAGATGATAGAAAAGTAAATCAGATCCACTTGGTTATGATCAGAGACAGATTTAGGAAAAGTGTCAAAAATGGTAAAAACATATCCAGGAGCAGATGTTAATTCAGACCATAATCCTTTAGTGGTAAAAGTAAAAAAAAGGTAAAAGGCCACAATAACTAAAAACAAAAGGAAAAGGGAAGCAGCCCCACTGATCAGAGTTAAAACAACGTGACTTGCTGGAAAGATAAATTATAGAAGCGAATAACATAAAGTATACTAATTGAAGGCACAGAACAGAAAGTGAAAATCCCCCAGAGAAAATCTATGTAAAGTGGGAATGCTTGAAAAACGGCATTACAGAAGCTAGCTGCATCCTACCAAAAAGTAAGAACATGCCAAACTAGTATGAATGACAGGACATTCTAAAACTCACGGAACGTCGAAAACAAGCAACAAAAAACCCTAATAATTATAATATGGTTGATAAAGAAAGAAGATCAGTCTGCAGACAGACTAAAGAGAAAAGGTTGGAGGACAAATGTAAAAGGAAAGAAGATATGAACGAAAAACACAAAACAAGATAATCTAGAAGAAATACAAATATGACAGGACGAAAAAAAAACACCCGTAGTATTAAGAACAAAAAAGGAAATATGTTGTTTGAGAAAAACAGAAATAACAAAACGATGAGCAGAATATGTTGATGGTCTCTTCCATTATGAAAGATGCAGTTAACCTGAAATAAAAGACAAGTAGGACCGTCAATTCTAAAATTAAAAGTTGAAAGAGCTATAAGAACAAAGAAGAAAAGGAAAGCGGCTGAACCAGATGGCATTGCAGTAGAAACGATAGAAGCACTGAAAGAATTTGGTGTTGATCGAGTCACAGATCTAAGCAACGACACATACACAATAAGACACGTACCACTGGACCTAACAATTTCAGAGCTCAAAACGATGCCTAAGAAGATCAAAGCGTTGGAGAGTAAGGATTTAGAATTATAAGTTTGATGAGTCATGTCACCAAAATACTGCTTGAAATCATACAAGAAAGAAGTAAAGAGAAGATTGGCCAAAAAGTAAGTGTGAGCAGTTTGGTTTCAATCAGACCAGCGGAGCAAAAGAAGGGATTTTCTGTATTAGAATGATTGTGAAAAAATACACGGAGATGTAAAAGGAAGTATATGCTTGCTTCATTGGTTACACTAAAACATTTGATAACGTGAAATATGAACAGCTAATAACATGTCTAGATGATATAAATCTGGACTGTAAGGATATAAACTATCACAAACTTGTATTGGGATCAATCGGTATGTTTGAGAACTAGAGACGAAGCGTCCCCAAGTATAACCAAAAAAAGGGGTTACATATGAGTATGTGCTGCCCCCTGGCTTGTTTAATGAATGTACACACATAAAAATATTTCAATGAAATAGAAGAGATTATATCTGTTAAAGCTACGTGTTTCGGTGACGCCTCTCCTGCCCTTCCAGCCGGCTAGTTGGATACCCTTAGCACTTTGAACTACCTTGAGAAGGATCTGGTGAGCTGGAACTTCCTGATCCATGTGAAAATACATGACAAAACAGGGAAATGCGACGACAGTCTAGGACTTCCTATACAATGTGGGCTTAAAATGAATATACAGATTCTAAAGTTAGGTGTTCACCAAAAGGAAAGAAAGTCCACAAATTGACAATCACATAAATGGAGAAATTCTGAGGCAAGTAGCAAGGTCCCTTTCCTTATCTGTCATTCTATTATTGTTCTCGCCCATTCTGTAATTATGTTCCGTTTTGGATCTACCCACGTGGATGACTGTACATTTATCTATATTTAACTTCTGAAGGAAATGAAAAGCAGAATAATAAAATATTTTGATCATATCGAGCGATACGACAGTCTGCTGAAAGTTATATTGGAGGAAAGAGTGTAGGACAAGAGAGCCAGAGGGCAGCAGGGGTACAGATGGACAGACAACATCAAGATGTGGTCGTGATACAGTTTGACTGAGTGTACCAACCTGGCATGGGACAGAGACAGCTAGAGATCCGTTACCGTCAACCTACGATGCGGAGACGGCGCTTGATGATGATGATGAATATAATCTAATAATAATATGAATTGTGTCACGCCAAATATTTTCAAGCTCCCTCCCCTCACTCCTCCATATTGTCACAATTCATCAAAGAAAAGTGTTGAGCCCCACTCCCTCCAGTCAAGACGTCGTATGTGGTCGATCCTTTTAGAATAAAAATATCCCATAGTATTCGGGTTATGCGATGAATTTGCCTCCGAGCCGAATTTCTTAAAATGTTATCTGGCTGCTAGCATCAGGGTCAGCTAGACATAGCTGATTGGCCATATTCTGTCTCCAAGTGGCGGCCCTGGAAACAGCATGCACTCGTGTAGTCTGGCTAAAAGATAAGGGAAGGTAAACTTTTAAAAAAAATATGCTGAAACCGGACGTGTTGGGTTGAGGGCGCGGATGTAGAAACCTCGCTGTAAACTACAACAAACATCACGTCTTTTTCAAGACGAAAAAGAAAGAAGAATCTTATCCTACTTTTAATTTCCGCTGTTTTTTAAAACCACTTCCGGAATACCCGATCTTCGCGTCTGACAATTCAAACGGCCATTCTGGTGGGGGGGAATTGTACTCAGGAGATGTACAACAGTGCATTAACATAACATACTTTTATAACATGTGAGAGACATTTTTATGTTACGAAGACATCATATCATACTTTCAAATTCAGATCATGTCCTCAAAATGTAACTACATATTTAAATATGGATCATTATTCATGCTCTATTTAAGTTAATTTGCAAAGCAAAGCTGCAATGCAAGCAATGCATTAAATGTCAACTGTATTTCAAGACTAACTCTTCTTAACATCAGCCACAGCCAACACGAGAGACAGTCGGCCTATATTGAATGGATTTTAAAAAGACGACTTCTCTTCTTCTTCGCCTTTACGTTCAGGATCTTTTGGTCATGCTATATGATATCTGCAAGCCAGTCGCCATGATGAAGTCTGTAGTCTTCACCCGTTCGGAGCGGCTGCCCACTGCTTTTGTCTCAGATGTACACCTTAGGGGGCAGGCACGACCTACTTTAGAAAGGACTTCTAACTGACGGGAAGCACCCCCCCCCCCCCTTTAATTTAGGTGACGTCACATGCTACGTCCCACTCAATATGAGAACTAGTATGAGTTTGTAGCTTCTGGTGACTTTCTGAATAGCATTATGCTGTAGAGAAACACATAGCTAGAAAGCAATATAGTTGGAGGATACATCAACACACATCAGACACCACTCATATCAGACATACCACACACATCCTATACATATTCACACACAGTAAGACAGTCATTGTAGAAACGAATTGATAGATGGCAATATAATTAGAGGATACATCAACGCACATAAGACACACTACACACATCAGACACACCACACAATAGAATTATTATGAATTGATTTAGCATTTTCTTTAACAATATAAAAATAAATAAATAATAATGAATTCCTTACCTTTAGAAGCATAGTGTTTGTGCCAAACAGTAATAAAACAAATTCGCAGTACAAAACAACAAATCAAGGTTGAGAGTGATTCTTTCACAGAATCCTGTCCTGAAACCAATTGCATATCCATCTTTGTTTCCCAAACACGCTATTATATTTGACACATGCACGTCAATAAATATGCCAACATGCAGGAAAGCAGAGAAAATGTAATGAAGCTAATCCACAAATTGTGTATGCTTCCTCTTGCTGCAGGAAGATGGATCTTTCGTTGTGCATCTTTCTGTAGTTATTTCAAAAACACATTGGAAATAATTGATAATATTTGTAAAGTAATTTTTGATTTGTGACATCCATCAGCACAGATGCCACTTACTACATCTGCAAAATGCTCCTGAACACTGGATTTAACAATATACATAAGCAACTTCTTGTGCAATTTCTATCTATCTATGTTCTTTGCTTCCCAAATATGGCGCATAAGGCACAAACAAATGATCTCCAGTTGGAATCGTGTGATGCTATTGTTTTTAGATCTTGTATGGTGCTTAGGCCAATAGTTGAACCCTCATGGATGATTGTTTTTCTGCGTGTTTCCTTAACTTAACGTCTTTAAACTGGTTTAGAAGACCTTGCAGAGTCTGTGTACAAACAGTTACATTTACATCACCTTGCTCTAAAAGCTATGCGCATCCAGTTTATTCTTAAATGCATTAACTGTCTCTGCCTCCACTACCTCCCCTGGCAATGCATCCCAAGCAGACACCACTCTCTGACTACAAAAATATTTCCTAATATCTAATCTGGACCTCTCTTTAGTCAGCTTGTAGCTATGCCCTCTTGTTATTGTAGGTGGCTGTATTTTAAAAAACTAGTTATAGTCTAATTTATCCATTCGTCTGATCATCTTATAAATCTGTATTAAGTCACCACGAATTCCTCTCTCTTCTAGACACTGTAGGCTGGTTTTTTGGAGTCTTTCCTCATAACTGTAATTCTGGAATCCCACTATCTTTGTCGCTCTTTTTTGTATTCTTTCCAGCATGTTTATATCCCCCCTATGATAAGGACTCCACAGCTGTACACAGTACTCAAATCTAGGTCTAACTAAAGCTTTATACAGTTTGACTATCACTTCCTTGCTCCTATGTTTAATATTTCTTTTTATCATACCTAACATTGCATTTGCTTTTTCACTGCTACCTCAACTTGCTCACTCACCTTTCCTGTATGATCTATTTTAACCTCTAGGTCCCTTTCCTTATCTATCTTTCTAATATTGTTTTCTCCCATTCTGTAATTATGTTCCATATTGGATCTACCCATGTGGATGACTGTACATTTATCTACATTAAACTCCATTTGCCAGCTTACAGATCATTCTCGAATGTTATCTAAATCCGACCTCAATATATCCACTTCCGCTTTAGATGAGACACTACTGAATAGTTTTGTGTCATCAGCAAATTTTGCAATCAAGGATCCCATATCAATGTCCAAATCATTTATAAATATCAAGAACAAAATTGGTCCCAAAATGGAGCCCTGTGGCACATCACTTTTCACTTCACACCATTCAGAGTACTCCTTATTTATGCCCACCATCTGCCTTCTTCCCGTTAACCAATTTTCAATCCATTTGGCAACTTCCCCACTTATTCCATGTGATTCTAACTTTCAAAATAATCTTTGATGAGGTACTCTTCTTCTTCATACGCTGGTTACAGCGATATATGTTGCACTGTTTCGTTAAGCCTGAGGCCCAGTACATCCGATTTCAACAGGCGTTTCTGTAGGGATGCCCTCCTTAGCCTTTGGCTGTCCCCAGGCTATCTGCAAGGCAGCAGTTGTTTTTGGTCAGAGTTGTCTCTCTTAGGGAAGTTGTCTTGCAGGACTATCGAGTCTTCCCCACTCTTGTCAATAGGGTGTGGCAATGATATGTGATATGATATAATGAACTGTATGTACTAGTTTTTCAAGTATCTCGGGAGAGAGGCAGTCCAGTGTGTCTGTGTCCCAGGATCGTCACGTCCTGCTAGAAACGTAGCATATGCATGTGAGTGAGGTATCTCCTTGCTCCTTTTATTTTCTCGGCTCATCTGCAGTGATGGTAAGCCTAGCATTCCCAGCCACCTGGGAAGTTGTCACAATAGGGCAGAGGAGCAATGTCCGCTGGCCTGCATCTCTTCTGCGTCCATTGGGATGACTGATAGTAGACAGAGGTAAAGAACGAGGCAGGAGTGCATTTAACCAGGGGACAAGCCTGGTCATGGCACGGAGATGTTGTTCGCCTGGTGTGCGGACATATCTCATGATCAAGGGCTGAGTCTCAACAGTTTGCAGTGAGGTGGCTGCTCTACTGCTTACGACACACCGATCGAGAACTAAGTCTACTACTAGTTGTTTCACACCTCAACGCCGTATGGGGTGAATATCGAGCAGCTTTCCGCCCGCTTTGATCGGCGGACGGCAGAGACCTCTTTCTGCAGCTCTACCGGGTCGGGCTGAGACGCGAGCCCCAGGTCCCAACCATATCGTAGCCTCCCATCGCAGTGGTGCTGAGATTTAGGGCGGGATTCCGGCTTAGAGGCATTCGGCCGTAATCCCTCAGATGGTAGCCTCGCACCATTGGCTTATCAGCCAAGCGCGTGGACCAAATTTCTGGGACTTGCGATTCCTCTCGATTTTAGCAGTATTACCGTAACAACGCCCTGTCATTAGTAGGGTAAAACTGACCTGTCTTCCGAGGGTCTAATACCAGCACCCGTTCCCTATTTGACCCAACGAATTAAGAAAGAGCTTTTTAGTCAGTCAATGACCAAGTGTTTCAAACCTGCGATTTCTCTAGGGTTGAGCAGGGTTACCGTAGCAACACGCTTTCATTAAGAGCGTAAAACTGACCTGTCTTCCGTGGGTCTAATTCCAGCACACGTTCCCTATTAGACCCAACGAAAATGCTCTCAGCCTGTCAGTCATTATACAGTGTTGGCGTGTTGAGTCAAATTAAGCATCAGGCTCCATTCATGGTGGTGCCCTTCCGTCAATTCCTTCAATGAGCACTGGATGTGAGCCAATCGAGCCACCGAGAGACTATCCCCAGATTTCCGAGGGTCTAATTCCAGCACACAATCCCTATTAGACCCAACGAAAGTGCTCTCGGCCTGTCAATCATTTCAGTGTTGGCGTGTTGAGTCAAATTAAGCCGCAGGCTCCACTCCTTTAAGTTAAAGCTTTGCAACCATCCTTTCCCCGGAACCCAAGCAACTCCTGCGGATCGGTAGTCGGCATCGTTTATGGTCAGAACTACGACGGTATCTGATCGTCTTCGCGCCTCTGACTTTCGTTCTTGATTAATGAAAACATTCTTGACAAATGCTTTCACAGTAGCTCGTCTTGCGGCGATCCAAGAATTTCACCTCTAACGCCGCAATACGAATGCCCCCGTTTGTCCCTGTTAATCATTACCTCCAGTTCCGAAAACCAACAAAATAGAACCGAGGTCCTATTCCATTATTCCATGCACCATTATTCAGGCAGCCGAGGCCTGCTTTGAACACTCTAATTTTTTCAAAGTAAACGCGCCGGCCACCCAGGACGCTCAGCGAAGAGCACCCGCAGGAGAGAACGGGCAGTGAACCGGCGCGAGCCGGACGGCCCGCCTGCGCCTGAGATCCAACTACGAGCTTTTTAACTGCAACAACTTTAATATACGCTATTGGAGCTGGAATTACTGCGGCTGCTGGCACCAGACCTGCCCTCCAATAGATCCTCGTTAAAGGGTTTAAAGTGTACTCATTCCAATTACGGGGCCTCGAAAGAGTCACGTATTGTTATTTTTCGTCACTACCTCCCCGTGCCGGGAGTGGGTAAGTTGCACGCCTGCTGCCTTCCTTGGATGTGGTAGCCGTTTCTCATGCTCCCTCTCCGGAATCGAACCCTGATTCCCCGTTACAAACATGGTAGGCATGTCACGTACCATCGACATTTGATAGGGCAGACATTTGAAAGATGCGTCGCCGGCACATGAGGCCATGCGATCAGCACAAAGTAATCCAGAGTCACCAGCGGGGACGCCGCAACCCCGCGAGGGGAAATGACGATTGGGATTGAACTAATAAAAGCGCTTGGTAAGCATGTATTAGCTCTAGAATCGCCACAGTTATCCAAGTAGGATCGTGTCATCTAAGGAACCTCGACTGATTTAATGAGCCATTCGCTGTTTCACCGTGAGACAGTGTGAACTTAGACATGCATGGCTTAATCTTTGAGACAAGCATATGACTACTGGCAGGATCAATCAGATATCTGTCGGAGACGGACGAACCACACACACCGGTCGGCGATGGATGGATGTGTAAAAAGCCTCACTAGGACGGCCGCAGGGACCGACTGACGGACGGACGGTTGTTCCGTCCCTCACTCCGTCTACCTAGGACAGCCTGGACGGGGCCCCCGTACACACACCAACCGACCGACTGACCGGGCTCGCTCAGGGAGGGGTGGCAGCGCTCTGTGCAGAACGGATCCCAACGGCCCCAGCGATGATTTTCACACGGACTGGAGACAATTTTTGCCTGCTGGCCTGCCCTTCTCCCGGCGAGGATACGGCCTTTACGCACGATTCTTGCTATCCATTTTCCGGTCACAAGTTCTTTGCGAGAGATTGACCACAAGCGAGACAAACTGTCGAGATTGGCTATACGCCTTCGACGAACCACACTGACTGACAAAGCTTCTCGATACGGACTACAGTAACGCACCATTACCAGCGGTACGACTCCACCAAATTGGTCCCGCTACAGTGCCGGGGAGAGGCAGGCGAACTTGTTGGGCAAGTCCACGCTCTCACTTCGCCTGGCGAGACTGAGATCACTGTACGAACACTGGATGCGAGTCAATCGAGCCACCGAGAGACCAGCCCCAGATGATGAGGTACTCTGTCAAAGGCCTTTGCAAAATCTAGATAAATAACGTCCACTGGCTCCCCTTTATCTATCATTTTAGTAACCTCCTCCATGAATTCTAATAGATTTGTTTAGCATGATCTCCCTCTAGTAAACCCTTGCTGACTATTCCTAATTAGATAAAATTTGTCTAAATGCATTACAATGTTTTCTTTGATTATTGACGCTAACAATTTACAGACTATGCTCGTTAAACTCATCGATCTATAATTCGGTGGATCTGATTTTTTGCCTTATTTTTAATAAGGGGATCACTCCTGCATCTTTCCAATCCCGTGGAACAATCCCTTTTGTAAGTGATTGAGAACATAATATAGCCAATGCTTTTGCTAGTTGGTCTCTAATTTCATAAAGCAATTTTGGATGAATACCATCTTGACCTAGACATTTATCCACTTTCAACCCCTCCAATATTTTAAAAACAATTTCCTCTGTAAAACAGATTGATCTTAATCCCGCTGTATCCATGTCTCTTTGAAAAATATCTATAGGATCTGGGATCTTTGAGCAGTCCTCTTTTGTGTAGACTGTGCCAAAGTACTGATTGAGTAGATTAGCTGCCTCCCTATTCTCATTTATTATTTTCTCTGTACTGTCTATGAGAGGGCCTACTTTGTCTTTCGTTCTTTGTTTATTTCTAACATAAGAGAAGAAGCTGTTGTTGTCAGTCTTGATCCTCTGAGCAAGTTTTTTTTTCAAAGTCTATTATTTGCTGTTTTTTTTCGCTTTCTGAGATATGTTCTGCTTGTCCAAATATTTTAAATATGTTTCTTTTGATTTACCTGCCTCTATATATTTTTTCCATGTTTTATTTTTCGCTTTTCTACATTTCACTACAAATCTAGTTATCCACTTTTTACGCTTGGGGTTTACCTCCCTACATGGAACACATTCCTCTTTTAGCGTTTCTAGAACTGTTTTAAAACTCTCCCACTCCTGTTCAACATCTGTTCCTACGACAATATCTTTCCAGATTATGTGGTTCGCGGGCTCTTTCATCCTCTTAACATCTGCTTTAAAGTAGTCGTATGTTCGCTTGTTTATGTTTACTTTTTTCCCTGCAATAAGATCCCAACGGATGATTTGATGGTCACTTCAGCCAAACAGTTCCCCAGCGGTAACGTTTTCAATCATATTATCCTCTGTAGTAAAATCTAGGTCGAGTGTGTTTTTGCTTCTGGTGGCTGCTTCTACATGTTGAATTAAAAAATTATCAGTTATGCACTTAACAAAAGCTTTTGATTCTACAAGTGCTTCTGACATATCCTATTTTATTTGTGGAAAGTTGAAAACCCCCATTATTAATAAAAATTTCCCTTCACTTGCCTTTGCTATGCTACTAATCAGCTCCTCATTTTCTTCTTTTTAACTTGATGGACATCTATAGCACACTCCAATCACTGTTTTTTCACCCCCACTTTCTATTTCTCCCCATACACTTTCAGCTTTGTTACCACATGATAAATCATCTTTGATCGTTATATTAACAGAATTTATACAGTATAATAAAACGCCACCTCTCTTAATTGTGTCTCCAACTATCATATCTTTCCTTAACATTGTATATCCCTCTATTTCAAGTTCACTATCTACAATGTCCTCATATTGGGACTCCCTCTTTTCCGAACGCCCCTTGGTATTCATTTGAGTGCTGGCGATGGCAGACGGTTGTTCTTCATTCTAAGCACATGTCCGATGTATGTCCATCGGTTTTTCTAGATGATGGTCGACACGTATATTTGGTTTGTCTCTGTTCTAATCGAGTCATTAGCTATGAACTGGTCCCAGCATATATTCAATAATTTTCTTAAACATTTATTTTCTAAGATACTTAGTTTGTTTTCCAGCCCTTTTGTTGTCCTCCACATTTCACAACCATATGTCAGGACTAATATTACGATTGAGTTGGATAGTCTGAGCTTCGTATGTTTGCTCAATGTCATTGATTGCCAGATGTTGGTGAGCTGATTAAAGGCGCATGTGGCCAAAGCAATTCTAGTGGCAATTTCTTTTGTGGTATCTCCATCTTGTGTCATTTTGCTTCCCAGGTATGTGTATTGTTGGACTTTTTGTAGAGATTTCCCCTGTAGCTTGATATTAACCATTGTGGTTGTGGAAGCCATGATTTTCGTCTTTGAGGCATTTACTTGAAGTCATGTTTGTGGGACATTGACATAGTCTATCTATATTTTCTTGTGTTTTTTCATTAGTGGTACTTAGTACCGCAAGGTCCTCTGCAAAATCAAGATATTCTAAGGTCTTCTAAGGTTCATTCTATGCTTCAATGCTTATCATGGGCATAGTGTTTCATAATCCAATCTATAGCTATGCCAAGGGAAGGAAGACTAACGACTGGTCAGGCAAAAATATACTGATCAGACAAGTTAGTCAGGTTCAGGCAAAACATACTGGACAAGACCCTCACCTTGGCTTCCTTGTAGCCCTTCCTGGAAATGGGCTGTTTTCATGGCAGCCTGGCAACAAAGTGAGGGATCGACATGATCTCCGTAGTTGTGAGCAACACGCAGATGAAGCCAAGCATAGCACAACTGCTTGGAGGACCCTGGTCCACCTTCATCAGCACACTCGGGATGTGAGGAAAGCTACTGCAACCCGTCACTTAACTTCCTTTTCAGGGCGCACAAAATCAGATAAGTCTCCTTTCTTTGGTATTTTTACAATAATACCATACTGTTGGGGGGATTTTTCCTCTTTTCACACATCATTTATGAAGGATAAAAGATGAGTGAGGGTGGTATCATCTGCGGCTTTGAACATTTCACCAGTTATATCATCATCCCCTGCTGCCTTGAAATTCTTTAGTTTGTGGATGGCTCTTTTGATTTCTGCGAGTGTAAATTCTGCACAGGACACTGGTAGGAGGGGCATGTCTGTTTTGTTTTCAAAATTAGGTGTTGTTGTGGGATGTGGTCTATTCAATATCTCTGTAAAATGATCTGCCCAACGTTTCATCTGTTCTTTTTCTGTAGTCAGAAGGTTGCCATGTTTATCTCTGATTTGTGTATTTGTAGTAGGTGGTTTATTGCGTAACTGTCTAATGATCTAGTGAAGGTATCTGCTATTGCCAACTTTTGCTGCACTTTCAGCTGTTGCAGCCAGTCCATTGAAGAACTGCCTCTTGTCTTTGCAAGTGTTATATTTAACCATTTTATTAATTGAGACATAAGCCTTCTTGCAATTCTCATATGCAATAGGTGTTGTTGGTGCAAGGAGGTTTAATTTTGCTGTCTTTCTTTCTGGGATTTTACCCCATGTGTCATCACTCCGCCACTTTTTCATTTTGTGTTTGGAGTATCCAGCAGTCGTTACAGCTGCGTCTTTCAATGTAGTACTAAACTTTTCCAATTTGTTATCAATCGTGCCACTAGTTGTGTTATCAGTTATCGATACGATCTGACATCCTGAATTGATGAACGGAACCTTGTGTGGATACAGAAATGATCTATCTGATTTTTTGTTTTACCATCAGGAGAATTTCTTGTTATCTTGTGGATGTCTTTATGTGGAAAGATGGTATCTGCTACAAGATTTGATACTTCACAGAATTCTAATAGTCGTTCACCATTCTCATTAATTTCTCATAAACTATTTGTGCCTCAATGCCTTTGTACTCCGTCATTGTTATTACCAAGCTTGGTGTTGAAGTCGCCCATTACTATTACTATGTCGTGTTTAGGGATATTGTTTACGGCACTGGAAAGAAGCCCATAGAAATGGTCTTTGGTAGTATCAAGGTCGCCATTAGTTGGCGCGTAACAATGTAGAATCGTGAGTTTTAATTATCTGGTTTGGAATCTGGCTGATATTAGTCTTTCGCTAAATGGTTCCCAACTGATAAGAGTTTTCAGATCTGGCTGTCATGAGGATAGCTACTCTCTCTGTGTGACGATTGTAGATAATGAGTTGATAATGTGTTTATGTTCATTAAGAAGATATTTCTTGTCCGTGCCTGTCCATCTGCACTTGCTCAGATCTAAAATGTCCAGGTTGTAGTTACTTATCTCTATGCTACCCTTGGATGTTTTACCAATTTAATACATAGTGAGGACGTTTCAGTATCCAATCTTGAATATATTTTTGGCATCTGGCATTTCAGTTTGTGCCAAAGTAATTAAATTTCATGCTGTTGATTTGTTCCGTTAATTCTGTTTCTGTAACAATAGATTTTTACGATAGCTGCTTGTTAGGTCGTTGCTCAACTTCGGGACCAACCGGTCTTTTCTTTTGAGGTTTGAGGCCGGTTATAAGACTGATGTTACCTCAATTAGATACCCAAACGTATCTAACAACTTTCTTGTTCTCATAGTTGTTGATATCTAGAAAGCAACCTGTGTAACTGATGCATTTCTGTTGCTTTTTTGCAGCGTACACGAAACACAACTGCCATCTTTCGTGACGTCACATATATGCAGTTTACATTCCATACATTTTGCTTCTAGCTCTGGTGATAATGAGCTTCTGCATAAGATGCAAATGTCAAGAATGTGACAAGCTGGTAAGGGTACTTTAAACCTCCACAGTATAGTAGCTGTATATACTCAGTAAAAATCATATCTTGATCATTGGGACCAAGATGCTGAGCATCGCATGAGCTGCAGCGGTCAGCGACCCATAGCTGACTGCTAGTGTCAGGGCCAGCGAACCAGAGCTGCCAAGACCCTTCTACACCTCCACGTAGTGATCCTGGATAACAGGCTGTAACAGAATAGACTGGCAAAGAAAAAGGGATTGAAGAGGGAATGCTAACCCAGTACTAAAAAATGCTTGCTGAAGTCGGATGTGTTGTAAAGTACGACATAGCGCATTCCGTTCTCTGAACTACATTCTGCTACTTAGGCCTGTGTCAGGGTTTGGTAGCGGGAGATTGAGAACGAACGAAGCCATGCCATATCTTGATCGAATTCAAATGACAATGTTTGATCCTTCTGCAGTAGAGCTTTGCATGAAATGCATTGAACCTTTCCTATAACTTTACTATAGACAAAACCAGCAATATAGACCTAGGCTTGTTCTGTTCCTTCTGCACAAAACAACTCTTCATTCGGATCAATGAGAAAAAATACTTTATCAGATGAAGCTGCTTCACTACCAACATTTGGATCCTCACCATGGTTATCATTACTGACAATGGGGACGGTGTGGGCTAGTGGTTGAGTGACATGGCTCACAACCAGAAGATGCTGGGTTCGATCCCCAACACAGCACCGGCCGTTACCCCGGAGAAGCAAACCCTTAGAAAATGCAGGAGGAAGCAGACCCTTACATAAAATGCATGCTAAATACAATACAAATAATACAGGCGTAACAATAAATCCCACAGTGCAACGGACACCACCTTGAGGATTAGAGAAATAAGACGAAAGCAACAAACAAAACAAAAAAAAGAATTACTGATAATCACAGAGAAGTCACGTAGTGGAACATCTTCATAAGCTGTTGACGTCAAGCAAAGGAGGAAATGTATTTTCTAATTTTTTTTATGCCACCAAAATCTGTTTAACAGACACAGAATCATTTGTACCTGACAATTGATGCTCGCCAAATCGAGCTTCTAAATTATCAGTCTAACTTTCTCAGCCGCATAAATGTTGCACCTGTTGTACTGAAAGCATATTTTGCTAGTTCAATTACTGCAGTCACTGTATGCAATAATGCACCGTGCGTTTCTTTTATCAGCTTTCCATTGGAACCAGATAAGTGTCCCCACTTTATCAACCATGCTGCAAACTTCTCTAGACTATGAAACAACTCATTAGCAGATGTTATTGGCTTTGAAAAAGGGATTCTATGCAATAGTGCCAATGAACTTACTCTTAACATTGACAATTTGCCACCATCTCATTTTCATCTCAATGAAATCTGCTGTTTCCGAATTGTCATCAAGAAGAAGTAAAGTAGAAATGTTATATTCACTGAAAATTGTCCAAACCAATGTCCATGCTGGAAGGAAAAATAGCCTTGTAATTCAGATTTGAGGCTAGCTTGGCCATATTTAGATGCTCCTTGCTAGAAAGTTGCTTCAAATGGAAAAAGGTAGCAGCTGAAGTGTGGTCAGTACAACAACAAGGCTCTACACGAAGAAGTGATCCCCTTGCAGAAGGGTAAATTAATATTTGCTCTTCATCTTTTAGATTGATCCAATTTCCCCATATGCATTTCAGCAAGTGCACAGAATAGTACAACAAGAAAATATTTTTACAAACATTACTGGGGTTTTCAATGTAGGTGCTGTTTGGTTTCAGAAGATTTTGATATACTTCTCTGTTTACAGCATTATTATCTGCAAGAACTGCGATGACATTGATGATCTGCAGTAACTATGTGCTCAGATGGTCTGATGTCATCCTGTCTGATGTCATCCATTGGTGCAAGTTCTACCACTTCCTGATAATTTTCAAGTATTGAAGAAATTTAAAAAGCCTGCACTGTAGTTGCTGTTTTTGTAGAGTTTGAAGCTGTATCCAGTAATTGACCTGCCAAGTAAGTCACAGTATGGCTACTACCTTTTCCAGCTCACTGAGTTTGCATGCTTTACTCTTCAGGAAAATGGAGATGTTAAATTTCTTAAGGTGCTTAGGCGAGGCAAACATAATAGAGGAGATTTTCTAATAAATCTGTAACATGCTTGTGACTTTATGAATAGCATGAATGCAAAGCACAATGTACAGCTACTGTAGCGCTTTCTGTGTTTATCTTTGAATTGGGTCTGGTGTACAGCTTATATTTCTGTCTTCTCGCCATTGGTGTATATATTGATTTCTGATGATGTTTTTGATCCTTCTGGTTAAAAAGTCAACTTGAATGTGCTTTGCTTTACTTTGAAAACTCAAACGAAACCAACATTATGACCAATAGTCCTTCCTTCATCAGGGGCAGCAAACAACACCAATAATGAACTAACAAGCGAATCATTGAAGAAGGAAAGAAAACATAAAATAAGGTTACATGTATATATTTGGCTGTTAATGACACTAAACTCAATTGTCTTGATATAGAAGTTGCTGGCCTGCAGGAGACATGCTTCTCTGAGGATGGGTCACTTAATGCTTATGGAGAAAAAGATACATTTTTTTGAAAGGACAGAGGAAGGGAAGAAAAACGACAGCATGGGGTGGGTTTTGCAGTGAGAAACTTACTATTGTGTGCTATTGAGAGTCCAGTTGGAAAATGTGAAAAAATGTTACCAATGAGATTGTCTGCCTCGTGTGAATTCATAACACTTATCCCTGCCTATGTTCCGATACTCACATCAGCTGAAGATGCAAACGATTTCTTCTATGTAGAGTTTGAAAATGCAGTGAATGCAATTTCAAAATCAGACTACTTAAACATACTATATGATCTTAATACTCGGGTGGGATCGGACTCGAACTCATGGCCAATTTATTTAGGGAAACACAATATTGGGCACATGAATAAAAAACGGTAAAGGCTGCTGAAATTCTGCACTAAAACGATCTTTGTATCACAAACTCCTTCTTTGCAACAAAAGATTGACTTAAGGGATCATGGAAATACCCAAGATCCGGCAATTGGCATCAGCTGGACTTTATTATGACCAGGAGGCCATATCTGAATCACACACAATTAACACACAACTACCCATAGTGTTGACTGATACTGACCACACATTGGTCATTGCCAGCATCAGGCTGAGACCCAAGACAATCTTTACAGTGTAACACAAACCCATTCTAGGGATAAATTCAGCCAACACCAAGGAACCAGAAAAGTATTTCAAAATCCAACAGCAGCTTGCAAATGCTCTCAGTGATACATCGGAAAACTGCAGCTATTGAAAAGTTGGACATAATCAAAGAAGCTACCTTCAAAGCAGCTGTAACAGCTTATGGCACTGAGAACACGGGAATCAAGAGTGGTTTGAGGCAAATAGTAAGATACTATAGCCTTTGATTGACAAGAAAAAGGCAGTACTCATAAGAAACAAAGACAAAACAACGAGATACCCTCTCAATAAATTGAAACAAGTGAGAAAGAAAGTACAAAGGGTGGTTAGACAGTGTGAAAATGAATACTGAATACAGTTATGTGAGAATATCTAAAAATGTTTTAAATAATGGTAACATCAGAGGCATGTATGAAAGGATAAAGAACATAGGCTCAACAGTGAAAAAGAGTGCTACGCTAAAAGCTTTGTCTGGGGAGATCATCACTGATAAGAGGAAGCAGTTAGACAAATGGGTAAAGCACTATCTTGAACTCTACTTAAGCGCCAAAAGGGAAACAGAACATACTGGCTACACAAAAAATGATGGCTATTACCAGTTGAACAGAAGAGAGCAGGTCGTGGTCTTCAGACTCCGCACAGGTCACAACAGACCGAGGTACCACCTTAATAAACTGAAGATAGGTGGCACTAACGAATGCACCTGTGGTACAGGGAAAATGACCGCTGAACATCTGCTGCAAAATTGCCCGACATACGAGGACCAGAGAAAGCACATGTGGCCATCACCAGTGGCAACACTAGACAAGCTCTATGGCAGTGTCAACAGCCTCAGGATGACAGCTGCTTTCTTCGAATAAATTCAAGTTGACGTCTGACAGCGTACGAAGAAGAAGAAGAACTCTACTTAAGCAAGACAGAGCTAACAGAGGATGCGTCAATCCCATCGAGGCCCTGTCAACTCTTGACCACCTGGACCACGCTGTCAACCATGGCAGAAGTTAACTGTGCTATTGCTGACCTTGCTTCTGGCAAGGCTCCTGGAAAGATGGAATTGTAATTGAGGTTATCAGGAGTGGGAAAGACATACTTGCCACACAGATACACCAGGACTGATCCCCTTATTAAAAAAAATCAAAAAAATCAGATCCAGCGAATTATAGACCGGTGAGTTTAACGAGCATAGTCTGTAAATTGTTAGAGTCAATAATCAAAGAAAACATTGTAATGCATTTAGACAAATTTAATATAATTAGAAATAGTCAGCATGGGTTTACTAGAGGGAGATCATGCTTAACAAATCTATTAGAATTCATAGAGGAAGTTACTAAAATGATAGTTAAAGGGGAGCCAGTGGACGTTATTTATCTAGAATTTGCAAAGGCCTTTGATAGAGTACCTCATCAAAGATTATTTCGAAAGTTAAAATTACATGGAATAGTTGGGGAGTTGCCAAATGGATTGAAAATTGGTTAACGGCAAGAAGGCAGAGGGTGGGCATAAATAAGGAGTACTCTGAGTGGTGTGAAGTGAAAAGTGGTGTGCCACAGGGCTCGGTTTTGGGACCAATTTTATTTTTGATATATATAAATGATTTGGACATTGATATGGGATCCATGATTGCAAAATTTGCTGGTGACATAAAACTATGCAGTAGTTTCTCATCTGATGCAGAAGTGGACATATTGAGGTATGATTTAGATAAAATTCAAGAATGGTCTGTAAGCTGGCAAATGGAGTTTAATGTAGATAAATGTACAGTCATCCACATGGGTAGATCCAATATGGAACATAATTACAGAATGGGAGAGAACAATATTAGAAAGATAGATCAGTAAAGGGACCTAAGGGTTATAATAGATCATACAGGAAAGGTGAGCGAGCAAGTTAAGGTAGCAGTGAAAAAGGCAAATGCAATGTTAGGTATGATAAAAAGAAATATTAAAGATAGGAGCAAGGAAGTGATAGTCAAACTGTATAAAGCTTTAGTTAGACCTAGATTTGAGTACTGTGTACAGGTGTGGAGTCGTGCCTTTTCGATAACCACAAGAGGTCGTATGGACAACACTCAGCGTGTGAGTGAGTCTGGCATCTCTCCCTAGCTGTATTCAGTTCATCTTAGTAGCATCTAAAATTCCCACACGCCATATTCGTGAAGGTGAACCGGCAGAACGAACCCGTGAGATATGACACAGGTATAACTAGTTTAAGCATAGCGCCAGTCAGCCGGCGTCCAGACCAGGATAAACGGATGGAAGAAATCACAAAAAAAGAACAAAATAACCAAGTCCAGACGGAAAACAACTCCACGTATCCGTGAACACAAGTGTAAGTCGTCGACTAGTGTGAATTCCAGGCAAATCTGTGGTCTGGCGGCATCCATAATGATCCAAAACAGTAGAGAAATGTAGACTCGCAGAAAGTTACGGCGCCATCTTTGCCAGATTTCTTTAGATGCCTTCCCACCTTTCTACCCTGCGGGTTACATGTTTACGGAAAGGCTTCGGTGGTAACCCTGAGGCCAAATCTGCATCCTATGCTATCTCCAGTCGTCTCGATGAATGTCTTGCCACTGGCAAAAGGTAGCTTAGGCTCTGTGCGTGAGGTTGACCAAAGGCGCAGTTTCTTCCTCACTTTAATCCAAATCTCCGCGCAAGTCACCAATTTCAGCGGACACAGCAGGAGATACGACTGTCCACACGGCTGAACAAAGAGAGTGGTCTTCATCACTTGTGATGGACAAACTATCACAGGTGTGGAGTCCTTATCATAGATTGGATATAAACATGCTGGAAAGAAAACAAAAAAGAGCGACAAAGATGATAGTGGGATTCCAGAATTACAGTTATGAGGAAAGACTCAGAAAAACCGGCCTACAGTGTCTAGAAGAGAGAAGAATTCGTGGTGACTTAATACAGATTTATTAGATGATCAGAGGAATGGATAAATTAGACTATAACTAGTTTTTTAAAATACAGCCACCCACAATAACAAGAGGGCATAGCTACAAGCTGACTTAAGAGAGGTCCAGATTAGATATTAGGAAATTTTTTTATTAGTCAGAGAGTGGTGTCTGCTTGGAATGCATTGCCAGGGGAGGTAGTGGAGGCAGGGACAGTTAATGCATTTAAGAATAAACTGGATGCGCTTGGTTTTTAGAGCAAGGTGATGTAAATATAACTGGTTGTATACAGACTCTGCAGGGTCTTCTAAACCAGTAAAAATACGCTAAGTTAAGTTAAGTTGATAAAATTATGCTGGCATGAAGGACAGGTCCTGCAGGATTTCGAAGATTTTAATATTATAACTTTATACATGAACAAGGGGGACCAGAGTGACCACTACAGCTACAGAGGAATTTCGCTTATTTGTATCGTTGAGAAAATACTTGCTAGAATTGTTCTGCGCAGACTCCAGGTCCTAGGACACAAGGTTTACCCTGAGTCACAATTTCGTGGAAATAGGTCTCCTACAGAAATGATATTCTAATTACAACAGTTGCATGAAAAATGCTTTGAACAAAAGCAACCATTGTATATCACCTTCATTGATCTCACAAAGACACTCGACTTGGTCACTTGTGAGGGTCTGTTCAAAGTACTCAAGAGGATCGGTTGGCAACTGATTCTGCTGAGCATTATTGAATTGTTTCACACTGACATGACGGGCAACATTAACTTTGACTGTACATCCTCAGAGGAGTTTATAATCAAGTTGGAGTAAAACAAGGTTGTGTACTTTCCTGCTCCTCTTTGGAATATTTTTCTCACACCTCTTGAAGCATGCCTTGCATGACTAAGACAGTAGTATTTTCATTCATTCTCGCACAGATGATGGCCTATTTAATGCCCAAAGGCTGAAAGCCAAGACAAGAGTTAACAGGGTGCTGATCAGAGAACTTGCTCTTTGCAATCATGACGCACTCAGAGGAGGAAATGCAAAGCTTAATGTCTACGTTTTCTGATGCCTTCTGTGAGTTTAAACAAGCAATCAGGAAAAAAGTGAGACAAGTTATGGTGCAGAGTTCTAACAAGGCACCAGTAATCTTCATTGATGATGAGGAGCTCGATGTAGTAGATCACTTTACTTACCTAGGATCTTTAGTCAATAAAAAGCTATCACCGTACCAAGGGATTCTTATCAGAATAGGCAAGGCAGCAACAACAATGAACAGACTTAAAAAAATGGTCTGGAGAGCAAAACATCACTGTTTAAACAAAAACACGGACAAGATCTATGTATTTACCTCTCTCCAAGAAAGTCAATTTGAAGCAATCTATCAATTATCGAAGTTAGACAGAGAATGGCTATGGCAATGCAGAGGTTGATTAAAATGAGAAACTAATGGCAGAACTCTAATAAAATGACAAAAATAAAAATACTGTGAGCTTGCTTCTTCCTGATGGCAACATGCGGAAGTGAAACGTTTGGACCACCACACAAATACTAAAGAAAAAGACTGCATCTTTTGAACTAAAGGGTGCTAAAAATACCATGGATAGTGAAAAGGAAAAATGAAGATATCCTAGAAGAACTGGATATAGAGGAAAATTGGTTAGTAAACAATATCTTCTCCAGAAAGCTAAGATATTTTGGCCACATCAAACGTCATAATGGCTTGGAGAGAATGATACTGGATTGTATGGTGCCTGGAAAGCGGGGCAGAGGCAGACTGAGGAGAAGATGAACACAACACATCACTTAGGTGCTGAAGGCGACAGAAGCAGGAATTCTGGCTAGAGATCAAGAGTCTTACAGATCGGCTGTTGTGAGAGTGACATTCTCAGGCCTTCTATACCGTACTAGCCTCTTCATGATGATCCGAAGAAGGATTATGCTGGTATGGTATGACTTATTAAAGAGATGGTTCTATAATTGATACATTGCTTCAAATCGACTTTCTTGGGAAGAGGCATATATTACTCTCAGGTCTTGATAGGCCTCCTGAAGCACTTAGAACAGTCAGCTTCACATCATGTTGGTTGCACATTTCCTAGGCAAAGACTCGTATGAAAAGTCTTGGCAGTGTTCCGCCTGTGGTAGAAATCACTGTCAACAGCTGTCACGTCAATCCCACTGAGGACTTCATCAGCCTGGGCAGCATACTGACTTCTAGTGCAGGTAATGGCCCAGACATCAATTGGAGGATCGGTGTTACAGTATCTGTGAATTATCAACACAGATTCTGGTCGGTCCCAGCAGAGGCTCTCCCTGGAAACCATGCTGCGCCTCTATAGATCCTGTGTAATTCGATTCAGCTTGTACAACTCCGAAACTTGAATGATCTTACAGGGAGATCAGAAGCGGCTTGAGGTCTTCCACGTTCACAACCAATGATGTGTCCTTGGATCCACTGACATGACCTTGTAAACAACACTGAGATGTCTTGATGAACACCCAAGTATTTCCTGCGCTGGATCGACGCCGCCTCGTTTTCTTTAGCCAGTTGGCCCGCCTCTCTCAGGACATCCCAGCTCAACTGTCTCTACACCTGGCTCTTTAAATCAGGGGTGAGAAAAGATCACACCTTTCATTGAGTCATTCCAGGGGCTGCCCACGCCACTCCACCTGCTGTCAGGTTCTCTGCCATCAACCACAATGGGCCCTGGTTGTCTAGGCAGATTACTAAACTTGTCTTGGGCAGAGATTAAAGTTAAGCAGAAGCCATACAAATTATCAACTACTTACATAGTCAATCCTGTTTTACACTTGGGTGTATAGGCTTGCCAGAAACAGGTTCAGACTATTCTATCTGATGTCTTCCTCTTGGTTTTGTTCCAGTCGTCCAAGGTCTCTTACAGACCGTTTTATGTTTCCATCGCAGTGGACTTTGGGTCGTCCTAGGGGTTTGGCTCCTTTACTTTTTTCAACCCATGCCTGCTGTGGTAGACATGGTATTCTGCAGACATGGTAAAACTACTGGAGTTGAGATCGCTCTACTTCAGTCTGCAATGACTTAGATTTGAGATCGTCTAATTTCAAACTCATCCCTTCTTGTTATTTGGACCACCTTGCTTAGATATCTCATTTCAGAGACTTGGAGCAAGTTTTTGTAGGTTGTTGTCATTGCCTGTGACTTGCATCCATACATCAAAACTGGTACATAGGTAGAGTTGTAAGCAGCCATCTTAGTTTTCTTACTTATTTTCTTTTGCTAAGTAATCCTCTATTTATGGCAGGAAAAAGTTTACCAGTTGTTGCCCTCGTGCTCAGCTCTTCTTTAATATCTCCCTTCTGGTAAATTATACCTCTATGGTATTTGAGCTGCTTGACCTGTTCCAGAGACTGTTCACTCAGCATAATATGATGTCTCTTCTCTCGAGACCACCATGTTTTTGGTTTTTGAACTGCTAATGGTCAACCCTCTCTTTCCAAGCTCCTCTTTCCAGATTTGAAGGTCGGTCTGGAGATATTTCTCTGATTTTGTCATCAAGGAAAATGTATTGACAAATCCCACTTCTAATTTATAGATTGGTCTCATCTTCTGGCACTCAACGTAGTTTTATTGGGGGGGGGGGGGGGGGGGGGGGGGTTTAGCTTTATTTCGCCTTATTTTTCTATTCCCCAATGCGATGTGCGTTGCACTTTGGTTTCATTTTGCGACTGTTGGCCCAGTGTATCCGACTTCGACATGCATTTTATGTAAGGGTCTGCTTCCTCCTGTTTTTCTAAGGGTTTGTTTCCCTTGGGTAACGGCGGTGCTGTGATAGGGATTGAACCCAGCACCTTTAGATTGTGAGCCGTGTGTGACAGATTTAGTCTGGGGAGACAAATCCTGTCTCCCCCATGGACTTCCGACCGGGACCTGACCACTCAGTCGGCGGGTACCGTGACGGATGGCGTAAGAATAGCGATGCCATCTTGCAAGTAGCCCTGACTGAGAAAGTAGTCTCAGGTTATAAAAAGCCTGGCGTTTTCTACGATACGAAGCTTCTTGAGCGAACGTCACCCCATTTGGAGCATCTTGAGCGAACGCCACCCTATTCTGGAGCTTCTTGAGCGTTTTCTACGATACAGGGTTTTTTGTGCGGTTTTCTATAATACACGATTTGAGTAGACTTGAAGACAAACATCACCCCATTTGGAGCTTCTTGAGCGAACGTCACCCCATTTGGAGCTTCTTGAGCGTTTTCTACGATACAGGGCCGTTTGTGCGTTTTTATACGATACACGATTTGAGAAGTCTTGAAGACGAACGATACCCCATTGGCAGCAGGTACGCTACGACCTGCTACGATCTGCAGTAATACTACCTGAAGAGTGAATCACTGAAATGGCAGTTGAGCGCCGCACGTGAAGAGTTCACCAACATGAGCTACCCGATTTTTTGCCAGGGCTGACGTATTCACTCGAGGGTTACAAGCAGTCGACACCTCGAACAAGTTGATCAGTCTACACCGGTGAGTGTCCTCTCACTTAGGCTGAGGTGTAACCAGTTGCGATAATCGCTCGCTGGGTGAGTGATTGTTATCCTCAGGAACGTGTGCTGACCTGCGACCCTCCATCACGTGGTCAGTCGGCTCCGGTGCAACACCGGCCAATTTCATACCTGCGGCTGCTGAGTCATGTTTTCCTGACAAGGGACGAAAGAACAAGACCAAATGTCGATCCACCTGGGTTGCGCCAACAACGCGAGGTACAAACCGATGCTGTTCCGGCCATAACTCGGACTCGCGGTGTGTCACGGCAGGCCAAGCACGGGAAAGGGTGACTATTGACAGTAGTTCAGGTGTAGGAGTAGAAATTTGTTAGGTTAGGTAATCCCTGTATAGGAGTGAGTGAGTTGGGAATAGAAGAGTGACAGTTTAGTGAGGAATAAAGAATTTGTTTATCAGAGTTTTTTTCTTGTGTTAGATCATTCAGGTTTAGGTGTGTAGTTAAAGAGCAGCCTTAGCTAGATTAGACAGAGCAAGACCCTGTCCTCTCTGCTACACGTGTCACTTAACACCTAGCCCATGCTTCAGCTATTCTCATCTTCATTTTCCGATGAAAATCGGGGAAATCACGCGAAATACAAGCAATGTTATCAAAAATGTTGTTACCACGTCAACCCTGAGAATCTGAATAGTTAGCCATTATGGAAACGAAAGTCTCACTTTCAAGGAAGTTTACTATAAAATTCATTAAAAATGTACTTCCAGCACTACAGAGTTGTTTCCCATAAAGAAATGTAGAGAAATGAATGGTTTAACTAACAGCTGTAACTAACGTGATGACACACCTTGCGATTTTACAATGGCAGCGAGCGTCCAAAGTTACGATCGCGGGGGTGTGATTAAAGTAGCGAAGTGTAACCATCGGCCAATCGCATAACGTGCGAACGTCGTTGTCAGTGGGTTAAAGAAGGACGTGAGTTAACGAATGTTCTTCTGAGACCAGGTCAGGCGCATATTTTTGTGTCAGAAGATGCCATCGCCAAAATTAATGCAGCAATTCAGTGAACTGTCGCAGGAGCTTACATTCACCACACTTTTGTCACCATACACTGCCTGCATTCTGCGATGAATATCAACTGGTCACATCCTTCAGCTGTTAGAAACCGAATCACCCCTCGCTGATCAACTCTGGACGGGCCATATCACACCCACCATGTTTTCGACACTCTGCTGAGGATACTAGGAGTCGGAGAATAACAAAAGTTTGCAACTTGACAGTTGGTATGTGCTGTTTACATCAGAAGTGATGTCATCATGCGCATTGTACGTATGTTCTCTTGGCGCAGTTAGGTCCGGTTTCATTTGAGCATGTCCCCATAATAATATAGAAAATTATATTTTCAGTACTAAATGCATATTATTTGGAATGCACCTTCTGAGTCTGACAATATGGGAAAGTGTGGGAGTGACATTCTGACATGTGGTAAAAAGAGTGCATAAGGCAAAATAAAGGTTGAAGACCCCTGATCTAGAGTGTTCTTTCATCCAAAACTTAAACCAAGAATCTTACACACACAGGAATCAATGTTCAGCTCAATGGTCAATTGATACAGAAAGTAGAGAATTTCACCTATTTAGGCAGTACAATGATGCAAAATGGAGACACCACAAAGGAAATTCTAACTCGAATCACCTTGGCCTCCAATGCTATCAATCAATTAATGAATATGTTGAAATCTTAATCACTGAGTAAACATCAAACTCAGCATATTTAACTCTAGCGTCATCTCAGTTCTCAGATTTGGTAGTGAAAGCTGAAAAATGACAAAGATGCTTGAAAATAGGTTGAATGAATTTGAAAATAAATTTGTTAGACGTCTATTGGGCATTAGCGGAAAGAATTCATGACCAATGAGCAAATATGACTACAGTCCAACCAAAATTATATTTCTGATGTCATCAAAAATAAAAGCTGGCCGCACACCGGACACATGCTGGGCATGAACAATAATAGACTCCTGTTACAGGAAATTATATGGAAACCTAGTGACAAAAGAAAGCTGGGTAGACCCATAGATACTCTGTGCAGAACAGTCACTGGAGAGGTTTGATGTTGAATGTCCACAATGAGTAGGATTACTCTGTTGTGCACCCTGAAAAGGACGTTAAGTGGTGGGTTGTCGTAGCTTTCCTTACATCCCGAACATGCTGATGGGTCCTCCAGGCAGTTGTGCTTTGCTTAGCTTCATCTACGTGTTACTCACTACTATGGGGATCACATTAATCCCTCAACTCATTAGCCAGGCTGCCATGAAAACAGCGCGTTTCCAGGAAGAGCTATAGGTAAGCCGAGTTGAGGATCTTGGCCAGTATATTTTGCCTGACCCTGACTAACATGTCTCATCAGTATGTTTTGCCTGACCAGACAATAGTCTTGCTTCTCACCACGAAAGGTGCAATCATGAGGTTGGAGAACATGCAGGAACTACAGAGAGTGGCAGTGAGCCGATTGAACTGGAGAATTTTGAGTTCTGCCTTATGCACCATCTTTGGTGCTGAAAGCCTATAGATAGATAGATTAGAATGTTGGGGTATCCAAGAACATGGATTGTAAAGTCTTGTATTCTAGCTAGATTAAACACTGGAATTTAATCAATTTAATGTTATGCAGTCTCATGCTTTTTTTTGCACAATACATGTGCCAATTTGTTTTGTTTCTAACACACTTTGTCTTGCATGCTTCTCACAGCTTATGCATGTGTAGGGTTCATGGTACAACTTAACATGATTTGTACAGTGACATTTGAGTTGCTCGTCATCATTATCACCTGTCACATCTTTCATTCACAAGGTAAGTACTCAGCCTCTCTGCTTGCATCTTTTTGTCTTGTTCCACGGGAAGCATAACTTAACCACTGTAGCTGGCTCTCCTTCAGGAAGCCTTTATAAAAACACTTATGTTACACTATGGGGTGATAGTTAATGTTATGGATGCACAGAATATGGGTTTTTAATATTTGGCTGAATACAAATGGGGAGTGAGCAATTGGCGTAGAAAGCTATTTCTACTGACATTTCCTATAGTTATAAAGGTAGAATAAAACAGCACGGAATAGGGTAGAGATGGAGAGCATCTGTTGCGGCGTATGTTCCAATGGAAACCCAGCTGATAAATGATGATTATACAGAGTGTTGGTGGTGGAGAGGGTTGGCGGTAATAGTTGCTTCTGACAGGGACAGACAATCCAGAAGATGGTGTTTTACTGCTTCCTTTTGTCCGTCGCAGTGCTTACAATATGATGTATGGTTTTCTGGGCACATGCTTTGTTCACAACATAAAAATTATACTCTGGTCTCTTTGGGTTAGTAACCTCTTTGTTAATGCTATCTTCGCAATTGGATTGACACATGTCTGCATACAGAACTCTTGTAGTCGCACCTGTAGCCTATCTGTCCACCCATTATCTGCAGTAGTTGTAGATCATGTTTTTAGTAGTCCTTTGCTTGGTGATGTGACAGTGTAACTGTGAGGTATGTGTGAAATGCAGATATTATATGATAGTCTTAGTAGCAGGTATGTGTAAAAATATCATGTAAATATAACTTACAACTTCGCCACTAAAAATATAACATTAGCTGAAAAAATAGAAGCATGTTTTGGCACATGTGTGAGAGGGTTCAGGCGGAGCTCAGAACATCTGCCAATTCTAACAAAACCAGTGGGGATTTTCATTGTCCAATAATCAGGATAGTGGAAACTTAGAAATTAATGTAAGTATTACCACAGTTCAGGGTGAGAATGCTAAAGATTTTATATGATTAAGACGGATGTTCTTCTTCTTCTTCATCGTACGCTGTTTACAGCGATATTTACGTTGAACTGATTTAATTTGTTAGCCAGTGGCTCAGTGCATCCGATTTCAACAGGCGTTTCTGTAGGGTTGCCCTCCTTAGCCTTTGACTGTCCCCAGCCTAACTGCAAGGCAGCAGTTGTTTTTGGTCAGAGTTGTCTCTCTTAGGAAGTTGTCTTGCAGGACTATCGAGTCTTCCCTACTCGTGTCTATAGCGTTTGGCAATGATATGATGGACTATGTACAAGTTTGTACTATCCCGGAAGAGAGGCAGTCCAGTGTGACTTTTTCCCAGGATCGTCACGTCCTGCCAGAAACGTAGCATATGCATATGAGTGAGGTATCTTTTTGCTCGCTTTATTTTCTCGGCTCATCTGCAGTGATGGTACGCCTAGCATTCCCCGCCACCCGGGAGCTTGCCACCATAGGACAGGAGGTGCAATATCCGCTGGACTGCATCTCTTCTGCGTCCATTGGAATGACTGATAGCAGACAGATGCAAAGAGCGAGGAAGGAGTGCATTTTACCAGGTGCATTTCTGCGGCTCGATCGGGCCGGGACACAAACCCCAGCCATGTCGTAGCCTCCCATCTCAGCGGTGCTGAGATTTTGGGCGGGATTCTGGCTTAGAGGCGTTCGGCCGTAATCCCTCAGATGGTAGCTTATCAGCCAAGCACGTGGACCAAATGTCAGCGACCTGTGATTCCTCTCGAAATAGTGCATTTGACCAGGGGACAAGCCTAGTCTTGCACGAAGATGTTGCCCGCCTAGGGAGCGGACATATCTCATGGTCAAGGGTTGAGTCTCAGCAGTTCGCAGTGAGGTAGCTGATCTACTGCTTGGGGCACCCGACCGAGAACTAAGTCTTCTACAAATGATTTTATACCTCATCGCCGTATGGGGTGAATATCGAGCAGCTTCCCGCCCGCTTTTATCAGCGGACGGCAGAGACCTCATTCTGCGGCTTTACCGGGCGGGGCTGGAGCGTGGCCCCCAGGTCCCCACCATGTCGAAGCCTCCCTTTGCATTCGTGCTGGGCTGCTTTTGGGCGGGTTTTTGGCTTAGAGGCGTTCGGCCGTAATCCCTCACCTCGCACCGTTGGCTTATCCGCCTAGTACGTGAACCAAATGTCTGCGGCTCCTCTCGGGCTTAGCAGGATTACCGTAGCAAAGCCCTGTCATTAGTAGGGTAAAACTGACCTGTCTTCCGAGGGTCTATTTCCAGCACCCATTCAATATTAACCAGACCGTATCAATAGAGGGCTTTTAGTTTGTCAATGGCCAAGTTTCTGGAGCCTGCGATTTCTGCAGGGTTAAGACCAGATTACCGTAGCAGGCGCTCTTTCATTTGGGGGTTTGGAGACTGAACTGTTTTCCGTGGGTCTAATACCAGCACATGTTCACTATTAGACCCATCGAATGTGCTCTCTTTTGACAGTCATTCTACAGTATTGGCGTGTTAAGTCAATTTAAGCCTCAGGCTCCCCTCCTGATAGTGCTCTTCCGTCAATTCCTTTATCAAACACTGGATGCAGACCAGCCGAGCCACAGGGGGCATAACCCCAGATTTCTGAGGGTCTACATCCAGCACCAGTTCCATATTAGAACTCAGGAAAGTGGTCTCGGCATGTCAGTCATTTCAGTGTTGGCCGTGTTGAGTCAAATTAAGCCGCAGGCTCCACTCCTGGTGGTGCCCTTCCATCAATTCCTTTAAGTTTCAGCTTTGCAAACATACTTCCCCCGGAACCCAAACACTTTGGTTTCCCGGAAGCTGCCCGCAGAGTCATCGAAGCAACTCCTGCGGATCGCTAGTCGGCATCGTTTATGGTCAGAACTACGACGGTATCTGATCGTCTTCGCGCGTCTGACTTTCGTTCTTGATTAATGAAAACATTCTTGACAAATTCTTTCGCAGTAGCTCGTCTTGCGGCGATCCAAGAATTTCACCTCTAACGCCGCAATACGAATGCCCCCGTTTGTCCCTGTTAATCATTACCTCCAGTTCCGAAAACCAACAAAAATAGAACCGAGGTCCTATTCCATTATTCTATGCACCATTATTCAGGCAGCCGAGGCCTGCTTTGAACACTCTAATTTTTCAAAGTAAACGCGCCTGCCACCCAGGACGCTCAGCGAAGAGCACCCATGGGAGAGAGCCGGCAGACGGTAGGGCAGGAGACAACGGGCAGTGAACCGGCGCGAGCCGGACCGCCCGCCTGCGCCTGAGATCCAACTACGAGCTTTTTAACTGCAACAACTTTAATATACGCTATTGGAGCTGGAATTACCGCGGCTGCTGGCACCAGACTTGCCCTCAAATAGATCCTCGTTAAAGGGTTTAAAGTGTACTCATTCCAATTACGGGGCCTCAAAAGAGTCCCGTATTGTTATTTTTCGTCACTACCTCCCCGTGCCGGGAGTGGGTAAGTTGCGCGCCCGCTGCCTTCCTTGGATGTGGTAGCCGTTTCTCATGCTCCCTCTCCGGAATCGAACTTTGATTCCCCGTTACCCGTTACAAACATGGTAGGCATGTCACGTACCATCGACATTTTTTTTTTTTTTTTTTTTTTTTTTTTTTTTTTTTTTTTTTTTTTTTTTTTTTTTTTTTTGCGTTCGCCTTATTTCTCTAATCCCCAAGGCGGTGTGCGTTGCACTGTAGTTTTTATTTTGCGCCTGTCGGCCCAATGCATCCGACTTCAGCATGCATTTTATGTAAGGGTCTGCTTCCTCCTGCATTTTCTAAGGGTTTGCTTCCCCGGGGTAACGGCAGGTGCTGTGATGGGGATCGAACCCAGCACCTTCGGATTGTGAGCCGTGCCACTTATCCACTAGGCCACGCCGTCCCCTCATCGACATTTGATAGGGTAGACATTTGAAAGATGCGTCGCCGGCACATGAGGCCATGCGATCAGCACAAAGTTATCCAGAGTCACCAGTGGGGACGCCGCAACCCCGCGAGGGGAAACGACGATTGGTTTTGAACTAATAAAAGCGCTCTTTCCGCGAGGGTCGGAGCTTGGTAAGCATGTATTAGCTCTAGAATTGCCACAGTTATCCAAGTAGGATCGTGTCATCTAAGGAACCTCGACTGATTAAATGAGCCATTCGCGGTTTCAGTGTGAACTTAGACATGCATGGCTTAATCTTTGAGACAGGCATATGACTACTGGCAGGATCAACCAGATATCTGTCGGAGACGTACGTACAGCACACACCGGTCGGCGGAGGAAGGGTGTGTAAAAAGTCTCACTAGGACGGCCGCAGGGACCGACTGACAGGACGGACGGACGGTTGTTCCACCCGTCCCTCACTCCGTCGACCTAGGACCGCCTGACAGGGGCCCCTACACGCACCAGACGACCGACCGACCGGGCTCGCTCGAGGAGGGATGGCAGCGCTCTGTGCAGAACGGATCCCAACGACCTCGGCGATGAATTTCACTGGGACTAGAGACAATTTGGCCTGCCGGCCTGCCCTTCTCCGGAGGAGAACACAGGGCCTTGAGGCACGATTCCTGCTTTCCATTTGCCGATTACAAGCTCTTTGCGAGAGTCGGACCACCAGCGAGACGTACTGTCGAGCTCTGCTTTAAGCCTTAGATAAATCACCACGGACGGACCACGTTTCCTGATACGGACCAGACGAGCGCACCTCGGTGGAGGAGACGCCACAACAAACCGCACCCCAATAGCTGTACGGGGAAAGGCAGGCGAGCGTTTTCCGCAAGCCCGCGCTATCGCTCCGCCTGGCGGGACTGAGATCACTTTACGAACACTGGTTGAAATTGAGTCGCGGCGGCGAGACAACTACCACAGATCCTGCAGTTCCGAAAACCAACAAAATAGAACCGAGGTCCTATTCCATTATTCCATGCACCATTATTCAGGCAGCCGAGGTCTGCTTTGAACACTCTAATTTTTTCAAAGTAAACGCGCCGGCCACCCAGGACGCTCAGCGAAGAGCACCAGTGGGAGAGAGCCAGCAGACGGTAGGGCAGGAGACAACGGGCAGTGAACCGGCGCGAGCCGGACCTGCGCCTGAGATCCAACTACGAGCTTTTAAACTGCAACAACTTTAATATACGCTATTGGAGCTGGAATTACCGCGGCTGCTGGCACCAGACTTGCCCTCCAATAGATCCTCGTTAAAGGGTTTAAAGTGTACTCATTCCAATTACGGGGCCTCGAAAGAGTCCAGACGGATGTTCAAAATGGTGGTAGCAAGTCATTCTGAGGGATGGTGGAAGAGTTAGCGTATTGCCAGTATTATAGTGTCTAGTTGTCATGGAAACAAGTTGGTAGGGGTGTGAGTCCACCCATTGCTGTAGTGGCTAAAAGACACAGGCAAAAGGGATGGGTGGTTTTGAGCTGTAAATGATTTGGTGGCAGGCTGTCACGGTGGGATTGGTAGGGAGACAAGATGTCCCAAAAAGTTGGTGTAGGTCCCAGAGCTGGTCAACAAGGTACGACAAATGTACTTTGTGACAGGCGTTCATATTGGAATTGGAGGAATAAAAGGTGGGATTTAGAAAAAATAGGAATTGGATAAAACCGAGAGCAAGAGAGATATTCGGGAGAGCTGACCGGGAAGTTTTCCACAGTAAATTTATTGGACATAGCACGATAATTGCCTAATGGAAGGGGTGGTGAGCCAACCGCAGTGGCTGAGAGAGAATTGGTGGCAAATGTGTTGTAGGTTTCACGGGTTCAGTTCTTGAGCCTTTTCGAAGAAACAACAAACTGAGCCAATAACTCAGCAGTTAGAGAATTAGTGGCAAATGTGTTGTAGGTTTCACAATTTCAGTTCTTGAACCTGCTGAAAGGAACAGTTGTTGTTTGCGAATGCCCATAATGAGTAGGTTACTTTTATATGTGCCCGGAAAAGGATGTAAAGTGGCGGGTTGCAGTAGTTTTCCTCACATCCCAAGCTTGCTGATGAAGGTGGACCGGGGTCTTCCAGGCAGTTGGGCTATGATTGGCTTCATCTGCGTGTACCTCACTATTACGGGGATTATGTTAATCCCTCACCTTATTAACCAGGCTGCCATGAAAACAGCCCGTTTCCAGGGAGGGCTACTAGGAAGCCAAGGTGATGGTCTTGGCCAGTATGTTTTGCCTGACCCGTTCCACAGCAGAGATCAGATGACTCGCAGCAGCCTGATATGTCACCAGAGTGAAGACCACAAGATAGTTAGATACTGTAATCAATTAAAAACTAGTTGCAGATTGTTAGGAAGGATAGTGATAGACAATAGAACCGAGGTTCCATCTACCTCATACTGACAGTCTTTTTTTAGGAATATTATCATAGCTTAGTAGATAATTGTTGTAAACACTAGATTATGCAATAAAATATACCCATGTAGTTTATATTGAAGGAAGACCTTTTTTGTGTTTTCCTATGTCTTTATGTGGAAAGGGAAAATTGATTGAAAGGAAGTTAAGTTACTATACGACACAATATGTCAACTGTAAGACTGGTAGAAGAGAGAGGTCTGTCACGTGTTGATAAATTGGTTCCTGTGACCAGTATCTGTTACAGTGAAGATGTCAGGTTGTGGCTTGCTTATTCCTGTTTTTGTCAGTTAGTCAGCCCTGGTATCCACTGAAATCATAGGATGCAAATACCGTTATAGGTTTTAAAATAATATTAGGGTTTTCTCGAATACAGGGATCTAGCTTTCAAGAGCCTAGAGGGTGGATAGGGAATCTGTGAAGTTGACTAGGTTTGTTGGGTGTATTGTTTTGTTTTTGAAATGATAGCAGATAGTGTTTCTGATATTGCTTGGGCCATTATGCATGTAATACTCCTCTCAATAAAGATATATATGTAATATAAATATGTCTATGTTTATTTACTTTACATTCCATGTCAACATATCCTAAGTGAATATAGGTAATGGTAGTCTCATAGCAGACACTACTGGTTTAGGATGAAAGTGTTAAAAGTTTCACTGTACTAGGCCTCAGGTGCTTATGTAGTGGGGTGATCAATTCCCATCCTTGTTGCCTTTCCATCCCTAAAAGAAAATTAGGTATTCATTTAAAGCTGAATTTACTGGAGTGTGATACAATTACAGGGATGAAACCCAGTACCTTTGTAATGAGAAGTGTCTGCTCTACCATTCTTCTACTCAAGATGCTCCCTAAAAGAATTCATATCAATCATTTACCTTTTCTGCTCCAGTATGAAGTATAGGCCACCACTGCTGCGGGTCAGTTATGAGTGAAGTCTGTTTCCAAACATTTTCAATTATTTGAAGTTCTCTCGAATATTGCGCATTATTGTCCTGGCACAGCTGTAGAAACATTAGTTCATTTTTTTGTGTGTGCATTAGATGTGATCTTATTTTTAACACTTATTATTCTACATAATGATGAATGCAGACTTGTTCACAAATGTTTTCCTACAAGATGTTGCCTAAGTACCACACACTGAATACACAAAACATTTGGCACCTCCTCCTTCAAAATAGCAATAAACCCATGATAACGGCCAATCATTGATGGCATCCCATCAGTGACACAGGCAACAAAATTGCTAAAGGGATGTATCCTCTCTTCATATCAATATAACATCTATGTGGAATGAATAATGAGAAACGTTAGAGAAGATGAACATATCAAAAGGTTTAATCCATTTACAATTGGCGGTTACCAGATCCCAGAGTTATGATATGCAGATGACACAGTGATACTATCAAGAAGTGAAAAAATGCTAGAGCAGCTTTCAGTCATATATAGATACAGTGCAGATCAAAACCTATTTATAAACAAAACAAAGATAATGACCACAGACAAACCACGATGTCAACATAAATTTACAATAAGTGGGGAGGAAATAGACCATGTCAATCATTTTGAATATCTGGACTCAAGAATTGTCAAAAATGTGAGTGCTCAAAGAAAATCGCAAGAAGACTATAGCAATGGCAACACAGAGGCTAAACAGCCTGAAGAAATTATGGCAGAATACCAGCAAAACGACAAAAGTAAAAGTCTCCATAGCCCATGTCCTTCCTGTGGCAGCATATGGATGCTTAGTATGGACGATTACCAAAACATCTAGAAAGAGAATCGCGTTATGTTACAGAGAAATGTTACAGAACAATCCTCAGAATACCCTTGACTGAGAAGACAAATATAGATATTCCGCAAGAGTTGAACATGGAAGAGAACTGGTTTATTCTTTTTCTGCGTTCGTTCTCAATCTCCCGCTACCAAGTCCCGAACAGGGCTTTGCAAGTAGTCTGGAGAATTGACTGTGTTGTATTGCTAGTTTACAGCTTGACTGCGATATTTGCACCTTTTCATCCGACACATCCGTCTTTGGCAGACTGGTTTATTAATTCCATCATGCCCAGAAAATTGAAATGCTTTGGTCACATCAAGAGACACAACGGTCTTGAGAAGACAGTGATGGATAGTATGGTACCAGTCAAAAGAGGTAGGGGCAGACCAAGAAAATGATGGCACCAAGAGATCAAGGAATGCCTGGGCATGACTTTGGCGGAGGCTG
Organism: Ariolimax columbianus; assembly: GCA_036924085.1. Taxonomy (NCBI): domain Eukaryota; kingdom Metazoa; phylum Mollusca; class Gastropoda; order Stylommatophora; family Arionidae; genus Ariolimax; species Ariolimax columbianus. The sequence continues at coordinate 19,236,521 of JAVGWX010000002.1, forward strand.
AAGATTTGGCTAGAGAACAAGTTTCTTTCAGATGGGCTGTGATGAAAGCAAAGTTTTACAAAGGACATGCTACATGATGATGATGGTAAAGTTGGAAAACTTTTGTCATCTTTCAAGTCAGCTTATCACAAAAATGTTTAGTGAACCTAGCACTTCAAGATTGTCTAATAGTAGGTTGTTTTTATCTGTAGAAAAGGCTAGGGAGTTGTGTACTCTAGATGAATTTAGTGACGAGCATTCACATTTTTCTGATGTTGAATCGGAGAGACATAGAATATAATATTATTCAACCTACGCAGCCTACTGAATCTGATGCTGAAGATGAGGGGACGTTGTCACAGCCAGGATCTAGTGCTGCTAAAAGGCAAAATCGTTTGACTATCAACAGAAAAACGAAGAAGCAATATTTCTAAAGCAAATTCTAGAGAACATGATAGCGAATGGGTTTCAATACCAAATTCCATCACCACTGAGAACTCATTCAGATTGCTGCCAAAATATGGTCGACCATGAATGGAGACCTGCAACTCAATGACACATCAACTCCATTTGACAGCTACAGAAAATTATTTTCTTGTAGATTTTATTCGTATGTGGATTATTGTTATTCTGAAGTATACTAGACCAATCTGCATTACATTTCAGTGGTTATTCATGTGACATTTTTGTGTATGAAAAATAGTTTTTATTACAAAAAAGGACAATATAGTTATTAACAATTACTTGTAATATTTTATGAAATTCTACAAGACTTTCATTTTCTTACTGCATATTCATTGTCCTTTAATTTGATATATAACATGTTTGTCTTCCTTGTGAAATAATTAAGAAAATTCAAGTTTTATGAAGAGACTGCTTTTTATAGAAAAAATAATTCTGGCAAGCAAAACTAGTAAATAAAACTGTGGCCTTTAAGAGTTAATGTGCCATTGAGAAAACGATTGCAATACATTTTTCCTTTGCACCTGCCCTGTTTCACATATATGTCCATTTTGGGGAAAGTTATGTAGATTTTAATTTGTGTTTTTAATCTGTCTTGGTTGTAGTCCATATTTTTTCAATTTACTTGCAGAAAATGTTCAAATGGTGTCGGACGAGAAACGTCTGATCAAAGAACTAATTCTAAACTACAGTAACAGAGGCAAGATGGGACGGCCTGTTCTACATCACAGTGACATAGTCACAATATACTATGGGATATCACTCATCCAGATTCTAGACCTGGATGAGAAGAATCTAGTCTTGAAAACAAACGTTTGGTTACATTATGTGAGCAGATGGTCATGACTGTAAAACACATATCTTTTTTCTTATGTCTACAATACACGACTAGTAAAACAGTAATCATCACATCTGATGAACCTGAGAGGTTCCTTTACCAAACAAAATAGAACCACTGTTTCATGTCGTAAGAGGCAACTAAAAAGGGTTGTGCTTGGTTATGTCAACCTCATCATGTAATAACCATTGCTTTGAAATCACATTGCAATTTACTTAATTCAAGCTTTCCTAAAAAGCTGGTTCTCTCTATGGTCTTTCAGCACCATAGGCTTTATGAAGTGAATAACTGTTTCAAGAAGACCATGTTTGTGCTTGTAGGTATTAGCATCTTCCTTAAACTTGCACCATGAGTTGGTTGGATAGAAATTGCTTGGTGTTTTCTCTGAGAAACCAACATGATAAAGCACAGCCTTCACATCAGCTTAAATTTGAGTCAGATTTTCAGCATTCTGGCGACTACTAAAGCCAAAATAGTTTTGGAGTGTGTCAATCTTCTTTGCTGGTCAGCCTCCCAATACCAACTAAGCCCTTGCCATCATTAAGCTTTCTTCCTTTATTTTTGGTTACCAATCATCTCAGTCTGGTACCACACTACTTCTGCACATGTCCAACACACTCTCTAACTTTTCTATTTCTGTATCTCCATATGGATTCACCTCTAAAACTTTTTTGAATGAAGAGGAGCCTCCATCTTCTAGATACTGAGTGTATCTAAGCTGCCTGCTATCCACATAGTGTGAAAATATTTTGACCACACCTACAGCTTCCATAGCTCCAGCACTACCTGTATGGTTGATTTGACAGTTATGTGTCAATCTCCATGACTTGTACTTATCTGTCATTATTCTCTTTTCCCAATGCTGACACACTCTACATATATTGGAGAGAACTTCTGTGTCTACACATTTACCGGTGTCAACAGAAATAGCTGTGACACAGTAGTGACTTGCATGGCCTCTGCTGCGAAGTGTCATCTATCGAAATTGCACAGTCGACAACATCGTTTCCATTTGCAGATGAGTTGTCAAGGTTTGTAGATTCTACTTCTTCAACTTGTTTCTGCCTCAACATAGCTGCAGCTGTATCCATGCTTTCTTTGGCAACTTTCCTGCTGGCTGAATGGATTTTTGAAAAGATATTTTGATAGTTTCTTATTGTCATTGGATCTGGACTATTAAAATACAATGAAAATGTCTGCAGTGCACTATAGCCCCTTCCAAGTGCTCTTATAAATACGACCATCCTCAAGTTCACCTCCTTCTGTCCACTAGCCTCTCCTTCTGAACTTGTTTTCAACCTTATCTCCCATTCCATACAATTACTACACTTCACAGTGATTTCATGTGAAAATACATTTAGCAAATTTAGTTCAGTTCACATGACAAACTGAACTGATTGCACATATCACACCTTATATTGGCTGACAAGGAACTAAACAATAGACCTTAATCAATTAGGATAAATCCACTGTGATGACTCTTGCTCTGTTCATTAGAAAGATACCCCCTGCACTTTAATTTTCTTGACAGATAGACAAGCATTCTTGTAATTGAAAATTGGTTGTTCACGCTTCACACAACTTCAGGTACGGCCGTAGTTCTATATCTGTTTCCACAAAATGTTTGTTTTATTGATTTACTTGACTTATTCTTGTTCCACATGTTTAAAAGAAATAAACAGTAACTAGTTTTAACCTTACAACTTGGGAAATAATACTTCTTTATATATAAATCACACGAACAAAAAGTCACACGAGTTGAGATTAAGAGAAAAAATTTAATCATAAATGCTTGTATTAACTACTCAATTTAATTCACATTATTAAAGTGATCTGCCCCGATACAGTTTTTTTCAAACTTCCTGTATGTTTGAGATTATAATTTTGTCACACTTTTAGTTATAATTATAAAATGTAGTTGATTTAGGGTCGTAGTAATCAAGTTTATAAGATGGTTGCTAAGGAAAATTACCTGAAGGATGGGAGCCTAAATATGCATATAAATTTATAAAAAGAATGGCATTTAAATGTTAAATAAGTTGGATTAGTAGCCTATTAGATGTAATTTACAAATATGCAAAAAATTATTTATCAATTTCAGGGGGTCTTCTACCGTAACATCCTTTTCAGGGCACACAAAAGAGTAACCTACTCATTGTGGGCATTCGCAAACAACAACATGTATGCTAAGACATGTTTTTGTTTAGGAAATTCAGGGGTCAAAATTTGATAGATTAACAGGACACTGGTAGAAGCTGTGACAAATTTCAGCACTCTAGGTTATAGGGATGTTGGTTAAAATAGGAGAAATAGGGGATCACACTAACAGACAGCGGCCATTTTATGTCAAGTTAAACAAAAGCTTATAAAACAGACTCTACACCTCAACAGGGGTAGAAGAGGAGTGACTTATTGAAGTGAAGTCTTGGTCAGATAATTCGCAGATAGAATAGTTTAGATAGTGAGAATCTCTCTTGTTGTATGGTAATATATAACATATATATATGAAAGAGAGGCAAAGATGGCTCCCAACCGGAAGCGGGTCTACATTGCTCTGTTGTTTTAGTTGATTATGGATGCCGCCAGGCCACGGGTTTGTCTGGAATTCACATTAGTCGACGACTAATACTTGTGTTTACATAAACGTGTCGTTTTCCATTTGGACTGGAATTCATTTGTTTTTTGTGTTTTCTTCCCTCCAATTATCCTGGCCTACACATTATCTATATGAATTAGCATTGTGCATAAACCTGTGTCATATTTTCACAGTCTAGTTCACACAGCTGAACTTTACGAGATTGGTGCCATTCACCCTAGCTGCAGACAGCATCGGTTTTGGTGTGACTGTGAAATTTACACACACTTATAATGGACTAGAACACAGCCTGGAAGAAATGCCCAACATATCACTCACATGCTGAGTGATGTCCCTACGACCTCTTGTGGTTATGGGAGAGGCACAACACATAACTATAGACGTCAGCCCCCTCCGCTGCCATGCGGGATACCTGTTTACGGAAAAGGCTTCAGGAGTGAGCCCTGAGGAAAAACTGAATCATGTGCTATCGCCAGTCATCTCGATACAATTTTACTATTAGCCAAAGGCAGCTCAGGACCAGAGAGTGAGGTTCAAATAAGGGGCAACTTCTTCCTCACTTTAATCCAAATCACAATGCAAGTCACCAATTTCGGACACAGCAAGAGAAAAGACTATCCACACCCCTGAACAAAGAGAGTGGTCTTCATCACATGTGATGGGCGAACATCATATGCAGGAGTACAAAAATAACTAATTTGATATGCTTATGGCAGTGCATGATGAAATGACACCAGAGAAACTTGCCACACAGGTAAGTGAAATTTTCATCTCATCGGCATGTAGCAAATATCTAGAAAACATCATAAAAATCGTTAAGTTACAGAAAAGACCTTGCAACTCATAGATGAAAGCAAAAAAGATGAAACAGTCTGGGATAAAGCGCAAAACTTTCACATACAGGAACTGCACAAGGGAAATTAGAAAAACGATTGGAAATTACAAAAAGCAACGTATATTGGACACATGCAACAGGATAGAAGAGTTGTAAAGACAAATGAAGGAAGGTGACGCTTTCAAAGAAATAAGAATACTCACTGGTGAGTTTAAACCGTCACTTCATGTAATACACAAGGATGATAGTAATACACTGGCAGATGGCAAGGATATGCTCGAGAGATGGAAGCAATATTGCAGACCTGTACAAAGACAATGACGGAAACACCAACATAGCGTTGAAGATCCAGGAGATAGTGCCGGAACCTACGACAGATGAGGTCCGACTAGCAAACCAAGGCTTAAAGAAAGGAAAATCATCGAGATGTGATGATATACTGACTGTATTTATACAAGTCGGTGGAAAGCCAGCATCAAGATCTATCTCACACTATGCAGGAAGGTATGACACAGCACAACATGGCCAAGAACATGGAAAAGGTCTATGTATATCCCAATCCCAAAGTCCAGTGATCTGAAGCGATGTACTAACTACCGATCCATCACTCTAGTTATCCTAGCAAAATGCTCCCTTGGATCATCATGAAAAGGTCAGAAAACAAAATCAACGAAGAGGTACATATGGCTCGGGCAGGTTTTTTGTCAGGGCAGAGGCGCGAGAGATCACATCCTTAACATGTGAAATATTACTGAAAAGTGAGGAGAGCATGTCGACTTACACACTTGTTTCATAGACTATATCAAGGCTTTCAACTGTGACATGAAAAGCAATATCAAATCATGACAGACATGAGGTTCCCAAAGCACCTGATTTGACTGATAGAATCATTGTATAAGGGACAACAAGCAACGGTCAGAATAGCATGAGATATCAGTGATTCGAAGTGCACAAAGGAGTAAGACGTGGATGGATTCTCTCCTCTTATCTGTTCAATATATATTCAGAGAACATAATAAGAAATCTCAAGAATGACAAAGAGTATGAAAAGTTTGACCTGTTCACAGTCGGAATGAAATACCAGAACTAAAATGTGCAGATAATACAGTAGTCCTCTTGAAGAACGCTGCAGGGCTGGAAAATATGATCCTGTTAGTTAAACGACAGAGAGGAACAAAATCTATTCATAAAAACCGGCAAGACTTATACAATGAGCACTGACGAGGTGAAAACCAGACTCAATGTTGTGTTAGGGAAGCAAGCAGTTCAGAGCGTCACACATTTTGAATTTTTCGACTCGACTATAAGCAAAAATGGAGATTGCCAAAAAGAAATAAGGAGAAGATTGGTCACGGAACTACAGTGGTTAACTAATATAAAAAACGTATGGCAGAACATTAACAAAATGACAAAAATAAAGATACTGAGGACTTGCATCTTCCCAGTGGCAGCGTATAGATGCAAGACAGGGTCAACCACACAAACCCTACGGAAGAAGATATAATCCTTCGAGCGAAAGTGCTACAGGAGGATGCTCAAAATACCATGGATAGCGAATGAGAAAAACGCAGAAATCCTTCAGGAGCTCAATAGAACAAAACTGGCTAGCCAACAACATTACGTCTAGGAAATTAACATACTTTTGTCACTGCAAACATCACAGTGACCTAGAAAGAATGATACTGGAGGGTATGGTACATGGCAGTAGAAGCAGACCGAGGAGAAGATGGACTGGCAGGGATCAAGTCTTACAAATTGGCTGTCGTGAGTCGATGATCTGCAAAGGATGTGTGAACAGGTGTGGAGTCCTTATTATAGAGGGGATATAAACATGCTGATAGTGGGACTCCAGAATTATAGTTTTGATGAAAGAGAGTTCAATCTCACTACCCCAGAGATCAGGGGAATTATTACTAGAAGATTCACATGAAAAAAATCCTGTTCTCCACCGTGATTCGAACCTGCGGCCTCCGGTAACTGTAATAAGTTTTTTCCAAAATACAGCCGCCTACAAGAACAAGAGGGCACAGCCACAAATTAATTAAAGAAAGGTCCAGATTAGATACAAGCAAATGTTTGTTAAGTCAGAGAGTGGTGAATGCTTTAAATGCATTGCCACAGGAAATAGTGGAGGCAGGGTCAATTCATGCATTCAAGAATAGATTGGATGCACATAAAATATTTTTAGATCAAGTGAATGTAAAAGAAACTTGTTGTATGCAGACTTTGCGAGGTCTTCTAAACCAGTATAGAATCATTGGCTCTTTCCATCTTGTCAGACAATAGTAATTGTGCTTTGAAAAAACATGTATGCAGCTACAGTCCATGACGGTAACGAATGTGACTTGTAAGACCAATCCAAGCAGAGAAGCGTCTTCCATAGTATGTGCAAGGAAAGTCAGGACAGTTTGTGGCATCGCATGATGTGGCGTATCTTCTCAAATGCTGAGTCTTTAGCCTATCAGCAATCAGTATCTCCTTTGTCTGTATTTCATGCTTAATCCTGCCCCACCATGTAACACTATCCATGGCGTCCTGTTCCCATGATTCCAAATTGAAGCCTGCATCATTCATATCCTGCTTGCATGCATCCTTGTACCGAAGTAGTGGCCGACCCTGAGACCTTTTACCCAACTGTAATTCCCCATAGAGAAGATATTTTGGTATCTTTTTAGTATTCTGCCATCATCTATTCTCCAAATGTGTCCCAGCCATCGGAGCCTTTAAGAAGTATGCATGGAAAAGATTGTGACAGTGACGGTTCTCTCTAACACCTCTGCATTGGTGATCTTGTCTTGCCATCCTTCTTCTGCGTACGCAGTCAGACAGTAACCATTATTTTTTCGAAAAAAGCGGCGGTCATCCTGAGGCTCTCGCCACTGCCATAGAGCTTGTCTTGCAGTTCCACTGGTAATGGCCACATCTGCTCTCTCTGATCCTCGTATGTCGGGCAGTTCTGCAGCAGATGTTCAGCGGTCATTTTACCAGTACCGCACGGGCATTCGTCGGTACACCCTATCTTCAATTTGTTGAATAGGTGGTACCTCAGTCTGTTGTGGCCAGTGCGAAGTCTGAAGACAACGACCTGCTCTCTTCGGTTCAACTGGTAATAGGCATCGTTTTTGGTGTAACCAGTATGCTCGGTTTCCCATTTGGTCATGTATCTGGCTTTGATAAGCCGTTTTGACTCTTCGTACGTCATACTGGTATCTGTTTGTGGTAGTCTTGCACCTTCTTTTGCCAGTCTGTCTGCCTCCTCGTTGCCTTGGATGTTGCAGTGGGACGGAACCCACTGTACCACTACCCTTTTTGGTGCGGACTGCTGGCACAGTTTGCAGAGTGCTGCTCTTAAGTCATTAAGCTCAGTGTTTTTCTGGCTTTTTAGCACTGTGACTACGGCCAGAGCATCTGTCAGCAGGACTATATGGCTCTCATTTTCACTGTGTGTCACCATTTCTTCCACTGCCGCCCTCAGTGCCTCTGCCTCCGCTCTGAAATTGCTTGTGTACTTACCAGTAGCGAATGACAGTGTTATTTTTCTGCCATTTGGTAGGTTCAGGAATGCTCCTGCCCCTCCGTTCTGTGTAGTGTTTGTTACAGAACCGTCGGTGTATGCATGGGTCCAGTCCATTCTTGGGTAGCTTTTCGTTATGAAGCTTAGGGTAGTATCTCTCCTTTCTTTTTCAGTCTGGCAGTTTTTGTTTGCAATACCTGGTATATTTTCTACCACCTCTGGAAATATATCCTGCCTCCAGGTAGGTTTTCGTACAGTAGTGATGGGTTTTGGTGTTGTTAGTGCGTTTATGGGATCTTCGTGCATCTTTGCTTTGGCTATTTCTGCAAAGTTTCTCCGCTTTAGTTTCCCATTTCCCAAATTGTTTAGTCTCTGGTGCATTGGGTGGTCGGTCAGTCTTCGGAGTTTCTCTGACTGCAGCTGGGCTCTGCAGTCTCTTCTATCGGTCATGGATTGCAGTTTTGTAATCTTTTCAAGTTCTACAATTGGCGTTGACTTCATGCCACCTGTTATAATTCTCATGGTTTGGTTTTGAAGTTTGTTAACTTTATCGAAGTTCGCCTTCGCTGCTGTTGTCCATGCCGCAATGCCATACTCGAGAACTGGTCTCACTCTTCCAGTATACAGTTTCTTTAGTAGGCCTTCGTCTGCTCCCCAGCTTGTGCCAGCAAGTTTCCTCATGATTGCCATTCTTTCTCTGGCTTTCATTCGGTTTCTCTCAATCTGACTTTTCCATGTCATGCGCCGATCAAATGTGACTCCCAGATAGGTTGGGTTATCGTTTGGCTGCAGGATTTTGCCATTTAGACTTAATTTGGTACTTTGGGGTTTTAAGGAAAGCGAGAATATTGTGCATGTGGTTTTCTCCTCGTTTATTTTGACCAGCCATGAGTTCGCCCACTCTTCCAGCGATGTTAGGGCCGTCTGCATCCGATTTCTTGCTATGGTGAGATTCTTTTCAGAGGTCCACATAGCCAGATAGTCTGCAAACATTGAGCTATGGACTCTTCTTGGTATATTCTCTGTAATATCGTTTATATATACCAGGAAGAGTGTGGGTGACAATACTCCCCCTTGGGGTACTCCCTGCTCGAGTGTCACCTTTTTGCTCATCTGCCCTTGTACTTGGACTCTGGCCGTTCTTTGTTTGAGGTAGTGGTTGATCCACTTGTACATCTTCCCACAGACATCACTTCTTCTTAGCTTGACTCTAAGTCCATCTTTCCAGACTTTGTCAAATGCCTTTTCCAGATCCACCCAAACAGCTACTGTGTGTTTCTGTGCCTGGTAAGCATCTTCTATCTCCTGGGCTATGAGGATGACCTGGTCCTCAGTGGATCTGTGCTGTCTAAAGCCGGCTTGCTGTGGAATTAGTATTCGTTTTTCTTCCAGATGCCACATCAGTCTGGTGTTTGTCTTGCCATCCAACCCCCAGGATTCTGCGCAGGCACCTCATGTGATAGCTGTTTAGCCGCCTCTCCTGGTGCATGTAGGTAGACCATGTCTCACTGCCATAAAGAAGGGTGCTGAAATCACAGACCTGGTAAAGAGGGCATAGCTATAAATTAACTAAAAAAAGGTCCAGATTAGATATTAGGAAATATTTTTTTAGTCAGAGAGTGGTGAATGCTTGGAATGCATTGCCATGGGAGGTAGTGGAGGCAGGGACAATTAATGTATTTAAGTATAAATTGGATGCACATAGCTTATAGAGCAAGGAAATGTAAATGAAACTGGTTGTATACAGACTCTGCAGAGTCTTCTAAACCAGTATAAAGACGTTAAGTTAAATAAGTGTTTTTGTTTTAATAAGTATTAAGATGTTAAGTATAATGATGGAATTAGATGGTAAATATCGCCTAACTTATTAGTGTTTATTTGAGTGCTTATCTAATTGACGTCCCCTGGAACATATTTTAGTTATATCATGCAGGTCTGTTTAATCCTTATCTGTTATTGAGCCAAGATCGGCTGTAACTTCACTTTACTTAGTCACTCCTTATTTGCCATAGGATGTAGAGGTCTATTCTTTTCTATTTCACATGGCTTATAGTCTCTATAAATGCCCCATGCCCAGCCCGCCTCCTACAACATGCCCTGTAGGCTACACTGTTACTATTATCTGTTCCCTTTTCATATCATGGTAACACTTGATCAGGGACATTGTATAACAACATTTTAAATGCTTTATAAACAGCTGTATTCATTATCACAAATGTTTAACATTGTCTCTGAACTTTATTTCTTTCAGGCTTGGAATGATATATTCTTAAGATGGAATGAGTCTGAATATGACAACATCAAAAGTGTAAGAGTTAACATTGATGATATCTGGAAACCAGACATTATGCTCTATAATTAGTGAGTACAACTTAACTGTAAAGTTAATTTTACGCCTATAGCATGAGAAGATCTGGATACAGGGCAACAGGAGCTGCCGCAGATGGATGTGTCGGCCTGAAAATGCAAATATCGCAGTCAAAAGGTAAACTAGCAAAACAACGCAAATCCGTTCTCCAAACTACATCCTGCTACGTGCAAAACTCTGTTCAGGGTTTGGTAGCGGGAGATTGAGAATGAATGCAGAAGAAGAAGAGGAGGGCACAAGAGAAACCATGTGACTGAATGATAGATGATGGTTTAGAAATTATTCACAACAGCAAACACAACATACTTGACTTATGGCAGAACAATTCTACTTCCCACGTCTAAGTATGGACTTCATCAATACTTCTGAACAAGTCCAGGTAGCAGTGAGAAAAAGTAAATGCAATGTTAGGTATGATAAAATAGAAATATTAAACATTAAATATCAAACTGTATAAAGCATTAGTTAGACCTAGATTATGGCCATTGCCAGTGGAACTGCAAGACAAGCTCTATGGTAGTGGCGAGAGTCTCAGGACGACCGCCGCTTTTTTCGAAAAAATAATGGTTGCTGTCTGACTGTGTACTCAGAAGAAGAAGAAGAAGACCTAGATTAGAGTACTATGTACATGTGTGGAGTTCTTATCATAGTGGAGATATAAACATGCTGGAAAGGATACAAAAAAGAGCGACAAAGCTGATAGTGGGATTCCAGAATTACAGTTATGAGGAAAGACTGAAAAACCGGCTTATAGTGTCTAGAAAAGAGAAGAATTCGAGGTGACTTAATACAGGTTTATAAGATAATCAAAGAAATGGATAAATTAGACTAACAATTTTTTTTCAAAATACAACCACCTACAAGAACAAGAGAGCACAGCTACAAATTAACTAAAGTTTGTTCATTGCTGCATGTCCAAGGTTTTTGAGCATTTCGTCGGTTATGCCATCCGGACCTGATGATTTCTTGTCTTTCAGTTTCCACAAGGCTGTTTTTAGCTCTTCCATAGTAAAAAGTGTTGACATTACATCCTGACTGTTTTTGTGTGTGTGTTATTTCTTGTTGAATGTCTCTTTGTCTGCATGGGTTTACAGTAATTTTGCGTGGTAGTGGTCACTTCTGATTTCTGGTCCCTCTCCAGCCTGAGATATCTCTCACACGCTTAAATAAATCTTTCTTTACGATGACATAACCAATGATGGATTGTTTATTCCTTCCGGATTCATGCCATTTGTATGCTATTATGAGGGAACATTGTATTAGTTATTACCAGTTTGTGCTCACTGCAGGATCTCAGGAGTGGCCCTATATTGTCATTCAGAACATCTTCACATCTCCCATTCAGCATTAAAAAGCCAGAAAAATACTGAACTTAATGATTTAAGAGCAGTACTCTGTCAACTATGCCAGCAGTCTGCACCAAAAGAGTAGTGGTACAGTGGATTCCATCCCACTATAACATCCAAGGCAACGAGGAGGCAGTTAGACTGGCAAAAGAAGGTGCAAGACTACCACAACCAGATCCTAGTGTGACCTACGAAGAGTCAAAAAGGCTAATTAGAGCTAGATACATGAGCAAATGGGAAACAGAACATACTGGCTACACAAAAAACGATGACTATTACCAGTTGAACAGAAGAGAGCAGGTCATGGTCTTCAGACTCCCCACAGGTCACAATAGACTGAGGTACCACCTATTCAATAAATTGAATATAGGTGGCACTGACAAATGCTCGTGTGGTACCGGTAAAATGACCGCTGAACATTTGCTGCAAAACTGCCCGACACGAGGATCAGAGAAAGCAGATGTGGCCATCACCAGTGGCAACACTAGACAAGATCTATGGCAGTGTCAACAGTCTCAGGATGACCGCTGCTTTTTTCGAAAAAATACAGGTTGACGTCTGACAGCGTACGAAGAAGAAGACATCTCCCATTCACTCCTTCCCATCTAGAATGATCATTTCTCACTCTGGCATTTAGATCTCAAAAAAAGATCATTTTGTCATGATAATTGTCCACTGTCTTGTCAATCCTGCTCAATTCGAGAGGAATCGCAGGTCTCAGACACTTAGTCCACGTGCTTGGCTGATAAGCCAGTGGTGCGAGGCTACCATCTGAGGGATTACCGCCGAACGCCTCTAAGCCGGAATCCCACCCTGAATCTCAGCACCACTGCAACTGGAGGCAACGATTTGCTTGGGACCTGGGGCTCGCGTCTCAGCCCGACCCGGTCGAGCCGCAGAAAGAGGTCTCTGCCGTCCCGCCGATCAAAGCGGGCAGGGAGCTGCTCGATATTCACCCCATACGGCGTTGAGGTGTGAAACCACTAGTAGAAGACTTAGTTCTTGGTCGGGGTGTCGTAAGCAGTAGAGCAGCCACCTCACTGCAAACTGTTGAGACTCAGCCCTTGATCATGAGATATGTCCGCACACCAGGCGAACAACCTCTCCATGCCATGACCAGGCTTTCCCCTGGTTAAATGCACTCCTGCCTCGCTCTTTACCTCTGTCTGCTATCAGTCATCCCAATGGACGCCGAAGAGATGCAGGCCAGCGGACATTGCACCTCTGCCCTATTGTGACAACCTCCCAGGTGGCGGGGAATGCTAAGCGTACCATCACTGCAGAGGAGCCAAGAAAATAAAGAGAGCAAGGAGATACCCCACTCACATGCATATGCTGCGTTTCTAGTAGGAAGTGACGATCCTGGGACACAGACACACTGGACTGCCTCTCTTCCGGGATACTTGAAAAACTAGTACATACAGTTCATCATATCATATCATCACCACACCCTATAGACACGAGTGATGAAGACTCGATAGTCCTGCAAGACAACTTCCCTAAGAGAGGCAACTCTTACCACAAACAACTGCTGCCTTGCAGATAGGCTGGGGACAGCCAAAGGCTAAGGAGGGCATCCCTACAGAAATGCCTGTTGAAATCGGATGCACTGGACCACAGGCTTAACGAAACAGTGCAACGTATATCGCTGTATGATGATGTTACAACCTAACAGAAAAAAAGTACGGTGCTCATGCTGTGGAGTCCCGCCAGGCAGCGAGAGTGCCGGGCCCCACGCCTCGAAGGGGCCTACCCAATGCAACTGTGGTCACCCACCCATGTGCTGTGGAGTCAAGGCACAAGGTGATGGAGCAAAAACTATTGACCAAAAACCTAAGACCCTCAGAATACTACAGTGGAATGCGGAGGGTGTCATTAACAAAAAAGCTTTCCCTAACACATCACCTGCATGAAGGCAAGATTGACGTGGCATGTATCCAAGAAACGCACTTCAACAACAACCACAGATTCTCAATCAGAGGATACGAGACCTTCCGTCTTGATAGAGAAGGCCACAAAGGAGGGGTTCTAATACTGACACGTAACTGCATACCGAGTAGCGCGGTAGCTGTTAATCACACTGGACAAGCAGAAATTGCAGGAGTCGACATAATGACACAAGAAACGAAGATCCGCATCTTCAACCTGTATGGCCCACCCAACAAAGACCTGTCGCTCTCGAGTATGGAAATCAAGGACTCCAGCTGCCTAGTGGTTGGAGACTTCAATAGCCACTCGGAGAGATGGGGATAATCGGACATAGACAACAGAGGTAATGAAGTGGAAGACTGGGAGATAGATACAAATCTCTATCTTATCAATAGGCTGGAGGACAGCCCTAGCTTCTATTCTAGAACATGGCATACCACCTCTACTCCAGACTTGGCCTTTTCCACGGGGGACATTCACCACAAAATAGACCGCCAGGTGCTCAACCAATTGGCAGGTAGCAATCACAGGCCAATTAGGCTAGAAATTGATATGGAAGTAGGCCCACAGGAAATAAAACCGCTCCCACGTTGGAACTTTAAACAAGCCGACTGGGACAGATTTGCAATGCTGACAGATGGGCTGTGTGAATCCATCAACACACGGAATAACAATATGAAACCTATGGTGGAAAGCCTAAGCAAAGCAATAATGCAAGCAGCCACCGAAACCATCCCAAGAGGAGCAAGGAAAAACTACAAGCCATATTGGAATGATGAACTGCAGAAAGCGGAGGATGAAGTCTCAAATGCTAGGAACATGGCAGAGAGAGAGCAATCTATGGAGGCAAATATCGCCCTCAAGGCCATCACGGCGAAATACAAAAGAACACTAAACCAAATAACAAGAGACAGCTGGAAAAACAAAAACAGAAAGCCTCAATTTAGATAAAGAAGGGAACTTCTTCTTCGTACGCAGTCAGACAGTAACCATTATTTTTTCGAAAAAAGCGGCGGTCATCCTGAGGCTGTCTACACTGCCATAGAGCTTGTCTTGCAGTTCCACTGGTGATGGCCACATCTGCTCTCTCTGATCCTCGTATGTCGGGCAGTTCTGCAGCAGATGTTCAGCGGTCATTTTACCGGTACCGCACGGGCATTCGTCGGTACCACCTATCTTCAATTTATTGAATAGGTGGTACCTCAGTCTATTGTGGCCAGTGCGAAGTCTGAAGACAACGACCTGCTCTCTTCTGTTCAACTGGTAATAGGCATCGTTTTTGGTGTAACCAGTATGTTCGGTTTCCCATTTGGTCATGTATCTGGCTTTAATAAGCCGTTTTGACTCTTCGTACGTCATACTAGTATCTGTTTGTGGTAGTCTTGCACCTTCTTTTGCCAGTCTGTTTGCCTCCTTGTTGCCTTGGATGTTGCAGTGTGATGGGACCCACTGTACCACTACCCTTTTTGGTGCGGACTGCTGGCACAGTTGGCAGAGTGCTGCTCTTAAGTCATTAAGCTCAGTGTTTTTCTGGCTTTTTAGCGCTGTGACTACGGCCAGAGCATCTGTAAGCAGGACTGTATGGCTTTCATTTTCTTTATGTGTCACCATTTCTTCCACTGCCGCCCTCAGTGCCTCTGCCTCCGCTCTGAAATTGCAGTAGCGAATGACAGTGTTATTTTTCTGCCATTTGGTAGGTTCAGGAATGCTCCTGCCCCTCCGTTCTGTGAAGTGTTTGTTACAGAACCGTCGGTGTATGCATGGGTCCAGTCCATGCTTGGGTAGCTTTTTGATATAAAGCTTAGGGTAGTATCTCTCCTTTCTTTTTCAGTCTGGCAGTTTTTGTTTCCAATACCTGGTATATTTTCTACCACCTCTGGAAATATATCCTGCCTCCAGGTGGGTTTTCGTACAGTAGTGATGGGTTTTGGTGTTGTTAGTGCATTTATGGGATCTTCGTGCATCTTTGCTTTGGCTATTTCTGCAAAGTTTCTCCGCTTTAGTTTTCCATTTCCCAAATTGTTTAGTCTCTGGTGTATTGGATGGTCAGTCAGTCTTCGGAGTTTCTCTGACTGCAGCTGGGCTCTGCAGTCTCTTCTACCGGTCATGGATTGCAGTTTTGTAATCTTTTCAAGTTCTACAATTGGCGTTGACTTCATGCCTCCTGTTATAACTCTCATGGCTTGGTTTTGAAGTTTGCTAACTTTATCGAAGTTCGCCTTTGCTGCTGTTGTCCATGCCGCAATGCCATACTCGAGAACTGGTCTCACTCTTCCAGTGTGTAGTTTCTTTAGTATGCTTTCGTCTGCTCCCCAGCTTGTGCCAGCAAGTTTTCTCATGATTGCCATTCTTTCTCTGGCTCTCATTCGGTTTCTCTCGATCTGACTTTTCCATGTCATGCGCCGATCAAATGTGACTCCCAGATAGTTTGGGTTGTCGTTTGGCTGCAGGAATTTGCCATTTAAACTTAATTTGGTATTTTGGGGTTTGATGGAAAGCGAGAATATTGTGCATGTGGTTTTCTCCTCGTTTATTTTGACCAGCCATGAGTTCGCCCACTCTTCCAGCGATGTTAGGGCCTGCTGCATCCGATTTCTTGCTATGGTGAGATTATTTTCAGAGGTCCACATAGCCAGATCATCTGCAAACACGGAGCTGTGGACTCTTCTTGGTATATTCTCTGTGATGTTGTTTATATACACCAGGAAAAGTGTGGGTGACAGTACTCCCCCTTGGGGTACTCCCTGCTTGAGTGTCACCTTTTTGCTCATCTGCCCTTGTACTTGGACTCTGGCCGTTCTGTTTTTGAGGTAGTGGTTGATCCACTTGTACATTTTCCCACAAACATCACTTCTTCTTAGCTTGACTCTAAGTCCATCTTTCCAGACTTTGTCAAATGCCTTTTCCAGGTCCTCCCACACCGCTACTGTGTGTTTCTGTGTCAGGTAGGCATCTTCTATTTTCTGGGCTATGAGGATGACCTGGTCCTCAGTGGATCTGTGCTGTCTAAAGCCGGCTTGCTGTGGAATTAGTATTAGTTTTTCTTCCAGATGCCACATCAGTCTGGTGTTAATCATACGTTCCATCAGCTTGCCGACACAGCTCAGTAGGCTGATAGGCCTGAATCCATTTGTATCTGTTTTGTCCTTTCCTGTTTTTGGTACTGGTACAAGTACTGCGTCTTTCCATGCCTGGGGTACAATTCCCCTTTTCCAGCTTTGGTTCAGGACCGATAGCAGTTTCCTCTTTGCTGTTTGGCCCAGCCCCATCAGCATTTCGTTTGTTATCCCGTCTTTTCCAGGAGATTTCCTTTTCTTTAATGTTCTCATGGCCTCTTCCATTTCGCTCATTGTTAATTTGGCCATCATATGCTCTTCAGGTGCCGTATTGATGTTGTCGTGCCCCTTTTGCTCTTCACTAATGTCTGTATGCCTATCTGCAGGGACCTCGATGTGGTTTGCTCATAGTGATCGACAAAAGCGTTTGCGGTATTCTTACCAGTGAGCAAGTCTTCGCCCTGCTTGATGGTAATTTGTTTGTTTGACGGGGTTTCGTCGTTCATGGCTCTGACTAGCTTCCATAGCTTGTTCCCTTCTTTGTCCAGGTTGAGGCTTTCCGTTTTGTTTTTCCAGCTCACTCTTGCTGTTTGGTTAAGAGTGTATTTGTTTTTCGCCGTGATGGCTTTGAGGGCGATGTTTACCTCCATAGATTGATCTCGCTCTGCCATGTTCCTAGCATTTGTTACTGCATCTTCCGCTTTCTGCAATTCATATGTGGATTACTGTTATTCTGAAGTACACTAGACCAATCTACATTACCTTTGAGTGGTTATTCATGGATTGGTGACATTTTTGTGTGGGAAAAATAGTTTTTATTACAAAAAATGACAATATAATTATAAACAATTACTTGTAATGCTTATGAAATTCTACAAGACCTTCATATTCTTACTGCATATTCATTTTCCTTTAATGTGATATATAACATGTTTGTCTTCCTTGTGAAATAATTAAGATAAGTCAAGTTTTATCAAGAGACTGCTTTTATAGAAAAAATAATTCTGGCAAAACTAGTAAAAAATAATGGCCTTTAAGAGTTAAGTTGTTCTTTGCAGGCAACCAATGCTTTATATATGAAGAGGAAAGTCTTACACATCATGGGAATACACTTTGCACATCTTGTGAAAGATATACTTTGAAGATCAGCAGATTATAAAGTCTAATAAACATAGGTGAAAACAATATCCTACTTAACACAATAAGCCCCGGGCGCCGAATAGTCGGACATTTGTGCGGTCACTTTTTCTCTTTGGGCCGATTATTCGGCGCTTACATTTTGTTTCGTTTCTATCGCTATATTGTCACTTTTATACACACCAGACATCGTTTTTTACTTCCGTTTACTAGCTTTGAAACTAACGAGGTAAGAAATTCACATTGCTGTTGAAAGTTTGGTAAATTTTACTGTTATTTATACAAATATTCAGTGTGTATTCGACAGTATTTAAAATGGCAACGCCCACCTCAGGTAATACTAGTAATAGGCCTCGTCGTTTTACAGCAGATCAAGCTATAAAGATGTTTGAAGAGATGAGAAGTCAACAATCTAATTCCGATATGGATGACAGTAGCTCTGACGATGGAGAATTGTCAGATTATCATTACGAGGAGTCTGAAAACGAACTGAACGACGATACAGAAAGTGATCGTTCGACTATGAGCACAGGACAACCAAGTCAGATTGCCACAACATCAGCGACTGTGTCTGAACCAAGAAGGAAGAAAATGAGGAAGGATCATAACGTTGTTAGAAACAATGATTACAATGTTACCCATGGGCATGAGGGTAATAATAACATATCAGCTTGGCGATCAGTAGAAACTGGCGAGACCAACTCAAATTTTACTTTTCGCCAGACTAGAAATAATATAAATCCAGTTTTCTATCAAATGGAAACACCCTTGGATTTTTAAAAATGTTTTCTAGATAATGCTGTTGTTGGCATTTTAATAGCAAGCATAAATGCTTATGCTGCAAAGGTTATTGAAGCCAATAACCCACCAAGGAAGTACTCTACATTTGCTTCATGGACACCACTAACACATTATGAATGGCTCAAGTTTACAGCTGTGATGATTGCCATGGGCATTGATCCAAGACCCAAAATGAAAGACTACTGGCGTACTGTTGGAAATTATTATACACCATGGTTCCATCAAATGTTTTCTAGAAACCGCTTCCAGTGTATTTTTCACAGCATGCTGCATGTTTGTGAACCAGAGTCACAAGATCAAGCCAAGATTGAGCCATTTGTGGATCTGTTACTGACAAGATTTCAAAGTGCTTTCTACCCTTTTGAGAATGTGTGCATTGATGAAATGGTTATTGGATGGAAAGGGAGATTCAAGTATAAGCAGTACAATGCCAGTAAGCCACACAAGTACCACATCAAGACATTTGGACTTTGTGATTCCGCCACGGGCTATGTATTCAATTTAAAAATTTATTTTGGTAAGAATACTGTCTATAATCCGGATGTTGATCCCAGCTCCGCACATGCTGTGAAAGTTTTCAGCACTCTTTTGAAGCCGTTGAGACCTGGACATCATATTTTTGCAGACAGATTTTATTCTTCCAAGGCTGTAATTGATTATCTGCTTTCGCACAATTACAATTATACAGAAACACTAAATGTCAGCCGCGTCGGCTTTCCCCCGGAAATAAAGACATTGAAGCTTGGACACCAAGAGATGAAGTGGTTTTTGGACTCAGTGAACAAAACATTATGCGTTGCCTGGAAGAGTAAAAAGGCAAAGAAGCCCTGCATACTTGTTTCAACAAAAGCCACAGTATCAACTGTTGAGAAGGGTACCTGGAATAAAACAACAAAGCCGAAAGTGGTTGATGACTACAATATGAGCATGAATGGCTGTGATCGGATGGATCAAATGGTTGGCTATTATGGCATGCACAACCGTAAAAGCCGAAAGTGGTGGAAAAAAATTTACCATTGGGTTATTGAGATAACCCAGATCAATGCACACATTATTTACAGTTTGTGCCAGGAAGGTAATGGAAAAAAGAAGCTCTCACTTCAAGAATTCAAACAGCGGCTAATTAATGATCTGGTCATTGAAGCTACGAAGCTGACACCTGATGGACTGATAAATTGTCCATCAAAAAACTTCAAACATTCCATGAAAGGAACAGAAGTGGAGAAGACAGTTGGCGCTAGACATCTTGTGGAATTTGTTGGGAAGGACAGAGATTGTGTTCACTGCAGCCAAGGCCGCGGTAAAGGGCGTCAAAGATCTAGCTATGTGTGTTCAGGCAGACTGCACCTTTGCCCTAAAAATTGCTTTCTGGCTTTCCATAAGCAAAACAGCTAGCTTGATCTGAATAGTTTAAATGAAATAGCATGTAGTATTGATAGCTAGTTGAGTTGTGGACTTTAGATTATTATTGTGTGCATCTTTTACTTGGATCATCATTGTATGCAGCTTTGTGATATTTGTTCTGGATATGGATATAGCAGTTCAACAACAAGGTAAGACACTTTGTACTATTGTCTCATCATCATCTTCTTTGAGTACCAATTTTATAATACATAAACATACTTGAAAACATGTTTACACTGTAAATTTTATATGCCAAACAATTAATTTTTCACTGAAATCATTTTTAAATAATCAAGTTATGTAGCATAACTAACATTTTTTTAATTGAAAACATATATACATTATAAACAACAGCTATCTACACCCATTTGTCATCATTTTCATATCTAACAAGATATGGATTTTTGCTCACAAACATCACAAATATATGTTCCTTCTACTGTCTTGATATGTTATGAAATGTCATGGTTTTTTTTTTGCCTAATGACCTACTTTTGTATTCTGAGAAATTTATTATTTTCCATTGATTTTATAGCAACAAATTAATTATATGTTATGAGAATATAGTTGTTTGTGACATTTTTGCAGTTTTTACAAGAATATTGACATTGCAAGCAGTTTCAGAACAAAAAAAGTGTAATTTTATATAGCAAAATTTGATCACATCCTTCTTTCTGCCTACATTTGACTTGGCATAACTATATATTTTTTTATGAAATCATGTTTATATTATGCATACCTGTAATCTACAACCACATACCTTTATTTTCATTTATAACAACACATGTCTTTATATACATGAGCATCACAAGCATTAATTTATAAAGGCTAACTATCAACACACTGAGTGGTAGCCATTTTTGCTTGGGTCAAACCTGCTTTTTTGTTTGGGACTGAAAGTGTTAAGTTGACCCAAAAGCTCAAATTCCTGGGTAGTAATGTATACAGAAGGAAGACAACTCTTAAAGATTTTGTAACTAGTTTTGCCAGAATTATTTTTTTGTTTAAAAGCACTCTTCAAAAAACTTGTCATTATTTAACAGGAAGACAAAGACGATATGTATCAAATTAATCAAAAATGAATATGCAATAAGAATATGAAGGTGTTGTAGAATTTCATAAAATATTACAAGTAATTGTTTATAATTATATTGACATTTTTTAAAATAATTTTTCACACACAAAAATGTTACCAATCCATGAATAACCACTGAAAGGTAATGCAGATTGGTCTAGTGTACTTCAGAATAACAGTAATCCACATATGAATAATATCTACACAAAAATTTTTTTTTTTCGCTGTCAAATGGAGTTAATGTGTCAGTGAGTTGCAGGTCTCCATTTGGTCAACCACATTTTGACAGAAATCTGAATAAGTTCTAGATCTCAGTCAGTCAGTGGGGATGGAAGTTGGTACTGTTCTATAGAATTTACTTTAGAAATATTGCATCTTCTGTTAATGGTGCAGTCAAACATTTTTGCCTTTTAGCAGCAGTAGGTTCAACGCCCTCTCATCTTAGCATCAGATTCAGTAGGCTGAGTAGGTTGAATAATATTATATTCTATGTCTAACTCCAATTCAACGTCAGAAAAATGTGAATGCTCGTCACTAAATTCATTTAGAGTACATAACTCCCAAGCCTTTTCAACAGATAAAAACAACCTACTAATAGACAATCTTGAAGTGCTAGGTTTGCTACTCATTTTTGTGATAAAATTACTTGAAAAATGACAAATCTTTTCCAACTTTGAATATCTACACAAAGTACGTTGCTGCTTTTACAATTGAAACGCAAATTAAAGAGTTACTTCCTTTACCCTGTAATGTCAATTGAAATATAGAAACACTGAAAAAAACTAAACAAATTTAGTTTAATGTGTTAAACATATAAGCGTTTTTCTGGCATCAATTTGGACACCAGAAAGAACGCTGATAGTGTTCTTATGGCCTTTAAGAGTTAATAGAGAAACTTAAACTAGATATCAGCAAACATCTGCTGTGACTTACCAATCAGCTGTCATTACTATTTAAACTCTCGAACATCAATCTTGGAAACAAAACAAAAACTGATCAACAGTATATTTATACCACCTTTGTGTTACCAATGTCAAACTTACCCTTATTTAAAGTACTGGAGAGGAAAACAAATTGTCAAATTAAATGTCTAAGAAAAGTCATTGGTGTCACCAGGAGAGATAAAATATTAACTTTCTTACTAAATAACAATTATACCTTAGTAATATTTGTAACTAAGCTTTGATACTGACACAAAATCCCTGTTGATACTGGGATGTTCCAATTACAGATAATTTTGTACCCCCTACTTAACTCGTCGTTCAGCCATCAAACCTGATATTTTAAATTATACAATGCACACATTTCTATGCAATACAAATATGATATTACATTCTGGCTTGTCATACTGATAAGAAAACAGTTTGATTTATCGACAGTGCCGACTTAAGACTAGAAGAGAAGAAGAAAGTCATGGGCACAGTTTCGAGTAATGGTGATGTCTACTGGAACCCTCAGGCTATTTTTTTAAGCTCATGTGCTATCGATGTCAAGAAATTTCCACTTGATGTTCAAAGATGTTATATGAAATTTGGGTCTTGGACATACGATGGTTTCAAACTAGATCTTCAGGTATTTGTGTCATTCATTTGTTGTTAGTTTATCTTACTTATTTCTCCTATGTGTGCTTGAGGCATTAAGTATCATTGAAGGTTTTTTTTTGTTTTGTTTTTTTGCGTTCGCCTTATTTCTCTAATCCCCAAGGCAGTGTGCGTTGCACTGTGGTTTTTATTTTACACCTGTTGGTCCAGTGCATCAAACTTGAACATGCATTTTATGTAAGGACCTGCTTCCTCCTGCATTTACAGTGAAACGGCCGGTGCTGTGATTGGGATCGAACCCAGCATTTTTGGGTTGTAAGCACTTAACCACTAGGCCACGCAGTCCCCTTCATTGAGGGTTAAGTTGCCTTGGACAATTCTTTTGCTACAGTTGTGGTAAACTTTTGTTGTTTTAGTATTTCTGTTATATTATCTATCCATTGTCTTCCTTGTCTCATGGAACAGAACTTTTTCTGTTATATTTGTGCAAAGGTATTTGATCATGTTACATTCTCATGAGATGGCTGAACCATCTTATTTTCTATCTTGCTACATATTCAGCACAAGTAGTAGATCTTATAGTATTTCAAATGTCGTCATTTCTCATTCTATCTCTCCCATGACATTGATGGCTTTTCTCAAACACTTTATTTCACACATCAAAATTTTCCTCTCTTAATATGGTACCTTGGATAAGAAATACGTTTTGCAAAGAGTTTGTATACATATACTGTTTATCAGTTATTGTTTTGTGACCAAGCTGATGTTCAGGTGTTTAAGTAGTGATGACATCTTAGTAACACCAGATGCTTTCTGAAATCTGGTTTCAATTTCTCTATCGTCTTTCAACTACTTAAGTTTGATTGTTTACATGTATGTTCAGTGGACCTAGTGTTCTTAAAATCCTGATAGTAATCCATATAGTTTCTGTGTGCAATATGCTAACCTTCATATTATGTCTTTTACAAACTGTGCCTTGCACATTATTATGATCTTACAGTCTATCTTCATCTCATGCATTAGACTTTGATCATTTGCTAAGAGTAGTTAACAAATTGAATTAGGTTCCACATCTGGTGTTGCAATTTGACTGGCTCTGATGTTATTTGTGTGGAAGCACACGTAACAGACTTCCTCTATCTGGGTCACTGGGACAAAAATGAAATGATATGTAATAGTGTTACCTGTTTAGCTTTATTCTGATCTTTGGTCAAAGGAACAAACTTGTCCTATATGTGAGTTACATTCCTTACACACTATTCTTACTCCTCTATTTATATTATTATTCTTTCTCTCACTAGGGACTTGACACTTGAAAAAGTTCAAAACAAAAAGGATGTTTATTGCATATGACTACTTATAATAAATGACTTATTATACAATACAAAGGGCTTGTGATGTCTAACTCAGCAATGGACTATCTATATATTGAATTCTAGTCTTATACACTGCAAGCTACATTACTCTGGATCGTTATGTAAGTTGGATTCCCTGTTATATTTTCCCCCAGGCTTTCTCCATCTGTCTAACTAGCCTGAATTCCCTCTACACTAACACAACTTGACAATTTAAAAGAGTTTCATTCTTGATTATCAGCTCCTGAACATCTTCTTAAGGGGTCGCCGTCTTCTGCGGGTTGCTAGTAGTTTCATCTGTCTATAAAATCTTTAGGCAATACAACACTTCTCAGAAAAGGCCTCTCTGATTTCTGTGAGATCTTGAGTTTTGGACACAATGTGTTTGCTGACAATTCTCTGATCTCTTCTGGGTATGTGTTTACATACAATACACCTCTTGTACACAATGCCTGTCTTACAATAAACTTACAAATGATGTCTATAAGTCTGGACTGCGTGGCTGGGCGATCTGTCTAGTCGGTTGTGAAATCAGTCGGCCCAATGTCAAACCTTTCCTCTCAAGACAATGGGCGCAGGTCTAGGAGTCAAGAGAAAAGACCGAGTGCCCAATTATACACACTGAAGTAGTGACTCTAAGTCCCACCCATAGTTGTCTGTTGCTGGGCATGGTTCCATCATGTGGTCAAACTTGTTGCGACTGCACAACTTGGAATCAATCATGTTTATTTTCTATTTCTTTCTACACTTGCCTTTTAGAAAAATAATAACCGCAACCTCCTATAAATATGGGTCAGCTCAGAAAAACAGACCAAAGTTTGTGTAAAGTGAACCAGTCATTTTGTTCTAACCAAGGTAAGTTCCAAGTTTGACAATAACAACCTGTATATTTGTGTATTCCTTTAAACTCTTGCTGGCCTGTTGGTGAGTCCATGTTTTTAGTAACCAGTTAGAAAATGCCTTCTCAGGTTGGAAGGGCCTTGGCCACAGTGGTATGTAATAAGTTGTGCCTATAACTTGTGGCGTGATGGCCCCTGTAACCATTAGTTGACTTCTAACCTCAGTTCTAGACACTAACAGTTACATTTTATCTTGGTCACGGTTCTGAAGTTATTCGTTTGAATATTTCTTATAACAGTGTTAGAGGGATCCCCTTCTTATGCCACTTTGGGGACATATGACTGTCATACACACATCCTTGTTGTACTCCTCTGTTTACGATATGTCAAAAGCAAGTGTCGTTTCATCATTTGTTCTGAAACTTTTGTATTCATATGGTGCAGTGTTCTCACATTATCTAATAGTTGTCTTTCTAAGCTGTAGTATTCTATTACTGTCCACAGTTTATTCCTAGCAACTCTATCAAAAGTTATCTTTTGATTATAAATGTTAAGTTTAGATGCTTGCCATATTTTATTGTTCTTGCGCTTAAGGGGAATGAGGCATCAGTGCACACCATTTTGAGTTTTGTTCAGGCTGAGATTCAACAATAACAGTTGGTCGAAAGTGTGTTTTTGTGTGTGTGTGTGTGTGTGTGTGTGTGTGTGTATATTTCTATATATATATATTAATATATCTCACACATTTTCCTCGGCGTCATTCGATACAGATGTGCCATATGTGAGGAAACCTATTCTGTATGTGTCCTGATCCTTTGTAACGCTGTACCAATGCTGACCTATTGTTTTGGTCAGTCCATCTATCCTGCCATCGCATTGGTGGGCAACCCCTGTGGACATGTACAGGCATATGGCCACCAAAACGTTGTTCTACGTGTCCATCTGTTGTCAGTCATGTGTACCACATATCCATCCCAACGATGTTTGCGTTATATCACTGCTTCCACACCTTCTAGAAACAAAATTTGATGTCGAATTTCTTCATTTCAGATCTTATCCTGTATTGACATTTTTAGTAAGCACCTTGGTATATATATATATATATATATATATATATATATATATATATATATATATATATATATATACACACGCGCGCGCAGTACTGCCCCAAAATAAATTGACACTATTTGAAAGTTCATATATTGGAACCTATAAAGATAACCTGTTTGAACTGTTTGCATTTGGAGCTCCAATAACACTACATTGAGTATGTGCGAGCACGTGTAGTCATTCTGCTGTATTTAGTTTCTGTGCGAAGCACATAAGTGTACTAGACAAAATTGCAGAGATGTTTTCTTTTGATCAATGTAGCGAGATTTTAAAATGTATTTTGGAAATATGAGAATGTGATGGAGGTGCAGAGACAATGGAGGACAGAATTCAATAGTGACTAGGGCACTGAGACGCTAGTCCGGTCAGGCACAATATACTGGCCAGAATGTCGCGTCAGATATACTGTCCAAGACGATAATCTATCTTCCATGTAGCGTTCCCTGGAAACAGTTGTTTTCAAGACAGTCTGGCTGACGAGATGTGGATCAACATGATCTCCGTAGTAGTGAGCTTCACGCAGATGAAGACAAGCATAGCACAACCACCTGGAGGACCACGGTTCATCTTCATCAGCACGTGCAGGATGTGAGGAAATCTACTACAACCTGCCACTTAACACTCAGGGCACACAAAAGAGTAAACTTACTCATTGTAGGCATTAAACAAAAACAACAATACTGCGCCACCATCACGTGTAACAATTACCTAATTTGCATGACAAGTTTGAGAGAAAAGGAACTGTGTAATCTGAAGAAGGGACAGTGTGGCAGGAAGAGAACAAAAACGGACAAAAGAAGTGGGGAGACGATATATTGCTGCCTATGGTGGTCATGTTGAACACCTTAAACTTTAATATATATGACAACGATGAGGCTATTAAGACTTTGCTGGATGAAAAACATCATTTATTACAACTTCACCAAGACAATCCATCCTCATTTTTCAAAAAGTTTGCATTCACCAATATTCGCAGGATTGTCCAGAACCAGCTCAGGACTATGCAGGGTGCATGGCTTAACAGCATAGCTGATGAAATCCAGTGGTACACAGACACAAATAACCCAAAGCAGTTTTACTCTGACTTGAAGACGGTCTATGGTCCCAAGTCATGTCATTCATCTCCTGTCCTTAATGCTGATGGCACGGCACTGATGACCAACAAAGTCTGGAGTGATGGTCAGAGCACTTCCATGCTATCCTAAACTGTAAATCCACTATCAGCGAATTAGCCATAACACACATGCCTCAAGTTGAAGTAAATATTAGGCTGGGTATCCTGCCCAGTACAGATGAGGTTGAGAAAGCAATCAGCTTAATGTCCAGTGGCAAAACACCCAGGTCAGATGCTATTCCTGCTGAGCTCTACAAGGCAGGAGGCCCTGTGTTGTTACACAAGCTAACAGACCTTTTTGCTCAATTTGGGATACAGGTCATATGCCGCAGGAACTTAAAGATGCCACCATTGTCCACATCTACAAGCACAAGTGCAATCGTCAATCTTATGATAACCACAGAGGGATCTCTCCTGTCTATCGCTGGAAAAATTTTAGCTCGAGTTATGCTCAACCGCTTAAAAACTCATCTCGAGCAGAATGTACTTCCAGAGAGCCAATGTGGTTTCTGAGCTGGTTGTGGGGCGGTTGACATGATTTTTGCAGCTTGTCAAATCCAAGAGAAATGTCAGGAACAGCATCGTGATTTGTACATGACTTTTGTTGACCTGACAAAGGTCTTTGAAACTGTCAACAGGGACGGACTCTGGAAAATCACGACGAAATGCAGTTGTCCGGAAAAATTCATCACAGTCATCTGCCAGTTTCATGATGGCATGTTAGCCCGTGTACTGAATGATGGTGAACTCTCTGAAGCATTCCCAGTCATAAATGGAGTCAAACAGGGCTGTGTGCTGGCCCCAACACTTTTTAGCATGATATTTGCAGCCATGCTTTCTGATGCAACACATAACTGTGACATTGGCATACAGATCAGATACCGGACAGATGGGCAGCTGTTCACTCTGAGGCGGCTAAAGGCCCTCACAAAGGTCAACTATATTCGATCTCCTCTTTGCAGACAGCTGTGCAATTAATACATGCTGAGAACAGGACATGCAGGCAATCATGCATGAGTTCCCAACTGCGTGCACTAATTGTGGTCTTACTGTAAACACCAAGAAAATGGAGGTAATGTTTTTACCTGCGCCTGGGAAGCCCTACCATGAACCAAACGTCACTGTACAGGGACAATGCCTAAAAGCAGTTGATAGCTTTACCTACCTTGGCAGTACCCTCACCAGAGAAGGAAAATTGACTCTGAGGTCCACAACAGAATTTCCAAGGCGAGTGCTGCTTTCTGAAGACTACAAGAAAATGTTTGGAACCGGCAGGGAATCAGTGTTGCCACCAAGATTAGTGTGTATCGTGCTATTGTGCTAACCACCCTTTTGTACGCATGCGAAACATGGGCAGTCTATAGC
This sequence comes from Ariolimax columbianus, assembly GCA_036924085.1. NCBI lineage: Eukaryota > Metazoa > Mollusca > Gastropoda > Stylommatophora > Arionidae > Ariolimax > Ariolimax columbianus. Next base: position 19,265,188 of record JAVGWX010000002.1, read on the forward strand.
TGGCATGTAAACTGTCTCCACAGACTGCTCAGGATCAGTTGGCAGGAGAGAGTGCCAAACTCTGAAGTCCTCACCAGGGCGAGACTCTGGCATCCATACGCTGCTACAGAGAGCCCAGATCAGATGGATAGGACATGTTGTTTGCATGTAAGATGAACGCCTCCCTAAACAACTGTTGTACTGTGAACTCATGATTGGACAGCATTCGCAGGGGGGACAAAAGAAATGATACAAAGACACTCTAAAAGTTTCTTTGAAAAGTTTCTCTATTGATGTTGCTGACTGAGAGCTGCTTGCTCCGAACCGCTCAGCCTAGCGCACCACTGTCACACTTGGTGCTTGCACAGCTGAGGAGCAGAGGACCATCACGGAGGCGCAGGAAAAGCGAGCTGCACAAAAGGAATGAATGCAAGACTGCCCAACAAATAATGCTGTTTATGTTCGCCCTACATGCGGTAGATGTTGTAACGTTCAAATCGGACTGTGCAGTCACATCTGAATAAACATGTCTGATGCTATCACATCTTCGCTTGTGATGGGCAACTACAAGAGGCTTGTCATAAGTCTTTACCCTGACCATGAAGGAGTAGAAGGAGAATGTTGTAATTTGGCACTGTGCTTATTATTCTCAATGTAGCCACCACCTGAATTTATACATTTCTGCCATCTCTGCATGACCTTGAAAAGACAGACCTTCAGAATAAAATAACCTATTTTTCTAATTAAACCAGTTATCACAAGCCAGTATGACATCTTCGTCACTGTCAAAATGATTTCCTTTCAGCTGTTTTTTAAGTTTTAGGAAAAGAAAAAAGTCTGATGTAGCTAAATCCGGAGAATATGGTGGGTGTGGAAGAATTTCAATATTCAAATCGTTGGCTGTTTGCAGCACAAGCCTTGCTTTATGGGAGGGCGCGTTTTTTTTAAGCAAAGGCAGAATTTATGGGGGCTATCCCTCATTTTCTGGTCAGTCTTTCTTAGTTTGGTAAGGAGATCTGCATAATATTGCCCATTAACTGTGTTGCCATGAGGCAGATAATCTTTCAATATGACACCTTTGACGTCCCAAAAAACAGTCAGCATCACTTTTCTTGCAGATTTCTGTGCTCTTGGCTTGGCATATGTTGGTGAGCCCGGGGTTTTCCACTGCATGCTAGAAATTTTGGATTCTGGGTCATAATGGTGAACCAAAGTCTCATCTACTGTCACCATGGTCGGCAACATGTTTTTCAGCCGACACATTTCGAGCAACTGGCCACAGCAATCAGCCCTCCTTTGTTTTTGTTCACATGTCAGCAGATGCGGGACCCAGCGGGCACACACTTTTCTCATGTTCCTGTCTGTTATGTAAAATTCTAAAAACTGTACTTTCATTCAATTTTGCTGACCTAGATATCTCTGCAATTGTCATTTTCCATTCATGGTCAATTATTTTTGTCACTCTTGCAGCATTTTCTTGAACATTTGCATTTTGGTAAGATTAGTGGACGTTGGGTGCCAAGACAGCTTTCTGCTTGTAACCAGCAGAGAAGAGTTCAATCCTGCCCTAAAGTGAAGGAATGTTTTGACATGACTTTTTGGATTGCTTCATCACATATGATGAAACCTTGACGCATAATTATATTAAAATAAACAAGCATCCAAGCAGTGGAAGCATATGCAATCACCCCCACCCAAAGGATTTAGGACAATTGCATCTGCAGGTAAAGTGAGTGTTTTCTGGAACTAACTTATCATTCCTGTTGATTTTCTACCCCGTGGTGCCACTATCAACAGTGAACAGTACAATCGCATTTTGAGTGAAGTGCATAACTGTCTATGGAAAAAAAATTGACCTTGTTTGATCACAAGATGTTGAGCAACGCATGAGCTGCAGTGGTCAGCGACCCATAGCTGACTGCTAGCGTCAGGGCCAGCGAACCATAGCTGCCAAGACCCTTCTACACCTCCACGGGGTGATCCGGGATAACAGGCTGCAGCAGGGAAGACTGGCTAAGGAGAAGAGATCGAAGAGGGAATGCTAACCCAGTACTCAAAAAATGCTTGCTGAAGTCGGATATGTTGGACAAAAAGGTGCAAGTATCGCAGCCAAGCTGTAAATTATGACACAACGCATTCCGTTCTCTGGACTACATTCTGGTTTGGTAGTGGGAGATTGAGAACGAACGAAGAAGAAGAAGATAACAAAGGATGTCCTGCTCCTGCAAGACTATGGTCGACCTTCTTCTTCTTCGCACACGGTCAGACGTCAACTTGAATTTGTTTGAAGAAAGCAGCTGTCATTCTGAGGCTGTCGACACTGCCATAAAGCTTGTCTAGTGTTGGCTCTGGTGATGGCTACATGTACTTTCTCTGGTCCTCGTATGTCGGGCAATTTTGCAGCAAATGTTCAGCGGTCATTTTCCCTGTACCACAGGTGCATTCATCAGTGCCACCTATCTTCAGTTTATTTAATAGATGGTACCTCAGTCTGTTGTGGCCTGTGCGGAGTCTGAAGACCACGACCTGCTCTTTTCTGTTCAACTGGTAGTAGGCATCATTTTTTGTGTAGCCAGTATGTTCTGTTTCCCATTTGGCCATGTATCTGGCCCTAATAAACCTTTTGAACTCTTCGTAGGTCACACTAGAATCTGGTTGCGGTAGTCTTGCACCTTTTTTTGCCAGTCTTTCTGCCTCCTTGTTGCCTTGGATGTTACAGTGGGATGGAACCCACTGTACCACTACTCTTTTTGGTGCGGACTGCTGGCATAGTTGACAGAGTACTGCTCTTAAATCATTAAGTTCAGTATTTGTCTGGATTTTTAGTACTGTAACCACGACCAGGGCATCTGTAAACAGGACTATCTGGCTTTCATTACTTTCGCCTGTCACCATTTCTTCTACTGCTGTCCTCAGTGCCTCTGCCTCCGCTCTGAAATTGCTTAAGAATTTTCCAGTTGCCACTGACAGTGTTATTTTTGTACCATTTGTTAGGCTCAGGAATACCTCTCCCCCTCCAATCTGTGTTGTGTTTGTTACAGAACCGTCGGTGTATGCATGGGTTCAGTCCATGCTTGAGTAGTTTTCCGCTATGTACCTCAGGGTTATGTCTCTTCTTTCTTTTTCCATCTGGCTGTTCTTGTTTCCAATACCTGGTATATTTTCTACCATCTCCGGAATGATATGCTGCTTCCATGTGAGTTTCCGTACAGTAAGAAGGAGCTTTGGTGTTGTTATGGTGTTCATAGGGTCTTCGCTCATCTTTGCTTTTGCTATTTCTGCAAAGTTTCTCCGCTTTAGTTTCCCTGTTCCAAATCTATTTAGTATGGTCGACATCATATGGCTCATTGCCCTATGTGCCATCTGCAGCAACTCAGCGTTGAGGTATTGCCACATCCACCTTACAGCCAAGACCTCGCTCCACCTGTTTCGACCCCTAAAAGAATTCTGGGAGATGAGCATTTCAGCACTGATGACAAAGTCAAACAGGCTGTCCTGGATTGGTTCAGACACACTGACAAATCTTTCTACGCTGAAGTTTTTCAAGCATTGCTAAGCTCTCAGAAAAACTCACAACTTAATACCCATGGGCAAGGGGAATAACCCTGCAAAAATTAAACGTACTTGTGCAATAAAATGAATAAAAAATACAATTTAAAATTGTTTTTTGTGTGAATCAAACTCCAGTTTACAGATAAATGGAAGAGGCATTGATCTGTGCACATGTTTTTTTGTGAACGTCATGTATGATGGATGTGAAAAATTAAACAAGTGAAGAAAAAAAAAAAGGCATCAATATAAAATGTCCGTTTCACACACTTGTATCAATTTTGTTGCTGATAAATATCTAAGGGAAAAGCAGCAAAGCAGTCTCCCTTGCAGAGGTTGACTTTTCAGGTTCTACAGCCATTACTTGGTTTCTACACACCTTTCTGATGCAGTCTTAACTTTCATCTTGGAACACTAACAGCATGTCCGCTTTCTGCCAAACATCCGACTCTGTTGATGGTTAGCAAGAATGGGATTTGTAATTCCTGTAGCTGTTGGTTGTTGTCTAGCTCTTTGACATCTGCTTGTTTGTCTGCCTATTAATGCCCCCATACAAACAAGACAGAAGCCCAGGTGGGTGAGAACTTTTTCGCCAGGTCGGTTTCTCTTCTTTTTGTACAGGATAAAAGCATTGATCGTAGCCAGCCCTCTTTGGATCTTCTTCTCCATGCTCCTATCCTACGCTTATGACACATCTGTGGACGGTGTCTATCTAAACACCAGGTCAGATGGGTTGCTGTTTAATATGAGGTGACTACAGCTTATATTGGGGATAGGGTGGCAAATGGTCTTGCAAAGAGCAAACACTCACAGCATGTACTCGATGTTGAGCCAGCGACGTCTAGGGTGGTTGGGACATGTTTATTGCATGGAAGACGAGAGGCTGTCAAAGGATATCTTTTACAGACAGCTAGCCATTTGAGTTAGAAGAATCGGCCGTTCCACACTGCGATTCAAGAACGTATGCAAGAGGGACATGAAGTCATGCAACATTCCATCTGAGGGCTGGGATAAAATTGCTCAGGATCAAGCTATCTGGAGACAGTCAGTTGCAGGAGGCATAGTGACTGCTGACGCCCGTAGAGGTCTTCTGGCTGCAGAGAAAAGAGAACGACTGAAGATATCAAGGAACAGCCAGGCAAGCCAGCCTGCTCAGTGTGGTTGTACAATCTATGGCAGGGACTCGCGGATTGGCCTTTACAGCCATAGCAGACATTGTCGAAATACAGGAGACAGAGCTGGACAAAACTTACAGGGCGCCACGTGCATGGTCTATACAGACTGAGACGTCTATGAATGATTTGGTCATGGAGATCAACCCCTCCCATACCTTTATTATATGCTTTTACATGTGTTGGGAGATCCACACTGACACAGCCATCTGCAGTCCTTTTTTCAGTTTTTGTCATAATGGGTTGTGATTTTGTTAACAGAACTATCACTGAATGTTTGTCTTACCATAAACATGCCACCAAATTCCCTATCTGTCTCATTGCAACTTGAGATTTTTTAAATTTCAAGTTTTAAAATTAAGTTGGCTATGCTTTACCGCTGAGGTGAATAGTTGCGCAGCAATACGTTTCTCTGGCAAGAAGATCCTCAGCTAGCTGTACACTCGTAAAGTAATTATCAAAATAAAAATGTCTTTTGTCAAGGTATGGCTCTCCAGTTGTTGTGATAGCATGATGTCCTAGTACATCTTTCATCTTCTTGTCTGACTTTCCAGTATACACCTCAAAGTTATAGAGATATCCAGTATGAAAATCACCAAATTTTAATTCCCCAAGGACAGGGTTTGTTTTTTATGTATTGCCTGAACTGGAGTCTTCCCGTAAACGCAACCACAGCTTCATGAATACTGATTTCCTGTTCAGGCCTCATTAGCTCTGGACTTGGCTAGAATAAGATCAGAAAGAGGTCTAACCTTAAAATTGCATCCTGTCTTCGTGGAATGAATTTGGAATTAACATTGGGATGCAAATATTTGCTGATACCTTCAAATGTATTTCTTGACACTACACTTGACACTGCAGGCACCTCAGTTCAGCAGTCGACCAAAACATTCTGTTAGTATATAGTTAACATCAAGAAAACCCTTCATGTTATCAAGAGAAACAGGTTTTCACAAAGAATTTGATTTTTATACAATTCTGATGCAGGCATATGCATCAGTTTGCTCTGCCCAGTACTCAAAAAAGAATGAGAAATAGTGAAAGATAATCCAAAGCAAAGTCATCTTGATATGAATCTATGTCACTTGCAGAAACTGTTTCCTCACTAAATCTTTCAATACTGATATTACTCAGTTGCTTTGACCATTTTCTTTCACCACATGGTCCTGGCTGTGGGGTGGGGTGGTTCATGTCAACATCTACCGATAATTTGTCATCACTAGTGAGGCCAGTGTCGCAACTTACTAGTCAAAATGGCATTTGTTTTTCTATATAATCTGCAACATTTATGCACTTATCTCAGTGTTTAAAAGAATTAATTTTTTTCATTACAAAAAAATTGTCCTTGTTTGACTTCAGCGCCCCTTGTATGTGTATATATATGATGATATATATATATCATCAACATGTAGAATGTCCTTTGTAAAACGTCGCTCCCATCACAGTCTGTCTGAAAAAAACTCTTGCCAAAACTCCAGCCTCCGCCAGTCATACCCAGGCATTCCTGGATATCTTGGTGCCATCGTCTTCTTGGTCTACCCCTTCCTCTTTTGCCTGGCACTATACCTTCCATTACCGTTCTCTCAAGACCGTTGTGTTTTTTGATGTGACCAAAGTATTTGCATTTTCTAGCCAAAATGGAATTGATAAACCAGTTCTCCTCTATGCTCAACTCTTGCCGAATGTCTACATTTGTTTTTTTCTCTGTCCAGGGTATTTTGAGAACCTTTCTGTAACGTTTTGACTCAAAGAATTTGATTCTTTGTCTAGAAGTTTTGGTAATCGTCCATGATTCACAGCAATAAGCTGCTAAAGGAAAAATACAGGCTCTCAAGACTTTTACTTTTATCATTTATATATCTCTCTCTCTTTATCTGTGTGTGTGTGCGTGCGTGTGTTCAAAAAGTATCCAACCTTAATTTTTCCAGTAGATACAAATGAATCCTGGGTGTTGTACTTCGGCAGGAAGGTATACGGGATTGTCATGCACATGCACAAACTTTTTCCTGCTCGCATATTGCATCAGTCGCTGGTAGTCAATCTTTCACTGTTAAGTGTAGTGAGCACCTGTGGGTTTTCATTCACCACAAAATGATGAAAAGAATTGAGCAGCAGTGTTACATCAAATTTTTACCAAAAGCTAGGTGATACCCAAGTGGAAACTATTTGGAAGATTCAACAGGCTTTCGGTGGCGATACCATGAGCATCACACAAATTAAGGAGTGGTACAATTGCTTCAAAGATAACCGCACATTGGTGAAGAGCAGATCACGTTCCGGTAGGGCCTCAGGAAGCCGAAATGATGAAATCATTGACCGTACTTGGTCTTACGGAACCATTGTGTCACCATCTGAGAACTTGCGGATGAGGATTCGGCTATACAAAAAATTTGTGTCAAATATGCTAACAATGGAGCAGAAGCAACTCTGTCTGGAAGTCTCTCTGGACTACGCAAACGGCAACTGTGACTTCCTGAAAACTGATCACTGGTGATGAGTGGTAGGTTTATGGTTACTACTCGGAAACCAAGCTGCAGTCGTCACATTCTTCTTTCTTCTTCTTCTTCGTACGCAGTCAGACAGTAACCATTATTTTTTCGAAAAAAGCGGCGGTCATCCTGAGGCTGTCGCCACTGCCATAGAGCTTGTCTTGCAGTTCCACTGGTGATGGCCACATCTGCTCTCTCTGATCCTCGTATGTCGGGCAGTTCTGCAGCAGATGTTCAGCGGTCATTTTACCAGTGCCGCACGGGCAATTTGTTGAATAGGTGGTACCTCAGTCTATTGTGGCCAGTGCGAAGTCTGAAGACAACGACCTGCTCTCTTCGGTTCAACTGGTAATAGGCATCGTTTTTGGTGTAACCAGTATGTTCGGTTTCCCATTTGGTCATGTATCTGGCTTTGATAAGCCGTTTTGACTCTTCGTACGTCATACTAGTATCTGTTTGTGGTAGTCTTGCACCTTCTTTTGCCAGTCTGTCTGCCTCCTCGTTGCCTTGGAATGTACAGTGTGATGGGACCCACTGTACCACTACCCTTTTTGGTGCGGACTGCTGGCACAGTTTGCAGAGTGCTGCTCTTAAGTCATTAAGCTCAGTGTTTTTCTGGCTTTTTAGCGCTGTGACTACGGCGAGAGCATCTGTAAGCAGGACTATATGGCTTTCATTTTCATTGTGTGTCACCATTTCTTCCACTGCCGCCCTCAGTGCCTCTGCCTCCGCTCTGAAATTGCTTGTGTACTTACCAGTAGCGAATGACAGTGTTATTTTTCTGCCATTTGGTAGGTTCAGAAATGCTCCTGCCCCTCCGTTCTGTGTAGTGTTTGTTACAGAACCGTCAGTGTATGCATGGGTCCAGTCCATGCTTGGGTAGCTTTTCGATATGAAGCTTAGGGTAGTATCTCTCCTTTCTTTTTCAGTCTGGCAGTTTTTGTTTCCAATACCTGGTATATTTTCTACCACCTCTGGAAATATATCCTGCCTCCAGGTAGGTTTTCGTACAGTAGTGATGGGTTTTGGTGTTGTTAGTGCGTTTATGGGATCTTCGTGCATCTTTGCTTTGGCTATTTCTGCAAAGTTTCTCCGCTTTAGTTTCCCATTTCCCAAATTGTTTAGTCTCTGGTGCATTGGATGGTCGGTCAGTCTTCGGAGTTTCTCTGACTGCAGCTGGGCTCTGCAGTCTCTTCTATCGGTCATGGATTGCAGTTTTGTAATCTTTTCAAGTTCTACAATTGGCGTTGACTTCATGCCTCCTGTTATAATTTTCATGGCTTGGTTTTGAAGTTTGCTAACTTTATCGAAGTTCGCCTTCGCTGCTGTTGTCCATGCCGCAATGCCATACTCGAGAACTGGTCTCACTCTTCCAGTGTATAGTTTCTTTAGTATGCCTTCGTCTCCTCCCCAGCTTGTGCCAGCAAGTTTCCTCATGATTGCCATTCTTTCTCTGGCTCTCATTCGGTTTCTCTCAATCTGACTTTTCCATGTCATGCGCCGATCAAATGTGACTCCCAGATAGGTTGGGTTGTCGCTTGGCTGCAGGAATTTGCCATTTAGACTTAATTTGGTATTTTGGGGTTTTAATGAAAGCGAGAATATTGTGCATGTGGTTTTCTCCTCGTTTATTTTGACCAGCCATGAGTTCGCCCACTCTTCCAGCGATGTTAGGGCCGTCTGCATCCGATTTCTTGCTATGGTGAGATTCTTTTCAGAGGTCCACATAGCCAGATCGTCAGCAAACATTGAGCTATGGACTCTTCTTGGTATATTCTCTGTAATATCGTTTATATATACCAGGAAGAGTGTGGGTGACAGTACTCCCCCTTGGGGTACTCCCTGCTCGAGTGTCACCAATTTGCTCATCTGCCCTTGTACTTGGACTCTGGCCGTTCTTTGTTTGAGGTAGTGGTTGATCCACTTGTACATCTTCCCACAGACATCACTTCTTCTTAGCTTGACTCTAAGTCCGTCTTTCCAGACTTTGTCAAATGCCTTTTCCAGATCCACCCAAACAGCTACTGTGTGTTTCTGTGCCTGGTAGGCATCTTCTATCTCCTGGGCTATGAGGATGACCTGGTCCTCAGTGGATCTGTGCTGTCTAAAGCCGGCTTGCTGTGGAATTAGTATTCGTTTTTCTTCCAGATGCCACATCAGTCTGGTGTTTATCATACGTTCCATCAGCTTGCCGACACAGCTCAGTAGGCTGATGGGCCTGTATCCATTTGGATCTGTTTTGTCCTTTCCTGTTTTTGGTACTGGTACCAGTATTGCGTCTTTCCATGCCTGGGGTACAATTCCCCTTTTCCAGCTTTGGTTCAGGACCGATAGCAGTTTCCTCTTTGCTGTTTGGCCCAGCCCCATCAGCATTTCGTTTGTTATCCCGTCTTTTCCGGGAGATTTCCTTTTCTTTAATGTTCTCATAGCCTCTTCCATTTCGCGCATTGTTAATTTGGCCATCATGTGCTCTTCAGGTGTCGTATTGATGTTGTCGTGCCCCTTTAGCTCTTCGCTAATGTCTGTATGCTTATCTGCAGGGACCTCGATGTGGTTTGCTCTGGCATAGTGATCGACAAAAGCGTTTGCGGCTTTCTTACCTGTGATAAAGTTCTCGCCCTGCTTGATGGTAAAATGTTTGTTTGATGGGGTTTCGTCGTTCATGGCTCTGACTAGCTTCCATAGCTTGTTCCCGTCTTTGTCCAGGTTTAGGCTTTCCGTTTTATTTTTCCAGCTTTCTCTTGCTGTTTGCTTGAGAGTGTGTTTGTATTTCGCCGTGGCGGCTTTGAGGGCGATGTTTGCCTCCATATATTGTTCTCGCTCTGCCATGTTCCTAGCATTTGTGACTGCATCTTCCACTTTCTGCAACTCATCATTCCAGTAGGACTTATAGTTTTTCCTAGCTCCTCTTTGGATGGTTTCAGTGGCGGCTTGCATTATTGCCTTGCTTAGGCTTTCCACCATGGGCTTCATTTTGGTGTTTCGTGTGTTGATGGTTTCACACAGCCCATCTGTCAGGATTGCAAATCTGTCCCAGTCGGCTCGTTTGTAATTCCAACGTGGGAGCGGTTTTGTTTCCTGTGGGCCTACTTCCATGTCAATGGTTAGCCTGATCGGCCTGTGGTCGCTACCTGCCAGTTGGTTTAGCACCTGGCGGTCTATTTTATGGTGTATGTCCTGTGTGGAGAAGGCCAAATCTGGAGTCGAGGTGGTATGCCATGTTCTTGAATAGAAGCTAGGGCTATCCTCCGGCCTATTGATTAGGGAGAGATTTGCATCTATCTCCCAATCTTCCACTTCGTCACCTCTGCTGTCTGTGTCAGAGTATCCCCATCTCTCCAAGTGGCTGTTGAAATCTCCAACTACTATGCAGTTGGAGTCTCTGACCTCCATACTCGAGAGCGATAGGTCTCTATTTGGTGGTCCGTACAGATTGAAAATGCGGAGCTTCGTCTCTTGAGCCATTATGTCAACTCCTACAATTTCTGCTTGTCCGGTGTGATTGACAGATACGGCACTACTCGGTATGCAGTTTCTGGTCAGTATCAGGACCCCTCCTTTGTGGCCTTCTCTATTGAGACGGAAGGTCTGGTATCCTCTGATTAAGAATTTGTGATTATTGTTGAGGTGCGTTTCCTGGATACATGCCACGTCAATCTTACCTTCATGCAGGTGATGTGTTAGGGAAAGTTTTTTGTTAATGACTCCCTCCGCATTCCACTGTAGTATTTTGAGGGTCTTGAGTTTTTGGTCAATAAAAGTTGCACCATAGCCATGTGCCTTGACTCCACGACACATGGGTGGGTGACCACCAGTAGTCAAGGGTGGGCCCCTTCGAGGCGTGAGGCCCGGCACTATCGCTGCCTGGCGGGACTCCGCAGGATGAGCGCCATGCGTTTTTCTAATCGGTTGTACTGTCATCATGCTGCGATTTACGTTGCACTGTTTTGTTAGGCTTGCGGCCCCGTGCATCCGATTTCAACAGGCGTTTCTGTTGGGATGCCCTCCTTAGCCTTTGGCTGTCCCCAGCCTATCTGCAAGGCAGCAGTTGTTTATGATCAGAGTTGTCTCTCTTATGGAAGTTGTCTTACCAGACTATCGAGTCTTCACTACTCGTGTCTATAGGGTGCGATGATGATATGTGAGATGATATATGAGATATATGATATGGACTGGTTTACCCGGAAGAGAGGCAGTCCAGTGTGTCTGTATCCCAGGATCGTCACGTCCTGCCAGAAACGTAGCATTTGCATGTGAGTGGGGTATCTCTTTCTCCCTTTATTTTCTTGGCTTCTATGCAGAGATGGTACGCCTAGCATTCCCCGCCACCTGGGATGTTGACACAGTGGGGCAGGTGTGCAATGTCCGCTGGTCTGCATCTCTTCTGCGTCCAGCATGATAGCTATATGGCTGATAACGTACAGAGATCGATATCGAAGCAGAAGTGCATTTAACCAGAGGACAAGCCTGGTAATGTCACAGAGATTTTGTTCGCCCAGTGTGCGGACAGATCTCATGGTCATTGGTTGAGTCTCGACAGTTCACAGTGAGGTGGCTGCTCTACTGTTTTCAACACCCCGACCAGGAACTAAGTCTTTTGTTGGTGGTTTCGCACCCCATCGCCGTATAGGGTGAGTATCAGGCAGCTGTCCGCCCGCTTTGATCGGCGGACGGCAGAGGCCTCTTTCTGCGGCTCTACCAGATAGGGCTGGGGCGCGAGCCCCAGGTCCCGAACATGTAGGAGCCTCCCATTGCAGTGGTGCTGAGATTTTGGGCGGGATTGCGGCTTACAAGGGTTCGGCCGTAATCCTCCACATGGTAGCCTCGCGCCATTGGCTTATCAGCCTGGTACGTGTACCAAAGTGTCTGCGGCTCCTCTCGATATGAGCTGGTTTTCCGTAGCAACGACTTGTCATTAGTAGGGTAAAACTGACCTGTCTTCAGATGGTCTATTTCCAGCACCCGTTCACTATTTTGCCAGATGAATTTATTGAGGGCTTTTGTTTGTCAGTGACCAGGTATTTGAAATCTGCGGTTTCTGCGGGGTTAAACACGATTTCCGTAGCGTTCTTTCATTAGAGTGTTAGAGCGCTGACTTGTCTTCCGTGAGTCTAATACCAGCGTACGTTCATTATTAGACCCAACGGTAGTGCTCTCGATTTGTCAGTCGTTCTACAGTATTGGCGTGTTCAGTCAAATTAAGCCGCAGGTTCCACTCCTGGTGGTGCCCTTCCGTCAATTCCTTTAGCGAGACAATCAAGTTACTTAGAGGGTAGCCCCAGATTTTCGAGGGTCTAATTCCAGCACCCGTTCCATATTAGACCCAACGAAAGTGCTCTCGGCATGTCAATCATGTCAGTGTTTGGCCGTGTTGAGTCAAATTAAGCCGCAGGCTCCACTCCTGGTGGTGCCCTTCCGTCATTTCCTTTAAGTTTCAGCTTTGCAACCATACTTCCCCCGGAACCCAAACACTTTGGTTTCCCGGAAGCTGCCCGCAGAGTCATCGAAGCAACTCCTGCGGATCGCTAGTCGGCATCGTTTATGGTCAGAACTACGACGGTATCTGATCGTCTTCGCGCCTCTGACTTTCGTTCTTGATTAATAAAAACATTCTTGACAAATGCTTTCACAGTAGCTCGTCTTGTGGCGATTCAAGAATTTCACCTCTAACGCCGCAATACGAATGCCCCCGTTTGTCCTTGTTAATCATTACCTCCAGTTCCGAAAACCAACAAAATAGAACCGAGGTCCTATTCCATTATTCCATGCACCATTATTCAGGCAGCTGAGGCCTGCTTTGAACACTCTAATTTTTTCAAAGTAAACGCGCCGGCCACCCAGGACGCTCAGCGAAGAGCACCCGCAGGAGAGAGCCGGCAGACGGTAGGGCAGGAGACAACGGGCAGTGAAACGGCGCGAGCCGGACCGCCCGCCTGCGCCTGAGATCCAACTACGAGCTTTTTAACTGCAACAACTTTATTATACGCTATTGGAGCTGGAATTACCGCGGCTGCTGGCACCAGACTTGCCCTCAAATAGATCCTCGTTAAAGGGTTTAAAGTGTACTCATTCCAATTACGGGGCCTCGAAAGAGTCCCGTATTGTTATTTTTCGTCACTACCTCCCCGTGCCGGGAGTGGGTAAGTTGCGCGCCTGCTGCCTGCCTTGGATGTGGTAGCCGTTTCTCATGCTCCCTCTCCGGAATCGAACCCTGATTACCCGTTACCCGCGGTCCCTATCTCCGGGCAAGCCGATTCCAGAATGTGGCTCCTTACAAAGAAAAGAGAACTCTTCCCGGGGTTTCCGCCGACGTCCCCCACTTCGTTTGCGTTGCCGCACGTGGCCCCAGAGGACCAATCTCCGTGTCCAGGTTCGGGAATATTAACCCGATTCCCTTTCGAAAGGTTGCGGGCGTGCTCATATGTATCAAATCAGACAAAAAGAGTGCCCCGGGGTCAGAACGGAGTTTTCCTATCTCTTAGGACCGACTGACCCATGTTCCACTGCTGTTGACATGGAACCCTTCTCCACTTCAGTCTCCAAAGTTCTCGTTTGAATATTTGCTACTACCACCAAGATCTGCACCCGGGGCGGCTCCACCCAGGATCGCTCCCCAGGCTTCCACACTCACCCCGACGGCCCTCCTACTCGTCTCGGCCTCGTTTCGTCGTTGCCGAGACGGCCCGGTATGGGTCCGACGCTCTAGCGCCATCCATTTTCAGGGCTGGTTGATTCGGCAGTTTTCTTTCCTGTTGGGTTATGTGTCATGAGTGCGGACCAAAAGGTCAAAACATTACCAAATGGTGCTACCTAAAAGTCATCCATCGCCTTTGTGATGCTGTTCGCTGCAAATGACTGGGCCTGTAGGCAATGGCAACTTTGCAGCACAATCATGACAACACCTCTGCCCATTCTTTGCATCTGATTCAGATTTTCTTTGCCAAACACAACATTCCTTTGGTTTGGTCAGGCTCCCTATTCTCTCATCATAGCTTCTTATATTTTTGGCTGTTCCCCAAGCTGAAAATTTTGCTGAAAGCTACCCGATTTGAGAGTCATGAGAAGACATTATGCAGAATGTGATGACCCAGCTGTACTCTATTCCAAAAGAGGCTTTCGTGAAATGCTTTGAACAATAGCGAGACCGCTGGTTGAAGTATATGGGGGCCCCAAGGAGAGTACTTTGAAGGGGATTAGGGTTTCATTCCTCCAGGTGAGTAATTGTATTTTTCCTACCCAAAGGGTCAGATACTTTTTTTAACACACCTCGTATATATATACACACACATAAAGTTACATACACATATTTTAGGGCTTCTGTGCTTGACAATGAATAACGATAATCAATTAATTGATTGATTGATCGTTATTCATTTTATTAGATTAATTTTTGTTTTGTTTGATTATTTAAATTTTTTCAATTATGGGGAGAATCAGATTTCTAATCTGTCTCGGGTCATCCAGGCTGTTGCAGGTGAAAGATGAAGCCATTGTTTTCTTGTGCTCGCTAGCTTTGACAGTGTAAAAGTAGCATGACTGCTTGTGGCAAAGGGACTGGTTTTGATGCCTTGCCTCATCATGTTACACTATACACAGCTGTAGATGAGAACCTGACTTAATGCAAAGAAGGGGAACTGGTCACCATAAAGGTTCAGAAAAAGTTGAGTTTCAATACAAAAATAAATCAATCAATGTTGCCGCAGTGCTGAAGGTCATATCTGAATCTTTATCTATATATATTTTTAGACCAAGTGCAAAAATGTTTCTAACACTTCATCCTAGATAGCAGAATCTACTGTGTGTGCTACCATTTTTTACCCACTAGCTTTATGAAGGTTTTATTATCTATATCATATGATAATGGGCCTATTAGTTCATCCTGGGTACATAGTTTGAAATATCATTTGAGCTTTAGCTTATTCAGTAAATAGATCTTGATTGAAGATACTAGTGCTGAGTTGAATTAACATTTGATGTTTCTTTGGTACCAGTTTACTGTGCTCTTCTGACATCATGAGTAACACCCAAGAAGGTTGCCTGGGGTTGTACTGCCTGGTACCAGTTTACTGTGCTCTTCTGACATCATGAGACCCACCCAAGAAGGTTGCCTGGGGTTGTACTGCCTGGTACCAGTTTACTGTGCTCTTCTGACATCATGAGGCCTACCCAAGAAGGTTGCCTGGGGTCGTACTGCCTGTAGTACAATTGTGAGACTACTCAGTAAGCTCACCACTATGGGGTTACAGTGTTAATCCCCACTTTTTGGTCCGACTGATGTGACAGCCTGTTTTCTTGAGCACAAACTAGATGGTGAGGTGGGGGTTTTCATCTTCTTTGATGTTCATCCTGTTTTGTTGTGTTGTGTCGTAGCTTTCAGCAATCTCTGCACCTTTCGGCCAAACACATGCAACTTCAGCACGGCACTTTAGAAATACAGTTTTCCTTCCCTCTTTAATCCTTATTCTCTTATACAAACTGTATGGATACAGTCTGTTTCCAGGGCCGCCACTTGGAGATAAATTAGGGTGGTCTTGGTAAACTATTGTTTGCTGACCCTGATGCTTGGTAGTAGGCTATGATTCGCTGGCTGCTGTCAGTTCGTTCATTTCTGTGTCTTTGTCCCCATGGTTTTGATCAGTATGTTTCACCTGTCCCTGATTGCACTTCACTTCCCAGTTTTAAGATTAAATTAATTGTTCTTTTGGTCTTTGTCTCCAGCTCTACCATGGTACACCTGGTTTTCAGCTGAAAAATTTTAAAGATTCTCCTGAGTGGAATATTCAAGAATCTACAGCCACGAAGAACAAAATAATCTATCCATGTTGTTTGGAACCATACTATGACATTACCTTCAGTATCGTCATACAGAGAAGGGTCGACTTCCAAAGCTACATCCTGATTCTTCCATGCATACTTCTTTCTAGTCTTACGTTGATGTTGTTTTGGCTACCCCCGGAATCCCCAGCTAAACTGCAGTTGGGTATGTTGATATGTAGACTTTAGGGTATCTGGTCATACATACACAACATACATATGTACTCATGTTTTACACACATATGCACAGAAACAGATACATAAGCAAATATAAACACATAAATGCATTGACAAGTTCACATAAAACACAGATTCATTTGATGTTACTCCATGTAATTTAAGCAGGGAATTGTTTAAAACTTCTCCCAAATATTCAAATTTTGTGATTCTGAATCTTCTGGTGTTGTGACCTTTTATAGACGCCACATTTCGCATGTGACTAACGTTCGTTCCTGAAGCTTATTCAATGCCCATATCTGGCATTGGTAGCACAGGGTAGGGATGAATATACTATTTGTCATATGTTTTTTTGCTAGTAGGGAAATCATGTGGTGTTTTAGTAGTGGAGACAGCTGGTAACTGATAGCGTTTGCTCTCTCGTCTCTATCTCTCTATTAAGTCTGCCGACTTCAGTAAAAACAGTTCCTAAATACCTAAATTCTTGTACCTGCTTTATTTTTTCCTCCTTTACATGAAACATGAATATGAAGTGTGGTGTGCTTTCTACCTATGTTCATTGCCTCTGTTTTTGATGTGTTGATATTCATGTTGTAATTTTTACAGTTTAAGTAGAGTAAGTCAATATGACATTGTAGGTTATGTTCATTAGGGTGCATCAAACATGGATCATCTGCGAAGAGCAATTTGTTGGTACTTTCCTCTTCTATGTGATTTGATTCATATAAGTGAGAAAGAGGAGTGGTGAGAGAACACAACCCTGTCTGATGCCTGATGAAATGGGGAACCACTCTGACATGTCTTCTGTTTTTCTTACTGCACTCTGACTGTCCTGATATAGAGCCTTGATGCTACTAAGGAGAGGGCATTGTAGTCCATAATCTGCCAGAATCTTCCATAATTTACTTCTCTAGAATACCTTTCCTTGATCTATGAATATGAAGCTGTTGTTACCATCGTATTCTATAGAATGTTCACTTATTTGTCTTAATGTAAATATTGCATCACTGCAGCTCTTTACCTTCCTGAACACGACCTGATTATTTCCTAGTTGGGGGTTCCAGTATTGGTCTTGTTCTTCTTCTCTAACATAGGATATATATAACCAATATTTTTCAGTTGTCTTGATCATATCCAAAACAAGGATACCTCTGATCGCATAAACTGCTTTTTCTTTTCAACTTTGTATGCAACACACCTTCTAATGTCCGGTGATGCAATGCCAACGATTGCATAAACCCTTTCCTTTTGTGTGAGTTTAAGACACTGCAGTATTGATGTGTTTCCTGTGTGCATTCTTACTCTGTACTAGTGAATCCCATATTCTGCTGCTGAGAGACACAGTGCAAAGACTGATGTTCATAGCACAGTTATGTTGTGTGCGTCAGTCTACCAAATTTTGTTTTTGGCACTGACTTTTTGTTTTACTACCATGCAGAGGGCTTTATAGGAAAATTTATGGTCCATTACAATACCTAGGTACTGAGGTGTGTCACTATGTTAAGTATGTGTCACTACCATTTAATCTGAACTCTCCTCCTTGCTTCTATTCTTTAGATGAAATGCACACTTCCTGCTTTTTGCTGGGGTTGATTTGGGAGTGGTTTTATTCATAGTATTCAGCCATTCTGTTTAGAGCTTTGGTGAGCTTGAGTTCCAGTTTTTTGAAAATGTCCTTGTGTGACTATTGCAGTATAATCTGATTTGTGCCTAGACTAATAAGCTGATCCTTATACTTACATTCTGTTTATGAAACAACAATTCACTATTAATAAAACAACCTTTTGCTAAATGCTATATATAAAACAACCTTTCACTTACATTTTATTTATAAAACAACCTTTCACTCACATTCTATTTATAAAACAACCTTTCACTTACATTTTATATATAAGACAACCTTTCACTTACATTTTATATATAAAACAACCTTTAACTTACATTTTATATATAAAACAGCCTTTCACTTACATTTTATAAACGAGACAACCTTCCACTTACATTTTATATATGAAACAACCCTTTGGTTTTGAAGAGTCTGAAAATTTAAGAACACGAAGTAACAAAATAGTTTTGGGAGATTTCAACTGTCACAGCAAGACATGGGAATATAGTGAAAAACTGGAGGACTGGACAGAGCAGGCCAGACTACAACTCGTGCATGACCCAAAGCTACCAGCATCATTACACAGTGGCAGATGGCAAAGAGCGTACAACCCTGACAACTTATTTGCTAGTGATAAATAATACATCAAATGATGAAAGGCATAAAGGAACCTCTACCATGAACACAGCACATGCCTATCTAATGCAGCGTCACAGCAGTATTCAAACCCGAGAATGTAGTTTTCAAAAGGTGGTTCAACTTTAAACGAGCAAAATGGGACCCATTCGCATACAAATTAGACAAAGAGGTGGTTAAACTGGAGCCAACACCTGCAAAGTATGATGCTTTCATAGAAATAATAAAATTAATCTTCAGAAACCATATACCAAGAGGCTGTAAACCGAGTACGTCCCTAGCCTTAACGAAGACTCAAAGGCACTATTTGAGAAATATAAACTACTATTTAAAAGTGATCCATTCGATGAGGAAACCATACAAGCTGGGGAAAACCTCCTCCATGCCATCTCAGACTCCAAAGCAGAAAAGTGGTGTCACCTTGAAGAAGACTTGGACATGAAAAAAATGTAGCCCCCGAGCCTGGAAACTAATAAAAATAAACCTCAGTAATGATCAAACAAGCGCTCCTATAGAGAAAACGTAAGTCACTCCTAGCCAAATAGCCCACCAATTACTGATGAAAGAAAATCAATCACAAACCTGAGCAAACAAAGATCCAACCTGAATGTGAGCAAAATAACACAATGATCACACCCTTCTCCATAGAGGAATTCATTTATACAATAAATAAAATGAAAAACAATAAAGCAGCTGGTCCCGATGAACTGAGGACAGAACAAAATACAAAATTCGGACTGGAAACAACCAAATGGCTGTTAAGGGGTCATGCTCTCTGAAAATATTTTTTTTTTATTAATTAAATCAGACCAAATATTTTATAATGGTAATGAATGTAGATATATTTGCAGGTTTAAAAAAAACAAAAAAACACTCGGTTGCCATGATAATTGCGGTGACCTTGAAGAAATGCTTGCTTGCAAATACCTTCAATTTAAAAAAACAAAACATGTATTAAAAATAATATGAATGATCCATGAATGTTAAGCATAGTTCTAGGGAAAGGGCATATTTATTTTATGAAAAAGGTTCCAAAATCTTTTTTTTTTCTATTTGAGCTCCACGAAAAGTCGACAAAATACATCAACATTTGGCACAAAAAATGTATTTTAATAAAATATCTTTGACCAAATTAGCTTTTCTTTAAAAGATTACCAACAAGAGTGTATGAGAAATGTACACACCAAATTGCATGTTTCTAACAACTATATTAGCTGAGATTTTAATAAATGGGAAAAAAAGATTTTGAGATAATTCAATTTTAAACTTTGAAAGCAAATAAAAATAAGTTTAATAACAAAAAAAAGTATTCTTACATTGTTTTTGAAATTAAGCAACATATACATAGTCATTTGCAAATACAATTAATTGTTAAATGCACCAGCAACATATGTTTCACCTTCTGCTAACTTGTGCTCGTGTTCTCGTCCAGTACGCCTTTTTTTAAGGTTTTTCCTTTTCCACTTTGATACACCCAATGTTCGTCTTTTTGAATCATAGTATTTTTTGTTCAGCATTCGAGTAGCATGTATGTGATTTACAACACCCCATTCCAGTCCAATTCTGTCTGTTACCATTTTTAGCCCTACAGGACCACAGTTGAAAAATAGAGTGGCAAAGGAAGTTGCCATCTCTACCGCTGACAGTGAAGCAAATGTTGTTTTAGGGCAGCACTGTCAAATCAATGAGTTGAAACTTTCATTGGCATTCTGCGTACCCATTTTTGCGGGAGGAGATTTGTATCTTTCAGCCTTGTCACAATTAAGTAGATGAGTCTACTAACTTCTGCCCAAAATGTAAGCCGATGTTGTTCGTGCAACCAGGTCTTCAGAGTTCTCTGGAAGAGGCACCAGGAATTTTCACCCTCTGGACAAAGTCTATGGTTGGGTGCATTGTCAGTGCTCATCATGTGAAAAAACCCAGCTAACACTCCTCGCTTCATTTTTGTAACATCAGGGGCATTGTCTTTTAAATTGTTGGCATATGTGTTTGTAATTTGTTCGATTGGCAATGTGGTCAGTTAGATTTAGTGACCCATTTGTTTTCTTCAAATTGCTCAGAGCATTAAACTTCCTTTTTGCTATGTGGTTGATGCAATCCTCTTTTTTTTTTATCTCAATGTCAGAGCATTTAGAATTTTGGACTTCATTGAATGCCTTTGCATCATCGTCGCAAAGCATAGTGCCATAAATCAGAGATCTTTTTTCAACTGACCTTGAACAAATAATCCTTGCTGCCACAGTCTGCATTGCATTTGAAGAACAATCTACATTCTGCTGGCATTGAGGTTTGTGCATTTGTATCCATTTCATAAACTCAGAAGAACCTGGATTTGCACCAGCTGAACATATTTTGCAATAATTGCTGATGACCTGAGTATCCAAACTAGGCGACTGTCAACGTCAATGGCAACACCAACACCAACTCCACGTTTTTGCAATGTACCGTATTAAGACACAACGATGATAGGATGCCCTGTGTTACTTTTGACACGGCCTGGGAGGGGACCTGTAGCTGCTGCTCTTTCTGCAACTACACGAGCTGCTTGACACATTGCTTCTTCTGCTAGAATACTAACAGTTTTGGATACCTTGTAAAATTATTTGTGGTGCATCTGGTTCTTTATGTTCATGGTGGACAGCAATTGACTGCAACTTTGCATGTCCAATACCATTGCCATTACAACCAATGACTGTCCTACAGTTGATGTCATGCTGTTTATTCTGACCACTCTGACTCACAATCTGGACAGAGAATCTGTATAAGAACAGCAAGACCATGTGGTTATTTTGTAATCAACTGTAGATTATTCCTTCTGCAATTTCTACATCCAACTGTGGAAGCAAGAGAATGTAGAAAACTTTGATGGATTAAAGTATACTGATCACTGTTCAGGTTCAGTATCCCTTCAGTAAGATTCTTGTACACTTCTCCTCTGCCACTTTGGGGGTTCTATAGTTTCAGCAGCACCTGTAGGCTCACTGACTTCAGCATCCACAGTTGAACTGGAATACAGAAAATGACCCATTAATATCAAATACGATGACAAATAAACTCGCATTAACAAAGCACACATATGCATGGCACAAACAGCCCAATTTATTTTCAAAATAAATGACAGTTTGACATTCTCACATGTAACATTCTGTCTTATCTAAGACTAAACTAAATAACTATCTTTCTATACTTTCACGATGTATTCATAAATTTTAACTATTAATGTCTAGTAATAAATGTGTACTCGTAACTCTAGTAATATAACAGATATTAAATTAATACTTACAGTGAATAACTTACTGAATAAGTACGTACACAATCTACACAAAATAATATTTCTTGAATAGCGTAGAGCTCTTTTTTCAAATTAAATATTGAAGCAAGGCTGCAAGGCAATGTAGAACGTGGTCGTGAACAATAAACATAATTCAGTAAACTTACCTTGAATTTAAAGGTTCTTTTAGTTTCGAGCATAAATTCCTCTAGGTTTTTGGGGAGCACGCTTGTCGTTCTACTTGTATCCTCTTGTTGAAATGACTTTGCTGTTTCTAAATGATGCGAACAGTTCCTAAACACAATTAAAAATGACGGGCCGACAATGGTTTGGAAAACACCACTTTTGCGCATGCGCGACTATTTTCCCATGGACGATACTTGTTTCAACCAATCAGAAATAGCAAAATAATAAAACCAATGAAATATCGCATCAGTCATTATATTTGAAGTATCGTATCGTTTAGACAAAGCTAGCATTTGCTTTCGAATGAAAAATTCTGAAGAGAACTTTGGACCCCGGTCAAAATGATGTATAAAATGATATACTTTTTTGAAAAAGCTATGGGTCAAACATTGTGTTTTATCATCAGTTTTCGGTATCTTTTTAAAGTAGGTCAACTTTAGAACAGGGGGTAGGGTGTTTATTATTAATTTTTAAATGTCAATATGCTTGCAAAATAACATTATTTTATATGTAAACGATTCTATTAATGTCGAACTTAATAAAAATTTACAATTTGAAAAATCAATATTTTTCACCCAAACAAGAAATTTCCAAATCGCATGTCCCCTTAAAGCTCATAAGCACATGCATTGATAAAATACAAATTCCTAAAATCTGGAGGAAATTTCATGTGGTTGCGCTGGTAAAACCAGGAAAACCACCAACAGAACCTAATAATTTCCGTCCAGTGTCGCTACTATGTCACATGTATAAGATTACCGAAATGCTGATCCTGAGTCGCATCTCCCCCTTGATAGACAAGAAGCTGATCAAAGAATAAACTGGTTTCAGTCCTGGAAGATCTTGCAGCAGTCAAATTCTTAACCTAACACAATTAATAGAAGATGGATACGAACGCAAACGGGTTACAGGAGTGGTCTATATTGACCTAAGTGCAGCATATGGCACCACAAACCATCGGAGACTACTATCAAAGCTATACACCATGACAAAAGACTAGCATCTGATCAATATCAATAAATGACTTCTACAGAACAGATGGTTCTATGTCACTTGTGGGAAAAAAGACAGCTGATGGCGAAACCAAAACAATGGCCTGGCACAAGGAAGTTTCCAAGCACCCATGCTATATAACATATATACTAATGACCAACTCATGGACACAGGCACAAGAAAATTCATATATGCTGATGACACAGCAGCTGCTGCTCATGGAAAAGGGTTTGAGGAGGTTAAAAACAAACTGTCAAGTTCTCTCAATGCCCTTGCAGAATATTACCACACGAATCACCTCAAACCATATCCCAGTAGAACCCAGGTATGTGCCTACCACCTCAGAAACAGAGAGGCAAAAAGAAAACTTCAGATTAGGTGGCAAGGGCAGGAGCTCCAAATATCTTGGCGTGAAGTTAGACCGCACATTGTCCTACATAACGCACTGTCAGGAAACAATGTGTAAGATACACGCAAGAAATAATATAATCTTAAAACTGACCAGCACAATATGGAGGGCACAGCCATCAGTCTTTTGGACATCTGCACTTGCCTTGTTCTTTTCCGTAGCTGAATACGCTTCTCCAGTCTGGAAAAACTTCGCCATGTGAAATGAGTTGATACAGCGATAAATTGGGGGGGGGGGGGGGGCGGATAATATCAGGGTGCCTAAATCCCACACCCATTGATAAAATATACCCCATAATTGGCATAGCACCACCTGAGATTCGAAGAAGCGTCACAGCAGAAATCGAACGAGAAAAACAGGAGCACGACCCAAGGCACCCACTGTTTGGACATCAGGTGCAGAGCACAAAACTCAAACCAGACATATCCCTCATGCATACACCGACGGTTCTGTAACAAACACAACACAGAACGGAGGGGCAGGGGTATTCCTGAGTCTACCAAATGGTAGAAAAATAACACTGTCAGTGGCAACTGGAAAATTCTCAAGCAATTTCAGAGCAGAGGCACTGAGGGCTGCAGTAGAAGCAATGCTGACAGGCATTTTACAGATGCCCTGGTCGTGGTTACAGTACTAAAAAGCCAGAAAAATACTGAATTTAATGATTTAAGAGCAGTACTCTGTCAACTATGCCAGCAGTCCACACCAAAAAGAGTAGTGGTACAGTGGGTTCCATCCCACTGTAACATTCAAGGCAACGAGGAGGCAGACAGACTGGCAAAAAAAGGTGCAAGACTACCACAACCAGATTCTAGTGTGACTTACGAAGAGTCCAAAAGGCTTATTAGGGCCAGATATATGGCCAAATGGGAAACAGAACATACTGGTTAAAACAAAAAACAGAAGAGAGCAGGTCGTGGTCTTCAGACTCCGCACAGGCCACAACAGACTGAGGTACCACCTATTCAATAAACTGAAGATAGGTGGCACTGACGAATGCACTTGTGGTACCGGGAAAATGACAGCTGAACATCTGCTGCAAAACTGCCCAACATACGAGGACCAGAGAAAGCACATGTGGCCATCACCAGTGGCAACACTAGACAAGCTCTATGGCAGTGTTGACAGCCTCAGGATGACCGCTGCTTTCTTCGAGCAAATACAGGTTGACGTTTGACAGCGTACGGAGAAGAAGATGAAGAAACCAGACATAGCTTCCTAAAATCAAGACAGCCCAAACAAACAAACCCTGAAAGTTGCCGCAGCGAGAGATGGCATGAATTGATGCAGGCCCTAGACGTTGAACTTTGGGAGGAACCTGACCTGGATACCATCTACGATACATGACATGGAAGTTGCTGAACAAACTCCAAACTGGTGTATCACGGTGCAAGAGGAATATAAAACGAAGGGGATACACAGATGACAACATGTGACTAAGGCAATACAGAACGCAGACCACCTGATGACTAGCCTCAACCTCTAGGAAACATGCAATAGGTGTGACATGCTGGAGGCAAATGACAAGGCAATTCAAGTCGCTGAATACTGGATGTAAACTGTATAACGTGGTGCTTGGACATGGAAAGTAAGTACTTATATTTTATTTATGAAACAAACTTTCACTTATATATTATATATGAATATTTTATATATGAAAAAACCTTTCACTTACATTTTATGTATAAAACAGCCTTTCACTTACATTTTATATATGAAACAATCTTTCACTTACATTTTATATATGAAACAACTTTTCACTTACATTTTCTCTAGGAAACAATAATTATTTTCTCTCTAAGACATTTCATTTACATTTATTACATGAAACAATCTTATTTTCTATGTGAAACAACCTTTATTTTCTATATGAAACAACCTTATTTTCTAGGTGAAACAACCTTCATATTCTATATGAAACAACCTTATTTTCTCTATAAAATAACCTTATTTTCTCTTTGAAACAACCTTATTTTCTCTCTGAAACAACCTTATTTTCTCTGTGAAGCAACCTTATTTGAGATTTGAAACAACCTTATTTTATCTATGAAATAACCTTTATTTTTTTTTTTTAAACATTATTTGCTGAATGAAACAGCCTGTCACAACCTTTATTTGTTGTTTGAAGCAGCCTTTTTTCTATATGAGACAACCATTATATTTAAAAAAAATTATTTTCTTTATGAAATAACCTTATTGTATGTATGGACCAACCTTGAGGAAAATCATTATAAAAACAACAAAGTTACAAAATAATATGTTTTTATTCAAATGTGTGAAGCAAAGTAAATAAAAGAGAAAACCTGGAACAGTATGTAGAAGGAAAAAAAACCTAGATATAATAGGATTAACAGAATCATGGACATATAAGGACATTGCAGAAAGTGAACTGGAAACAGAGGGATATACAATTTAAGGAAAGATAGGGTAGTTTGAGACAAGGTTAAGGGAGGTGGCGTTTTATTATACTGTACAAATTCAGTTAATATAAGGATCAAAGATGATTTATCATCTGGTAATAAAAATAAAAGTGTATGGGGAGAAATAGAAAGTGGGGGTGAAAAAACAGGACGATGAGCTGATTAGTAGTATAGAAAAGGCAAGTGAAGGAAAATTATTATTAACGAGGGATTTCAACTTTCCAGAAATAAAATGGAATATGGCAGAAGCACTTGTAGAGTCAAAATCTTTTGTTCAGTGCATAACTGATAATTTTTTTATTCAACATGTAGAAGCAGCCACAAGAGGGAAAAACACACTCGCTTAGATTATAAAGCAGAGGAAAATATGATTGAAAACTTTACTTTTGGGAAACTGTTTGGCTCAAGTGACCATGAGATCATCCGTTGGATCTTATAGCAGGGAAAGAAGTAAACATAAACAAGTGAACATACGCCTACTCTAAGACATATGTTAAGAAAATGAAAGAGGGAGCAAGCACATAATCTTGAAAGATATTGTTGGAGGAACAGATATTGAACAAGAGTGGGAGAGTTTTGAAACAGTTTTAGAAAAGCTAAAAGAGGAATGTGTTCAATGTAGGGATGTAAACCCCAAGTGTAAAACTGGATAACTAGATTTGTAGTTAAATGTTGAAGAGCTAAAAATAAAGCATGGAAAATATATATTGAAGCAGGTAAATCAAAATAAACTTATTTAAAATATTTGGACAAGCAGAACAGAAAGTGAATAAAACAGCAAAAATAGACTTTGAAAAAAAAACTTCCTAAGAGGATCAAGACTGACAGTAAAAGAAATGTTAGAAATAAACAAAGACAAAGCAGGCCCTCTCATAGACAGTACATGAAAAATAATAAGTGAGAATAGGGAAACAGCTAATCTACTCAATCAGTACTTTTGCACAGTCTACACAAAAGAGGACTGCTCCAAGATAACAGAACTTACAGCTATTTTTCAAAGAGACATGGATACAGCAGGATTAGGATCAATCGGTTTTACAGAGAAAATGGTTTTTTTTTTAAATGAAGGAGTTGAAAGTGGATAAATGTCCAGGTCAAGATGGTATTCATCTAAAATTGCTGTTTGAAATTAGAGACCAACTAGCAAACCCATTGGCTATATTATGTTCTCAATAACTTGCAAAAGGAATTGTTCCACTGGATTGGAAAGATGTAGGAGCGATCCCCTTATTCAAAAAGGGAAAAAATCAGATCCAGAAAATAATTATTATCGGTGCATTTAACTAGCATAGTCTGTAAATTGTTAGTCAATAATCAAAGAAAATATTGTAATGCATTTAGACAAGATTAATCTAATCAGAAATAGTCAGTATGGATTTACTAGAGGGAGATCGTGCTTAACAAATCTATTAGAATTCATGGAGGAGGTTGCTAAAATAATAGATGAAGGGGATTTAAAATCACATGGAATAGGTGGGGAAGTTCCTAATGGATTGATAATTGGTTAACTGGAAGAAGGCAGATAGTGGGCATAAATAAGGAGTACTCTGAATGGTGTGAAGTAAAAAGTGGAGTGCCACATGGCTCGTCTTTGGGATCAATTTTGTTCTTGATATACATAAATGATTTGGTCATTGATGTAGGATCCATGATTGCAAAATTTGCTGAATTACTGAATGGGCGAGAATAATATTGCGAAGTAGTGAAGGCAGCAACAATTAATGCATTTAAGAATAGATTGGATGTGCATAGCTTTTAAGTAAGTAAGTTCTTATATTTTATTTATGAAACAAACTTTCACTTATATTTGATATGTGAACATTTTATATATGAAAAAACTCTTTCACTTACATTTTATATATGAAACAACCTTTTACTTACATTTTCTCTATGAAACAATATTTATTTTCTCTCTAAGAAATTTCATTTACATTTTTTACATGAAACAACCTGATTTTCTCTATGAAACAACCTTTTTTTCTTTTTTAAACAACCTTATATCTCTATGAAAAAACTTTATTGTCTCAATGAAAACTTTTTTCTTTTTTAAACAACCTTATTTCTCTATGAAAAAACTTTATTTTCTCAATGAAACACGCTTATTTTCTCTATGAAACCCTTATTTTCTCTATGAACCTTAATATCTGTATAAAACAACTTTATTATCTCTATGAAACAACCTTATTTTGTCTGTGAAACAACCTCTGTTCTTTGAAACAATTTTTATTTTCTCTAAGTAACAACCTTAATTTTATATTCAAAACAACCTTATTTTCTTTATTAAAGAATCTTATTTTCTCTATGGAACAACCATTATTTACATATGAAACAACCTGTTTTTCTATTTAAAGCAACCTATTTTCTCTATGAAACATCCTTATTTTTTCTATGAAATGACCTTATTTTCTGACAACCTTATTTTCTCTATAAAACAACCTTTAATTTCTCTATGAAACAACTTTATTATCTCTAAGACACAACCTTATTATCTCAATGAAACAACTTTATTATCTCGATGAAACAATCTTATTATCTATATGACACAACCTTATTTTCTCTAAGAAACAACCTGTCAATTATATTTTGTGAAAGACACATCCTCTATTTTCTATATGGAACAAGCTTTTTTTTCTGAAAGACATGACTTACATTTTAGATATGAAACAACTTTTTATTTTTTTGTAGTTGCAACATTTCACTTATATTTTATAAGTGGAAAAAAATATGTATATTCTATTTGAATCAACATTCCACAGAATCTGTATGTGAAAAAAATGTAGGATGTTCACAGATCTTTTCTATCTTGTTTCCTCATCACACAGGAGTGAACATCTTTGTGGCGTTCTTTGTATTGCTGCTGATGCTGGCTGAATCAACACCACCTTCTGCTTCCACTATCCCTCTTATTGGTATGTGAGACTTGTTGCCATGTGATTCATGTACACATTGTTTAATTTTGAGAGTTTTTTTCTTAGTTTAAAAACAATCTTAACTTAACTTAACGTCTTTATACTGGTTTAGAAGACCCTGCAGAGTCTGTATACAACCAGTTACATTTACATCACCTTGCTCTAAAAGCTATGCGCATCCAGTTTATTCTTAAATGCATTAACTGTCTCTGCCTCCACTACCTCCCCTGGCAATGCATTCCAAGCAGACACCACTCTCTGACTAAAAAAATATTTCCTAATATCTAAGCTGGACCTCTCTTTAGTCAGCTTGTAGCTATGCCCTCGTGTTATTGTGGGTGGCTGTATTTTAAAAAACTAGTTATAGTCTAATTTATCCATTCGTCTGATCATCTTATAAACCTGTATTAACTCTTTCCACGCGCAATTGTTTTCTCAGCTGTACGCAGTCAAATTAAGGGAGGCAAAAAATACCAGTGGCTATGTTTTTAAATAACAATAACAAGTTTAATAAATAAACATATCTGTATCTTATTATACATCAATTTGAAGGCAAATGGACAATCTACTAGATAAAGAAGATTGCACAGCAATGCATAAAGTACTTTAGAAGAAACAATAA
This sequence comes from Ariolimax columbianus, assembly GCA_036924085.1. Lineage (NCBI taxonomy): Eukaryota > Metazoa > Mollusca > Gastropoda > Stylommatophora > Arionidae > Ariolimax > Ariolimax columbianus. The sequence continues at coordinate 19,294,420 of JAVGWX010000002.1, forward strand.
ACAATATTAGAGGCAATGAAAAAAATATTTAAATCTTCAGTGACATATGGTACCCTTACTTTTCATTATCTCAGCATCTGCAATGCCCATCCATGTTTTGCTTATACTAATTAGTTCACATTCCAATTAGTGAAGTCCAGGCCAAATTTGAAGGTAATACATCTGACAGAAGTGAAGATATGACACATTTACTAAAGATGATGTCGACGTTGAAAATATTGACGAACATATTCAAAAATGTAAAAACTATATTCACTGCACACTGTGACTGCTAACATGCAGTAAAGGATGTTATGCTTTATGGAATGCCTCAAAGCAATCCTTGTGGTGTAAGTGAGGCTGATTTGTACATCCCAAGCAGATAAAATGTGCACGCTTGCGTTCTGTGGGAGTGGCACAGACGACACAATTTGTGTCTCCATTCGAATACGAGATGATGTGTCTCTTGTCTTGGAGGGGTTCCAAGGGGTTTGCAGCGGGTTGTCTGCCAGGCTTTCTTGGAGCATCACCTACTTCAGGAACTGTTGTAGCAGCATGATGTGTGAGCTGAGTCACAAGTTCTCGCTTGAACTTCTTCAGGCTCAATCGCTTAGAGCCAGCTTCACGAGTCAAAGTGTGAAGAAAGAAAGCGTTGACTTGAGTGACTTCATGCCAAGAAGATAATCAATTAGAACACGAGTCGTGTAGAAGCGATCTGCAAAAATCTTGTGTCCCGTGCCAACGTAAGATAACAATGTGTCAATAACTTTGACAGCATGAATTGATGCAGGGTCTGCATCAGGGTTGTAAGATGTTTCAGTACCAAAATAAGTAAGTATGTTGTTCACATATCCCGTTGCCGAGTCGCTGGTTCATAATTTGCTGAATCTGATTTTATGACATTTTTGAAAAAGGCAATCACTCCTGCATCTTTCCAATCCCTTTTACAAGTGATTGAGAACATAATATAGCCAATGTTTTTGCTAACATGTCTCTAATTTTAAACATCAATTTTGGATGAATACCATTTGACCTGGATATTTATCCACTTTCAACCCCTCCAATTTGAAAAAAAAACATTTTCTCTGTTGTACAGATTGATCTTAATCCCAATGTATCCATGTTCCTTTAGGAAATATCTATGGACTCTGGGATCTTGGAGCAGTTCTCTTTTGTCTAGACTGTGCCAAAGTACTGATTAACTGATTAGCTACTGAATTGAAAAACAGGCTGTGGCAGAATTAAATTTAGGTCCCATTTTCCCATTTGCAGGTGTATGTACAAATTTAGCTGCCGTTTTCTTAATTGTTAACATATTTTTATGAATGATATACCATTTTGTAGGTAAATGAATGTTCTCTAAGATAGATCTAAAACAATTGTGTGTTATTTTTTAGTAGGAAATTTGTAAATGGTAAATTATTATTTACAACAGAAAAGCATTACAAAATTATAAAAAAAAGTGCCAACTCACCTTAAATTTTTGAATGTCCAAAACATTTAATGTCTTTTACTTGGTGGTTATCACAAAGTATATCCAATAATAAGAAAAACAAATCCAAGAACACAGAAATTGGATAATATTTACACTTCTAATAGCTAATGTAACCACATGTAGGCCAGATCAGAAAAAATTGAACATGTTTTGAAAAATAAACATTTGGAAAAAAAATATATATCTTTGGAAAAATTAACATTTGACAAAAAAAAAATATATATCTCCAATTTATTTACAGTACATCAATGTCTTTAGTGAGCACCATCTGCAGGATCATGTGTATGGTACACTCTAAAACAGTTCTTCGGATGGAGATGTGCCTTTTCTGGGCAACCAATGCAATAAAAATTTGTACGGGCTCACTTTGCAGGAGTTGAGCATACAATGCAGTTCCTGTCTTTGTCTGAGTGATCCACAAGATGCACAGCACCCTCATATCTTTTAATTTTGTTTCCTTCTTTGAATTTTCTCCCAACTTTATTGCTGTTTGTGGTTACAACCTATTGCGGGATGATGGATGCAGCCTTCTCAGTCAGCTGATGGAAAAAATTTTCTTTAAAGACTTTCAAGGGCATAGGCTTCTCATCAGCATGACAGAGCGTGTATAATATATGACCATTTACCTGTGAAACCTCAATGATCCAATAAAATATTTTTTTCCACCATTTTCTTGTTTTTCTTTGGAAGCTGCCATAGTATGATACCATCTGGTCACTATGGTCACATCCATTCATACACATGTTGTATCGCTGCACTACTTTGGGTTTTTCAACTGTGTTGCCTCGTCTAGTTGTAACCTGCTCCATCTGAACTGTAGTCTTGGTGGAGACAACAATACACAGCCTTTTGGCTTTCTTATCTCGCCAAGCAACACATATCTGGGATCCATCATTATTTCTGTACCACCTAGCTTCTCGGAGCTGTAGAGAAATGGTCTTCAACTGAAGCGGAACATTTTTCCTGTTGATGTTGAGTGTGCCAGTATAATCAATACCCCTACTCAACAGATATGTAATCACGGTGTCTACAGTGTAGTACCTATCCGCAAATACATGGTGGCCTTTTCCAATTCCTTGCAGCAGGTAATCAAACACCTTCACGGCCTGACTTGTACGGTCATTGACAAGGAGATATGATGTGTTTTTTCCAAAGTATGTCAATACAGAGTAGACATACCCTGTAGTAGAATCACACAAGCCAAAAGTCTTGATGTGATACTTGCTTGGCTTGGAGGCATTGTACTGCTTGTGCTTCCAGCGTCCGTTATAGCCTATTACCATTTCATCAATGGCCAGATCCTGAAATGGATAAAATGCATCCTGGAACTTTGCTATTAGTGAATTCAAGAATGGCTCTATTTTGTCCTTGCCTACAGATTCAGCATCTCCAACATGCATCATGGTGTGGTAAATGATTTCAAATCTCAATCTGGGAAACATCTGACTACCATGGGTTGTAGTTGTGCGGTTTGTGTGCCCAATAATCCTTCACCGATGCTTTTTTATCTAAACCTATTGCAATAATCACGGCCAAAAATTTTAACAGCTCATATTCAGTGATAGGCTTCCAACTTGCAAGTGTAGACTTTTGTAAAGAAACTTGTTTGGATTTCTTCAATTCTGCATATTCATTGATCCTTGATACCAATGAATCTAACACATCTGGTGTTATCAAAGCAAACCAACAATCTAGTTCAGAGGAAGATGCATCTAGTTTTGCATGCATACCTGGTTCACGAGTTGGAACAAAGGGAATACTGCCTGTTGTTTCACCTTCAGTTACTTGGTGCCACTGTTCTCTTTCTTGAGCTCCATTTTTTACTGAACTATTTGTAAATCTAGCAGCCGTCTTAGCCTTTTTAGGGAATTTTGATGGTCCAGGACGTGCACCATCTTCGCTTTCACTACTTGCGCTGTCATTTTTTTCGTATTCATCAAAATCAATTGAATCATTATTATCGACATCTGTTTCACTTACCTCGTCTTCACTAGATGTATTATTTATCTGTTGAAACAAGTTTCTAGCCTGTTCAATAGTTAGACGAGCCGTACAAGTGCTTTTGGTGACCTTATCGCTTGTTGCCATGGTAAAAAATTTTTTACAGTTCGGTAACTAGCTTGAAAATATGATAATTATGACAAGAATACAATTTTTAACATCCGATTTGGTCCACATGTGATTCAAAAATCAACTTCCCTTCGGTAAATTAAAATCTCGTACCGAAACGGAAAGGAAAACAATAAATTTATAACTTGTTTTACTATGAAACAAACATTGACGCTCACAGCGGCTTATGGCCGCGGCTAAATAAGTGTTCTGGCGCTATGAGCGGCTTGTGGTAGGTAACCAGTTAAGTAGATTAGCAGCATCCCTATTCTCACTTATTATTTTTCCTGTGCTATATATGAGAGGGACTAGTGTTTCATTCTCTGTTTATTTCAAACATAAGAAAAGTGCTATCAATCTTGATTTTATGAGCAAGTTTTTTTTTTGTAAGTATTTTTGGTACTCTATTCTCTTTCTAAGCTATGTTTTGTTTGTCCAAAGCTTTTTAATATGTTTCTTTTGATTTACCTGCCTCTAAATATTTTTTTACAATGCTTTATTTTTAGCTCTTCTACATTTAACTACAAATCTAGTTATCCACTTTTTAAGCTTGGGGTTTACCTCCCTACATGAAACACATTCCTCTTTTATCTTTACTACAACTGTTTTAAAACTCTCCCACTCTTGTTCAACATCTGTTTCACTGACAATATCTTTCCAGATTATGTGGCTCACTGCTTCTTTCATCTCCTTAACACTGTCTTACAGTAGTCGTATGTTTGGGTGTTTATGTTTACTTCTTTCCCTGCTATAAGATCCTGATAGATGATTTGAAGGTCACTTGAGTCAAACAGTTCTACAACAGTAAAATTATCAATCTTATAACATGCAGATAATTTCACCTTTAAAAATCTTTTTATTACTTTTTAAAACTTACGTCTAACTTGAAGATAATTTCATCTTCTAAGATTTAAAAATTAATTTTGGAAAGTTACATCTAATACTGTATTTATACAATTTCATTTTCAAACATCTTTTTTATTACTTTTGGAAAGTTACGTCTAACATAAAGACAATCTCATCTTCAAACACATAATTATTACCTTTGGCAGGTTATTTCTACTGTGCGAATATAATACTGATAACAATGTCCTCGTTGATGTCCGTGGTTGTTGTCCATATGTATTTTCATGGACCTGGGTCAAGGGTACCAAGAGCTTTCAGACAGGTAAGTCCATTTCGTTAATGTGAAGAATTGCAGTAAAGTTCTATACCAATGGTAGCTGGCAAACAAGAAAGGTTAAAATTTAATACCTCTCAATCTCATGAGATAAAATCAATATGATGAATACAAACCTTTAAAAAACCTTACATGGAAAATATACCCATAAAATATATGTAATAAAGAGTTCAAAAGCAACAAATAGAGTATATCATTTTTTTTGCAAACGATTCAGAAAATGAAAGTCAATCGATTCCACAAATTATTGTCAGTGAAATTAGGAAAGCTAGTTCTTATGTTTCATATAGAGCTGGTCCTATCGTATGGAAGTGCCACAATCAGCAAACAAGCAAGATTATCACTGAAGATTGGTGCATGCTCTGACGACAGGCAAAATTGCTGGCACAAAGAGAGAGTTGAAGACAATATACAACTATCAGTTTAGCATTTAATCTTATTGCTAGTGTTCATTGGGTGAATTTATAGGGCTGAGGAATAAAGGCAGCATATCTCAGCAGTCACCATATAGTGGGAAGACTAGGTTTTTATGTTACCTCTGATAAAGAAAAAACCCTATGGCTTTACTGAAGTTTTGAATGCATGTCCTCTAGGTCAGGAGATGTATATTCTTATCGCTAAACCTACTGTTTCTTAATGAAAAATAACAGAATATTGTGGACTGCTTCACATCATGGCACAGACTACGGCAGTCAAACCACAACTTGCAAGCCATATGAGAGCTCTTTGACATATAATGTGAGGATGACTTACAATTTGAGTCACAAATAATCTAAAAGTTTAATAAAATATGTTCATGCTGTATAATTATTTACTTGGAAAGTACAGTCATTCATTACCGTATGTTTAGTTCATTTACTTTCACAAGCTGATACATCAGCTTCCGGATTTTTCCAGAAAACCCAGGAGCCGATATATCTGCTTTAGCGACTGAAGTGTTCACAAAATCCCAAATTTTCCCATTCCTAGTTCTTCTAAATGTTTGATTTTGGTTATTGACGGAAGTCCAGATTTTGTACCTTTCATTTCTGGAAGTTAGCGTGTTTCATTTTAAAAAATGTTTTTTTTTTGTACATGGAAACAAAAACAATTTTGTTGGAGGGCAGCTTTGCTCCTTCAGTCAAACCAAATAGAGTTTTTACAGAACAACCTCGGTAATAGTCAGATTATATTACTGCTAACAGCAGTGATGTTGAAAATGTTGATCATTCTGATAGCGATATTTCAATTTCTTTATCTTGTCTTAGTTCAATGTTAAGCGATGAAAGTGAAACTAAATCTACTGACGAGGGAGGGGTGCCCTTTTTTGTATCAAGCAATGGTAGTAATACTTCACAACTTCAGTAAATGTTCAAGATCCTGCACATCCATACTAGTGTGTATAATATAAATGTGTATACATATATTTTTAATACAGCAGGAACATTCTTTCTGGGTGTGTGTAAATTGTGAACATGCTAATGTTGATTTGTGCTTATATCTTTTAGCACGTTTTCAACTCACAGGCCTTCAGTAAAATATGAATACTGTGAAAACAACTACACCAAATTAGGTGTAACTTTTAAAACATCTTCTCTTCTGGATTACCATCAATAGAAAGTCATTACGTTATTCATGTATTCGTTAAGAGCTGAATAATGTGCTGCTGAAGGGAACAATTTATTTCAAATTTTTACAAATAAAAACGATTATACAACTATAATCCCTCATACACAAATGTTCACATCAATTTGCAAAATATATGCATTCCATTGAATTCTGACTGCAATTTTGAACAGTTTGGTATATAATATGTGTTAATTCAGAGAACTTGTATTGAAGATACAGATTGCAACAAAGTGATGCTATGTTTGAGTTTTACATAAGAAACAAATTGTGTCCAGAGGTCCAAAATATTTTGGAGTGAATGAGTTAACATGATCAGTATAGCTAAAATAATATTTTGTCCACACGTATGTGTACTTTGTGATTATTGAAACAAATACAGATTAACCTCAAACATGAATAAATATTATTCATCATCATGTTCGGTATGAGTTGTTCTGAACTACACATCCTGTGCAGATAAAGACTTTTTCCCATTGAATTGTCATTTAAATTAACCCTCAAATATGCAGCGAAAATACTCATCCGGGCATGCCATCATCTTGGTATTCAACTGATTCTGAACAGATGGCAGCAATACTTTGAAAAACTTCTTAACTTACCAACAACTGGGGACAATGACACATAAAATACCAATGTAAACAAAACAAGGAGTTGGAACCAAGCATCACACTTTCAGAAATGGTCAGTGCTGTACAAGCTGCACTACTCAACAAATGTCCAGGACCTGACAAAATCCCTGTTGAATTAGTCAAAGTAGCCAATGAGGTAGGGATATTCTGGCTGCAAAGATTGTATAACCTAGAATGGACTACACAGGAAATATCAGAAGATTGGAAAAAAGAAATAGTAATTCCAAAATGGAGAAAGAAGGGTAGCAAGAGACTACAAAATACAGAGGGATATCGCTTTTAAGCCACACTGGCAAAATATTTGGTTCAATCTTAGAAAAAAGATTACTTCAACCTTTAAATACCTGACGCCCACTTTGATAACTTTCATGAGAGTACATTTTTGTTGCTGCACACTAAGATCATCCACTGAGTCTGTATATTTTGGATGTTTTTAATATATCATTACCAGGTGGAATGTCGCTTCCACCACAGCCCGTATGAAAGAAACTAGATCCCTTGTCAAATCTCCAACCTGCTCCATAGTCATGTCCAAGCATTCCTTGACATCTTGGTGCCATTGCCTTCTTGGTCTGTCTCTGCCTCTCTTACCTGGCACCGTGCCTTCCATTACTGTTCTCTTAAGACCATTGTTTTTTTATGTAGTGAAAGTATTTCAATTTTCTGTTCATGGTGGAATTTATGAACTAGTTCTCTTCTATGTCCAACTTTTTGTAGAATGTCTGCATTCTTATTTTTTTTTAAATCTTTGGTATTCTGAGAACCGTTCTATAACATTTCAACTCGAACGATTTGATTTTCTCTTTCTTGAGGTTTGGGTAACTGTCCATGTACCTGTTTGGTGCTGTCGCCTTTGTGCAGTGAGGAAGTGATGCCTTTGGTCTACATAGAAAGATCACCTTGTTGGAGCAATTTAGAACTCTGTGTGCTTTCGCATCTGAAGCGCCACTGAGTGCCACTGCAATCTTCCGCATTGCTTTGGCTTTGACCACAGGAGGCAGCCAGTGGATTGTAGCCTTCTGTGCTCCTTTTCCACGTGTTCGATGGTTACTGAAATTTTAGGATCCATTAACTCGACACGTTTACCATGCAGGTGATTGTAGTGCTTCCCCTGAGCTGCTTCAGTCGGTGGCAGGTACCAACTGCTAGGGCTTTCCAGGCCGAAAACATCAACTATCCCTCCTGTCAGAATACTCTTCATTTGAGAATATAATTTGCGGGAAGCGTGTGCCCCTGATACTTCAACTAGTAGAGGACGTATTCCAATGTGTGGCCTCCAATACACTCCACAGACACCATTTTGCATATAGATTTGATTGTATACATTTTAGCCTGCTAGATGTTACTGAGAGAATTACACTTTGAAAACGAGATGAGACGAAAAAAGAAGTCTTCTGGCTAATTTTTTTTATATCTTCCTTAGACCTATACTTCCCCTCTCTTAATAACCAAAGAAAACTTAATCTTTAACACCAAAAAAAAAAAACTATGAATTTATTGATGTAACTTAAAGGGATCACATCAATACAGTCTAAACTATTATTATCTAAACCCTTTTATCACGGGGTGTTGGCATATAGCCAGATGTTTCCCCTGTGTTAAACCCGCTCTACCACTGCTCAATTCTAGTTTAATTATATCCCTAACATCATCTAATATCTATTTCTTGGTTTTTGTTTCTCGTTTCCTGTAACGTGTCTGGTCATTTGACGTTCTGGCAGCTTCAACCTTCCAGTTTTGTTGTGGAATAAAAATCTCAAACTTAATGTGATGGAATATAATCCCTGGTTTTCTTGCCTACATCTCTTTCTGACAAGGAAATTTGTACAATGGGATATTCTTCTTCTTCATCGTACGCTGTTTACAGCGATATGTACGTTGCACTGTTTTATTTTGTTAAGCCTGTGGCTCAGTGCATTTGATTTCAACAGGCGTTTCTGTAGGGATGCCCTCCTTAGCTATTGGCTGTCTCCAGCCTATCTGCAAGGCAGCAGTTGTTTTTTCTGACAAGGAAATTCGTACAATGGGAAATGATACCTCGTGTTTCCCTACACCTTTTTCTGACAAGGAAATTCGTACTATGAGATATTATACCTGGTGTTTGATTGCACCTTCTTCTGACAAAAAAGCGTTTGAGACAATGACATGACCCTTAACTTAACTTAACATTTTTATATTGGTTTAGAAGACCCTGCAGAGTCTGTATAGAATCAGTTACATTTACATCACCTTGATCTAAAAGCTATGTGCATCCAGTTGATTCTTAAATGCATTAACTGTCTCTGCCCCCACTACCTCCCCTGGCAATGCATTCCAAGCAGACACCACTCTCTGACTAAAAAAAATAAAAAATATTTACCAATATCTAATCTGGACCTCTCTTTAGTCAGCTTGTAGCTATGCCCTCTTGTTATTGTGGGTGGCTGTATTTTTAAAAACTTGTTATAGTCTAATTTATCCATTCCTCTGATCATCTTATAAACCTGCATTAAGTCACCATGAATTCTTCTCTCTTCTAGACACTGTTGGCCGGTTTTTCTGAGTCTTTCCTCATAACTGTAATTCTGGAATCCCACTATCACTTTTCCTGGTGTATATAAACAACATCACAGAGAATATACCAAGAAGAGTCCACAGCTCCATTTTTCAGACAATCTGGCTATGTGGACCTCTGAAAAAAATCTCACCATAGCAAGCAATCGGATGCAGCAGGCCCTAACATCGTTGGAGGAGTGGGCGAACTCATGGCTGGTCAAAATAAATGAGGAAAAAACAACATGTACGATATTCTCACTTTCAAACAAACCCGAGAACACCAAAATAAGTCTTAACGGCAAATATCTGCGGCCAAACGACAACCCATACTACCTGGGAGTCACATTTGATCGATCGGCGCATGACATGCAAAAGTCAGATCGAGAGAAACCGAATGAGAGCCAGAGAAAGAATGGCAATCATGAGGAAACTTGCTGGCACAAGCTGGGGAGCAGACGAAAGTATACTAAAGAAACTGTACACTGGAAGAGTGAGACCAGTTCTCGAGTATGGCATTGCGGCATGGACAACAGCAGCAAAGGCGAACTTAGATAAATTAGCAAACTTCAAAATCAAGCCATGAGAGTTATAACAGGAGGCATGAAGTCAACGCCAATTGTAGAACTTGAAAAGATTACAAATCTACAATCCATGACCGACAGAAGAGACTGCAGAGCCCAGCAGCAAGCAGAGAAACTCAGAATACTGACAGACCATCCAATGCATCAGAGACTAAATAAACTTGGAAATGGGAAACTAAAGTGGAGAAACTTTGCAGAAATAGCCAAAGCAAAGATGAGCGAAGACCCTATGAACACATTAACAACACCAAAGCCCATCCCAACTGTACGCAAACCTACCTGGAAGAAGCATATATTTCCGGAGGTGGTAGAAAATATACCAGGTATTGGAAACAAGAACACCCAGACTGAAAAAGAAAGAAGAGACATAATCCTGAAGTACATAACGAAAAACTACCCAAGCATAGACTGGATACATGCATACACCAACAGTTCTGTAACAAACACAACACAGGACGGGGGGCAGGGCTTTTCCTGCGCCTACCAAATGGTAGACAAATAACACTGTCAGTGGCAACTGGAAAATACTCAAGCAATTTCAGAGCGGAGGCAGAGGCATTGAGGGCTGTAATGGAAGCAATGGTGACAGGCAAAAGAAATGAAAGCCAGATAGTCCTGTTTACCGATGCCCTGGCCGTAGTCACAGCACTAAAAAGCCAGATAAATAGTGAACTTAATGATTTAAGAGCAGTACTCTGTCAACTATGCCAGCAGTCCGCACCAAAAAGAGTAGTGGTACAGTGGGTTCCATCCCACTGTAACATCCAAGGCAACAAGGAGGCAGACAGACTGGCAAAAGAAGGTGCAAGACTACCACAAACAGATCCTAGTGTGACCTACAAAGAGTCCAAAAGGCTTATTAGAGCCTGATACATGACCAAATGGGAAACAGAACATACTGGCTACACAAAAAACGATGCCTATTACCAGTTGAACAGAAGAGAGCAGGTCGTGGTCTTCAGACTCCGCACAGGCCACAATAGACTGAGGTACCACCTATTCAATAAATTGAAGATAGGTGGCACTGACAAATGCACGTGTGGTACCGGGAAAATGACCGCTGAACATTTGCTGCAAAACTGCCCCACATACAAGGATCAGAAAAAGCACCAGTGGCAACACTAGACAAGCTCTATGGCAGTGTCGACAGCCTCAGGATGACCGCTGCTTTTTTCGAAAAAATACAGGTTGACGTCTGACAGCGTACGAAGAAGAAGAAATATCGAGAACAAAATTGGTCCTAAAACCGAGCCCTGTGGCACACCACTTTTCACTTCACACCACTCAGAGTACTCCTTATTTATGCCCACCCTCTGCCTTCTTCCCGTTAACCAATTTTCAATCCATTTGGCAACTTCCCCATCTATTCCAAGTGATTTTAACTTTCGAAATAATCTTTGATGAGGTACTCTATCAAAAGCCTTTGCAAAATCTAGATAAATAATGTCCACTGGCTCCCCTTTAACTATCATTTTAGTAACCTCCATGAATTCTAATAGATTTGTTAAGCATGATCTCCCTCTAGTAAACCCATGCTGTCTATTTCTAATTTCATAAAGCAATTTTGGATGAATACTATCTTGACCTGGACATTTATCCACTTTAGACCCCTCCAATTTTTTAAAAACCATTTCCTCTGTAATGCAGATTGATCTTAATCCCGCTGTATCCATGTCACTTTGAAAAATATCTATAGGCTCTTGGATCTTGGAGCAGTCCTCTTTTGTGTAGATTGTGCCAAAGTACTGATAGAGTAGATTAGCTGCCTCCCTATTCTCACTTATTATTTTCTCTGTACTTTCTATGAGAGGGCCTAATTTGACTTTTGTTCTTTGTTTACTTCTAACATAAGAGAAGAAGCTTTTACTGTCAGTCTTGATCCTCTGGGCAAGTTTTATTTCGAAGTCTATTTTTGCTGTTTTATTCACTTTCTGGGATATGTTCTGCTTTTCCAAATTTGTTTAATATGTTTCTTTTTATTTACCTGCCCCTATATATTTTTTCCATGCTTTATTTTCGCTCTTCTACATTTCACTATAAATCTAGTTATCCACTTTATACGCTTGGGGTTTACCTCCCTACATGGAACACATTCCTATTTTAGCATTTCTAGAACTGTTTTAAAACTCTCCCACTCCTGTTCAATATCTGTTCCTACGACAATATCTTTCCAGATTATGTGGTTCGCTGCCTCTTTCATCCGCTTAATATCTGCCTTAACGTAGTCGTATGTTCACGAGTTTATGTTAACTTCTTTCCCTGCAATAAGATCCCAAAGGATGATTTGATGGTCACTTGATCCAAACAGTTCCCTAACGGTAACGTTTTCAATCATATTTTCCTCTGTAGTAAAAACTAGGTCGAGTGTGTTTTTGCCTCTGGTGGCAGCTTCTACATGTTGAATTAAAAAATTGTCAGCTATGCACTTAACAAAAGGTTTTGACTCTACAAGTGCTTCTGCCATATCCCATTTTATTTCTGGAAAGTTGAAATCCCCCATTAATAATAATTTCCCTTCACTTGCCTTTTCTATGCTACTAATCAGCTCTTCATCTTCCTCTTTTTCACTTGATGGATATCTATAGCACACTCCAATCACTGTTTTTTCACCCCCACTTTCTATTTCTCCCCATACACTTTCATTTTTGTTACCACATGATAAATCATCGTTGATCGTTGTATTAACAGAATTTATACAGGATAATAAAACGACACCTCACTTAGCCTTGTCTCCAACTATCCTATCTTTTCTTAACATTGTATATCCCTCTATTTCAAGTTCCCTATCTGCAATGTCTTCATATGTTCATGATTCTGATAATCCTATTATATCATTAATACGACAGATTTGCATTTCTGGATTTCCCATTCCCTTAAAAGCACTCCTACCACCATTCCTTGGACAACTCACCACTACATCACTGGTAGACTTTGTTTTGTTAATTTCCCACCATCCTTCTGAATTAGGCTTTTCTCCACAATTCTAACAAGAAGTCTTATCATCATTCCCATGTTTATCATGTCCTGTTCACATGCCCATCATTTAGAACAACTGTACCAAACTAGGCATAATAAGAGTTGATAATAAAAGATGGAAATTCTGACCATCACCTAACCAACTTTTCCTTGACTTGATTTCAGGCAATAAAAAGTTACATTTAGGAACCAGGCCAGCTCTGTTCTAAATGATAGCCATATCTAACCTTTGTCAGAACCCTGAATTGGTCTTTGTGTCTCACCCTTCACCTTATTTCCTACCAAGTTACAATTAGCTTTCAACAATTGTTTGATGCCCACAATGAGTAAGTTTACTTGTTTGTGTGCTCTTAAAAGGGCATTAAGTGGTGGGTTAAAGTAGATTTTCCTCACATCCCGAGCATGCTGATAAAAGTGGACCAGTCTTCCAGGAGATTGTGATATCCTTTGCTTCATCTCCATGGTGCTCAATACTACAGTGATCACATTGATCCACATCTCGTCAGCCAGGCTGCCTTGAAAACAGCCTATTTCCAGGGAACGCTACATGGAAAAGAGATTATGGTCTTGGTCACTGTATTGTGCCTGACCCTGACGCGACATCCTTGTCAGCATGTTGTGCCAGACTGGACTAGCGTCTCACTTGACCTATATGTAACAATAAAAGCATGTCTTGTCGCTCTCAAATAAATAAAGCTTATCATATGTGGCTCTAACATTTAACCGTTTGAACCCCGGCTACCATAAAATCCCATTCCCCTGTACTCCTGAGAAAATATGCTCAATGAGGACATTTGAGTAAAGTTATTTACTATGACACAACTATGTGCTTTAATTTAGTTATTCCATCCAAGATTGACAGACCTGCTAATCTCCAATGTTCTCACTTCACTAGTGTGGAATATATTCATCAAATGTACTTGATACATTATGTGGTATACGCACACACACCCATTCTCCCGACAGCAGTCTGATCCTCCAAGGAACAGATCTAGCTTGATCCTAATCAATGGACAACTGGTAATCCAAATCACATACATTTTGTCATTTAGATAACAACTTTTCAAAGTAATTACCATCTAAATTCAATTTATCACCTCAAAATCCTTGAAATTACTTTCAATGTGTTCTGTTGTTAGCCTTTTAGAATGGCTATTTCTTAAATTTTCATCACGAACATCTTAAAAAAATTGTGAAGACTTGCTTTGATATTTATGCCGCCATCTTTGTTATTTCTAGAAATATGTGTGCAGTGTAGACGTCACTATATTATGGCCAAAATCCAAGCAGTACAGCCAAATATGCACCTTAAAAAATGGTCCACTTGTCACACCAACAGACAGGTGGCTCAGGAAATAGGGTATTTACACACACCCCAATTTATGGGTTCAAAGGATTAAGCAAGTTTGACCACCATTAGATGATGATCAACTGCAAAATTAATGCAGTAATAGTGACATGATTTTATGGACATCCATGATAATTTATACCTTCTAAAAAATAAAAACTATGAATATGTTAATAATATTGCCAGTGATGCGCATTTGGGGGTTGTATTCTTGTGACTATTTTAAATATCATCCATTTCAGTTGATGTTGGATTTCTTCGCAAAAGTTTTTTTCATGGAGGATTTACTCATGGACCCAAAGGAATTCTTAGACAGACAGAACAGCATCCCTTTCAAGCGTTATGCTCATGATTGTCCCAGTACTGGCAAATTTCCCAATGTAAACACTGCTGAAGCTAGTAGCTTACAAAACACTGCTAAAGCTAGTAGCTTACAAAACACTGCTAAAGCTAGTAGCTTACAAAACACTGCTAAAGCTAGTAGCTTACAAAACACTGCTGAAGCTAGTAGCTTACAAAACACTGCTAAAGCTAGTAGCTTACAAAACACTGCTAAAGCTAGTAGCTTACAAAACACTGCTGAAGCTAGTAGCTTACAAAACACTGCTGAAGCTAGTAGCTTACAAAACAATACAGACGTAGACTTTCTTGAAATTTGTTTGCCTGACAGTTCGAAACCTGCCAGTAAATCACATGAGGTGCAACAGGCCAAGATTATATTGCGCGGCCAGATGTTGCAGCTAGAGGCAGATCTGGAGGAGATCAAGAAAAGCCTGAAGAGAATCATATTTATTTTCGAGGAGAAGGCTCACAAAGAATATCTGGCACGTGAATGGAAGGTGGTGGCCCGAGTACTTGATAGATTGTTTTTCTTTACAAATATTATAATCATAATTGTTATGTCCTTAATAATGTTTGTAAGTGAAACATGATCTGAGCCAAAGTCTTCTCAGTTAGAATCTGGTATCTTAACTGCTTGGCAACATGTTCTTCAATATACTATTTTAAAAAAAGGTAAAGGAAGTCCAATAGCAGTCACTGCTGCTTTGGATTAAGTGCTATAGGGATCTTATAGCAGGAAAGAATTAAACATACACACAAACATTTGACTTCTCTAAGACAGATGTTAAGAAGATGAAAGAGGGTGAGAGCCACATAATCAGGAAAGATATTGTCGGAGGAACAGATGTTGAACAAGAGTGGGAGAGTTTTAAAACGGTTCTAGAAAAGCTAAAAGAGGAATGTTTTCCATGTAGGTAGGAAAACCCCAAGCGTAAAAAGTGGATAACTATATTTGTAGTTAAATTTAGAAGAGCTAAAAATAAAGCATGGAAAATTAATATAGAGGCAAGTTTAATCAAAAGAAACATATTTAACAGATTTGGACAAGCAGAACATAGCTCAGAAAGTGAATAAAACGGCAAAAATAGACTTTAAAAAAAACTTGCTCAGAGAAACAAGACTGATAGTAAAAGTTAATTTTCTTATGTTAGAAATAAACAAAGAAGGCCCTCTCATAGACATTACGGGGAAAATAATAAGTGAGAATAAGGAGGCTGCTAATCTACTCAATCAGTACTTTGGCACAGTCTACACAAAAGAGGACTGCTTCAAGATCCCAGAGCCTATAGATATTTCTCAAAGAGACATGAATACAGCAGGATTAAGATCAATCTGTTTTACAGAGGAAATGGTTTTTAAAAAATTGAAGGGTTTGAAAGTGGATAAATGTCCAGGTCAAGATAGTATTTATCCAAAATTGCTGTTTGAAATTAGAGACCAACTAGCAAAACCATTGGCCATATTATGTTCTCAATCATTTGCGAAAGGAATTGTTCAACGGGATTTGAAAGATGCAGGACAAAAACAAAAAATCGAGATCCAGCAAATTATAGATCGTTGAGTTTATCGAGCATAGTCTGTAAATTATTAGTCAATAATCAAAGAAAACATTGTAATGCATTTAGACAAGTTTAATCTAATCAGAAATAATCACCATGGGCTTACTAGAGGGAGATCGTACTTAACAAATCTATTAGAATTCATGGAGGAGGTAACTAAAATGGTAGATGAAGGGGAGCCGGTGGATGTCATTTATCTTGATTTTGCTAAGGCCTTTGATAAAGTACATCATCTAAGATTATTTAGAAAATTAAAATCACATGGAATAGGTGGGGAAGTTGCAAAATGGATTGAAAATTGGTTAACGGGAAGAAGGCAGAGAGTGGGCATAAATAAGGAGTACTCTGAGTGG